>JAPFRF010000005.1:121138117-122388117 GCA_029282475.1 Phrynocephalus forsythii | reverse complement strand
TGCTGATATTTCCCAGGAAATATCAGGAGCATGACAGTAAGCGACATTTTCTTTGTTCATCAGAATGTTAAAAAAGGTAATGTTTCAAAGTAATGGAATGAGGTGGAATGATGATCCTTCACTGATGAAATGAGCAGATTCTTTATAGTGTCTCTGTTTAGTTTTATTTATTTTACAATTTTCTTACAATTTGTATACTGCTTTCCTCCCAGAACTGGGGCCCGAGGCAGCTTACAGGGCAGTTGGAACAGCCGAAGATTAAAATGCAATGCAATAAGAAACAGTAAAGTGGAATTTAAACCAATTATGCAATTAAAATGCAATTAAAATTAAACTTGTTAATAGTGACCATCAGCAAGCATATCAGCTAAGTTCCTTTAATTGGGTTCCTTAATTGTGAAGACCAGCTTAAATTTAAAAAAAAAAAGACAAAGACATTGCCTGCCATTGGAAAGAGAGCAGAAGGGAGTTACCTGGGCTTTTCTTGACAAAGAGTTCCTACTGAAATATGGAAAGACATAAATGTGACTAAATGTAACAGACTCTTGGTGAATGCTTTTGTTTGGGTGCTTTTACACGACCCCTAAAATCCGAGGCAAAGGGCTCCAAGATGCGGAGCTTAAAATTGTTTTCCCACCAGCCCCGGACTTTTAAAAAAATTAAGTATGCCCACACCCACCTAAGTGCGCCCCAGTGCATTTTCCAAGTACCTGGTCTCCGGAGGTAAAAATTTTTTCCAGTGCGGACTATAAAGCTGTGGATGCCGGGCTCTCCTGCCTTTTGTTGTCCTCCTGCCCCTTTAACAGCCTGGAATGCCTATGGGGCTGCTCTAACCCGCAGACGGAGGTCAGGCGGAGGTGAGCCTGCATTTTTTCTCCCTTTTTTTCTCCCTCCCCTCACTGCAGACAGGAGCAATGGAGTGCGGAGGGGTGGGAACACAGATAGCAGAACAGACCCCCAAGATCTCTGGTCCCAATTTAAGTTGCCAGCGGATCTTAGGGGTCGTGTAAAAGCACCTTTTGTGTCTTTGTTTGTTGTTTTACAAGTTCTGTTCAGCCCCCTTTTTGCATTGTCTTATGGTTTGGCCCCTCCCTTTGCCATCAGCACCATGTTTTTCCTTTTCCTTTTAATTACTCCATTGTTATTGTTTGAGTTTTTGGATTTTCTTTCTTTCAGTTGATTTCATTGGTGGATTTGATCCCTTCCCTCTCTACCATGTCAATGAAAAGCCCTCCAATCCTTTGTTCAAGCAGACCTACCTGTAAGTATGGCGTCGACCTGCTCAGTCAGCCTCTATTGTGAAGGCCTGGATGGGACTGAGGAATTTTGCGGATGGAGGCAAAATCCAGGTTCCCGCAGATTTTTAGCAGATTTTGCAATATTGTTGGCTTGAAGAGCAACGCCCAAACTCATGCTGAATTTTAGTAATTTTTTTAAAATTAAAATTAAACTACTTTTTAGGGAATTTCAGTGGGAATTTGATTAAGTGGACTGTCACCATGACTTCAGATATTGTGCCAGTAAGGAGCACCTCACGCTTCCCGCTCATGTGTATTTCTGTATGACCCCAAACTCAATTGGTTGTGTGACTTGCGTCCATCTCCTTTTAAGGGGTAAATGTAGTAATATTATTTTGGACAATAGTTAGGCCTATGGCCATGGGGGACTCATGCTACTTCCCCCCTCCAGGTACACCTTGGTGAGCAAAGCCACTCTCAATATAAGACTGTTCATTATATTTTAAAAGAATGTAAAAGGTCCAGATTCATAGGAGATGAATTACAAATCTGAACAAATTGACATTTGTGCTTACAAAAATGACTCTAAAATGTCATTTCAACAAAATTCAGAAGTATCAAAGAAGGAGTACTTACACACCAGACACAGTGGTACCTTTCTTATATTCAGCACAACACTTGCTATGGAACTTTTCAGGTCATGGCTTCATTGCCATTCGCTGAGCAAAAAAATTCATCACTGGCTAGTTCTACTGTTTAAAGGGTTCCAACTTTGATTTGTAGGCTAATTTGAGGCTCTGATTCACCTCAGATTAATTTGAATTTCATCCGGGTTTATTCGCACGCCAGATCTGGGTTGATCTGTAAATTGCTTGAGTTGATGCAACTGGAAATCTAAAAGAGCTGTAGCTTTTTAGTTGTGTTGGCGCACACGAAAGGTGAAGACACAATGGTGGCTAAAGAGGAGAGTAAGCCTGCAAAATTTGGGACAGATAGCTTCAGGAGGTTGTGTACTCATTCGAAAAAAATGTAGTAGGCTGGACTGGTTTGCACCTCACCTGATTCAGTCTTGAGTTCCAGGTCTGAATCAATTTAGCTACGTTCACTGCACTTCGGAACCAAGTCTGTTCATTCTGCTTCAATCCAGACTTCACAAAAAACAGTCTGAACAAGGCCTATTCACAACAGAATTTGTAATTTGTCCGCATCTTCATTATAGCCACGTACTTCCTTACTTCTAGGGGAGGGGATGTTATAGTTACCTGTTTGAAGTTTGTGCTGCCATCATACCCATAACTTAGAACACACACAAAAAGTTGTTATTCTGGGAAACGGGGTTGCTGTTCCTGTTATCTCCATCCCAATCAGATGCACAAGTTGACAAACTGCACATTAGTGACAAGCTATGTTGACCTCATCAACAGGCCAGAAAACCACAGTGATGTACTCTCTGGCTCCCTTTAGTGGCCAGTTCTGTTATTGCATCTTGCTAATAGAGGCAAAACCAACAACAACAAAAAGTATCTCTATCACTTAAGACTCAGAAGGAGACAGAATAAAACTCAGTTCTGCACAGTACTCCCTGGGTTGCAAACCAGAGCTCAGTTCTAGGCACCAGGTCCCTAGGCTTTGAATATACAGTGGTACCTTGTATAAAGGAATTAATTTGTTCCCAATGGAATTATGTTAAGCAAATTTTCCTTTATACAAATTCCCATAGGAATGCATTGAAAATGAAGTAATCCCATTTTATGTTGTACGGATTCTCCCCATGGGCGATTATGTTAAGCAAATTTCCCCTATCTCTGGAATTTTTTATGTTGTACAAATTTTATATTATACAAGCTGCTTGTTATACAAGGGTCCTCTGTATTCTGTAATCTTGGGTTTCCACAGACTGGTTAGCAGGTGACTTAATTGTGGCAGTATCAGTGGCTTTCCTAAAATTCATCTAAACATAGGTAGGGAGAATAACTTGTGGGGTGTGGGTGAAGGAAATGGATCCCCCCACCTTCTCCCTGCATGCTGATGTCTCCTTCCCTTTGTGGTGATAGCATCTGGCCTGGATGCCTTCAAAAGGGGATTGGACAGATTCCTGGAGGAACAGTCCATCACAGGTTACAAACCATGATGGAGATGTGTAATCTCCAAGGGCCAGATGCAGGGGAGTGGTATCAGGAGACAGAGATCTAGTCTCGTGCGCTCCCAGATGCATCTGGTGAGGCCACTGTGAGATATAGGAAGCTGGACTAGTTGGGCCTTTGGCCTGATCCAGCATGGCTCTTCTTATGTTCTTATTAGAGATGGGCACGACTTAGCGGTATTCCCGTTTCCGTTTCCGTTACTCGGTTCCGTTACTCTACGGAAACGGTAACGGGAATTACTCCGCCAGACTTCGAGCTCAAACTGACGAACGAACAATTTTGGTCTGATTTGTCGTGCTCGTTCCTTGCATTGCGCGATCACGCGATGCCACGCGGCACAGAAAAAAAGTTTTTAAAAGTTACAAAAACCCGGTTCCCGGCCGAAAAGCAGGCGGAAAAATGCCTGCCGTGCCTCAGAGCACCTACCAGAGGGGTTGTTTCTGGAGGTCCCCGGCCTCCCCCCCCCATCCCCCGTCCTGGGCTGCTCTGGTGGGACTCGCCCGCAGGCTCGCAGGCAGCCAGCAAAAGCCCATTTTAAAGTGCAAGCAAGCGGCACGGACGGCACAGGAAAAAACTTTTAAACTCTCCCCCCACCCATTCCCAGGCCAAAAAAGCAGGCGGAAAAATGCCTGCTTGACTAAGGGCGCAGGGCATCTACTGGAGGGGTGGTTTCTGAAGGGGGGGTCCCGCCTCCCCCCCGTCCTGGGCAGCGGGACTCGAGTCACCAATTGCCATGCCATGCGGTGCGGGCGGGGGATCCAAAATGGGGCGGCGAACGCAATATTGTTTTTGAAATCATGGTCCAAAAACACACAAGCACAACAGAAACACGTGAAAATTTATAAACTGCCAGATTTTTCACAGTAGCAGTGGGTTTTTTCTTGCAACAAAATGTCTCTCCTCTCCTCCTCTGTCCTCCATTGATTTTATTTTATTTTATTTTTTTACACCTGCGCAGTGCGCAATGATGGGCTGGCCGAGTGGCCAGCCATGTGGTGGGAGTGGACGACCATGCAAATTTTTGGAGCCATCCCACCAAACGCATGGCCACTTGGCCATGGAGACTTCTGGGATGTGCCAAAAAGCCCCCTAAAACCTGCCCTAGCCCCCTAACCCTAACCCTAACCCTAACCCTTGACTCCTTACCCATACGTCACAGACTGTCTTCTTAGTGGGTCAGAGAGGCACCCAGAGGTGCAACCCACTAGCCCACCGTAACCTTACCCGTCACTAGCCTAACCCTAGCCCTTGCACTAACCCACCTTAACCCTAAGCCAGATCTACTTGCTTGCATTGCACTACTACACGCAGCAAGTACAATTCCCTTCTGTGTGAGACATGGTGGTGCGAGAGCCTTGTGCAGGGAAGGCATGACGCTGTCACTCTCACTGGTCTCATAGCCTGCAACTGGTATGCAATATCCATATGGCTATTGCATACCATTTTGCAGCAGCAGCAGGTGAGGAGGGGAGACCCCCATGTAGAGGGGTCTCTTGGAGCCTGCTTCCCCTTCCTAGTGGGTGAAGATAGGAGGCACCCACGGGTGCCTCCAGGAGCCCACTTTCCCTTTATAGCGGGCCAGAGGAGGCACCCACCCCACAGAGGTGCCTCCAGGAGCCCGCTCCCCCCCAAAACCAGTACTAATGACAACGAAAAAATGAAAAAACAAACCGACTAATTTTTGCGAATTTTCGCGAAAACCGGAAACGAGCCGAAACGGGACCGGCCCGACTAACGACAACTCGAAAAAAATTTTTTTCAAGTCGTGCCCATCTCTAGTTCTTATGTTAAGTGGCCTTTCCTCATTCGGCTTTCGGCCACCCCTGGAGAGCTGCCATTGAATTAGCTGTCAGAACTAAAGGGCAGCATTTGTCTGCATGAAGTGCCCCTTGACTCTGACATCACTGCCCATTCACAGGGGCACTGCCCAGAAAGGAACTCTGTAGATGAGTTGACAGCCTACTCCCCGTTGCTCTTGGCTGGCATTGAAAGGGAACCAGGAAAGGGAAAGTGGGAGCTTGAGGCAAATTCTGAGTGCCAAGGGACAAATGCATTGCTTGTAAGGAGACAGAGACGAAGGGATGGCAGCCAGGAGCGTGATGGATCCTCTCGTTTATCAAAGACAAGCCCTGGCCATCTGCTTTGATTAAAGCTTCCATTTTAAGCCTTCACATTCCGGGTGCAGAATCTTCAACTTAGGGAGGGTTTAGTTGACATCTCTTCAAGCAGTGTGCAGTAGCCTTGTGCTGAGCTTGTGACTATTGAGTAGGGAATAAGTACATGGGTGGCAGGGATTGGTATGGGATGGTAAACTTTATTACGGTCACTAGCCAGCAGGCATGTACATGTAATAAAATCAGAGAAAGTTCAATAAAATATAATAAAATACAACACTATAGAGTTTGGTGAACATTTGAGAAGTCGAGAACATGTGATGTCTAAATATTCCTACAGCTATGACCAAAATATGTGACGACTGAACTGTCTGCACTCAGTGATCGTACTTTGGTGACCAGTGAGTGCACGATGGTGTGTTTCTCAGTTGGTTCGCTTCTTTTTCACTCTTTCTTGCCAGATCTCTTGCTATATGTCAGTTGTTGTTTTATCTATCTTTTTCTTTTTCTTTTATTTGATTTATTGTGAGGTCTGTTTATTTGGGCAAATTATTTATTTGGGCAATTTGTCATACACCGCCCAGACTTCCCGAGGGAAATCCGTGTGGTCAATAAGTACAAGAATAAATAAATAAATAAATAAAGTCATAGGCAAACACCGTCAGATAAAGATATTTCAGTTGTAAGCTTTTAGCTCAAAAGTAAAAGAACTTAAATCTTATTTCAAGCCAAAAATGCAAGAGCTTTAGAGATTTAAGGCATTAGGGCAGTTGCCGCTCACTGAGTCAGGGATCCATATTTTATGAATGGGGCAGGAAGAAACATATCCTTAAACTTATTTATAGAGGCCCCTGGAGCTGGCCTCCATGTGTGCCAGTTTGGCAGCCACTGTATAAGAATTACTCCTTCATATCCCTACAAAGAGATGGGATGTCAGGAGGAGGAACAGAAAGGAAAGGAACCCAGAAGTAGGAATCTCGCTAGAACAGCGGGGAAAACATGAACTGTCTATCACTCTATTGACTGGTGCTCTCTTCCCAATGGTTATTTATTTATTTATTTATTTATTTATTTATTTATTTATTTATTTGTACATTTGTATACCATCCATCTTCCAGAGGTACTCCAGGCAGTTTACAGCAAACACAAAGGACAAAATATACAACGATAGAAAGATATAAACATCAAAGCAGAAATCAATAAAATAAAACAAAAATCACTAAAAAAATAAGCTACGAAATAACCGGCAAGGCAATCTTTTGGCCCCAGAACAGAAATAAAGGGGGGGGGACTAACTGCTGGTCATCAAATGCCTCTTTAAAGAGCAGAGTCTTGAGAGCTCTCTTAAAGGCAGGCAGGGACTGTGCAAGGTGTATCTCACTGGACAGTCTGTTCTAAAATGTAGAGGCGGCCACTGAGAAGGCCCGGTTGTGAGTAACCGCTTTCCGGGCCTCCCTGTAAGTGGCTGCCCAAAGTAAGAACGCCTGCAAGGCTCTGGTGGGTCGAGCTGCAGTTGACCTCAAGGAGATCCGCTCTGCCAGGTATTCAGGTCCCAAGATGTGGAGGGTTTTATAAGTTAAAACCAGCACCTTGAACCTTATTTGGGTTTTAATTTTTTAAGCCAAGGGGGAAGGGAATATTACAACCCAGAGATATTTACAACTCTGCCACACACCTGTATCATGCTCTTGCAATGTCATAGACCTGCTTAGATTATACTGGGGATAATCATGCACAAAAAGAGTAAGACGGAAGAGAAATGTAGCATTCCTCGTAGAGCAGAGATGTCAAAACTCTTTTTCTCTGCAAGCCAGATCCAACCGGGGAAGGGTCCCTGGGGCAGAAGTGAAATGGTTCAGCATCCTAACACTTCAGACCTTAATCTCAGAAATCCCTCCAAGCCCAGCTCAAATCTATCCACCTGTACTCATAAGTAAACCCTAGTACAACAGCTTCATGAGTTACAGACCAAACCTCAGCTGTCCGCCCCAGAATTGTGGCGAGAAAACCAGAAATTAACTCCCAGTTAGAGATGGGCATGAATAAAAAAAAATGGTGTTTCGTTTGTCATTTGTCGTTTGGGGGGTCTGTTTCGGTTCGTTTCCATTTTTCGTGAATTTTTGCAAAAAAATCATTTTCGTTTTCGTTCGTTTGTTACCGTTTCATTGCCATTAATTTCAATTTTGTGACTTTTTTAGCATTTAAAGCAGTTCAATGTATTGCCGTAACGAAAACGAAACGGACGACAAAATTTCTGGTGTTTCTGTTTGTTTCTTTTCATTTTAGAGACAAAATTTGTCATTTCGTTGCGTAATGAAATGAAAAAACGGAAACGGAAACGAAAAATTGTTCATTTCGTGCCCATCTCTACTCCCTATAGGTTTTGGGCCCTGAATGAGATGCACACAAAGTTATGCAAGGGGTGTATAAAGTGGATGGAGAGAAGCTCTTTCCCCATGCATAGAGATGGGCATGAAATGAGGAAACGGTGTTTTGTATTTGTTCCATTTCGTCCCCACCTGCATTTGGTTTTGTTCTATTTTATACAAATTTTTGCAAAAAAGAAACAAAACAATAAAATGTTTCGTTCCTCTGGGGGCTTGTACTCACCCCTCCCCCTCCTCCTTCTGGGCTCTGGCAGCTTCTGGGCTCTGACTGGGCTCCATCGGCGGTGGTGGGCCTCATGCCGGCATCGCTCGTCCTTCCTGGCCGCTTTCCCATGGGGGCTCATGAGTAGCAGCATTGGTGCCGGGCACCAGGAGGCCTCAGGTAGGGACCCCTTTTACAGACACACCCAATTGGGGAAAACAAGAAAAACAAAAGGAAATGAACCAAAAATTTCCATTTCATTTCTGAAACGAACTATAACAAAACAAAACAAAACAAGATCTCTTAACGGTAATATGCAACTTGTCTCTTCAAACGGCCACAGTGCCGGAGGACTGGAGGATAGCGGATGTCACACCAATTTTTAAAAAAGGAAGGAGGGGGGACCCAGGAAACTACAGGCCGGTTAGCCTTACATCTGTCCCAGGGAAGATGGTGGAAGGCCTCATCCAAGAGAAAATCTTAAAACACATAAAAGAACAAACCTTGCTGAGAGAAAATCAGCATGGCTTCTGTAAGGGTAAATCTTGTCTTACAAACCTTTTAGAATTTTTTGAAAAGGTCAACAGGCACGTGGATTTGGGTGAACCGGTGGATATAGTCTATCTGGATTTTCAAAAGGCTTTTGACACAGTCCCTCACCAAAGGCTGCTGAGAAAATTGCATAGTCAGGGGATAAGAGGGCAGGTCCTCTTATGGATTGAGAACTGGTTGAGATCCCGGAAACAAAGAGTAGGTGTCAATGGGAAATTTTCACAATGGAGAGAAGTGAAAAGCGGTGTGCCCCAGGGCTCGGTCCTGGGACCGGTGCTTTTCAATCTGTTCATAAATGACCTGGAGACAGGGATAAACAGTGTGGTGGCCAAGTTTGCAGATGACACAAAACTTTTCCATGTGGTAAAAACCAGAGAAGATTGTGAAGAGCTCCAGAAGGATCTCTCCAAACTGGGGGAGTGGGCTGAGAAATGGCAAATGCGTTTTAATGTAACCAAATGTAAAGTAATGCATATTGGGGCAAAAATCCAAACTTCATCTATCAACTCATGGGCTCTGAGTTATCCGTGACGGATCAGGAAAGAGATCTTGGTGTGTTGGTGGACAGCTCCATGAAGGTGTCTCCCCAATGTGTGGCAGCAGTGAAGAAGGCCAATTCCATGCTAGGGATTATCAAAAAGGGGATTGAAAATAAAACAGCCAACATTATAATGCCGTTATACAAAACAATAGTAAGGCCCCACCTGGAGTATTGTGTACAATTCTGGTCACCGCATCTCAAGAAAGACATAGTGGAACTGGAAAAGGTGCAGAAGAGAGGACTAAAATGATTACTGGGCTGGGGCACCTCCCTTATGAAGAAAGGCTAAAACAATTGGGCCTCTTCAGTCTGGAAAAAGGCGCTTGAGGGGGATATGATTGAGACATACAAAATAATGCAGGGTATGAGTAAAGTGGATAGAGGAAGCTCTTCTCCCTCTCTCAAAATACCAGAACTAGGGGACATACACTCAAATTGAGTGCTGGGAGAGTAAGAACTGACAAAAGAAAATATTTTTCAATTGCGTTGTAAGTCTATGGAAACAGGATGTGGTGATGGCATCTGGCCTGGATGCCTTCAAAGGGGATTGGACAGATTCCTAGAGGAAAAGTCCATCACGGGTTACAAACCATGATGGAGATGTGTAATCTCTAGGCTTTCTTCAAGGGCCAGATGCAGGGGAGTGGTATCAGGAGACAGATATCTAGTCTCATGCGCTCCCAAACGCATCTGGTGGGGCCGCTGTAAGATACAGGAAGCTGGACTAGATGGGCCTTTGGCCTGATCCAGCATGGCTCTTCTTATGTTCTTATGTTCTTAACAAAATCCTTTTGTGCCCATCTCTACCCATGCAGCACCAGAACTTGGGGTCATCCACTCAAACTGAGGGTTGGGAGAGTGAGAACAAGCAAAAGAAAATACTGTATTTCTTTACTCAGCATTGTGTTAGTCTGTGGAACTCCTTGCCTCAGGATGTGGCTTAGATGCCTTTCAAAAGGGATTGAACATATTTCTTGAGGCAAAGTCCATCACAGGTTACAAGCCATGATGGGGATATGTCTTTTCTCCAGGCTTAAAAGGGGTGTACCTTAAAATGCCACAGACAGGGGATTGTCAGCAAGTATCTAATTGTCTCATGTGCTCCCAGATGCATCTGGCAAGGCCACTGGGAGAAACAGGAATCTGGACTAGATGGGCCCTTGGCCTGATCCAGCTGGGCTCTTATTAAGTTCTTCTGTACTGTAATTGGTCTCTTATTCATTTTCTCTGACTGGAGTTTGAAGTTGCAACCCAAGCGAGGAAAACGGTGCAAAATCTCTCAGCCTATCTCTAATAATAAAAGCTTATAGGGATTACTTTCCACCTCAGAAAATAATGCGGTCTTGCAACTCAAACAATTTAAATTGCAGCAATGAATTGTTTGTGTTTAGAAGTCAAGGTCTGTATTCTTCTTCCCATACCAGCCATGTGTCTTGGTCCCCAATGAGGAAATGCAAATATCATCTTTTTTACTAGGCACAATTTGCTGTTCTGATTTGAGATGGCCATGAATTGCTGGTTCATCAGTTTGTGTCGTTTGAAGTGTTTGGCACTTCAAAGCCCCGCTTCCTCTGATGGGTGTCCACTCAGAAGCAGTGTCTCAGCTGCCCCGCCCCACCTCCTCCGGGTGCTTTTTCTGAGTGGGTACCCGCTGGAGAAGGTGGAGCTTTGAACTGCTGAACACCTGTTCAGCTGATAAACGAACTGGCACGAACTGCCAGAGTGCCCATTTCTAACTGGGATTCGCACCTTTTGTGTTATGGTGTACTGTATATAAATAATAAAAATCTGGGTACTGAATCCTTCCTGAAACCGCTACTGCTCCCACAAGCAGTAATTAACTCCCCCTCCCCATTAACCTTCCCATCTCTTCCCTCATGGGATGTTCGGTCCAAGAATCAGCCGTTGGAAAAATTTCTTGGTGGTTCCCTCGGTCAGCATGGCCGGTTGATTGTGTGTGTGTGTGTGTGTGTGTGTGTGTGTGTGTGTGTGTGTGTGTTTATAGTAAAAAAAATGTAGCTTTGTCAGGCTCTGTGAAGCATACTGAAGCCAGCATGACAGCTCTCAGACTCATGGGCTGTGCTGGATCTCTGCTGGGGGGGTTGGTGGGTGGGGGAGTGTTCGGGGATTTTTATGTGTGTGTGTTGAAGGGTTTTTTTAATGTGTGTGAGAGTGTTTGGAGATGTGTGTGTGTGTGTGTGTGTGTGTGTGTGTGTGTGTGTGTGTGTGTGTGTGTGTGTGTGTGTGTGTGTGTGTTGAATCTGGTCTCTGGGTGTCTGAATTTCATTGTATGTGTATACTGTGTATATACACACAATGACAATAAATTATTATTATTATTATTATTATTATTATTATTATTATTATTATTATTATTATTATTATTATTATTATTATTAATAATAATAATAATAATAATAATAAATTTTTATTGGATTTTTAAGAGGGGAACAAAGGGAAGGAGTATGGGTAAGAGGAAAAAGAAAAAAAGGAAAGAAAGGGGGGGATACAGTTTTTTTAAGATTTACATTGAGTGTATCAAGCAAAATAGAAATAGTAATTAAACATATTGCTAAAATTGCCAAATGTTGTCACAATGCTAATAAATTTGTTACTTCTTGCCATCTTTCCCGAAAGACAGCTCGTAGTCTCCCTTTAAATAACCAGAGAGTTTATCAATTTCGATGCATTCTCTTATCTTTCCATGAAGATCCTTCTCTGATGTGATTGGTTGTTTCCAAAGTTTCGCGTACAGTATTCTTGCAGCAACAATTACATGATGAAGTACATATCTCTGATCATAAGAAATATTCATATCTACTATATTTAACAGAAATAGTTCTGATCTAAACTCTATTTTAATTTTCAAAGATCTTTCTAAGAAAAGTTTTACCATGTTCCAATACGCCTTAGCTTCTTTACAAGTCCACCACATATGATAAAAGGTTCCACAGTCATAATTACATTTCCAACATTTCCAATTGCCCTCCTAAATGTGGATTACAAAATTTTTGCAACCATTCTGGCTAATAGATGGCGGATGATTTTACCTTCTCTGATATCACGCGACCAGACTGGCTTCCTTCCGAAAAGGAATCTCCAATCCAATATTAGAACTTTTCTCAATGTGTTGGAATATTGAATCTCACCCCGAGAAGCAAGTAGCTTTTGCATTCATGCTGATAATGTATCCTGGTCTTTACTCAAAACTCAATTAGATTACCTCCAGTGTGGCCATAGAATGTTGCGAGCTATTGAACAAATCTATTCTACTCAAAATACCAGGATTGTAGTCAACGGTCACCTTACAGACAAAGTTAATATACACAAAGGTACTAGGCAAGGATGTCCCCTTTCTCCTCTTTTGTTTATAACTACCCTGGAAGTTCTTCTTCATGTTATAAGGGGAAACCCTGACATTCAAGGCCTACAAAACAAGGGAGAAGTTTACAAGGTACAAGCCTTTGCAGATGACCTGATGGTTATCATGGAGAACCCTCAGACATCCTCCGTAGAACTTCTAAAGACCCTGGAGGCATATTCTAAAATCTCTGGATTAAAGGTGAATAGAGAAAAAACATTGATTCTAACTAAAAATATGACTCCATTCATGATTCAAAAATTGGTAAATCAATCTGGTTTTCAACATTCAAATAGGGTAAAATACTTGGGTATTACTATATCTAACCGATGTAACTCTTTACTCAAAGACAATTATGTCAATGTTATAAAAACAATCAAAGCTGACCTCGAAACTTGGTCAAGACTTCAGCTATCCCTAATGGGCAGAATCGCTGCAGTTAAAATGAATGTCTTACCTAAACTGCTTTTTTGTTTCAATCTCTGCCTATATTGCCAAACTTTAAGATCATTTCAGATCTGGAAAAAAGTATACGTATATTTATATGGCAAAAGAAAAAAGCAAGGATTAAAAATATTTATTTGCAGGATAGAACCAAATTTGGTGGTTTTGCCCTTCCTAATTTGGTACTATACTACAAGGCTGCTGCCTTGACTTGGATTAAGGATTGGATCTTGATGACAAATAAAAGAATATTGCAGCTTGAGAGTTATGGTCTTGATAAGGGCTGGCATCACTATTTGTGGTATAGGGGAAATTATTATTATTATTATTATTATTATTATTATTATTATTATTATTATTATTATTATTATTATTATTATTATTATTATTATTATTATTATTATTATTATCTTTGTGTTTTGTGGAACCGCGGCTCGACCCACCAGAGTTTCGAAGGTGTTCTCATTCCGGCTAGCCACTTATAGAGAGGCCTGGAAAATGGTTACTCAAAACTGGGCTTTCTTGGTCATTGTGGAACAAACTTCCAAGTGAGATTCGTCAGAACTAGGGGACACACATTCAAATTGAGGTCTTGGAGAGTAAGAACAGACAAAAGAAAATATTTTTTTTACCCAGCGTGTTGTTAGTCTGTGGAACTCCCTGCCACAGGAGGTGGTGATGGCATCTGGCCTGGATGCCTTCAAAAGGGGATTGGACAGGTTCGTGGAGGAAAAGTCCATCAGAGGTTACAAACCATGAGGGAGATGTGTCATCTCCAGGCTTAAAACCGGGGTACTTCAAGGGCCAGATGCAGGGGAGTGGTATCAGAAGACAGATCTCTAGTCTCATGCGCTCCCAGACATATTTGCTGGGGCCACTGTGAGATATAGGAAGCTGTACTAGATGGGCCATTGGCCTGATCCAGCATGGCTCTTCTTATGTTCTTATGTCTTGCAGAGTCCCTGCCTGCCTTTAAGAGAGCTCTAAAAACTTTGCTCTTTATAGAGGCGGTTGGCTACCATTTTTCCCCTCTGGGACCTTTAGAATGAGATTATCTCGCTGGTGCTTTTTTTAAAGCTGTGTTTGTTTTGTTTTGCCTTGTTT
This sequence comes from Phrynocephalus forsythii, assembly GCA_029282475.1. Lineage (NCBI taxonomy): Eukaryota > Metazoa > Chordata > Lepidosauria > Squamata > Agamidae > Phrynocephalus > Phrynocephalus forsythii. The sequence continues at coordinate 122,374,030 of JAPFRF010000005.1, read as the reverse complement.
CGTTCTATTTTGTGATCATTGTTTTATTGATAGTCTGTATATATTATGGTTCTTTTCTTTTTGTACGGATGGAAGTCGCACAGAGTTCCTCTGGAAGATGGGTGGTATAGAAATGTATAATAAATAAATAAATAAATAAATAAATAAATAAATAAATAAATAAATAAATAAATTCTACCTGGTCTGAAAGATTCCACCTGACAGATCTCCTTTGATTTCTATTCCTGCATGGAGCGTGTGTGTTTGTGTGTGTGCATATAATGGCCTTGTAGGCCCCTTAACTCTTCTAATGTTCAATGATTCCTAATCCTATAAAATACTTCTCTCCTCTCACTTTTACAATCTTATGTGGCCCATGCAAAGCAGAGATCCTGTTTGCCTGTGTTGGCATTTTCCCAAAGCAGTGCGGATGGAGCCCAGGTTTGTAAGGGAGAGAGAGAGTATGAAAGCTCTTCTTTGCAGGTCAGGAATGGAACCTCTCTCAAACGGTCTCTTCATTTGGGAGGGAGAGGAGATTAAGTATTGATTTCCCATGTAGCTGGTTTCTCTGAGAGGAAATAGGCCATGACACCTCCGAAAGATCCGGGCCAGCTCCATGATTTACTAACCCAGAGGAAGAAAGCTTGAAGCTGAGGTAGTGGAAAACTCACAGAAGTGTGTCTCTGTTGAAAAGACAGTGTGGATTTAATAGTACTATCCTATGCTCTTTTAATGCAAAAGCAGGCATGCATGTGTGCATGTTGTTTGGCTTAATTTATCTATTCCCTTCGAAAAGATTCAGACACTCAGAGGTTTCTCCAAGTCAGGTGTTGCTACTGGGCAGAATGAAACAGGAGCTCCAGACAGCTGATGCTGGGGTGGTACAGAGAGTGGGGGACAGCACTGTGGGGTCCATTTCGTGACATCCTAAATTAGACTGTTGCCATCACTAGTGTCCAAAGAGATCTAGGTTTCAGCCTGCTCTACTTATCCACATAGAATGGAACATCTTTTCTCCCTTGTCTTGGGCCGCAAAATTTCATTAAGTGCAATAAGTAACAGTAGGACTGTGGTATCTCTGCGTCTTGATTCCAAGCTACAGATGCCAGAAATGTGGAAGTACTGAGTGCAACTCCCATATCTGAGGGATCGTCTTCCACTGATTTGTTTATCCACAGTATTAAAAATATATATAAATATTGGAAGAAAAGTCCTTGAAACATATATTTTTAAAGAAGTTGCCAGAACAGATCAAGAGTTTGCTTTGCAAAGCGTTCACTAGAGAAATATATTTCTATGGTGTCCTTACCTGACCTGGCCACTAGAGGACACCAGAGACCATGCTACGTATAGAGTGTACTATACAGTAGTACCACCATATCTGTGGATTCGACATATGCTGATTCAGTTATCCACAGTTGGGCGTCAAAAATAAATAAATAATTTGCTTCTGCAAAGCAAGTTATTTTATTATTATTTTATTTATTTGACTTTTATACTGCCCATCTAGTCCTAGGGCTACTCTGGGTGGTTTACAGCATGTGATAACATAACAATTAAACAAAGGAATACATTTTAAAAACTAAAATACAATGTACATAATAAAATAAAGTATACCTAAATCAACTACAAAAATTAAAATGAAGATAAAATGAAGATTAAAAATAGCAAGAGATTGATAAAATGGGGTTGGGGTAGAAGAGGAAAAAGTGGTAAAATAGTGCCTTTCTAAATGTTTGAAGAATCAGGGAAGGCCATTCTGTACAACCAGGTTTTCAATAGTTTTGATTTTTGAACATGCTGAAAGGGCATTTGCTCTTATCCATGGATTTTGATATCCACGGGGAGGCCCAGAACCAATCTCCTGTGGATATGGGGGTACTACTGTAATCTATCCTTTCTAGCATCTGGCAGGGTTTGGAATGGTCCCCTATGGAGGGGGGGGCATTTACAACTGCACATTACATAGTCTCTGGCTCCCTCCGGTGGCCAGGTATAATAAGTATGCCCTGGAAATACATATAAATATTTTGAGGGGTGGGGGTGTAATAGTATTTTCAGGCAGGTGGATAAGTAAATCAGGAGGTACGGAGGTTCTAATACACACAGATAAAAATAATCATAATCATTATGTAGTATGCAGTATACAAAGTGGCATTCTTTTAGGCATAGGTTAGAAGTGTCATTCTAAATTCTAGATGCTCCTTAAAAGCTAAACAGATTGTATTTGGTATACAGATGCTGTCAGGGTCAGTAGTCCACTTGATCAAATGTCCTGCTGGAAGTACAAATATGTAGATGATGTGAATATTAGCATCTAAAAACAAAGTTGCCTTGGGGTATGTATAACCTCTCTCCTTTCATCTCCTGCTTTCCATCCCTACCCTCTTGTTTCCTGCAGGCCTGCGTAAGTGACAAGGATCCAGAGGCTGGATGCCAACCGTCCAGACTGCAAAAGCCAGGCGTCCCATTTGAGCAGACAAACAGCAGCGACAGCGGAATGATGGACAGTGCAAGAAGGACACACACGTACAAACACACACCTATGGAAGGGGATAGTTCATTGAGCCAAGGGCATTGCAGCCGAAATATCACTTTGCTGCCCAGCCAATCCCTGCTCTTTTTCATCCTTCTGCTGGCTCCTTAGTGGACTCATAGGTATTGCTATAAACCAATGGAAGCAGGGATGGGGAAAATTCCTCCTGATTCCTCCTGATCTTTCCTCTCACTTCTTGGAGCATCTCCACTGGTATTTAAAGATGACCTTTGGGAAAGATCCACTTGATGGCATCACATTCCATTTTGGAAAAATCACCCTTGAATGCACCAGCATGAGATATTTCATGGCACTCATTCTTTGTTGCTATAAACAGACCAATTCTACCCACCCTGTCCCTGGCCTCAAAAGTGACATCTGCTCTTCACCCAACAATGTTTGCCTGTAATGGACTCATAGATAGTCAATTTTTCCTGCTCCTTGGTATTTTTCTATCTGGAATACTATTTTGAAACTGGTTTTGAAGACCCACCCTCACCCACTGGGTTACTGGTAGGCCTACCATCTGATCAGCTGCCCTGCAGGAAAGTTGAACTTGGTTGGATAGCTTTGTTGATTTCAAACACCCAAGATGTTGGTGGTACAACCTTATTCCATTGCAAAAGAAAGCTGTCGTCATTGTGTATTAAGTTCTATGAATAATTATCCTTGCTATAATTTGGCTTACGGCACCCTTTTCAGTGTTTTCCAGCTAGAGGATACTCAGAAGTTGTTTACTGTTACTTTCTTCTGGGGGTGGGGGGAGTGATGGTACCCTGGGACTGTGCAGCTTGTCCATGGCTGGTTCTACTTGCAGAAGACACAATGGAGAAATCAAACTCTTAACCTCTGGCTCCACAATCAGAGACCTAAACTACTGAGCTATAAGTTGCAACTACAGATATGTGTTTTCTTTGAGCCCAAGAAATCAGCTCAGTTTTGCCACACATGAAGAACAAAATATTTCCCTCCATGGCTTAGGCATTTTACTTTTTTCATGCAGCAGTTCCCAGAACTGGCCAGCTAATTGGCCACTAGGCAGTCTAGGACTATTAGTCCACCCAAAACAAATGGCTACTAGCAGTGATGGTCCACTGGACCCATTATATGTGGCAGCTGCCTTCTGTCGAATGAGACCAAATGTACCAACCAATTGTGTGGATGTTGACTCGCAACAGCTCTCTGTGTGTCACCTTGGAAGACAAATTGACAAGGACTGAACCCCCCATAGCTTCTGTATGTTTTATCCTTGAGTGGTGTCCCTCCTTTATTGCTTGCACATCGACAATGTTCCAATGAAACCACAGCATCACTCAACTATGCACTGTAATGCAGGGCATGAGTAAAGTGGATAGAGGGAAGCTCTTCTCCCTCTCACAAAATACCAGAACCAGGGGACATCCAATGAAATTGAGGACTGGGAGAGTGAGAACAGACAAAAGAAAATATTTTTTTCATCCAGTGCGTTGTGAGTCTGTGGAACTCCCTGCCACAGGAGGTGGTGATGGCATCTGGCCTGGATGCCTTCAAAAGGGGACTGGACAGATTCCTGGAGGAACAAGCCATGATGGAGATGTGTCATCTCCAGGCTTAAAACCGGGGTACTTCAAGGGCCAGATGCAGGGGAGTGGTATCAGGAGACAGAGATCTAGTCTCGTGCGCTTCCAAAAGCATTTGGTGGGGCCACTGTGAGATACAGGAAGGTGGACTAGATGGGCCTTTGGCCTGATCCAGCATGGCTCTTCTTAGGTTCTTATTATGTGAAGGAACCACTCAGGATTGAGGGCCCAGGCAACGGGTTCCTAAAGTTTGCCAGTGTCATCTCCACATTAATGACAAGGTGCCTTTGCAGCTGTCGAGTAAGATCCTGCCACAGATGGTGGAACAGTGTTGGTTGGGATTCCAGTCTCTCCATTTTATTGATCTTCTTGGTTTTCTACCCCAAAGCCAGACGGCCTTCATTACCTCGGAAGACTCTATTTTGGCTTCTCCCCCTCTGCCTGCTCTTTAGTTCTAGTACTTCTCTCAAAATTGCTGTTACCTGGCTTTTTTTGGAGCCGTTTTGGCTGTGTGAACCACAGCACTCACCACCTGCATGTTGCAAATGTGAATGAAGGTCATGTTTTACTAACACCATTGTCTTCGCCCTGGTTCCCATCTGCTGAACAAGAATCAGGTCATTCTGTGCTGGAGAAAGGTCTAGATCAGTGGTTCTCAACCTCGGTGTCCCCAGATGTTCCTGGACTGCAACTCCCAGAAACCCCTTCCAGCACAGCGGGTGGTGGGGGCTTTTGGGAGTTGCAGTCCAGGAACATCAGGGGACCCACAGGTTGAGAACCACTGGTCTAGATTGTCTGAACTATTAATGTTAAGCTGTCTCTACCAAGATTTCAAAACACGGACGACCATCTTGGAGCTCTGGTGACAGATCGAGAGACATTTTCTCAATGGGAACACCCAACTGTGATTGTGGCGCACCAGAAAGCAAATTAAATGTCTTTCTCATGCCAGAAAACAGAAAAAGTGATCCAGCTGTCATTAAATCAAATTCTCCACACATTAATCATCAGAAATATTAGACCTTTCTTTTACGCACTATGCCAGATCTCATGGCTGACAGTCTTGATTCGTAGATAGTTCTCTGGGTCACTCTTTCCAGTGTTGGAGCAGAGGCATGACGGACAAAATCAGAACACCAGGACACATTTATTTGCAGGTTCAATAGAATCATCAGCCTTCCTTCCCATCCCGTCCTCCAAGTCTGCCTGGTGACCTCTAAGCCTAGCGGCAGTCTTCACCATAGCTGGGGAGGGAACTGGGTTTTCCCCAGGCAGGGTCCTGACTAGGGCCGAGCACATGGGGCCTTGCACCGAAGGGACCAACATTTAGCAGGGGGTGAAATCTAGAGACGAATGTACTAGTGTGTGGGAAATAAATGGCAACATCTCTCAGCCGTACTCACTTCCCTTTTTTTTCCGACAAGGGATTGCTTCTTCTTTGGGGCTGGTGGAATTTTTCTATTATAGATACTTGGCTTGTATTATTTATTTGGCTTTCTTCTTGCATGACAGAGCCATGGCGCTTATGTGTAATCAAGCGCTGTTGATCCTGCCTACAGATGGGCATGAAGCTGTCATATTGCTACGCTTCCCCACCACCACCAACAACAACACCAGCACATCTGAGGGCTGGGTTACTCAGGGCCTTTTTACACGACCCCTAAGATCCGCTGGTCCCTTAAATTCGGACCAGAGATCTTGAGGGTTTGTCGCTCTCCCTGCGTTCCCACCCCCTCCGCACTTCCTTGTTCTGTCTGCATGAGGGGAGGGAGAAATAAAGGGAGAAAAGAATGCACTCTTACCTCCGGAATGCTGGTGGAACTTGCTCCGACCCCCCGTCACTTCCTGGTTCCTCTTAAAGGGGCGGGAGGCAAAAAAAAAAAAAGAAGCGAGGAGAGCCCAGCACTCTCCGCATCAAAATTTTTCACTCTCCCAGAGCAGGTACTTGAAAGGTGAGCTGGGACGCGCTTAGGTGGGCGGGGTCGCGCTTAATTTTCTGTTAGCTCCGGAGCTGGTGGGGAAACATTTTTAAGCTCCGGAGCTGGGAGCCATTTGCAGCGGAGCTTAGGGGTCCTGTATAAACGCCCTCAGTCACTGTTGTGCAGCTTAGAGAGGCAGGAGTTTCAGCCAGTCTGTTCCCGCCTTGTCAGACAATTGACCATTCCGATGAGGAGGCGGGACAAGGACTCTCCCCACACAGCGGATGAGTGGTCGGCTGCCTGAGGAGGCGTTACCGGCCAGCTGAGCTGCTGTCTGGACTGGGGTACTGCCAGTCCCCTGGCAGCACACAACAGAGGGTGAGTGGGTCAGCTGGACTTGGGGTCGGGGGAGGCAAAGCACAGCACCTTTTTTGCGTTGACAGCTTCGGACAAAACGCTTCGTCGTGGTTTCTGCCCACCTGTAGTCCTGCCAACTCTCTTCCATGCTCTGCCACCCAATTCCTATTATTGGAAAGCACCTTTACCCTTCCTTCTGTTCTTCTTAAGGTCCTAGAAACAGAGCACCAAAGTAGGTGGACCTCTAATCTGAGCCAACAGAGTTCTTTATTTTGTCTGACGATTGTTTTCACTGGCATGGGGAAACTAAGAGCCATGCTTCCAGCCTCTGAGACCTTTTCCAAGACGGCAGTTCTAAGAGTGCTCAAAGGATGGTGACAAAAATCTTTTAGACTGAATCTCATCCATCTTCACCACCACCTCCATACACTTGAGTTCTGAGCACAGCCCAACTGGTACAAACAGTATTACTCCTTCAGCACCAGTTTAAGCATTTTTCTCTTTTCCAAGCATTGGACAAAATGTGATTATCAAATTTTAAATTATCCGCTTTAGGCCCATTAATTATCCCTAAGATGGGTTATTCTTGTGGGCCAGTGGAGTTTTATAGACATGTTTGTTTGCATTGTTTTCGATTTTAACTTTTGTATATGCCAGTTTCTGTAAGATGCCTTGAATTGTTTTTGAGAAAGGGTCATCTAAGAAATGTAATAAACCATAAACCACACTTGCTTCTCATTTCCTGCAATACTTATGAAATCTGCTTTACTTCATTCTTGCTTGCTGCCCCCAAAAGACCCCAAGTGCAGCTCTGTCCTTGAATGTTCTTCAGCTGCAGCAGTCATCTTTTTGGATATTGGAAATTTTACTAAGAGCTTGGCTACACAGTTCATCTGGAGCAGGCTGGTGAGAGGTAAAGACCATCACTTAAAGTTAGGTATAGATCATGTAAGCAATGTGATTCAATATTGGCATCCAGCCCTCAAGTGGTCCTTTTTGGTCCACCTCCTTTAATAAAAGTGATAAAGGGGGGAAATCCTCCACCTTTCCCTATTCTGTGCCCTCCCATTTCTGGAAGGAAGCTTTGATTTAAAGAATAAATATTTAAACAAGATAACACATCAGTGCTGCCCTTATTAGTTAAAAAGAAAACCAAAACAAATTTGCTTCCTCCCTGAGCTCCAAGGAGGAGAAGAGGAAGGAAGGAATTTTTTTACTTTCCCAGTTTTCCGGCATCATTAAGTGGTTAAGCTAAGCCTCTTCCCTCCAGGGAGATGGTGGGGATACAAACAAATAAACAAACAAATGGAAATGGAAAACAGTTGGGAAATGGAATGCAGGAAATTCTGCTTTTGTTGAGTCACAGTTCTGGAAATGAACCAAAGATGAAGTATTTATTTATTTATTTATTTATTTATTTATTTATTTATTTATTTATTTATTTTGAGCCAGGTGCAAGCGAGGCTCGATCGTGTGGGTCGTGTGGGTTTCCCCTTGGAAGGGGTGATCTGCACAAGCATGCATGTGCCTCCTTTGTACTCGCTCACACTGGCTCGAGCGGGTGCAAGGAAAGTGTGTGCATGGTCAGCCTTCCCATAGGAATGCATTGAAATATGTTCCCTCCGGAATGGATTAATTGATTTTCAATGCATTCCTATGGGAAACCGCTGCTCTAATTAATTTTTAAAAAACTTACGAGCATGTGCTTGGAATGGATAAAATTCATAAGTAGAGGTATTAGTGTAGTAGCCCTCAAGGTACTATGGTCCAGAAAAAGTAGACCTTGGCCTGTTCAAAGTTGGGCAGCCCTCTCCTATACCACTGGCCAAGTTGAGCTGGAAATTCTGAACACCGAAGGCCATTGTATCTGGGGAGCCAATATTTCATTCTCTTCTCTTCCCCTACATGTTCCACCTTTCAACCATGTGCCATAGCTCCATGCATCTCAGACCAGAAAGGTGGAGCCAGAAGGGGGAACACAGAAGGCGATCTTAAGAAAACAATTATCACCAATTACAAAGAGCTGAAACATAGGACAGCTTGTGAGCTTGTTTCATTGGTGCTGGGGAAAAGATCTTCCATGTTTCTTGCCATGGGGGTTTCCTGGGCTATGGTGAAGGACTCAGCTCTGCGGTCCTCCAGAGGTTGGTCACTTTTTTTTTTTTTTTTGTAATCCAGATGGTGCCCTTGGTTCTTCGTTACTATACTAATATTTTAAATACACAATGTTGTTGGACCAATTGACTGGTCACTTGTTTGGATCATGGGATTCCTAGCCTAGCCTAACAAATGTTGGCCTCTCTCTGTCTTTTGTGCAGGCAACTGGAGGTGCATGTTTTTAGTACAGGCCATTCAAAAGCTGAAAGCGTTAACTAGCTTTTTTGTGAGGCGTTTGGCGACTGTTAAAATTTTAATTTTTTTCTCCTCCGCCCCACCATCCTGTCACTGATTCCTTTTGTAGTTTTATTATGATGTTTATTTAATTTGTTATTTTTGTCAATGTCTTATTTTGTTGTAAACCGCCCGGAGTTCCTCTGGAAGATGGGCGGTATATAAGAATTAAAATAATTAAATAAATAAATAAACTCAAGATGGGCAACTGGTGGTTCATGATGGTTCGTGACTAACCATGAACCACCATGAACCACCATGAACCCCCCACACACACACACACACATGCACCGGAAAACTGATTTCTTTCACTGCTTGCTTTTGGGGTAGCGCCTATCTGCTCCTACCACCTCTGCTTCTGCCACCACCACAGATACATGCTCAGAAGCAGGACCTGGGTGCTTGCATGGAAGTTTGGCCAGCAACCTCTGAGGATGACAGCTGCGACAGAGGCAGGAGCAGCAGCAAGCAGAAGGAGTTGGTGGGGGGCAGTAGGAAAGGGATGGGCAAGCATCCTCTTTTGCAAAAGCAAATCAAGTGCTAAAGGGGAAAAAGACCAGTGTTTTGTTTCATTGGGCAAATTGGAATATCCAAATTGGGCAAAGAAATGAACGACAAACCAGCCTGGTTTGTTGGGTTGCTTGGTTCACGGTTCATTTCTGGCCACATCCCTCATGCATGAGTATGTTGTTGTTGTTCGTTCAGTCGTTCAGTCGTGTCTGACGCTTTGTGACCCCATGGACCAGAGCTTGCCAGGCCTTCCTGTCTTCCACTGCCTCCCGGAGTTTTGTCAAATCCATACTGGTTGCATCGATGACACTGTCCAACCATCTCATTCTCTGCCGTCCTCTTTTCCTTTTGCCTTCAATCTTTCCCAACATCAGGGACTTTTCCAAGGAGTCCTCTCTCCTCATGAGGTGGCCAAAGTACTGGAGCCTCAGCTTCAAAATCTGTCCTTCCAGTGAATATTCGGGGTTGATTTCTTTCAGGATGGATAGGTTTGATCTCCTTGCAGTCCAGGGGACTCTCAAGACTCAAGACTCTCAAGACATGCATGACTATACTTCCCACCAACTAGCTCGGTGGTCGGAGCAGATTATTTTACCAAACTGTACAGAGGATCTGTCTGGAAGCAAATTCCATCTTTTACTAACCTGTTCATTGGTTGGTGGCAGGGAAACAAGCTTCGCTCTTCCCTTGCTGAGATCATTTAGAGTGCAATGAAATATCCTGTTGTCAAAAATGGAAGCAGAGCGGCAACTCCTCTGTACTGAGAGGAAGCCAGAGGACGATTGCATTGGAATATTCTCCTTTCTCCCACCGGATCACCCCTCTATACACAGTTGAATCTCCAGGCATCCAGCAGAACAGGTTTTTACTAGATTGATACTGCTCTCTACTGGTGACAAAACAGACTGCCCTTTTTTTGCACTAGGCTGTGTTCTTCCACCTTACTTGCCATTTATTTTACAGTATTTGTTTTAGAGTATTTTTATCCCACCTTTCTCCATGGATAAGGACCCAAGACAGCTTACAGTAATGAGGGATAATATACACTCCAGTACAATTAAGGCATGTTCAAGTATTGAGAACAGGGAATTGAGGAACATCTTACAGTATTAAAAGACAACATTACATTAAAGCTACAAGAGAACGTGAGCAGTTAAAAAAGAGTAAAATTCCATGTAAAATTATGAGTGATGGAAACTAACATTGAAAACATAGTGTATATGTAATCACACAAGGTTATAAGTGGTTATAAACACAAAGTTTATGTGATCCTATAGATTCACATGGAAGACACATCATTCAGGGAAATTTTGCCTGAAGAGAAAGGTCTTTTCCTGCTTCTGGAAAGACATCAAAGATGGAGTGGTCCTGGCCTCTAATGGAAGGGAGTTCCAGAATCTGGGCGCCACAACCGAGAAGGCCCTTTCATGTGTTCCCACATGACGGACCTGTGAGGGTGTCAGGATGGAGAGAAAGGCCTCTCCTGATGACCTTAACACCCAAGTCAGTTCATATTGTGAGATTTGATCTTTCAGGTAGCTAGGACCCAGGTTGTACAGTGCTTTGCAGGTCAAGGTCAGCACCTTGAATTGTGCCTCATAGCTGATTGGCAGTCAGTGGAGCTGCTTTAATGGGGGTATCATGTTATCTCTGTACCCCACCCCAGTCAGCAAACTGGCTGCTGCATTTTGGACCCATTGAAGTTTTCTGAGACTTTTTGTTGGTAGCCCCACATACAGTGCATTACAGTAGTCTAGTAGGGCGCCACTAGGGCATGTGTCACTGTGGCCAGAGCTGGTTTCTCAAGAAACAAGCATAACTTGCATACTAGCCTTAATTGTGCAAATGTGCTCCTGGCCACAGCCATGACCTGGGCATCCAAGCTCAAGGATGAGTCTAAGAGCACCCCCAAGCTGAGTAATTGTTTTTTCAGTTGGAGGGTGACCCCATCCAGTGCATGTTGTATCCCTATCCTTTGTTCTCCCTTTCCACTGACCAGAAGCACCTCTGTCTTGTTTGGGTTTAGAGTCATTTTGTTCATCCTCATCCAGTTCATTACTGCAGCTAAACACTCATGTAAAGTTGAGATAGTAGCTCTCTTAAAATCCGGAGGTGATGAGAAGTAGAGTTGGGTATCATTCGGCATACTGGTGGCACTTAACCCCAAAAGTCCTGATAATCTCCTCGAGTGGTTTCATATAAAGGTTAAATAACATAGGAGGACAGAACAGAACCCTGGAGAACTCCATCCTGTTCTATCCTACAGGAAGGATCAGAGCCACTTTAATGCAGTGCCCCCAATTCCCATTTCAGAGACACGAATCAGGAGGATGCAGTGGTCTATAACAGGGGTCCTCAAAGTTTTCAAACAGTGGGCCGGTCCACCATGCCCCAGACACCACTGGGGGCCGGACCACAGTCCAAAAAAACAAAAACAAAAACAAAAAAGGCCAACATGGAAAAAAGGGGGGAGGGAATGGAGGACCTTGCCGTAGCCCTCCCACTTTGAATGCCCCACTAGCCAGCATGCTAGATCAGCATGCTGATCATCTGGGCGGTAGTTGGGGGGGGAGTGGGAGAAGCGACATAGCCCATTGCTTTGAACTGCTTCAGCAACAGAAGCAGCTGTAGATGCTGGCTTGGTGCAAAGCAGGGGGTAGGTGGGGTGTTGCAATTGGTCCCAGGGGCCGGATTTAGGACCTTGGGGGGCCGCATCCAGCCCCGGGGCCTTAGGTTGAGGACACCTGGTCTATAGTGTCAAAAGAAGCTGAGAGATCCTGTAAAACCAAAAGGGATACGGATCTCCTATCCGTTTCCCTGCACAAGTCATCTACCAATGCAATCAGTGATGTCTCAGTTCCGTAGCCATCCTTCATACTAGAGATGTGCAAAAATTAAGAAACAAACTATAAATTTATTTTTTTTTAAATTGCTAATTTCTCAGTTTGGATTCATCTGAACCCCTCATGAATATGAACTGGTAAATTTTAGCAATTTTTGATTCGTTGATTTCTTGGGCTATAAAATGTGCTCTCCCCCCCCCTCCTGAGCACCTAGAGACACAAGCTTCCATTGACTACTATCCCTACAAGGTTTGGTGAAGATTGGGTTTTGGATGTCCAAGTCAAATACCCACAAAAAGGACACCCAGGAAAGTGTCCCCCAAGCACCTGTAGATATCAAAAGCACAGAGACACTCCCTCTGACTGGGTTTCCCCCAAGCCAGCTGTTAAAGGGCACTTTCCTGGCGTGGGGAGCAATTTGTGTGCATATAACTTGGATGCCTGAACTCCATTCTCCCCTATACATGGAGGGCTTTGTAGAGGAGAGGAGAGATGGGCACAAAACAAACTTTTTTCCATTTCCATTATTCGTTATTCGTTCAGTTACGTAACAAAATGACTAACGAAAATTGTGATGAAAATGGAATGAAACGAACAGAACCACGAAAATTGGGTTCGTTACTGGTGACGTGCAATGAAATGAACTGCTTTTAAATGTTAAAAAACGCCCTGGACATCCATAAAAATGCAGCGATAATTATTTATACTGTCTGATAATATCTACTGGGGGGGTTGGGGTCCTTAAAATGTGCATTTATGTCTTTTCTCAGATCACTGTACTTTTTTCATTTAAGGGGAGTTAGGGGACATCGACCCAAAATGGCTCCCAGTTGCCTGATATTGATTTATTGGGTATTAAAATATCCTGGACATCCGTAAAAACGCAGCGATAATGCGATAATTATTTGAAATTTTTACCTATCAGGGGGTTGGGGGTCTTAAAACATTTGTTTTTGTCTTCTCCCATCGTGATGTATTTTTCTTTTCCCTTTAAGGATGACAAAATGGATGTCCCCAGCCACAAAATGGAGGCAAGCCATGTGATGGGATCATGTTCAACCAATAGCATGCCAAGGTTGCAGACTGGGCAGGTCTGACAGCCACAGAGGGCATAAAAAGCTCTGGCAGCCCCTGTCCTCCTTGCAGTCTCCGGTGGGATTTAGGGTGGGATTGCTATCTCTGTGACTTTAGCTTCAGTCTTGCAGCCTCCCTGTGTGCGTGTGTGCGTACCTCTCGGTGAGTACCCTCCCCTGCCTGGCAGTGCAGTCACTCTGTGGCTGCCTTGCACCCTGGGCAATGCCCGCCGCTGCCTTTGCAGCCTCCCTGCGTACCTAGTCTATACTGTGTCTCTGCCAGCATCCATTTTTTTTAGTGTTTTCCCTCTGGTCTGGGGCGTTGGGGGACGCCCGCGCAGAGAAATGCTTTAAAAATCGTGCAAAAAGAGGGCAGAAGCGAAAAATGAAGAAATGAAAAACGAAAACAATTTTTTTCCAAAAATGCGTGAAAAATGGAAACGAACCGAAACGGACCTCTCAACGAAAAACGAAAAACCGAAATGCAATTTTTTTGATTCGTGCCCATCTCTAGAGGAGAGTCAGGTTAAGTGTGGAGATGGTCTACTGAAAGTAATTGAATTAACAAGATGTTTCAAATAATTAAAATGGCATTCATACAGCTTTTTTTAAAAAAAAACTGTTACATAATAAAGAAGACTGTAGGCAAATGATCTTTCTAACACAAGCTAGATCTGCATTTAGCCACACATATAAGCCTGCAATGATCGTATGGGGAATCTCATGCTTTTGTTATAGGAAAACCAGTGAAGCAGCCAAAAGGATAAAATCTGTCTGATGCAGCTGTAAATCAAGAATATGGCAAGAGAGCTTTTTGAGTTTTTATTACAACGTAGTCCACAAAGGAAAAGTATTTTTAATCCAGAAAAGAAAAAGAAAAGGCGGACCAATCAAAGAATTTAAAAAAAAAAACCTTCACCATGCTATTAAATACCGTTGTGTCTTCCAAAACCCTACGTAAGGAAAGGATTGCACAGACTTTGGGAAACATCATGAACTGGAATATTTTTTCCTCAAAATAACCCCCTGTAAAACAGAAGTTTATCGATTTTTAAAAAGCAGGGATTATTTCGTATGTTTTATAGGAGTGCAGCCCTAAGAGCACGCACAGAGATCTTCTGCGAAGTAATTTCAGGGACAGATGCCCCCAAGATTGCTTGCATCCATTCAAAACCTTCTTCGGGATAGGTCTGCGTTGTAGAGAGGAGTCTCCGTGAGCAGAAGCAAGTGGAAGAATCAGCCTCCAAAGAGCCTGAAAAGGCAACGTTCCTTTATTGCAGTGAAAATATAATCAATCAATGACCAGTTCCCACCTTCCAAAAGGGAGGTATCAACTAATTCCACCCATCGACACCTAGCACATATTTCATAAACTCCAGCTGTGTCTACATTCTATTACTATCCCAATCATCCAATCTACTGCTCCCAAACATTTCAACATATTTAGGCATAAGCTGTGTTTCATTCCAGGACCGCTGCCAGCAGCCAGGCTCTCCAGCTGACAAATCCCAACTCACTGGAAGACTCTCAAGCCACTTGCTCAGCAGCTGCGCAAAGACATCCTGGCTTATGTGAAGTGGCTCTAATTAACAGGGCAGATTGAGCATCAATGAATGGCTTCATTAAGCACCCCTTTGTGGAAAATGTACCATTTTGAACACACATACCCTTTTGGATCTGGATGTGAAAGCTTTGCGAGACATATTCAGGGATGCCCACAGCACTGCTCCCAGGGCAGATTATTTGCCCAACGGAAATCATTTGGGTTACAGAGTACTCTAAGGGCGTTTATACATGATCCCTAAGCTCCGCTGCAAATGGCTCCCAGCTCCGGAGCTTAAAAATGTTTCCCCACCAGCTCCGGAGCTAACAGAAAATTCAGTGTGACCCCGCCCACCTAAGCGTGACCCAGCACATTTTTCAGGTACCTGCTCTGGGAGAGTGAAAAATTTTGATGCGGAGAGTGCCGGGCTCTCCTCGCTTCTTTTTGTTGTTGTTGTTTTGCCTCCCGCCCCTTTAAGAGGAACCAGGAAGTGACGGGGGGTAGGAGCAACTTCCACCGGCACTCCAGAGGTAAGAGTGCATTCTTTTCTCCCTTTTTTTCTCCCTCCCCTCACGCAGACAGAACAAGGAAGTGCGGAGGGGGTGGGAACGCAGGGAGATTGACAAACCCTCAAGATCTCTGGTCCAAATTTAAGGGACCAGCGGATCTTAGGGGTCGTGTAAAAAGGCCCTAAGGATGTATAAAGCTGTCCAAGCTCCCTAGGGCAGTGGTGGCGAACCTTCGGCACTCCCGATGTTTTGGACCACAACTCCCAGACTTCCAAGCCTGTATTGCCAATGACAAAGGACTGTGGGAGTTGTGGTCCAAAACATCTGGAGTGCCAAAGGTTCGCCACCACTGCCCTAGGGAGATGGGTAAAGAAAGAACCACTTGCTAGAGAAGGTGAGGAATGTGGTCTTGTAATCAGCCTGCCAAAACTTCTTCTTCAAAACCTCAACAAAGCATGCTTTTCTTTCACCGTTTTCGTCTGAGAGCAAGAGGAAATCTGTGAGTTGTCGTTCAAAAACGCACCTTTCTCAAAACCTGATATGCAGGGATACAGTAATCCCCCGCTTATGCGAGGGTTAGGGACGCAACCCAACGCGACCTGCAATAAAGGAAAATCCATGCTATGCAAATGCTGGGTCAGGTTGGGACAATGGGCACCCATCTGGGATGTCCTACACTTACCTTAGGCCTGGTACTGCCCCAAACATGCCTCCAGCGGGCTTCCTGGGCTTGTTGGAGGGCCCAGTAGTGGTTCTGAGCAATCTGGAAGACACTTCTGGCTTTTCAGAAGCCATTTCCGGTTCACCAGAAACCACTTGGGGCAGCACCAGGCCTGGGGTAAGTGCAGGAGTCCTCCAACAGGCTCACACAGCTTGCCCCAGGGGCCCTTGCCTTCATATCCTGCGGTCCCGTGATATACTGGAACCAAAGTATATGAACTGTGAAATAGCGGGGGATGACTATACCGTCCATGGGGTTAATAGGGTTGAACAGGAACCTAGTCTCTCTGTACTCACCTTCCAATTCAGGACAGGAATGCTTTCATGCTGTCCCGGATGGCTCCTCTGCAGATGGGGCAGCGTCTCAGGTTAGGAGCACATTCTGAGCACACCACTAGGTGCCCACAGGGGACCAGGAGAATGGAGACATCTTTGTCCATACATACTTTACACGTCCGCTCCTCCTGAAGCTGGCGCAGCCTCTCTTCTAGGGTCAGGATGGACTCTAGTAGAGGAAATGGAAATTTCAGGTGGAAGCCCCACATGACTAGTTGGACCACTATGATGACCCAATATTCTACAGTTTTATGGTGTTAAATAAGATTGAACGAGACCCTGAGAAATCTGGTTCAAATCATAGGCTTGTGCAGAGTTTATTGTTACATGATCTGAAAAAGGGCTACAACTAGAGATGGGCATGAATCAGAAAAATGGTGATTCAATTTGATCCGTGATTTGTTAAGGTCAACAAATCTCAAACAACAAATTTACAATCTTTCTTTGACAAATTTGTAAATTTTTTTCTTTCTTTTTTCTTTTGCTTTTTGTTTTCAAAGCAAACTTTATTCTTAAATAATCAAGAAGTTTTCTCTCACACAGCTTTTTGTTCTCTGTAGGTTGGGTCTCCTCCCCCACACTCACACAAAAGCATCAGAGGAAGAGACAAACCAAAAACCTCATGATTCTCGAAACAGCCACCAATTAAAATCTACAGACGGGCAGCCACTGACTCATGAAACTGAAACCAAGGGGATTCACTCACAGATTAATATTAAAACCCCTAAAAATGGCCACCAATGTGCTTAGAGACAACAAAATTGCAGGGATGCTTCCCTTGACCCTCCTCTACAAGCCCTCAAACTCTGGTGAATACTAGGTTTTAGAATCCAAATTATAACCCAATCAAGTGGGTCCCTGAGGAAAGTGCCCTTTAGAAGCTGGTTTGGGAAAACCCAGTCTTCACCAATCTTGGAGAGATTGTAGATGAAAGTCTGAGGAAGCTTCTTTGCAAATTTGGTGACTCTAGGCGCCTTGGGGATTATTGTATAGCCCAATGAATGAACAAATCAAAATGTGCTAAAATAAATCAGTTCATATTTGTGGAGAGTATCGATTTGTATGGATATGTATCAACAAATTAAGTGATTTCTGAATGAATGTTGAAATTCATTTTTAATTCCTGCCAATCTCTGGTTACAACCCAAGTTACATCTCCCTTCCCTGTCATTTGGATTTGGAACTGCCTTCTCCCTTCATGAGAAATGAACTTTGGCTCCTCTAGCCTCCTGCCATTTACAACAGGTCAACTCTAAGCATTGTTAAGTCTGCATCCCATCCAACACTTGGGGAGATTTTATGCTGCTTAAATCAATGCTGCTTCCTCACCATGTTCCTCTCTCCCTACATGGCTCTCACCCATCATCCTTACCCGGTTCATTTGAACATTCTGTTCTTGCTTCTCTTCTCTGACTCCCAGTATCTGGTTCTCTTTCAGCAGGCTCTGTATTCATAGGCAAGCCCACAGAGAGAAAAGAGAGACACAATACATATTAGGAAGCTAACAGGCAAGTTCTCTGTTCCAAGACCTCTGTAGGACTTCAATGGCATGTCCGGTTGCAAGCTGTGACTTTGTTATTAATATTGTTATTTCCTTTATTTTATTTTGTTTTATATGTCCATTATTGTCACTTGCTTTGCTTGTTTTTTTGTTCATTACTTGTTATGAACCGCCCGGGGTTCTTCCGGAAGACGGGCGGTATATAAATATTAAAATAAATAAATAAATAAATATAAAACCACCACAACAACAATCCATCAAGTCAATGGAATCCCAGAAGTAATATACATTTATAATACATAATATACAATCCATTCCAGGTTTCTCTGGATAGGGAGTACAGTGGTACCTTGTATAAAGGAATTAATTCATTCCAAATGAAATTCTGTTAAGCAAATGTTTCTTTATACAAATTTCCCATAGGAATGCATTGAAAATGGAGCAATCCCTAATCGCGACCACTTTTATGTGGTACGGATTTGCCCCATAGGCAATTCTGTTAAGCAAATTTCCCCTATCTCTGGAGTTTTTTATATTGTACAGATTTTTTTGTAATGCAAACCGTTTGTTATATGAGGGTCCACTGTACTCAGAAGTGGTTGACCATTCCCTTCTTCTGGAGGAACCTTAGCACTGTGCTGCATGCCCAAGGCCACACAGGCTGCTTTTTCTCCTGGGACACACAGCAGGAAACTCTGGGTTTCCCAAACCCTGGGTCCACGGCCAGATACCTAAACCACTGACCTATCCAGCCAACTTGCTAAAAATAGCATGCAGTTAAAAGCTGAAAGCACATTGAGAATCTAGAGGGGCACAATGAAGGAGCGCCCTTGAAGAACACAAAGAGTGTGAAGGCATTCCCTGGGGTTTGTTTCTGTTGGCTGATCCTTACACTCTGGAAGAACACTTTTATGGCTTCCGACACATTTCCCCCCTAGCCTTTCTGCCTAAGCAACCAGATATTCATATAAAGCCTATGTCTATCTTCTTATATTTTGAATCACAAAACAAATGTTGGATACATCCCCCGTGTTGATTAAATTGGTCTTCAGAAATATGTATATTACTGCTGGGAATGGCTTTATTTTCATTATTTCCCTGACAAATATCCAGGGCAACAGGAGGTATAAAGCCATGACATATATAAAATAGCTCAGCTACACAACACAGGCATGGCTTTCATTTTGTTCAAACACATCCTGAAATGGGCTGCTGTCAACACTGAGACTTTCTCCACATGACATGGATGCTAGAGTTGGCCTAATCGCGTTAGGTTGTTGTTTTCATCTTTGGGCCTTTTCACACGATGCCTAAACTCCGCGGCAAATGGCTCCCAGCTCCGGAGGTTAAAATTATTTCCCCACCAGCTCCGGAGTTTACAGATAATTAAGTGTGACCACGCCCACCTAAGCGCGTCCCAGCACACTTTTCATGTACCTGCTCTCGGAGGGTGAAAATCCCTGATGCGGATTTAAGGGAGTGAGTGCCGGGCTCTCCTCGCTTCTGTTTTTTTTTTTTTTTGCCTCCCGCCCTAAGAGAAGGAATCAGGATGACGGGGCTCCGGGCGGCTTCGGAGGTGAGCCTGCATTTTCCTCTCTTTTTCTCTCCCTCCCCTCACGCAGACAGGAGCAAGGAAGTGTGGAGGGGTGGGAACACAGGAAGAGCAACGAACCCCCAAGATCTCTGGTCCTAATTTAAGTGGCCAGCGGATCTTAGGGGTCGTGTGAAAAGGCCCTTTGTTTTCAGTATGGAACAATTGTGGGTGCATTCACACTGTTTCATTCTCTCTAAAAGGAATAAAAAAACTGCACTGCTTAGACGAAGGCACCTTGTATTCCAAGTCGCTCAGGCAGGTGAGCTAGATAGCGTGTTACAACAGAGGCTCAAATTTGCTACGAAACAAAATGGAGGACAGCAACCAGAGTAGCAACTAATCTTTCCCCAACCACAAGAAATGTTAACCCGATCCAGCTGCAAAGCACTGTCCATCCATGAAATTTTCTACCCATGAGTTTCACATGGAGAGCAAAATGCATCACTTTGGATGTGCACGACATGTTGAATGAAGCTTCTTGCTCATGAGAACACGAGTGGTCATTAACAGCTACCATACTGACTTCCAATCACTCCCCCAATCACCAAAGAGCAAGAAATGAAGAAAGTCATTAGCTCAGTGGTAAAACATCTGTAATCTTCCAAATGTCTTTTCACTCCAACTCTAATTGCTTCTACTATATGACCAGGAAGACTGCATGTAGGCACTATGCAGTGATCTACGGGAAGAACCTAAGGATGGCCTCTAAGGGTGTTTTTGCAGCGTAGTAGACTCAGATGTCCGATCAGGGCTCAGAAGAGCTGGGTTCAAACCCTTGATGGACATTCATTGGGGGATGTGGCAATGTAAAACCATCCCTTAAGTACGTCACACACCATGGGAATCTTATAGCTTGGAATTGACTTGATGATGTCCCTCAATTCCTTGTTCTCATATACTTGAACATGTCTTAATTGTACTGGACTGTATATTGTTGTCCCTCATTACTGTAGGCCGCCTTGGGTGGGGTAAGAATACTCAAATAAATAAATAAATAAATAAATAAATAAATAAATAAATAAATAAATACAGAGAGAGAGAGAGAGAGAGAGAGAGAGATAAATTTCTCCTGACTAAAACAGAAAAGTCTTCCAAGTTTCCCAAGAAGTGGCATCCTCTGCCCCTGGCAGCCCTTACACCCCCCAATCCTCAACCCCAAACCCACCGAAATCAAACATCAACATTTGTTTCTGGTCATATTTTGGGGTTGTTTTCCAGAATGGAAGGCTAGGATCCAGAGGCAGGAACCATAGGTTTTGATCTGGAACTCCTTGAGACACGGCTCTACCTCTAAGTAGCCAACAGTCTGGCAAGCCTATTCCCTTATTTCTCTAGCCTCAGCCTAAGCCAACCTCCCACTTCCCTTTGGATTCCTGTTCTTGAAGACCAACATGCTTTCTATATCTTTAGATCTTTAGACCCACAGTGGGTGGTTTTGGAGGTGTAGAAAGCCAATTTTCCTCCCTCATGATTTATTTCCCTGCTTGTAAAACTGCCGCTGAATCTCAGCCTTCCACAGGCATTGTGGGCATATTACTGGTCACTGACTTCCTAGAGCTGGTGAAATATATGCTGTACTGTGAGGCTAAGTGCAGTGTACAGTGGAACCTTGACTTACATACTGCTTGACTTGCAGCATATTTGACTTGCAGCAAGAAGGGGCCTGTTTGACTTGAGTCACAGGCTTTGACTTACATCTCGGAGCCCCGGCGCAAGGCCCCGGAATCAGGTGGCAGCCATGACCCAGCATCGTGGCTGCCACCTCCAAACTGCTCCTGCCTTCTTCGGCGAGGCCAGCTCCGAGCACCTGGAGCTGGTCCTCAGCCTCACCGAAGCCGCTGCTGCTGCTGGAGGAGAAGAAGGGCCGGGAGCTCGGGGCTGGCCTCGCTGGTTAGACAGTCGGCTCAGTCTTGTAAAACATCTGGCTGCAGAAGTCTGATCCACAATGGAAGCATTTTAGTTGGGGAGCTGTAAAGTTGTGGGACTCTAATGGTAAGCATAGAGTTGTTCAGAACTTGGAACGTCAGGTTAAAAATCAGTAAAACTTAAATGTTAGACATTGTTGCTATGAACATTAAAAAGTGGAGGCATATAACTTGTGGACTATAATTCCACTGCCTCCTCCTCTCTTTGAAAAGACATTTCATTTACATCCCCAGAAGGAATCTCCTATCCCAGTCAAATTTGTGTTAAATTGCTGTTTTGGGGGGTCTTTTTCATCATCTGGAATGGATTAATCCGCTTTCCCATTACTTTCTATGGGAAACGTTCATTTGACTTAAGTCATGTTTGACTTAAGTCTAGACCACTGGGACGGATTAATGACGTAGGTCAAGGTTCCACTGTACACTGAACACAACAGACCGATTACAGTAGAGGAGGTGGGAAAAGAGGGGTCACACCTGTGTCCTCCACTCAGCTCCTCTGACCCTACAGTTTAGAGCAGTTCAGATATAGATGTGTAGTGAGGTCTTTTGTCCTGATACAGGACAAAGATGCTAGATTCTCCAACTACTGTACATCACTCAGCAGCAGCACAATGGAGGTGCATTTTTTTTCTTGGCCACTGCACTTTCTCCCTTTCTGGGCTGGTATCATTCCCCATGTTTCAGCTTTGGGCATAACTGTATCTCTTTCTTTAACCAGTGAGTTTCATGGCACAGCGCTTAAACTGTTCAGCCAAAACTATGCTCACCACCCGGAGTTCAATCCCAGGTAGCCATCTCAAGGTTGATTCAGCCTTCCGTCCTTCCAAGCTCAGTAAAGTGAGTACCCAACACACTGGGGGAAGGGGTGAATAAATACTGTAATTCAATAGAAAAATTCCTGGGGAGTGCTTTAAGTGCTATGGGCTGTATATAAGCAGCACACTGTTTTGCTTTTAGGGTATTTTTATAGATACAGTACGACCCCACTATCAGCTGGGGATTGGTTCCAAGCCTTCCCGTGGATAATGAAAACCATGGATAAGAGAATGTCCCCAAAACCGCTGTTTTGTGATATTAACCTGCTTTACAGCTGCTGTTTTGCAACAGTAGCTTGCTTTACAGCGGCTCTTTGTCACGGTAGCTTGCTTTGCGACTGTTGTTTTATGACAGTAGCTTGCTTTACAGCTGCTCTTTGTGACAGTAGCATGCTTTGAGGCTGCTGAATTATTTATTTATTTTTTCCTCCGCCAACCATGGATAATTGAATCAGTGGATAATGAATCAGCAGATACGGGGGTCCTACTATATGTTCAACCAATGATTGTTTTTATTAAGCTCTTCCCTTTCAACTTCTTCTGAGGACCTGGCTTCCATTCCCACACCTTTCATTTGTGATTTCTGCACTCTCTACCAAGATGTGTAGAATAAACCAGTGTGGATGCACCCACTTTGTGTCACTTAAGATACAATTGATAGGAATCGTGTTGCACTGTGGCCAGCACAGATAACCCGTACATTCCAAAAACCAGAGATATGAGACCTGTGTCTCAACAATCCATTCCTAAATCCCAGAGTCTGCTTCTTGGGTGGGTAGAAAATAGAGATGGGCACGAAACAAAAAAAATCGTTCCGTTATTCGATATTCGTTTCATTATGTAATGAAATGAATAATGAAAATTGTGATGAAATTTGAACAAACCGAACAGAACCATGAAAATTACATTCGTTACGTTTCATTTTCGTTAATGGTGACGCGCAATGAAATGAGCTGCTTTTAAATGTTAAAAAACGCCCTGGACATCCATAAAAATGCAGCGATAATTATTTATACTGTCTGATAATACCTACTGGGGGGGGGTTGGGGTCCTTAAAACGTCCACTTATGTCTTTTCTCAGATCGCTGTATTTTTTTCCTTTAAGGGGAGTTAGGGGACATCAACCCAAAATGGCTCCCAGATGCCTAATATTGATTTCTTGGGTATTAAAGCGCCCTGGACATCCGTAAAAATGCAGCAATAATTATTTGAAATCATTACCTACCAGGGGGTTGGGGGCCTTAAAACATTTGTTTTTGTCTTTCTCCCATCGCGATGTATTTTTTCTTGACACAAAATGGATCCCAGCCACAAAATTGATGCAAGCCATGTGATGGGATCATGTAAATTCTTGGATAATTTCAACCAATAGCATGCCCAGATTGCAGACTGGGTAGGTGTGGCAGCCACAGAGGGCATAAAAAGCTTTGGCAGTCCCAGTCCTCCTTGCAGTCTGCGGTGGGAGTTAGGGTGGGATTGCTGTCTCTGCGACTCGTTACTTTAGGCCAGCCAGGCAGGTGTGTGTCTCTGTGTTCCTGCTGGCTGCAGCCTGGCTCTTAGTGGAGAGAAAGAAGAGATTTCTCTTGCAGCCTCCCTGTGTGCATGCGTAGCGTACCTCTCGGTGAGTACCCTCCCCTGCCCGGCAGTGCAGTTACTCGGTGGCTGCCTTACGCCCTGGACAAAGCCTGCCGCTGCCTTTGCAGCCTCCCTGCGTACCTAGTCTATATTGTGTTTCTGCCAGCATCATATTTTTTTAGTGTTTTCCTTCTGGTCTGGGGCGTTGGGGGATGCCCGCATGTGGAAATGCTTTAAATCGCGCAAAAAGTGGGTAAAAGGAGAAACGAAAAATGAAAAAACAAAACTAATTTTTTTCAAAAAATTCACGAAAATGAAAACGAACTGAAATGGGAGTCGCAATGAAAAACGAAGAACCGAAACATCATTTTTTTCGATTCGTGCCCATCTCTAGTAGAAACAGTTGCCCAAGGGCAGCACCAACAACCAGAGCTTGGCATTTATTTATTTTTAGCAAGAACATATAGAAATAATAATAATGAATGTATAGGGAAAAAATGCAACATACTTACCCTGGTTGCTTCTTGGCTGCTGTTCAGGCTGATTCAAAGTGTCTTCCTGAAATCAACAATGGAGATGATTAACTTGCTAAAGAAAAATCCTTCTAATTTGTCCATTCTATCTGCCTGTTAGATACAGCACTGCCACACTTCACCATTCACTCACCCGAGACACAGGAGTAGATAGATAGGATTCTTGAATACTATTGACAAAGCCTCTCCCTCTGGATTGCAGCAGGTATTTACAGCTGTGGAAATAGCAGAGAGGGGTAAGAAGGGGTGGCATGAGAATGCCCTGCCCTGCGCCAATGGTCTAATTCATACAACTTGAATCTCAGGAATTACAGTGGACCCTCATGTAACAAACAGCTTGCATAACATAAAATCTGTACAACATAAAAAATTCCGGAGATAGGGGAAATTTGCTTAACAGAATTGCCTATGGGGCGAATCTGTACAACATAAAAATGGTTGCAATTAGGGATTATTCTGTTTTCAATGCATTCCTATGGGAAATTTGTATCAAGGAAAATTTGCTTAACATAATTTCATTTGGAATGAATTAATTCCTTTATACAAGGTACCACTGTAGTAGCAATTCACTATTGCAGCTTATGCAGTGTAGTGTATTTATGGGGCATTCTTACATATTGTAATAAATAGTGGCAAATTAAGGGGTTACGCTTCTTGGCGGATGGGTGTGAGACATACCCTATCTGTATTCCCATCCCATGCCTTGATTTTGGCAGTACATTCAAAGATGCAAATGTGGTTGCTACTTTCTACGTAGCACAAGCCTGACTTGCAACTACACAGCATGTGTGCAAGTATCTATTCTATGCCATCAAGTTGTATCCAACTTATGGCAATCCTTTCCAGGGTTTTTGAGGTTTAAAAAAACAGAAGTGTTTTACTGGTTTTCTTCTGGGGGTGTCCAAGGGCTGTCCAAGCTTGCCCAGGGCCACACAGGTTGGCTCTTATCACAGCAGGTACACTGGGGAATTGAACTACAATCTCTCGTTCTGCAGCCAGATACTTAAACCATAGGGAACTGGTTTAACAATTGGTTTAACAAAGCAATGCTTTGTTGCCTAGAACAGTGTTTTTCAACCACTGTTCCGCGGCACAGTAGTGTGCCGCGAGATGTTGCCTGGTGTGCCATGGGAAAAATTCTCCCTACACCAGCAATGCCCCCCTCCCGCATCCCACTCAAGACCAAGGCAGCGGTGCGGCACCGGTGAGCCGGAGGAAGGCGGGGCGTTCAGAAAGAAGCCGGCTGCCGCAAGGCTTCCTTGGGAGATGTAGTTCCTCCCGCAGGTCTGAGACGCAGTCCTGGGGAGGAGAGCGGACTACCTTTCCCGGCGTGCTTTGTGCGCCGGCGAGGAAAGGCTGGCCGTGGGCGGGGAAGGAGAAGAAATAAGGGAGGAGGAGGAGGAGGAGGAGGAGGAGGGGACTGGAGAGCGAGAGAGTGAGAGAGAGCCGGGAGACCCACGCAGGCGCATTGCGGCGAAGGGCGCTCCAGAAGCCACTCTTAAAGGTTCTTGGGGTTGGTTCCCCCTCCTCGCTCACCAAACCCCCTCCCTCCCTCCCCCACCTCACACACTTGCTGTTTGCCTCCCGAGGGTGGGTGCGCGCCCCTGCCGAGCCAGGTAGGAGCGTGCGTGCGCACCCCTCTTTTATGGGTGGGGAGTGGCCGGCCGTTGACAATGGTCATTTTTTGTGTGTGGGGGGGTAAATAAAGGGGAGGACGTGGGAGGCTGAGGAGGGGATTCCTAGGACCTAGGGAGGAGGCGGGGATGGGGGTCCCTTCCGGGCCCTGTGGCTGCCTGGCTGGAAGGGAGGCTTATACTGGAAGGGGTAAAATATGGGGGTTGGGGGGTCGTATATGAAGAGCCTCTCCCAGCCCCACCTTCCTGGGTTTGCAAGTTCCTCTGAAAAAAAGTGCCAGGAGGAGGGAGGGGGAAGGTGAGGGCAGGCGGACATTTTGATAGGGATGCCTTGGGAGGGCCTGGGCTGGAGGATGGATTTGTTGTTGTTTTTTGGGGGGGTGAGAAGCGCGTTTGTGTGTGTGTGATAGGCACAGAGTTAAATTTTTTAACATTTTCTAATGGTGGTGTGCCTCGTGATTTTTTTCATGAAACAAGTGTGCCTTTGCCCAAAAAAGGTTGAAAAACACTGGCCTAGAAGCATAAATCATAAGTACTGTTTTTACTTCAAGGAGGGAATCATAGAAAAAAAATCATAGAATCATAGAGTTGGAGGAGACCTCAAGGGCCATCTAGTCCAACCCCCTGCCATGCAGGAATCCCCATCACAGGACTCCCGACAGATGGCCATCCAGACTCTGCTTGAAAACCTTCAAAAAAGGGGACTCCACCACCTTCCGTGGCAGCATATTCCACTGCCAAACAGCTCTAACCGTCATGAAGTTCTTCCTAACGTTTAAATTGAATCTCTTTTCTGAGACCAAAAGGGAAACCTTTTGCCCTCTCAGTCCAGAGAATTAAAGTGTCCTTCTTCCCAATCCGTCTTACACACGCATTGAGATTTGTCAGAGAGACTCTCACAGCGGCCATGTCTCGATATCTGCACTAGGATGAAGGACAGGCGTTGACATCATAGGAGTCTTGCCTTGACTCCCATACAATGGTCTTTTTCTGTTGGGTGAAGTCAGTCAGAAGCAGCCGTCTCGTTCTGACAGCTGGCTGGATATTCTCAGGGGAATAGATAGCTGGCTGAAGAGCCAGACATCAGGAGTTTGATCCCCCACTGAACTTCCTGGGAGAAGGACCAGTCTGCACGTCCTTGGGAACACTGCACAGTCCCAGGGCAAACACCCTCACCCCAAGAAAAAAGGAATGGAAAATGGCATCCAAGTATTCTCTACCTGGAAAGCCCTGGAAAAGGTTGCCATGAGTCAAAATCAGTTGGACAGCATGCAATTATTACTCTCGATTTTGACAAGCATTCAGCCTCCTGGTTGCTGTTATGGCCCTGGAGCTTTATCTGGTCTGTGCATAAAACATACACATTGGATTACCATTGTTTTTTAATTTGGTTTGTAAGCTGCCTTGCAGAGGGCTGGCAGGGACTGCTTTAACCAGATAGATAGGGCTGATTTTAACCCAACTATCCATTTATTTATTTAAAATATTCATAGCCCATATTTTTCCCAAGAAGGGCCCAGTGTGACTTAACATGAAGTTTTCCTCAGCAGAGCAGCAGCAAAACCATCCCCTCTGCACACAAAAATCTACGACAGCAGAGGACAAGGTCTGGGTCCAAGCTTTGAATTGTTTTGTTTTCATGGCCATGCAGACCTTGTGAACACCCACCTGGAGAGACAAGATTATCCCCACAGCTAGTAATCAGCAGATTCTAATGAACTCACTGTGGATCAACTAAAGGAAATAAATGGACTAGACTATAGGATTGACTGCTGGTATAACAGCAGATGCATAGTGGAGGTTGACTGTTGTTCACCCCATCTTGTTATTTAAGGGCCATGTGTCACACAGCAGGTGTCCTGACTCTGGCTTGTCAGCTACGACAACTCCTGCTCACAGATAATCTGGGCAGAGCTCTGCTAAGCTCCCAACTATATTGCTGCAATGCACAGTATGTGTGTCTGCCCTTGGAGCAAACTCAGAAGCTTCCAATTCGATGCAGAAGTCAGGAATGTATCCAATATAACTGAACCAAGTTACAAGATACCAGAGAGTTTCTGTGATGGCCTTTTCGCTTCAGAGCCCAGTTCACAGTGCTGGTTCTCAGATATGCCTTGAAAATGCAAGATTGGAGGTGAGCATTAAGCATGATGGAGTGCTTCATACAAACCTCTCAATGCTTTGCCTCCCCCACCCTCTTTGCTTGGCTGGGTCTTCAGGCACCACCAGGGTCCTTCTTTTCCAGTGGTGCTTCATTTTGGGCAGGAACTCAGCACCTTTGACAGTTGACCACATCAGCTACAAAGGGAGCATCCCTGTCCTGCCTCCTCTTTGGGCCTTTTTACATGACCCCTAAGATCCGCTGGCCACTTAAATTCGGACCAGAGATCTTAGGGGTTTGTCGCTCTTCCTGCATTCCCACCCCCTCCACACTTCCTGGCTGCTGGCTGCGTGAGGGGAGGGAGAAAAAGAGAAAGAAAAGCATGCCGCTCACCTCCGTTCTGCCTCTCGTCTCTGTAAAAGTAGCTCTTAAAGGGGCGGGAGCCAAAAAACAACAAACAGAAGCAAGGAGAGCCCCGCACTCGCTATCGTTACATCGGATCAAATAATTTTCACCTCCAAAGAGCAGGTACTTGAAAGGTGCGCTGGGATGCACTAAAGTGGGCGTGGTCGCACTTAATTTCCTGTTAACTCTGGAGCTGGTGGGGAAATATTTTTAAGCTCCGGAGCTGGGAGCCATTTGCCCTGGAGTTTAGGGGTCGTGTATAAACGCCCTTTGAAGGGGTTGGCTCCCGGAGGAGTCAAGGAGAGACAGGCCGAGCTCCTGCCCAGAGTGGAGAACTGCTGGAGAAGGACCCCAGCAGTGTGCAAACAACAGTGAGTGGCCTACCTAGCCTAGGAGAAGGCACTTTGTGTCCACTTCTATTGTATATCCAAATATATGAAGGACTACCACTATGCATTGCTTCCTTTCTCCTTATGCTGAACAGTATTTGTCATTCTTAAGTAAGTGTATTCCCTTGTTCTGGAGAAATCTTTTCAGAATTCCTTGATGGCTCTTTTTACCACAGGCCCTCTAATGAACTTGGTGTTGCCACCAAACAAGGCCACCTCACTACTGAACTCTGACTCTGGATCATTTTTGAACTACTTTAAAAGCTTTGCTTTCCACTTATACAAATATTTGTAGTGAGAACATTACTTCTTCCATTGCTCAGCAGCAGTATTTATTGTTACAGTCTTTTTCAGATGTTGTTTCCAGTCCATAGGAACACTCCTTTGTGTAAATAAAATCCCAAACATTATCATTTGAGGAACTTGTTATAAATCAGGCCTGCCCAACAGGTAGATGGCAGGCTACCGGTATCCCGTGAAGCAAGGGTCCTCAAAGTTTTCAAACAGTGGGCCGGTCCACCACCACCCAGACACCACTGGGGGCCGGATCACAGTCCAAAAGCAGCTGCGGAGGCTTGCTTGCTCACAAAAAGGGGTAGGTGTGGGGGGAAATTGGTCCCAGGGGCGGATTCAGGACATCCGGCCCCAGGGCCTTAGGTTGAGGACCCCTGGTTTAACAATAAAGCCTGATTGATTGAATGAATAAATTCATTCATTCTAACATTAGCCGGTATTTACAGATCCAGTAAAGGAAGCCAACACAGCACAAACGCAGCCACCACCACTGCTAAGACAACAACAGAATATATTTTAGTCAAGCAGTCCCAAAGGACATTAATCAGTCTTTGAATTTCATTGCAGCTCAGGCATCTTTCAAAAAGATAATTTTGCCGAGGCCAACCTGAGCCCAAGGAAGTAGGTTTCTTCCCTATTTCTGCAAAACTTGTGGGAAATCCAAGCCAGCCTCTAATTAGAGTGCCATAGCCACCTCGAGTCATACATGTGGCCGAGTTCTGAATTTCTGGCTAAAGGCTTCAAGTTCCTCAGAGTAGGAATTTGGTTTTCTCACTGCACCGTTTGTTTCACGTTTTATGTTATTGTGATGACCTATGGTTTAACACAAGGGTCCTCAAAGTTTTCAAACCCATCCACCACCACCCAGACACCACTGGGGCCGGATCACATCCAAAAGCAGCTGCGGAGGCTTGCTTGCTCACAAAAAGGGGGTAGGTGTGGGGGGGGTTGCAATTGGTCCCAGGGGCCGGATTCAGGACCTTGGGGGGGCGCATCCGGCCCCAGGGCCTTAGGTTGAGGACCCCTGCCGTGAAGGGTTCAAAAGTAGCCCGCCAGCCATCAATGTAAAAAGTGAGGGGATAAGTTCTCCATCCCTCCCGCCCCCATCCCAAGGACCACCATTGCCCCAGCAAAGTTCTGGATCTGCCAGCCTACTCCCTCTGCTAAGCGGGGCAGTTCAAGGGCCATGGCACATTGAAATCTGTTCCCTCCAGAACAGATTAATTGATTTTCAATGAATTCCTATGGGATACTGCTGCTCTACTTACATTTTTTTTACTTATGAATTATATCCGTTCCGAGCACATGCTCATAAGTAGAGGTTTTAGTGTAGTAGCCCTCAGGCACTTTGGGATGGAAAAAGTAGAGCTCAGCCTGTTCAAAGTTGAACAGCCTTGTTACAGATCTTAGAAAACCAAGGCAGGAGTGACGTGATGCGTAGCTAATCCAAGTTTGCAGATTGTAAGGAAAAGAGGGACAAAGCCAAGCCTATGAATACTGAGTAAAATAACAGCATCTGAATAGCAAAACAATGGATGCAAGGGCCTAACCCTAGGAATACTGTGAACCTACCAACATCCTGTAAAGTCCCAGAGCATCTAGCAAACATCAGCAACAAACTCCTAACTGAAGCAGGGAAACTGAGGTCTTTTCCAGATGGATCATTTGCATTGCTTTATCTTCCAGGCCTTTTTTTGCTGCTTTGTGCTGGGATTTATTATAATTTGTGTCTAAAGCATTGTCTTCTTACTAGGAAGGTGGCTTAGGGCATTGGCTTTCGTCCCTCCCCCCCCCATCCGATGGGTGCTCTGCCCTCTTCTCTTTGTGAGAACAGTCTTCATCTTGGCCAACCAACTGTGTAGCAAGGCAGAGACAGGATTATTCCATTCTGGAACAAAGAAAGCTAATTTAAAACCAAAGTGGTTTGGCTAGAAAAGTCCAAACCCTCTGGATATCCATGGGGGAAATGGTACAAAGCTAGAAAGAAGAATATCATCTGGATGGTAGAAGAATTTCCTTCAATGCCAGTGTACAATGGGGGACTTAAAGGGATCCATGTGATCTATTTGCCAAAGCTCTAACCTGCATCAGATGTTGGGCAGGACTATTATTACTCTGTTGTTCAACATCGTATGTACCATAGAGATTAGAGACATGCATTGTTCTCAGTTCTTGCAATGGTTTATGTATTTATCTATCTCATTTATAGGCTGCCTTTCTCATGATTGGTTTTGTGGGGGTGGGGTGGGGATAAGTGTACAGGAAAGTGATACCTTGGAAACCATCTGGCATGCTCTATCCACGGATCATCTCCATGTTCCCAGTTCCTCAAAGCACCATCACAGTAGAAACATCTCACATAATCTCCCTGGCCTGAAAACAACAGGGACAAAAGGTCTCATGGTTAGACAGCAGCAATGGAAACAAAAGGACCATTACTGCAGAAGAGAAACAGAGTGAGTCTTTCTCTAGTTATACAGCGACACCCCATGATGCTACAGGCACCTAAGAGGGTCAGAAAGAGGGTTGTACAATATTCAGGATCTAGAAATGCCATGAAGAATACAACTTTTGCTAAGAGACAGAGTACAGCTGCAGTATTCAAGGCCATGATCACTTGCCACTCGCTGAGCTACCACCACACTCCTGGGAGTGCCAAGCAAAGTCAAAAAAGCACTGAGAAGCCAGATATGAGACAAGGCCAGGCAAACTGGAGCACACCAGTTTTGCTGGACTGCAACTCCTGCCCTTAATCCCATTGGCTGTGTTGGCCAGAGCCAATGGGAGTTGCAATCTAACAGCACCTGGCCAATTTCAGTTGGCCCACTTGAGTGGATGGCTCAAAGGCTACCTCAGGGTAGCTAATGGCATGCAGATCACAGACCAATCAGACATATGTGGGAAAGGCTTTATGCTGCGAAAAGCTTTATGCAGCCACTGTAAAGTCTTGCCAATACATACACAAT
The DNA here is from genome assembly GCA_029282475.1 of Phrynocephalus forsythii. NCBI lineage: Eukaryota > Metazoa > Chordata > Lepidosauria > Squamata > Agamidae > Phrynocephalus > Phrynocephalus forsythii. Next base: position 122,342,020 of record JAPFRF010000005.1, on the reverse strand, counting down.
GAACAATTCAACCGTTGTTATAGAAGTCAATAGCACACCAACGTGTTCTGCTGGATAGAATGGGACCTTCATGGACAGGCAGCATCCTATGGTGAAATACCATTATGCCCAAGGCCAATCATGCAGGCAGTTTTCTCCATTTGGAGATAGCCTTTCATTTCACAAAGTGCAACAAATGAGGGCACGCCAACCAGGCAGGATCATCATCACACAGACCAGCTCTGCCATTTTGGTTTTATGCTATCCTGGACCTCTTCATATCAAATAAACGGAAACCATTAAAAAGCAGGTGAATACCCATGCCTCCTTGCGGGTTCCCTCAAGAACCTGCTGGGATCAGAATGGGCCAGGCAAAGTTCTCACATTTGCTCATACCTGTGTAGAAGAAGCCTGCTCCAGCCAAGAACTCTGGAGACACCCGGGCATAGGGTGGCCAGTTCCCAAACGACGCCAGCCGTTCACCTTCTGCCTCCATTTCTGGGTATTCCGGCTGATTGTCGACAGTGGCCTCCTCCATGCTTAACGTCTGCAACATGCCAAGAAATTGTCCATCCACATCGTCTTGGATGTCCTCGGCTGGAGGCATCGGTCGGTTTCCTACATCCCTGCCCTGGACGAAAGGACACGACGGAAAGAACTTTCCATGCTCGGCCATGGGATCGTCCTCAGCAAACCAGTCATACAACACCCCGCCGCAGAAGAAACACTTCACCCGGTCATCGGGACCAAGGAAGTAAAATCCAGCTGCAGCCAAGTCAGCAGGAGAAACAGGAGCACTGTCCGGCCAGAGTTCAAAGGTCTTTAAGCGCTTTCCCTCTGATTTCATTTCGGCTTTGTTCTGGCTGAACATACAGGTCCTGCTGCCTGCTGAAGAGCCAGTGTTCCCTGAGCCATCTCCCATTTCCCAGTTTCTGGAGAGGAGAGCAGTCAATACATCAGCAACCAGCCGGACGCTAGTTGCAGTCAAATGCTCCCTCACATTAGCAGCTTCCATCCCTCTTTGGCTCTGGAAAACTCTGAAGTCAAAAAGGGGGAACAGGCTCCCGAACAGCAAACACAAAAGAAGATGCTGGCTTTTCCCTTGCCTGCTGATGTTGTTGGCCTCGGACAATTCCTACGCTTCTCTCCGATTCCTTTTGTCCTAAACAGGAAAGGAAGGGAAAGGTAAACCTTTGACATGGAGGGAGAAAGTCAAGAGAATGCCAACAACAGCTAAGCGGGAAATACACATTTAATACACAACTAAAATTCTTTTAGACTGTATGCATCACTTTCGGACGCTGTGAACACCGGACAAAATAGGATGCCATCAGTCATGGGGTGACCCGTTTAATAACTCAACTGGTGTTAAAGTTTATTCCATTTACAGAGGCAAGGCATTCAAAGAACATTGTAAACACAATTTATGCTGAGAAGTTCCAACCTTCTAGTATCACAGGAAAAATAATCCTCTGTTTCATGATCATGAACCCTGAGACCCCAGCGGGAATTTATCATGTCATTTTCTCTTAACACTGGTATGCAGCCCACTTAAAATTATTAGCAATTCTTTCTGCAGCCCAAGGAACACAGGAATTTTAAATGCCTTCGGACAGCTTTAAAGCACCCTGATAGAATCTTCAAGCAACACAGCTTCAAGCAACTAAGGGAGGTGGAGCCCTATCTGCAATTCCAAAGCTGTTTTCAATCAATGGCCAGAAAACCAGAGAGTGTTCATAATACTGTGAGTACAGGCATATCACCCCATTTAAAATATATTTAGCTAATGTATTTTGTAGGTTTTATTAGAGCACTGCATTAAGCTTGCAAAAGCATGAAAGATACATAAAAATAATAACTCTGAGAATTAAAGTATGATTTTCCCCATTCCAAAGGATATAAGAATGTGTGCCAACAGACAGAATCTAAGTGACCTTTGCTTTGCTTGCACTCACACTGGAGGGAACACCTCTTTCAAGATGGTACATGCCAGCTTGAGTTTTTGTAAGCACCTATGCCAGGCCTGCCCAAAGTCCAGCCCGGGGGCCAAATCCGGCCCGCCAGGCCATTCTGAGCTGGCTGGCCCTCCCCTCCCTCCCCCTCCTGTGCCCCATGGTTTTTTTTAAATCTTCCGCCAACACTGACACCGCTGGGAAGCTTGAGGGGCTGGGTGGGCCAGCCGGCCGGTGAGCAGAAGCTTGTGGGGTGGGCGGATGAGGGGGCGGGCCACCACCACCAGCACCGCCGGGAAGCTTGTGGGGCTGGGTGCGCACACGGGGGTGGCGCGCGGGTGGGCCGCCACCACCGGCATCACCCGGAACCTTGTGAAGCTAGGCGCATGCGCGCAGGGCAGCACACAAGTGGGCCGCTGCCACTGGCATAGCCGGGAACATTGTGAAGTAGGGCGTATGCGCGGTCAATGGGTGGGGCTTATGGGTCAGTGGGTGGGGCTTGCAGTGGGGTGGCAGGGTCAGGGAGCAACCGCCCCCTGACACATTCTCAGCCACCAAATCTGGCCCTCCTTACAAAATGTTTGGGCACCTCTGACCTATGCAGTACATCTGCTTACATCTCTCCGTGGCTGCAATTATAGTCCATGAGAGTGTTTCGAATTGATTAAACTCCAGATAAACCATCACACCTACTCTAAAAGAGGGAAATTATTTTGTCATATATATTTAGCGGCTTACAAGAAGGACTCACCCACCCCACCTCCTGGCTCCTGGGAAAGAGAAAATGCAAAATAAGGATCCAAAATTCCCAGCAGCATTACATTAGGAGGGACAAATGCACTTTCCAAGGCCAGTGGAAGTATCTTTGAGGAAAAGAGGACAGTTCATCTGGAAAAGGAAATGTTCTGTTCCTTTAGCAGGTGATGCTTTTCAAAACATGAAAAGCAGTAGGTCAGCTGGCCTCTGGGCATCCTGCTGCTCTTAAAGGCACAGGAGCAGAGGGTATATAAGAAGTTGCTACACTAGTTGAGTACAGTATTTACTGTTCACCCCCATGAGTCTGGGAGAAACTCCTTCAGATTTAGGACAAGGAAACCATTATTTTCATGTTTCCAGGCAGGTAATAAAAAAGCCAGAAATGCAAAGCTGTTTCCACATCCATTTGAAAAACAACAGTAATTTGGTTTGACTGTGATAACGGCACTCAAGTTATGTTGAAGGTAAATTTTGGCCTTGCTGTATTCTTTGAGTTTGTTGGGCAACATTAATTACTATTAAGCCCATTTGAGAACCAGAAGGTCCAGTAAGGACTGAGGGAATGCTAGGGAAAACCTAGTAGGAAAAGCAGTCGAGGAAATGTTCATGATGAAATTCTACCTTTCATGACTTGCTGTGTCACCACATACCATGCTACCTAGAATTTTGGTCAATGTTTCATTTCATTAGAATTCAAACACAGTAACATAGAGCATTTTCTTCATAGACTGTGTTTTCCACTATGCTGCATAAGAACAATGAATAGCTTTGGCTGTAAAGAGGAAATGAACTAGCTTTTAAGTCATGTAAGATGAAACTTGGAGTCACCACGACATCATATATCACACTCTGACACACAACCAAGGAATAAGTATCTCATAAAAAGAACTGCATAACTCATGTAAGCAAAACAAACCACTGTTGTTTTTTTTACTTCCAGCCCATTACCTACAGTTACTGCTACTCAAATAAATTACTATATTATTGTTGATATACAACACTTACCTAATTGAAATGAAACCACTACAGAAGAACACTGCCCAGGGTTCCTCAACCACAAAGTAGAAAACAATTGCATAACCTTGTCTCCTGGGCCACCTTTAATTTCCACGCTCCACCCAGGCAATTAACTATTCTGTGTCTCTCATCAACCATTTAAAGCTACAAGTCATTTTTAAATTGATGTTGGGACACGTGCCCAAAACAAGTCACTGCAGGATTAGTGTTTGAGCAAGAAGGGGAGAATTCCAGCCTCCCAGATGCTGTTGGACTTTAACTCCCAGGATTCCTGATCACAGGACATGCTGACAGGTGATGATAGGAGCTGCATTCCCATCTCAGTCTGGCAGAATTCAAGAGCTGCGCCCTTTGGTTAAAGCAGTCAAACTAGAAGAAGAGAGAAATGGCTTCGTTTCTTCATCTAACCATGAAAACAAGCCACTTTAGATTATTTTGATCCATTTACTGTATCTTCACCAAGGAGTAGCTAAGGTGTTGCTGTGTGGTTTACAAAGAGGCATTTAAAAACATGTCACTGAAGGAATAGTTGTAGTAGACCTACAATGAAACTAAAAAAAAATTAGAATAATGTGCAAATGCTCATTTATTTCAGTAAGTCAACTCAAAAGGTGAAACTAATATATGAGATACACTAGCCCTGGTGCAAAGCGAGATACGACTAGCCTTACTTTGGTATAAATTGTGATGATTATGGCATACAGCTTACGAAAACCCCAAATTCACCATCTCAGAAAATTAGATTACTATAGTAGGAAAAGGTTCAATATTGTAGGCTCAATGTATCCCACTCTAATCAGCTAATGAATCCATAACACCTGCAAAGGGTTCCTGAGCCTTTAATGGTCTCTCAGGCTGGTTCAGTAGGAATTGCAATCATGGGAAAGACTGGTGAAATGATAATTGTGCAGAAAATCATCATTGACACCCTCCATAAGGAGGGAAAGCCCCCAAAGGTACAGATTGCAAAAGAAGTTGGATGTTTCCAAAGTGCTGTATCCAAGCACATCAACAGAAAGTTATGTGGAAGGAAAAAGTGTGAAAGAAAAAGGTGCACTAGTAGCAGGGATGACCACAGTCTGGAGAGGATTTTCAGGAAAAGGCCATTCAAAAGTGTTGAGGATTTTCACAAGGAGTGGACCGAGGCTGAATTAGCGCATCAAGAGCCATCACACAGAGACGGATCCTCAACATGGGCTTCAAATGTCGTATTCCTCTTGTCAAGCCACTCAACACTGTTGCTCAGTGGTCCAAAGTCCTATTTTCTGGTGAGAGCAACTTTTGCATCTCATTTGGGAACCAAGGACCCAGAGTCTGGAGGAAGAATGGAGAGGCACACAATACACGCTGTTTAAAGTCCTGTGTGAAGTTTCCACAGTCTGTTGATTTGGGGACCATGTCATCTGCTGGTGTTGGTTCATTGTGCTTCATTAAGTCCAGGGTCAATGCAGCTGTCTACCAGGGGATCAGTGGATTTGGAGTACTTCATGCTTCCTTCCGTAGACAAGCTTTACGGGGATGCTGCCCATAGTGCCAAAAGGACCAAAACTTGGTTCAGAGAGAGAGAGAGAGAGAGAGAGAGAGAGAGAGAGAGAGAGAGAGCATGCTATCCTCCCGACTCATCTCTCTGAAATGGGAATTGGATGTACTGCATTAAAGTGGTTCCAGTTCTTCCTGCAGGAAAGAATGCAGAAAGTGGTGTTAGGTGATTCATGTTCAACGCCACAGCTGCTGACCTGTGGAGTTCTCTGTGGTTCTGTCCTTCTATGTTACTTAACCTTTATATGAAACCATTGGGGGAGATTATCAGGACTTTTGGGGTTAAGTGCCACCAGTATGCCAAATGCTCTACCTCTCATCACCCCGGATTCTAAGGAAGCTACTATCTCAACTTTACATGAGTGTTTAGCTGCAGTAATGAACTGGATAAGGTTGAACAAAATGAAACTAAACCGAGAACAAGACAGAGGTGCTTCTGGTCAGTTGAAAGGGAGAACAAGGAATAGGGATACAACCTGTATTGGATGGGGTCACCCTCCAACTGAAAAAGCAGGTAATCGGCTTGGGGGTGCTCTTGGACTCATCCTTGAGCTTGGATGCCCAGGTCACGGCTATCGGGCACAATTCAAAGTGCTGACTTTGACCTACAAAGCACTGTATGGCCTGGGTCCTAGCTACCCCAAAGATCAAATCTCACAGTATAAACCCACTTGGGTGTTAAGATCATCAGGAGAGGCCATTCTCTCTATCCAGCCACCATCACAGTCTTGTGGGAACCCATGAAAGGGCCTTCTCAGTTACTGCGCCCAGACTCTGGATCTCCCTCCCACTAGAGGCCAGGACTGCCTCATCTCTGTTGTCTTTCTGGAAACAGGCAAAGAACTTTCTCTTCAGGTGAGCTTTCCCTAAATGATGGACTACCTATTATGTGTCTTTTATATAAATCTACAGATCACATAAACTTTGTGTTTAAAACTACTTTATAACCTGATGGGTTTACATTGACACTATGTTTTCAATGTTAGTTTCCATCACTCATAACTTTACATGGAAATTGACTCCCCTTTAACTGCTTGCGTTCTCTTTTAGCTTTAATGTAATGTTGTCTATTAATGCTGTAAGATGTTCCTCAATTCCCTGTTCTCAATACCCGACCATGTCTTAATTGTACTGGACTGTATATTATCCCTCATTACTGTAAGCCGCCTTAGGTCCTTTTCCATGGAGAAAGGTGGGGTAAAAATACTCTAAAATTCTCTCTCTCTCTCTCTCTCTAAAATCAATTAGTGACCTACTGAGGCCAGACCCATTCGATCGTCGCGGGCGCGCTCACTCAGGGTGGCCACTCCGTGAGAGGCACAGAGGTTGGCAACCCGTAACCGCGTCTTCTCGGTTGTAGGCCCCTCTCTACAGAATCAACCCCGAGAGAGCTGAGCCTTGCAGAGTCCCTGCCCGCCTTCAAAAAGGCACTGAAAACATTGCTTTTTAAGGAGGCATATGGTGACCTCATCTCTTTTTCTGTTTATTTTTTTTCCTTTTTCTTTCTTCCTCCCCTTTTCTTTACTTGCTGCCCCCCACTGAGGGTCTCCCTCATTGCTAAACATTTTTATTCTTATCTTGCCTTTTCTACCGCACTTGTTGTTTTAATTGTTTGCTGTGTTTTTAGCCTTTTAGCTATTTTAGCTATGCTTTGTGAACTGCCCTGAATTCCGGTTTGGAAAATGGCAGCGGTATATAAATGTGTCAAATAAATAAATAAATACCTCCAAAAGGTTGTACTGTATCATTATCAATCCTTCTTTGGTCTTGCAATTTCAAGGTCATGGCTTCTACAATATGAGTCAATCTATCCCACATATTCAGACATTCCCCTGTCCTGCTGTCCCCCTATTTTGTTCAGCATTTTCTTTTCCAGTGACTCTTGTCTTATGATGAGTACAATGCAGCTTCAGTATATTCATTTGTGGTTCTAGACAGAATTTTGATCCAACCAATTTTATTTTTGGCAGATCATGTTATCCATAAATCTCTCCTCTGATTTCAGATTTGAATTATTCCAAATGTTCCCTTCACTTTTCTTTCATGCCCTGCATAACAATTAGCAGTCTCATATTATTTATGATTTAGCCTTGGATTCCAGTGGCATATACTAAGCAGTGCCGGCGCTAGGTTATTTTGCACCCTAGGCGAAGGGTGGGGCAGGGAGCAGTGGGGGTGGGGTGGCGGGTGGGGGGCAGTGGCAGAGGGGCGGCAGGGGGCAGCAGGGGAGCGGCGGATGGCAGGGGACAGCGACGGGCGTGGGGGGCGGGCGGCAATGGGCGCGGGGACGGCGGGTGGGCGGGCGATGACGGGCAGATGGTGGGCGGTGGGAGGATGGACGGCGGTGGCCAGCAGCGGGGGGAGGGGCACCGGGGGGGCAGCAGGCTGGCCAGCGCCCTCTCTCCATTTTGGCGCCCTAGGCAACTGCCTAGTTCACCTTAATGGACGCGCTGGCCCTGATACTAAGTGTAGTTCAACAAAACGGACAAATTCAGGTGGAAAATACTGTAGTGACTGAGAATCATAGAATCATAGAATTGGAAGGAACCTATAAGACCATTGATTCCAGCCCCCTGCCTAATACAGGAATCCAAATCAAAGTTAGCATTTATATATTCTTATCCAGGGTATGAGGGAAGGAAAGCCACAAAGGGTGAAAAAGGGAAGAAATAGGGAAAGGGGGCCCAGGAGAGGAGAAAAGTACAATATTTGCTCTTAGCATCTTTAGGCATAATACAATTATAAATAATGATTTAACCCTCTTACAAACTACCTGTTGCTCAATTAAATGACAGTTTTTTTAAAAAAAAAAACCTTTTATTTTTAGTTTTCTTTCAAATCTTAGTACAAATACCTCTATACATTCCCACTTTTCTCAAATGTTTTGGCATTGGTTGATCCTTTAACTTTTTTAATTGTATGTTCATTTCTGCAATCTTCAAGATGTTCTCTATCAGTTCTTCTTGCTTTGCTATACAGTATCTGCTTTCTTTCTGTAAATAGCACATAAAATTCTAGCTACATTTATTGCATGTAATACTAATTGTTTAATTTTATACCTCCAATTTCAGGCATAATATTCAATAAAAACAATTCTGGTTTAAATGATATATTTATGATTTATTGCTTTGGTTTTATATTTCCCCTTGTGTGATTACATTGACACTATTGTGTTTTCAATGTTAGTTTCCATCCCTCATAACTTTTAGATGGTCTACCGTACATGATTACATGGAATTTTTACTCTTCTCTTTAACTGCTCATGTTCTCTTGTAGCTTTAATGTTGCCTTTAATATTGTAAGAAGCCCCTCAATTCCAGTTCTCAAACTTAAATGTGTCTTACTTGTACTGGACTGTATATTGTCTCTCATTACTGCCTTGGGTCCTCTTCCAAGGAGAAAGGTGGGGTAAAATATTCAAAAATTACATGACAAAAGCTTTTGTAAATACTGTATATACTCGAATATAAGCCTAGTTTTCAGCCCTAATTTTGGGCTGAAAAGGGGCCCTCGACTTATATTTGGGGCCCTCGACTTATATTTCAGCCACTGAGCCAAGTGCTTAAGTCAGTAGCTAAAAGTCATTTTAAACATTGTGTGCTGCTTCTCCTAAACTCCCCCCCCACGTTGCGAAGGAGCAGCATGCAATGTTTAAAGTGACTTTTAGCCACCAAGGCAAACACTTGCCTCGGTGGCTAAAAGTCAGTTTAAACATTGTGTGCCACTCCCCCAGCTCACAAAGCAGGAGCTGCCAGGCCCTGCTGCATTTCCCACCCTAGACTTATACTCAGGTCAATACGTTTCCCCAGTTTTGGGGGGTTAAATTAGGGGCCTCGACTTATACTCGGGTCAACTTGTACTCGAGTATATACGGTAGTAATGTACTATTCTCCAGTATCTGGAAGTTGAGTCATGGCTACTGGACTTCTTTTTTGAGAGATAGAAACATTTCGCTGTTCATCCAAACAGCTTCATCAGTCTGAATACAGCTAGTGCAAATCCTCCATCTTATAGGCAGCTTTGACCTCTTGTCACCCTGGCCTGAATTAGGCTCATAAGATGAACAGTGGCCTAAATAGGCTTGTTAGGGAGACAATAGTATCCTTGGCCTTAAGGTGAACAATGGCCTAAGGTGCTGAAACCTATCAAGAATGGGTCGTTAGCTATGGCCTTGGTGGTGAAGGCTTTTTTTATTTGTCTGGGTACTTTGGAAAGCACAGCCTGATGAGTAGCAGATAGACTATGCCGGAGCCCACCACCTCTGTTGAGGGAGGGGTTTTCAATGCTCACATGAATGGCCTGCCTTACTCCTCTTTCAAACCACCTCTCTTCTTTGTCTAATATGTGTACATCCTCATCTTTGAAAGAGTGCCCTTTGTCCTTCAAATGGAGGTGTACTGCTGATTCTGGTCCTGTTGCCCCTCCTATGTTGGGCCATCCTTCTGTTTAATGGCTATTTAGTTTCTCCAATGTTGAGGTCTGAACACTCCTCACTGCATTGGACCGCATGTACTATATTGCTCGTTTTATGGTTTGGTATCGGATCCTTTGGGTGGACAAGTCTCTGCCTTAGTGTGTTTGTGGGTTTGAAATAAACAGGGATGTGGTATTTGCCAAAAATCCTTTTAAGCTTCTCCGACACTCCAGCCATGTAAGGAATGACCAGGTTCTTCCGTCAGGGCTGGGTCTCAGACTGATCCCTTGTTCTTCTGGGATGGCCCACTGCTTTGCTGAAGGCCCACCTTGGATATCCACAGGCCTTAAGTGCTGTCTTCAGGTGCCTGTCTTCCTTCTTCTTGGCTTCTGTGGAGGTAGGGATGCTCTCTGCTCTGTGGCTTAGGGTCCTGATGACCCCTAGTTTGTGCTGTAGTGGATGGTGGGAGTCAAACAGTAAGTATTGATATGTGTGGGTGGGTTTCCTGTAAACTTCTACTCCCAGACCACGGTCAGGTCTGATGATGACTGCACAATCCAGGAAAGCCAGCCTGTTGTCTTGGGTGTCTTCCCTAGTGAACCTAATATTAGGGTCCACCGCATTGATGTGGTCTATAAAGGCCTGTACTTCCTGAGTCTTGATTTTCACCCAGGTATCATCTACATACCTGAACCAGTGGGATGGTGTTGTCCTTGGGAAGGTGTTGAGTGCCTTCTTCTCCACTTCTTCCATGTATAGGTTTGCAACGATTGGTGACACTGGGGAACCCATGGCACAGCCATGCTTCTGTCTGTAGAAGTCCCCTCTGTACATGAAATATGTGGTGTTCAGACACAGGTCCAGGAGCAGGCATATTTGGTCTGGGTTGAGGCAGCTTCTGGAGGTGAGGGTGCTGTCTTCTCTTAGTCTTCTCTTTACCATTGTTAGGGCATCAGTGGTGGGGATGCTTGTAAAGAGCGATGTAACATCAAAGGATACCATGGTTTCCAGTTTCAGCTCCCTGACTTTAGAAACAAACTCCTCTGAATTGTGTACGTGGTGGTCCGTGAGTCCAACCAGTGGGGCTAGGATAGTCGCCAGGTATTTTGCGATGTTGTAAGTCACTGAATTTATACTGCTGACAATAGATCTGAGGGGAATTCCTTGCTTGTGGATCTTGGGAAGTCCATAAAAGCAGGGGAGAGTCTCTCTGGGATATAACTGGTGGTAGGTCACCCTGTCAATTGTGTTTTCTTGCTCCAAGAGTTTTAACCATTCTATTACTTTCTTCCTGTATTTGCTGGTGGGGTCTCTTTTTAGTTTTTCATATGTGTGTTGATCATCTAAAAGTGTAATAACCTTCTTGTGGTAGTCCACAGTATTGAGGACGACAGTGCACCTTCCTTTGTCTGCAGGCAGAATTGTGATGCTCTCATCCTTGCTGAGGGATGTCAGAGCACTTCTCTCTTGGCTGGTGAGGTTGGATGGTGGTGGTTGAGCACTGGAGAGTGCAGCAGAGACTTTTATCCTGAGTAGTTCTGCTTCTGCTGCTGGCAGATTGTTGCTGTGGATGGCCGATTCTGTAGCGTGATGAAATCCACAACAAGAACCTGCTTGGGTGTGATGGCAAAATTTAGGCCTTTGGCTAGGACCTCTCTCTCTGTCTGGGTGAGTTCCCTGTTTGAGAGGTTCTTCACCCATTTGTCCTTTACATCTCCTGTCATGGTCCCCTCATCCTTCTTCCTCCTGCCAAACTCTTTTGCTGACTGTTTCCGGGAGAGGAGAAGATCAAACTTCTTCATTTGGCTCAACAAAGCAGAGGGCCATCCCAGAAGAACAAGGGATCAGTCTGAGACCCAGACCCGATGGAAGAACCTGGTCATTCCTTACATGGCTGGAGTGTCTGAGAAGCTTAAAAGGATTTTTGGCAAACACCACATCCCTGTTTATTTCAAACCCACAAACACACTAAGGCAGAGACTTGTCCACCCAAAGGATCCGATACCAAACCATAAAAGGAGCAATATAGTATATGCGGTCCAATGCAGTGAGGAGTGTTCAGACCTCTACATTGGAGAAACTAAACAGCCATTAAACAGAAGGATGGCCCAACATAGGAGGGGCACAGGTCAGGACCAGAATCAGCAGTACACCTCCATTTGAAGGACAAAGGGCACTCTTTCAAAGATGAGGATGTACACATATTAGACAAAGAAGAGAGGTGGTTTGAAAGAGGAGTAAGGGAGGCCATTCATGTGAGCATTGAAAACCCCTCCCTCAACAGAGGTGGTGGGCTCCGGCATAGTCTATCTGCTACTTATCAGGCTGTGCTTTCCAAAGTACCCAGACAAATAAAAAAATCCTTCACCACCAAGGCCATAGCTAACGACCCATTCTTGATAGGTTTCAGCACCTTAGGCCATTGTTCACCTTAAGGCCAAGGATACTATTGTCTCCCTAACAAGCCTATTTAGGCCACTGTTCATCTTATGAGCCTAATTCAGGCCAGGGTGACAAGAGGTCAAAGCTGCCTATAAGATGGAGGATTTGCACTAGCTGTATTCAGACTGATGAAGCTGTTTGGATGAACAGCGAAACATTTCTATCTCTCAAAAAAGAAGTCCAGTAGCCATAACTCAACTTCCAGATAAACTCACCTGGATGACTGAGAATCTTCACAGACATATTCTCCAGTATGCTCTTGCCTCTCTACATGTCCACCACAGGTGATGAAAACTTCCCTACTGTATCTTACATTTCCAACATTTGTTTCATTCATTTGCGCACATTTTAGCTAATTTCACAGGTATCATATTCCATCTAAAGAACTCATAACTGACTTTAGGAGGAAGATTGATGTAATATGTAAGAGGGAAAATGATATACTGATTATTTTCAGGATAATTCTTTTTAAAATACTGCCACTTGAATATCATCATTGTGTTTTCTCAAGTCAGTTTCAATTTATAGTGATCCTCCTCAGTGACTTCTAGGTACAGAGTTACGAGAAGGGTTTTACCATTGCTTTCTTCTGAGAGCCTGTCAGGAGTGTGTATCTTGCCCAAAGTTACACAGATTGAGTTTTCTCATGGAAGGCAAAGTGAGAATCAAGTGCCAGACCAACAAAAAAGCCAACTGTCTAACTCACTGAGCTATCCACCCATTGTATTTGTCAATTACCGGTAAATAATTCAACAGGGGTAAACTATCTTCAACAGTAACTTTGGTAGGACCAACAGGGTCTTCCATCTAAGCTGAACATATTAATGGTTCCTTTTCAAAATCCAGGGGCAGGTGTTAACCCTTTCCCAATTGGAGGAGTTGTGCATGGAAGGTGTGCACATTCCCCTTCTGACTTCTGGGGCTCTACCTGAGAGATGGGGGGGTCCCTCCTCCCTCAAGGGCCCTATCCCTTTGAAGTACACTAAAACTGTCCATTCTGTCCCCGTCAATTCAGCTAAATGGTCCTTCACCCCTTCTTTCTCTATCTGAAGCTGCATCATTCAATCACACTCTCCCCAGTAAGAAGGATTGGGAATCAGTCAAAAAAAATTTTAATCTCTTCTAGGGGGAGTTCATGTCAGACTCATTGGTCCTGGCATCTTCTAGATCCACCCAGCTCCATTCCAAATGCAGATCTTCCTCTTTTGTCCCTTCCTCCAGTAAGTTTCTTACAACCCAAAGGATTGTAACAAGGCCTGCTGCAAACAGACTGGTGGACAATGAGAACTATCATCTGTGCTCTTAGAAACCTAAAGTTGACAGAGACCTCAAGGGCCATCCAGTCAAATCCCCTGCCATGCAGGAACCTCTATCACAGTACTCCCAACATATGGCCATCAGCCTCTGCTTATAAACTTCCAAAGAAAAGACTCCACCACCCTCCGTGGCTGCATATTCCACTGCTGAACAGGTCTAACTGTCATGAAGTTCTTCCTAATGTTTAAATTGAATCTCTTTTCCTGTAGTTTCAAACCACTGCCCTGAGTCCTAGCATCTGAAGACATGGAAAACAAACCAGTCCCCTCTTCAATATGACATCTTTTCAAATATTTAAACATAGCTATCATATCCCCTCTCAGCCTTCTTTTTGTAAGGTTAAACATTCCCAGAGCCCTAAGACGCTCCTCATAGAACATTTCTTCCAGACCTTCAACCATCCTGGCCATCCTCCTCTGGACCCACTTGAGGCTGTCAACATCCTTTTTAAATTGAGGAGCGCAGAACTGGACACAGTAGTCCTGGTGGGGTCTGACCAGAGCAGAATAGAGTGGTACTATCACCTCCCTTGATAGACACTATGCTTCTGTTGATGCAACCAAGCATTGCATTGGCTTTCTTGGCTGCTGCATCACCTCGTCTGAAAACATCAGGGCATCTTCCCTGGAATTATAACCAACAATACTGCAACTCACGCCTGACTTACAAACCGTTTTCCATCTTCTAGTCACAATTCTTACTGTCCATTAAAAATCGAGTCATGTCTGACTGGTAGGGTGTTGAGCTGTCAAACTATAGGCTCTTTGAAGGTTTGGTGCATCTCTACTGTATGTACCTCTAACAAAACCCAGTGTGGCGTGACATAGCATGGCTTGTCAGGTTGGTTCTTTGGGATGCATTAGAAACAGCAATTGTTTCTGGGAATTTAATGTTCAGGTGTACCTCAGTTGACAAAGGCCGTTACTTCACGAACCGCTCGCTTCGCGGCAAGCCCTCATTTCTGTGCGAATCGATCGTTTCAGTCCGCACGCTCCTCCTTTTTGGCTGCGATGCCACCCTGACCACGCTCCCTTTACCGTGCTCCAAGCGGGGTGAGTGGTTCCCCTGCCAGCGGCCGGGAATCTTTTCGCTTCGCATCTCACTTCGCTCCCAACGTGACGTGTGGTCTCGGTTTTTGGCTTTTATTTCAAGTTTTTTAAAAAAATATTCAAACAGGGATATCGATGCATCGCTATATCGTTTCATCGCTTTGCGCTGTTACTTCCTCGCTCGAGTAGTGGCGGCGGCGGCGGTGGGAGCAAGAGGAGCCGCTGCCGCCTCGCCCGGCCAGAGCAGGGCACCCGGGGCAGGCAGCGTGCAAGCGGTGGAGGGTGGGCGCCTGTGCCATGCGGGGCTCCCCCGAGTAGCGGCGGCGGCGGCGGGGGGGCTGCCAATGATGCCAGGAAACAGTTGAAATCAGTAGAGCCATTGCAACTGACAGTCCAGCATCAGTGCATCGATACGCCGTCGGTAGGTATTTTTTTAAAGGACGGATGGGAAATAAGGAACGCTGAAAAGTGGCATGCGAATGCGAAGGGAGCACGTGAGGTTGTGCTCGAATCGGTCCTAAAACTGCAGCTCGTGAGTACTGAGAAACAGGGGCGGGAGCGAAGCGAGAACACGTGACCGCCACGTGACCGCCTCCGAATTCACAGCGAAGGCAAGGTCGGTTTGAAGCGAGGCACTTCGTGAAGTAACGGCCAAAGCTAATTCGTTCCCCAGGACATTTCGTATTCCGGGAAATTTGTAAACCGGAAACGCACAGGAGGCAATGCATCCTGGGTACTTTTTTTTTTTTTTGCAATGCCTTAGGTAAACTGAGGTGTTGAGAAAAAAATCATAAGTGGAAGTGTTTATGACTCCGGATTGCATTCTGTGAACAAAAAATTACGTAAATGAAGGCATTTGTCAACCGAGGTACACATGTACTGTATTTCTGTACAAATGATACACTATCTGTAACAGGCATTTGGAAATTGACTGTTCAAAGCTGTCAGGTTAACCTTAAAACCATTGAGGGGTTAACCTCAATGCCTAGAAAACAGCAAGACAGTAGGCGAGACATAAATACGACAGACTCAGTTGCTGGTTTTTTATTGCAGTCTATTTACAATACAGTATTTACAGTTCATAGGTTCCAATAGTCTTCCAATGTACATCCAAT
This sequence comes from Phrynocephalus forsythii, assembly GCA_029282475.1. NCBI lineage: Eukaryota > Metazoa > Chordata > Lepidosauria > Squamata > Agamidae > Phrynocephalus > Phrynocephalus forsythii. The sequence goes on along the minus strand of JAPFRF010000005.1, from coordinate 122,326,440 downwards.
ACTGTAGCATAAGGACTTCAGCTATTAATCATCTTCATCAGAGTCAAAACATCACCATACAGCAAAGACTCCACATCACTGGCTAAACAGCCCCAGCACTCTGGATAAACAGCCTTGTCTCACAGCACCACTTGCATAACAACAACCTGGGTTAGCAGCATCCCTGGCTGATAGCGTCCCCAGCTAGTAGCAAGAATACACTGCCTTAAGCATAGTATATATAGATACTCTTTCCAATCATGTTTCATACCCCATGACATAATGCTTTTTCTTCTCCATGCTTTTGAGCTCAGCCCTTGCGACCCTGGGCAATACACCTTCCTGTCAAGGCCACCTTCCAAGTTAGCTCCAGTCCTCAGCTGGACTTAACAATCACTTAATTACAAGTTGAAAAACTCATTTTTTTCAGATTATAGCAGAATGATCTGACAAAAGCTTTGGTGCAGCACAGGAGATATGGGAAATCACACAATCCAATGTGACATGTTTAATTAACAATAAGCCATATGGGATTCAGTGAGGTTTTTTCCCTAGTTACTGTATATAAGTGCAGTCCTCATTCGGTTCTTGCCATAGTAGAATTGGTTTATTTTGGGCAGTGTCTTTTACATGTACTACCTGGCTTGTGTTCTTGAATATTTTTTCAGAGGTTTACTTAAGATTTTCCTTTAGGGAACCTATGAGGTTTGCTTTTGGGTCACATGCACCATTCCTAACACTATGGATTGTAGGGTATCATGCATGTGTGGCTGTACTGGTCAGGGATGCATTAAATCTATCCTTTGCTGCACTAATCCAGACTCTTTGGACTACTGCAATATTTCTATATGGAGCTACCTTTGAAGATGCATGAGAAAATATGTAGTTCAACATATGGCAGTGGAATTTAGCTGGGATTGCATATTATCACTATGTTGATTTATTGTTGCATTTTATGGTCATCCCATGGCTTTGAAATATTCTCCCAAGTACAACTCACTTGGTAGTAACATGTCTTCAGTTTTAACTGGGATGAGACTTGAGTTTGCTCAGTTGCTGCAAGCATTGGCAGCACTTCAGAGACAAAAGATTTTAATTTGGAGTAAGATCTCACAGACTACAAAGTACAGCTGTTGCACCTGTCTCAAGTTTCAGCCTTTGCAATTTTGATTCAATTTCATCAAGACATAATGGGATATTTTGCAATTTTAATGCAACATTGCCATGCACTGATCTATTGTTTTGCGCATACCATTCTCAGCTGTGCAACATCTTGAAGTTTTGAGGCATTTAAAACATGAAATAAATGTATTTTTCTGCAGAAAAGACTTTATAAAATCCCTCCATACTTTTTTATTTTCTTAAAAACGGTTTGCAGACTTCTGTTGTACAACAGATTGCAGGCTTGGGGACTGCAGATATAAAATCACTGCCCATCTTTGGCCTCCTCAAGGAAATGGGAGCAACCCTGAGCCATGAAGCCTTCACAAACTGCAGAATTTTGTAGGACAAGAAATTCACTCCCACACCTGTTAAATTTCTACCTGAGACACAGCTGTGGCAAGCCACAGGAGCAAAACTAGAAAACAATTAGAAAGGGGAGGACACCTCTCATGTGTTCCCCAACCTATCCATGGAACCTAATGTCAAAAAGTTTTTTTTCCTGTAATATAGTAGACGCCATTTACGCTGCTTATATATACTGTATATACAGTGGACCCTTGTATAACAAGCAGCTTGTATAACATAAAATCTGTACAACATAAAATATTCCGGAGATAGGGGAAATTTGCTTAACATAATCGCCTATGGGGAAAATCTGTACAACATAAAAATGGGATTGCTCCATTTTCAATGCATTCCTATGGGAATTTGTTTAAAGGAAAATTTGCTTAACATAATTTCATTTGGAACGAATTAATTCCTTTATATAAGGTCCCACTGTATAAATATATATATAAATATATATATTTCTTTTTACTCTGATTTTGTTATCATTGTTGTGTTATAACTGCTGCGAACCGCCCGGGGTTCCATTGGAAGACGGGCGGTAAATAAATATAAAAATAAATAAAATAAAAAGTAAACGGCTCCCCTCAGTCCGTTCACCCGTTTCCCTCATAAACATCCCCGCCATCCCTTTTCTCCTCAGCTTTCCCTCCTTTTCCTCATTGGGTCGGAACCAGAACTAGGCCACGCCCTCTCCCCTTGCCTGTCAATCATCTTTCCCGAAAGAAAGTGAGTTGGGCGGGAACTTAGAAAAAGATCGACGGGAGCGGAGCGGGGGGGGAGAGAAAGGAGCTGCGCTGTCCCCGCCCACAACTTAACGGCCGCCGCCGCCGCCGCCCATACTGCGCATGCGCACCGAATGAACCCTCGTCTCCCCCTTTCCTTCTTTGCCGCTTCCTCCTGCGCGGAGGGTAGCTCTGCGTCTGTGTGTGTTGGGTTTGGGTGGGCTGTTTTTTTTTCCCCCTTCTCCCCCTTTCCCGGCATGCTCCGCGCCGCAGAGGCGTTGACGTCACCGCAGCTCGGCCCTGGCCGCCATTGGAGTTCGAAGCCGCCTCCGGCTGAGGGGGGGGGAGCTTGGGGGGGAGGGGAAGCATAAATTAATAAGAAACGGATGGTTTGGGTTTTAACCCTTCACCCGCTCCTTCTTGTGTCCCCCTCCTCGCCCTCTGTCAATTTCAAGGAGAAAGTACGGGGGGGGGAATTGTATTTCTTCAGAAAGAAAACGAACGGGGAGAAAGGCGGACAAAGGGGAACTAACAGCGGCGGCGGCCTGTGAGGAAGCGAGCGCTGTGAGAAGGAAGAGGAGCCCGCGCGCTTTCCCCTCAGACGCGGAACGAGCCACTGCGCGTGCGCGCCCCTCCGCTCCTCTTGACCCGAGGACTCCCTCCCTCCCCTCTTTTTGCTCCTCGCAACGCGCGTGCGCCGGAGTTCGTCTCTCTTCTTCCTCCTCCTCCTCCTCCTCCCTCCCTCCTTCTCTCCTCTTCTACTCCGCAGCCAGCTGTAGCCGCCCGAGGATCTCAGTCCTTTTCTCCCAGGGAAAAAGCGGCGATCGGGAGAAGAAGGGGGGGGTGGGTGGGTGGGGGAGCATTTCCTAGCCACGAACCACCACCACCCCCTCTCTCTTCTCGCCCACCCACCACCTCCAGGCATTCACACGGACTCCCTCGCTCGCTCGCCCGCCCGCCTGCTCTTCCGCCTCCGCCCCGCCCTCCTCCTCCTCCTCCTCCTCCGTGCGCGCGCGCCCCCGCGCCTGGCCTCGGCCCCCCCTCTCTCTTTCCCTTCCCCCCTCCTCCCCTTCCCCTTCCCTTCCTCCTCCCTCCTCCTCCTCCTCCTCCTCCCCTACTTCAGGGCGCATGAGAGATGTCTGCCACCAGCGTTGACCCCCAGGTAAGTGGATCAGGATCGGGGGTGGGGGTGGGGGTGGGGGGGGGAAAGGAAGGAGAAGAGGCAGAGAGACAACCCCCCCCCGCCGCCCGCCCGCCGCTTTCTTCCCCGCAGGCTCCCCCCCCCGTGCCCGCCTCTTTTTCGCCATCACCTCCCCTTCTTGAATTCCCCCCCTCCCCCTTTTGCTCTCCCTCCTGCCTTTCTTCCTCTTCCTGGCCTGGCCTCCCTCGGCCACCTTGGCTGCCCTGGGGGTGGGGGTGGGGGTGGGGGGGCTCCTTTCCACCCCACAGGCCTTTCCCCCCCCCGCGCGCCTCCCATAGGCAGGCCGTTTTGTGTGTTGGGGGGGGTAGGGCTGCCCGAGTTGGGCTACCCACCAAGCCTACCAGGCCCCGTTCCTCCTCCTCTTCCCTCCTCCTCCCCCCCCCAGGCTTCTCGGAACCCCCTTGCTTTGGAGGGCTGCGCGATCGGGGTGGGGGGGTGGGTGGGGGGTGTCTCCTCCGTGTGTAATCTCTCTTTCGTGTGCGGATGATGGGGGCTCCGATCGAGCCTGAAGGGGCTGCTGGGACCCCGCTAAGGAAAGGGGGGGGAGGCAGACCTGCTAGGCCTTGCAGTGTGGGGGGTGGAAAGGGGCCTCCCGAAAAAGTCCCTCTGCCCCCTCCTCCCCCCCTTTCCTCCCCAGGCGACCCTTGGGCAGAAGAGGCGGTGGTGGGCGTTAACTTTTAACCTACGCGCCCCTGCCACCCCCTTCCCCAAAATACCACACACACACACACCCTACGTCCAGGTGTGGTACAAGGCCTGCCTTATTTCGGCTCCTTCCTTAGCGCCCCCCCCCCCCCTTTTCTGAGATAGAGGTCCCTCTGTGGACCCTTGGTGGTCCTCGGCGGCCGCCTGGCCCTCTTGGGCAAGGGAGTCCTGGCTAGATCGCTGTCAGGTTAGGCTTTTTTTCCACCTTCTGCTTTGGGAACAAGTCTCTCTGTCGGATTTTTCCCTCGTTTCCGTTTCTAATTTAGGAGACAATCCCCCTTTTAACTGGGGGGGTGGTTCAGCCATTTATTTTCTCTCCGCCCCCCCACACCTCCTCCCCCCCCTCTGCTTCATAGATGTTTCCTCCTCTTCTGATATGCAGGCAGGCCTCTGGAGAACCTGATATTTATGATCCTTTTTTTGTGATTTTTAAGGCTCTCTGCCCCTGCAGAGTACTATGGAATGCTCAGAGAGTCTTGTGTTGTGTCAGTGACTCTTCTATCGCTCCTGTTCTAGGCAGTCAAAGAATATCCCTCCAGAAACCAGAGTGTGTGGTTACCTGAGGCTGTTTCATGAAATCAGGGCTGCAATTAAGCTGGAACTTTTGACTCCAGCTGCAATCCTGAATCAGCTTCACATAGATATGTCTAACTATAGATGGCTTGTCTTGAACTGAATATTCAGCTAAAGACACTTCTTATTGCTTTGCTCTCTCTGTGTGCATTTGAATGTGCATTAAACTTGTTAAATGAACATAAGATTCCCTGAACTTTTGCCTAGTTTGTGATTCATTTCCCCATGATATAGGTTTTCCCCTTTGTTCTTAGAGAAGTAAATTACATTTGTATCCCTTTCTGTGTGTTTATGATAAGGTAGAGCACTCCTGACAATGGGTCAGTCATACTGTACGGCTTAGGGCCTCTCTTTTCTCCCATAGAAACCACTCCTGGTTTCCTTTACTATCTTTGTCTGGCCATTGTATCCTTTGATCTTAGCCTACATACTAATATTTTAAGAGGCTAGATGTTTTCTCCCTACTCTGCTTCTCTGTGGCCTTATTTTGTTCAGAAATATAGTGCTATTCTTGTGTTTCTTCCTGATACTTAATGAGTTGTTTATTTTTATTATTTTTTGTTGTAGTTTCCTTTAAAAACCAAAATGCTGAATTTGTGATATACATGTACTACACTCTTCTGGTCATAGTTTATTCTTCCTTCTTAAAAGGCCTTGATACATATGACATGCATTGAAAATTTCTAAATGGAACTAGCCCCAAATAGCTTAAAACCATTCATTCACTAAACATTAAACACATAACACATGTAGAGGGTAAAGGCAAGAAAAGAGGATTGAAGTGGGAAATCACAATAATTACACTTTTAAATGAACTTGTATGCTGATGTAGATTACATTTTTGTTCTTGCACACTTTGAATTTTGGGATGCCTGTAAGGTAGATTTGTTTGCTTTATTCTAAGAGCTGAGCAAGTGACTTTATTATCTGTTCTCTTTTCTTTATCTTACCATGTGATATGACAGAGACCGAAAGGACAAGATAATAAAGGTAAGGCAAATTCTGATCAGAAATAGATTTCTCAGAAATTCTTACTTTTCACTGATAAAATAATGGATTTTAAAGACTGTAACAGGTCCTGTATTTATGCAGAAACAAGGAGTGCTAATGTTTAGTGGGAATTTCTGATAATTACTCAGTGCTTTATGTGTTGGCTTGTACACTTGATGTTAAGTTGTATTGGATTCCTTGTATCCTTTCCCCAGATAATAGGGGTAACATTCCCAGATGACAGCCTTCTCCCACCTGTTGCCCTCCAGTTGCTTTGTTCTACAACTCTCACCATCCTAAATAACATGTGTGATGGTCAGGCATGAAATGAGTTATAATCCAGACAGTTAGAGGACACTAGATTGGTACAGGATTCCACCCTGTGTTCATTTCTTAAATATATTTATTTATTTATTTATTTATTTAATGGTTTTATGCCCAGTTTTTAAGAATGTAAACTGGGTTGGGAAAGTATGGTGGTCTTGGCTTTCCAGAGTTTTTCTCCATCCTTAGTGCAAAGAATATTGCAAGTCAGAATGCAGTCATGCCCAAAAGGCTCATTTGCCCACCTCTACTGTAAACCTTCATTGCAACATAATAGAAAATCCACAACAATACCCTATCCACTGTTTGTGTGCTGCTTCCTCAAGGATCTTGTCTTATTCATGTGTTTTTGAAAAAGGTACAGACTTTCCCTTCCAAGCAGGTTCTTTTTATCTCTATATAAATTAAGACAAAATGCATTTTTTTCAAAATTATCATAATTCTATATTGCCTTTAGGTAATGTCTTCTGTTGGCAGTTTATTTACTGGGTAGTTATGGGAGCATAAGTCTTGACAGTTGATACAGCACTGTTTTACACCCCCCAACTCATTTTTAGAACACTTAATAACTGAAATCCTATTGCTCTGCTTGCATAATAGGAATCATGTTACTACCAGCAGCAACCAATAGGTGATTTCAGTTATTTAATTTATAATTACTTGTGTGTGCAATGCTTGAAACGGCCAAAAGAAGCCTATAGTTAGTAGTAACTTGATGATGATGTTGACACCATTCCGCATGCAGAGCTATACAACAGGATTTCAGGCAATGTTTGTTATGCAACTCAAAGTGGAAAGATAATATATAAAGCAGTTAAATGACTGTAATTGATGCACCCAAAGATGATTACAGTATTTGCTCTTTCAAGCAACTGCGTTCCCCCCCCCCAAAAAAAATCATGGTCTTGCATCTCATTTGATTTGTAGGGGTTTTTAAGCCTATGATTTTGCAGCATATGGAAAGAGATTTTAGAACTTTAAAGAAGAGAGCATAGCAGAGTGTAAAAAAAATCTCCCCACAAGAAATTGTACTCAGTCATGCCATGTAGGCAGTTATCTGACATCCACTGTACAGATGACCACATTTCACCACAGAGATGCTGCTTTAAATATGCTGGAATCAATAGGCTTCAGTATGCCTAAGTTGCTGTGGGGCTGTGCCCTTCTTTTTGGAGGAGCTGGAGTCACTAGTGGAAGTGTCCAATTATAGCATTTGAAATGTTCACACTGCATTTCTGGGACTTCTCATTAAAGTGTATTTAGTATGTGATCTTCAGCAATGTGATTTAAGAAATTGTTTAAAATTCTATGCATATAGAAAAAGAAAGCATACAAGTATGAATGCTACCTGTTACTTTTTTTTGCAACCAGTAATTAAAGCAGTATAACTGCCATAAGTGGAAGCATTCTACATTTTTCAAATAATTATTTGTAGTATCATAAAAGCTTGCTTTTAGTTTGGTAACATTGAGAGAGATTTCTGTCATTGTATGTATAAGAGCAAGCCTTGATGCTTCTTTTTCTGGTAGGTTTAATATAATTTATTATATCAAATAGTTTAGTTATCAGCTTTCATATCTTCTGGTCGTTCATAGAAGCCCTGCAGACTGCGGATGGCTGTGGACCAACAATAAATTGTTTTAGGCAATTTATTTGGTTTACATGGATCCTCAGTGTTGCCTGTGTGAAGATTGCATGTTAGAATACACCTGTTAGTTCTTTACATGGTGTGATATGATAGGAAATAAAACTTCATTGATGATTTCTTGTAGGAGACTTGCCCATATTAATATCATTTGTACTGAGGACACCGTGGACATTTTCCATGGGTATTCTAGAGCATTGGGTCTCAGGTTTTGAAATGCCAGATGTTTTGGAGTTCAACTACCAAAAATCCCTCCCAATTTACCCAATCTTGAATGACCCTGACAATCCAAAATATCTAGACAGCTAGGCATTGTAAACCACTTCCCGATTGAAACTGACAGCCCTGTTTCCCAAGCAAGCACCACACATGGCCTTCAAATCTTCCAGAGCTATAAGATGTCCTGAAAGTTGTTGTTGCTGCTTATTAAATACCAACAGTGAGCCAGTTCTTTCCACTTTTGTGGAGCTCCATAATGTTTCCCTTTTTGAAAAGTTACCCACCCAAAAAGTACACAGAGAAAAGCCAGTATACTATCCAGCTCCTTTCCCATCTTTTCTGCTGCAGTTTTAAACCTGAAAACCTGTTACATGTGTTTTGTTGACTCACTATTATCTGCAGCATTTATGTAACTTTTTTGTGTTGTTTCCCTCTTAATTGATTTATTGATACTGGACATCTTCAACTGGATTAAGTACTTCCTGGTTTTTCACTAGGTGAGATGGCAGTTGGAAACCAGGAAATACTTAGTTTATATAAAGAATTAGTCAAGTAAGTTAAGACTAAAGCAGAAATGCAGTTTTGCATATAAATGAATTATGTACACTAGTCCCCCCCGCTACATGGCTGTTTATATATTGCGGTCCCAATACATCGCAAATTTTCCTTTAGAGAGAGGTTGCCTGCGGCCAGGATCCCCCCCCCCAAAAAAAAATCCATTGCCATTTGCATACAGGCTTCCTCCAGGAGCCTCTCCCCTCCATCCTGGCTACCACCTTCACCCTTGTCCCCATCACAGTCATCTCATTTCCAAAGAACCTCTCCCCACCCCTTCTGCAGCCAGGATTCCCCTGCCCCAATCACCTCATTTGCAAAAAGATCTCCTCCAGGAGACCTTTTTGCAAATGAGGTGACTGGTACTAGGGAATCCTGCCTGCAGAATGGGGGAGATCTTTTTGCAAACGAGGTGATTGGGGAGGGAGGGATCCGGGCTACAGAAGGGATGGGGAGAGGCTCCGTGGAGGAGATCTTTTTGCAAAGGAGGTGATTGGGGCGGGGGTGGAATCCTGGCTGCAGAAAGGATGGGGAGAGACTCCTTGGAGGAGATCTCTTTGGAAATGAGGTGATTGGGGCGGGGGTGGAATCCTGGCTGCAGCCAGGGAGGGGTGGAAGCCTCTTTGGAAACGAGGCAATGGGAGGTGGCCTCTTAGCGTGGATTTTCCTTTATCGCAGCTGGTCAGAGAACCTAACTCCCACAATAAATGGGGGATTATGGTAAACATAATTAACCACTAAAAAGAGCCTGGTAATGGTTTAAAATACAGTGGACCCTCGTATAACAAGTGGTTTATTTAACAGAAAATCCGCTTAAAGGAAAAAAATTTCCAGAGATAGGGGGAAATCACTTAACAGAATTGCCTATGGGGCAAATCCATACAGCAGAAAAACGGTCACGGTTATGGATTAATCTGTGTTCAATGCATTCCTATGGGAAATTTGTATAAAGGAAAAATTGCTTGACAGAATTTCATTTGGAACATATTAATTCCTTTATACAAGGTACCACTGTAAAAGCAGATGGTGATGACAGAAAAATAATAATAGAACTGCAATACGAGAAAGATGCTGGAATCTGCTTATTTATTTAATTGTTTATTTGCAATTGGCTGACCCACTGCTTTTTTATGAAGGAGGAGTGTGTGGCCCTCGACTCCTATGCAAAGTGAAATTTGGCCCTCATCCTGGCCAAGATAATCTACTCTTGGTTTAGAACAAAGAAGTGCTCTTATTTTAACTAACCTGGTCAAACCTTCCTAAGTATTCTCCATTACTATCTCAGAATATCTCCATTTTACATGCAAGGATACCAAGCTCTGAACTTTAAAAACCACTCAGCTCGCATTTTATTGACCTGTTCCTGGCATGCCTTGCTGACAGGGAGGCCTCTCAGATTTCTGCTGTTACTTAGCTCTCCAGTTTTCCTTTACAGAAGTAATGTATGTTACTGCATTGTTTCAGTATTGCCCCTGTCCTTGCCAAAGCTGTGTTTCAGGCTGTTGAAAAACCTGCTTGAAAGCTTCTCAATAACTGTCATTCACACTAGTTTTATAAACAAGAACGACATCTTGAGTTTTTTTTCATCCTGTTGAAATCTGATCCTTTTGCCTTTTCTGAACTGACAATGCCACAGAATAAAGCCTGCTTTATTTACATATGCTGTCACTATGCTTTAAGAAATAGTTCTTTATGGAAACTTCAAGAATGTCCACTGTTATAATTGTAGTCCCTTTGTTTCAGTACAAAATGGTTCTCTTCATCAAAAGGATGCTGTTCATGACAACGATTTTGAGCCTTATCTTTCTGGACAGTCAAATCAGGTAAGCCTATACTGATGAAAAGTATTTTTTTTTTTGGGGGGGGTTGCTTTTGGATAGTGCCTATTGCTATAAAACTGCAATTTTTAAAAATAGATTTTTATTTTTTATTTTGAAGCCTTACAGACCTTTTACATTGATATAAAGATGTAGTTGGTCTGTGAACCTGTGTTGACAAGTGCACTTCCTCAGGTATATTGCTAACAAAGTGTTCATCTGATTTCAAGTAAACAAGCAGCCACAGATTTAATTCATCTGTGGCCCTTAAATGGCAAATGAACACATTTGCTTTTTAAACGTTTTGTTTAAAGTGTTTTGTTTGCTTGCCAAGTTCCTATTGGTGTAAATTTGCATCACATAAGATGGATGACACCATCATCTAGAGGTGTAAAATTGAATGTAAATAAATTGCAGGGTTCCTGTCCCCCTCTTCATGACCTAAGGTTCCCTAAGGCTTTCTTTTACCCCAGGGAAGCCTTAGGTACCTTTAGGATTTGTGGGAGGAAGAACCTATAATAACGAAAAGTCACCACCAGATCACTGAGACCAGTGGGACCAGGGTTCCTGCTAGTGATCCTGTAGCAGTTCTTGGTTATTAAAGGATCAGATAGAATATCATAGAATATCATAGAATCATAGAGTTGGAAGAGACCTCAAGGGCCATCTAGTCCAACCCCCTGCCATGCAGGAACCCTATCACAATATTTTCGACAGATGGCCATCCAGCCTCTGCTTAAAAACCTCCAAAGAAGGAGACTCCACCACCCTTTGTGGCAGCATATTCCACTGCCAAGCAGCGCTAACCATAATGAAGTTCTTCCGAATGTTCAAATGGAATCTCTTTTCCTGTAGTTTGAACCCATTTCCCCGAGTCCTATCCTCTGAAGCCATGGAAAACAAACCTGTTCCCTCTTCAATATGACATCCTTTCAAATATTTAAACATAGCTATCATATCCCCCCTCAGCCTTCTTTTAGAGAGGCTAAACATTCACATTTCCCTAAGCCGTTCCTCCTGAGACATTTCCTCCAGACCCTCAACCATCCTGGTCGCCCTCCTCTGCACCCACTCGAGGTTGTCGACCTCCTTTTTAAACTGAGGTGCATCACTCCAAAGCTCAGAGAGGTTTCCCCATGGCAAAACAGATGTAGGAAGACTCAAAAGGTGAATGCTGGGGATTGGAAGTCAGTTTAAATTCAATACTGTCAGCGACAGGTGATGATGTCATCTGGCTTGTGCATTGTAGAGTTGAGCAAGAGGATTTTGCCCAATTGAATGCTAAATAACCTGGGACCTGAAACAATTACTAAACAGACATTGCCATTGTTTACTTGAGTCTTTTTAGTTACACATTGTCAAAAAGAAAAAAAATACATCTTGTCGTTAAAATGTTCATGTAACCAAGCACACTGATAGAACTACCTGAGTGAGGAAGAAAGAGAGATGAGAGGAAAAATCTGGTCCAGTGGCTTGTTGGGCCCATTGTTCAGCAGGTTGATCATCATTTGAGTAGAAGTCTTAAATCAGGGGTCCTCAAAGTTTTCAAACAGCGGGCCGGTCCGCTACCCCCCAGACACCACTGGGGGCCGGAACACAGCCCCCCCCCAAAAAGGCCGACATCTTAAATTGCCCCGCTTGGCTGCATCTGGTGCCTCGACCATCTGGGCGGTGGGTGGGTGGGGAGCCGGAGACCTTGCCTTGCCCCTCCCACTTTGAACTGTCCCACTAGCTAGCATGCTGATCATCTGGGTGGTGGGTGGAGGGAGTGGGGGAAGCGGCATAGCCCACCTCAGCAATAGAAGCAGCTGCGGAGGCTGGCTTGCTTGCAAAGCCTGGGGTAGGTGGGGGGGGTCTGCAATTGGTCCTGGGGGCCGGATTCAGGACCCTGGGGGCCGCATCTGCCCCCCCTGCCCCCCCGGGCCTTAGGTTGAGGACCCCTGTCTTAAATGGTAAAAAACATTATCTGGAGATTTGATGCTCCAATTCAGGCTGTTAGTTTTACTTCATAATGTACATTTGAAACAGCAGGTATTTCAAGGAAAGTGGTTGTGAAGTGTGTGTGCTATAATTTTAAGCAAACAGCTGTTCTGGAAAGCTGCAACTCTTATGTATAAAACTCCTGACTTGGCACATTATTTTTTTCCATAATTTCGTGTGTGTGTAGACAATATCTTCTCTTTTGCTTTATTGGGTGCCAGCAGATTGCAAATAAATGTTTCTTTCATACTCAGTGAAGTTACTGATCCATGGAAAGGGAGACTCTTGATAACCTTCTGGAATATCTGAATAATGTCAGATATATTTAAACTAAAAAAAATGTTCAACAGTTTGATTGATACTCAGTTTGCTATAGTGGGGATAGGACTAAAAATATTAACTTACAATGAAGCTGTGTTACCAGTGCAGTGGTTCCTTGAGTTAAGTTACTTCATGAGCTCCTCATATCTGCAGATAGGAGAGATAAAACTCATACCATTGTTTTTTTAAAAAAATAAGATAATTTCAGGGGGTATGACTTGTATAAATGAAATATAGCTCATGTTTTCTGACAATGGAACTCAAGATTCATGTGTAGTTTACCCTTCAGACGTAAATAAACATCTCCCTACAAATGTAACCTGTATTGCTTCGCTAGGGAGTTGAGCGCTTTTGTATGCTATAGTTCAAACATGTAGAAGAACTGGCTCAAACATTGCTGGAGAAGGTCAGCATCCTTTAACACCCCCCCCCAAAAAAAGGTTGTCACTGTTCAGCATGGTTTGTAGTCCCAACACTTCGCAGAGTTCCTTTTTATTATTATTTCCTACCTGACACATTTGAGCTGTTGCCCACACTTCTACCAAGACTGAGCTTGGAAGTGCTATTTACCAATAACTATTTGTAATTAATTTGTTTCCCCCAATGGGAAGTTACCATATAGAACTGATTTTTATTGTATTGTTGCAGTTGAGGCATATCACACAATTCAAGTATGGGTTCATGCTGTTACCTCATGTGACATTGCGTTTAAGATGATAATGAAGTAGACAAGAGGAGAATATGTTACAGGCCAATGATTTGTAGAATTGAAGGTTCTTAGAATAACGTTTCCTACCAGTAATTCAGTTACTTGTGACAAACAAAGTGAAGTTGCTTTATTGAAGTTTAATTTTAACAAATAGGAATCTTAGGAAGTACTTCTGAAAATTTGAAACTCTGATGGTAATGAACTTGGGTGGCCTGAAATTTTTATTTAATAATTATTGAATTATTACTAGAAGCAAGTTTCCAAGCACTATATTAATTCTTTTTTTTAATGATATTTGAAACTTTGTGTTTTTACTTTAATAGTCCAGCTAAATTGTGATTTGGGGTGGGGGGTTGCCTTATATAAGAATGCATGTGTGCTTGCTTGAATTCATCCTCTCTTTCAAGCACCTTTAGCCGGTTATGGTTTCATCCCTCCAGCTATCCCCCTTAATATCATTCTTTAACCTTTCTGAAACAGGACTCATGGGAGTTTAGTAGATGGAGAGAATCTTGGTTTGCTACACAGCATTATACTAGGTTACCTTCAGATAATTTGCTGCTGTGTTCTTTTAGGATTCTAATCTGGGTTTTTGGAAATGGGTTAAATATTTGATGGTGCATAGGATCTGAATACCAAATTAATATTGGATGCATGAGTGCCAGAATCAGATTTATGCCATGCAAATGACGTCCAAATTTTAATACAAGCTTGCATTATTTGTATGGTCATCTAAGAACATACATTGCATCTACCTAGTATTATCTTTCATATATCAGTCATGTTTTGGTTTGAATATTTTGGGAAATATATTTGCCTCCACTCTTCACTGTACCCCTCTTCTGGATCTTCTAAAACTACTCGAATTGTTGAAATTATACATTTTATTATAGAAAATGAAAAAAATATATATTAAACATTAGTGACATGTAGAAGTCTTCCAACCTAGTCCATGCTAGAATAAGACACACAGATCAAACCAATCTGCCTTGTGTTCTTTTAATAGCACTCCAGCCTGATTCTTAATTTGGACCCAGGGCTATATTTGTGCATTTCTAGTTTTCCATGAAGACCCTATTCCTGCAAATAGCAAGACCAGATCATAGACTGAATGGTGCAAGGAAGACAGGAAGACACCAGTGACAGCCTGCAGAGATCAGTGCTATGTTTTATTCTTATTTTGGGCACAGTTGTCTTTGATTCCTTCTTAAAAGGGCAGTTGTAGTCTCTGCCCATTCATGGTGATCGCTTTGTTCCCCTTTTTGTTTTTGTTTTTTTACACATTTGTTCAAAGACAGTGAACATCCCCCCTAAATAGGTTATTTAAAAGGTCAAATTAGGGTTTAGGATTTTGATTTTAAGAAATCCAGGCTTGTCTTTCTACTTTGCAGGCTGCTTAAAAGTTAACAAAAAAATGATTGAAATGAATCTTAATTTAAGGCTTTTGTTTGAAAACCGTTTATTTTGCAGTATGCCAAACAGAGTAGTTAAAAGTTTATCAAAAGTGTGTAGTGAGGTTATTTTATTCTAAGGCTTCACACAGAGTTATTAACACTTCGACTTACCAGGTGGTGACAGGTTACAAAATTATATTGGGAGATCAGAGATACGCGAGATTGAATATGTGGCAGTTTAAATTACTTGTAATGGTGGCTCTTTCTCGGCAGTGGAAAAGAATGTTTTCTTTTACATAAGAATCACTGTTTCCTCTTAATCAGCAGTTCTCAACCTCTGGGTCGTGACCCCTTTGGGGTTCGAATGACCCTTTCACAGCGGTTGCCTAAGACCAGCGGAAAGCACATATTTCCAGTGGTGTTAGGAACCAGCGGAAAAGGTTGAAAGCATCCAAAGTATTAAAAGACGACAGGCAGAGCCTCTGCTGAAAGTTCACTTTTTCCTTGCACTGTGAGGCTGGGCAGGAGGCAGGAGAGAGCCAGGGCCCCAAGCCTCCCCTTCCTAGGAGGAGGCTGGAAGTAGCAGCCTTGCTCTGCCCACCCCCTGAGAAGAGCCAGGGGTCCCCTTGACCTGCATGCTCCATGCCCGAGGAGGAGGAGACGGTTGGGACAGCTCAGCCGCGGAAGAAGGATGCCCGGCAAGGCAGCGGCGCTGGCTCCGTGGTGGGCAGACAGCAAGAGGCGGAGGTGGCTGGCCAGATGCGCAACTCAAGCGCTGCGATTTCAGCCTGGGCGATCGTGGCGAGGGGGCTCCTCCCACCGCCCATATTGCACCTCCCTTCCTGGGTGGGTTTGACCTCTGACGGCCGTCCCTCCGCGTCCGTGCAAGATAAGTAGCCATTCGGAAGGCAAGGCAAGACAGCACCCGCAGCCCTAGGCCTTCGCCGCCCCTTGTGGGTCATTGCACACACGCCCTCCCCATATACAACACACACCTACCATTTCCTTGTGTTTGGTGTGGCAGCAGCGGCAAGGGGTGGATGGGATTCCCATTGGCTACTGTTGCGCCTGGCATGTTTTTGTGCACTGTATGGATTCTCCCTCCCGCAAAGTCTCACCACTTGCTTGGTTGGGCGAGCAGTTCTTGGGGGGGGGGGATTGTCCACGGCAAGTTTTCTTCCAGAAAGCTGTTTCTTCTCTTATTTAGGAATGTCCAGACATTTTCAGGCTTCTCTTGTGACCTCTTCCCCAGTTCCTTCCTTTGTGAACTTTCAGCAGGCTCTGCCTGTTAGCTTTTACTACTTACAGTGAAGTAATTTAACATTTAGAGAAGTTTTCCAGTATTTCTTCTCTCTTTTTATTTCACAGTACAGTACTTAAATGTTGCCTTAAATTGTCAGTATTTCTGACATTGTAGAAATACAGTAGGACCCCCATATCCGTGGGGGATTGGTTCCCAGCCACCCCGCAGATAATGAAATCTGCAGATAAGAGCAAACACACTTATTCAAGGGTGCTGGGGTCAAAATAGTGGGAGAGCCCGCCAACACCACGGGGACCCCCGCCATGGTGCCAAGCCACCTCCACGGCCTTCTCCTCCTCCATCGCCCAGGTGATGGGTGGGCTAGCACTCCTAAGATGCTCAGCCACCTCCGCCGAGCTTGCAGGTGGACGCCCGGTCTCCTCACCTCTCTGGCTAGCCACGTTCATGGCGCTCCATCAGGCGGCGGTGAGAAAGACCGAGGTGGTGGCTCTCATCCCAGCCTGATGGAGCAAGAGAAGGCCAAGGCCGAGGCTCTGCTCTGATTCCTGCACTGCTCCTATCTCCCCAACACACACTGTAGCTGGTGCTGCAGTCATGGGGAGTAGGGCTGCATCTGTCCGGACTGCATGCTGGCTCCCTGCCACTACCCCCCATCACTCTGGTCTCCCCCCCCAACCGGCTTCAGGCCCCAACCTTGTGGGAGGGCAGGCTCTCCGTGGCTGCGCCGCCACCACTGCCGCACCCTGCCCCTGCCCAGGTCGTTGGCAAGCAGGCCCTCCTGAGGCGCGTGGCCACCTCTGCTGCCACTGCCATCATGGAGGTGGGTGAGGGCTCCTGGGCCACACTGCCTCTTCCACCGCCACTGCAGCTGCCCACCTAGTTGTCAAACAGGCAGCTGGCCCTCCTGAGCCCTCCTCCACCACCACCACCACCCCATGGCCAGGGGTCGCCCCTGAGTCCGCCTCCTCCTCTTCCTCTGCAGCTATCTCCTCCACCACCTCCGCCCACGCTTACCATCTGCGGATAACTGAATCAGCAGATACGGGGGGTGCTACTGTAGTTTAAAATGTATTGCAGCTCAAAGGCCAGAACATTGGGAGAGAGTTGTAACAAACAAGGTATGCAAACCCCCGGCATTCAGTTTGGGTTGGTTTGGGCTTTAATTTCTTCTGGGTCAATTTGTACATGATTCATGTTGGAATTGAAATTCAAAATTCAAATGTTTACACTTCCATTGACTTGCATTTGGAAACCAAATGTCTCAGATATTTACTATAAGTGGGCACAACACACACAAACAGAGAGAGAGAGATGTCTGTGAAGATTCTCAGTCATCCAGGTGAGTTTATCTGGAAGTTGAGTCATGGCTACTGGACTTCTTTTTTGAGAGATAGAAATGTTTCGCTGTTCATCCAAACAGCTTCATGGATGAACAGCGAAACGTTTCTATCTCTCAAAAAAGAAGTCCAGTAGCCATGACTCAACTTCCAGAGAGAGAGAGAGAATACAGATGGCAGAAGTAAAGGCAGATAAAATGTACAAAGCAAGTACACTGATTGAAATCAGAATTAAATTTTGTGTAAAAAAGCAGAGCAAAATTAGAAAGGGTTCCACTTTCTTTATAAATCTACTACTAAACAGCACTGATGCCAACACATGTAAAGTATAAAGAAAAATACAGCATGACGTTGAGACAGAATTAGAAAAGGAGGACTAAAAGTTAGGTACTACAAGCAGTAGTAAACAGAACTGCCACCAAACTCTCGTGAAGCTGTCTGAGAAATATTCTTATTGCTAACTGAAATTACAAATAGCACTGGTGCCTTTAATGACTGCACACTCTTCCTCCTCAACATCCCTTACTTCAAGCATGTGGTTGAAGAGTACAAATGAGACTTGTGGCACAGTGATTAAACTTCAGAACTGCAGTGAAGACTTTGCCCACAATCTGAGTTTGATGCAGTGGGCTCAGGTAGTGGGCTCAAGACTGATTTATCCTTCCATCTTTCCATATTGGTAAATTGACTGTGTAGCTTGCTAAGGGGGGAGACAAAGTGTACCTGCATAATTAAATTGTAGCCACCTAGAAAGTGCTTTAACTGCTGTGTATATAAGCAACACACAGTATGACACCCTTCCCCCATCCTCTTCAGGAAGAGGTAATAAGACATTGCAGACATGATGTAGATCTCATACTCTGGGTGGAGTTGGGGATGAACCTCCGAAATTTAGGCAAAAGGAGAGACAAATGTGACATGTGAGATTTGGGTTTGCAGCCACACAATAAAGGGGAATGCTATCAGTATAGGATATATTTGAATTAAAATTCCCCAGAAATGCTGCCCAGCACTAGTGGTGACAGTTTCTGGGAATTTTAGTCCACGAACGTCAGGGAACCCAAGGGTGGGAACCATTGCTGTAGGTTCGACATTTTGATAGTTTGCACAGTGAAGTTTGCTGCTGTAATCTATCTGTTGACATTTGATTTTATTGAAGTTTTGTGAAACATAATGTTTGCACAATCTTTGAGCAATAGATGTATTTTAGTGCTACATTTTAGACATACTAACTAGTTTAGACATAACTCCATTCAGAGTTTTAAAACAAAATGATGTCCACTAACGGTACAGAAAAGAAATTAAATTTCTCTGATGTGATTGAACTAAGAGGAGGAGTTACAGGAAAGTTTGTGAGTCACAAGACAAATCTGTTTTGATCTGATAAAATTAAATTGTTGTTATGCAATAAAACCTTAAAATGTAAGGCATTTGATGGTTAATTAAACTATATGGTAACAAAGAGGGTTTAAATGTTTCAGAGACTGAAAACTTTGCTCTGGCTAGTAAATCACAATGAGAAGACATCCATTTGAATAAGTGGAACTTGCAATTCCAGTTTTTTAATCAAAGTGTATCTTGATTGGCCTGTGCAATGTGAATATCTTTAATTCTGAAACTTTTTTTTAAAACCTTTCACAGAATAACAGCTATCCATCAATGACAGATCCCTATTTGTCCAGTTACTACCCTCCTTCTATTGGCTTCCCTTACTCACTCAGTGAAGCACCTTGGTCAACTGGAGGAGACCCTCCTATCCCATACCTCACGACCTATGGACAGCTTAGCAATGGTGATCATCATTTCATGCATGATGCTGTTTTTGGACAGCCTGGTGGACTGGGGAACAACATTTATCCACACAGATTTAATTTCTTCCCTGAAAACCCTCCTTTCTCCGCTTGGGGAACAAGTGGGTCTCAAGGACAGCAAACTCAAAACTCAGCTTATGGAAGCAGTTACAGCTATCCTCCCAGCTCCTTGGGCGGTACTATTGTGGATGGGCAGACTGGATTTCATAACGATACGTTAAATAAAGCTCCGGGGATGAACAGCATTGAACAGGGGATGGTTGGACTAAAGATTGGCGGGGATGTCACAGCGTCTGCCGTGAAGGCAGTCGGTTCCGTGGTGAATAGTGCTGGAATGGCAGGCGCTTTGTCTGGCAATGGTGGGTCAAGTATTAGTTTGCCAGTATCAAAGCCGACATCTTGGGCTGCTATTGCGAGCAAGCCTGCGAAACCTCAGCCCAAGATGAAAACAAAAAGTGGGCCTGTAGTCGGAGCGGCTTTGCCTCCGCCACCTATTAAACACAACATGGACATCGGTACTTGGGACAACAAGGGCCCTGCGGCCAAGGTTCCAACGCCCCAGCAGATCCCTTCTCCTCAGTCAGTCCCACAGCCACAACTTATTCAGCCTATTCCCGCCCAGCCACCTCCACTGACCCAGCTGCCATACCAGAACCCTCAGCCCCCGCCACCCCCACCCCCACCTCAAAACCGGTGGGTGGCACCGCGTAACAGAAATGCCGCGTTCGGCCAAAGTGGAGGAACTGGTCACGAGAACAACTCGCCGGGCACGACCCCTGCTAATTCCATCCCTGCCGGGGAATCCCACCCTGTTCTTGAAAAACTGAAAGCTGCTCACAGTTACAACCCTAAAGATTTTGAGTGGAACCTTAAAAATGGGCGCGTCTTCATAATAAAAAGCTATTCGGAGGACGATATTCATCGTTCCATTAAGTACTCCATTTGGTGTAGCACAGAACATGGCAACAAGCGCTTGGACAGTGCTTTCCGCTCTATGAATAGTAAGGGCCCAGTCTACTTACTATTCAGTGTTAATGGCAGTGGACATTTTTGTGGCGTGGCAGAAATGAAATCATCGGTGGACTACGGCACCAGCGCAGGTGTCTGGTCCCAGGACAAGTGGAAGGGAAAGTTTGACGTCAAGTGGATCTTCGTGAAAGATGTTCCCAACAACCAGCTGCGGCACATCCGGCTGGAGAACAACGACAACAAACCAGTTACAAACTCCCGCGATACTCAGGAGGTGCCCTTAGAAAAAGCAAAACAAGTGCTTAAAATTATTGCGACATACAAGCACACAACCTCCATCTTTGATGACTTTTCTCATTATGAAAAGCGCCAGGAAGAAGAAGAGGTTGTGCGGAAGGTAAGCTGGCTTTTGAACGTTTTATTAAATGGGGAGCCCCGTTTGGAAACTGGCTGAAGAATGTAGGGCATCTGTAATTTTCACGCGACTTAATTCACTCTTGTAGGGTTTTTGTACTCTTCCCTAGGAAGTGCAGTTTACATTTTATTTCCGTAGTCTGAGTTGCTGTTTCAGAAAATCATGTTTGTCAAAACTTTGTATGATAACACCAGCTGTGTTTCAGCTGCTAGTCACTAAGTACAAAAGAATCCTTGACGTACAGTGACCCCCTGCCTATCGCGGGGGTTAGGGACCCAACCCGACCCGTGATAATTGAAAATCCACAATATGTGGATGCAGGTCAGTCGGGCCTGGGGGCTCTTGTACTTATTCCCAGCCTGGTGCTGCCCCAAATGGGCCTGCAAGGGCCTTCCCAGGCCTTCTGGAGCCCCCTGGGAAGGCCCTCGCAGGCCCGTTCGGGGCAGCGCCAGTCCTGGGGTAAGTATGGGAGGCCAGAAACAGCCTTTGACCCTTACCCCAGGGGGAGCTTTTTTCATATACTATGGTCCCGCAATATAGTGGGACCGCAGTGTATGAACCACGAAAGGGTGGGGGAACCACTGTATTTAGATTTCTGTTTTTAACTTGGCCTCTCACTGATAGAGCTGACTGCTCCGGTATATTGTACTAGGGTTTTATTGTTCTGACTCTTTGCTAGCTACTCAGAATCTACTCATTGGAGGGGTTGGGAGGATAGGAACAATCCCCAAACAAAGTCATATTAACATGATGAAGGGTCCATCCTCCAAATGCTGTTCCATGACAACCCCCTTTTGAAGCGGAAGGGTCTTCTCAAACGAGTAGGCAGGATGGCACAAGGAATGCCAAACCCATGGGTTTGCCAAAAGTCACTCTTTGGACCTCAGATTGCAAATACTTTTTAAAGAAATCAAGTATACAGTAGTAGCATTCTGTGTTGTTTGTCTATGCATGCTTGCACTCAAACACGCTCAATGTACATTTTAATATTCAAGAAGAAACTCTTTAATCACATGCCAAAATTTTGAATGATCTTTTGGCTTAACCTTGTTGCTTCAAGAGCAGAAGATGGAACATAGAAAAACATCAAAGCCTGGAAGCACTTGTGCTCAAAAAACATATCACGTCTTTGGACTTCATCCCAAGAATCTTGGTTTTCTACTGTTTCAGTTACTAGTATGCTGTAGTTTAAGCATCAGCCAAAGCCCATATTTTTAAATATTCAGGTGTATTTAATTGGGAGACACCAATTTCACAGAGTATCCTCAAAAACCTACTTATAAAACCAAAACCTATAATTTCTCAATATTTCCTTAATATTATGCACCCGTTATAAGACAGTGTTTCATTAAATTGTCAGACTGTCATTTCTTTCTCCTTTCCTGAAAGTGTTCAGGAAATATATAACAGAACTGCATGTTAAATGCTTTCACTAGGGCAGCTTAAGGAGTAGGAGTGTTGAATGGAAAACCAAGTGAACCTAACGTTTTACACAGTATAGTGAATCAGTCCATCAGCTGTTCTTCTGTTCCTCTTCGGAAGAGGAGCTTTGTGCCATTTATGGATGGAGGCACAGACTTCAGGACGTGGAAGCCCTCTCAGTGTTTTCCTGTTTTTGCTACATAGTAAAGTTTAGAAGCAAGAGGAAGATCAAAGTACTGTACTTAGTAGCAATATATTTTCATGACAAGTGCAAGGAACAACCTGAGACAATGGGGAAAAGAGGGTATTTTCTTTCATATTCTCTTTATGCATCTCTGGACTGTGATGGGAGAAAGTTGTGGTTTTGTTATTCTCAGCATGTTTTTGAGGAATCTTATGAATTTGGGAGTAGAAGTGGCCTGGTATTCTCACCCAGCCTTTTCCCTTAAAAAAAAAAGCTAAATAAATAACTAATAGGTCTTCAGCCAACATCTTTCTTCATATCTAGAAATAGTTATAAATAGAGATGGGCACGAACCAAAAAACAGCACTTCATTTTGATTCATGATTCTTCAGGATGAACGAATAAAGGATTTTTTTGTTCTGTATGTCTGTGAAGATTCTCAGTCATCCAAATGAGTTTATCTGGAAGTTGAGTCATGGCAACTGGAATTCTTTTCTTGGGAGATTGAAATGTTTTGGTGCTCATCGAAACAGCTTTGTCAGTCTGGCGAAGCTGTTTGGATTAGCAGCAAAACGTTGCAGTCTCTCAAGAAAAGAAGTCCAGTTGCCATGACTCAACTTCCAGATATTTTTTTTTCTGATGAATCATATTGGTTTGTTTATTTGTTTTTGCATTTAAAACCCTAAGCAACCTAGAGACCTAAATCTCGGAGAAGTTTCCCCTTACTCTCTGGTACAGACCATGCTAGTTTGCTGATATTTAGGTTCCAGGTGGCTGATGTATGCACCCCAAGGAGGGGGGGGGCAAGACAACCTAGAGACACCAACATTGTGGGAAAGCTTCTCTCAACTTTTCTCTAAAGTCCTTCCAAGTTTGCTAAAGATTGGCTTTCAGATATCTGAGTTACACGCCACCTACACAAATGTGCCCCCCGCCCCCCGGAAAAATGCCCTTTAGCAACTGGCTTGGGGAAACCCAGTCTTCATCAAACTTGGAAGGATTGTAGTGGAGGATCATGGGAAGCTTTTCTATGATGTTGGTGTCTCTAGCTGCCTGGAAAAGGGGGGGGGCTTTTTATAGCCCGACAAATTGATGAATCAAAAAATGCAACGTCATATTTGTTGGTGGTATCATTTCATATGATTAGATGAAGTTGTGATTTTTGATAGATTGTGCAAATTTTGTTCCCATCGCTAGTCATGACTGCACAGAGTCAGTCACATTAAGGGGACCATGTTCTGTTTTGAACTTACACATACAAAGCAACTTTTGCTTGATAGTAGAAGGAATAATTATTACTAGTGGGAAGATTTCTATGCCATTTCACACTTGTCTCTGCAACCTATACTTGAACCCACAAATAAGTTTAAACATGTTTAGGAGTAATCTGGCCTTTCCTATTATCTGGTTGTTTAAAATTGTTACATGTCATAAGAACAAAACTTAGCTTAAGTTCCCTCAATGAAGAAATTCTGTTTTGTCCTGCATACATAGCTACAACAGAACTTTTGTAATATGGAAAGAATTACATGTTCCATGCTAATTAGATGTTTTTCTCTTTACAGGAACGCCAGAATCGAAATAAACAATAAGAATAAACATATGTATGGTTTGCTATAAATATCTATAAATATATATATATATATACATATATATATATATACTAGAACTGATATTTGATTATGAAAAATTAAATCTTTTTAAAAAGTACTCTGATGCTGTATTTTGGCATCAGGAGACTGTAACCTTTTCAGTTCCCATATTTTCCTTGTGCAGGAGAAATTAAATTCTTGTATCTTTTAAGTACATTGTAGTGTGTTCTTGGTTTTTTTGTTTTGTTTTGTTTTGTTTTTAGTTGGGGTTTTTTTTTTTGGTCCCAGGTGAATATGCATAAAGGTGAATATTTCCTTTGTGAAATGCTATAGCAACCATGAATAAAGATGTTTCTTTTCTTTCTTTCTTTTTTTTTAATAATTTGGTTAAACACATTTGTCTGGAATGGAAGATTGTTCAAATATTAGTATTTCCCAAAGATTTTTAACTTTAGTATGAATTATGTTTCCGATTTGAATATTGGCCATAATTTTATATTTATGTACTACATATATTTTTGTCTCACCATTCCCATAATCGTCTTGATTCTTTATGGCAAACAAAAGCCTCTAAAACATTTTAGTTGTTTTAAGCTTCTTTTGAGAAATGATCTGTGTTGAAAACACTTGGCTCAACCCAGCAGGTTCTGAACAGGTTTTTTAAATCTGCTTCTTCTTAATGTTTTTGAGAAAATTTTAAAGGAAAGGAAACCAAAGGGACATGATTCAGAAGCATAACTTGTCTCGCAAGCGTTGTGTATGTGCTCATGGATTGTGCAAAGGCACTTCTGGGCTTGTTTCATTTACAGCCATTTTCAGTGGGGCTTGCTTGAGAACTCTTGTTTCTTAGGACTTAAAAATGACTTTTCATTAATACTTGGTGAAACAGTGCCCTTTAGTGGCAGATCTACCATGTGTCACATATCCTGCAACATAAAGTGAGAAATCAATCTCTCTGCCATCATTTTCTTTTTGTGTGGTAGTCTTTGATTATTTTAATAACTTTTCTTTGACATTGTAGGGGCTTGGGGCAATGTGGCTTTTAAAATATTTGTTCCAGTTTTTCTAATGCCAGTTAAATATATTTTTAATCTATCCCCCTTCCCCACCACCACCACCACTCACTCGCCCCTTTAAAATGCCGGTTCAGTTTTTGTACTGATAATGGTGAGCTTTAATATAGAATCTTAGTACAAACTCATATGATGGATTATGCTTCAGATGTTTAAAATTGACAGTGTGTGTGTGTGTCTATATATTCTTTCCTGTTGGATGGGTAAAAACAAATGTTCTAAGAAATGGAATTTTATGTCAAGTTTTTTGTGGAATGAGAGAGAGAGCTGTCGAAGAACTGGCCATCAACCGGAGTTTCAAATTTTAGCATGAATTCTTGGTGCTCGTGCCTGTTGCTCTAGCACACCGAATCTGCACGTGTTTTATCATAGAGGATCTTTTACTTATTCTAGAAAGCAAATCTCTTCTGAAAACTATTTACTCAAGAGGATCTCCGACTTAAATGAAAGTTTAAGCTGTATCATTTAGACTTGTATTTAGAACATATAGCTTTGTCTCTGGACTGTTGCTTCTGGTGTAAGAGGTAACGGGACGGCATCAGAATAACGTTTTCCTTTAGGAGAATACAAGCCTTAATAAATAATATCTACTTAGCAAGTGTGATGTCATCTCATTTTTTCCCCTCTTGGCCCCCAGGCCCATTTGCACTTGTGTGTTTCTGCGCTGCGTTTCTGCGCCAAGCAGACACTGGGGACAGAACATAATGATGGAGGAGGGCCACTCCAAGGGCTTGACAGGGGCTGGCATAACCATATGGTGGGGTCAGCTTGATTTCCTAGGTATCGTATCAGCTGTAGAGGAAATTGAATGTAATGTAAACCTTGGAGGTTATCCATACTTATTGTACTATTCTTAGCTTAATTGAGAGGAAAGAGCAGTCTTCCTCTGCTGTCTTGTGATGCTATGACCCACTGAATAGAGTTCTGTATCTGGAAGGCTTATGCACACATTGAAAATACTGGTAGAGCACATGAAAAAGTAGTGTAGGCTGCATAACGTTTGCCTGCTTCAAATGGGGTATATAACTGAAAGATGATCTTTCTCAAGCCTATAGCATATATAAATAAATAAATGAATAAATAAATATCACCCTCTTCCCCTTAGAGACTGGAAAAGGAGTGTTGCATAATGTTGAAGATGCTTTTAGATCTTTAACAAAAAAAAGCCCAATGCTCTTTTGAATATATGTAAAAATCATTGTTATAGCACTACACTTGCTTTGTTAACTATGTTTAATTATGAATATTGCTACCTTTAATATTAATAAGATCAATTCTACTCACCCAGCGGTGAGGGCAGAGCCACAGTGGAGTGTCTCTCATTTAAATACCTGTTGGCTCATAGTGGCTACGTTGGGTGAAGGATCCTAGGGGGTTTTGAGTAAAGGTCCCAAATGAAAGGAAATAAACTGTGACAGTTCCTGGGCTAGTATAGCTAGTGGGGGCCTTTCCCCTTTTAATGAGGATGCCTCTAGTAAGAAATATCCATCTACAGAGTGGGAGGTTCACATAGTCCAACATCAGTGTTGACGGAACCTATGGCACGGGTACCAAAGGTGACACACGGAGCCCTTTCTGTGGGCACGTGACATCACCTCCTCACAGCCACGGCACTTCCCCCTCCACTCGGAGCACACCACTGTGCTCTGTGCAGAGAGCCGGGCGAAGGGGAGGCAGCGGCTTGTGGGCCCATTCGTAGTCCCAGTTTACTCTTCAGCCACGCTACTCTGAGCACCCCAAAAACAGCGTGGCTGGAGAGTAAATGGGCTACGAACAAGCCCACAGACTGCTGTCCTCCCTTTCACCAGCCTCTCTTCACGGAGCTGTTTCGAGACTGCCAAAATGGCTTCATGAAGAGAGACGGGCAAAGGGGAGGCAGTGGTTTGTGGGCTCCTTCGTAGCCCCAGTTTACTCTCCAGTCATGTCTCTTTTGGGATGCCCAGAGCGGTATGGCTGGAGAGTAAACGGGGGCTACAATCAAGCCCACAAGCCGCTGACACTCCCTCCTGGCTTTCTGGATAGTGTAGCACCCAATCCGCCTCTCTGTCCTGGGCAAAGAGGCAAATGGGGTGCTACTCTTCAGGAAAGCCATCGAAGAGCAGGTTTTTGAATTTTGAACAGCAAGGGTGCTGTTGCTGCTCCTTGAGCCTTGCTTTTCCGAAGGGTAGCACCCCTGCTCTTCAATCCTCGCTTTCCCAAAGGTTAGCACCCTTTGGGAAAGCGAGGATTGAAGAGCAGTTTTTTGAATTTCTCGTGGCCACAGCGAGGGTGCTGTGGCTACGGAAAATTCAAAAGCCTGCCCTTCGATTATCTCTTTCCTCAAGGGTGCTTCCCTTCAGGAAAGCAAGGATTGATGAGCAGGGGTGCTACCCTTAAGGAAAATAAGGATTGGAGAGTAGGGGCGCTACCCTTTGGGAAAGTGAGGATCGAAGAGCAGGCTTTTGAATTGTCCACGGCCACAGCACCCTCGCTGTGGCTGCGGGAAATCCAGTAGCCTGCTTTTCTGTCCTCACTTTCCCAAAGGGTAGCACCAAAAGCATCTGTATCCTGCAGTACCACTGTATTCAGGTTAAATTGCCGTATTGACACTTTGTGAAAAACAAGTTGGTTTTGAATCGCAGTTGGGGCACTCAGTCTCTAAAAGGTTGTGGGCTGGAAATGCATGTGAAACAATACTATAAAATTGCTGCTGCGGAGCCGGGACGGACTTGGTGGATCGTCAAATCCAGCCCCTGTCAAAGAAGCACAGTAGGGAATTGCACTTCCAACTTTTGGTTCTGCAGCCAGATGTCTAAACTAATGAGCTGTCCAGCTGTCCTGAAACTTGGCTATAAAGCAAAAGGCAAGGTTCCAGTCCTTATGAAAGTATCAGAGGAGCAGAGAGGGTACTGTTCTGGGTTAGGGTTATATGTCATCCACTGGCTCACTGTTCCTGCATACAATTTGGCCCCCTTTTAAAAACTTGCATTTGTCAATTTTATCAGGGGACTAGTCTTGTATTTATTATTATTATTTATTTATATATTTCTATACCGTCTGTCTTCCATGATGGAACTCTGGGCAGTTTACAACAATCATATTGATATCAATTAAAAAACAAATAAACATATAATTCAGTAGTAATAATAAAATAAAAATAGTAAAATAATCAGACAAGATGTCATCTTAAAAAAAAAAAGTACAGTGGAACCTTGACTTATATACTGCTTGACTTGCATCATATTTGGCTTACAGCAAGAAGGGGCCTGTTTGACTTGAGTCGCAGGCTTTGACTTACATCTCGGAGCCCCAGCGCAAGGCACCGGAATCGGGCGGCAGCCACAACCCAGCATCGCGGCGGCTGCCTCCAAACTGCTCCTGCCTTTTTCCCCTCCTCCGGCAGTGGCGGCTTCGGCGAGGCCAGCTCAGAGCACCTGGAGCTGGTTCTCAGCCTCACCGAAGCCGCCGCTGCTGCCGGAGGAGAAGAAGGGCCGGGAGCTCGGGGCTGGCCTCACTGGTTAGACAGTCAGCTCAGTCTTGTAAAAAATCTGGCTGCAGAAGTCTGATCCACAATGGAAGCATTTTAGTTGGGGAGCTGTAAAGTTGTGGTACTCTAATGGTAAGCATAGAATTGTTCAGAACTTGGAACGTCAGGTTAAAAATCAGTAAAACTTAAATGTTAGATATTGTTGCTATGAACATTAAAAAGTGGAGGCATATAACTTGTGGACTATAATTCCACTGCCTCCTCTTCTCTTTGAAGAGACATTTCATTTACATCCCCAGAAGGAATCTCCTATCCCAGTCATATTTGTGTTAAATTGCTGTTTTCAGGGGTCTTTTTCATCATCTGGAACAGATTAATCCGCTTTCCCATTACTTTCTATGGGAAGCGTTCGTTTGACTTAAGTCATGTTTGACTTAAGTCTAGACCTCTGGAACGGATTAATTACGTAAGTCAAGGTTCCACTGTACTGTATAAGTATTGCTGTACTGTTATACTAGCAGTTTGATCTTGCCAATAGCTGAACTGAGAGCAACACACCAGCACTGGAATTCTCTGTTCATCCTTGATATATAGTGTTATCATTTGCTATCAGCAGTGTTTGCTGGAATCTAGATTATAAACTTTTTTCTGTTTGTTTAACAGAGGAAAACAATTGAAAGTTAAACATTTGCAATATTAAAACCATGACATTTAAATATTAAACTGAAAATCCTGGTAATCTGTTTAAGTTTTATTGAACTGTTTGCTCTCTTGAATCTAGCGTCAATTGCTGCATTTTGTAAATGTCTAAAATTACCAGGTAATGTGCAAATACTGTACTTAAAACAATGCATAACCCATTTCAGTGGGGCTTTTAGCTGGAATAGAGGATTGCTTTGGTCATCTTGCTATATGATCTACTTCTAGGGATTCAAGAAGAAGTAAAAACCCCTACTGAGTTCTCCTCTAACTTGTAGCAGTCTACAATATTTAGGAGATTAACCAAGGTATCATGTTGGACTGCCAGCATAGGTTGTGTATTGGGGGCACTATATTGCAGTATATAGGATGTTTTTGTTCATTCCTGTAAGGATGAACACAAATGGAGATGTCAGGGAAACATTAACACTATAGTTGGCCTCTGATGTCCTCTAGGACAGTGATGGCAAACCTTTTAGAGACGGAGTGCCCAAACTGCAATTCAAAGCCCACTAATTTTTTTGCAAAGTGCCAATACAGTAATTTAACCTGTATACAGGTGGCTATGAAGGGGTGATGTCAGGTGCCCACAGAAAGGGATCTGAGTGCCACCTTTGGCACCCGTGCCATAGGTTCGCCATCACTGCTCTAGGACTTTACCTTACTCCTGTAAGGACAGTGTTTAACATATCTATAAGGTTGCTGGGAAAATTGTGTTGTGTTGTGTCGTTATAGTCGTGACTGACTCTTCGTGACCCCATGTCCATGGAGTTTTCTTGGCAGGAATACTAGAGTGGTTGGCCAGTTCCTACTGCAGGCACCTACAGCACCTGGTATTCCCTGGTGGTCTCCCATCCAAGTACTAACCAGGGCCGACCCTGCTTAGCTTCAGAAATCAGGCAAGATCGGATGTGCTTAGGGCATTTATTCAGAGCTTTTGAGTGAGGGGTCAGTGGTAAACTGGTCACATTCAACTCTATTGCTCCTTGTTGAACAACACTGAGGGGATATGTCTGTGAATATTCTCAGTCATCCAGGTGAGTTTATCTGGAAGTTGAGTCATGGCAACTGGACTTCTTTTCTTGAGAGAATGAAACGTTTTGCTGCTCATCCAAACAGCTTTGTCAGTTTAAAGACTCGCAGCTAGCTTTCTTCAGACTAACAAAGCTGTTTGGATGAGCAACAAAATGTTTCAATCTCTCAAGAAAAAAAGTCCAGTTGCCATGACTCAACTTCCAGATAACACTGAGGGAATATTGCCTGGATTTGGTTGTGAACTGGATGAGGGGAAATAATGAAATCTAGACAAGATGGGGGGGGTTGTGCTGCTGGGCATAAGAAAGACTGATTTGGGGCTCAACCTGTTCTAGAAGGGGTTTTGCTATCCAACTGGTGAGGTCTGTCGTTTGGGAGTAGGGATGGGCACGACTTGGCGAAATTCTCGTTTCCGTTTCCGTTACTCGTTTCCGTTACGCAACGAAACGAAGAACGACAATTACTCTGCCAGAACTCAAACTCGAACCGATAAACGACAAATTGGGTCTGATTTGCGATGCCAAGCGGCACCAAAAAAAAGTTTTTAAAAGCCCGATTCACGGCCAAAAAAGCAGGCGAAAATATGCCTGCCTGAGGGCACGTACCCGAGGGGTGGTTTCTGGGGGGGGGTCCCCACTCCAGCGTCCCCCCCTGTCCTGGGCTGCTGGTGGTACCAGGGTGGGGGGTGGCATCCTCGGCGTAATCCATTTGCCATGCGGTGCGGGGGGGATCCAAAATGGTGACCGCAATATTTTTTAAAAATCGTGGTCCAAAAACCCACCAAAGCACCACAGAAACAAGCAAAAATTAGCTATTTTAACTGCTTGATTTTTTACAGTAGCAGCAGTGGGGTTTTCTTGCAACAAAACGTCTCAGTTGATTTTATTTTATTTTATTTTTATGTTTATTTTTTTACACGGGCGCAATGATGGGCTGGCCATGGGATGGGACCATGCAAATTTTTGGACCCATTCCACCAATCGCATGGCCAGGTTTTGACTGACACTTCTGGATGTGCAAGAGGGTATAAAAAGGCGGGGCACTCCCAGAACAGTGCAGTCCGGGCTGGTATGTGGGTGGGAGAGGGCTGTGTGTAGCTGGCTGCTGTGCTAGTAGTTTCAATTTCGCGGTCGCGGTCACGGAGCGTTTAGATTCTGTGAGGCAGGCAGGGAGGGAATTCAATTGAATTTTTAGGAATAGGAATTTGGAAATATTTCATTCCGTCTGCGTCTGCTGTGGGGAATAGCAAGCAACACAGTTCATTCCTGCAGTTTGTCAGGAATTTTTTCTGATACTGGTTTAGGTTTGACTGGGGTGTGTGTGGATTGAGTATACTACCATTCAATATTTATTTTTTAATTTTCCAAAGTTCATTTTTTCATTTCATTGCTAGCAGTTTTGTTTATTTTCTCCTCACCTTTTTGTGAGACAGAGCTGCTGCAGTGCTTTCAGGCTGGGAAGCAAGCAAGCCTAATATAGCAGTTCTCTATTCTCACCTTTTTTTCTGAGACTGAGGGAGAACTCATTCCACTCTAGTGTTTCAACAGGGGAGGTTTCTTGGAGGGCAGTGGATTTATATTATATAATTATATACTCTACCCATTTATTTTCTATTCATACTCAAACCCAACCCTAATATCAGACTGACTCTAATATCCGCTAAATGACCAGCAGGGTTACATTGGCTTTGGCTTAATTGCTTTGCTTGTCTTTGTTTACAGTGTGTGAAGCCAGAAGGACCTTGGAGATGGGGGGCCAATTTGAGAGGAGTAGAGTAGACCCCTCATCCAGATTTGGGGAGGAACGAAATGTCTGTTTCTCCTGCTGCCTCTAAGAGAGGTGGAGGGGAGATGGGATGGATTAAAGCATCAAAACAAAACAACAAAAAATATAACAGGCACCGCAGCCAGACCAAGTAGGGTGGCCGGCCGGTTCAGCATCAGCTTCAGCATCAGCACCAGCAGCATGATTGACCAAGAGAAAAAAAAAGAAATATATTGCATTCTGCCCACTTTAGGATGCACTAGTCTTGTGCAGCAAGTCCATCACCCAGTTTAACAAACTGTTTTTCGCCTGCTCTGGGTCATTTGCGGGACCCGCGCCCGCCCGCGCGCCCGCTCCTCCCCCCTGCTGCTGCCGCCGCCCGCACATGGACCCCCCGCCCCCGCCACCTGCCTTGCGCCCGCACCTCCCTGCCCCCGCAAAAATAGTGCCGGTCGTGCCGGACGTCAAATCGTGCGAAATCGTGGTAGAAACGACAAACGAAAAAACGACACGACGAAACGACAACTTTTTGAAAAATTTCGCGAAAAGCGGAATCGAGCCGAAACGGACCTGTCCCGAAAAACGATAACTCGAAAAAAAGTTTTCCTGGTCGTGCCCATCTCTATTTGGGAGTGCTTTTTGACTCTTCAGTTTCCTTGGAAACAGCATTGTGACAGCAATGAGGAAGAGTGCCTTGGCTCAACTCTGCTTAATTTATCATCTCAGACCTTTCCAGGGTAGTTCTGACCCTTCAAGAGTCATGTTACATCATGTGTTCATAACTTCCATGCAGCCCTCATGGGTCTACTTTTCAAGACGGTCTGAGATCTTTACAGTGGAACCTTGACTTACATACTGCTTGACTTGCATCATATTTGACTTGCAGCAAGAAGGGGCCTGTTTGACTTGAGTCGCAGGCTTTGACTTACATCTCAGAGCCCCGGCGCAAGGCACCGGAATCGGGCGGCAGCCACAACCCAGCATCGCGGCTGCCGCCTCCAAACTGCTCCTGCCTTCTTCCCCTCCTCCGGCAGCGGCGGCTTCGGCGAAGCCAGCTCCGAGCACCTGGAGCTGGTCCTCGGCCTCACCGAAGCCACCGCTGCTGCCAGAGGAGAAGGGCCGGGAGCTCGGGGCTGGCCTCACTGATGAGAGAGTCAGCTCAGTCTTGTAAAAAATCTAGCTGTAGAAGTCTGGTCCACAATGGAAGCATTTTAGTTGGGGAGCTGTAAAGTTGTGGTACTCTAATGGTAAGCATAGAGTTGTTCAGAACTTGGAACGGCAGGTTAAAAATCAGTAAAACTTAAATGTTAGACATTGTTGCTATGAACATTAAAAAGTGGAGGCATATAACTTGTGGACTATAATTCCACTGCCTCCTCCTCTCTTTGAAGAGACATTTCATTTACATCCCCAGAAGGAATCTCCTGTCCCAGTCAAATTTGTGTTAAATTGCTGTTTTCGAGGGTTTTTTTCATCATCTGGAACGGATTAATCCGCTTTCCCATTACTTTCTATGGGAAATGTTCGTTTGACTTAAGTCACGTTTGACTTAAGTCTAGACCACTGGAACGGATTAATGACGTAAGTCAAGGTTCCACTGTATTTGATAAAATGTGTGGCAACTAGATGGCTGTATTGGTTGCATGTTGCTTACTGAGCACAGTTCAGGGGGTTAATTTTAATCTTTAAAGCCTGAAATCAGTGGTTCCAAACCATGGAACCACAGATGTTCTTGGACTAAAACTCTCAGAAGACTTCTCCATTAGCTGTGCTGGCCAGGACTTCTGGGAGTTGTAATCCAAGAACATCTGGGGCCCAATGTTGGGAACCACTGCCCTAAGCAGCCAAGGCCTGGCGTTCTAAAGGAACATCTGGCTTATTTCTGTGTTTGTCCAGATAAGATCTTAAAGAGAGACCCTTTAAAAATTCTAATTGTTTCAAACCTGACAGGGCAGAGAAAGGAAGTACATCACATTCTCTTCTGTGTGGCAATAAAATGGTGAAATGCACACCCTTCAGAGTTACAGACAAAAATCAAAGAAAAACAAAGAAAAACAAAAGACACAAAACATGTGGCACTTTAAAGACTTAACTTCCATATTTTAATGTAACGTTTCGTGGACTACACGTCCACTTCTTCAGATATATAGCAGCAGAATGAGGTGTGTAGTATAATATGGCAGGCAGGTCCAAACTTCGGCCCTCCTGATGTTTTGGACCACAATTCCCAGAATTCCAAGCCTGTGTTTCCAATGGCAAGGGACTGTGGGAGTTGTGGCCCAAAACATCTGGAGGGCCGAAGTTTGGACATGCCTGTAATATGGGATGGGATATACATTTCGTGCCAGATATTCATTGGCTGTAGTATATAGAGTTGGGGGGTGGATAGGGGAAGGGGAGAAGAGGAGGGAGAGCTGATTAGTAGTTATAATCAGTTACAATTGGTTTCCACTCTGATTGATTTTAAGAATGGTGTAAAACATTTTCAGACTGGCATTTGAGAATCAGAGTTGGAAGAAACCTCAAGGGCCCTGCTATCTCGATTTTAACGAGACCTTTTTCTGATTTTAATGTGTTTAGTTGGGTTTAATGTTTTAATGGTGAGGTGGTTGTTTTCTTGATTTCATAATTTTCTGGTAAAATTTTATTTTGTAATCTTTGTGAAAATTAGGCACTACTTTCTAGTGGAAACATGCAGTGGATATGTAATAAATAAACAGAAAAATGTACGTAAGTGAATAGGCACATAAGCCAAACATGAAATCAAGAACCTTGATGAAACCACGGTGTGCTGCTATCACTTTCAAGTTTTCTATTCCACCCTCTCCTTCATTTCTGCATTGATAATATCAGCTTAGGGAAATGTGCATAACAAAGCCAAGTGTGCTGCTTATGGACTGCCCCATAGTACTTACTGCACTCTGGGCTGTTTACAGAGATATTGGTGTGCTGGTGGACAGCTCAGTGAAGGTGTCCACCCAATGTGTGGCAGCAGTGAAGAAGGCCAATTCCATGCTAGGAAAGGCTAAAACATTTGGGGCTCTTTAGTCTGGAAAAAAGTCGCCTGAGGGAGGATATGATTGAGAGGTACAAAATAATGCAGGGCATTAATAAAGTAGATAGAGGGATGCTCTTCTCCCTCTCATGAAATACCAGAACTAGGAGACATCCACTCAAACTGAGGGTTGGGAGAGTGAGAACAGACAAAAGAAAATATTTTTTCACCCAGCGTGTTGTTAGTCTGTGGAACTCCCTGCCACAGGAGGTGGTGATGGCATCTGGCCTGGATGCCTTCAAAGGGGATTGGACAGATTCCTGGAGGAAAAGTCCATCACAGGCTACTAACCATGATGGAGATGTGTAATCTCCAGTCTTAAATCTGGGGTACTTCAAGGGCCAGATGCAGTATCAGGAGATAGGTATCTACAGTAGTCTCGTGCGCTCCCAGACTCATTTGGTGGGGCCACTGTAAGATACAGGAAGCTGAACTAGATGGGACTTTGGCCTGATCCAGCATGGCTCTTCTTATGTTCTTTTATGTTCTTATGTTCTACAGTTCAATTCTGCAGGCTACACATTCCCCCCACCCCCACCCCTGACCCTGTGAGCTGGATACTCAGTTTGCCAATTTTAGAAGTTTAAAGGAAGAATCAATCTTGGTCTGGGTACCCTGGGACCAAATTTAGATTTTGGTCAGAGTCTTATCTGCTGGGGTGCAGTGTAACTACTGTATCATAAAGTGCCAAGTAACACTTGCACTTCATGGGCTCATGTCCTAGACAAAATTCAGATTTTTTTAAAAGCGGTCAGTTCAGGCTTGTCATCAGCATGTAACAGCTTTAGACCCAACTTCCCAGGATTTCCAGTGCTGCAGCATGTCTGTCACTCGTGGTTTAGGCCCAGTGAGATTGGTAGTCTGGAGCTGGGGTTGCTAGGGGTACAATGCAATGCATGCCTCTTCCTGCTCCTCTTCCTTTGCACAGTGTATCTGTGGTTGCAAACCTTCGGTGCTTTCCGAGGTGGCTGTGGTCCAAAACATCTGGAGTGCCAAAGGTTCGCCACCCCTGTTAGATACACATTGTGTACTCTCGCCAATGGCTGAGATGAGTTTTGGGAGTGTGGTGGGAAGTGATCGCTCAGTACAAACATGAGGATCATCCATGTTCCCAGGTATCGGTGGAAGCTGCTATTGGGCTTGGAGGCAACCTCGCCCAGTAGCTGCCCAGTTCTGAGCACAGCTCCAGGCTTACGTAATTA
This sequence comes from Phrynocephalus forsythii, assembly GCA_029282475.1. NCBI lineage: Eukaryota > Metazoa > Chordata > Lepidosauria > Squamata > Agamidae > Phrynocephalus > Phrynocephalus forsythii. The sequence goes on along the minus strand of JAPFRF010000005.1, from coordinate 122,290,506 downwards.
AAATCACTTCTGTCCCCTCTAATGTGTGCTCATTAAAGACAAGCTGCTGGACTTGGCTGCAGATTGTGACAATAGTGCCTTGGTATCGAGGCACATGGATCAGGATCCGGTAAACCGCTGAACTGTAATGCCGAACATGATGCCAAAACCGTGCAATGCAGAATTACTTACCTGGCCCTCGAAAGACACACTTTGGGTCCAGGTGATATAGCAAGATCTTAGAAGGCAACTGTGTGCCAGGGGAGTTGTGGAACCCATTATAATCCAAAGGACCATTCCAGTGTTTTGTGATGTATTTAGAAAAAAAACCTCACGTCTGAAGACAGATGTAGATGCACATAATCACATGTTTCATACAAAGCTTGGAACAGTTGAGTTTGTTTGCTTTGTTTGTTTTTTTAACGGTGACTCCCAAAATTCTGGGAGTTGTTTCAAAGAAATCTAACTTCCATAATATCTAGCTTCACCTAAGCACTCATAACCAGGCAAACAGATTGAAATAAAGTTAAAGTAGATAAAATGGCACGCAGATTCTTTGGTGTGTGTCGGTTAGTCATAGAATCTTCCCAGTGGGACTAACCTACTGATAATTAGAGCATCATATATGCTTTGATGTACCATAGCTTAGGAGAACACAGTATGGGACATTTTTCTGTTTATATTTTACATTGATTAGGTCCACAGAGAGGCATAGAGAAAAAACAGCAACAGACTTCTATCATTGACTCATTTTATTTTTTGCACTGAAAAAAGTCTTAATACAATTTGAGGACATGGGAAATAACATTGTAGATCAAAGACATGGGTTCCACTGCAAAACATCACTTAGGGCAGTGTTTTTCAACCTTTTTGGGGCAAAGGCACACTTGTTTCATGAAAAAAATCACGAGGCACACCACCATTAGAAAATGTTAAAAAATTTAACTCTTGCCTATATTGACTATATATAAAGTAATTTTTCAATTTTTGCATAGAACAGTGTGAAAAACACTGACTTAGGGAATGTAAATGCCAGTGCATAGGTGTCATGGTGGTTGCCACAGACAGCAATATTGTTGCTACCACAGGTGGGCAGGTAGATTATTTAATGCCATCACAGATGGGCAGGTAGGTGGTTTGCTTCATTAGCAGCAACACAGGGCATCATCTGCCACACAGAAATGTCTGAGTCATAGCTAAGAAAACTGATGTAGGCTTCCCATAGAGCAGTGATGGCGAATCTTTTAGAGACTGAGTGTCCAAACTGTGATTCAAAACCCGCATATTTTTCACAAAGTGCCAATATGGAAATTTAACCTGAACACACACACACACACACACACACACACACACACACACACACACACACACACACACACACGAAATGCCAAAACACACACACACACACACACACACACACACACACACACACACACACACACACACACACACACACACACACACGAAATGCCAAAACTCACAAAATAAGTTGCCTAGAAGTCCACGTCCACACCACAGTTTAGGTGTCTGGCTGTGGAATCTGCTCTGTTATGGACTAACAACTGGATTTTACTCTGTACAGTATTTTTAATGTGACAATAATAAAGTGCCATTTGTAGCCCTATACACACTTGATTAGCTGCCCCATGACTAGAATTGGTTTGACATAGGAAGAAAGAATGTTGAAAACAAATTAAACTAAAATATAAATATGAATTAAAATAAAATTCTAACCTGCACTCCGCTTTGAAAATGTTCCTGGCTGGTACAAGAGAGAGACTTCTGTTCCTCTGTCTTCTCTCTGCTTTGGAGGCTGCCTGAGTTGGAACATTCCAGACAATCACCCACAATCCAGCAGGGGGAGAGAGTGCCACTTGTGATCATGTGACTTGCTCCAGTGCTTGTATATCAAGACAATACTTGTTGATCAAGGGCAATTTTAGAAGAAATGTTTGCTTGTCTTGCAAAACACTCTTAAACCAAGTTACTCTTAAACCAAGGTATTACTGTATAACATATGAACAAATGACAGTTTCAGTGTTCTGGAAATGTCTTTTATCAGTCACAGGGCCTCTGTCTGGCCTGACCCAGCAACACAACTTTCCAGATTTCCTCAGATGCCCAAATGTGGAGAGTTCCGCATTTATCTCTTCCTCCTCAATAATTCCACCTGGCCAATCCTGGTTCAGTTTTCGAAATAAAACAAAATGGATGAGAATGACATAATCTGGGATTATGGTTTTAGAGTTCATTGTCAAGAACCTTTGTTCTTCATGCTGCCATACCACGATCATTGGGGGTGTGCATGTACTAAACTGGACTTGCATCTTTCTGCTTTTAGAGATGAGGATGAAGGAAATAATGCCATGTTAAGGCTCCTCGTTTTTATATCCCATCAGAGAGGCCCTTTACCTGGAATGTTGCCATGACAACAGATTGCCAGTAACCCACCCTCCATTGTTGCTACTGCTATACCCAATTATCATGCAGTAACTGCTAAATCAATATGGGTTGATAATTTTACTTGCTGTGTAGGGTAACAGAGGCAGCTTTCTTAGATGGCAAATATTTGCTTTTCTAGATGTCTCCAAAGCCTCTTAACAACTGTAATTGTTTTGTGCTGAGGATGATTGTTCGTTATAGAACTGGAGCAGCTAAATTTAGATATTAAAAGCAGGAGTTGGGAGGTGGGAAGAACAAACCTGCGAGAAGGAGATGAACAAACAGTTGGGAAAGAAATGTTTGAATATTGATTGGATTCTTAAAATTAAATTATTATTTGTCCCTCCAGATCTTGGATAGAGATAAACTTATGTAAACATTCAGCGCGATTTTAAGAGAAAAACACACTGAGGAAATAAGCATTTTGCACTACATATTGCTGCTTCTTGGCAAACATGAATAGTGCCAATAGGGAACTTTGCATGGGTTAGTCAGAACAGTTTCCAACCAGTGCCGCTGCCTCTAGAATCAAAACAAAACAAATAGTAGAGGGTGGGAAAAAAAGGAAAAGACCAGCAGACTTGGGACAGCTCCTAGGTTTAGAGCAGATCTGCATCCAAATACAGTATAGGATACATATTTGGGGGCTGGCCGACCCTTTTCCTTTTAGGGGACATTTGGTCCCTCTCAGCCCTGGCCTCTGTGCTATTATCTACATGTGTACTGTCTATGTACTGAATTCGTGTCTGGGCCAGATAATGGACTGGATGAGGGTTAATAAACTGAACCTTAATAAGACGGAAGTGCTGTTAGTGGATGCTTCACCAGACAGGTTAGAGAGCCATCTTCCTGTTCTGGATGGGGTTGCACTCCCCCTAAAGACAGGGTCTTCAGCTTGGGGGTACTCCTGGACCCCAGTAATAACTCTGAAGCCCAGCTGGACTCGCTGGCTAGGGGTGCCTTTCTACAGCTGCAGAAAATATACCAGCTACATCCCTACCTGGACAAACGGAGCCTCATGACAGTTATGCATGCACTGGTTCAGAATCATGCAGCCCGGCTGGTGAGTGGTGGGGCTGCCAGGGATCATATCACACCGATTCTGCGTAACCTGCATTGCTTATCAGAAATGGTTCTCCAGTTCCTCTTTTGGCTGTACCTTGGGACAATCTCTAACTCACACAGTTGACAGAGCATGTAATCCCATCAGCCACATATGTTCTGGGTGAGCATCACTGTCCCCGATCCTAGGCAGCAGACTAGGACTTTAAACTCCACAGTCAGGTGCTGCAACCCACTAAATATTATTAATAGTTCTATGCTGTCAATCTATTTTGACTTTTGATATCCCTTTCCAAGGCTTCCTAGTTAGCTTTATTGAGCCAATCAATTAAAACTGTGCAGGCTTTTGCATGCACAGAGCCCTTTGTCTGGCAAGATGTTAGAAAAGTAATTGTGGGAGGGGGAAAAGGCTGCATCTTAAATCCTTGTAGTCTGAAAGTTGTTTTGGGGATATAATGGAAGAGAAAGACTATGTAGACTATCGAACAGAGTTATTAATAGATGAAATCATATAAGGTTTCACCTTCATGGTAGACGTATTGGGAGCAGCCAGTGCGGTGCAGAAGATAGAGTGTCAGACCTGAGTTCAAATCATTCACTCACTATGGAAAGTCATTGGGGGAGGTGGCACTAGTAAAGTTTCTCCTGAAATATCTCACATACCTTGGAAAAACCTGTTAGAGTCACCAAGATTTGGATGAGACTTGATAGTATATGACAAAAACAAGAATGACAGCAACAACAACAGACTTGCTTGGAATTTGTAACTTAAGACATATCCCTCCCCCATCTTACAGTGCAGAAATTACCTCCATAAACCCATATACCTTTCCATCCAGCATGTGCAGATACACACATGTACACATACAGTGAGAAATGCACACACAAGATCAGCCTTAGAGGCCAAGTGAAAGATCCCAAAACAGCCCACCGGAGATTGGGTCTGCTAGCTTTTGTACTAAAGAAAAAGTAAAAAGCAAAGTGTTCTGCTTACATACCACCCCATACCACTTCAAGTAGTCTCTGGGCAGTTTAGAGTTTAATTATGCAGGCTACACATTGCCTCCCCCCCACCCAGCAAGCTGGGTACTCATTTTACCGACCTTGGGAGGATGGAAGGCTGAGTCAAACATGAGCTTGCTACCTGGGATGGAACCCCAGGTCGTGAGCACAGTTTTTCCTGCAGTATAGGCATTTAACTGCTGCGCTACGAGGCTCGTGACCACTTGGTTGTGGGGTGACTAATTTTTTAAAAAATAAATAAATATACCACTACAAAAGGCCAACAGAAAAATCCATTGCACTCTGTCTGCCATCAGCATTTCTCACATGTTTTGTTAATCTAGGGTGTTTGGGAAGGAATCGCTGCTTGTCACGTCCGGATAAGATGTCTGTAATGTACAGCAGTAGATTTGCCAAGCGACCTACTCCCAGCCTAGTGCCCTCCAGAGGTCCTAACACTGATTGTGCATGCATCATCATCATCAACTTGGCTATAAGGTCTAAGGACAACATTTCAGAGATGCTAAGGCTCGACTCTCTTTGTAGTCTACACTTTGCCCTCATTATCTATGGCAGTGTTTTTCAACCTTTTTTGGGCAAAGGCACACTTGTTTCATGAAAAAAATCACGAGGCACACCACCATTAGAAAATGTTAAAAAATTTAACTCTGTGCCTATATCAGTCTCTAAAAGGTTCGCCATTGCTGGTGTAGGGAGAAGCAGGACAGAGGGGCCACAGATTGAGGCAGCCCACTCTCTAGCACCCAGTTCCCACTTACCTGTGTTGTTTTTAAAGACATTTTGCCCTGCATGGACTTCTGTGTCCAGTGGAAACCTGAGAAGGGGCAATGACTCTCCAGGAACACAAATAAGACCCAAAAGCCCATCTTGCTCTCCACACTGTGGCCAAGGCAGATGCCTTCAGCAAGTCCAGCGACAGGAGGAGGAGGATGAAGGAAGGCAGGAAGGAAAGAAGGCAGAAAGTAAACCACCCCATACCACTTCAAGGAGTCTCTGGGTGGTTTACAGTTTTAATTACAGTAGGCAGGCTGCTAGACATACACATATGCAGGCTAGAAATGATGAAGAGGGGAAAGGGTACGAATGGGAAAGAGAGAGGTGGGGGAAAAAGAAAGAAAAGACAGAGAGAGAGAAGAGGGCGACCCAAGACAGAAAGAAAGGGGCAAGACTTCAAGGAACCCATTGCGGGGCCCCTCCAGAGACGGCTCTTCCCCTCCCGGACCCTAAAGGCCGGCCGGCCGGCCGTCCAGCCATGCCAGTAGCCCTCCCCGCCCGCCCGCCTCCTCAGCCCAGGCCCGGCGGAGGCCTCCTCCATCCCCTCCTCCTCGCAGCCCATCGTGGGGCAGCCAGGCGCCCCTCCTCCCCTTCCCCTCACCTGGTGGTTTGTTCTGGGTGGGGCTCCCAGGCCGGCTCGTGTTGGCGGGCGGGCTGTCGGGCGGCTCAGTCCATTGGTAGCTCCCAGGAAAGGGACAGTTGCGGCGGCGGCGGCAGGCATTTCCAGGGCCAGATCCGGCTGGGGAGGAAGTGACACCAGCGCCGCGGGCCTCGGGGGGGAGGAGCCAAGCTGGCCCTTGGACGCTATTTATAGCGCCTCCCAGCTGTGGGCCACCCGCCAGCCCTCGGTTGAATTTCTTTAGAATTTTTCAATTTTTCCCACGGCACACCAGGCAACATCTCGCGGCACACTAGTGTGCCGCGGAACAGTGGTTGAAAAACGCTGATCTATGGATTTGAACGTCTTTGAGGGATAGGGTTTAATATTCCTCAAGCCTGGTCTGGAAAGTGCAGACTAAAACCCAGAGTAGATTCCCAGGACATGTGAAATTGGAGTCACCAGCATCCATGATTTGAGGAGCAGTCACACTCTCCCAGCACATCCTACCTTCCAGGAGAAGAACAGTGTCCGTTGCCCTGAGCTGTTGGTCCAAAGGAATTGTATAAGTTTACCAAACGAATAAGATAAAGAAGTGTATAGATGCAAATGATATCATTCGAAGAGCAGCTTGAGGTTATAGCTGCGGAAGTAGGAAGGAAGGAAGGAAGGAAGGATGGATGGACGGACGGACAGACAGACAGATGGACGGACGGACAGAAGGAAGGAAGGAAGGAAGGAAGGAAGGAAGGAAGGAAGGAAGGAAGGAAGGAAGGAAGGAAGGAAGGAAGGAAGGTTGCTTCCCTGGCCATTTCTCTTGTGAGCACTGAAAAGCATTGACATTATTTAAAGTTAAGAAACAGAAAGGTGCATTGGTTAGAGCACTGGAAGATCTAGGCCAGTGGTGGTGAACCTTCGGCAGTCCAGATGTTTTGGACCACAACTCCCAAAATGCCAAGCCTGTATTGCCAATGACAAAGGACTGTGGGAGTTGTGGTCCAATACATCTGGAGTGCCAAAAGGTTTGCCACCACTAATCAAAGCTGACATCCTTGCTGAACTAGTCAACTCTCCGAGTAACCTTGGGCCTGTCACTGTCTTCGTTGCCTACTGTGCAGGGGTGTTATGAGGATAAAATGAGAGGGACAAGAGGAGAGAAATGTGTGTTGTCTTGTACTCACTGGTGGAAAGGCAGGATACGTCAAGAACAAACAAGTAAACAGAGCTATAAACCCACCATGGTTCCTACCTCCAAACTCTGAGACATCACAAATGTCAGATCCCTGTTTCGTGCGGAACAGCTTCGGAGTTAATGGTGGAGAAAACATGTAGGAGGGGAAGACAGAAGTGTAATATGCCAGGTGGATTTAAAGTGCATCTCGCCAGCATTTTGTGGCTCTAAATTTGAGGAGTGGTGCCTAATGAGATCCTAAGGGAAATTTAGTCTAGTGTGATGAGGGAAGATTACAATGAGTGATGAACGCTGGTTCCAAAGTGAGTAATCAAAATATAATCATTCACAGGCGGGGGAGGGGGGCATGGTTTGCTCTGAATGCTTTTTGCATTTTGAGGCGGCTACACAGAGATCAAGCAGGGCTGAGTTGAAATACTGACAGAACTAACAATGTTGTAAGTGACCCTGGATCTTCAGAATAATTTGTGTCACAGGATAAATCCCCTCCCTCTATGTTGTCTCCAAACTTTTTTGCCTCAGTCATTTATCAGCACACAAGCCCATTTGTTTGTTTATTATATTTGCTGGACCAATAATCCCACCTTTTGAGGTCAAAGCAGCTCACCTCACAACAACCCTCTGAGGCTGATCAGGCAGGGAGGTGCCCCCAGTGAATTTCATGGCTAAGCAAGGACTAGATCCTGAATCTCTTCAGTCCAGATCCTAAATCTGTTTGGTAGCCTTAGGCAGTGCAGTCTCGTTCAACGGATAGTTGTTTGACTGAACACAGTGCATTGATTCAGTGGTTCTGATCTAGTGGAGAGTATCTGATTTGAGAGTATCTCCCTATATCTACGGGATCAGTCCACTGATCCACACTCTGCAAATATTAAAACAAAAACCCTACAAATACAACATTTTCCTGCATATAAGATATTTTTGTCTAAAATGGATAGACAAAAAAGTTGAGGGTCATCTTATACACAGATGGCCCTAGGTACATCCGATCTCGCCTGATTTCGGAAGCTAAGCAGGGTCGGCCCTGGTTAGTACTTGGATGGAGACCTCCAAGGAACACCAGGTAGACATGGGCACAACCAGAAAAAATGACGTTTCGAGTTTTCGCTTGTCGGAACGGGTCCGTTTCGGGTCATTTCCGTTTGTCGCGAAATTTTTCAAAAATTTGTCGTTTCTGTTTGTCGTTTGTCGTTTGTCATTTCCAACGCGATTTAGCGCGATTTGACTTCCCAGAGCATAGGGGCATGCCGCAATCAGGGCCAGCGCTAGGTGTTTTTGCGCCCTAGGTGGCGGGCGGGGCAGGGGCGGGCGAGTGGGCAGGCGGCGGCGCGGGCCGCAGGCGGGGCAGGGGCGGGGCGAGTGGGCAGTTAGGCTTAGGAATAGGGTTCTTGGCTTGCACCCCCAATTGAAAATGAAAATAAATTGGTATATAATATATTTTTAAAATAAATCCACACCTCCCACTCCCAGTTCTTTATCCAAAAGTCCCAAATTGCCAGAGAAGAAATAAAGAATAAAAATTCCCTTCAGCAGAAAAGCTGCAGGGAAAAAGTAAATTTTCTAAAATTCCCGCCTGCCTAACTTAAATCCTAAAGCCTCCAGCCTCCCTCCTCAATCTCGATCGGATCACACCAGCACCAGCAGCCAGCCCTCCTCCCTCAACCACATCCATACACCCGACTGCGATTTCTGGAAGGTGCTGGCATCCAGAAGTGTCAGTCAAAAACCTGGCGACACCATTGGTGGAATGATTCAAACAATTTGCATGGTCCCATCCCATGCCCAGCCCAAATGGGCAGGTCTAAAAAAAAATAAAAAAAAATAAAATAAAATAAAATCAATACGACGTTTTATTGCTATAAAAAACCCACTGCTGCTATTATTAAAATTCAGGCATTTAAAATAAATAAATTTCACGTGTTTCTGTGGTGATTTGGTGTGTTTTTGACCACGATTTCAAAAGAAAAATTGCAGTTGCCATTTTGGATCCCCCCCCCAACCGCATGGCATGGCAAGACGATGAGGATGACCCCTCCTCCAGCCTGGTGCAAGCAGCCCAGGACAGGAGAAGAGGGGGGAAAGCCGGGGACCCCCCCAGAAACCACCCCTCTGGTAGGTGGCAAAGCCTCAGGCAGGCATATTTTTGCCTGCTTTTTTGGCCGGGAGTCGGGGTTTTTTAAAAAAACTTTTTAAAACTTTTTCTGTGCTTCGCATGGACTCGCTGCAATGCCACAAACAGGAAACGAAAAACCCGACCAAATTTTTCTTTTTCAGTTCCAGTTGGAGTTCTGATGGCTTAATTATCACACAAGTTGTGGAAAGAACGGAAACGGTAGTAATGAAACTGCAATTGTTTTGGGCCTGGAAAAGTGGGTCTTGCCAAGAAAATTCCATGGACTATACATGACACAATACACACAAGCTGTGGAAAGAACCACGTAGTAATGAAACTGCAATTTTGGGTTGGAAAAGTGGGTCTTGTCTTATACATGGGGGTGTCTAATAGACATCTATATCTATATCTATATATATCTATACACACACACACACACACACACACACACACACACACACACACACACACACACACACACACACACACACACACACAGTGGACCCTCATATAACAAACAGTTTGTATGACATAAAATCTGTACAACACAAAAAATTCCGGAGATAGGGAAAATTTGCCTATGGGGTGAATCCGTACAATATAAAAAATGGTTGCGATCAGGGAATTACTCTGCTTTCAATGCATTCTTATGGGAAATTTGTATAAAGGAAAATTTGCTTAACATAATTTCTTTTGGAACAAATTAATTCCTTTATACAAGGTACCACTCTCTGTGTGTGTGTGTGTGTGTGTGTGTGTGTGTGTGTGTGTGTGTGTGTGTGTGTGTGTGTGTGTGTGTGTGTGTGTGTTGTGTATAATATTTCTAAAGATGAAGAACTGGCCACGGGAGGGCGGGAGGGTGCTAGAAGCCATGTTATATATCATGTTCACGTGCATTTCTACAATTGCATTACCAGAACTGCACAATAGAGGGAGCCAGAGATGATGTCATGTATAGTGTTTGCTATTAAAATAGCATTTGCTATAATCTGGATTTTTCATTGTCCCCCGGTGGTGGGTGGCATTGGAACCAATCCAGATATGGAGGTCCAACTGTGCTAACTGGATTCAGGACCAGTCCTCTATTTAATCCAGAAATCCATGTTCTTGAATATGGTGGCTTGTAGATGCTCAAGAAACACACGGAGGACCATGGATACCACACCCATATTCAAATTAATGAACCACTTGGGCCTTTTCTTGAGAATAACTTCTGTTTAGCTCAATAGAAAATTTACCTTTAAGGAAGCCTGAACTGTTAACTCCTAATTACCCCCTCCCCTTCTCCTAAGAAGAAAAAGGAAGAACCATGGGACCCTCTATAATTTTGGGGGTATGCTCATTCAGCAAAACATTTTAAGCATGTACAGGTGCGAGACTGTCTTTAGGCAGAGAGACAAATAGATCTATGTTTGAGAACAGTTTTTAAAATCGGGCCATGTGGGGTAGCATGCCAAGTTCCTCTATATTTATATGTATTTAACAAATCTGCTTCTGCCCTTACACCCACCTGTCTTCGGAGGGCTTTTTAGCACCGCTCTGTTTCTTCCGTTAAGTGAGCAGCTGGACGAACCATCTGCCCACTGGGTAGAAGTCTGGCCTGTTTTTCCCGACGACGCATAATCAAATCCTCTTTGCTATAGCGACAGCCACTCCTGGAGATGAAAGAGGCAGCCTTCCTTAATGGTGATGACAAGTAAGGCTGTTTTGAACGAATGCTAAAGGGATCAAAGGTATACCTGCTGTCCCCACCGGCCTGTGTTTAATAGGACTTGGTGCAGCTCAACTTACACTCACCAATGTAAGAACATAAGAACGTAAGAAGAAACATGCTGGATCAGGCCAAAGGCCCATCTAGCCCAGCTTCCTGTATTTCACAGTGATCCCACCAAATGCATCTGGGAGTGCACGAGGCTAGATACCTGTCTCTTGATACCACTTCCCTGCGTCTGGCCCTTGAAGTACCCCGGTTTTAAGCCTGGGGATTACACATCTCCATTACGGCTTGTAACCTGTGATGGACATTTCCTCCAGGAATTTGTCCAATCCCCTTCTGAAGGCATTCAGGCCAGATGCCATCACCACCTCCTGTGGCAGGGAGTTCCACAGACTAGTGTGTTTTTGCATAAGGAAGAGTAGAGAGACAGGATGCCCTTGGGGTTCAAGACTATCACCTTAGTTTGCTGTTCTCAAGATTATGTACTGATGACAGTTTTGTTGCACACCTCCCTCTTATCTCTCCAAAGGGCAGACCTCTTCGTTTTTATTTCTTTAAAATATTTTACCCCACCTTTCTCCTTAAAAAGAACCCAAGGCAGCTTATATCATTTATAAGATAATATTGCAAGTGGAAAACAATGAGTATACATTGGTGGTTGACACTGTAAAAAGGCAACTTTTAAAACTCAGAGCAATGAGTAAAAAGTCCACTTACAGCATTAAAAGGGAGCATTAAAGTTGAAACAAGTACACTTGTTTGTTCAGAGTGGTACTTGTTTGTTCAGAAGGAATAAACCAATCCCACTCTGAGAGATGCTCAGTGCAAGTAGTACTCAAGACTCAGTCACCACAGAAATCCATCTAGAGATGGCCTGGAGAGAAATGTCTTTGCCTGCTTGCAGAAGGGCAGCAAAGATGGGCCCAACCTGGCCTCCTGTGGGAGGGAGTTCCAGGGTCTTGGAGAAGCAACAGAGAAGGCCCTCTCCTGTCTCCCCACCAAATGCACCTACAATTGTTGTGGGACTGATGATCTCGACAATGGAGCCAACTCATACTGGGGAAGACGGTCTTTGTGACACCTTGGACCCAGGGTTTGTCACTCAGTCCAGTCCTTATATGGGAATTGTGTCACCCGGTCACTGTCCAGGATGGACATGCCCAGACTCATGTCCTTGAGTCTTTTTCCGTTAACTGCTGACACCCGAGTTTATTATCGCCTGCCTTGCCCTCTCTCTAAGCTCCATGGTCCCCTCAATGTTTCCAACAGGATTGGGCAATGAAGGCATTGACCATGTGCACTGAAATTTAGAGGGTGCCATAATCTCCTGCTAGAAGGGTGTGATGCTTGTGTTGGTATAAGCCCCCCCAAGCACACACACACACACACACACACACACACACACACACACACACACACACACACACACACACACACACACTGCATCCTTTTAGGCAACAGGAAACAACACAGCCGAGAAACCACTAAGGCCATGACATTTATTTATTTATTTATTTATTTCATTTCATTTCATTTCATTTCATTTCTATTCTTCCCATCTTCCAAAGGAACCCCAGATCCATTTGTTCCCTGCAATTCTGCTTCCCTTTCCTCACATCCATACATCTGATGTGACCCAAGCTTAGCCAGATCCCCCTTGTTCTGAGGCTACTAGTTATAGCTGTGGCTGAGATCTCTAGCCTCCACAATTTAGATTTCCCTGGTAGAAAGGGGAAAAAGCCCAGAACACATGAATTTGGCAAGGGTTGTTTGAGGAGATCGGTTTTTAACCATCTGGATAGAAACACTAGCTATCTTATAGAAGTTTTGAAATCTAGCCAGCATGGAGGAGACTTTTGCTCTGTCTTCTAAGTCAGACAAGGACAGATTTCCACATGATGGGATGGGATTGCTTTTCATTTTTTAAAAACTAGACTCACAAAGCTCCATCAGCTACTGTCACATGCAAAGCAATGGCCCATCCACCTTGTATTTGGCAATTCCTCTTTTTTTTCCTGCTACCTTTGACATTTCCCACCATTGTTGCCTTTTCCGGAGAATCCAGCTGTCCCCTGATGTGCCCAAAGTAGGGCTGCCTCTACTTCAACAGATTTTTTGCCTTCAGGCTTCTTGGAAGAGAAGACAGACCTGCCTTCTTTGAAGACTCGCTCGTATTTCTGAAGGTGCAGGGTAACCAGAGCTCTCCTCCAGCAAATGGATAAAAATCCCCTCCCCAAAGTGTAAAAATTGCATACATAATTGTATACAACATTGTAAAAGGTATGCATGCAGAGAGCCGAAATACTTTGAACATACAAGGGGAAAGCAAAGGGTAAGCATTGTTGTAGCTCATCATTTGGAGTAAATAAATGGGGGCAAAGTTCAGGACGTAATGGAGGGGAGAATAGCAGAAGAACATGGGACATGAGTCTGAAAGCAACGCAACACCATTGCTTACAGCAGTACCGTCCAAAGTCAGGATTAGAGAGGTAAAATTTTGATGTCACAGGGGAGGGGGGACTTTGGAGGAAAATGGAAAAAATGTGGAAAAACAGTTCCCCCCTCCCAAGTTTCTGGAAATTTAGCGTATTTAGTCAGGATGATAATAATAATAAGAAGAAGAACATAAGAACATAAGAGCAGCCTTGCTGGAACAGGCCACAGCCCATCCAGTCCAGCATGCTGTCTCAAACAGTGGCTCACCATTGGCTTCAGGGTATTCCCAAGCAGATGTCTTCACTTACTTAAGATTCCCTTGCAAATGGCATTGAGAGATAATGTGTGCCATCCAATCAATTCTGGCTTAAGGAGGCCATTCTAGGCAAAGAAAACTCAGAAATGGTTTACCAGTCCCTCCTTCTGGGGTTGTTCTGGGGCCATGCATGTTTTCTCATGCCTCCATAGGATGTCTCTTCTCTCAAGAGGCTCAGTGGGGAATCCAGTCACCAACCTCTGTGCTCTATCGTGGTGATTTACCCAAGCAGTTAAATTTCTTTGCACCACAAGGGGGTGCTGTTGCTCCAATAATAGGGCCCTTCTTTCCTCTCCGGTATTTGCTTATTTATAATGATTAGACATGGGCACGACCAGAAAAAATGACGTTTCGAGTTTTCATTTGTCGGAATGGGTCCATTTCGGGTCGTTTCCGTTTTTTCGCGAAATTTTTCAAAAATTTGTTGTTTCCGTTAGTCGTTTCCACCGCGATTTAGCGCAATTTGACTTCCCAGAGCATAGGGGCGTCCTGCAATCAGGGCCAACGCTAGGTGGTTTTGCGCCCTAGGCAGCGGGGGGGGCGGGGGGAGGTGCGGGCAGGCGGCAGTGGCGGGGGGCCATGGGCAGGCGGTGGCCGTGGGCGGGCAAGTGAGCGGGCGGCAGCGTGGGCCGCAGGTGGGTGGCGGCACGGGCGGACGGGCGAGTGGGCAGTTAGGATATCACTTAGGATAGAGGTTCTGTTCTTGGCTTGCACCCCAAATGTGTGTGTGTGCAAGCAAATTGAAGTTGGGAAAATAGAAAATAAATGGTAGTATATAATATATTTTTAAAGTAAATTCACACCTCCAACTCCCAGTCGAACCTCCCCCTTTATCCAATATCAGAAAAAAATCCTCACAAACTGCCAGAGAAGAAATAAAGAATAAACTGCTATTCCCTTCAGCAGACAAAGCTGCAGGGAATCAAAGAAATTATTTTCTAAATTCAATTCCCTCCCTGCCTGCCTAACTTAAATCCTAAAGCCTCCAGCCTCCCTCCTCAATCTCGATTGGATCACACCAGCACCAGCAGCCAGCCCTCCTCCCTCAACCACATCCACACCCGACTGCAATTTCTGGAAGGTGCCTCGGCTTTTTATGCCCTCCGAGACATCCAGAAGTGTCAGTCAAAAACCTGGTGATGCCATTGGTGGAATGGTTCAAACAATTTGCATGGTCCCATCCCATGCCCAGCCCAAATGGGCAGGTCTAAAAAAATAAAAAATAAAATAAAATAAAATCAATACAACGTTTTATTGCTATTAAAAAACCCATTGCTGCTACTATTAAAATTCAGGCATTTAAAATAAATAAATTTCACACGTTTCTGTGGTGATTTGGTGTGTTTTTTTACCACGATTTCAAAAGAAAAATTGCAGTCGCCATTTTGGATCCCCCCCCCATCGCATGGCATGGCGAGACGACGAGGATGACCCCCCCCAGCCTGGGTGCAAGCAGCCCAGGACAGGAGAAGAGGGGGGGAAGTCTGGGGACCCCCCAGAAACCACCCCTCTGGTAGGTGGCAAAGCCTCAGGCAGGGATATTTTCGCCTGCTTTTTTGGCCAGGAGTCGGGTTTTTTTAAAAAAACTTTTAAAAACTTTTTCTGTGCTTCGCATTGCGCGATCGCCACGATGCCACAAACGGAAAGGAAAAACCCAACCAAATTTTTTGTTTTTCGGTTCGAGTTCAAGTTCTGACGGCTTAATTATCATTACCGTTTCCGTTACGTGACGGAAACGATAACCGAAAACGGAAACGACAATTTCGCTGAGTCGTGCCCATGTCTAATAATGATGATCTTGGCATTTGAGTATTAAGCATTTCAGAAATACGGACTTCCCCAATCATTCATCATCCTTTCTCCTGATGTCTCTTAACACATCCTTCCCATTCTAAGTTCAAACTCAGAGTATGTCTTGCCCACAGGTTTAAAACAGCAATAGTTCCAAATTCCAGACCGGAATGGAACCAAGATATGGGACTGTTTTCAAACCTCATGAAAGGCCCCTAGTGTGGCATTGGATCCTCCCTATGCCCTTCTCTCAATCTCAGATTGCATTTGCAAAAAAATATTGCTGGGATTTGGAGCAGTAAAGGAGCTTTTAAAAATAATAATCTTAGAACTGAAGATCTGAACAGGACCCAGTAGAATCTATCTGCAGATTCTACAGTGTTGGTGGCTGAGGTGCCGGCAGCAGCAGCTGCTGCTGCACAGTGAGTTTACAGCTCAAGTGGGGGAGCAAGTGGGGGCAGTTCTGGAATGGCCGGTGGGCCGGATTCAGGACCCTGGTGGGCCAGATCTGGCCCACGGACCGTAGTTTGAAGACCTCTGCTATAGATCGTCAAGTCCAGCGCCTGTCAAAGAGGCCCAGTGGGGACTTGAACTCCCCCTCTTTGGCTCTGTAGACACATACCTAAACAACTGAGCTATTTTTGGAGCATCCCCATGCTAAACATTACCTAGCCACCCAAGTTGACTGGGAGATAATATCTAGAAACTGAACTCCAGAAGGTTACTTTCTCAAATTTTGTGTGAAAGGTAAGCTTCATATCCATCTTCTGAGCTGTGTGGTCGTTTGTGATGACTGGGCAAGTCCATTGCCATTTGGGGAAGAGGCTACAGCATCTTTAAATGTCCCTAAGGGCACAAGAGCCTAAGTTCAAAGGTATATGGTACTCCCTCCATCCCATACACAGAGACCTACTGGACCAGCAGTGGATGTTTACTTCAATGCTGACAACTGATGAGGGCTACCTTGCCCACCTGGGGACAGAATTATCCTTGAAAAGATACCTAGTAGGCTCTGCATCAGATACAGCTCTGTCTTTGAAGAGCAAAATAACTTCAGGTTATGTAGAGTAGTCCATCCCTTTTCTCATCCATTGGCACTTGCAGTCTCAATAACTTTGTAGGAGAAAGAATAAAAGGTCTCAATACTCACGATTAGAGATGAAGATGAATTGAAAAATGAATCACGTTTTCTGATGAATTTGGCCAATTTGTCAACAATTGTTGATTCATATTTGTCATAAATTGAGTCCCCCAATGAAAACAAATTGATGATTTTTAAAGTAATTTTTGGTTCATTAATTCATCAGGATATAAAATGGCCCCCAAGACGCTTAGATGGAAGTATCTCCTCACTCTCGTCTATAATCCCTCCAGTTTTGGTGGAGTTTGGAGCTTTGCAGTCTGAGTTTTATACCTCCAAATGGGGCACTCCCATGCAAAGTTATTCCCAGGCATCTAAAGACCCAAACTTGCAGAAAAGCAACTTTGGTAAAGGTTGGGTTTCCCCAACCCAGCTGAACTTTTATAGGGGGTCCCCAATTTGTGGGTGCATAACTCAGATGTCTGAAAACCAATATTCACAAAACCTGGTGAGATTGTAGAGGTGGGATGGGAGAAGCCATTCTACAAGTGTGGAGCCTCTTGGTTCCTGTGGGGGAAAACTTTCCTGGGGGGAGCTATTTGGCGATGCATACCATGGATGTCTGAAGGCCAATCCTCACCAGAGATTGTGGAGGAGAGTCAGAGGAAGCATCCCTCCAAACTTAGGGCTTCTAGCTGCCAGAGGAGTCTTTTTATGGCATTTTAAATGAGAGATGAATTGATTCATTGATTCATCAATTCATCGCAGGAAATTCATCAGTTTGTCCATTGCCAGCCCCGATGAATCACAAATCATGATGAATCACCATTTTTTTAAAAAAAAAAAACATCCCCATCTCTACTCACAATTGAATGGATCAATCAGCGAACTGACAAATATGACTGCTTTCAGCTACGGACTTCAAGAGACTCTAGAGAGGGTGGAAATGCTGAGCGAAGAGGTAGGTCTCTCTGTGAATTCACAGACGGAAGGAATTGTTGATTAGTGCTGCATGGATTGACAGTCTCCCCAGCCCAGAAAGCTGCCTCCCAGCCAAACTTACTAAACGCAGCAAGCGAGGTTGCAAAACTTCCCATAGAAAGATCAGGGGCATAATTTGCTTTCTCTTACAATGGAAGGGTGACTTCCACATCAGCACCAAATAGGACAAAAGGAGGCATGGATTTTCATAAATTACATACACTAACGTATTTGTCCAGAAGCAAAATGGCAAATATTTGAATAGAATTATAATGCCTCCCACTTGAGTGGCAAGACTTACATGCCAGATGAACATAAGAACATAAGAAGAGCCATGCTGGATCAGGCCAAAGGCCCATCTAGTCCAGCTTCCTGTATCTCACAGTGGCCCAACCAAATGCGTCTGGAAGTGCACAAGACTAGATCTCTGTCTCCTGATACCACTCCCTTGCATCTGGTCCTTGAAGTACCCTGGTTTTAAGCCTGGAGATGACACATCTCCATCATGGTTTGTAACCTGTGATGGACTTTTCTTGCAGGAATCTGTCCAATCACCTTTTGAAGCCATCCAGGCCAGATGCCATCACTACAGACAAGATGGCGATCGGCAGCTGCCACGGTCTTTTCAGCGCGCCCTTGTGCTTTCACATAATTTTACATTTTGCGCTGCCGAATGTGATGTTTTTTCTTTAATTTTGCTGGGCTCGGCCAGGTCTCATCTTCGGGCACGGAGAGGGGGGTTAAAAGGGGCTCAGCTGGGCGACCAAAAGCGAACCTAGCGACTGACTGGTCGAATCGGAAGCCTGAACATCTGGCCTGAGCTGTCATCTCGCGGCTTAACATCCGATCTGCCGCCGCTTCAAGGTACCTATTTGCTGAGCGTCCCTTCCCTCTCGTGCGGCTTTCATAACTCTACCATGCGGCGTGCCCCTCGGTTGTCCGTGGTTCGACCTCCGGATGTGCCGAGGAGAGAGCATCGAGAGTGGTCCGGCCGCACCTCTGGCTGTCTTTGAGGACCTGGTCCGTGACCGCCACCCTGGCTCCCTCCGGGACTGCTGTGTGCCGGCGCCTGGTGCGCTGGTGTCGTCGACTGCCGGAGCCCTGTCGGGGGTCCCGCCAGGCTCTTGTCTGCCAGCTCGCCGCTGTCTCCAACTGATCGCGAGGGACCCGTCCTGCCTCGGATCCCTTCCAGCCGTGGGACTTTGTTTGCCCTTGTTTTCATCTGGCTGCTGACGGGCCCCTTTACGACCTGGCCGGCGCTGCGCTATGGTGAAGAGCTGGATGTCGCGCTGGCCGCCCGCCTCCATCGCTCTGCTGGCGTTTACCATCTTGCCATATTCTGTGGCAGGTCTGTGCGATGGCTGGGCTCGCTGGCTGCTGGAGCCGGCGATTCGGCCGCCGGCGAATCGTTGGTTCGGGCGCCCGGGCGGTGGTTCGCTCGCCCGTGAACTCCTGGCTCTCAATCCCGGCTCGGAAGCTCGGGCGGAGGTTCGGCTGCCGGCGAGTCCTCCCGGAGTCTTCCGGAGTCCTTTTGGCTGCCTCAGGGTCTGGCGTCTCTTCTTTGTTGTTCCAGCCTCCGGCGGCAAGTCTGGGGGGGGTCGGTTGGTGGAACGGCCACTGGCGGCATGGATACTCGGGTGACTTTTCGGCCACCGGCATCGCATCCTCCCCCCTTCTCTCCTTCTCTGGGATTTGGGCACGGCATGGCGGCTTTTCATCTCCAGCCTCGCTGCATGGACCGGACTTCCCCTTCAACTTTTATCTCACACAAAGCGCCTGAGGGATAGGGCTTGATTTGGGGGACTTGGGGGGGAGGGGGTGGAGGGGGAGGAGGAGGTAGGATTTCCAATGGGTGACCCTATGCTGCGGATCCTCGCTTTCTTTCGCCCCTTCCTACTCTTATTTTATTCTTACCATCACCTTTCTTTTTTCCCCCATAGCCCCCCAGCTCAATCTGTCCCTCTGCCCCTCTCTCTCCCCCCTCCTCCGTTCTACCCGGTTTTCCATCAGTACCTGGCCTTTACGCTCAATTGTTTATGTTATTTTATTCTATTTTATTTCTTTATTTTATTTTTGGTTTTGTTCTTTTGCCTATCTATCTTACTTATTTTGCTTTGGCCTCTTTATTTTTTGTTATAGGGTACTGGTCTGTTAGGCAATCTGCCAATTGCTTTGCCCATGATATTATCAGCTCAGCCTTGAAATCACCTGGCTAGATCCACCTTACTTAATTCCAGGTGTGTTGCATCTATATTTGGCAGCTTGCCCAGTTGCTTAACCTATAGTTTTTTTATTATTGGTTAGTATATTGTTTGTTAGTTTATTACTTATTATTTGCTCCTGCTTAATTATCATTGTTTGTTAATTCTGTATTTACCTGTACCCTCTGTATTTGCCTTTTTTTTTCTTTTTCTTTTCTTTCCTGCTAGATCACCATGACCGCAGGGACTCAAATACCAACCGTGTTGGGCCGTGGACGATATGCTCAGAACTGGGGAGTTGGTCGGTTAAGAAGAACTAGGGTCAGGCAACTTGCGCCTGTCCCGTTCTGACTCCCCAGTCCACCGCCACGTGTCCGGTAGCCACTCCACCAGCGCCTCCGGCATGACCTGTCTCCTTCTTAATGCCAGGTCGGTCCACAATAAGACCGCTGTCATCTTTGACACCATTGTTGACAGCAGGACCGACCTGGCCTGTATCACAGAGACCTGGGTGGGCTCAGAGGGGGGAGCTTCCCTCGCCCAGCTGTGCCCACCCGGGTTTCTGGTTCAGGGAGTTGGCAGGCCGGAGGGTCAGAGGGGGGGAGGGGTCGCCATCGTTTACAGGGAATCGCTTTTTGTGACCAGGGCCTCGACTTTGGTGAGTCCGGGGTTAGAATGCCTACACCTGTTGGTGGGACAGCGGGATAGATTTGGCATTGTACTGGGTTACCGCGCTCCCGCAACCCAGTGCAATCCCTACCAGAGCTCGCGGAGTTCATCGCCGCTGCGCTGTTGAAGTCCCCCGGCTTTTGGTCGCCGGGGACTTCAACGTGCATGCTGGCGATGGGCTCGCTGGTGTAGCTCTGGAATTCATGGACACCATGACGTCCATGAATCTATCCCAGCTTGTTTCTTGCCCTACCCACAGGTCCGGGCACACCTTTGACCTGGTGTTTACCTCCAAGTCGGGGATTCCAATCTGAAGGTGAGGGACATTGCTTCCTCTCCTGTGTCATGGACAGATCATCACCTGCTGTCTTTTTCCCTGTCGGTGGCGGTCCCCTCCCCGCGGGGACCAACAGCCCCTGTTTGGGCAAAGGCTTCTTGATCCGGTCAGGTTCCGGGAAGCCTTCGGGAGCTTCCTGGTGGTCTGGCTGACGATTCGGCCGAGGCCTTGGCCAACCAATGGTTTGAGTCAGCTGCCAGTGCCGTCGACCGACCGCCCCCAAGCGTCTCCTCCGTGGCAGAGCTCGAGCTTCGCCGTGGTTCACGGCGGAGCTTAGAGCGATGAAGCAGGAACGGAGGAGACTGGAGAGCATCTGGAGACAGAGCCGGACGGAGAATAACAAGACTGCTGTTGTGATCCAGACTAGGCGCTACTCGCGAGCGATCAGGGAGGCTAGAAGATCTTATTACTCCTGAGAATTGGTGAGGCCTCGAACCGCCAGGCAGAACTCTTCCGGGTGGTTCGGGACCTCACCAATCCTAGTCTGGCTAGGCCTCCTCCTACTGATTTCAGTAGTGAGAATTTCGCAGTCTTTTTTAGATCTAAAATAGAGGCCATCCGCGCCGACTTTGACTCGAGTAACACTAGCCCCCTCGCCATCCCCAGCTCCCTCACCCCCCCGCTCTCCTCAACTGGTTGAGTTTGGGCCTGTCTCTCTTTTGGATGCCTCCAGGGCTATTGCCCATTGCCGTCCCGCGACCACCCCCTTCGATCCTTGCCCATCCTGGCTCATCAAATCTGCCGGAGGGAGCATACCCGAGTGGGCCGCTGCCATCGCCACCGCCTCCTTCAGCGAGGGGGTTTTCCCCTCTCGTCTGAAGGAGACGGTGATCAAGCCCATTTTGAAAAAACCGGGATTGGCGTCGGATCAATTGTCCAACTACCGACCGATCGCCAACGTTCCCTTCATGGGCAAGGTCATCGAGAGGGTGGCCGCGGTGCGGATTCAATCATTCTTGGAGGAACAACGGTGCCTTGATCCTTGCCAGTCTGGCTTCAGGCCTGGCCGGGGTACCGAGACAGCTCTGGTCGCGCTGCAAGATGACCTGATCCGGGCGGCCGACAGGGGTTGCTCTACCCTGTTGGTTCTCCTGGATCTGTCAGCGGCCTTTGATACCGTCGACCACGGTATCCTACTGGACCGGCTCCGGGAGGTTGGGATCGGAGGCAGCGTTCTCAGTTGGCTCCGATCCTTCCTTCAGGGTCGGCCCCAGTATGTACAGCATGGAGGAGAGTTGTCGGCCCCGTGGACACTCCCTTGTGGGGTTCCGCAGGGCTCGTCTCTCTCCCCCATGCTGTTTAACATCTATGTAAGGCCGCTGGCGGGGGTCATCAGGAGATTTGGGCTGTGTTGTCATCAGTACGCTGATGACACGCAGCTCTATCTCTGTTTTTCCACCTCTGCAGTGGAAGCTGTCCGGTCCCTCGACCAGTGTCTGAGGCGGTCATGGCTTGGACCAGGGCCAACAGGCTCAAACTCAACCCTGGGAAGACCGAGGTGATGTTCTTTGGGAGCTCCCCGTCTGGGTATGAGGGCCCCTCCCCAGCTTGGAGGAGTTTCCCTTCATCTGGCGGAGAGGGTCCGGAATCTGGGCGTGATCCTGGACCCTGCCTTGTCCCTGGATGCCCAGGTGGCGGCTGTGACCAGGTCCGCATTCTATTATCTTCGCCAGATCGCCCAGATTCGCCCCTACCTAGACGGGGACTCCCTGAGGACAGTGGTCCAGGCGCTGGTGATCTCGAGGCTGGACTACTGTAATGCTCTCTACATGGGGTTGCCCTTGACTCTCCTCCGGCGATTGCAGCGGGTGCAAAATGCAGCGGCCAGACTGGTGGTGGAAGTCGCTTTGACCGCATCACCCGGTGCTGGCCCGGCTGCATTGGCTACCCGTTGCCTCCCGGATCAGATTCAAGGTCTTGGTTTTAGTTTATAAAACCCTCCATGGCCTGGGTCCAGACTACCTGGCGGAGCGGATCGCCCAGCGGTCAACATCGGCCCGACCGGTTCGGCAGTCGCGAGCGCACTTGCTGCAGGTTCCATCCCCCCGAGAGGCCAGGCGGTCCCTTACCCGGAACCGAGCTTTCTCGGTGGCCGCTCCATCCTTATGGAACTCTCTGCCTTGTGAAGTGCGCTCTGCAGAGTCCCTGCTGGCCTTCCGCAAAGCGGTGAAGACCATCCTATTCCGCGAGGCCTTTGGTGACCTAGCTTAGCCCTCCCCCCCCCTTTTTTTCCCCTCTTCTAAATCCGCCATCGATATTTAGTTGAATTTGATAGCAGCGACGAGTTTGAATTTAAGGGTGCGCCTCGCCTCTGCTTTTTTAATATGTTTTATTTACTTCTATTGACTTGTTGGTCTCGTCTTTTATTCCCTTGTTTGTATTTCCTATCTGTATTTGCTGAATTGCTCAGCCATGTTCGCCGCCCAGAGTTCCCGTTGGGAAGATGGGCGGGATACAAACTCAAGAATAAATAAATAAATAAATACATCCTGTGGCAGGGAGTTCTACAGACTAACACCACACTGGGTAAAAAAAAATATTTTCTTTTGCCTGTTCTCACTCTCCCAATCCTCAGTTTGAGTGGTCTTATTAACTGTAGATGGTCAACGTCAAGGTCCAAATTCACCCTCCTGCTGGTCCTTCATCTTCCCCATAGTCATGAACTGGATCTCCCTTGAAATGAATTGTCCTCAGCAGCCCTTCAATTAAGGATTGTCCATCCTACAAGGTAGACCTGTGGTCACCCTACTGCCTGAAGCTTGGCCCAGCATAGGAGGGGCAACAGCTTCACTGTGTCCACCGATAGCCTCAGCTTTGTCATAGATGGTAGAAGCTGACTGGCATCATTTTAGCATAAAACGTTTTCCCATATGATCTTGACTCATTCCTTGTTCACCCTGCTTTGGGTGCATTTCTTTCAACAGTAATAACCATTTGATTTTCCTTGAACTATCATGGCTCCATCCTATGGAACCCGTAGATCTGTAGAATCCTGGAGAACCTTGAAATATCTTTGTTGGATACCTCTCCTGTAGGCTTCTGCATTTGCTATAATGCCATCAGGCTGCATTTGGCTTATGATGATCCTAGTGGAGTTTTCAAAGTATATGAGATATTTAAGGGAAAGTATTTCCATGGCCAAGCAAAGATTTGAGCCCTTGTTGGTTGGTTGGTTGGTTGGTTGGTTGGTTGGTTGGTTGGTTGGTTGGTTGGTTGGTTGGTTGGTTGGTTGGTTGAAGTCAACAGATTATAAATTTGCCATCTCACCCACTATACTACAGTGACTCTTCCTTGACCTACGACAGGCATGTCCAAACTTTAGCCCTCCTGATGTTTTGGACCACAACTCCCAGAATTCCAAGCCTGTATTCCCAATGGCAAAGGACTGTGGGAGTTGTGGTCCAAAACATCTGGAAGGCCAAAGTTTGGAAATGCCTGACCTACAACATTACAAACCCCAGCATCCCACAGGATGGCACCATGATAGTTTAAGTACTGGACAGTGCAGTGCAGGTAAAATTCATTGTCTGGGACAGCTGAAGAACTTGGTGGCTTTCAAACTGGCACATTCCTTGGTTGTCAGAGAACAGGAGGGAGCTGTTCAGAATGAGATAGGAACACTGCTCCTTTTTTACTTATAATTAGCTTGGCTTGTTTCCGAGCTAAATCCAGCTGAGTCACCAAGCTTTAATGCCAAAGACTTTTCATGGTTTTTCAGTTTTCCTGAAATGGATGGTTGGAGCCCTTCCAGCTTCTGGAATCTACTGGAGAGCGTGGATAATGTGAAGGAAACCTTGTCCTGCTTTTTTCAAGAATGTGGTTGTTTTACTTCCCATTAGTCAGCAAATCCCATTGAGAAGGATGAATGGTGAATAAGAGAAGTTATTTTCAGGAAGGAGGGGAGGAAAGGTATAACACTCAGAAAAGTTGGTGTTGAACTTCAGCTTTCAAGATCTTCCACACAGCATGGGGAAATTTTGCACACATGAGCCCGTAAAAAGTCAATTTTCTAAGTTCACCTTCTAAATTCTTGACCCAAATGAATGAAAGTTGCCAAGGGACTCAGCTTTAACCCCCACCTCCCAATTTCACTTTGATCACAGTATTGTCTTATTCTTCCTTATGGTTCTTGTCCATTTTTTGGACTGCAAGAAGGCCAGGAGCTTAAAGAGGGCATAGGCTTTCACTATGTCTGTGAGGATTCTCAGTCATCCAGGTGAGGTTATCTGGAAACTGAGTCATGGCAACTGGGCTTTTTTTCTTGAGAATTTGAAACATTTTACTACTCCTCCAAGCAGCTTCATCAGTCTGAGGAAAGTTAATGGCAAGTTCTAAAATTTATAGTTCACCTTGATTTCACATCACCCTTGTCTGAATAGGCTCATAAGCTGGACAAGGTTCTAAATAGATTCATAGGTAGACAATGGCCTGAATAGTTTCATAGATGGACAATGGTCTGAATAGGCTCATTCGGTGGACAATGGCCTAGGGCATATGAAAGTTCCATCTATGCAACCCTTCCCAACACCCATGAAGTATGGGTTAGCTGTGGCCTTGCTGATGGAGGTGTGAAGTGCTTCTGGTTTGTTTGAGGATTGTTGAAATGGCAGCATGATAAGTAGCAGACAGATTGTGCCTGAGCCCCCCACCTCTGTTGAGATAGGGTTTTCATTAAACACATGAATGGCTTCCCTGACTCCTCTCTCAAACCACCTCTCTTCTTTGTCTAATATGTGTACATCCTCATCTTTGAATGAGTGCCCTTTGTCCTTCGAGTGGAGGTGTATGGTTGATTCTGGTCCTGAGCTGTTGCCCCTCCTATGCTGGGCCAAGCTTCTGTTTAATGGCTGTTTAATTTGTCCAATGTAGAGGTCCGCACACTCCTTACTGCATTGGACCGCATATACTATATTGCTCCTCTTATGTTTTGATGCCGGGTCCTTTGGGTGGATGAGTCTGTGCCTTAGTGTGTCTGGAGTCCGGAGTGTCTGAAAAACTTAAAAGGATCTTTGACAAACACCAAATCCCTGTTTACTTCAAATTCACAAGCACACTAAGACCAATATCCACCTATGAGCCTATTCTGGTTCTATCTAGCCGTTGGTGACCATCATCCTGTTAACTAACCCCTTCTTGTTGAAAAGTCATGAGATTCCTCTGCAGCTGTCTGAGTCAATGGCCATCCCCACACTTTGGGGCAGAGTTGGGCCACCTTTGAACATTCAGTGGCCAATGGTTGAGATTAGCCTCTTATGGTAGAATCAAAATCAATTTAAAGCTCACGGCTGGCTTTTCAAAAGCAATTCAGTGAGGCAAAAGCAGGCTCTGTTAGTCTTCATTTTGTGATGAATAATCATTTTAGGTACTTCCCACTAGGCAATTCTCCCTTGTTGCATTCCCCCCCCCGCCCCCCGCAGCAAGGGGAGGGAGTAGACCATAAAAATGACCTTAGGACCCCATGATTCCTATTTCTGTCTTATGGCAAATGTTAATTTGGCATTGCCTGTGTGTTCCAAGTTCAAGTATCAGAAGACAGACACAGAGGGGGGAATTTGTCTTCTTCTTTTCACTTTAGGATTGGCTTTGAAACCCATCTCATCCTGTGCCAAGTTGATCATCTTCAGCAGCAGCCTTATGCTGAGCGGATTGCAGCTGCCAGTCCTCAAGGTGACTCCTGTCACAAAGTCCTCCTGAGGCATCCTTCTTCTCCAGCAACCAAGCAGGATCCAGGGCAGGAGTTTCCAACCCAGGGGGTTCTTGGACCACAATTTCCAGATGCCTTCACCACCAGTTCACAGGGTTTCTGGGAGTTGCAGTCCAGGAATAACTGGGTCACCCAAAGTTCTAGGCATGGGCCTTTTATTTTGGAATAGGTCTGGTTCTGAAACAAATCACAGCAGCACAGCTGCTGTTCACAACTTGAACCCACCCTCTGAAATGGAATCACCCTGCCTTACTTCACGTGGTTCTAAATTCCAACCATGGAGAAGCCTCCGATGTGTCATTGTTCCTTCTCCCTGACACTGGCCAATCAGACAGGTAGGCGGGATGATGCATGTCCCTGCACAGCTCCTGATTGGCCAGCACCAGGGAGAAGGAATGACACATTGGAGGCTTCTTCATGGTTGGAATTTAGGGCCACATGAAATAAAGCAGGGTAAGTCAATGGGTTTCATTTTGGAGGGTAGGTCCAAGGTCCAAACATTCATTTTGGAACTGGACCCATTCTGAAGCGAAAGGCCTATGCCTAGAACCACTGAACTCGAAGAATCTTGAGTTTCATTGAGCTCTCCTTCAGTTATTGCTGATTCCCAATGTAGTACAGCCATTAACTGCTACTGCACTTTAGATTTGAAACGCCTTTTCCTTAAAGACAAATCGCCTTAAAAATCACTGTCTGCTTTTCAAATCGCTGTTTCTGAAGAGCCCCCTTGGCCACTCCCTTTTTTGACTGCTGTGTCGGTTTTTCTTGTGTCGACCACTGGGCGTGGTGTTTTTTTTAATTGGTTCCTGCACCCCCTTTTAAAGCGATTTGGTTGTATTTTCGGACATATTACGCTGCCTTTAGGTTTAAAGCCTCTAGGGTTTAAAGCGGTTCAGCCAAGTGCAAACGGGGAAGCTGATTGCTAAGCAACTGCTGAAGTGCGGACTGCCGAACCGCTGTAGCCACCACGTGACCGCAGGAGGAGATAAGGCGATGCAAAATAAAAAGTGGCTGCTCGTGGAAGTGTGGTAGCATTAAAATGTCTCCTTAAGAAGTCCAAATTAAAAAATGTCTCCTTAAGAAGTCCACATTAAGCTTGTCATGCATTAAACTAAACGCATGGTGATTGCCTGCCATCATTTCTCCTGTTATTATTATTATTTTGTTTGTTTATTTCTTTTGTTCTTCTTTGTGGCATCTGTGAAATCACACCGGAGTGCATCTTTCCTCTTTTTACACCCCCCTCCCCCGAGGCACACAATTCCTTCCAAGTCCCATGCCCAGGCTATCAGACTTGCAAATGCAGCCTGGCTTTCCTTTCCAGTACAGCAGCTGGATCACAGGAACCTGGCTGGGATCTTGGAAACTGCTGGTGGATCCTCATTCGCCAAACGGGAGGACAAATCTCAGAGTAAATGATGCTTGAAGAATAGGAAAAACAAATATATTTGTGTGCTTAGTGTACGTAATTTATGAATCTGTAAGTAAGGGTTTATTTATTAATATTTTAATGGAAGACTGTATAATTTTGTACTTATTTCAAAATTCAAATTGTATGTGATTATTGTGGATTGTTTGGTGTTTTTGGTCTTTGACTGTAATAAAGCTACAGTGGTACCCCAACTTAAGAGCAGCTCGACTTAAGAGCAATTTGACTTAAGAGCGGAAAACTGTTGGAGTTTTAACTGCCGCCTTACATATTTTAGATATGGTCTGCTCGACTTAAAAATATTTTTGTTTCATTTTTTAATTTCTTAACTTCTTTTTTCAGTTTTTTAGATAGGTACCCCGATTTAAGAGTAGTTTGACTTAAAAGCATGCATTTGGAATGGATTAAATTTGTAAGTTGAGGTACCACTGTATTATTATTATAATATCCTTGTGTGGGAGATCATTTTAAAACTTGGGAATCCCTTCCCACCTGTCCCTGGTTGGCACCAAGGCTGATTCATTCTTGAGAATAGAGATGGGCACGGAACGAACATTTTTTTGTTTCCATTACCGTTTGTCGTTTCGTAATGTAACAAAACGACAAACGAAAATTGTGATGAAAATGCAACGAAACGAACAGAACCACGAAAATTGTGGTCGTCACGTTTCGTTTCCGTTAATGGTGACGTGCAATCAAATGAGCTGTTTTAAATGTTAAAAAATGCCCTGGACATCCGTAAAAATGCAGCAATAATTATTTATATTGTCTGATAATACCTACCAGGGGGTTGGGGTCCTTAAAACGTTTGTTTTTGTCTTCTCCCATCGTGATGTATTTTTCTTTTCCCTTTAAAATGGATGTCGCCACCAGCCACAAAATGGAGGCAAGCCATGTGATGGGATCATGTTTAACCAATAGCATGCCCAGGTTGCAGGCTGGGCGGGCAGGTCTGGCAGCCACAGAGGGCATAAAAAGGTCTGGCAGCCCCCGTCCTCCTTGCAGTCTCTGGTGGGAGTTAGGGTGGGATTGCTGTCTCTGCGACTCTAGCTTCAGTCCTGCAGCCTCCCTGTGTGCGTGCGTGCTGTGTACCTCTCGGTGAGTACCCTCCCTTGCCCCGCAGTGCAGTCACTCTGCAGCTGTCTTGCACCCTGGGCAACGCCTGCTGCTGCCTTTGCAGCCTCCCTGCATACCTAGTCTATACTGTGTCTCTGCCAGCATCCATTTTTTTTAGTGTTTTCCCTCTGGTCTGGGGCATTGGGGGATGCCTGCGCACAGATATGCTTTAAAAATCGCACAAAAAGCGGGTAGAAACGACAAACAAAAAAACGAAAAACGGTAACGAAATTTTTCAAAAAATTCCCGACAAATGGAAATGAACTGAAAGAGACCTCTCAATGACAAACGAAAAACCAAAACACCATTTTTGTTTCGTGCCCATCTCTACTTGAGAACATTATATATATGTGCATGTGTGTGTTGTGTTTGAGCAGCACAGTTGCACCAAAAAGGCAGGGAGGAGCCAGGAGCAAGGGAGTGAGCTGGCAGGTGCATGAACTTGGACCTCTTGTGCCATTAGTAGGAAGTGAGGGAAGTCATGAACCTTCTTGTTGTGCAAGACCAGGTAGCAACAGCCCAGAGGGTGGAAATAACATTCTGTTTGCTAACAGTGAGCTTCATGCAAGAGTGAGCAGGAGCTCACCAAAATCTTCCACTCCTTTCATGCCCACCCCATACATAAAGCAGAACGTGGTGCAACTCCAAGGGTAAGAGTTGAAACTACGGATGAAACGTCTCTCTCTTTATGAGCCTGCCTGGGTGTTACAGTGGTTCAGTGCCTGTACTGCAGGTAAAACTGTGCTCACGACTTGCAGTTCAATCCCAGGTAGCCGGCTCAAGGTTCACTCAGCCTTCCATCCTTCCAAGGTCGGTAAAATGAGTACCCAGCTTGTTGTTGTTGTTCAGTCGTTCAGTCGTGTCCGACTCTTCGTGACCCCATGGACCAGAGCTCGCCAGGCCTTCCTATCTTCCACTGCCTCCCGGAGTTTTGTCAAATCCATATTGATTGCATCGATGACACCGTCCAACCATCTCATTCTCTGTCGTCCTCTTTTCCTTTTGCCTTCAATCTTTCCCAACATCAGGGACTTTTCCAAGGAGTCCTCTCTCCTCATGAGGTGGCCAAAGTACTGGAGCCTCAGCTTCAAACTCTGTCCTTCCAGTGAACATTCGGGGTTGATTTCTTTCAGGATGGATAGGTTTGATCTCCTTGCAGTCCAGGGGACTCTCAAGACTCTCCTCCAGCACCACAGCTCAAAAGCATCAATTCTGCGGCCATCAGCCTTCTTTATAGTCCAGCTTTCACTTCCAACTGTACACTGCCCAGAGACTACTTGAAGTGGTATGGGGCGATATACAGTGACCCCCCGCCATTTTGCGGTTCCAGTATTGTGGTCCCACTACATCACAGGACCGCAGTAACAGAGCCGTGGGGGGGGGAGCGGCTGGGTTGCTCCACGCCACCCCCCACCTCTGAGAAGCCTCCGGGGTGCGTGGGAGGGCGACGGGGGGATCCGGTTGCTCCACGCGACCCTCCCACGCACCCCCAAGAAGCCTCCAGGGTGCGTGGGGGGGGGGGCAGCCGGGTTGCTCCGCGCGTCCCTCCCATGCGCCCCGGAGAAGCCACAGGGCCAATCGCTCTCCACCACCCCCAGGCACCTCTGGGAGGCCTGAGCTGCGTAGGAGGGTGGGGAGCGATCCGATCGCTCTCTGCGCCCCCCGCCCCTTCTGGGAGGCCTTGAGCCACATGGGGGGTGGCGGGGAGCGATATGATCACTCTCTGCAGCCCCCCCACCCCTTCTGTGAGGCCTCGGAGCCAGGCGGGGGGGCGATGGGAGCGATCCGATCAGTTAGAGTCAGAATTCTGTTAGCCCATGTAGTGACTCAGCCTATTCTCTTACCAGTGCCTCTTAGTCAGTTATTTATTTATTTATTTATTTATTTATTTAATGGCTTATATACCACCCGTCTTCCCGAAGGAGCTCAACTTATTGAGACAGTAAGTGCCAGTTGAAGAGAACTATGTAATATGGGGTGGTCTACTGGAGGGAGACTTGAAGCTAATTTTGCTCTTTAGGTCCCTGTGAGCTTTTCCCACTGCATAGCTAGAGGCTTATAAATGGTCAATAAATGCCACACTCTGCCAAGAAAATATACCTTCCCAGTTCTGTTGACCTCCAGAAATTCCTTTATGACTGGAGTGAATATTCAAATGTTTCAATGCTCCCTCCCTCCCTCACTCACTCACTCACTCCCACCCTCCCACCCTCGCATTTGATTCCTCCCCACACCCTTTTGTATCTGTACACTCAACTGAGGAACTGTAGCCAGAAGTCTTAGCTCTGAATATTTGTCTAGTGTGCAGCACTTGCAAATGCTTCACCCTTCCCCACCCAAATCATCTGGTTCTTCCAGACTGTTTCTTGGTGGTTCCACGTGAGACTAAGATCAGCCTTCGCCCTAAGATCAGGAGGAGCCCACCACCTGAAGGGCATCACCTCCCATCCTACAGCCTCTCCTTTGAGCTAAGGTTATGGTCAGGTCTGTCCTTCACTAGCTTTGATCCTTCCCGGAGAGTCTTCTCTTCACAAGAGCATTTTTTTTCCACTGGACAATTCCCAATTAAATGTTTCTTCCTAGATTGCAGCTCCTTCTCGGGCTTGTTCAAAATCCATTGCACGTCGCTCCAGAATCACTGTTAGGGAGCGGTTTATATGCATTCTGTAAATAAATCTAAACATTAAAAGTAAATCAAAGGAGAATGGAATGGAAATGTTCGGCAGCCATTGTACTGGGCTGAGAAATAGACAGACAGACAGACAGACAGACAGACAGACAGACAGACAGACAGACGATGATGATGATGATGATGATGATGATGATGATGATGATGATGATGATGATGATGATGATGATGATGTGTTTTCAGTAGAGATGGGCACAAACCGAAAAAATGGTGATTCGTTTTGGTTTGGTTCGTTTTAGGGTTCAGTTCGTTTCGTTTTGTTTTAAATGATTTTCTTTTTGAAAAAATTCATCTCGTTGATTTGTTGATTTGTTATTCGTTTTGTGTGTGTGTGTGTGTGTGTGTGTGTGTGTGTGTGTGTGTGGTGCTTGTGCAACTTTGGCTTGGGGAAAGAGGGGCTTAATCTTCGTTTCATGCCCATCTGTACTTTTCAGACATTTATCTGGTGCAACAAAAACTCCACCATACCTTCATTTAGCCCAGCAGTTTCACACCAAGGCTGTTTCTTAACAGGACGCCCCCCTGTGGTGACAGATGGTACTTATTGGTTGCATAAGATGAGGAGTTCTCCACCTCATCTTGACACACGCCAGCTGCTGATTCATGGGGCTGTATTTAGAGGAAGCTATTATAGAGCGAAACAGATGGAACCAAGAGCTCCACAGCAAGGGCAGGGAAGGAGATCTCTCTAACCAAGCAGCGTGGGCTTGCAAATAATGTCAGCTAACGCAGAATGGGTGAACCTACAAGACTGCGGTTTAAAGGAAACACTTGGGCCATGTCCACAGATAATAATTGCCTTCTTTATTTCTGAGAAAAATACTCACACGTTGAATATGGTACTATGCTTCCAGTCCTCTTGCTGATGCATTTGATGGGTTGAATCTGTTCTTCAGGAGGCTATAATTCAATGACAGAAAGATGACCTCTTCTCTGTGTCTGTATTCAGCATCCTGTGCTGAGCCATCATCCTTCAGATGTGTTGAACTATGCCTACCCTCATCCCTTGTCAACATGGCCAAATATACTGCACATATATTTTACTAAAAATAATAATAATAATAATAATAATAATAATAATAATAATAATAATAATAATAATAATAATAATAATAATAATAATAATAATTAGTTAGTTAGTTAGTTAGTTAGTTAGTTAGTTAGTTAGTTAGTTTTATATTTATATTCCACCGGATTTTCCCAAAAGGAATTCAAGGCGGTTATAAAAATTCCATAAAAATTCCATAATACAGAACAACAGCAACAAAAATCAGTTCCAAATATAGACATAAGCAAACCAAACAATGACCCTAAATTAATAAAGAAAAGCTAACAAACAATCAAAATAATAGTACTAATAATAATACTAATGTAAGATGGCAAAGAAAAGTGGGTGGACATATTAACTCAAATCACTGCTCAAGAATGAATCAACCCCTGTGGACACCGAATGCAGCCATAAAGAGGCAAGTGTTTACTAGCTTCTTGAATACTGGGAGGGATTTGGCAGTCCTTATATTACTCGGAAGACGGTTCCACAAAGTGGGACCAGCCATTGAAAAAGTCGCCTGGAATAGGAACTGGCAAACCACTCCAGTATTCCTGCCAAGAAAACTCCATGGACGTGACGAACGGTCACGACCGTAACCACACACACACACACACACACACACACACACACACACACACACACACACACACACACACACACACACACACACACACGTTGTAATACAGTAAAGGTAAAGAAGGAAGGAGGGGCCAAACCTGGAGTCATTTACTTCCACCTTCAAAAGGGGATTGGGCAGATTCCTGGAGGAAAGTCTATCAAAGGTTACAAACCATGATGGAGATGTGTCATCTCCAGCCTTAAAACCAGGGTACCTCAAGGGCCAGATGCAGTGGTAGCAGGAGACAGATATCTAGTCTGTCCCAGATTCATTTGGTGGGGCCACTGTGAGATACAGGAAGCTGGACTAGATGGGCCTTTGGCCTGATCCAGCAGGGCTCTTCTTATGTTCTTATGTTCTTATGTTCACCTACTATTTACTGTTGATACTGAAGAAATTGAAATAGTTGAGATGTTGTGTACCTTGGTTCAGTCCTCAATCCAAACGGAGGCTGTTGCCAAGGAATCAGAAGGAGCCCGAGGCTCAGAAGGACAGCAGTGAAAGAATTAGAAAAGATCATCATCAAGCATTGTGCCACTGGGGACTGAGGCCAAGGCAATCCAAGCTCTTGTCTTTCCCATCACCATGTATGGGTTTGAAAGCTGGACTGTGAAGGAAGCTGGTGGTGGAGGAGGAATGAACTCAATTGAAATGTCGTGCCGGAGGAGAACTTGGCAGATACGTACCCTGGATTGCCAGAAAGATGAGTGAGTGGGTCCTAAACCCAACCCAGCCTGAACTATTTCTGGAGGCAAAGATGTTGAAATGGGGGCCGTCTTACTTAGGTCAGGTCATGGGAAGATCGGGAAATCCCAGAAAAGACAATAATGCTGAGAAATAGAGATGGACACGACTAAAAAGAAATGGTGTTTTGTTTGTCGTTTGTTGTTTAGGGGGTCCGTTTTGGTTCGTTTTCGTTTTTCATGAATTTTTTGCAAAAAAATCGTTTTCGTTTCGTTACGTAACGAAACAAAAAATGAAAACGAAAATGAAAAATTGCTGTTTCGTTAGCATTCATTACAGTTCAATGTATTTGCCGCAACGAAAACGAAACGCATGACAAAATTTCTGTTGTTTCGGTTCGTTTCGTTTCATTTTGGAGACAAAATTTGTTTTTCGTTTCGTTACGTAATGAAACGAAAAAACAAAAACGAAAACGAAAAATTGCTCATTTCATGCCCATCTCTACTGAGAAAGGTTGGCAGCAGCATGAAAGAGGAAGACCAAATATAAGACCCTATAAGGCATGAGTTTGCATGCGCTGAGAAGGGCTGTTGGGGAGAAGACACTTTGGAGATGGGCCATTCACAGGGTTGCTGTTATTTGGAGTTGACTTGGCAGCACACAAGCACCACACCCACTTGCTTCCCTTAGCTTCCTTCCACAGGGGCTCAGAGCTCTGCTAGGTGACGGGCATTGTCTTTGTCAATGGTTATGGGTAGAGCTCATGGGGGTTTCATCCCAAGCACGGTGGTGCTATGATAGCCTGAGAAGTGACTGTGTGTGTCTGCAGTGGATATATGTGAAAGATAGGGTGATGTGGAGACACAGAGATAAACCATTATAAACTATTGTCGGCATCATGCTCTAGAACAGTGGTTCTCAACCTGTGGGTCCCCAGGTGTTCCTGGACTGCAACTCCCAGAAGCCTCCACCACTTGCTGTGCTGGAAGGGGTTTCTGGGAGTTGCAGTCCAGGAACATCTGGGGACCCACAGGTTGAGAACCACTACTTTAGAAGAAAGCAACCTTACATCTGCATGTAGTGTAGTTAAGAAGAATCAGAGGCAGAACACTGTTAGGGATTAGGACCAGGCCTTGGATTTCATCTGGTTTTCTATATCCTAGCATTAAAAATATATAATTCCCTCTTCTAGTTGGAAATGAACTGAGTTTCTCTCCCTCCCTCTGTTTTCAAGCTGCAGGGCCAGATGGAGTTATCTTATATTTGGATGTCTTCACCCACTCACCCACTCCCTTGCCAGCTGCTTCTAGAAATGGTAGGGGAAATGCATGCAAGG
This sequence comes from Phrynocephalus forsythii, assembly GCA_029282475.1. NCBI lineage: Eukaryota > Metazoa > Chordata > Lepidosauria > Squamata > Agamidae > Phrynocephalus > Phrynocephalus forsythii. The sequence goes on along the minus strand of JAPFRF010000005.1, from coordinate 122,255,166 downwards.
CAGCCCTTTCCTTGGCCTTCACATTGGGACAAAGTGTGCTGTAAGAACACACTTGTCTGTGGGTACATCTATCGCAGGAACCCATGGACCAAAGACATGCTGCTTTAAACTAGTCTTTCCCTTATTTGTTATCTGCATCTGTTTGTCTTGTTTGTGATCTGCTTTTGCTCTTCTGCATGAGTGGATATGCTCTCCGTGTTGACCCTCAAATCTGACTGATGATGGTCTCAGTGGATCAGGCTCTACTTTTTCAACCAGAATCATAGCCATACTTCCTTACTGGCAGTCCTCCTTCTGTTGAACTCAGCGGGACTTACTTCTGAGGAAGCACGGAGAGGATCAGGCTCTTCTTTCTGCAACAACAAACCAATTGATGTCCTTACATAGATATAGAAGTCCTCAAGTACAGTGACAGAGATATAGATAACTGAGCCCCTCCAACCCAACAAGATGCAAGCCCAATACATTGAAAGCACGTAGTCCCGTTCAACTCAAATGCCCTCATTGGCCCATCTAAATTGTACAGTCAAGGATTATTAAAAGGATTTGCCAATGTGATCTTGGAGAGATTCTTCTGAACAGGAAGTCTGCATGCAGGATCTTCACAGACGGTTAAATCTAGACCAGTGGTTCTCAACCTGTGGGTCCCCAGATGTTCCTGGACTGCAGTTCCCAGAAGTCTTCACCACTAGCTGAGCTAGCCAGGATTTCTGGGAGTTGCAGTCCAGAAACATCTGGGGACCCACAGGTTGAGAACCACTGATCTAGACTTAGCTGTTACGTTCAGGCATGGGTGTCTTCAGGCAGGTCAAGAGGAGAGCACTCCCACCCAAATTCTACATTCATTTATTTTTAATGTACACAATTCGTTCCCAAACTTGGGTCCCCAGAAGTTCTTGGACTATAGTTTCCCAGAAATCCTGCCCAGCACAGCAAGTGGTGGAATTTTCTGGAAGTTTTAGTCCAAGAACATATGAAGACCCAAGGATGGGAACCACTGCTATATGCTGTTGGACATACAGTACTGTGTTGTAGCGTCATGCACTATGCACACAAACTATGTCAACGTACCACAATAGGCAGCTTTCTCACCTCCCAGAACACACACCTCCCCACCCCTATAGATGACCTTGAGCCACAGAATGAAAAATGCATTAACCCATTTCTGTGGGACAATGTGTTGTGTGTGTTGCATCATTACAGTTGTGACCGACTCTTCGTGACCCCATGCCCATGGAGTGTTCTTGGTAGGAATACTGGAGTGGTTTGCCGGTTCCTACTCCAGGCTCCTACAGCACCTGGTATTCCCTGGTGGTCACCCATCCAAGTACTAACCAGGGCCGACCCTGCTGAGCTTCCGAAATCAGGTGAGATCGGGAATGCTTAGGACAGTGATGGCGAACCTTTTAGAGACTGAGTGCCCAAATTGCAATTCAAAACCCACTAATTTTTGCAAAGTTCCTCTACAGTAATTTAACCTGTATACAGGTGGCTATGAAGGGGTGATGTCGGGTGCCCACAGAAAGGGCTCTGAGTGCCAGCTTTGGCACCCGTGCCATAGGTTCGCCATCACTGGCTTAGGGCATCTAGGCAGCTCATGGGACAATACCCTAACACATTAAATTGAAAAGATATCTCATGAATTGTCCAGGTGGTCAATTTGAAGATGAAGGAACACTTCCTTGTCCCGGTCACATGCTGCTTGTGACAGGCAAGTGTCCAACTGGACGCATGGCCACTTTGCACAATCAGCTCAAACAACCCGTTGTGCAACCTCTTTCACAATCGCTTGTGCAAAGCTGGATGCCTCTTTTGCATTGACTCTGAAAACGTGGATGTCATTGCAGAAGAAAGACGATGAGACCTATGAGCGAGCAGAAATGATCTCTGTAAATCAAACCTAGATTAATGAATTCTCAGATTAAGGACAAAACCTTGAACAACCAACCATATTTACATTTTTCTTTTTTAGGAAAACCCTCTGTTATTCTGTTTTCACAGAAGAACAATGGGAATCATAGAATCATAGAACAGAATTCTATGATTCTATTATACGATTCTATGATTCCCAGTGTTCCTCCTTCTGTTACCAATCTTCACATGGGCCTGGATGTTAGTCTTTCTTTTCTCACAAACATCATACCATCTTCTAATTTGGCCTGTTTTATTACTCTGGTGGAAGCTTTTACAGATCTGCAGCCCATTCTGCTCTGGCTTCATTTGGAGATGCACTCTATCTGATTTACATCCCTTTAAACACAAGTCCTCAGTAGAAAATGGTAGAACCGTCTGTCAAAGCAAAAAGCCCAGAATTAACTGAGAACTGTTCATTCTTTAAAAAAAAGAAAAAGAAAAAGGATGTGCTCATCATCCAAGATAGTGTGTCTCCTCTTAAATCAACAACCAGTGGCATCTCAATACACATTCATGCACTCTTTTGCTACCATTTCAGCCCAGGACATGAGGCCAGCTTTCTTTCAATTGTACTCATTCTGCAAACCTGTGTCACGCAGTATTGCCATCATTCCTAACAGAAGCACTTTGGGTAAGATCCTTTGGCAAGGTGCTTGTGTACTGCATGATGACCCTGCTGTATGCAGGATTGCAGCTGCTCTACACTTAGAGAGATGCAAAAACACACCTAGATTCTTAATGCCTTGAGCCCAGATGACTTGAAAGCTCCTTGTAGTCCTTGAGGCTTTGAGCCTCTAATCATCTCCACGATGCCCCGATCATCCAGACAAACTGGAGCAGCAATGGGAAACAGATAGCCTCCAAATGCTCTTGGACTGCAGTTGCCAGGAAACCTGGGTAGCGTGGTCAAGTGATGAGAAATGATGGGAGTTGTGGTCCAACAGATAGGTTTGCATGCATGCAACTTGGTAGCGACTGGATTGGACTAAGCACCCTGCATAGGGCCTTCTTACAACGTGCATGGTTCAGAACATAAGAACATAAGAAGAGCCGTGCTGGATCAGGCCAAAGGCCCATTTAGTCCAGCTTCCTGTATCTCACAGTGGCCCCACCAAATGTGTCTGGGAGCGCAAGAGACTAGATATCTGTCTCCTGATACCACTCCCCTGCATCTGGCCCTTGAAGCACCCCGGTTTTAAGTCTGGAGATTACATATCTCCATCATGGTTTGTAACCTGTGATGAACTTTTCCTCCAGGAATCTGTCCAATCCCCTTTTGAAGGCATCCAGGCCAGATGCCATCACCACCTCCTGTGGAAGGAAGTTCCACAGACTAACAACACGCTGGGTGAAAAAAATATTTTCTTTTGTCTGTTCTTACTCTCCCAGCCCTCAATTTGAGTGGATGTCCCCTAGTTCTGGTATTTTGTGAGAGGGAAAAGAGTGTCCCTCTATCCACTTTACTCATGCCCTCACTCAAAGAGGGTTAATGTTGACATGCACGTACTCCTGGGTTGAAGACTGAAGTCCAGTAAAAGGAGGTGATGATCCAATGGTTGCGATCAGACTTTGTCACATTTGGTGCCTGTCTACAGCCTCCGGTCCAAATTTAGTCTGATTTCAATTTCACATCTCATGGGGTTGTGAGAACTCAGGTGCACCAGATGGCTCTTGCAGAGAATAATAGGTACCTAAGACTTCCAGGTTCGGTAGGATAGGATGATAACAGTGAAAGTGTTATCAAACTGGTATAACTGTGTAGTGCAGGCAACCTTTCAGAAAAGGTGCCCTGAAATCAACTGGATTTAAATTAGATACCAATAATAGTCCTACTGATTTTGTGACTCAGGCCACTGAATCACCGCTACCTTTTGACGGTCTTGCCCTACGCATCAGCAAACCAGGGTCTACCTTATTGATGGATGTGGAATACTACTGTTACTAAAGCATCCTTGAGATTGAGGGTACTTAACTCTGGTTCACTTTCGGTGCACGTTACTCACTGACTCCAATTCAGCATTCTATGGGTGTTTTAGAACAAGGCTGGTTCCACCCAGGTTCTCAAACTGTGCAAACACTTTCTAGCTGCAGGATTCATCCCCTCCTCCCCTGCTGGTGCCAAAACACAATTATCCGGTGGTGTGATTAGTCTAGGGAATGTGCCATTGAAGTCAATGGGGCCCGCAGCCTTTGGCAAAGGGGAAGAAGAGTTGGATCTGGCCAAAAGGGAAAAGTTGCTGTAACACGGCTTGATCTAATGACGGAAACCAAGCACCTTCTTTTTGAACTGTGTTACATGACACTATCTGTGGTTTAAGTTCTACGCATTCCCTACCCCCACCCTGTTTCTCCAACTGCACATCTATTCATTCCCAACAAAAGAAAATATTTTTTTCACCCAGCACGTTGTTAGTTTGTGGAACTCCCTGCCACAGGATGTGGTGATGGCATCTGGCCTGGATGCCTTCAAAAGGGGATTGGGCAGATTTCTGGAGGAAAAGTCCATCACAGCTTACAAACCATGAGGGAGATGTGTAAGCCTCCAGACTTAAAACCGGGGTACTTCAAGGGCCAGATGCAGGGGAGTGGTATCAGGAGACAGAGATCTAGTCTCATGCACTCCCAAACACATCTGGTGGGGCCACTGTGAGATACAGGAAGCTGGACTAGATGGGCCTTTGGCCTGATCCAGCATGGCTCTTCTTATGTTCTTATGTTCTTATGTTCACTTGTTTTTCTTCTCCAGATGTACCTTTGGTGGCCAGCTCTTCCCTAAAAGAGAAACCACCTAAGTGGGCAAAACAGTTTCTCTGTGCACTTCACTGGAAGAGCTCAGCTGGAGAGGCACATTTTGCTGCAGTGCCTGTTGAAATGAATGGAGGTGCTGCGCAAACAGGGGACTTGCGGAGGTTGCAATCAAAAGCTGCCGCATCTTTGGGGTGTTCTTGGCCTGATTTGATCCGCCAGCATTCGAAACGGCCTGCTGCACCACAGATCCAAGGAAGAGGAAGATGCGCCATTTCCAAAAAGAACAGAAAGAACAAATAAAATCCCGGAAACTCAAATCGCTGGGCATTATTATTATATTTTTGGAAAACCGCAACAAAGAATTAAATTGAGCTGGCACAGAGAAGAGAAGGTACCAAAAAAATTAAGAAGGAAAACGTAGCTTCCATTATTTATTTAGGGTTTTATTTGCCGGGCTGGGGGCAAGAAGGACCCCCCCACCACCACTCCAAAGACCTAGTCTTCCTGGACATGGTGGGCACTCTATGGATCACGCCAATGCAGACAATTTCAGCACACAAAAGCCTGACCATGTTGTATAGCAGACTGGCCAGCAGGTGGAAACGTTTGACTCAGGATAGGGGCTGCTCAGCCAACCAAGGCCTCCTTGATCCCACCCTTGTCTAAAAAAAAAAAAAACGCACACACCAAAATTTTTAAAAAACGAAAACAGAATCGCAATTGTTTATTAATTAGTCATGGCAACCTTTACATTGAACTTCAGTAGGCAGGGGAGGGATATTATTAGCATTAAGCACTCCAGCAACATAAGCAATTGCAGGGTTGGGTCACCAGGAAAGTTGCTTATAATTTTACTCCAGCCTTTGGTCCCATACAGATGGCTGTTGGATGCTTTAAAGCTATTCAAAAGAAGAGTCCCATTCAGCAGATTTGCTCCCAATGTGCAGCACTTAAGAAGCATCCTTCCCTCTTAGACAAGGAGATCCCATAAGCAGCAATCATTGGTCTTATACTCAATACAATCCAACCCATTCAAGGAAGCATTACCCTTTCTCATGGCAGATTCTGGGGGGACCCGTTATGCAGGAGATTTCCGTTCCTTTGTCTTTTGGGGGAGATTTGCTAGTCTTATTCAGGACACCACATACAATGCATGTGCCCACTGCAGCTCTCTGAATACTCCTCCAAGTACGGCACACTCATACAGAATATCATTGTTGGGTAGTGGGCGGCATATAAATTGTATAAATAAAATAAAATAAAATAAAATAAAATAAAATAAAATAAAATAAAATAAAATAAAAAATAAATGTCCCTCACTTGTCTAGCTGAAACAACCCCCCCTAAAAATCACAACCTTGTGATTTTTTAAAAAAAATCACAGGAACAACCCAAAAAAGAGCTAAGTGTAGCCAGCTGCATTTATTGCAATGAGTTTCAGTGAGCTACATACACACTGTGGTTGGGTTGTGGATGTTTAAACTATGCACATTTTTGCCATGCAAAGCCATATGGAATTGGAAGCCAATACTGAGATCTAAAATGCGCACATTGTAAGAAGCTGTGGGACACACTGAAATTCAGACAGGAATGTGACAATGAATAAAAGACTTCACAGCAATATGGATGAACGGGGGATGACAAAAACACAGCTTCACTGATTAAATGTGTTAAACTAGAACAAGAGGCCAAGAAATCTATTTAAAACACCTGCAAGAAAGGGAAACAAAGGGGAGCGAAAACAAAAGGTGTTGAAGGACTAACAAAAGGAGCCAATGTTGCAAAATGGCTTTACTGTAATATTTCTATTTTGTTAATTGCTTTAATAAATGCATACAGTGGTACCTTGTATAAAGGAATTAATTTGTTCCAAATGAAATTATGTCAAGCAAATATTCCTTTATGCAAATTTCCCAGAGGAATGCATTGAAAACAGAGTAATCCATAATCGCGACCATTTCTATGTTGTACGGATTCGCCCCAGAGGCGATTCTGTTAAGCAAATTTCCCCTCTCTCCAGAATTTTTTTATGTTGTACAGATTTTATGTTATACAAACCGTTTGTTATACAAGGGTCCACTGTATTTTGATTAACTGCATCCTTCCAGAATCAAAAAGCTTACAGGACGGAAGTGTTGTCGGATGCTTTAAAATCCATTTAGATAGACAGAAAGGCCTTCAGAAAAATGTACTAAGAAAAAGGCACGTGGAGGAAAATTGCATCGATATCCAGTTATTCCCAGGCTGTCTTCGTGCACACAACACCATATACCCCCTGCCTCATTCCCAAGCACCAACGGACCTGGCTGCCAGTCGCACAACAATGCGCAACGTGGCCTGTAGGGGAATAATTGCGATGATGACCTTAATGACCGCAGCCACAGTAATCGTCTACTTTCTCTTTGGGGTGAAAGAACCAATGCAGTTTGTTTACACACACACACACACACACACACACACACACACACACACACACACACACACACACACACACACACACACACACACACACACACACACACAATGCAGGAGATACCTGCCATGGTGCAAGGCAAGAATGGCTTTGTTGTCACAATGACACAACACTTGTCCTGGGCATCCAAGGCCATCCTGAGTGGAAGGAGAAACCACGGTGGCCCCTTGAGATGCTTTGCCTCTCAGCCAACAGAAACCGGAAGGCAGGGGGACTGACAGCCCAGCCAATAAATAAATAAATAAATAAATAAATAAATAAATAAATAAATAAAAAAGGCAGAACTGCTTGAATGGGGGAGATCCAAGTCACCTCAAACCTAAAAGGTGACCTCGAAAGGGAGCCAAGAACACAACCGAAATAAATGATTTTAAAAGCAATAAAACAAAATAAAATGCACCTTTTCTCATTTATAGGAAAGACCCTCCCGATCTTCTCCTGTTCTGCATTAGCCTCTCCCAGCAACCCGGTCTTCTCCTTTGCTCCCCCCCTCCCATCGCCCTCATCCCCTTTCTTGGACTGATTTGATCTGGGGAGATTTAAATCGCCTTCCTTGTCTTTGTACAGGCCGCGCTCTTTCGGGTAGGTCCCTCTTTCCTCTGCTCCAGACTCGGCTTTTCTTTGGCTACACACAGTCTCGGCTTCTGCGCGCGCCCGGGGGGGAAATGGCAAGGGGAGGGGGCAGGACGGGGAAGCCACGGGGGCCCTCCTCGTCTCTGCCGGGACGTCCGAGGGACCGCTCTCTTGGCATTCACCGCGTGCCTTAATTGTATGGACATTAAATCAAGGTCCGCTGTGAACACGCAGAGAAAAGGCCCGATTTAAGGCTGCGGCGGCGGGCGCGAGGGGGTGGGGGTGGTGCGGCGGCGAGGAAGGGAGCGCAAGGCCAAGCCAAGCTAGGGGTAGAGTGGGAGAAAAGGGCAGAATGATCGTGACCCCATCACAAGCGGGCAGGGAGCCTTTAGGTCATCCGACTTCGGTATCCTAACCCCCCCCTTTCAAGGATTCTGCATCCTGGGCCCCCGCCTTGAACACTGGCTCCCCCTATTGGCTCCAAGGCCCCCTTGCACAGGAACTCCACGACACACACGGCGAGGCAAATGCCGTCGGAGCAACCTGGCCACTCAGCAATCGGAGCTGTCCCGTGGACTTCACAGCCCCCTCCTCGCTCGCCCTCTCCTCCCCCCCCCCGCGCGCATGCAGGGCCTTGTCCCATCATGGACCGCTTCCCGGCTTTTACTCTCTGTGGGGCGCCCCTCCCCCCTTCTCAGTGCAGCACCCGGACAGAGGCACCGGTGCGCCTCCGCCGACGCACGGGCGCGCGCACTTGCGACGGCCTGTTTCCATACAAGCGACGCTCCGCGCGTTCACGCACCACCCCATCCCATCCCTGTCCATTGGAGGAAGAGAGCAATGCAGATCCCTGCGTAGGTTCCTGCACAGGACCGCCGCAGATGCTTTGAGAACTGCAAGCGAACGCCTGTCACTGCAAAGTGCACAGATTAATGCAAATATATTTTCCCTCTAATCCTCTTCAGTTCCCTCTAAATCCCAGCGCCCTCCTTTCCCATCTCTCTCTCTCTCTCTCTCTCTCTCTCTCTCTCTCCTCTGTCTTTCGCGCCAGGGGTATAATGCTCACTGCCTCCATAGCTAAAAATACAAATAAAAATAAATTTCACAGAGGTGTTTTTTTAATGCCGTGAAAGGTCCTAAAATACACATCACTACCCGAATGGTAGAGTCTGCTTATGCAAATCTGGCAAGCGCGCACTCATCCTGGGCCGGGAAAATATCCTTTCACCTCATTGGAAGCATAGTTAAGGATGCGGCAAAGCCTTTACAAATGATCCCAAACTGAGTTTAATTGATTAATTCAATTAACTCCATTAATTCTTTGAGGAAGTCTAAAAATTATGCATGGATCTACCTACCATAAACTATATAAGAGTATCTATCTATCTATCTATCTATCTATCTATCTATCTATCTATCTATCTATCTATCTATCTATCTATCTATCTATCTATCATACCCAGGCATGATCCATTCCTATTGCCTCTAGAAATGAAATCTGCAGGGGAGAGGGAATTATTTTAGAGAAACCCAGTAAGCCGAGGAGGAAGGAGGAATAAAATAACGTCCAATAATCAGAATTTAAACAGCCCACTACAATATAAACGTAAGCCACCTTTATAAATAATAACAATAACCATAGCAAATTTTGTAAATCTTCCTATACCACGGAGGAACCTCTTCCCAGCCTTTTCATCATCCAACCGGTTGCAAGGAAAGCCCGTTTAAACATTGAAAATACAAAGGTATCGCAACCGGAACCATCCGCGCACAAGGGCAAAGACGACCGTAGACCAAGGCGACTCATTAAAAAATATGAGCAGATTTGATTTTCGGAGAATTGCTGGTTCTTTCCCTCTCCCCCTCCCTCCCCGCCGCCCCCCGCGGCTCTCCATCTGCTGGTTTGGAAACGGAAAGGAGAGGAAGGAACGGTTCGCCCAGTTTTGCCGTTTGCAAAAAAAAAGAAGTCGCGAATCCGCCTGGCAAACAACACATCTACACCTATTAAAAATACAGAGGCATGAAATCAAAGAAAGATGTTCTCTTTTTTTTTCCTTCGACGAAAGCGGGAAAGCGGGTCGTCTTTTCCTTTTCAGCCACGCTGAGTCTTTTCCTCGGCGGTCCATCCATCCGTCCATCCATCCATCCATCCATCGCAATAAGAGCAACTCCGGGACCCCGAAGGGCGGAGGGAGGTGGGAGGAGGAGAGCGAGCGAGCGAGCGAGAGAAATAGAGGGCGGGGAGGGAAAAGGGTCTTATCCATCGGCGGTTCTGTCTTCGCTCGCGTCCGGCGGAGGTTTTGTTTCGTTTCGTTTTGTTTTGTTTTAAAACCGATCAAAATCAAAGAAAAGAATCGGGACTCAAAGAGACCGACGCAAAGATTTCCGCAAGTTCGAGGTGACTCCGAACAGGCGCCTCGTCCTCTCGCTGTTGGTCAGTTTCGTTCAATAGACATACAATCTATTAGAATTTTCTGAAAAACCTATATCTATATCTATCTATATATATTTTTAAAAAAATAGAATTTGGTTTGTTTGGTTTTTTAAAAGATGGCTTTTGGTTCGTTCCTGTGCGAAAAGCGCCCATCGGACCGGAAGAGAGAAGCCGCAAGGGCAGCGGCAGCCAAAGGAGGAAAAATGTAAACAACAAAAACAAACAAACACCCTGATGCCCCTTTTTCTCTCGCTTTTTTCCCCCCTGGCGGCGCCGTTCCCAGCGAGGAGAGATGCCTGATGCCGCCGCCCTTCTCCGGGATCCCTGTTTCTTCTGCAGCGCCTTTTTTCAAAACGTTAAGCCCTTCTCTCTCTCTGTTTTCCTCTCTCTCCCCCTCTCCCAAATTCCCCTTGTCCTTTGTAATTTGAATTTCCTCCTTTTTTTCTCTGCTGTGCCCAGCAGAGATCGGGCTCTGGGCAGCCGGCGAGAAAGAAAGGGGGAAAAGAGAGAGAGAGAAAGAGAGAGAGAGAGAGGAGAGAGAGAGGGCTGCCCAGCACCGGCGGTGTCCGCGCTCAACGACGTCTCTTGGTTGGTTTCAGCTGATCCAAGCTCAAGGATTAGACCTGCTCCTCCTCCTCCCCCTCCTCCCCTCCTCCTCCTCTCTCCCTCCCCCTCCCCCCCCCCCCTCTCTCTCTCTCTCTCTCTCTCTCTCTCTCTCTCTCTCTCTCTCTCTGCTGGCTTGGAAGCGCATCTGCTGATTGGGGGTCTGGGGCGCGAGCGGATTACATCGGGATGCAGTGACGTCATGGGCCGGCCAGAAGTTCGCTTCCATTAGCCAAATCCTCATCAGCAAAGATGCCCTTGAAACTGGGGGGGGGAGGGAGGGGGAAGAAGCGATCTTACAGAGGGAAGGAGGGAGCCGGGAGGGCTGCTCCAGCATCCCTCTGCAGGCGTTGGGGCGCGTGGTCGAGGTGTGTGTGGGGGGCGGGGCACGGGGGGTGCAGATCATAAAGAAGTGGGTGATGCTGTAGGGGTGGGGGAGGGGGTGTTTGGTCCTCGAGGCGTCGTCGGGAGAAGCTTCGCCCTGTCGGAGGCCACCGTGCCCGAGGGGCCCACCGTTTCAGGAAGCGACAGGCCAAGGGAAAGAAAGGGCAGGGTCGCCGGGGGCTCCATCAGTGCCCCCCCCATTGTTTTGGTGTCCACGGTGTCCACTCCCCCCAATACTTCACTTTGGAGGAGGTTAAAAAAAAGGAAGGGATTAACGAAAAAAATATATGCCGTTCTGGTTTGGCAATAAAACGGACGGCGACACCTTCGTTTCCAATGGACTAGAAGGAAACGGGGCGGCGGCCTGGAACGGGGCTGCGGGGGGGGGATCATCAACATGTAACTGTTGCCGAGTCTGCTGCGGCCTGGTCGGTCCTGAGGGGTCGGAAGGGCGGGGGGGGAGTCGAGGGAGCAACGCAGGTCCCTCCAGGGTGACCAACAGCGCAGGGAGGGGATCAAGGAGAGGCAGAGCCGTCTAACCTTCAGCCGGTGCTTTTCCTCGGAAGACTTCAGCAAATCTCTCTCTCTCTCTCTCTCTCTCTCTCTCTCCCCCCCCCACGCCCTGATTCTTCTTCTTCTTCTTCTTCTTCTTCTTCCTCCTCCTCCTCCTCCTCCTCCTCGTCCAGCCCTCCGCACCCGCCCTTGTTCAGAGTGGAGTGACGCGCGTGTCAGCTCAGAAAGAGATCCCGCAGCATCGGGAAAGCCAGCGTCCCCGCATCCCCCTTGGCTCCCTCCCTCCCTCCCCATTGCGAGCTCATGGCAAACTCTCCCTCCACTGCGAACCCATCATCATCATCATCATCATCATCATCATCATCATCATCATCATCATCATCATCATCATCATCATCATCATCCCACGATCAGCAAACACGCCTCTCGAAGAGGAGACTCAAAGGCAGGGAAGGAGACGCAGGGAAAGGAAGGAGCCCCGCAGCCGCACCTCTTCCGAGGCGTGGGGAACAGCAGCACCCCTGATTGCGGAGCATTTGGGGGGGGGTGGAAGGTCTGCTCAAGAGAGCCCAGAAGCATCCGGGTACCAAAGCACAACCACTGCTCCCCCCTCCCGCTCCACTGCTTCTATTCAGAATTTAATCAGTGCCTCTCTTGGGCCAATGCTTGGTTTTTCTTTTCTGGGCCAAGCCGACAGAGACGATGGAAAGGCCTCGGGAGGAATCATATTCTTAATGCCTTTATATTGTTTTTCAAAGGGATTTGCTCTTTACATGGATGTATACTGTTGTCCCCCCCCATTCTTGTGCATGCACACATGCACGCACGCGCTCGCGCGCGCGCACACACACACATTTGTTATTCAGGGAGGCTTGCTCCCAAGAAAACATAACGCAAAATTCCAGCCGTGGGAGACCCAGAAATCGCCGGCTTTGGAAAGTTGGCAGCTTGGAATATATATATATATATATATATATTAGGCCAGCCGGGAATCTCCTGGAACAACGTGATCCTGCATTTGTCTACTCAGAAGAAAAACCCTGAGGCCAAATTCTTAGCCCTACGGAATTAGTCGTGGACTCGTGGACTATGCAATCCGCATTCATACAAAACTATTGATTTGCTCTGCTGTTCCAGTTGGGATTTATTTATTTATTTATTTATTTATTTATTTATTTATTTATTTATTTCCCACAGGGTTCTGGCTCCTGTAGGTTAACTGATTTCTAGCCTAAAACAGCCAGCCAAGGGAAACAATTAAATACACCCCAGAGGTCCTGGAGGATTCTGGAAACACCTTCTACTGAGTGATACAAGTCTCTTTGCATCTCTTCTGTTTAAAAACGGTGAGCCCTCACATGCTTTCTTTGAGTGTCCCTACCACAAGGTGCTCTCTCTAATCCATGATGGACACGATGCAGCCCTAACCTTTCCAAAGGCACCTCTAGGCACCTCTAGATAGTAAATGCTCCCTTGAATAGGCTAACTCCCCCACTGGGGGTGGGGCGGCGTGGCAGTGCCTAAAGTTGGCAGCGGGAGCCCACCACCACCACCACCACCCCTGATTTCGGTGGGGTCCAGCCTCCCAGAGGTCACGCTTAGGTCGCTCCAATGAAACGCCACCAGCTCTTAAACTGGGTCCGTGTTTGATCGTAGAAGTTCAACCACCTACCCACATTTACAAGGAAGTGCTAATTGTGCTGTGTCAATCATTGGGGTCCCCCGTCTTTCACGCAAGCCCTCTTCATTTCATTACACTAACTCTGGATTCTCTCTCTCATACACACCGCCCCAGAAATGATGGATGCATCACAGCGGACGCCAGTAACCACAGCGTTACAGAACGAGGCAAAAGACTCCGTTTGGAATCAACCAATGCATACGGACATCCCTACGACCTCTCCCCCCCACCCCCCAAAATTGCTTATCGTCCCGCAAATTCGTTTATCTTCGCGCGCAGATGGTTTATCACCTTTTAAACTAGGCATAAAATCACCAGACCCTCCACTATTTGACTAGGACAGGAAATTATGGTTTGCCTTTCAAAAATGCGAAACACTTGCGTCCCTTCCTCTGACGCTCGGCTTAGGTTTTTCTCTGCAATATTCTGATTTTTTTCGAAAACAACGGCAGAGTTGGAAATGAGCGAAGGGGCTCTTCGTCAATAGCTGAATTGTCTATTCACCATGCAGGAGAACACAGGGCTGGGGCGGGCGGGAAGAGACAGATTTCCCCCGTTGGTTTCCATTTAATACTGTATTTCCAACGCTATTTTATCTCCAAAGTTAGGTAGGCTAGTTATATATATCTCTGGGATAGCTTCTCCGAACGAATTGACAAATGGAACGATTTTCCAGTGTTGAGTTCAAAGGTTTAATTTTTTTGGATTGTTTTGAATCGGGGCCCACGTTTTCCAAGCAAGAGGGGGGAAAAAACAGAAGAGACTGCTGAGGGGAGAACAGATCAGGCTTATCGGTATAAGGGCGAGATTCCTTTTTCCTTAAGGCTGGAAGACCCTCGCTTTCCCGGGAGTAAACTCCTTTGGACTCCACGGAGACGTGTGTGTGTGTGTGTCAGAGCCCTATTGGTTTTGAAAAGGGTCACTTCGGCCCTAGGAAGCAATCAATCTCTCCCATAAGAGGGTGTCATCAAAATAAATAAATAAATAAATAAATAAATAAATAAATAAATAAATAAATAAATAAATAAATAAATAAAAACTCAGGTACATTCTCAATGCATGCCATGGATGTGTCACCCATAGGAAGGGGAAACGAGGTGCATCCATAAATCTTCCCCATTGATACGGGTGGCAGGATCATTCTGGGCTGTGGATCTCCCTGGCCTCGATCCACTAGCAGTTAAGCCGCAACAACACTACAACCCCCGCCCAAAGTCTAAAAGCCGAGCCCTTCCGAATTAATGCGGGAGACGAATTTCGAGGGCCAACATTACCCACATTCACGCTGGTCTTGCAAAAGGATCGTTAGATCCTCTGCAGAACGAGATCCTCGGTTGGAACCACCGGATCTCGTCCCGATTCCTCATCAGAGATCTCAGTGATGGATCCGACTCTCTCTTGCTTGGAAAAAGCAGAAATGGTATTTTTAATCTCCTTCAGGGCTAGAAGGAAGGAAGGAAGGAAGGAAGGAAGGAAGGAAGGAAGGAAGGATCCGGATCAAGTCAAGCCGGTTGAAACACCACACCAACCGCCGCATTTCGAGAGGAGATGTAATCGCTTACTCCCGTGTAAGGCTCCTTTCTTTCCGCCCTCCATGGGTCTGACTCCGCAAGCGGCCTGCGGTGCTTTGCAGCCTTAGAAGCGGCTTCTACACAACCACACAAACCCCATCGGATCTTTTCCGTGTGAATACCTGGCTGGGAGCTTTTATTTTTTAGTTCATTTAATTATCTGAATCCTCCTTTTCGGCTGGATCAGGGGATGGATCGCACTTGCTGGGCGCTGGATAACGGGGCCCTTGACGTCCTGCAAGAGGGTGGGGGGCGGGGGCGGAAAAGGAGATTCTTGGAAAGCTTTGGGGTGATAATTCTTTCTCCCCCTCCCCCTCCAGAGAATCTGAGATCTCAGCCTATGTGCGGCAGATTGGGAAAGAGACAAAGGGCTATAACGTAAAAGAATTCATGCCCAAAAACCTCCGAATTATGTCTCTCAAGAACCCCTTTATTTTCCCACGTCCGTATTTCCCTGCAGAATGAGAAAAGGGGGATTATATGCACCGGAAGGCTCGGCTGCTCTCCAGGTCTGCTCGATTCTTTCCGACCTCCCTGCTGCGTTCAGGCCGCCCCCTGCCCCGTCCCTAAACACGCACGGACGCACAAGGACTGTGTGTGTCGCTCCGCGCGTGTGTGTGCGCGCGCGCGCGCGTCGGTGCGCAGTAAGTACTACGGGTCGCACCGGGCTGCGGCGAAGGCAGCCCCGTCAAGTCGCCTGCTCTCGGTGCATTTCGGTGGGCGCGTCCGCGTGTGAATCCGATTCCGTTTCCATCCAGGCCTTTCTGCATTGGTTTTTCTGGAGATTATGGCTGAACGTGTGTGTGTGTGTGGGGGGGAGACAAGGCTGGATCCCGAAGCCGCGCGTCCTCTTTTCCCGGCCAGAGTGCCTCGACCTACGGGGGGGGGAGTCAAAAAGGGGCTCCAAGCACACACACACACACACACACACACACACACACACACACACACCACTCCAGCTCTTCCTTCCCTCTTACAGGGCACCGGGCGCCGTGGGCCTGCGGTCCTCCCTACGGCCGCGCGCGCCAATTTCGCTGTCCATGGTATTGATTCCACGCCAGGACGCTTGCTCGACCACCGCAACCGGCCAACGTTTCCCGGTGTCCCGAAACATAAGAACATAAGAAGAGCCATGCTGGATCAGGCCAAGGGCCCATCTAGTCCAGTTTCCTGTATCTCACAGTGGCCCCACCAACTGTGCCTGGGAGCACACGAGACTAGATCTCTGTCTCCTGATACCACCCCCTGCATCTGACCCTTGAAGTACCCTAGCTTTAAGCCTGGAGATGACACATCTCCATCATGGTTTGTTACCTGTGAGGGACTTTTCCTCCAGGTCCCCATCCTCCCGCCTTCCCTGTTCCTCCTCCCTCTCTCTCTTTTTAACCCCGCCTTGCTTTTTCGGTTCCTCGGGGTGGTAGTGGCGGTGCTAAGGGCAGCGATCCGGTATGGATCGGAAAAACGCTCGCCATGACCTCCGAGGTGAATAACGGAGACTCGGGCGTTCTAAAAACGTCCCTCCGTTTTTTCTCCTCCCTTGCTGACGCAGAAGGAACGCGGAGAAGGGGAAACCGTTACAAGCTACGCCCGTGGTTGGCGTGAAGAGGGAATGGGAGTCCAGGGTCGCCTTTTCTTCCTCTCTCTTTTTCTCGCCCTGCCGTTGCTTCTCCTCGACTTTGGTTGCACGTTCTTTAGGGCAGGGACCCCCACACATACACACAGGAAACCCCCAGGACTTGGGTGGCTCTGCAAAGTAAATTAAAAAAATAAGTTCCCAGGGGCAGCCCAGGAGACCAAAAAATAGCAAACAGCCGCAGCCATCTGCCACGGTTAAATCTTTGCTAAACGTTGCCCGTCGAATCCGTTACTCGAAAGATGCTTAAATTCGGCCGGATCCTGCGCGCCTTCGTGAGCTAGGCTCCCCTCGAGTGACCTTGCAGGGCAGGGAGCGCAGCTCAAGGTGATTCCACGCCTGGGCGTTGTGTGTTCGGTTT
Source organism: Phrynocephalus forsythii (assembly GCA_029282475.1). Lineage (NCBI taxonomy): Eukaryota > Metazoa > Chordata > Lepidosauria > Squamata > Agamidae > Phrynocephalus > Phrynocephalus forsythii. The sequence continues at coordinate 122,238,278 of JAPFRF010000005.1, read as the reverse complement.
CGCAAACGGGCTGGGGAAAGGGGGGGGGAGAGACTGCCATCAACCAGCAACAAACGACAACACAGCGGCAACGAACTCGCCAATTTTAAAAAAAACGAAACGAAACGAAGCGAAGCAGCCACCAGCCTCAAACCGGCTACACCGTTCCTCCGAGTGGCTCAGGGCCTCTCCGGTTTCGCTCGCCACGTGTCCGGCCTCAGCAGGTCCAGGATCGCACAGGTCGAGTTAGAATAATCCAGGCCTGGCGCATTTTTAATTTCCTGGCTTCCTAGGGGAGGGGGGAGAAGGGGGAGGGGGAAGTGCTGGGGGAAGGAATCTACCTGTCATTGTCTATTTCCCCTCCTCCCGAGCTGTTTTGCTCTTTCTTCTCTTCATCCCCGAGTTGTTGTTGTTTTCTTTTTTCCTTTGGGAAGCCTCGTGGTCTGGAAAAGTAAACCCCCCTCTTCTCCCGCCTTTGATCTGAACCCAGATCTAAGGAACATGGGTAATTAATTAATTAACTGATTAATTAATTAATTGATTAATTGATTAATTACTACTACTAAATAATAATAATAATAATAATAATAATAATAATAATAATAATAATAATAATAATAATAATAATAATAATAATAATAATAATAATAATAATAATAATAATAATAATAATAAAGCCCAACACTCCACAAAACAAAATGGGGGAGTCTGGCCAAACCTAAGAAGGGACATTGGAGCAGGTGGAGGCGAGAGAGAAGCGCCTGTGTAGATGCGACCCTGGGCAGAACCACCTGTCTTTGTAGTTTTCCGACATACTCAATGAGTCCGAACTGGTTTCTAAAGCTTCTTGGAAATAAAATACTCCTCTAATATTTCGTCTAATTTCTTTTCTGTGGGGGTTGCCTTTTCCCTCTCCCCAAAATGCAAAAAGCAATATACTTTTTTTCTTCTTAATAATAATCATAAAAATAATAAAAGCCAATTGACCTAAAGGCCTTTCTTTCTTTCTTTCTTTCTTTCTTTCTTTCTTTCTTTCTTTCTTTCTTTCTTTCTTTCTTTCTTTCTTTCTTTCTTTCTTTCTTTCTTTCTTTCTTTCTTCTCCTCCTCCTCCTCCTCCTCCTCCTCCTCCTCCTCCTCCTCCTCCTCCTCCTCCTCCCAGCCTCCCACCCACTGTTCCGCAGACAAAGAGACCGTCAACGTGCGAATTTCCTCCAAAGACGGCGACATTCAAATAGCCACCCTTCATCTCTTCCCCCATCCCCCCACGGCCTCCTCCGCAATCCACAGGTGCGGGGAAAGTGCCTCCTAAGTGCTTGTCCCGTTAAAACAAAACCAAACAAAAATAGAACCTGCCACTGGGGAGAAGCATGGGAACATCCATCCCCCCACACCAGGGGCGCACCCCCAACCCCCAGCATCTCCCTCTGCAGCTGGTGCCAAAAAACCAGGACACCCTCCTTCTTACTAGAAAAAAGAAAAGAAAAAGAAAATCCCTCCTTCGTTTTATTGATCTAAATAAGGTTGATCAGTAAACCTCCTTTCTTTCACCCCTCGCCACCGCCAAGTCGTCCTCCTCAGTCAAAAAATGGGGGTGGGGGGAATTCAAGTGATTAATTCTTCAACTGCAAATAAAGAGGAAAGCCCCCTCCCAATTTTCTCTTATTTTTATGTGTGTGTCAGTGTGTGTGTGTGTGTGTGTGTGGGGTAAGCATACAGTGAAAAGGGGAGAGGACAAAGATATTCAGAATCCTATATACTGTATTTGAATGCACGCGTCCATACATTCTATTCATGCTTATCCTACATTTATAGATACACACACCTACACCTATACCCCTGGCCTACGTAAAACGAAGCCACAGAAGATTTTGGCCAGGGCAAAGATTGACTTCCAAGGTAGAAAAATGACCCGCGGAAAATCCACGTGGAATTAGGAGCAACAAAAGCAGCGGGACAAAACCTCCCCTGGTATTAAAAGCCAGCTAGCAGTGATAGCAGTAACAACGGTCGCAACTCGCAATCCTAAAAATAATCTAAGCAAACGTATTGTTATTATTATTATTTTTTAAAAAGAGGACTTACAAAATATGGATGAAATCTTTTCGACCTCCACAGGTCTTCTGGGTGGTTCCTTCTTTCCTCCTGGGCTTTTTTGAATGGTTGACGTTGAGGAATTTTTAAAAAATAAAATAAAATAAAAAGGTTTTTTTGGCAGCTAGCATAAAAAAATAAATTAATTAATCACCCCCGCCCTGACCCCATCACCGGTCTTTGCCTGCAAACCGCAACCCCCACCCCCATTTTGATTGCCAGAAACTCTCTTTCTCTCTTTCACCCCCTAAGCAGCAAGGGAGAGCTGGGCCCAGCTTAACTGTTCCCATGTCCCTGAGAATCCCTTAAAGAAAGGAGTGAGGTTCTTTGAAAAGCATCTCCTATTCAACGGCATTCATGCTGCCCTCTCCTAACGGTCTTTGGACAGCAAATCCACACCAAGGGGGGAAGGGGGGGGAAGGGGTTGGTCAAAGGAGGACCCCCCCCCCCTCCGCCACCCTCACCTCCCCTGCCTTAGCACCAGACAATGGCCACCAGCTAACAGCCCCACCACCCCTCCTTCCCAAATGCTCCCTAAGAATGCCGGTCTTCTCTCCTTCCAGCACCCCCCCACCTGCCTCCGCCTTTGCCTCTGGGCTCTTCCAGTTGCAAGGCGTCTGAAGGCAGCCACCATCCTCTTCAGCAAAAGTTCCCTTCCACCTCTCATTGTTCTGGCCTACATGCTTCTCCACTGAGATTTTTCTACCAATATGTCCATGCGCTAAATGGGCCGGGCTTTCTGTTTTGCTCTGTTTCGGAGGAGGAAGAGGTGAAGAAAGGAGAAAGAGTAGAAAGAAATTGTGTGGGGTTTCTTTGGGGGGGGAGGGAGAGAAAGGCAGATTATTTCCAGCTCTCCCTCATTTTCTCCCCCCTGGAAAATACCTTTTCACTCCTTCCTGGGGTCCCATTTCTGGAAAATGAGCTGATGCTGATGTACAGGCAGCCTGGATGTTTTTTGTGTGTGTGTTAGAGATCATAAATTCATGTCTTCCAGCACAAGGAGAATCGGAAGGATGCAAGGTTGTAATTGTTCTGCTCTGTCTGTCCCCGTCACTGGCCTGGCTTCTCCAGGCTACTGGGGGTGGGTAGAACATCACAGCTCGGAGGATGTATTGAGTCATTTCTCATCTATGTTCCACTGCTGTCTCTAGACACAGCCCCTCAGCCCTAAGGAGCAGGCAGCGTCCCTTAGGTTGTTTTCTGGTTGGGTTTGCCCTCCAGTTGCATCTTCTTGGGTTTGTTTACTCATGCGAGAAGGTACGAGCATATTTGGTTGGATGCATCCATTCGACAACATACATAAATATGCACAGTATTTTCCCAAGGAGTTAGTAAGCAACTGATTACAATTAAAAAAAAAGGCAATGGAAGCAGTGGGCTTGCCTCCCCACCCCCAGAACAAAATGTCAACATTCATGTACGCACAGTCCAAACAGTTGGATCGCCCTGTTTTCTTTTTTGCTCTGGCACGGGAAGGATAGAGGCCACAGGGAGAATTCGCTCCAAGACAGGGAACATCCAGAAGTAAAATGCGGGTGGTGGCAGTGATGAATATCACAACCACTCGCCACCCACCGAACTGTAGTGAGGAAGAGCATTTTCTGCATGACCGCTTTCGGCAGGTGCAGTCTATCTGAGTGGTGAGGATCTGGTATCTTTTAGAGGCAAGTTGGGTTGGTCTGAGTGGTCATTTTGTTTTAGGGCATTTCTTCTTACAGCTTTCTGCAGCCCCAGGTGGCTTAGAAGGATGACAGGTGACATCTAGGGGCACCCAAATGTTCTGAACTGGTCCCAGCTGCTTATTTTGTAATTGCTGAACTGAAAGGATGCCCCGTGGCAAATTAGTAAGCAATATAAGGTGTAGGTTGGGATGGAATAGATTCTGGGTTCAGTAAGTTTATAGCACCATAGCATGAGTGGAGCCTTTTTAACACCCCCATGGCATTGTTTTCATCTGGAGGTTTTTTGTTGTTGTTTGTTGTTGTTGTTGTTGTTGTTGTTTGAATTGGGAGTGAGGCTAATATCAATAGAACTTACAATTCTGGTGTTTCAAATTGTAGTAGTTGTTTTTCATTCTAGACCTAATGCTCAGTACCAGAACAGTAAGTCATTGTATATTTTAAGACATTTTCACAGGAAATCACAATGTATCTGATATATAAAGTAGTTTTCTCCTTGCATCCACTAGCTATTATGTGACTGTTATATGAATCTATCATACATGAACACATAGACTTTGTGTTTATAGACTTTGTGATTGCATTGACACGATATTTTCAATGTTACTTTACCTCACTCAGAACTTTGCATGGAATTTTACTCTCTTTTTAACTGCTTGCATTCTCTGGAGCTTTCAAGTAATGTTGTCTTTTGATGCTGTAGGATGTCCCTCAGTTCCCTGTTCTCAATACTTGGATATATCTTAATTGTATTGGACTGTATATTATCCCTCATTACTGTAAGCCGCCTTGGGTCCTTTTCAAGGAGAAAGGCAGGGTAAAAATCATAAAATCATAGAATCATAGAGTTTGAAGAGACCTCAGGGACCATCCAGCCCACCCCCTGCCACGCAGGAACCCCCATCACAGTATTTCAGACAGGAGGCTCTCCAGCCTCTGCTTAAAAACCTCCAAAGAAGGAGACTCCACCACCCTCCTTGGCAGCATATTCCACTGCTGGACAGCTTTAAACATCATGAACTTCTTAATGTTCAAATGGAATCTCTTTTCCTGTAGTTTGAAACCACTGCCTCGAGTCCTAGTCTCTGAAGCCATGGAAAACAAACCTGTTCCCTTTTCAAAATGACATCCTTTCAAATATTTCAAAAATACCCCAAAATAGTAATAAATAAGCATGCCACCATCAGCATGGAGAAGAAACCCGTGTAGCTGAGTGGAGAGAAAGAGAATGCAGTCTATTGACTGGAAGTGAGAAGGAATTTATAAAAATTGTGATGTCAGAAGAGTTGATGGCTAACGGAGGTGATTATTGCCTCTTTTTCATAGGATGCTAAAATGGACCCTACACCTTTTGTACAGTTTCCAGTCTTTCTTTCAGAATATCCCTGCAAGATAACCTGATAACCCCATAGGGTTTCTCATCCTCCCTTTTGCAGCAGCCACCCCGGATCCAAGAAACAGAACAGACTTTCTTCTTCTTCTTTTGCAGAACACGTTACCCAGTTCCAAACTTTGTGATCAAAGTAGAGTGCAAGTTTCTCTGGAGCTAAAGTGGATTAGGGAAGACCCATCGGGAGGTGGGAAGGCGTATTTGCATACGGGAGGCACCCAGGTCAATCTCCTGCGTTGCCAGTTAAAAGGAAGATGAAGAATGAGATATTTGAGCCTCTGGATGCCTGCTTTCAATCTGATTCAGTATAAATGGGAAAAGGTCTTTTTTTTTTTTTTTTGAAAAAGATATTTCCTTGATGGCACAGGATCGTTATTGTACATTGCGTTGTGTGGTTAAATTGCCTCTGATTTTTGATGATCCTATGAATGAGTGACCTTGTCAGCTCTTGCAAATGTAAGGTTGTGGCTTCTTTTATGGAGTCCACCCATCTTACATTTGGCCTCCCTCTGTTCCTGATGCCTCTCACCTGTCCCAGCATTTTTTCCTTCTTGCCTTTTTGTTGGGCTGGCTTCTAGAGAGTCCAGGCTGGATTGGATCCGAGGCCCACTTTTAAAAAAATCTTTCTTGTGGTCCAGGTAATTCACATATCTCTCCTCCAGCACCACATATCCTTTCCTTTTCAGTGTACTTTGCTATCCAACTTTCATGCACATACAGTAGGACCCCCGTATCCACTGATTTATTATCCACTGATTCAGTTATCCACGGTTGGCAGAGGAAAACAAATAATTCAACAGCCACAAAGCAAGCTGTAAAGCAAGCTGTTGTCAAAAACAGCAGCTGTAAAGCAAGCTATTGTCACAAATAGCATCTGTAAAGCAAGCTACTGTCACAAACAGTGGCCATGAAGCAAGCTCCTGTCTCAAAACAGCAGCCATAAAGCAAGCTACTGTCAGGAAACAGCAGTTTGGGGGTGGGTGGGCAGGCGTTCTCTCTTATCCATGGTTTTCATTATCCACGGGAAGGCTTGGAACCAATTCCCAGTGGATATCGGGATCCTATTGTACATAGTAACTGGACATAAAAGAGTGTGGATGACTTTGCTCTTGGCCCCCCAGTGATACCTCCTGACACTTGATCTTCTCTGGCTGCTTCATAGCTCTCAAGTCTCAGCCTGATTTCTGACTGCAGTTGGTTTGATGATCGAACCAAGAGGCACAAAATCTTTAACTCTTCTGTTTCTTCTTTGTCATTATTGGAAGTTATGTAGTTATTGGGAGCTTTATTTTTCATTTTCCCACAACAGTATTGTAAAGCACACACCCTGGGAGATTGAAACTGGATTCCATGCAAGATGGAGAGAGGAAACCAAACAAAATGCATATTCAATTATCCCTATGAATAACAACTACTTGTGTGCCACCAAGTCAATCTGAGTAAGCACAATCCTCTAAGAGTTTTCTAAGTTTGGTGGTACTCCACAGAAATGCTTTCTGTTTCCTTCTTGGTACCATTGAATCTGCCCATTATCTTGAGTGCAGCAAGAGTTTGTTAAGTTGCTGTTTAAAAAACAATTTTAGAAATTGAATATACAGTGTTATAAAGGCAATAAAAATGAGATTCACTGAGAATCTGAGATCTCATCAGTGCTTAAGCATCTTAAATGGCTTCCTATTTCAACACCCAACTAAGTAAAATATTATAGAATCAGTTTTTACAGTTTGCCTACATATGGCATTTATATTGTGAAAATCATATCCATTTTATACTCTGACTTTTGTTGTCATGGCTTTCTCTGAGGAAGTGTGGGAACTGTAGTCTGGTGATGGGCTGATAGTCTGCAGTCCTTCCTCAGAGGACTTGAATTCCCAGGGTGCTGTGGGAAATTGACAGTAAATCGGCAGGCTAAATAACTGGTGTACAGAGAGTTCTCTTTTGCATAGGAAAGTGCATGAATGCAGCAGGAAGATTAGAAACATACTGCAAAATTCGATGTATGCTCCATGTGCACATAACCAACTGAATGTCTATACAATGTGCACATGTAGTAGACAAGTTGCAGGAGTATAAATTTATGTGTCCTTCCAAGCATTTATTTAAACTATGTTTTTGAAATTGCTCTACTGCATAACCTGGAATTACTGATTTTTAAAATATGCTCCTCTTTAAAAAATGGTAGAAGCAACAAAATTGCAGACTTATTGCAGAATGTTAAGAGAAAATACCAAGAATTCATAAAACAAATGTACTGCAGAAAAGAAATGAAAATTACAGATGGTGGCAGCTGATAATTTGAGATCATAGAATCATAAAATCATAGAGTTGGAAGAGACCTCAAGGGCCATCTAGTCCAACCCCCTGCCATGCAGGAACCCCCATCACAGGACTCCCGACAGATGGCCATCCAGCCTATCCTTAAAAACCTTCAAGGAAGGAGACTCAACCACCCTCCGTCAACTGGAGGAGAAGTGGAAGGGAGAGAAGGTTTTGCTGCCGAATATACCTGGAAGACTGGTTTGTAGGCGATATGACCTAAACGTGTCATCAGGGCCAGCGCTAGGGTTTCTTGTGCCCTAGGCGGTGGGAGGGGAGGCGGGGGGCAGGACAGCTATGGCAGCGGGGGGCGGTGGCCAGCGGCAGGGGGGCGGCAGGGGGCAGCAGGCTAGCCAGTGGTGGTGGTGGGGGGTGGCACCCCTGTCCATTTGGCACCCTAAGCAACTGCCTAGTTCGCCTTAATGGACGCACCGGCCCTGCGTGTCATGATACTAAGTCCACTGTCCACCGCCACGTGGTGGAAACAAAGCGTGTAGCAGCAGGGATAATTTTCAACAGCACTTCCAGAGCTCTGTAGAAGCAGAAGGTGAAGTGGCTGTGGTGAGGCGCACCATACTTCTTCATCTTCCAAGAATGCCACTGGACAGGCCTCCGGGGCTGAAGGACATTTACTGGGGGAACGAATAGGATTTGATTGTTACAGTTGCACTAGACAGCTTTTCAAAGGGCCGGACCTTGCAATTCATCATGCTCATCACTGCCACTAGAAATGAACCACAGAATCCAGAGAATAATCCAGTTGAAGGGAGCCTAGAAGGCCATCAATTCAAAACCCCTGCTCAGGGCAGGGATACACATCAACGCAGATCTGATGGATGGTTGTCCAATTTATGTGCCCTGCATTCTGGGATGACTGAGAACAGGTTCTTCCCCTCCTCTGTAGGACAACTTTTCAAGTATTGGACAAGTGCTAACTCCTCTCAGTCTTCTTTTCGCAAGGCTAAATGTGCCCAGTTTTTTCAGTCTTTCCTTATATTTTTATTTATTTATTTATATTTTATTTTAGAGTATTTTTACCCTGCCTTTCTCCTTGGAAAAGGGCCCAAGGCAGCTTACAGTAATGAGGGACAATATACAGTCCAGAACAATTAAGACATATTTAAGTGCTGAGAACAGGGAACCGAGGGACATCTTACAGCATTAAAAGACAACATTACATTAAAACTACAAAAGAACACAAGCAGTTAGAAAGTAAAAAATCCATGTAAAAGTTGTGAGTGATGGAAACTAACATTGAAAACATAGGGTCAATGCAATCACACAAGGATATAAGTGGTTATAAACACCAAGTCTATGTGATCATGTATGGTAGATTCATATAAAAGAAACATAATAGGTAGCCCATCATTCAGGGAAAGCTTGCCTGAAGAGAATGGTCTTTGCCTGTTTCTGGAAAGCTCAGACCTGCACCACCTATTCTATATAGTGTGATATAGGGCCTTTATACACGACCCCTAAACTCCGCAGCAAATGGCTGCAAACTCCAGACCTTACAAGTGTTTTCCCACCAGCTCCGGAGTTTGCAGGAAATTAAGTGCGACCCCGCCCACCTAAGCACGACCCAGCTGCTTGAGGTGGGTGAAAATCCCCAGGTCCTGATTTAATCTGGTCAGTGCGGGGCTCTCCTGGCTTCTGCTTGTGTTTTTTTTTGCCTCCCGCCCCTTTAAGAGAAGAGGTGGGAGGAAAAAAAGCAAGCAGAAGAGAAACGGAAGAGAAAGGGAGCTCCGGGAAGCTCCTCCAGGTGAGCTGCATTTTTTCCTCTCTTTCTCTGGTGGGGAGGAAGGAAGAGGAAGGAACCCCTAAGATCTTTGGTCCAAATTTAAGGGGCCAGCGGATCTTAGGGGTCGTGTGAAAAGGCCCATAGTAATCAAATATACATGTACATCAGAGTTCTGCAATAGCCAGTATTTTGAGTATCCTAGACTTATCAACAGTGGCCTATGCTTGCAAGTTATAAGTCTTTTTTTCCAGTTCTATGATCATACTTGTCACCTCCTCTTGATGTGTTCTAGTATGTCAGCAACTGTGGTGTCCCTATCTCAAGAAGGCCTGACCAGTGCCAATAAGAGGGGAGCTCCTGGGATTTGTACACTATACTTCTCTTAAGGTAAAGGCAAAGCTCCCCCCACACACACACACACACACACGTGTGTGTGCTAGTCATGTCTGACTCTAGGGGCAGTGCTCATCTCTGGTTTTTAGCCGAAGAGCCAGTGTTGTGCAAGCCCGTGGCCATGTGGTTGGCATGGCTGAACGCATTTCTGTACACAGAACACTGTTTTACTTTCCCACTTTTTATGGTGGTACCTGTTTATCTACTTGCATTTGCATGCTTTCACACCGCTAGGGTGGCAGGAGCTGGGGTTAACAGTGGGAGCTCACTCTGCTGTGTGCATTTGAGATTTGAACCAATGAGCTGCTGACTTTGCAGCTGATTGCTTCAGCACTCTAGTCCACTGAGCCACCACTGGCCCTAATGCATCATAAAATCACATTTGCCTTTCTTGCAGCACATCACAGAGTTGGCTCATAGATTTTGATCTAAAGCAATTCCAAATGCTTCTCACTTGTAGTGAATGCCCTCCCAAATGAGACTCGCCTGGCGCCGATGTTAATAACATTTCGGCGCCAGGTAAAAACCTTCTTGTTCCAAAAGTTTTTTAACTAATGATTGTGGGTCCTGATGGCAATTTTAGTGATGTGTTTTTAATGTATCGTATTTACTGCATTTACATGTTTTTATTGTTCTAATTTTGTTGTATTTTGATGTTTTAATTGTCCATTTTGATTGTGAGCCGCCCAGAGACCTTTGGGTAGTGGGCGGCATACAAGCTATATAAATAAATAAATAAAATAAATAGTATCCTCCAAAGGTGCAATCATTTCCCCCCTCCAGGTGTAATATTTTGCACACACACCCTTTAAATGTCATTCTGTTGTGTCCATCCCAGGTCTCAAACCGATCAAGATCTTTCTGAATTTTGTTCCAAGGTTTACCACCCATTCTGTGCCTTCTGCAAATTTTGTAAGCATTTCATGCATTCCTTTAGTCAAGTCATTTATTTAAAAAATGAAGAGAACTGGGCCCAAGACTGAGCCTCGTGGTACCCCACTTGTCACCTCCTCCCAGCTGTACCATGAGTAGAACTACCAACACCATTTGTAGCAGCTACAAACTAAAACAGTGCTACCACCTGGGTTGGCTTCTATACCCCAGGTTTTGATTCAAGGTGTGAAAAATTACTTTTAGCATAACTTCAGGAATTTCTTAAATGTCTTACCCCAGGAGGTCAGGAGGTACATTTGGCCTTGCTGTCAGCCCTCTTGGGGCTGTCAAAATCACATTCACATCTTTGTGTGAACCCTCCACCCATTTCTAATTGCTGGATCCACTGCCTGCATATTCAATGTCATGTGGCTTTGTTTTGAGAGAGTTGTTGTATTACTGAGTGTTGGATGTTCTTTGGCTGCCATTTTTGGTGGCTCAAGAGAAGCACAAAAGAACTGTTTCGAATGATTGATATCTTATACTTCACACTGTAGTTGAAATCAGAAAGCTACCAATTAAAGTGGCAGCCTGGGTCTCCCTCCTTCCTCTGTTCCTGACACGTGCAAGTTCCCTGTGTTTCTAACCTTTCACCATCTCCATCGGTGAATAATAAGGGGAAGTAGAGAACAGTGATATTGGTAAGCTGGAGTACCCAGTGTGGTGTAGCGGACAGAGTGACAGACTTGGTTTCAGGAGTCTTGGGGCCTTTTCACAGGACCTCTAAGATCCGCTGGCCACTTAAATTCGGACCAGAGATCTTAGGGGTTTGTCGCTGTTCCTGCGTTCCCACCCCCTCCGCACTCCTGGCCGCTTGCTGCGTGAGGGGAGGGAGAAAAAACAGGAAGAAAAGAGACGTGGCTCACCTCCGTTCTGCCTCTTGCTCTTGCCGCGGCAACATTCCAGTCTCTTAAGTAGCTCTTAAAGGGGCGGGAGCCAAAAAACAACAAACAGAAGCGAGGAGAGCCCCGCACTCACTATCGTTACACCCCATCAAAGAATTTTCACCTCCAGAGAGCAGGTACTTGAAAGGTGCGCTGGGACGCGCTAAAGTGGGCGTGGTCGCACTTAATTTCCTGTAAACTCCGGAGCTGATGGGGAAACATTTTTAAGCTCCGGAGCTGGGAGCCATTTGCGGCGGAGTTTAGGGGTCGTGTACAAAGGGCCTTTGTTTCAAACCTCTTCTCGGTTATGGAAACTCACTAGGAATATGCATGGGATTATAACCTTTACCATGAAAAGTCTTATTAGGGTCACCATAAACCACTTCTGACTTCATGGCATACAAGAACAAACCTGACTGAAGTTATGGCGTGGAAAGGAGACAGCTCAGCATAGACTCAGCAGCCATGCAAGTGGACCCAGTGCAAATTATACCGACTCAGTCAGCCATACATGCAAAAACCACATACATGCATTGAATGGACAGATCAGAAACAATTCATGGTTAAGGCTAGGGTGCAAATGAACCAGACAAAAATACAATGGACCCTCATATTACAAACATAAAATCTGTACAACATAATAAATTCTGGAGAGAGGGGAAAGTCTGCTTAACAGAATTGCATATGGGGCAAATCCGTACAACATAAAAGTGATCAAGGATGCTGCCTTGAGCAAACACCACTCCCAGTTATCAACACCCAAATCCAAGTTTCCAATTCCACACACTCCATCTGGCTTCTCCTCCTTCACTCCTTGCGATCCAGACTTATGTTAACTGGGGAAGTGGCAGAAGTCATCTGGATACATGATCAGAACCCCTCTCCCCACGCAACTGACTGGTCAATTCAAACACACACACCCCAAAGCACATCTTGTGGGAAGTCTCCAGAAGCACACCATGGCTGGGCAGAACTCTTTGTTGTCCTCATATGGGTGACATAGGTTCAGTGAGATACTGAGCCATGCAACCAGAGCCTCATGGCCCAGTGGTTAAACTGCAGTACTGCAGCCCAGAATCATGCCTAGATGCCCTAAGTCTGTGAAGATTCTCAGTCATCCAGGTGAGTTTATCTGGAAGTTGAGTCATGGCTACTGGACTTCTTTTTGAGAGGAAGGAAGCTTACCAATCTACATGTAGATCTCAAAGAAGAAAGAAGATAGAAGGCAGCTGGACTATTCATCTGCCTATGGCCCTCCCAACTACCCACTACAGTATTTCAGATCAACACAGGTGTTGCTACAATATGATCATATGTATATCTATGAGAAGACATCCTATCATGGATCCTTCGTGGCAAAGTAAACTTGTTTTGGCAGATGGAGTAATTTTGCAAAGAAGCAATGAAGGCTCCAGATTTAGTTAGTGGGGGAGGGGAATGGAGGTGGGGATCTGGGAAAGAGAAGAGAATAACTCTGCTGACAGTATTTCTTTAACCCGTCTGGAAATCCACAGTTATCAGCTTGTCACTCGCAAAACTAGCTCTTGACTGATCCTGAATCCATCATTTGTAAATCTCTGTCTTGCGTGTGTGCCTCTGTTGTTCCCCAGTTTCAAGTGGCAGCAACTTGTGATGGCAGGCATTGGAGCACGCCCTCTCGCCTAGCCAAGTATTTGCAAGTGACAAATCGTGAAATATGGATTAAGCCGATTATCCAGTGCCAGTCAAAGTTTGTCAGTGGAGTTTTCCTCCCATTTCTGAGGGTGTGAATGTGATTCTGAAAGCTTGTCAAAAGAAAAAGAAGAAAGAAGAAGAGATGTGACTGAATATGTTTGGCAAATCTGAAAAAACTCTCCGTGTTACATAGGGCTTTTACAGGAGGGAACAGTTCACAGCTGTGAATGTTTCCGAGATCAGAAGGGCTGGATTCAAAGTCCACTTTGGAAAATGCCAGGCTGAGAGGTTGAGAATGGCATGCCAACTCCACCATTTATATCTATTAATGTCTTTTTCTTCATGTCCTTCAGCCTTTTAGCAGTCAGCTCCTGTTCTTAACTATGGTCATGAAGGTGGGATCCGTCTTGGGCTGTTTTGGCTCATGTTTGAAACTCTGTGCTACGTTTATCCTTCAAATTTTAAATCAATGTCCAGGATGTCTGTGAAGATTCTCAGTTATCCAGGTGAGTTTATCTGGAAGTTGTGTCATGGCAACTGGACTTCTTTTTCTTGTGAGATCGAAATGTCTCACTGTTCATACAAGCAGCTTCGTCAGTCTGAGGAAAGTTAGCGACTAATCCTGGACTCCACTTCTAGACGTTATCTTTTATTAGCCATTATTATTGTTTTATAAGCCAGATGCATGGATAAGATTCTGGACTGTCGCTCTTTCAAGTGAAATTCTTTCAACTCAGAAATTCTTCTTCAGACTTTGAAACACTAAAATCGCAATGCTTCATAACCTTTGATGACTGTAGTTTTTGTTTTTTTTTGTTGCTGTCAGTGGTGGAGGTTTCTCTTGTTATTTCTCAGCACCACACTCAACGGGGGATCCTAGACCAAAAGATCTAGCCTAAAAAATAGGACTCAAGTCCTAAGGAAATTGTGAAAAAATAACATGTTTGTAAAATCACTAACTCTTTATTTTTTACTTCAAGAAGAAAATTGTGGTGGTGGTGATAGTGATATATTAGGTTTTATATTTTGCAACTTAAAAACATAAGCCAAACTTATAGAACTTTGCCACAGTGTTTTACAATTTGCATTATAACAGGAATTGGCAAATAATGAAAAAAAAAAAAAGAACAGAAGAGGTAAAGTGGAAAAAGAAAAATGAAGTGGAAAGAGAAAAATGAACACCTTTTCTTTGCTTCTGGCAACTGGATAGATTTCAGAGCTGATGTTCAAAAGGGGGATTAGACAGATTCCTGGAGGAGAAGTCCATCCCGGGTTACAAACCATGATGGCGCTGTGTCATCTCCAGGCTTAAAACCAGGGTACTTCAAGGGCCAGATACAGGGGAGTGGTATCAGGGGACAGATATCTAGTCTTGTGCGCTCCCAGAGCCATTTGGTGGGGCCACTGTGAGCTACAGGAAGCTGGACTAGATGCGCCTTTGACCTGATCCAGCATGGCTCTTCTTATGTTCTTATGTTCTTATGTTCTTATGTTCTTATGTTAGGTCTTCCTGGTCAGGATCCTAAGTTGAGTCCCTGTCAACTGCAGGTAGGGCAAGGAATCATCAGACCTATCATAAAAAGACAAGACTTGATTGGCTGCAAATGACACTGTTAAGAAAGTATGGAAGGCAGTAGGAAAAGAGGAGCACCTACAGTACCTTGAGATGGATTGACTCTATAAAGGAAACCATGGCTTTGAGCTTTCAAGACCTAAGCTGGGCTGTTGAAGGCAGGACTTTTCAGAGGTCATTCATTCATTTATAGATTTGGAAGTGACTCATTTATATAATTTGGAAGTGACTCAACAGCACTTAACAAAACAAAAGCAATCCTGAATAGAGGTGGGCACCTTATGAAAAACGATATGCCCTTTTGTCGTTTCGTAAGCTTTCAAAAAGTTATGAAATGAAACAGGAAACAGCATTTCGATACGAAATGAAACAAATGCTTCTTTTTCCCCTTTGAGAATTGTGCTGTGAAATGGCTCCCTTATAAAAAGCTATGCACCAAATGTAGTGCCTCTAGGACCCAGGGGGAGGCATTTTATAGAGTAACGATATTGTTATTGCTTCATTCTGTTATGATTTTTTTTTTACAAAAAATCATTTAAAAACAAAACAAAATGAACCTCTAGTAGAAACAAAACAAAACTCTATTTTTCTGTTTTATGCCCATCCCTATACTGACCAAACTCCTGGAGAAGCACTAAAGACCAAGAGTGCCAGCACTTAGCTAAAAGGACCCCTGAAATATGGCAATTGTCTATATTCCTTAATGGTATTCTGACAACCAAATAACAGAGAGAGCTTTGGTATTTATATACCCATAAATCACAAGTAGAAATAAAATCATACATATTATACAGGCCAGCTGAAAAAACATTTTATTCCTCCTGCCAAGTCAAATTCAGAGGTAACTTTAGATAGCAAAGTTGACCTATTATACTTGATTTCTATGGGCTCAGTTGGACTCTTTAAAAAAATCACAATTCCATTTGCTGAGACAAAAGCAACCTCCCCAAATCCCTGGACTTCTTCTGCAAGTCTCCCTCCCTGTGTGTTCAGTTTTTCTTTTCTCCTGAGAAGGAGCAGACATTGGAAGAGTGAGCAACCTGCCCTTCATTTGATCCAAACTGTTCCTTTGTGATGATTGCAGTGGCCCAGGTGGCTTTGGGCCAGGATAAAATCTACTCTTGATTAAGAAAGGATTAGAAAAGTTCATGGAGAACAATCAAGGGCTACCATTATGGATGCCTAAGAACAACCTCCAGGTTGGACTGATAGGCAGGATATCTCTCAATGCCATTTGCAGGGCCAGATGGACACTCTTCTCCTCTCACAAAATACCAGAACTAGGGGACATCCACTCAAATTGAGGCCTGGGAGAGTAAGAAGAGACAAAAGAAAATATTTTTTCACCCAGTGCATTGTTAGTCTGTGGAACTCCCTGCCACAGGATGTGGTGATGGCATCTGGCCGGGATGCCTTCAAAAGGGGATTGGACTGATTCCTGGAGGAAAAGTCCATCACAGGTTACACACCATGAAGGAGATGTATCATCTCCAAGCTTAAAACCAGGGTACCTCAAGGACCAGATGCAGGGGAGTGGTATCAGGAGACAGATCTCTAGTCTCATGCGCTCCCAGATGCATCTGGTGGGGCCAATGTGAGATGCAGAAAGCTGGACTAGATGGGCCTTTGGACTGATCCAACATGGCTCTTCTTATGTTCTTATGTTGTTCTTAATCATAAGCAGGTGAAGATATCTGCTTGGAATACCCTGAAGCAAATGGTGAGCCACTGTGTGAGACAGAATGCTGGACTGGATGGGCTGTGGCCTGTTCTAGCAAGGCTGTTATGTTCTTATATTATTTGCAGGGCAGTGGTGGGAACAAGGAATTGAATGGGGGTGGGAGGGTCATTCTGTTTTAACTGGGGGAGGGGAGTGTGTCACACACCATTTCCTGTGTCCAGTTCTCCCCCCTCCCCCCAGACCATTGGCAGGTTAGAATCCTCTAGTCTAGGCAGCCATTCCAAAGACCCTTCTCTAAAATTTAAAAAACAATAGGTTGATTTCCCTTTTTCCATGCATTCCAAGCAGGAGAAGGACAATGGAGACAGTTCATGGCACCCAAATGCTCTCCTCCCTGCCCCAGCCTGCTCTTCCCCATGTCTCCTGCCAGGAGCTTCCTCGGAGGAAGTCTCTGCCTCACTCCAAAGGACCAGCACCATCAGTGAGGGAGGAGGTTGCCACGACGACCCATTATGAAGCATCCTCTCTGCCATGGCCCCCTCCACATCTTGTCAAGGCCAGTTGGCTGAGGAGGGCCAGTTTCCCAGGCAAATCACACCGATTTCAGAGTTGATGTTGAAGGTCCATTTTGGCACAGTAGGGGTCCCCCAAGAAAGCTCTCATTCGTACAGCAGAGGTCAAAGGTTGTCCTCTTTCCTCAGCAGAAGTTTTTGTTTGTGTTGTTGTTGTGGCCAAAGGCTTTGCAGATTCATTGGTTACAATTACACACACACACACACACACACACACACACACACACACACACACACACACACACACACACACACACACACACACACACACACACACACACACACACACACACACACACACACACACCACTCTTTCAAAACCTGCCAGATTAAGCAACTAAGTCTGAATAGCCCTTTACCATAAAAGGAGAGACCAAAGAAATATATATGAAAGAATGGGATGCTTAGGTTTAAGACATTGTACATATCTTTTCAAACGCCAGTGAAGTCCTCAAGTGTTCCTTTTTATCCTGTCTATGGAGAATCCTTCAATTTACATTTGTGAAGATATATAAAAATGAGACTCGAGAGAGGTTTGTGCAGATGTGCAGATACTTTGATTGTGAGCCGCCCAGAGACCTTTGGGTAGTGGGCGGCATATAAATAAATAAATAAATAAATAAATTTATATTTGTGCACTTAAGAGTGCACAGGTCCATAGTTAAATAAGCACACACAATGTGGTATCACCCATTATCACATTTATTTATTTATTTTATTTGTTTTATTTATACAACTTATATGCCACCCACTACCCAAAGGTCTCTGTATACATATTATATACAATAAATACAATTTGTATGCACATTATATACAATTACACACACACACACACACACACACACAGAGAGAGAGAGAGAGAGAGAGAGAGAGAGAGATTTATGTAATATACACACATACCTGCTCAGAGAGAGGGAACAGAATACAGTTTACAAGGATTGAAGCCTAGTATATAGAAATCTATGTATATTAAAGTTTATACGCTTCTCTCTACTGAAATGAGTAGACACAGAGAGAACATGCATACCACATGTATGTTCTTCTTGTATAAATGAAATATACGATCTGAAAAATATATTGCAAATATAAGCATACACAGACAGAGTAATCAAATTGGTCGAAATTCTATTACATGTGTGGGAAGGAAAATCTATACGCATGCATATTTCAAGGATGCATAGAAATATACTGCAGTGCTAACATATAGAGCTGTGTAGCTGTGTGTGTGTGTGTGTGTGTGTGTGTGTTAGAGAGAGAGAGAGAGAGTTGCAGATGGATTTGAGAAACAATGGAAACTCATGAACAACTTTGTAACCAGGTGTGTGTGTGTCTCTGTGTGTGTGTTTGTCCTGAACATTTAGAACATCAATTCACACATTTCAGCCATTCCCAAATACAACGCACACAACCAAGAAGATGGGGGGGGGACGGACACCTAACAACCCTACACCTCTGCTCGTATTTTTAATTGAATTAAACCCCCAATAATGTTTTGCTAACTACAGCCCTCTGGGTCCTTTCGGAGTTCCTGGCGGAAAGGGGTAACTTTGCAAACACTTCCTTGAAGAGCCGGGCCTGAAGGGCCCTCCACAATGTGCGCGGAGAGAAAGAGAAACGCCTTCACAAAAGCGGAGACTGTTAATAGGAGACCATCCAGAGGAGGGGTGGGGGGGGGGTGGGGTGGGGTGGGGGGCTGAGAGTAGGCCTGTCTTTCACAATAAGGACAGAAGGCCGTGATTTGAATGGAAGGGGGCCTCCCTGAGCTTTTTAACCGGGACAAAAAAAAACACTCCAAAATGTTAATCATGACAGAAATCCCTGACTGGTCAAAGCTGTGCGTAAAGGCTGTCCCCCTTTAAATCCCTCTCCGTCAACCCCCCCCTTCTCCAAATCTTCCAACCCTTACCACCCCCACCCCCATCCCGCAACCAGTCCCCGGACCAAAAAAGAAAGAAAGAAAAAGAAAAAGAAAAAGACCCATGTCTCCTCCTCTTTAACTTTATTTCATCAATTAGCTCTTTAAAAGTTCGGAGGTGCGTGGGGGAGGGAGGGAGGGGTGGAGGGGTGGCGGCGGAAGGGGAGCCCCGGACGGCCGAACTCTGGGAAACTTTTCCAGGGCGGTTTGGCCAGCGCCAAGTTCTCTTCTTCCTTGGGAGGAGGAAGAAGCCAGGAAGACTTCGGGCGGCCCAGGTAAGAAGCTTGGGAGATCTTCCAGATTAAATCTGTAATAGAAACCGTTCGTTCGGGAAAGATGCGTTCCTACACATTTGGTGTCTTTTTGTCTTTTTATTCCCAGTAAACCCCCCCCACACACAAACACTTTTAAATCTGCGATCAACTTGATTTTTCCCCAACTTGCTCACATTATTTATTTATTTATTTATTTATTTATTTATTTATTTATTTATTTATTTATTTATTTATTTATTTATGTGTGTGTGTGTGTGTGTGTGTGTGTGTGTGTGTGTGTGTGTGTGTGTGGAGTGGGGTGCAGGTGGTGGGAAACACCAGAACCCTGAGCCATCAGGGTTCTGCTGTCCATCAGCCCGCGATCCTAAACCCGTTTAGCGCAGCGTCCGTCCTCGACTAAACTTCTAAGCGGACATTGTATTAAAATAGCTTTTTGTGGGGGAAGAGGTGCGGGGGTAGTCTGTCGTTGCTTTGAACTCGCATCCATCACTTGAATACCACTGGGGGCGAATCAGCAGGTCGGAGTTGGTCCAAGATATTAAAACTCCAGGCAAGGCCGAGGAGGGTTTGGCGATAGACGCGCGTCGATTGTCCTGGACTTGAGGCAGGATGCGACCCTGTCACAGAGCCGGGGAGCTTTGCTTGAAGATAAGGACGACGTCGCCCAGCAAAGTGGCCGGGGAGGGGGGTTGGAAAACAGAGGGGGGCTTATCTCCACCCCCCCTCCCCAACCCCGTTCCAGAAAAAAAAAAACCTGCCGCAACTATTGGAGCGCTCTCAAAACCTGCCGCACTTGTTGGAGCAGAGCTGAGCGCAGGCTTGAACGAGGCAGGGATTTGATGGGTTTGGATAGTTCTCAGTTTTTTTTTAAAGTTTTTGTTTTAAAGAGGGGTAAGGATTTTTGGTGTGTGTGTGTGTGTGTGTGTGTGTGTGTGTGTGTGTGTGTGTGTGTGTGTGTGAAATAAAAGCTGAAACCCCTGGACCTCCTCAATGAAAAGCAAAACAATTTTAAGTTAGAGAGAGGAAGAGGAAGTTCAGGGGGCAGGACCGTAATTTCTCCGCCTACCCGTGTGCCCATTTTTCATTCCTCCGCCTCCCGTTATTGTTATTGCTGTTGTTGCCAAACGGACTTGCTGTTACCACGTCATCTCTTGTTTGCCTAGGAGACGTCACCTTCGGATCTTTATATTAACCCACGGCAGTTGTAAACTTTTAAGACTTTGCATACGCGTGTCTAGAAGTCGTGGGAATGTCACGCGGCTTGTTGTCAGTCTCTGATATACAGAATACTGTACTCCGTGTCTGAAGACCGGAGACATCTCTCACACAGCTAACGCGCACTTGGGTGATTTTTAAATTTAATTTTAATAGTAACTGGAACAAAATAGATGCGCATACTGGTATTCAGAAATATTATTCCTTTAATCCGTATTAATTGATTCGGAATAGCTACCAATGGGTGAATTAACGATTCAGAAGTAAACGCATTTCGTTGTATGTGTATACTGTGTATAGACACACAATGACAATCAATTATTATTATTATCAAACCGTCTGTGTGTGTGTGTGTGTGTGTGTGTGTGTGTGTGTGTGTGTGTGTGTGTGTGTGTGTGTGTGTGTGTGTGTGTGTGTGTGAAAGAGAGAGGAGGGGGAGGGAGGGAGGGAGAGGGACAGGAAGAAAAGAAAAGAAATAGAGACTGAACGCCCTGCTTGAAGAGGAATTAGTGTGGAGGTGCGGCATTGTTAATCCGGAGTGAAAGGGCCCCAAGTGCAATTTCTAAGAGACCCTCGCCTATCGAATATGGGGCGTTTTGAATGGATATACCCGCAGCCGGGCCCTGGGGAGGGTGCGATGGCTGGGCTGCCTCCGCTTCCAGCAAGAGACTCGCTTTGTAAAAACAGATTCTGCGCATTCTTCGGGCGACATCCAAGCAAACTGTAACCCTTTCCCACCCCGCTTCACTTCGGCTCCTTCGGCCAGTCCAACTGATTCAAGCCCCAGGGGCTTGGAGCGGGCAAGGCACCCCTCTGCTGAAATCAGCACCCGTCCCTCTTCATGGGTCCTCCGAATCGGTCATTTAAAAAAAAATTAGTAGTATCAACAGGGGAAAGAAATTCTTTCTAACACGGAGCTGGCTGCCGCGTCCTTTGCGAGAACTCCGAGCAGCGTGCTCGTCTTTGCACAACGATCTTGCGAGGTGGGCAAGTCAAAGCTAGGAGACGAGTCGGCTTCCGCTCGCCAGCGAAAGAATAATTTCGAATTCAGAGCCAGCTTCCCGTTGGGCGAGAGAATTACAGCCACCCAGGCAGCTCTCCTGTGCGTCTTGCTTGTAAGAAGCAGCATTCTGGAAAGCAGTTCTGGAAGGGTCCCCTTTAAGCAAAGAACATTTATTTATTGAAAATAACAGCTTTCCTTTTCCCCAAGTTTAGAATCTTCTATCTGGGAGGGTTTTTTTTTGTGGGGAAGCCCTCTTTTTGTAGGCACTGTGTGTGGGTGCTGTCCAAATGGGTGTGTGTGTGTGAGAGAGAGTGTGTGTGTGTGTGTGTGTGTAAGAGAGAGAGAGAGAGAGAGAGAGAGAGAGAGAGAGAGAGAGAGAGAATGGCAAGGGGCTTCCTTATGGAAAGTATGCCATCCATACCTTGATGGAGTTGGTACTATTTTTTTAATTTGCTGTTGTTCAGTCGTCCTGTCCGTCTCTTCTTCGTGATCCCATGGACCAGAGTTCTCCAGGCCTTCCTGTCTTTCACTGCCTCCCAGAGTTTGGTCAAATCCATATTGGTTGCATCGATGACACCATCCAACCGCCTCATTCTATGCCGTCCTCTTTTCCTTTTGCCTTCAGTCTTTCCCAACATCAGGGACTTTTCCAAGGAGTCCTCTCTCCTCATGAGGTGGCCAAAGTATTGGAGCCTCAGCTTCAAAACCTGTCCTTCCAGTGAACATTCGGGGTTGATTTCTTTCAGGATGGATAGGTTGGATCTCCTTGCAGTCCAGGGGACTCTCAAGAGTCTCCTCCAGCATCACAGCTCAAAAGCATCAATTCTGCAGCAATCAGCCTTCTTTATAGTCCAGCTCTCACTTCCATACATCACTACTGGAAAAGCCATATCTTTGACTAGTTTAGTTTAGTACTATTTATTTTTTAAAGCCTTTCTTTTTCTCTTCAGACCATGCCTGGCTTGGCTTCTCTCCCTAATGGTTGTTTTCAAGGGTTTTTTTTTTCAAATGGTTGCCATTTCCCACCCATTTCCCACCCACCTCCTCCCAGCCATGTGTGCGGATGAAGCCAAGTGGTCTCTTCATATTTTACCTAGGTGGGATGCCTCTCCAGTTATATATGTCAGATTACACGTTTCAGGTTGATAAAACTTTCTGGTAATGCTGGACCACTTCCCTTCCAATGCATAGAGAGAAGGGAAGAGAACAGGGTGAAAAACGTATTTCTGAAAACCTTGGCCATTATCCTTATAATATCAGTCCTAGCCAGAGCACACCCATGGACTCCATGAGATTTACTTAAATGTTGGCCTGCCCTTTAGCCATGCATCATACTCTTCTTTAGCGGACATTAGCCACAAAAGACTGTTTTTAGTTTGTTTCTTGTTTCTTATTTTTTTAAACTGTTTTCTCTCTTTCTCTCTTTTCCTTTTGAAAAACACACACAGATAGATACATAATATATCCATATCCATATGCATTGATGTATGCCTTTAGACAGCCACATAGATTGGTGTGTGCACATCTCTCTCTCTCTCTCTCTCTCTCTCTCTCTCTCTCTCTCTGTGTGTGTGTGTGTGTGTGTGTGTGTGTGTGTGTGTTCCGTCTTTACAGTCGTGACCATCACCCCATGCCCATGGAGTTTTCTTGGCAGGCATAATGGAGTAGCTTGTCAGTTCCTACCCCAGGCGCCTACAGCACCTGGTATTCCCCGGTGGTCTCCCATCCAGGTACTAATCATGGCTGACCCTGCTTAGCTTCCGAAATCAGGTGAGATCGGATGTTGTTAGGGCATCTAGGCAGCTACATATCTGTATATCTGGACACATTTGTGTGTGTGTCCACTTGGATAACGTGTCTGCAAACAGAGGGGGAGAGGAGTATAAGAACGAGCGTGAACACAGGGAGAGAGAGAGAAAAAGACCTCATTTCTGAAAACATTTCTTTTTTAAAAAAACCTTTTTACTTATCCTCTTTGTGTTCTATTTTTAATAAGGTTTCTATCGGCCTCCTAATATCGATTAATTGTGACAGTTTCTCTTTTAGTAAAATAAAATAGTAATGAAGTACCGCACGCCCTATTTCCTCCTCTCCTCCCCATCGCCCGTTTATTGCACTTTCCTGCTGGCATGAAAATATTTAATGACAATCTTTCAACCTCTCATTGGGTGAAAAAATGCTGAGCAAAAGAGAGAGAGAAGGTGGGATGTATATGCCTATGTGCGCGGGTACACACACACACACACACACACACACACACACACACACACACACACACACACACACACACACACACACACACACACACACACACACACACACATTTAGGGGGATGGGGTGTTGTTTTCCCTTTGAGGCACAGAGCAAGGAGACAGAGGGTGCCCATATTTCCCCCTTGCTGAGGGGAAAAAGCTGTGTTTTGCTCTGTATTCTCTTCTCCATTAAAGGTGCCAGAATGCTCTGGATTCTCAGAAAACAATGCATGGGTAGGCTGCAAAAGAACCCATCCAAGGCCCTGGCTAACACAGATGTATTCTATGCATGGACCGAACCATACAAAGAGCATCACTTTCTGGTACCTAGGAATAGAAGATGCAGCAATAAATGACTAAAGCAAGCGTGCAAAGGACTTTTCTTGGTTCTGAGCAGCAAGGGTGGAGTCAAAAGCAAAAAGCAAACCCTCCTCACACATATACTAAGCTTTGGGCTGGGGGGGGGGGAAGGGGGATGTTTCTTTCCCCCCCAGAAGAAGCGGGGCTTGGGGTGGCTTTGGGGGATTCAATTGCACACACATCTACATATCTTTAAGTGAGAAGTGGAGCAACTCCCCGGGTGAGCTTTGGGATGAGGGGGTGGCTGCAATGTTCACCTCCTTGCCCCCCCTCCAGTCTTCCTGCCTTGAAAACTCCATGGACATGGAGTCATGAAGAGTCCGTCACGACTGTAGCAACATCACACACACACACACACACACACACACACACACACACACACACACACACACACACACACACACACACACACACACACACACACACACAGAGAGAGAGAGAGAGAGAGAGAGAGAGAGAGAGAGAGGGTGGGTCCTCCTACCCTGCATGTAGGAAGTATGACAAACAAAGCTCATGGGGTTATTGTTTTAAGATGGAGAATATTCCCTCTCCTTGCTGTTACCAACAGTAAGAAAATTGCAGGCGGGGGTCTCAACTAGACTTCTCTGGCAGCCAGATCAGTGTTTGGTCTCTCCTCAGTTCCCTCTGGCCTTCCTAAAACATTATGATTCAATTTTCAGTAGATCCTACTGACATGGAGAGGAAATTCCCCGTTGAATGGAGCGATCCTAGCCTCAGAGGGAGCTGAGAGATCGGGTTATCTTCTTAATTCAGTTGAAATAAAAGGGAACTCTTTTGTCCATGCAAAATACAAATGCAAGAGCAGGTGACACCTTTATGGGCCACTAAATCATGATTATTTTGGTGGTCTATCATGGTATCGCCTGCTCTTGCATTTGAGATGCAAGGGGTGGCTTTTCCTCCTGAGGAACCCGAGATGTGGAGGATACGCCTCCAAATCCAAAGGTGATCCTAGAGATCCCGGCTGGATTGGAGGCCCCAAAGGAAATGCCCCAACCTAGAAGTCCATCTCTGGGATCCACACATTCCTCCTCTAGTATTCTTGGGAAAGGTCCGTGGGGGTGGGGGTAGTTGTGAGGAAGAGAAGTCAGAAGGAGGAAGGCACAAGAGATTTGGGATCCAGAGTATTGGTGGAGTAGAGCAAAGTACCATTGAAACCCCGCTCATTTCAAGGCACTCAAGAGTGACAACAAAACATCCTGTGGTACCTTAGAGACAGACACATTTATTACAGCACTCCGGTTTATCGCTTGCAACCAACTTCATCCTTTGCTCAGCGTTGCTCCCGCCATGATATTTTATGTCCATGAGACTTCTCTAGCATGTTTTGGGTTGCACAAACCTTCCATAATAATAATAATAATAATAATAATAATAATAATAATAATAATAATAATAATAATAATAATAATAATAATAATAATAATAATAGGAGCCTCATGGCGCAGTGGTTAAATGCCTGTACTGCAGCTAAAACAGTGCTCACGACCTGGGGTTCAATCCCAGGTAGCTGGCTCATGGCTGACTCAGCCTTCCATCCTTCCGAGGTCGGTAAAATGAGGACCCAGCTTGCTGGGGGTGGGGGGGGGAGATGTGTAGCCTGCCTACTGTAATTCAGTTGTAAACCGACCAGAGACTACTTGAAGTGGTATGGGGCGGTATATAAGCAGAACACTTTGCTTTTGCTTTTGCTTTTGCTTTGCTATGATGATGATGATGATGATGATGATGATGATGATGATGATGATGATGATGATTTTGTATTGTGAATGAAGTCTGAGCAGAACAGGTTCCATTCAGGTCCAAATGTTCCTTTATTGCAGTCATAAAAATAAAGATACTACTTACTCATATGCTGAGGGTCAAATGAAATGTTGAAGAAAACACATGTTCCCAGCAATTAGCATTTGTGACTGTCTCCTGCTGCACAATTTCCTCAGGTGTGAGATTCTCAACCATCAGACATGCAAAACATGCCTCTGTTTCCCTTCCAGGGACTAATGGCAAAACTAAGTAAGCTGGGATGCAAAAGGCAGAGGTGAGGTGAAAAACTCTTGCTATGAGAAAAAGGTGTTGAATGTATTGTCTGCTTCACCCCTCAACTGGTAGCCGTTGTAGAGAGGCAATGTAGATAATACAATTCAGCACCTTTTGCCATGGCATGTGAGCATTATACTCCCTGTGAGGGACTGTTGTATAAAGCTTCTACATCTTCTAATTCTATTCTTTTTAATACTGTGTGCCAACTTGAGTCCTGTTATCAGGAGAAAGGAGGCCTATAAATAAGCCAAATAAATGAAATGAATAAAATAGTGAGCTTCCATGATTAATTGAGTAGGCGTAATGTATACAACAGAATTTTGGCCTGCGTGTCCTCTGCCAATGACCATACATGGGTTGCATGTTGACAAGTGGCATCCGACTTTATAGTGACCCAATAAGAGTTTTCAAGGTAAGTGAGATATTAAGGTGTGGTTTTACCTCTGCCAACCCACGAGTTTCCACAGCCAAGCAGGGATTAGAATCAGGGACACTGACAGGTCTTTGGGTCTGAGTTCCAAGTGTGAGTCTGGAATAGGATCTTTGATACTAAGGTCTTAGGGCGTTTATACACGACCCCTAAGCTCCGCTGCAAATGGCTGCAAGCTCCGGAACTTAAAAATGTTTCCCAGCTCCGGAGTTTGCAGACAATTAAGTGCGACCCTGCCCACTTTAGCGTGACCCAGCGCACTTTTCTTGTACCTTCTCTTTGGAGGTGAAAAATCTTTGATGTGGTGCAATGATAGTGAGTGCTGGGCTCTCCTCGCTTCTGTTTGCTGCTTTTTGGCTCCCGCCCCTTTAAGAGCTACTTTTACAGAGACGAGGGGGTTGGACTTGATGGCCTTACAGAGATGAGAGGCAGAACGAGGTGAGCGGCATGCTTTTCTTTCTCTTTTTCTCCCTCCCTCACGCAGCCAGCAACCAGGAAGTGCGGAGGGGGTGGGGACAGAGGAAGAGCGACGAACCCCTAAGATCTCTGGTCTGAATTTAAGTGGCCAGTGGATCTTAGGGGTCGTGTAAAAAGGCCCTGAGTCTTAATCCCGATTAAAATCAAGGCCCTTTTCTCTCAGAAAAAAATGGAGGCGTAGAAGGGTTCAGAGTGGTGAGTCGAGTCAGAATCATTGAGAATAAAATTGTCTAGTTTGACCAAGTCACAGGTGCCACTTAAGTCCGACTTGACAGCGAGTCTTGCGATTTGAGCCCCCATCTCAAGTTAGAACCCATATGTTCTGAGTCCTAGTCCAGTGATGGCGAACCTATGGTACGGGTGCCAAAGGTGGCACTCAGAGCCCTTTCTGTGGGCACCCGATATCGCCCCTTCACAGCCACCTGTATTCAGGTTAAATGGCTGTATTGGCACTTTGCAAAAAAAAATAGTGGGTTTTGAATTGCAGTTTGGGCACTCAGTCTCTAAAAGGTTCGCCATCACTGTCCTAGTCTGTCCCTTTATCTACTGCACCACATCGAGTACCAATGTTGGAACCATAACAGGTTGCTTAAAATCCACCCACAGGTGTAGCATCAGGGCTTACATCACTGCCATCCAGCCAAGCCCACTTTTGGTGTTGGAACAGTCTACTCAACAATCTTCTACTCCACTCCAGCACTTTGTATTGGTCAAATGTGATAATGCTGCAGCGGCAGTAATAAAATTAGGATGTCTTCCCCCCCGTAGAAGGATGCGAAATGCATTTCATGTTGACATAGATTCAATGTCCTGCTTGAGGCATTCTTGAAGGAACCAGCCTCGGCATGCAATTTACTGTGGTAATCATCTATAACTGCATGTCACAAATGTTTGCAGCAAACGCCGCCCCCTACAAAATATCACTGTTCCTAAAATACAGATGAGCCATAACGATAGTGCAGTTTCTCCAGAGAATGTGCCTAACAGAAGATTAGGCAATGCTTCTTAAATTAGCAATGTGTATTCTTCCCACCCACCCCATTGTTCTCCTCTGAATGCCTTCCCCCAGGCAGCAGGAGAAAGCAAGGGCTGTAAGTCTAATACTACCTCTTCCAAATGTTATCCAAAACAAACTCAGGTGTGTGGGGGTGATGTGTGTTAGGACTGAATCAGCACCACACCAGTAACAGTAACTTCAGTTTCTCCTTCTGTTTATGTTGTAGACAGGATTCAGGCAACCATTAACAAATGCAGCACAGACATTAATGGTTTTGTTTTGATCAGCCATTATACAGGGACGTATGGGGGAGCAGAAGGGTAAATCTGTACCAGGCACATTAATCTGGGGGTTCCTGAAGGGGGAGTAGTAGTAGGAAGCCGTGCACCCTCCCGCTGCCCAGAAGCCCCCTTTCCCCTAAAGCTTGGCGACAGCACCCCCTCCGCCACCTCTTCCGTGCACCAGGAGAGTGGTGAAGCAGGAAGGCAGGCAGGAGTGCGGTGGCTGCTGCACCCCCTTCTCCTCTTCTTTGCCTTGGTGGGAGATGTTAGAAAATAATAATATGGATATTCTACAGCATTCCCCCAAAACCCTGACAGACTATAGCTTAGTCTTTTAAAAATATTGTGTACTGGAAAAAACTCGGAGACTTAGCAGAACTCAGTGTTACTCAGGAACATTAGAAAAAACTCTTGCAGACAATATTTAGAAAAAATAATTTATATATTTATATTTAACTCAGAAAGCTTTTCTTCAGCATAAAAAACATATCAGGAAAAAACACAGCAACTAACCTTACACAGGAGCATTGTGACTGGCGTTGAGTAAAAGCCAGCAAGCAGTGATTCTTCCTTGCTACATTTATACAGATTTCAAGCACTACCTGCAGCTGCCCGTTGCTGCTGCAGCCTCAAAGTTTGTTCCTAAAACCTTTCACACCTGTGTGTGCTCTACTCACACACAAACTCTGTGTATCTACACTCCTCTGTGTAAAAGGTTTGTTTAATATTTCATTTATGTTTTTATATTTTTATAAAAACCTGACAGGAGAGGTGTAAGGCGCATGCACCCACCCCACACCCGCAGGGTTCGTCTCCCCGTTGCTGGGTGGGTGCGAAGTGGGGGCGGCGCCAGAAAGGGCGCAAAAACGAACTTTGTCCCCAGGCGCTCCAAATCCTGGCTATCCCTCTGCCATCACATGCTTGCAGTTTGCCAACATGTTCAAGGAAAGCAGAGTATGGCAATGTTGTTCTTTTGGGATACGACTCCCAGAATCCCCCAGCCAGGATAACCGTTGTCAGCCAAAACTGTAACCTTTACAAGCTCTGGGGGACATTGGCAGAAAATGGACGCAGAGATACGGGCTTTTAAGACCCCTGAATGTTCAAACAAGGGCCATGTTAGCGATGTGAGCTTTGGGTAGCTGTATGCCTTGTGTTATGGAAGGTACCCTGTTTCCCTGAAAATAAGACCTACCCCAAAAATAAGCCCTAGCAGGATTTCTATGCATTTGTTAAATATAAGGCCTACCCCAATAATAAGACCTAGTGATGGGCGTGGCTGTGCCCACACACACACACACACACACACACACACAGAGAGAGAGAGAGAGAGAGAGAGAGAGAGAGAGAGAGAGAGAGAGAGCATGTTGCCCCTCCCTTTCCATCCATGGTCCTTCCCCCCCCTCCCTTCGCTTGGGCCACCAAAGTTACCGTACTTTGTAGCATGTTTGCTTGCAGTTTCTGTTTCCTTGAAAATAAGACCTATCCAAAAATAAGCCCTAGTGTATCTTCTTGGGGAAAAATAAATATGAGACAGTGTCTTATTTACTGGGAAACATGGTAGTCCTCTATATGAAGGCATTGACTGTTCGATGCAGCTTAAAGAAAACAGCAACAAATCAGGAAACAAAGCCAGGGGGGAGGGATGGAGTTTTAGTTCCCCATCAAAGAGGCAGCAGTTTCTGATCAGGGTGGACAAAGCCACAGAGCTCACACAGCCTTCCTGCTGTATCAAAAAGTGGCAAGTGTCTGAATGGACAGAACCCCCTTTACATTTCCTGCTGCAAAATCATTGATTAAATCATCCCAGGTTCCAGTATGGCTATAGCACCCACTAATTACAAACCGAGGGAAGAGGAAAAATGTGACAAGGGAGAAAGAACGGCAGCTGAAGAGAAGCACAGGCTGGCTTCCTGGGTTGCCCTTTTAAAAGCAAAGCTGGATGAAAAGGAGGAGGGGAAGTAATAATTAAAATTAGAGCTGAGCATGAAAAAAAATGTCAAACTCCTTCAAATTTACTACTCCGTTGGTTCATATCCACATGACTTGATACCCATAGCAAATAGAAACTGATGGATTTTTTTTTAACAATTTCTGGTTCATTGGTGGTGAATAGGGATGGGTACGAAATGAAAAACGAAATGCCATTTGTCCTTTGCCATTGGCAATCTAGGCTTGGAATTCTGGGAGTTGTGGCCCAAAACATCTGGATTGCCAAAGGTTTGCCACCCCTTACAACGGCCCCCAAAGCACCCAGAGATCCCAATTTTGCAGAAAACCTCCCCTGACTCTTTCCTGCTGTCCCTCTAAGTTTGATTTTCAGGAGTCAGAACTATATATGTACCCTCAAAGAGGAATTCCCATTAAAGTTCCCCTAGCTACTTAGAAACACCAAATGTGCAAGACAAGGTTTCGATTCCTCCAAATCTGATGAAGTTTGGACTTTCTACCAAGCCAGTTGGTAAAGGGCTCTTTACTTGGGGGGTGTAATTAGTGGGTGTATAACTCAGATATATGAAACCCAATCTTACCACATTGTAGCGGAGAGTCATCTGAGGTTTCCCTATAAATGTGTTGACTCTAGATGCCTGAGGGCCACTTTTCTGGCGTGGGCCATTTGGGGGGTGCATACCTTGAACATTTGGAAACTAAAGTTCACCAGATCTTGCAGGGCTTATAGCGAACTGTCATGGAAAGCCTCCCTGCAAATTTGGTATCTCTGGGTACTTTGGAGGCATTTTATAGGGTTTAAAAGTTAGGGGGGAAAAGAATGTTCAAATCAATTCATCAACTCATCAAAAAGATCCATACATTTGTGGTGTGTGCATGCGTGCATGTGCTTGATTTGTTCACCTTGACAAATCACGAACCAAAACAAATCACATTTTTTAAAATTTGTTCCCACCCTGTAGTTAAAATGAAACAGAGCACTCAGGTATGCAAATAGTTGCTGCTTGGCCAGAAGCCCATTTGTCCTGGCTATGGCAGTTATTTTATTTTATTTTAGCTTAGTTTATACATATATACTGTGCACACCACTTCCTTTATCCTTAAAAGGACCCAAGGCAAGCTTACATCATCCCCAAAACAGTGGTACTCTCAGGGAAGGATAAGTTTGGAATATCTCTGAAGGGGCAGATGGTCACCTTGACTTGGGTATATATTAGTGGGTTGTTGGTGCAGGGCGCATCCTCCCTCTGCATAGGCCCTCAATCAATAAGGCCACCATCAAAGTTCTGTTACTGAATACATGTGGGTCTCTTGTTTGCAAAATGAATTGATCAGAATGAATCACAAGGCATGTGTGTGCTCCAAACTGGGGGAGATACAAAGACCTAATCTGGATAGAAAGAAGCAGTCACTCCAGCTGACATTTTTGAAGGATTTGGCCCAAAGACTCCAAGCTGACAGGAAATGGCACACAGACAGTTATTTACACATTAAATGCCCTTTCCTATCTTGATGCTATAAAAGCTTGCAAAGGTTAGGTAAGAGTTGATCGATCACAAGCTACATAAACGACAGAAGGTTGTGTGTGTGTGTAGGAGATGAAAATGTGTGTGTTAAAGTTAAACCAGTTTCTTTTTTGGAAGAACTGTATTAGGTCAAACTTTGCTGTGCACATGTTGGCATTTCAAAGAAGAAAGCTTTCCCAAAACTTGGGACCATTAAAAACAAAACAAAACACGGTGGTATAAAATCAAAACTAAATCCAATAAGAAGGTTGACCCTTTCTGACATCTGATTTCCCTCTCTTCCTCTGGACCCTTAACTTCTGGACCTCAACCATCTTTGCAAGAATAAAAGCAGCTCCCTGCAAGACTTTTGGGAATCTCATAGTATTGCAGCAAAAGTGTGCTCATTTTCAATTCTGTATCAGTGAGTTAGATAGCTGTCTGAGGAACCAGGGGTCAGGAGTTCGATTCCCCTCTGTGCCTCCTTCGAGGAAAGCCAGCCTGTGTGGCCTTGGGAAAGCAGCACAGTCCCAGGGCACCCCTAGGCTGCTTTTACACAACCCCTAAAATCCGCTGCAAAATGCTTGCAGATGCGGAGCATAAAATTGTTTTCCCACCAGCAGTGGACCTTAAAAAAAATAAAGTACGACCGTGCCAACTTAAGCGTGCCCCAGCACATTTTACAAGAGATAAAATCCTTGTTGCTGTTCCTTGTTGCTGTTTTAAAGCACTGCATGCCTGGCCCTCCTCCGCTTTTTGTTTGTTTTTGTTGGGTTCCCCCCACCCCTTTTAACAGACAAGAATTCTAACGGGATGGAACAATTAGCTGCTGCCGGTGGCAGGTGGAGATGAGCCTGCATATTTTTCCCTCCCCTCACCGCAGGCAGAAGCGATAGAAACAGAGTGCGGGAGGTGGGAACACAGAAAGCAGGACAAAAACCATGTTGGGGGAACAGACAAGAATTCTAACTGCGGATGGAACAATTCCCCACCAGCTGCTGCCGATGGCAGGCGGCAGATGAAAAGCCTGCGGATATTTTCTTGTCTGTCTTTTTTTTTTTTTTTGCCTCCCTCACCTTGAGAAGGAACCAGGAAGTAACGGGGCAATAGAAACAGAGTGCAGGGTAAAGGCTTCTTTGTCCTTTTTCCCTCCCTCCCCCTCACGGAACAGCAGGAAGTGCAGGACAAAAACCATGTTGGGGGGATCTGCATTTAAGTTGCCAGCGGAAACTGTTTCTGAATATTCTCTACCTGGAAAACCTTGAGAAGAAGTTGCCATGAATCAGAATAGACTGGATCAAACATTATTTTTAATCCATCATTGGTTTTAAAGAAATGCCTACAAGAAATCATCAAAGGCTGCCCGTTAACTTTATATGCCATTGTTAGTTTCCTTTGGAAGGGAGAACACTGTTCACATAAGTTCTAATCCCTACCATCCTAAATTTATATTCTGCACCAAAGGGGGAAAAAACACAACTGCTCTCCTGTAATGCAGTACCCACAAGAAAGGCTGCACTTCAACTCCCCTCTTTATAAGTATAATATTAAAGAACCGTGTCATTAAATGTAAGCTACTGTTGGCTAATGATGACAACATTGGCAATGAAAAGAATGATACATTAACCAAACAGAGTGTGGAATGTTTTCTGCCTTCAGAATTTTCCTGTCTGAAAAGTGATCTGTGTTGGCTAAGACATTCTATCTTGGACTAGCATAAAACTGTTACTAAGCCAGATAAATCACTGTTCAGGCCAAGAAACTGGGTCACAGTGGTGAGAGGAGAGGCAGCAGGAAAAAAAAATACTGATTTGGGAGATGTAGGAAACTGACAGTTCTGAAGCACGCCTGACCTGGGAGGGAAATCCGCTCACTACACCCATTAGCTGGTTCAGAAATAAGGCACAAGGGAGAAGTTGGCTAGTTCACCTCTTTGCTTCCCTATAAAACTAACTGCCTTAGCCTGGGCCTCATGTTTTTCTGCCAACCTGCAGCAAACCAGGGAAACTGATAACATTTTTGAAACAAAGAGGAAAGGAAATACAGTAATAGCTCGGATAACAAATGCCCCTGATAACATTTTTTTCGGATAACGCATCGCAATTTCCAGGTATAGGGCTGCCTCGGATAACAAATTTTCCCTATGGGCTGTCTCGGATAACGAATCACATTTCTAGGTATAGGTCTGCCTCGGATAATGAATTTTTTCTATGGGCTGCCTCGGATAACGAATTTTCCCTATGGACTGCCTCAGATAATGAATCACAATTCTAGGTATAGGTCTGTCTCGGATAATGAATTTTCTCTATGGGCTGCCTCAGATAATGAATTTTCCCTATGGACTGCCTCAGATAATGAATTTCCAGCATTCATCAGTAAAAAAGAGTTATCCTGGGCTGCATCACATCTGTAGCTTTAAAGTGCACTTTATAAAGAGTTTTGAGCAAAAAACCAGGTGTCTGGGTCATTTTCCTAGACTCTGGAATGGATTAATTGGTTTCCCATTCATTTCTATAGGAAACCGTGTTTCAGATAACAATTTTTTTCAGATAATGAATTGCCTCAGAGAACAAATTGAATTTGTTATCCAAGGTACCACTGTGTTTTTTAAAAAAGCTCGTTTGGCACAGTGGATAGCATATCAGAGGAAGACCCAAGGGACCTGGGTTCAAATCCTTTCTTGGCTATGGTGACTCATGGGGTGGGCATGTTAAACCCATCCTTCAAAATCTCACATGCCATCAAAAATTTTGTTACCATGTTCTTTATTATTTGTATTTTGATTTGGTATGTCTTTGTTTTGTTTGGGCAAGTTGTTTATTTTGCAACATGTTGTACACCGCCCAAAGTTCCCATGGGAAAATTGGGGGGGGGTCAACCAGTATAAAAATAAATAAAATACAGTAAATAAATAAATAGCAATTCCTATAATGGTTGCTATGAGTTGGAAGCAATGTGATGAGACACAGCAAGAAACTACAGTGGAGCCTTGTATAAAGGAAATAATTCGTTCCAAATGAAATTTTGTTAAGCAAATTTTCCTTTATACAAATTTCCCATAGGAATGCATTGAAAACTGAGTAATCCCTAATTGCGACCATTTTTATGCTGTATGGATTTGCTCCATAGGTGATTCTGTTAAGCAAATTTCCCCTATCTTTGGAATTTTTTATGTTGTACAGATTTTATGTTATACAAACCGTTTGTTATATGAGGGTCCACTGTATCTCTAAAAACAGATTTAGCAACTGGTACAAACAGAGTCTGGAAGAATGCCCATTTTAGTCTAGAGCTCCCAGAAGCCTTCCCACCAGCATGGAATTTGTGGGATTTTTGGAGCTGTGGTGCAGAAAAGGATCTTTCCCAGTCTCTGAGTATGGTTAGGAACAGAATCAGGGGCTTAACAAAGAAAGAAAGAAATTCCAAGGAAGAACCTGAGCACATAACAACAGTCCAGGGGGAACTGTGTGTGTCCCGTCAAGCTGAACAAAGCCCAACTAGCCACGAGAGTGATTTCTCCTGTTCTACCTTTTCCTGATCTATCTCAGTGATTTAGGTCTCTGGCTACGGAGTTCAATTCCGCACTGTGTCTAGGAGCTAAACTCAGTGATCCACAGGGATCTGTCCCACTCTGCAGTTCTAAGCTTAAGGTTACATTGCCATATAGATGTATTGAACCAATTACTCTACTAGATGAGAATAATGGGAACATAAGAAGAGCCATGCTGGATCAGGCCAAGGGCCCATCTAGTCCAGCTTCCTGTATCTCACAGTCGTCCTGTCAAATGCATCTGGGAGCACATGGTATCAGATATCTGTCTCCTGCTACCACTCCCCTGTATCTGGCCCTTGAAGGACCCTGGTTTTAAGCCTGGAGATGACACATCTCCATCATGGTTTGTAACCTGTGATGGACTTTTCCTCCAGGAATCTGTCCAATCCTCTTTGGAAGGCATCCAGGCCAGATACTGTCACCACACCCTGTGGCAGGGAATTCCAAAGACTAACAACACGCTGGTTCAAGACGTAACTGTAGCCTGGCACATCTGGAGGGCAACCAGTTGTGGAAGGTGATTCCGTTCCTCCTACATTGTTCTCTGTGTTGACTCTGCCCTGTGTTAGGAAATTGTTTCAAACCAAATCACTGTCTTGCTCCATCTGTCTCAGCATCATTTGTGCCTCAGAGGAGGGGGGCAATTATGTCTTCTCAGCCAGTGACGAAGGACCATGAGACTTGTCGTCCAAAAGCACCTGGATGGCCACTGTTGCCCAAACTAGAACTACACTGAATAGCGGCTGGAGGTGCTGCTGTTCCACCCAGTGTGTGCCTCTGAGCCCTTTGCTCTGCTCTGCGATCAGTTCAGGAATGCACAAATAAGTCCTCAATTCAATCTGTATTTACACCTTTGTCCATAGGCACTGCATGTAATCAATATTCTACTACAGTTCTACTACAGGGATTCGAGGCAGTAAAAGGTAATAAAGCAGGAAGGCAAAAGTCTCCTTTGTAGGTTAGGCTCTGTGATCCATAGAGTGCCTTCCAGCTCTGCAGTATGATGCCGCTGCTGCTGCTGCTGCTGCTGCTGCTGATGATGATGATGATGATGATGATGATGATGATGATGAAGAAGAAGAAGAAGAAGAAGAGGAGGAGGAGGAGGAGGAGGAGGAGCAGGAGCAGGAGGAGGAGGAGGAGGAGGAGGAGGAGACCAGGGACCTTGAAAATGATCAAATCAAAACAGCAGTAGCTTGAGCAGCAGGCACCTGAGTTGTCCCATTCCAATCTTGTGCGGTGGATGGTGTTTTATTTAAATGTCAAATTATTTCTACATGTGGGCTGATACTCATAATTTAAGAGGTACCTCTGCCCTCTTTTTATCTTTTTTATTTGCTGCAAGTAAACGTTCATCTCATCTATCAGTTTAATTTCATATCAGGCTGGCTGGATAGCATGCAGAATTAAAGGGCCCAAGCAGCTTACATCATTAAGAAAGAATACAGTATTACAGTTAACCACAGTGATATACAAATACTAAAAATGATCAAACAAATACTAAACAGGAAAACACAAGCAACACCAAAACATATTCAAAGCAGTAAGATGCAACAATCCATTAAAAAAACCCACTCAGGTAGCTAGTTACTGAGGGAAAGCTTGCCTGAAAATAAAGGTCTTTGCCTGCTTGTAATAATAATAATAATAATAATAATAATAATAATAATAATAATAATAATAATAATAATAATAATAATAATAATAATAATAATAATAATAATAATAATAATTTTATTGTCAATGTACAACATGTGCACAATGAAATTGGCTGAGTCTCCTTTGCCCACCCCCACCCCATCCCACCCCCATCCCACCCCCATCCCACCCCCATCCCACTAGCAACCACTCAGTCTTATTGCACCCTGTGTACTTGACATAGAATGCACCAGCCCACAGGTCAGTTCTTCTATACTTGTCCTGGGATTATTTCCCATTCAGCAGTCTGACAGCCCATGGATAAAAACTGTTCTTCAGTCTGTTGTTGCGGCAGGCTATACTACGATATCTTCTGCCTGATGGTAACAAGGTAAAGAGGTGCTGACCAAGGTGTGAATCATCAAGAATTTTTTCAACCCTCCTGAGGCAACGATTAGAGATGGGCACGAATAAAAAAATTGTGTTTTGTTTGTCGTTTGTCGTTGAGATGTCTGTTTTGTTTCATTTCCGTTTTTCGCGATTTTTTGAAAAATTTTCATTTCCGTTTTCCGTTTTCCGTTTGTCGTTTCTACCCACTTTTTGCGTGATTTTTAAAGCATTTCCGGGGGCTGCCAGAGCTTTTTATGCCCTCTGTGGCTGCCAGACCTGCCCAGTCTGCAACCTGGGCATGCTATTGGTTGAAGTTGTCCAGTAATTTACATGATCCCATCACATGGCTTGCCTCCATGTTGTGGCTGGAGTGGCAACATCCATTTTATCATCCTTAAAGGGGAAAAAACATTGGGAGAAGACAAAAACAAACACCCCCTGGTAGGTAATAATTTCAAATAATTATCACATTATCGCTGCATTTTTATGAATGTCCAGGGTGTTTTAATACCCAAGAAATCAATATTAGGCATCTGGGAGCCATTTTGGGTCGATGTCCCCTAACTCCCCTTAAAGGAAAAAAAAATACAGCGATCTGAGAAAAGACATAAATGCATGTTTTAAGGCCCCCAACCCCCTGTAGGTATTATCAGGCAGTATAAATAATTATCGCTGCATTTTTATGGATGTCCAGGGCGTTTTTTAACATTTAAAACAGCTCAATTTCATTGCACACCGCCAGTAACGGAAACAAAACCTACGAACAAAATCTTCGTGGTTCTGTTTGTTTCGTTTCATTTTCATCACAATTTTCATTTGTCGTTTCGTTATGTAACAGAAATGACAAACTGTAATGAAAATGAAAAAATGTGCGTTTCGTGCCCATCTCTAGCAACGATCCCTAGCAATGTTGTCCAGTGCACTTAGGGGACAGCCTGTGATATATTGAGCTGTGCTTACCACCCTCTGTAGTGTCTTCCTGTCAGCAGCTGTCAATCCAGCATACCAAACGGTAATGCAATATGTGAGGATGCTTTCAATTGTGGACCGGTAAAAGGAGATAATCAGTTGTTGCTTCACTTTGTTCTTACGCAAGACCCTGAGGAAATGCAGTCTCTGCTGGGCCTTCCTGACTACTTTGGTTATATTGATTCCCCAGGAGAGGTCTTCACTGAGATAAACTCCCAGGAATTTAAAGGAAGAAACTCTCCTTGTTGAAAGACAGTGAAGGTGGGGCCAGTTGGGTCTCCCGTGGGAGGGAGTTCCAAAGTCTGGAAGACAGTGTAACCATCAGGCTTTCCCTTTTCCTGTGCACCTCCCACAAGAAAAAGCTAGTCATGGTGTGGCCTTGGCCAAGTTGATCACCATATGTTGGAGCTGGTCTGTGGCACACAATTATTGTGTGTTTAATTCATGTTCCACTGTTCTCTCGGGTCAAGGCAGCTGTTTGAAACCCTGCCAGCCAATACTGGGGTTGATGTACCAAAGGTCTGTCCCAATATAAGGCAGCATCCCAGGTCTCTGGCTTCCTTCCAGCAGGGACGATTCAGACTTAAGTGGAGGCTAAGCTCCCCCTCTTTGGCACTAGTGTCAGGAATACAGGTGAATGCTTCGGGGTAAGTTCCCCCTTCCTAACTCCATGCATGAAAACCATCCCATATCATCAGAAGCTAAAACTGCAAAGGCTCTGCTTCTGTTCCCTGCAGAATGAAGAAGGATTCAGGCAATTGGATCTCCATGTTTCAGGCTTTAACCTCCTGTAAGCTCTACACAACATGGCAAATTGTTTGGAATCTTGGGTTTTGAAGTACAAAATGGCTCAAGTATGAGAACCATTGTATTTAGAAACAAGGCTGTCTTCTGGCAAGTTACAACCCTTCCAAGGGATGAATACCCTGACTAAGGAGGTTACTTCACATCCATTTTGTCTCTGTTCGTGTAGGGCTTAGGAGCAGTACAAAAATGTTATTTAATGTCCATCACACAACTACTGAAATTTGTCTTGACCATGCCCCCGGAACAGGTGCTAAGTGCGACAATCTTGTACCTGGTGCTGGGGTCGGGTTTTCCCTTGACACTCTTGGTCCCTGCTTTCTGTTCCGGGACAAGACACCATATGGTAACGACTGTCACACAACAAAACATTTGTTTTTCTCAGAAAACTGTGTCCAGTTTTTTTTAAAATTTTGACTTTTCAGAAGTGGTGTATCAATAAGTTTTTTTAAAGCACCCCTCTCCCAAAAAGAAAAAGGAAGCTAGACAACTTCAGTGTTTGTCACGGTACAAGACCATGAGATAACAGTTGTCATGAGACAAGTTATCACCACCATGGGAACACTAAAACAGGTAGAAAACCACATGATTGCAACCAATGCTGTCACAGTACAAAGCTAGTCACGGAACAAAGGAGGACGTGAAGTAACCACCTAAGAGAGGAGATACGGCCACCATCCTTGTAGCAGATCAGTGCTTCCCAACATTGGGTCCCCAGAAGTTCTTGAACTACAACTTCCAGAAATCTTTACCAGCACATTCAGTGGTGAAGACTTCTGGTAGTTTTAGTCTAAGAACATCTGGGGACCGGGAACCCTTGTACTAAATGATGTTAACGAGCAGTAGAATCAGAGGGAATATGCCACGTTCATGAGAATATAACAAATCTTTCCAGGCAAGGGTACAACGTACAGAGTTCTCTCATCCTCCCAGAGGTTGTCTCAGCTCCCCTCCCCTAACCTTTTATGTGAGTACTTCATAACCATTTAAAACTGCTTATTAAAGCCAGTTGAATAATGGCTTACAATAGTGGCACATGCAAAGCTAAAAATAGCCACAGGAGGTGGGGCTGTAACATACAGTAAAGAATGAGACACTTTGTGGTGGAGTTGAGAATTTCTTGTTCAATTGTCTGATTTATCCTAGTAATTATGTTCTCATTGTAATTTTCTTGAGAGCGTTGATACAGAGGCTGTCAGTTCTTGAGATGTTTGCCTGACTTGACTGTGTTTCAGAAATAAAAAGAGAGAGAGACTAGTAGCAGGGGAGAGTGTGTGTGAGCAGGGAATTTTTAGATCACAAGCATTTAGAGAGGATTAAAGACTGGCTTCCCCCCCAAAAATCCCAAATTGCTGCCTGAATCAGTCAAATCTGGATTGATTTCTGTAAGGTTCAGACTGAATGAGAATGGCCAGATTTGGTTCCATAGTAAAATGAAAGGAATTAAGAAGCTGATTTGTGGGGGCGGGGGGGACACAAGTGAAATTGGACAGAGCCCCAATTACTCTTGCATTTTCCTTCCTTTTGCAGTCTCTTTTGTGTCTGTTTTCAGTTTAAGTGAGCTCACAAAGACCATGGGTGGTTGCAGTGCCAATGTCCACACTGCACCTCATTTTGATGTGGTTTGAAGAAGAAGAAGAAGAAGAAGAAGAAGAAGAAGAAGAAGAAGAAGAAGAAGAAGAAGAAGAAGAAGAAGATTGGATTTCTATACTGCACCATCTAGCAACTAGGTCACTCTGGGCAGTTTACAAAATGTAACAAGCAAAACAATATACAGTGGTGCCTTGGATAACGATGGTAATTCATTCTCCGAGGTTAGTTGTTATCCGAAACACGCAGTTTCCCATAGGAATGAATGGGAAACCGTTTAATCCGTTCTGGAGCCTAGGAAAAAGGCACAGACACCTAGTTTTTTGCTCAAAACTCTTTAAAAAGTGCACTTTAAAGGTATAGATGCAATTTCACCTGGGATAACCTTTTTACTGATGCATGCTGGAAATTCATTATTTGAGGCAGTCCATAGGGAAAATACGTTATCTGAGGCAGCCTATAGGAAGATTTGTTATCCAAGGCAGCCCATAGAGAAAATTCGTTCTCCAAGGCAGACCTATACTTAGGAATTGCGATTTGTTATCCGAGGCAGCCCATAGGGAAAATTTGTTATCAGAGGCAGCCCTATACCCGGAAATTTGCAGTTGTTATCCGAATTATTCGTTATCTGGGGCAGTTGTTATCCGAGGTACCACGGTACAGTAATTATAGAATAACATAACAATAAAAATACATATAACAATCCATATCCGTATATACAAAAGCATAGAGCAGCAAAGGCAGAATAAGAATGAAAATCAAATCAGAGAAAATAATTTATGACCAGGGAAAGTGGCTCTATAAAGCCATGTCTTCAATTGTTTTTTAAAGACGGACAACAGGGGAGCCAATTGAATCTCAGGCAGAAGTTGGTTCCATAGACAGGGGCCCACTGTTGAAAAGTTCCTTGAAGTTGTTTTACGGGCTTCTTTCGGCATTGGGACCCTCAAGTGACTTGCCTGAGATGAGTTCGTGATGTGGGAAGAATTCTGCATCAGGATCCATTTTGACAGCCCTATTGCCTTAGATTTCATCCTCTCCTGATCCCTGGCAACTCCTTTTATGCTTCGCTGTGAAACCAGCAATCTGTTTAAAGGTCTACCCAGTACGGAGGGGAAAGGGAGAGTTCCCCAGATTTCTGCACAATGTATGAACTTAGGCACACCTATCATGGAGACACAGTAGCCTGCTGTAGTTCTTCCTGTCCTGTCCCTTTTGTGGGAGACATGCCAACTAGGATGAACAGAGGCTTTTGATCTCTCCCTAGACATCTGTCAAGTTCTGTAGGGTTCTTAGGGAAATGTTCAGGTGTTAAACTCTCTGACCCAGTATTCCAGATAATCATTTCCAAAATTCCAGCTGTGTCCAAATTCATCTGGGTATCAGTCTTTACACTGTTGCGATTCTCAGCAACATTGGCTTGCCGAATCGAAATCTTATCGAAAAACCTTTTATTGGCATCAGACAAACAAACATTAATATAAATAAGCAGTTAATGATATGATTAAAAGATATATATGTGCCCAATTAAATCATACAAGCTAAAACTGCAGGCGGTATAATAAAAGGTTATGTAACAAATCACAAAATGACAAAACAAGGAGCTTTACGTGGTATTTGATCATCCTCCATAGAGGCTAACCACCTAGGGGTAAACACCTTCATTCTTAGTGTGCACAACAAAGAACCCAGTTGGGAACTGTGACCTGCGCCTCTGTATCAATAAATTAATGTACAGTGGACCCTTGTATAACAAACAGCTTGTATAACATAAAATCTGTACAACATAAAAAATTCCAGATAGGGGAAATTTGCTTAACATAATCGCCTATGGGGAGAATCCGTACAACATAAAAATGGGATTACTCCGTTTTCAATGCATTCCTATGGGAATTTGTATAAAGGAAAATTTGCTTCACAGAATTTCATTTGGAACGAATTAATTCCTTTATACAAGGTCCCACTGTATATACTGGTATAAACTTTGTTCTTGCCTAGCAATAAGTAATGCAAGGTCACCTCTTCTGATCAGTCTGAGAATCTTACAATGTCATGGCTCCAAATGAGAGACACGGATATCCCTGTAGATAGTACAGTGGGGCAGCATACGTGACAGGGACTCTAAGGCCCCAGAATTATGAGGGCAGAGCCACGCTTCTGATGGCTGGGAGCTATATCTGCCATACAGAATATTTGACGGGAGTATGTTACATCTTGCTAAGGTAAAAGCATGCCATTCTTGAGGGTTATCTATAAAATGCAAGTAGCTGGCCGGTTTATCAGCATGCAATGGAAGTTGTAAATTCAGAGGTGAACAAACTTTGCAGGCTGCTGCTAAGAGATCTTGCTTTTTTTGGGGGGCTTGTCTAATTCTATAAACTTTATTTATCTACATTGCTTCCATGTTCCATATGCACAGAAATACTTTTAAACTAGAGATGGGCACCTTATGAAAAATGACACACTATTCCATTGTTTCATAAGTTTTTGAAACCTTACGAAACAAAACAAAATGTGAAACTGTTACAAAGCGAATGCTTCTTTTTCCCTTTCAAAATGAAACATTTCGTTATTCTGTAAAATGGCTTCCTTGTAAAAAGCTCCCCACCAGATTTGATGCCTCTAGGACCCAGGGGAGCCATTTTGTAGAGTAATGAATTGTTTCATTATTTTTTCATTTTGTTACATTTTTTTTACAAAACTTTAAACATGAAATGAAACAAACTGCTAGTAGAAACGAAACGGAATGAAATGAAACTCTGTTTTTCCATGTCATGCCCATCCCTACCTTAAATATTGAAAACATTAAAACCCTTACAGCAATGGAAAACGATAAGCAGAAAAGCTTAAAAAATAGGGAAACCAAACTTAAGTTGCACACAAATACTTAAATCAGAATTCAATCTAAAATACAGTTGTCAGAGTATGTGCTATTTGATCAGCCAGCAGAAGCAAAACTTATTGAATAAATAGTTAGCCAGAGACAGAGTTTTCTTAAAACCAAACAGCTATATTACAAACTGTGCAAAAATATATCACAGCATCACAGAACTTGTACAAAGTTCACAAAGCATAGAGGGAAAAGTCACATTAGTACATTTATACAAAATTCAACAGTATAACAGCATAACAAAATTAAACAGCATAACAGCATAACAGCATACATAACATTGACAAAATATATGACAGAGAAACAAAGTGGGTGCCTTACTCATGGAAGGCCCAATGAACAATGATTTACAGAACATTTTTATACATGTGTCTGTCCAATCATAAATGACATTACCTCATAGCTATTGCAACCCCTTGTATCAGCTAAAATTCATAATGCTAATTCTTAACATCTGTACTGCATTTGAAAAAACTATGCATTGAGTCACTGTGACTTTGCACTTTTACAGACTCCATCTTTAAATCAATTAAATACATATCAGATATATATAGAACATCCTGTCTAATACATATATTTCACTAAATAATATCTGACAACAGTAGTGTAAAAAGTGCAATTAAAAACCCTTTCAGCATATCTAGATGCAGGTGACAATTATTCTTAACACATACCCAGTCAAGTCAGTTTCAATCTATGGAGGAAAATCCATCTTGTCCTTGTGCTGATGCTGTTGTTGCTACTACATGATTCTTGTTGGTATCCAGTGTGTGCATAACCTTGTGATATAATGTTCCTTCCCTGGCTAACTTCCTTGGTTGTTATTTTTACCTTCCTTTCATTAATGACCAATGGTCCTTTCTGCTGGGTCTGTAGGTAAAAGGGCCCGGTTCACCAACAATGGGATTTTCCATTG
Source organism: Phrynocephalus forsythii (assembly GCA_029282475.1). Lineage (NCBI taxonomy): Eukaryota > Metazoa > Chordata > Lepidosauria > Squamata > Agamidae > Phrynocephalus > Phrynocephalus forsythii. Next base: position 122,193,901 of record JAPFRF010000005.1, on the reverse strand, counting down.
TTCCTGCACCTCCTGTAACACCAGGGGCTCATAACTCAAATTCCAGAAAGCTGCCATTATGATTATAAACATCTTTATTATGACCAAAATTTTGCAAGGTGTGAAGGAATAAAGGCTTCTAAAATAAAGGACTTGGTATACCAAAGTACTATAAAACTGGAGCATAGTAGTTACAGAAGATGCAAGTTATTGGATTTGCAAATGCCATCTATAATCATATTAACTCATTGCAACATAAATATGTTCTACTTGTTCCAACATGTTTTCAATTCTCTCCCATGGCTCAACTGTCAGCCATGAAAGTAATTCCCTTGCTAGTCAGTGTCATACAATAACTTTGCTTTTAAACTTTGCTGGAGTGCAGGTGGATTGTTTTAATAAACCACTGTTCAAACCTCATTTTAAAAATACAAAGTACATTTCCAGATCCTTTTTCTATACCCTCTTTTTTATTTTGGCATCCAATACACACAGCATTTCACATATCAACAGAGTTACTTCAGAGCACTGGAAGGGTTAGCTGCAAAGTCAGCAGCTCAGCGGTTAGAATCCTGCGAGCACCCGTTGTTAAGCCCCGCTCCTGCCAACCTAGCAGTTTGAAAGCATGCAAATGCAAGTAGATAAAATAGGTACCACCATAAAAAGTGGGAAGGTAAACAGTGTTCCATGCACAGAAATGCATTCAGCCATGCTGGACACATGGCCATGGACTTGTACAACACTGGCTCTTTGGGTTGAAAATAGAGATGAGCACCACTCCTAGAGTCGGACATGACTAGCAAGCATGTGCAGGGAGGGGGACCTTTACCCTTACCTTAGTACATCAGTGGGCTGATAAGGTGATCTAGTGCTTACCCATGAACATGTTTTTTTAAATTTGAAAAAATATTAAATAGGAAATAGGAATCTTTATTGTCATTGCCCCCTTGCAGGAACAACAAAATTTCATGGTTGCTAAATTCAACTCATATAAAAACATTCCACATAGATTTAAAAACAGCTACAACACATAAAATATGACATATAAAATAAGCTGACTTCAAAGTCCAGAATTTCCGTTTAAGGCCAATATTGCTCTAAAAAAGAAGCTATATTTGAGACGGTTTGTTCTCGCCCTCAGTACTCTATATCTCCGTCCCGATCATGTTTACGAGATCATGATCAGGGAGAATGATGGTGGGTGGGTGGGTGCTTCCATTATCCAAAACACCATACCCACCCAGTACAGCACCAGAATAGTATATCACCCACAGCCATGCTCTTTATCCTTTTAGAGAACAAAACAGGTGATCACACGAGGAAAACACCATTCCAGTTGTTCCAGCATGAACAGGTAGAAGCCTCCAGGAGCAGTGGGGGAAGGGGTTTGTCTGGCCGGAAAAGGGGGCCAGACTGATTTAAATTGGCCTGTGTCTCATGTGATCTTGTAAACATTTGCATTCATCCATTTTATACTTAAGGAAAATCCAACAGTAATTGACCATGTAGATCAGGCATATCCAAACTTCGGCCCTCCAAATGTTTTGGACCACAGCTCCCACAGGCCTTTGCCATTGGAAATACAGGCTTGGAATTCTGGGAGTTGTGGTCCAAAACATCAGGAGGGCCAAGGTTTGGATATGCCTGATGTAGATATAAAGCAAAGTGTTCTGCTTATATCCCACCCCATAGCCCTTCAAGCACTCTCTGGGTGGTTTACAATTTAATTATGCAGGCTACACATTGACCACCCAGCAAGCTGGGTATTCATTTTACTAACCTCTGAAGGATGGAAGGCTGAGTCAACCATGAGTTGGCTACCTGCGATTGAACCCCAGGTCGTGAGCACAGTTTTAGCTGCAGTACAGGGATTTATTTATTTATTTATTTATTTATTTATTTATTTATTTATTTAACTTATATGCCGCCCACTACCCAAAGGTCTCTGGGCAGCTTACAATCCAAAGAATAAAACAATTTAGAATAGTTAAGAGTAAAATATCAATAAATCATCAATAAAAACCTTACACTAAAATCATTATTCTAAAATTGTCATCAGCAGACCCACAATCTATATTATATCAATTAAAAACCTTCTGGAACAGGAAGGGTTTACCTGGCGCCGGAATGTAATCAGTGTTGGCGCCAGGCAGATCTCGATTGGGAGGGCATTCCATAGCTTGGGAGCAGCTGCCGAGAAGGCCCTGTGTCTACAGGCCATCCCTCTCACCTCCTTGAGGGATGGCTCTTTCAAAAGGGCCCCCTGGCTAGATCTTAATTGCCAGGTAGGTTCGTATGGAAGGAGGCGATCCTTCAGGTATCTAGGTCCTAAGTCGTTTAGGTCTTTGTATGTCAGAACAAGCACTTTGAATTCAGCTCGGGCAGCAACTGGTAACCAATGAAGGTTACACAGAATCGGCGTGATGTGATCCCTGGCGGCCCCACCACTTACCAGCCGTGCCGCACGATTCTGAACCAATTGCAATCGCCGGACTGTCTTCAAAGGGAGCCCCATGTAAAGCGCATTGCAGTAATCAATACGGGATGTTACCAGTGCATGCGTAACTGTCATGAGGCTGTGCTCGTCTAGGTAGGGGCGAAGCTGGTATATTTTCCGCAGCTGAAGGAAGGCACCCCTGGCCACCGAATCCACCTGGGCTTCCAGAGTTAGACCGGGGTCCAGAAGCACCCCCAAGCTGTGGACCCTGTCCCTTAGGGGGAGTGCAACCCCATCCAAGACAGGAAGATGGCCCTCTAACCTGTCCGGCAAAGCACCCATTAACAGTACTTCCGTCTTGTCTGGATTGAGTTTCAATTTATTAACCCTCATCCAGTCCATTATCTGGCCCAGACACAGGTTCAGTACAGAAATCGCCTCACCTGGATTGGTGGAAAACGAGAGGTAGAGCTGAGTATCGTCAGCATATTGCTGACTCCTCAGCCCAAACCTCCTGATGACCTCTCCCAGCAGTTCCATGTAGATGTTGAACAGCATGGGAGACAGTATGGAGCCCTGGGGAACCCCGTGACGTAAACGCCACAGGGCAGAGCAACTGTCCCCCAGCACCACCTTCTGGACACGCTCAGCCAGGAAGGATTGGAACCACTGCAGAGCAGTGCCTCCAACCCCCAACCTGGCCAGCCTATCCAGAAGGACACCATGGTCGATGGTGTCGAAAGCCGCTGAGAGGTCCAGGAGTATCAACAGGGTTGCACTCCCCCTGTCTCTCTCCCGGCAAAGGTCATCATACAGGGCGACCAAGGCGGTCTCCGTACCAAAACCCGGCCTGAAGCCAGATTGAAATGGATCCAGAAAATCAGTTTCATCCAGCAGTGCCTGGAGTTTTCCGGCCATATCCAACACCTTGCCCAAATAAGGGAGGTTCGCTACTGGTCGGTAGTTAACCACCAGCCCTGGGTCCAGGTTTGGTTTTTTTTAGGAGTGGTCTAATCACCACCTCTTTCAAGGTGGTGGGGACCACTCCCTCTCTTAAGGAGGCGTTAACAACCTCCGGGACCCAGGTGCGAACCCCCCTGGCAGATCTTTCAATTAGCCAAGAAGGGCAAGGGTCGAGTGGTGTAGTGGTAGCACGGACAGATCCAAGCACCCTGTCCACATCCTCAGGTCTCAATAATTGAAACTCATCCAATAAAACTGGACCTAAGCACGGCACACTGGATACATCCCTTGAATCTGCATCAATAGTGGAGTCCAATTCCCTGCGAATCTGAGCGATTTTCCCCTCAAAGTGAGCGGCAAACTGGTCACAACAGGCTGATGAGTTGTCCAGAACCTCCACCATATTTCTTGGTTGAAGAAGGTCCTGGACCACCCGAAACAGCTCTGCTGGACGGCACTCTGAGGAAGCAATACGGTTTGCGAAATAATGCCTTTTCGCCAACCGTATCGCCACGGAATAGGCCCGATAATGGGCTCTAAGCCGTGTTCGATCGGACTCACAGTGATATTTTCTCCACTTGCGCTCCAGCCGTCTCCCCTCCTGCTTCATTGCCCGCAGCTCAGATGTATACCAAGGAGTTGTCTGGGCTCTGCGTAAGGGGAGAGGGCGCTTAGGTGCGATCGTGTCAACCGCCCGGGACATTTCCCTATTCCACAGGGTGACCTGAGCTTCGACAGGAGCGCCGACCATATCAGACGGATAATCCCCCAGAGCTTTCAGGAAACCATCTGGATCCATTAGTCTCCGAGGGCGGATCATCTTAATAGATCCCCCACCCTTGCAGAGGGTCGGAGTAGCCAATAGCCTAAACTTGACCAGAAAGTGGTCTGACCATGACAATGGAGTCAGAACCAACCCCTCCACATCCAAACCACCATCTCCCAGTCCCGTTGAGAATACTAGGTCCAGGGTATGGCCCTTCTCATGTGTTGGGCCGATGACATGTTGAGACAGCCCCATGGTTGTCATGGCGGCCATGAAGTCCTGAGCTGCTCCAGTTAAGGTAGCATCAGCATGGATGTTGAGATCCCCCAGTACCAACAGTCTGGGGGTCCTCAACACCAGGTCCGAGACCACCTCCGTCAGCTCAGGCAGGGAGACTGTTGGTACGCAGCAGGGTGGGCGGTACACCAAAAGAATCCCCAATCTGTCTCGTGAGCCCAACACACAATATAAGCCCTCCAGACCTTTTCCCAAAGAGACAGGAAGCCTGGTCAAGGGGATAGAACTCCTATAGACTATGGCAACTCCCACTCCCCGGCCCTCCGGGCGACACTGGTGCTGAACCGAGTACCCAGGTGGGCATAGCTGGGAAAGGGGGACTCCACCCTCCTCTCCCACCCAGGTCTCGGTAATACATGCCAGGTCAGCACCCTCATCCAGAATAACATCATGAATGAGGGCAGTTTTATTCTGTACTGACCTGGCATTCAACAGTAGCACAGTGTGGCCCGTGGGCTCGCTGATATGGTCACCTGATTCCTTTTGGCTAGGGGTGGAACCAGAAGAGGGGATAGGTGTAAGATATCTAACCCCTCTTCTCCTATGCGGGCACGTTCCACTCCTACCGCTATACCTTCCCCTACCCAGCACAGTTTCAATAGTTGCCCCCTCCATTGCCCTCCCCCCTTCCTGTTCCCTTAGTTCTATTTTGGGTTCCTACTGTCAATACCTGATGACAAGAAAAAGAAAAAAAAACACTGTGTCACCAGGCTCCTGAGACTGGCTGTCTCTAACTACAGATTGATAGGCTGAGACAATATAACATGGTTAACTCTCTTGCTGGTGCTTTATGTTCTGTACATAATGAACCAGCTGTACTTGAGCACAAGTGTGCCATCCTGACAGGTAGATAGGACTGAGTCTGACGACCTCTGAAGAGGTCATATGTACATATACATAATATAGACCCTGGGATCTTGTAGAAGAGAGTGAACTCAAAGGACACAGAAGCTGATAGAATTGGCACGAAGTTGAAGTGAGCTGAAGTGTCTACCTGCCAAGGTAAACTTCAGGAGTTATTAAAATGGGCCAAAATATCCCTCACATACGTTTACTTTGAGAGTGGTAGAGTGGCACTCTTCAGATTCCACGTCCTTGGTGTCAAATATCTCAACTCAAAAAGCTAGTTGATGCTTCTCTGGAGAACCCTTCATGGTTCAACTTTCTAAAGCTGTGTTTTCCTCCCCTCCAAAGGAATGCTTCTTTAAATGGGTGCAAATAGGAGGTGTGAAAGGAAGGCAGAAGCACCCTCCCATTATATAGGTAGAGGCCAGGGTTGAAACACTGCACACCACAGGGATTTCTGCACCTCTCTCTGAAGCACAAGATTGAAATGAACACATGGATACCATGGTCTCCGGTGATAAGGTTCTGTGTGGTCTCTCTCCAAAGTTAATAAACGGCTTGCAAATCCAGTTAAGCTGCCATGTTTACAGCGAGGCTTAGCAAAAGGTGCATCTTTTTTAACCGTTTCAACTCACTGACCTCTCTAGCCCGTGCCTTGGAGTGATTTGTTCCGTCGCAGGCTATGATGGGATGCTGCCATCAGATCGCCCTTTGTGTGCCCCTTCGATGAAAAGCAAGCAAACAAACAAACATCCCCCTAATAACCCTCCAGATCATCTTTCTTTGGTACCAACGATGTTGCTGAAAAGCCAGCTCAAAGAGGGGAGACCTAATGAATGATTAATAAGCAGGAGAAAAGGCCAGTTCAACAGAGTAAATGCTCAGTAACAGCTCATTTAATCACTGGTGGAACAGCTGCAATTGCCACATTAGCATTAATGGAGGCTGTTTTGGTGTTTCTCCAATGCATGGTCTTTCTGTGGGACCTATTCTCATTTTTTTTATTTAATTTATTTTATTACAAATTTATAAAAAAACAGATAAACAGCAAAACATAAGGAAGAGAAAATAACACACAACAATATAACAGAAGTATAACAGATATAAGACAGAAAACACAGTGCTACCCCCCCCCCCTCGGGACTTAAACAAAATTACAACTTTCATATTATGGACCGACCTATTTCTCTCCAGAAATACATTGAGTCTTCTCCAGGTGTATAGCCTTTACCTTTTTGAAATACATATACCAGCAATTTATCCTATATTCCATTAAAGTCATTAGACTTGGTCAGCCCTTTCCTAATTTTAATTTTACAAGTCAATTTATCATTAATAGCTAGATTCCATAACTCTTTATACCATTTTCCATTACTAATTGATTATTAGATTTCCAATATTTGGCAAAAATCAGTCTTGCGGCCGTAACCATTATAATTACCAATTTCCCCTCCTCTTTCTTCAGTTGTGTATCTGCAACTATATTTAACAATACCAGCTGGGGGGACATTGGAATCTTTTTTCCCTAATATTTCTTGCATTTCAATAAAAACCAAATTCCATTCAAATTTCCTTTTTTCACATGTCCACCACATATGTAAATATGTCCCTTTATATTTTTTACATTTCCAATATATTGGAGATATTTATTTATTTATTATATTTAGCTTCACAAGTGTTATATACCATCTCCAATATACTTTATAACAGTTTTCTTTAACTCTCACTAACATATTCTTCACTATTCTTTTATTCCACATTTCCCCCATTCTTCCTTTTTTATCTCTTTATTAATATATTCTTGCCAAATCTCTGTTAACTTATTACTTTTTTTATTATCCTCCTGAATTAATATTTTATATATTTCACTTACAATTCCTTTCCTCTGCTCTTTATACTCAATCTCATTTCTTCTATCTATAATTTCTTCAAATCTGGTCAGTTTTCTACATTTCCCTACTTTATTTATCCATTCTTTAGTCCATTTTTCCAGTTGTATAATGTTCAACCAGGAAATATTTCCTCCTAATTATTCCTTTATGCTTTGTCTACTCTGCATTTGCTTTAACCAATCCCGCAAGTATATAACATTTTTATCATTCAGTAACATGTTTAACTTCACTTTTAAATTTTCTGGGAAATTCTTAATCTCTGTTATCCGTGTCAAAGGTGAAACTAATGGGCTTAAAATCTCCCTAAAGTTCCTCCAACATTTCATAGTATTTTTCAAAAATGGATTATTTATCATTTTCACCTGAACTTTAATGTCTTCCTTAAAAAAATATTCTCCTTTTGTGTAATTTCTAAGTCTCTCCAAATTAAATTATCATTTCCTATTATTAAGTCTGGAATATGTCTTAATTGATTGGCTATGTAATAGAGATGGGCACGACTAGGGAAAATGACATTTTCGAGTTGTTGTGTGTCGGAGGCAGCCTGGTGTCGGTTCGTTTCCATTTCTCGTGAAACTTCGCAAAAATTTGTCATTTCGTTTTTCGTTTTTTCGTCTGTCGTTAAACTGGTTTGGGGGGGTAGCAGGCTCCTGGAGGCACCTCTTTTTGGGGGTGGGTGTCTCCTATCCTCACCCACTAGGGAAAGCAGGCTCCTGGAGACCCCTCATACATGGGGGTCTCATCTCCTCACCTGCTGCAAAATGGCATGCATGCATAGCCATATGGATATGATTGCATACCAAGTTGCACGCAGAGACACAGCAGACTGGCAGAGGCATCCCTCTTTTTGGGGTGCCTTCCCTGCATCAGTCAGGCCTTGGGGGCATGGTTTTCATGTCACACATGCTGCCGGCCGAGCCGAGCCTGCAGGAGTCACCCAGAGCCACAAGTGGCGGACTGGCAGACTCTCTGCACCCACTGTGTCTCACTAAGAAGGGAATTGTACTTGTTGCATGTAGTGCAATGCAAGTACAGATCTGGCTTAGGCAACAGGGTTAGCGCAAGGGCTAGGGTTAGGCTAGTTACGGGTGAGGTTAGGGTGAGTATTGGGGTGCACCTCTGGGGGCCTCTCTGACCCACTTAGAAGGACAGTGTACTGTTGTATGGGTTAGGCTTAGGCTTGGGGTTTGTGTTCGGGCTACGGTTAGTGGGCTTTTTATGCCCGGTTGGCACATCCCAGAAGTCTCTGTGGTCAACCTGGCCAAGTGGCCATGCGATTGGTGGAATGGCTCCAAAAATTTGCATGGTCACTCACTCCCATGGCCAGCCCATCATTGCACAGGTGTAAAAAAAATAAAATGAAATGAAATAAAATAAAATAAATGGAGAGAGGAAAGAGGAGACATTTTGTTGCAAGAAAAACCCACTGCTACTGTAAAAATTCTGGCAGTTTCAAAATAGCAATTTTCGCATGTTTCTGTGTGGTGCTTGTGTGTTTTTGGACCACGATTTCAAAAAAAAAAAAAATGCAGTTGCCGCCCCATTTTGGATCCCCCACCCGCACCGCATGGCATGGTGACTCAAGTCCGGCTGCCCAGGACAGGAGAGGGTGGGAGGCCAGAACTCCCCCCCAGAAGCCACCCCTCTGGTAGGTGCACTCTGCACTGCAGGCATATTTTCACCTGCTTTTTGGCCTGGGAATGGGGGGGGGAGTTTAAAACTTTTTTTCTGTGCCGCTTCCGCTTGAATTGCGGCGGCCGGCGGCAAGTCCGGTGCTTGTTGCGAGCGAGTACGACGAGGATTTCCCCCACCACCAGAGCAGCCCAGGACAGGAGAGGGGGGGTCAACCACCCCTCTGGTAGGTGCCCTGAGCCCTCACTCAGGCAGGCATATTTCCGCCTGCTTTTTGGCCGGGAATCGGGTTTTTTTTTTAACTTTTAAAAACTTTTTTTCTGTGCCGCTTGGCATCGCGGGATCGCTGTGATGCCCCCAGGAACGACCACGACAAATCAGACCCAATTATTCTTTAGTCGGTTCGAGTTCGAGTTCTGGCAGAGTAATTCCCGTTACCGTTTCCGTTCCGTAACAGAAACAAGGAACGGAAACGGAAACGGGAATTCCGCCAAGTCGTGCCCATCTCTACTATGTAATATAGCTTAATATTAGGTAACCCTAAACCACCTTCTTTTGTGGTATATGCCATAAACTCTTATTGATCCTGGCTTTTTTATTGCAATTGCAAAACATATTAATTTTACCCTGGATCCCTTTCAGTTCACTTTCATCCCATTTTATAGGTAAGATCCAAAATAAAAAGTTTAATTTGGGAATAATTTTCATTTTACATACTGAAATCCTTCCAAACCAAGAAATCCTTAATTTTTATATTCTTTTATTTGTTCAGTGATCTTCTTAACTTTCTCAATGTTTATCTTAATCATATCTTGTGTTAATTTTATCCCCAAATAATTAATGCTGTTTATTACTTTACCTTTAAATACTTCCCTAAATAACTTTTTCTCTTCTTCAGTATAATAACAACATACATTCTGATTTGTTCCAATTAACTTTAATCCAGTTGCTTCTTCAAACGCCTTTAAATGCTTCTGTAATTGGTAAATATTAATCAATGGGTTTTTAATTACTAATAATGTATCATCAGCAAATAAATTAATTTTATTTGACTTCCCCTCTTCAACTTCTTCTAGTTCTTTATCCCTCCTTATTGCATTAGCCAACATTTCCATTATAAGTATAAACAAAACTGGAGATAATGGGCAACCTTGTCTAGTTCCTCGGCCCAGGGTAATACTTTCTGTTATTCCATCATTCACTAAGACTCTAGCCTTATTATAAGAATACAACTGATTTATTATATTACTAAATTGAGCACTAAAACCTAATTGATTAATTAGAATCTTTAAGGTACTCCATTCAGTTGTATCAAAGGCTTTACAAATGTCTAATGAGATTATTCCTACCTTCCAATTTTTACTACAGTGGTACCTTGTACAACGTAATTAATGCGTTCCAAATGAAATTATGTTATACAAATTTTCCGTTGTACAAATTGCAATTTCCCATAGGAATGCATTGAAAACAGAATTAATCTGTTCCAATGCATAGCTAAGGCTAATGAGGTTGCCCTGGCTGTGATGCTTGGGAGCGGGGAGGAGGAAAGGAGTCAGAGTTTGGCCACCACTGCTGCTGCTGCAAGGTTAGGAGGCAAGCGGGCAAGCGAGGCAAAGCAAGGCATGCCGTGCCAAGTCAGCCAGGCTCCCCGTTTATCTCTTCCAAGAAGGTAAGAGGCAGGCGTCGTGGGCAGGGTCTGAAGGGAGAGCGCGGGAGCGCGAGGGCTTTTATATAACCAATCTTTTGTCCACAATCTTTTGTCATTGGCAGTCTGGGCTCAGAATTCTGTAAATAGTGCTTCAAAACATCTGGAGTGTCAAAGGTTCACCATCACTGATATAGGCCAATAGTTCCTAATCCTGGATCCACAGATGTTCTTGAACTAAAACTCCCAGAAGTCTTCACCACTAGCTGTGCTGCCCAAGATTTCTGGGAATTGTAGTCCACGAACACCTGGAGTCCCAAGGATGGGAAGCACTGATATAGTCCAATTCTCATAAGATATTCCTTCCAGACCTTTAACCATCCTGGTTGACCTCCTCTGGACCCATTCGAGGTTGTCAACATCCTTTTTAAATTGAGGAGTGCAGAACTGGACACGATAGTCCTTGTGGGGTCTGACCAGAGCAGAATAGAGTGGTACTATCACTTCCCTTGATAGACACTATGCTTCTGTTGATCCAACCAAGAATTGCATTGGCTTTCTTGGCTGCCACATCACACTGCTGACTCATGTTCAATTTGTGGTCCACTCAGACTCCCAGATCTCTTTCACAGGTACTGTTCTCCAGCCATGCTGTATCTGTGCAATTCATTTCCCCCTGCATAGATGCAGGACCCTACATCTGTCTCTGTTGAAACTCATTATGTTAGCTTTGGCCCAGCCCTCTAATCTGTCAAGTTCATTTTGGATTTTTATCCTGTCTTCTAGGGAATTAGCCACCCCTCTCAGTTTGATATCACCTGCGAATTTAATCAGCCTTCTCTCTATACATTCATCTAAGTCATTCATAGAGATGGGCACGACCAGGGAAAATGACGTTTTGAGTTTTCGTGTGTTGGAGCCGGCCCGTTTCGGCTCGTTTCCGTTTTTGCGAAATTTTCCAAAAATTTGTCATTTCGTTTGTCATTTTTTCATCTGTCATTAGTACTGGTTTGGGGGGGAGCGGGCTCCTGGAGGAACCTCTCTGGGGTGGGTGCCTCCTCTGGCCCGCTATGAAGGGAAAGCGGGCTCCTGGAGGCACCTCTCGGGGTGGGTGCCTCCTCTGGCCTGCTACAAAATGGCATGCATAGCCAATTGGATATGCATACCAAGTTGAGACTCGAGGCACCTCTTTTTTGGGTGCCTCTCTCTGTTGACCACAGGCCCACTGCTAACTGCAGTGTCACAGTACGCACACTGGGGGAAGGCTCCTCCTCAGTCTCGGCGCTCTGTGGTTCACCAAGAAGGGAACTGTACTTGTGTGAGTGCAATGCGAGTACAGATTTGGCTTAGGGTTAGGGGGGTTAGCGCAAGGGCTAGGCTTAGGGTTGTTATGGGTAAGGTTAGGGTGAGTTCGTGAGGTGCACCTCTGGGTGCCTCTCTGACCCACTAAGAAGGACAGTGTACTGGCGTATGAGTTAGGGTTCGGGTTCGGGTTTGGGTTTGGGCTACGGTTAGTGGGCTTTTTATGCCCGACAGGCACATCCCAGAAGTCTCAGTCAAAACCTGGTCAAGTGGCCATGCAATTGGTAGAATGGCTCCAAAAATTTGCATGGTCCACTCCCATGGCCAGCCCATCATTGCGCAGGTGTAAAAAAATAAAAATAAAAATAAAATAAAATAAAATCAATGGAGACGTTTTGTTGCAAGAAAAACCCACTGCTGCTACTGTAAAAATTCAGGCAGTTTTAAAATAGCTATTTTTGCATGTTTCTGTGGTGCTTTGGTGTGTTTTTGGACCACCATGATTTCAAAATAAATAAATATTGCTTGCGGTCGCCCCATTTTGGATCCCCCGCCCGCACCGCATGGCATGGCAAGTTGGCGAGACTACGAGGATGCGCAGCCCAGGAGAGGAGAGGGGGAGGCCGGGGACCCCCCCCAGAAACCACCTCTCTGGTAGGTGCCCTCACTCAGGCAGGCATATTTTCGCCTGCTTTTTTGGCCGGGAATCGGGTTTTTCTTTTTCTTTTTAAAACTTTTTTTCTGTGCCGCGCCACTTGGTGAGTTGGCAAGACGACGAGGATGCGCAGCCCAGGAGAGGAGAGGGGGAGGCCGGGACCCCCCAAACCACCCCTCTGTTAGGTGCCCTCACTCAGGCAGGCATATTTTTGCCTTCCTTTTTGGCCGGGAATCGGTTTTTTTTTATTTTTAAAACTTTTTTCTGTGCCGCACCGCTTGGCGAGTTGGCGAGACGACGAGGATGCGCAGCCCAGGAGAGGAGGGGGGAGGCCGGGGACCCCCCCCCAGAAACCACCCCTCTGGTAGGTGCCCTCACTCAGGCAGGCATATTTTCGCCTGCTTTTTTGGCCGGGAATTGGTTTTTTTAATTTTTAAAACTTTTTTCTGTGCCGCGCCGCTTGGCGAGTTGGTGAGACGACAAGGATGCGCAGCCCAGGAGAGGAGGGGGGGAGGCTGGGGACACCCCCCCAGAAACCACCCCTCTGGTAGGTGCCCTCATTCAGGCAGGCATATTTTCGCCTGCTTTTTTGGCCGCAAATCGGTTTTTTTTATTTTTAAAACTTTTTTCCTGAACCACTTGGCATCGCACGATCGCTGCGATGTCGCCAGGAACGACCACGACAAATCAGACCCAATTTTTCTTTAGTCGGTTCGAGTTCGAGTTCTGGCGGAGTAATTGTCATTCTTCGTTTTGTTACGTAACGGAAACGAGGAACAGAAACAGAAACAAGGATTTCTCCGAGTCGTGCCCATGTCTAGTCATTAATAAAGATATTGAATAGCACCAGACCTAGAATAGAACTCTCTTTCCTTGCTGAAGAGAAGTCATTTATGATCACCCCTTGGGTACTATCAGTCAACCAATTACAAATCCACCTAACAGTAGCAATATCTACCCCACATTCTACTAACTTCTTTGCAAGTATATCATTTCGAAGGCCTCACTGAAATCAAGATAAGCAATATCCACTGCATTCTCCTCATCCACCAGACCTGTAACTCTACCAAAGAGAGAGATCAAATTAGTCTGGCATGATTTATTTTTAAGAAACCCATGTTGTCTTCTCATAATGACAGCATTGCTTGTTAAATAATTATAGACTGTCTGCTTAATAATCTGCTCTCGAATCTTTCCAGAAATAGATGTCAAGCTGACTGGTTGGTAATTATTTCCCTTTTTAAAGATGGGGACACTTGCCCTCCTCCAGTCTATGCGGACTTCCCCTGTTCTCCAGGAATTCTCAAAGATTATTGTCAATGGGTCTGAATTTGCTTCTGCTAGTTCTTTTAATGTCCCTAGGTGTAATTCAGGTGGCCCAGAAGATTTAAATTAATTTAGGATTTCCAGATATTCCTGTACTATCTCCCTACCTATTCTATGTTGCAATACCCACCCTACCTCATTTACTCCTCTTCCCAACTGAATTCTTTTTTTCCTTTTTGGAGAAAACTGAGGCAAAGAAGCTGTTGAGTAGTTCTGCCTTTTCCCTGTCTTCTGTTTGTAATTGGCTCTCATTCATACAGAGATCCTATCATTTCCTTATTTTTCCTTTTACTGCGGACATAAGTAAAAAAACAAACCTTTTAACTATCTTTAATCTATCTGGCAAGTCTAAGTTCATTCTGAGCTTTAGCTTTTTTACCATCCTGACTATATACTGACTATTTCATTCATTCATTCATTCATTCATTCATTCATTCATTCATTCATTCATTCATTCATTCATTCCTCTTTGGCGCATCCCCCATTTTTCCATTCCCTGTATATTTTTTTAATACTTAGCTGAACTGAAAGTTCTTTGGTCAACCATTGAGGTTTCCTTAGACATCTCCCAGTTTTTTTCTTCTTATTGGAACCATTTTAGATTGTACCTTTAATATCTCACTTTTAAGGAATTCCTATCCGTCTTGGACTCCCTTCTCTTTCAGTGTCTTGGTCCATGGAATCACAGCTGATAATTCCCGAAGTTTAGAAAAATTGGCTTTCTTAAACTCCAGGATGCTTGTCTGGCTATACGTAGCTTCCATTTCCCACTCGATAACAAATTCCAAAAGAGCATGGTCACTTCTACCTAAAGATCCCACCACTTTGACCCCATTTACAAGGTCCTCCCTATTGGTTAAGATCAGATCTAAAATAGCTGTTCCTCTTGTTGCCTCCTCCACCTGCTGGACCATGAAATTGTCTGCAAGGCCAGTAAGGAATTTATTTCCTGGGCTTTTCATCCTTCTATACTTGCTATAATTATTTCTGAGGAGTTTGTGGGTGAACGGTTCCGTGCATGGGGGAGTTAGCTGGTTCAACCACCATTGTGGAGGGAGGGGATGGCACACTGACAGGAAGAGCTTTCTCCATGTTCTTCTCCTCACACTGCCATTGAAGGTTTATTCCTGTTTCCAGATTTTGGGGAGAAAGCTTGTCTCTGAGGCCCCAAAGGTGATCATCAATTAGGGATGCAAGGCTGAGTGAGATAAACTGATGGACTGATTCCAGGAATGGGGACTTGATTCATGGCACTTGCTATCAAGCAGGACTTAAGTTACACCCATGGCTTGACTCAGACTCAACTTGTTTTTCTCCCTGTCCCAATGACTCCAACTTCACTCATGACTTTGAACCCACCCACCCCTCCCTTTTTTCTGGGTGTGTGTATGAAAAGGCGTATTTTTAATACGGACTCTGACTTAGGTCTTGGTACTTGGTTCACTAGAAGTGGTCTTGTGATTCAGACCCAACACATGTGAATATCCCTGTTTGATTCTATCTAAGGCAGTTGTTCTCCACCTGTGGGTCCCCAGATGTTCCTGGACTGCAATTCCCAGAAGTCTTCATCAGTAGCTGAGCTGGCCAGGATTTCTGGGAGTTGCAAACCAGGAACATCTAGGGACCCACTAGTTGAGAACCATTGATCTAAGGCAACCTCTTATCTCCTATGGAAGAAATCATTTTCATTCCTTTCTAAGAAGTATATCACTGGTTCAAAATTTTATAATGGTTATTATCAACCACTTTTATACATGTAGAGCTCTTAATTAACATTTGTCATGAATAGCTTTCAGATTTCTGCACTTAATCACCTTCCCACATTCTTCCTTTCAGATTTCTGCACTTAATCACG
The DNA here is from genome assembly GCA_029282475.1 of Phrynocephalus forsythii. NCBI lineage: Eukaryota > Metazoa > Chordata > Lepidosauria > Squamata > Agamidae > Phrynocephalus > Phrynocephalus forsythii. The sequence goes on along the minus strand of JAPFRF010000005.1, from coordinate 122,178,306 downwards.
TTCCCACATTCTTCTCACATTCTTCCTTATCTTATTTTAATATGCTGTTGGAGTTGCATCACCATATGACAAATGCACCAGCAAGAGGATACAGTCTGGAAAATTAGTAGGGGTTTTGCTGTTGTTGTTATTTGTTTGTTTGTCTGTTTGTTTCTGCACTCCTAGCAGATTTTCAGAATTAATTAGTTGGACTTAAAATTAAGTTCCTGACTTGCAAATATCGGCAGCATTCATTTTTCAACCTAAGAGCAATTTGATTACAGAAGATCTCTACGACCAAGATAGGAAACAAATAAATCCCGAACTCAATCTTCAGATTTCGAGCAAGGAAAAGGGGACTAATTGTTTGCTAAGCTCTACTGCATAAATTGGAAATACAGAGATGGGAATATTCCACTTCTTTGACTTGAAGAATCCTATAGCCAGCATGGCAGTGATCATGGTTCTGGGAGTTGTAGTCCAAGGCAGGCAGGCAGGCAGGCAGAAACAAATGAATTTAAAACACACACACACACACACACACACACACACACACACACACACACACACACACACACACACACACACACACAAACATGCAAACCGACCAACCAATAATTCTCACCACTAGAAGAAAAACTCTTTTTTAAAGGTGACAGCTCTTATTTATTTATTTATTTATTTTTATTTTTGTATTTATACCCCGCTGATCTTCCATACGGAACTCTAAGCGGCTTACACTGGGTGAACAGGCGCCAATAAACACAGATTCAACAGTAATAAAATATAGTATACAGCAAAAGGTAAGTTAAACAGTTAAAACCCGGTGCATCCAGCAAACCGGCAGTGCAAACTATCATCAAGCGACTCTACTAAAATAATAAAGCCTAAAGTACACAAACATTGTCACTTGGAAACTAGAGATGGCGGGACAAAAAAAAAAAGATTAGGGCTCACCGAAGGCCTCTCGGAATAGATAGGTTTTTACGGCTTTTCGAAAGGCCAGCAAGGACTCTGCAGAGCGCACCTTGCTAGGGATGGAATTCCAAAGGGAAGGCGCTGCCACCGAGAAAGCCCGGTTCCGGGTGACCGACTTCCGGGCTTCTCGTGGGGTGGCAACCCAGAGCAAGTGCGCTCGCACCTGCCGAACAGGTCGGGCCGAGGTGGATTGCTGAGCGATACGCTCTGCCAGGTAGTCCGGTCCCAAGCCATGGAGGGTTTTATAAACTAAAACCAAGACCTTGAATCTAATCCGGGCCGCAACAGGTAACCAGTGCAGGCAGACCAAGGCTGGGGTAATGTGGTCGTAACGATGGCCACCAACCACCAGCCTGGCCACCGCATTCTGGACCCGCTGCAGACGCCGGAGAAGATTCAAGGGCAACCTCATGTAGAGGGCGTTGCAGTAGTCCAGCCTCGAGATCACCAGTGCTTGGGCCACTGTTCTCAGAGAGTCAGCATCCAGGTACGGGCGGATCTGGGTGATCTGGCGTAGATGGTAATACGCGGCCCTGGTCACCGACGCCACCTGAGCCTCCATGGTAAGCGCCGGGTCCAGGACCATGCCCAGATTCCGCGCCCTCTCCACGGTCTGGAGGGAAACTCCCCCCAGAGAAGGGAAAAGGGCCACCGTACCCGGATGGCGAGCCCCCAAAGAACATAACCTCCGTCTTTTCGGGGTTGAGCCTGAGCCTGTTCGCCCCGGTCCAAGCCAGCACGGCAGCCAGGCACCAGGCACCCATCAAGGGTCCTCACAGCTTCCATTGCAGAGGTGGAAAAGGAGAGATAGAGCTGCGTGTCATCAGCGTACTGATGACAGCACACTCCAAAACTCCTAATGACCCCTGCCAACGGCTTTACATAGATGTTAAACAGCATAGGAGAGAGCGACGACCCCTGCGGGACCCCACAAGGGAGAACCCATGGGGCCGACAACTCCCCCCCCATACTGAACATACTGGGGATGGCCCTCCAGGAAGGATCAGAGCCAACTGCAAGCAGTCCCCCTGATTCCAACCTCAGAGAGCTGATCCAGTAGGATACCGTGGTCGACGGTATCAAAGGCCACTGACAGATCCAGGAGGACCAACAGGGTAGAGCAACCCCTGTTGGCTGCCCGGAGTAGGTCATCTTGCAGGCGACCAAAGCTGTTTTGGTCCCCCGACGGGGCCTGAACCCCGACTGGCATGGATCAAGGCACTGCCGATCCTCAAGGTATGACTGCAGCCGGACCGCCACCACCCTCTCGATAACCTTGCCCATAAAAGGGACATTAGCAATCGGACGATAATTACATAGATTGTCTGCCGCAAGGCCCGGTTTCTTAAGAATGGGCTTAACCACCGTCTCCTTCAGATGAGAGGGAAAACCCCTCACTGAAGGAGGCAGTGGCGATGACAGAAGCCCATTCGGCCATGGTCCTGCTGGCAGCTTTAATAAGCCAGGAAGGGCAAGGGTCTAAAGGGGTGGACGCCGGTCGGCAATGCGCCATAGCCTCAGAGGCCTCGACAACAGAAACAGGCCCAAACTCCTCCAACTGAGGCGACGAAGGTGGACCAGCAACCGGGGATGCCGGAGCAGTTCCACTGCAACCTGAGTCAAAGTCAGCACGGATGGCCTCAATCTTGGATCTAAAAAAGGCTGCAAAGTTCTCACTACTGAAATCAGTAGGAGGAGGCCTAACCAGACAAGGATTGGTGAGGTCCCGAACCACATGGAAAAGCTCCGCCTGGCGGTTAGAGGCCTCACCAATTCTCACGGAGAAAAACGATGACTTAGCCTCCGTGATCGCGTTGGAATAGCTACTAGTCTGGGAATCAACAGCAGCCTTACTAATAGCTGTCCGGGTTTTTCTCCAGCTGCGCTCTAGTCTTCTCCTCACCTGCTTCATTGCCCGGAGCTCCCTCGTGAACCACTGTGAGGACCGGGCTCGGCAACAGAGAAGGCGCTTAGGGGCGATCCGGTCTATGGTGTGGGCAGCTGTTTCAAACCAATGGTTAGCCACAACCTCAGCCGGAGCGCCAGTCAGTCCACCAGGAAACTCCCCGAAGACCTCCTGGAACCGCTGAGGGTCCATTAGTCCTCGGGGGTGGGCCAAAATGGAAGGCTGAGGGTCCCCGTGGGGGGCGATTGCCAAAGAGAAAGAAAGCAGGTGGTGGTCCGTCCATGACACAGGTAGAGACAAAGTCCCCCACCTCCAGACTCAAGATCCCCGACATGGAGGAAAATACCAGATCAAGGGTATGGCCAGACCTATGGGTGGAACATACAACATGCTGGGACAGACCCATGGAAGCCATGGATTCCATGAATTCCAGAGCTGCACCGGAAAGTTCACCGCCAACATGCACATTGAAGTCCCCCACAACCAAAAGGCGCAGGGACCTCAAAAGTGCAGCCGCGATGAACTCCGAGAGCTCTGGTAGGGATTGAGCTGGGTTGCGGGGAGCACGGTAACCCAGTACAATGCCAAATCTGTCCCGCTGCCCCACTAATAGGTGAAGGCATTCTAACCCCTGGCTAACCAATGTCGAGGCCCTGCTAACATAAAAAGAGTCCCGATGGACGATGGCGACTCCCCCCCTTCTGACCCCCCAACCTTCCCACCCCCTGAACCAGATACCCATGCGGGCAAATCTGGGAGAGAGAAGCCCCCCCCGTCATCGCCCACCCAGGTCTCGGTAATAAAGGCCAGGTCAGCCCGGCTGTCAAATATGGCATCGTATATGACGGGGATCTTATTACGGACTGACCTGGCATTTAACAGGAGACAGGAAAGGTTGGGGGCGCTGGGGGAATGACTCCTGGACATGTGGCAGGGAGCCGGGGGGGGGGTCAGAATGGGGGACAGGCACAAGCTGCCTGACCCGTGTTCTTCTTATCCGACTAACCCCTCAAGTACAAGCGTACCGCCCATGGTCCGAAACAGTTGGTATATGAGTCCCTGCAAACATGGCGGCCCTGGAAGAGGAAAAAAAAAAGAAACAATATATGCAAATCTAAAATGCAATACAGTGAGTAACAGTAACAAACCACCTTCACTAAGCACCACCCACCATACAGTACAAGAACCTAGAATAAAATTACAACAACAATATAATTAAACCAAAAGCAATAAAATGATGAAAAAAGAAAAAAGAAATAAGAAAATAAAAATAAAAATAAAATACATCCGCCAAGATAGAGCTGAAATTATGGGGGTGGGCTAGGCAGGGAGGAAGGAACAGAAGACAAAGGGCATAAATAGGGGAGCCAGAAGGGAAGAAATGGAAACAACCAACAAACCGTGGCTCAGTCTGCCGCCCAGGGGGGCCGAGGCAGCAATACGCTGGCAGCCGGTCTGCGGCCCAGATAGTATCAGGCGGCTGCACATCGGCGACCCGTTGCCCCAGCTGGCAGGTGATAACGGCACCCTGACGGCCGATATGCCACCCGGCTGGAAATCCTGCAGCATCTCACCAATGGCCGGCCAGCCACTCAGATTGATGGCCGGCGGTGGGCGACCAAAGTTGTTCTACCCCCCCAAGCTGATGATCGGGGGAGGGCGCCAGCGGTAAACTGCCGCCCAAGTCAATAGAAGGGCAACAGCAGCTACTCGCTACTCGCCGACGGCCGCCCTGCCGCCCGAGTTGGTTGCAGATGACAGTGCAACAGAACCAGCGTAAGATGTAATCATCGGCAGTGCACCGGCGGCTGCCCTGCCGCCCGAATAGTAACCGGTGGCAAACAGTGGCGGCAAACAGCAGCAGCACACCGGCAGCCGCCCCGCTGCCTGAGACAGCAGACAGCAACCGTTCTCCGGCGGCCGAGCAGCCACCCGGGTAGACCAGGGACACCAGCCAAATGGAGCCACAGGATCTGCCGCCCGAGGTAGCAAACTACAACGGGGGCGCGGCGGCGGCGACCAGCCACCGGGTAGACCAGGGACACACCAGCCAAATGGAGCCCACAGGCTCAGGCGGGGTGAAGTCAGACGCACGCTGCAAAGTCGGGGGCTGGCAAAACCAGGTGGCAGGCTGAAAGAGAGACCACGGGGAAAAACCACCGGAAAAAGACAAACGCCGGGTGCCGCCATGATGATGCTCAGGCGGGGTGAAGACCAGACGGTCGCCGGCAGCCGAGGGGCTGCCCAAAACCAGGCCGGCAGGCTGAAAGAGCCACCACGAGCCGGGGGAAAGGCGAGATGGAAATCGCCACAGCTCCCGAGGGGGAAGTAGGGGGTCAGGAAAGTGGGGAAGGAACCGACCACCCCGAGCCCTCAGGACCGTCGGGGGACAAACGTTGTTACCTGGGTCCTTCCCCGAACCACTGGGGGGAACTCCTCCGGAGAGGAGGTCCCCGAGACCTCCCGACTAACCCCCCACAGCATCTTAGGCGGAGCAGAGATTAAAAAAGAGCAAAAAGAGCTTAAAATCTCCCAGATTTGGGGATTTTTTGGAGATCTAGCCCAACCAAGTAACTTCTCCATCATAAGCCCTATTCATATCAGCCATCCTAAAAGAGCAATAAGAGTCCCCTGGCTCTATTGGCAGGTTTGCCTGGCTGATAACTCAATGAGTTAGATATCTTGCTGTGAAGCTGAAGGTTGGGAATTCAGTTCCCCACTGTGCCTCCTTTCAGTAGAGCCAACTGGTATGGCCTTGGGTAAGCTGCACAGTCTTAGAATGCCCTCAGAAGAACAAAATGGTGAACCGCTTCTATGTACTCTCTATCTAGAAATCCCTGAAAAAGAGTTGCTGTTAGGGATGGACATGAAACAAAAAATTTACATTACATTTCATTTCATTTTTGAACCCGTTTCATTTTGTAATGAATTGTTTTTTAAAACATTCATAACGAAACAAACCACTTATGAAACGGTTCGTAAGTATAAACATGGCTCCCCTGGCTCCTAGAAGCACCATATTTGGTGCCAGGGAAGCCATTTTTATATGTACTAATTGTTTCGTTAGTAACAAAACAAAACGGCATTTCATTTTGTTTCATTACAAAATGTCTTCTCTGATTTCGTAAGCTTACAAATCGATTTGTAAGCTTACAAAATGACAAAACAGTCTTTTGTTTTTTTGTTTTTTGCCCATCCCTACTTGCCATGTCAGATTTGTCTTCACAGCACAGTTAATATTTTTTTATGGAAGAATTGGGCAGCTCAAGGTTCAGGGGCGAACCCTCTGCCCCATGATCCTCTGGGAGCCATGTTAACTGCCATAATTCAATCAATCAACCAATCTCAGAAATAGCTGTACAGTCCTCTTTTGGTTCTGAAAATAAATGGGATGCTTTGTTGTTAAAAACTGCAGAGGTTCTTGTGACCTATTTACAATGTGAATGGCTGATCCTGAAATAGTAGTCATTCATTTTTTATGGCCTGGAGAAACTACTTGTACAGGGAAGGAAGAGTCTATGAGCATCTATCACATAGGGTCCGCCACTTGTTAAGGGGGGGCTCTGATTGTAGCCACAGGATTAGGAGATGGAACACTGGCTAGATTGGGATATGGAAAACTGGAAGCATTGATTGCCCTTCCTATATGCAGATACTGTATATTTCCTGGTGGAGGCTACAAAGCCAATTTAAAAATGCTTTAATTTATCAGCATCACATCTCCACATTTCATTTTAAACCATGCTTTATTATACTCAGACCACCTTAAGTAAAAATTTCTGCTACAGGCCAGCTCAGAACAATTTCTGCATCCATAGTCCTTCTTCCAGCATCAAATTATCTCTGCCACAAGGCAGTGCATTGACAACTAGAACCAGATTCTTCTCAAGTGGGACCAGAATGAAGAGTAGTTTAAACTAGAGATGGGCACGAAATGAATTTTTTGTTTGTTTTGTTATTTGTTATTCATTTTTTACCTTTTAAAACCAATAACGAACCGCCAATGAAACGAAGCGAAATGGAAACTTTCATTCTGTTCCATTTTGTTTGTCGTTTCCCCATAGGAATGCATTGAAGCAATGCATTCCTATGGGGAAAAGCCCAAGGTTTCCCCCCAATGCGCCTGGCGTGGGAAACCAGGGGATTTTTGGGGCATCATTTTTTTTGCTGCCCCAAGCGCCAATCAGCTGTAGTGCAGGCTTGGGGCAGCAAAAAGTGTTTAAAAACCCCTCCCCCCATTTGATGGGTGGGGGAAAGGAGGGTTTTAAAACATTTTTTTTGCCACCCCAAGCCCAAGCTACATCTGATGGGCACTTGGGGTGGCAAAAAAAGAAAAGAAAAGAAAAAAGTGTTTAAAAATCCCTCCTTTTCCTGCACCAGATCAAGCTACACAAGCACCACACACATACACAATACACTAAAAATGAAACAAAAGAAAATGAAACAAAAGACAGCACTGCAGATGTTTTGGACCACAACTCCCAGAATTCCAAGCCTGTATTGCCAATGACAAAGGACTGTGGGAGTTGTGGTCCAAAACATCTGGAATGCTGAAGGTTTTCCACCACTGCTCTAGGAGTTGATGTTTGATATTTGCAAGTTGCAACTAGAGTACACCCGTTGAATCAAAAGGGATTTGTGAGCCAACTCCTCTGCAATTTTCATTGTTTCAATGTGACTTCCTACACTGTGTGGCAGGATTTCAGCCACTATGAACAGAAATTAGAGATGGGCACGAACCAGTAAATTGCAGTTCATCCCAGTTTGCATGACTGTAATGAAACAACAAACACGTGCACGCACGCACACACACACACACACACACACACACACACACACACACACACACACACACACACACACAATTCGTAAAGGTGACAGCACATGTGAAGCTGCTCCCTTCCTCCGCCTCCTCTGGTTCAATCACCCACTAACCAGGCCCAGTGTGCTTGCTTCCTGTACCTGCTCCTCTTCCAGCCCAGGCTAGTCTTCTCTGCCCTGCTGATCTCCCACTCTCAGAGGCATAGAAAGGGTTTGCATCGCACCCACCCAGCAAGGGGCAAGGGGCAGCCGCTGCCTGGTGCCAGCCCAGAGCCAAGCCCAAACCCACCGGTGGCCACTCCGAGCTCAGCCGTCCCTGGCGAGGATACGCTCTTTGGAGGGGAAGGGGCACCATCTGTTTCTCTGTCTGGGGCTCCCCCTCTTTGACCTGGGGGCAGCAGGGGTGGGGACTGGGGAAGGGCAGAAGTTGTGGAGAGGGGAGAGGGGGGAGTCGACGCCAGTCACTCAGGCAGAGAGATGCCGGAGCCTCCAGGTGCCCCAGATTGGTACACGCTTGGGGCAAATGCACCTTCCACACCCTCCAAGATACGCCCTTGCTACTCAGACAAAAGGATGGGGTAGAAGAAGTCTGAGCTGTTGCTTGTGACTGGGAGATTAGTCAAGGAGGTGAAAAAAGGAAGCAAGTTGAACCTAGTGAGGAGGTCAGCGTTGGGAGCGACAACATCTGTACTGCTGCTTTAATGAGCCAACACAAACTGGCACAATCCAGTTTGTGCCCATCTAGCAGAAATCTGTGTGCTTAGTAGGTTTCTTTTCCTGGTGCTCCAAACTAGGGGGGGGATTTCAAGATCCTTTATCTCCTTTCTTTATCTTTCTTTATCTTTAAACCAGACTTTGAGATGGGGCATTTATTCTCTAGAACAGTGTTTTTCAACCTTTTTTGGGCCAAGGCACACTTGTTTCATGAAAAAAATCACGAGGCACACCACCATTAGAAAATTTAACTCTGTGCCTATATTGACTATATATAAACAGTAATTCACTTCCTCCGTGGGGGTTGTTCCTCCTGCTGGCGCGCCTTCCCGCCCTTCCTCCTCCTCCTCCTCCTCCTCCTCCTCCCCCTCCTCCTCCTCCTCCTCCTTCTCCGTGGGCTTCCCATCATTCATTCATTCAGTCAGTCGTTCGGAATGCTGGCGCGCCTTTCCCCCACCCCACCCCCACCCCAGTTGCCCGCCCCTCCTCCAACCATTCATGGCACATCCGGCTGGCCAAGCATCTTCTCCCCCCCTCCCCACCCCCAATCCGTCGTTTCCCACCGCCTGGGTCCCCTTCACTTCACCCGCGCCAAGGGTGTGTGTGTGTGTGGTGTGTGTGTGTGTGTGTGTGTGTGTGTGTGTGTGTGTGTTCTGCTTATATACCGCCCCATACCACTTAAAGTAGTCTCTGGGTGGTCGGTGGCGAGATTTTTAGCTGCTCCGGACGTGCGGTTTGTCCGCTCCAGCCGGCGCCCACCCCACCCCTTTTGAGGCTCCTTTGCCTTACCGGGGGAGGGTTCCCAGCTCCGTCCGCGCAGCCGAGGATTGGGGCCTTGCCCAGCGAGGCAAGCGGCGGCCACAGCGGCAGCGGACCGCCCATGACCGGCAGCAGCAGCGGCGAGGCTTGCAGCCTTGCCACGCTCTGGCCGGTCCCTCTTTGACAGGCCGCCTACCAGCTGAGCTCTCTGATCGAAGCCCTGATAAGGGCTCCGCCAGGGGGAGCGGCTTCGGCGGCAGTGGCGGGAGCAGCCTGGGAGGCGGCGGGAGCGGCGGCGGCGATCGGATCCCTCTTCTTCGGCGGCCCTGTGCATGTGTGTGTGCGCGTGTGCCTGGGGTGCAGGGAGTAAGCACGTGTGGATCCGCCTCTGTGCCGCTCTCTTCGGGCCAAGACGCCGATGGGGGGGGGAATAGACGCAGATGAGCAAAAAAAAAAATCTGTCTCTCTCTCTCTCTCTCTCTCTGTGTGTGTGTGTGTGTGTGTGTGTGTGTGTGCGGCAGCCGGCTTCTTTCTGGACGCCCCGCCAGCCAACATCTCGCGGCACAGTACTGTGCTGCGGAACACCGGTTGAAAAACACTGCTCTAGAATGTGCCTGTATCCTCTCTTATGATAGTGACATTTCCCCAACCATCCAGATAATGCATTTCTCATGTCACTGTCTCTAGGTACAAAACTGAAGCTACAGCAAGGGAAATGAAGGGTCACTTAGTTTTTGTTTTTGTTTTGGGGAAATTGTTTTGCACATTTTCTTTATGGTTTGAAGGATTAACTGCATAGAAGAGGTTTTCTGGGAAACGGCTTTGATTTGGGTCCAAATCCTAGGCACTAAGCCCCATGATCTTCAATGACGAACAGGGATGAAACCAGGGGAAAGGCAAGTAGGATTTTAGCCCTTTAGACAGATGGCGTTTTCACAAGGCGGGCTGCCTTTTTACATCCCTTCAAATACAGGACTGTCTCATTCAAAAGCGGCCCCATGGCTACACTAGGTGCCCATGCTGAAGATGGAGCAAACATTCTTTTTCTTGTTTCAAAGGTAGGATTAGATTAGAACCTAGGTATTAGAATTCCACAGGAGCAGATGCCAACAAAGGCTGTGGTCTCACTAGCGTTTTCTGCACATTTTTCCTGTGACGAACTGCGCAGTAAAAGATAGCGTCCTAACCGTGAAGGGAAGTAATTTGGTGCCCCAGAAGCACACTTGCACTGAAGTTTTTTTAAACCACTGCTAAGCACAATATGCCAGCAAATTTGGAAAACCCAGCAGTGGCCAGAGGACTGGAAAAGATCGGTCTACATCTGAATCCCAAAGAAAGGAAACGCCAAAGAATGTTCCAACTATCGCACAATTGCACTCATTTCACATGCTAGCAAGGTTATGCTCAAAATTCGACAAGGCAGGCTTCAGCAGTATGTGGAAAGAGAACTTCCAGAAGTGCAAGCTGGATTTCGAAGGGGCAGAGGAACTAGAGATCAAATCGCCAACATGCGCTAGATTATGGAGAAAGCCAGAGAGTTCCAGAAAAACATCTACTTCTGCTTCATTGACTATGCCAAAGCCTTTGACTGTGTGGACCACAACAAACTATGGCAAGTTCTTAAAAAATGGGAGTGCCTGACCACCTTATCTGTCTCCTAAGAAATCTATATGTGGGACAAGCAGCAACTGTCAGAACTGGATATGGAACAACTGACTGGTTTAAAATTGGGAAAGGAGTACAACAAGGCTGTATACTCTCACCTTGCCTATTAAACTTATATGCAGAGTACATCATGCGAAAGGCAGGTCTGGATGAATCATAAACCGGAATTAAGATTGCCGGAAGAAATATCAACAAGCTCAGATACGCAGATGATACTACTCTGATAGCAGAAAGTGAGGAGGAATTAAAGAGCCTCTTAATGAGGGTGAAAGAGGAGAGTGAAAAATGGGCTGAAGCTCAACATCAAAAAAACTAAGATCATGGCCACCGGTCCCATCACCTCCTGGCAAATAGAAGGTGAAGAAATGGAGGCAATGACAGAGTTTATTTTCTTGGGCTCCTTGATCACTGCAGATGGTGACTGCAGCAGTTTTGAGAGTCCCTGGACTGCAAGGAGATCAAACCTATCCATCCTGAAAGAAATCAACCCCGAATGTTCACTGGAAGGACAGATTTTGAAGCTGAGGCTGCAGTACTTTGGCCACCTCATGAGGAGAGAGGACTCCTTGGAAAAGTCCCTGATGTTGGGAAAGATTGAAGGCAAAAGGAAAAGAGGATGACAGAGAATGAGATGGTTGGACGGTGTCATCGATGCAACCAATATGGATTTGACAAAACTCTGGGAGGCAGTGGAAGATAGGAAGGCCTGGCGAGCTCTGGTCCATGGGGTCACGAAGAGTTGGACACAACTGAACGACAGAACAACAACAAGGGGTTGGTTTTAAAAAGTCCCTTAAAGATGTGCAGTTATTTGCTACTCTAGCGATGTGCGACCCCAGAAAATACGCAGTAATTAGCTTCATACCCCTTTTCCTGCCACTTCCTGTGGGTCCGGCTTAGAAAATCGACCCAGGAAAAAGGGAAAAGATGTGCAGTAAGCAAGTAGAGATGGGCACAGAGCAGTAAAATACTACCCTGTCGACAGGATACTAACTGCGCATCAAACACCATGTGACTGCCCGAAAAAAAACCTACACATGAAATTAAGATGCGCAGAAAACTTTAGTGAGACCACAGCCAAAGCATGATGGGAAATATTCTCTTGCTAGAAACCACCTCTCCTAATTCGGTCCCCCAGCATTTAGAGCAATGACAGGCAGCTGGATTGAGCCGCCATTTCAGTTGCCATGATCCCTCTGAGACACTGTAGGGCACTCAAAATGGTGGTTAGATCGAATAGTTGTACCACCACCTCTGGGCAGGCCTGTCAAGTCCCACTGAACACTGAAAGAGGACTGTACCAGAAGACCCTTTGTCCTTGAGCCTGAAGTCTGCTAAGGATATAAGAGAGGGGAAAAGGCTGTAAAAGACATTGCCCTTCCCCACCATTCTCAGGCTGCCTGAGGGAATCACTTGTCTACTCCTGAGACCCCATTGTTTGCCTCAATGACCAGCCCATGGAACTGGGCTGTCATCACATTTTTGCATTGTCTGGAGACAGCCTGCATAATCAGCCTGCAGAATCAGGAACCTGCATGTTTGATGCTTCAGTGTTTGGTTTGCAGCGGTTAGGATTATTTTGATTATTAAAAAAATAAACCAGAAGTTTATTTTATTGGGTTTGATGGTGACGTGTATTAGATCTATTCCTCCCTGCACCACACCCCCATCAGAGTCTCTACAGCATAGCTGCGTTTCCTGACATATTCTATTTTTATCTTCCATAGTTTTCATAACAAGGTCATCGTTTACCCCTCCCTCCCCATCATGTAATCACTGACTGATTTATTTTCCTCAGCTGTCTTTGCTTTTGCACTCATCGGGATAACCTGGAATGACAGACTTTGGTGCTCGTTGGGCTGATGAAGGGCACTCAGCATTCTTGCTTGGCAGGAGTGGGGAGGGGGCGCAGAGAGGCTAGAATAGATGTTGAAAAGGTATGCCTTACGTTCTACTGATGTTTGCTTCAGAAAATCTAGCTCATCTACTTCACTGAGTGTAATAAAAATAAACCATCTCATTTCACAGTAGCTCGGATGATGCATGCTTTCAGAATGGAGAGATTATACCCATAATTTCACAGTATTTATTTTTCATTTTCTTCCTCAGGTGGTAGGAAGCTCAGATTTTTGTAAATGTATTTCCTCTGGAGGAGAAGGGAGCATGCTGGCAGTGAACAGGATTTTTATATTAAAATGTGTATATTTATACAGGATGAACATAAGAACATAAGAAGAGCCATGCTGGATCAGGCCAAAGGCCCATCTAGTCCAGCTTCCTGTATTTCACAGTGGCCACGCCAGATGTGTCTGGGTGTGCAGAAGACTAGATATCTGTCTCCTGATACCACTCCCCTGCATCTGGCCCTTGAAGTACCCTGGTTTTAAGCCTGGAGATTACCCATCTCCATCATGGTTTGTAACCTGTGATGGACTTTTCCTCCAGAAATCTGTCCAATCCCCTTTTGAAGGCATCCAGGCCAGATGCCATCACCACATCCTGTGCCCTGCATTATTTTGTATGTCTAAATCATATTCCTCCCTTAGGTGCCTTTTTTCATACTAAAGAGCCCCAAATGTTTTAGCATTTCCTCATAATGGAGGTCTCCCAACCCAGTAATCATTTTAGTGACTTTCTTCTGCACCTTTTCCAGTTCCACTATGTCTTTTTTGAGATGCGGCAACCAGAATTGTACACAATACTCCAGGTGTGGCCTTACCATCATTTTATACAAAGACATTATAATGTTGGCTGGTTTATTTTCAATCCATTTTTGATAACCCCTAGCATGAAATTGGCCTTCTTCACTGCTGCCACACATTGGGTAGACACCTTCATTGAGTTGTCCACCAACACACCAAGATCTCTTTCCTGATCTGTCACGGATAGCTCAGAGCCCATGAGTTGATACATCAAGTTTTGATTTTTTTCTGCCCCAATGTGCATTACTTTACATTTTATTTATTTATTTATTTATTTATTTATTTATTTATTTATTTATTTATTTATTTATTATACTTCTATACCGCCCATTTCCCATAGGGACTCTGGGCGGTTTACACAAAAACATCAATAAATACAGTTGATAAAAACAGGTAGTAAAACAACAGCGGGGGACAGCAATAGGGCATTGAGAAAAGAAGAGCCCTCAATAAAAGGCAGGGGGCACAGGAAAAAAAATTAAGTGGAAATAAGGTCGCCATAGGCCTCCTTAAAAATCAGAGTTTTTAAAGCCTTTTTGAAGGCCGGCAGGGATGGTGCAAGGCGCAGCTCACTCGGTAGCTGATTTTCCTATAGTGAAACACATTTGCCATTTCGCAGCCCATTCTCCCAGTTTGGAGAGATCTTTCTGGAGCTCTTCACAATTTTCTGTTTTTTACCACATGGAAAAGTTTCGAAGAGTTCATGATGTTTTGCTTTGTGAGGAGAAAAACAAAATGGCTCCCATCCTACTCCATGTACAGGAGTACAGGAGTACAGGACTGGCAGATGAAGGTTAGAGGACTGTGCCTTCCTTTGCCTGAGGTTGGGTGCTAGCTTAGGAAGTACAAGATAGGCTGTATGGCACACAGTTCACTTTAATCTTGCTGCTGCCTCCCAGCCTCTGTTGTCTGAGTCAATCACCTTCTTCACTTTGCCCAATAGTACAACTGGCCATCAATACTACTATGCTGCAACCACCACCACCACCACCACGTGTGTGGCTCAGCAGGGAAAATGTTGGTGGTTCATGGTTAACAGACCTTGGTGAACCACAAGCCAGGACCAACCTCCATTTTCTCTGGCTGGCCCAGAGTTGGATTTAGACCCTGAGAAATTTATATAAGAGAAGGTAAGACATCCTTCTGGGAATCGCAGCCAGGCCCAACACGGAGAGGTCTCTTTCTCTTATAGGCGTTGACATTAATTCCCAAACACCCTTCCTTGATTTTGTCAAGATGTCACTTTTCCAGAATGCAGCAAATGCAGCACAGCCTGATGGTATACTCCTGGACACCCTGACCCAGCAGGAAAAGTCACTGGTGCTCATATATCTTGCCTTATGGCAGAGGCCTGATTTTTCTTTAATCTCCCTGTTCAGTTCTCCTAACTTGAGCACATTAATCTTAGCTTTCAGCACTCCTTTGCTCCTGCTCATGTATCCAATCACCCGCCAGTTCATTGTACCGATTTGTGGTCTCGTGGAATTAACTAGGTAGGCAGAAGGGAGTAGAAGAAGGGAGAAGGTGTACGCAGACTTTCCTGGAGAACGACGGCTTGATTCAGTCCTGGATAAGAATATAGGAACTTGAAAGAAGGATTATAGGATAAAACAATGTCTTAGTAGGAAGCATTAGAATTTTGCCACTTGTGATTTGAACACTCTGAAGCTTTCTCTTTTTTTAAAAAAATGCCAGCCTTTCAAGTGCAATTGTGTAGAAGTTACAAAGGATTGCAAGGAGAATTTGACAGCCTTTGAAAACCTGCATGACCTGTTGGTTGATATCTTGGGACTGTTGAAAGTTTGGTGGTTTAGTTGGATCCAGAGGTTGGGACTTTGATTCTCCATTGTGCCTACTTGATAAGGCCTACAACAGGCATGTCCAAAGTCAGGCCCAGGGGCCAAATATGGCCTGTTTTCAAATTTTGAGTGGCCCGCAACCTCTTCTCTCCACCAGCTCAGCCTGTTGCGCATCCCTGCCAGCTGCCCCCCCATACCAGATTGAGATGTCAGCTTGCAGTTTTATGGTTTGCCTGCCCTCCCTGCTTCCGTCCATCTCCCTAATCACCTGTCCGGCCTACCCTCCCCTGGCTCCGTTGCTGCAGCGTCCTCCCTACCTCCTTGCATGTCCTAGAAGCTTGTCCAAAGTCTGGTCTGGGGGCCAAATGGGCTGAATTGTCGGCCCCCACACATTTTCACCTCACCCTCCTTGCAAAAAGTTTGGACACCCCTGGCCTACATTCAGTCATCCATATGGTCCTTTACAGTTCTGTATTTCTAAGATTCTTTGTATCATTACTGCAACATTAATCTCCTTCTTTTTCTTATGGTCGTCAGTGTTTCTGTTGGCGTTGCCATTGCCTGTGTTACATAACTGCCATTGGAGGGATCCAATCCGTTCACTCCAATTTATCTAAGTAATACCGATAACAACCTTGCAGGATAGGTCAGACATGGAGGATATAAATCCTTACTCATCTCATTCTTGTGCGTGTGAATGAGAAAATGCACATTTTCATCATCTACTTTCCTGTGCTGTTTTCTGCCACTCAGCAACAGATTTCATGTTTGGAGGAGCAGGGTGGTGTTTTTTTTTTTAATTACAGAAATTATGGAAACCTGTGGAGAGGAGAAGGAAGAACTCTCAAAGGAATGAACATTTTTTCATAGACCATCTTGGCATTTCTGGTGATTGTGTGTTTTTACCGCTCAAGAGCAGGAAATACCTCGAGCATTCTTCATATCCCTGAAACAGACACACACACACACACACACACACACACACACATGCAGAGATGCAGATTTATCATAACTAGAGAAAAGCTTAGCCTTATGATTGGCTGAGAAAACTGCAATTATTCTTTTAAAAAACGAATTTGCCTGATGGATACCTTGCAGAATCAGCAAAACAAACCATTTGATACAGAAAGTTGTCTATTTTCTGGGTTGCCAAGGCATCCTAGGAAAGAAAGGATTTATGAACATTTGAAAAATGCACCCCCTGCCCACGAATGCATGAAAATGTTTGTAAAAGCGTTTCCCCCAAAACCAGTGGGAGTAGGAGTCCATTTGAAAAATGTGTGGATAAACACAGATCAAGCCCCACTCCCAGCCCCTATTTCAGTACAGGGAATGCTTCCTTCCGGTTCTTGTTCTTCTGGCCCACCCAGGCATGATATACAGCCTTATCCAGAAGGAGTCCTGATAGGAGCAGAAAGGCTGATTCATGTCAGGCTGCCATAAGGCCAGGCTTCTCCCATCCCCACACATAAACCAGAAAGGATTTTAGTTTGTTAAAACCAGTGTAGGTTCGATAAAGTAGGTTCCTTGATGCACTCCATTTAAAACGAGGGTGGCTGCTTAAGCCTCGCCAAAAAGAAGGATGTGCCTCCCCAAAAGAAAGGCTAAAGCGAACACCAGCTTGCATAAGAGGTATATGCACAATAAAAGTATGTACAAGTGTAAAATTAAAATTATTTTAAATAAATTCATTGAAATTACTGAGCATCTCACTCAATGAGGTAAGACCATGTCCATAGAATCACAGAATCATAGAGTTGGAAGAGACCTCAAGGGCTACCCAGTACAACCCCCTGACTTGCAGGAGCTCCCATCACAGTACTCACAACAGATGGCCATCCAGCCTCTGCTTAAAAACCCCCAAAGAAGGAGACTCCACCACCCTCCTTTGTGGCAGCACATTTCACTGCCGAACAGCTCTAACGCCCAGGAAGATCTTCCTAATGTTCAGATAGAATCTCTTTTCCTGTAGCTTGAAACCATTGCTCCGAGTCCTAATCTCTGGAGCCATGGAAAACAAGCCTGTTCCCTCTTCAATATGACAGTCTTTCAAATATTTAAACATAGGTACCATACTTCCTCTCAGCCTTCTTTTTGTAAGGCTAAACATTCCCAGCTCCCTAAGCTGTTCCTTGTAAGACATTTCCTCTAGACCTTCAACCTTCCTGGTCGCCCTCCTCTGGACCCGCTCGAGGTTGTCAACATCCTTTTTAAATTGAAGTGCGCAGAACTGGACACAGTACTCCAGGTGGGGTCTGACCAGAACAGAACAGAGTGGCACTATCACTTCCCAGCTGATTTGTCTGCTTGTTCCAGTACTCATTGTTCATAGGGGATGGGACACTTGAAGCCTGATCCTTCTTAGAGTTCTTTGCTTTTAAATCTGATGTGGTCTGGATGGCCCTTGGAATGGCGGCTTGTTCTCCTGAAAAGGAGTCTCGTGGAACAATGGCTAAGCTGCAGTACTGCAGTCAAGACTCTTCTCACAAATTGCATTCCATCCCAGTGAGCTCACGTAATCAGCCTTCCCTATTTTTGAGGTCAATAATTTAAGAACCTTTCTCACTGAGCAGGGTGGGAGTGGGGGGGGGGGAGACATGTAGCCTGCATAATTAAATTGCAATCAGCTCAGAGGGTGGTACATAAGCAGCATACTTTGTGTTACAGTTATTTTATTTTATTTTGTTTTATTTTATTTTACCGCACCTTTCAGACACATGGCCCCCATTAATGTCGCATGTAGGATGTAAGCTGTTTGCTGCATGCATCTCACTGAGTAAAGTATAAATGCCACAATACATTCCAGAATTCTTATCTACAGACCCTGGTTTCAGCCGACTATGGCTAGTTTGCAATAGTTTGGGGGCTTGGTGCCAGGCCTGTAAGAGTTAAACAACAAAAATATTCCCTTCATCCTTTTTTTAAAAAAAATGTAATAATGGCATGCTATTTTCAGGACGAGATGGACTGGGCTGGCCCCTTGCCAAAGGCAATATTCTCATTGCCAGGAAGCCAGATGCAAGGTCTTGTTGCCAGCCTATCTTTGGCAAGGTTAGGGATGCTTCAGCAGGTGCGAATGAAAAGCGCGCCGGAGCCTCCCAAACTGGCACAGAACAATTGCCTCCAAGGTGCTACTATGGCTGATTTCATGCTTTCAAAGCCCACACAAGTGAGGGGAGGTCTCCTCCCACTTGAGTTTACATTTCTGATGAATTTTCCTAGGTTCTCTTGAGTGTGAATTAGACAAGATTGGTTCGTGGAGAGGTGCAGGATGGTAGACCTGGTGTGGCTACCTACATATCAACAACAACAAAAAAGCATAAGAAGGAAGGACCTTAAGTCCCAAGATCTTGGAGAATGTAGATAAAAACTCAAAACGAGGCATCATTTTTACGATTTAAGCAGAATTATTGTTACAGGCCATCTATCAGCTAGTTCTATCCAGAAAACATGGTGACTATTACCTTTCTCTGTCTGGATCATATCCCTCTTCCCTGTCCCTTCTGCTGGCCCCTGACAGCCACTACTGATGCCCATTCTCTCACTGTCAGCTGTCACGGCAGAAAGGGGATACCCCAATGTTTAATAACATATGCATGAGTTTTATACATGTACACAGGCACCACACATGCAACGATCTTGTCCCTTTGTCCTACAACAAGCATTTAAATTCCTCCCTTTATTATGTTTAGCAAATGAAACAGCACTGAACTGACAGGAGATGGCAAGCATTTCAGCCAGGGCTGCATCACTTTCTATAGCGTTAAAATGGAGAGGAAAATAATTGTAAAATATGATTTGCAAATTGTCCGTGAAGATTCTCAGTCATCCAGGTGAGCTTATCTGGAAGTTGAGTCATCATGGCAACTGCACTTCTTTTCTTGAGGGATCAAAGCGTTTCGGTACTCATTGAAGCAGCTTCGTCAGTCTAAAGAAAGTTAGTGGTGAGTCCTCAATTTTATAGTTCATTCCACAGGCTCATGAAGTGGACAATGGCCACCTAACAAGCCTATTCTGGCCATTGTCCAACTTATGAGGCTATTAGACCAGACTGATGTGAAATCAAGTCAAAATATAAATTGGAGGCCTTGCCACTACCTTTCCTCAGACAGATGAAGCTGCTTGGATGAATAGTGAAATGTTTTTCGATCTCTCAAGAAAAGAATCCCAGGTGCTATGATTCAATTTACAGATGCAATTTACAAATTGTTTGGCAAATGTAGTCCTTACCAGTGGAAGCATACCACAGGCACAAGGAGTAGAGTTAATTCCCACAACACATGCTACTCTGTGCATAATTGACAATATCATGTGGATTGTGGACATTTCCAGAAACAACTCATGAGTTTCTTGCACCCATGGCACTGGCAATTTGGTTTGCTATGACTGTCACACATTTGTTTTCCCCTTCCCTTAATTCATGCCACTTACCATTTTTAAACTTTGTGAATGCTGAATGAGATGAAAATTTCTTGCCGGATTGTATGATGTTGTATTAGTGTGATGTTGACTGTTACTATATATTTTTATTACGGCAGTTGTGTTTGGACAAATTGTTTTTCAATCTGTTGTACACCGCCCAGAGTTCCCGATGGAAAGTCAGGCAGTAAGTAAGTAAGTAAGTAAGTAAGTAAGTAAGTAAGTAAGTAAGTAAATAAGTAAATAAGTAAATCTGTTGTGGTGCTGCTTTGCCCCAGGGTTGGACAGCAGCTCTTGGCTCTGCCCCATGGGCAACTACAAAAGCTAGAATACTGCTTTTTCTTTGCACATGAAAAAAGGACATATTTGGATGATATTTGCAGTCTTTGTAACCATTTAAGAGTGAACTGTGTCTTCCAAACAGCAAACAAATAAAATTTTTTTTTTTTAAAATAATAATAGATCAGCCAATCATTTATTTTTTTGATGGAGCTAGACCTTTGCAGGCATAGGGGTACCTGAGATGAAAATCGAGGTGGCCACTTTTCAGATGAACTCATGCCTATTTTTGTGCAAAAGCAGTTTTCAGAGAGTGGCCCATAAAAAGACACTTCCTTCCTGGATTCCTTGAGGACCAGAGTTCTGACAGGCAGCATAGAGGCTGCCTTAAGTGAGAGATGTGCAGTATTTCAGAAGCATAATGTAGAAGAGGAGAGTGCCCTCAAAGTTGGGGAGCTTGAATGATTGGACTCCTCTTCAACCCCTCTGATGGCCTTTTGAGCAATTTGTATGAAAATGACACACATCAAAGAGGTATCTCTAGGTATTAGAATAGCTACATTTCAAAAGGTCAGGTGCAGTGTAGGGAGTTATGGTGGCTGAGAACCAGTTAAAGTCTTCCACAATAGGGAAATATGGTGGTGTTGCAGGAATGGCTGCCCCCTTAGCCCATCTTATAACATTTCTACTTGACAGATTGCTAACATTCATGTCCATGCTTCACTTCAACTCGGCGATGCCAACCTCACCAAGGGAGAATAAATAACAGCTATTACTACTCAGTAGTATTACTACTGGTTCAGATGAGGGTCTGTCTATATTGGTATGTTGATATGAACTATAGATCTTGGGTAGCTTATTTTGGATCAGCGGGGGGTGGGGGAGAATTGCATCCACTTACATTTCTACTAGAGATGGGTGCTTTGTATTTGTATCCAGAAGATCTGACTATGAAGTGTGCCAGCACAGCTGTGGCTACGGCCCTTTCCCACCCCCTAGAACCAGCTTGGGCCACTTATTTTGTAGCCCACGTCCACCCCACATCCAAAAACAGCCAATCTGAACAAGCTTTTTTCACTCTCCCAAATTTCTCTTGACCTCGGGAGCCTCTGGAACTATATGTCCAAGGATTAGAAGGCGAACCTGTCAATAACTCAACTTTCCTTCTTTGTTCACAGGGGTTTTCACAGACATGAAACCTAAAACATGCTAACTCTGCACCCACCCACCCTTTTCCAAATCCTACACAAAGATATATCTAGGATTCAGATACAGTTCTAACAGCTTCAGAAGGAAACACATTTGGCTTTAGGGGAATCAGGGGAATCACTCTGAGTGTCCTGAGGCTGTTTTATATCTGATATTTGGCCGGATTCTCCTCGATGCCGAGTTTGACCCTGGAGCAGTGTTTGTAGACCATCTTTATTTATGTCTTCTCCATGTACATAATGGGTGTGAAACACGTTTTCCTCCAAATAGCTTTTTCAGTCTACTTGGAGCCTTTTCACACGACCCCTAAAATCCGTGGCAAATGGCTCCCAGATCTGGAGCTTAAAATTGTTTCCCCACCAGCTCCGGAGTTTACAAAAAATTAAGTGCGACCACGCCCACCTAAGTGCGTCCCAGCACACCTTTCAAGTACCTGCTCTCCGAGGGTGAAAAATTCCTGATGCGGATGTAACTTAGTTTCTTCTGTTTCTTGTTTTTTTTTGCCCCCTCGCCCCTTTAAGAGATAATAAGAGACTGGAATGAGACGGCAGAACGGAGGTGAGCCGAGACGGCAGAATGGTGGTGAGCGGGCATTCTTTTCTCCTTTTTTTTCTCCCTCCCCTCACGCAGACAGGAGCCAGGGAGTGCGGAGGGGGTGGGAACACAGGAACAGTGGCAAACCCCCAAGATCTCTGGTCTGAATTTAAGTGGCCAGCGGATCTTAGGGGTCATGTGAAAAGGCTCTTGGACTCATTGTAATTCAGTCTTCTTCCAGCTGCTTGGATGAGTAGTGAAACATTTTGATTTCACAAGAAAAGTTGCCATGATTCAACTTCTGGATAACCTCGCCTAAGAACCCCATAGACTTTTCCTCCTAATGCCCAGTAAAAACAATATTTGTGGAGAAATATATATATACGGGTAGATCTGAGTGAAGATGTAGATGATTCCCTTGTAACTCACACAGTTACTAAAGGGAATCATTATGTCAAGACAGAGTATTATGGTTTTTTTTTAAATAGAATAGAATAGAGTTTTATTGTCATTATGCATATGCAAAATATGCACAACGAAAATAGAGTGCTGTTCCACTACACACTCTAAGCATACAAAACACATAAAACATATAAAACACCATACAAAATATTAAAAACTCTTAAAATTGCTTACAAAATTTAAAACACTACTTAAAACTGATTAAGATAGTGCTAAAACTGTCGCATTTAGCTTGGATACCGCTCTGTGATAAAAACTGTTCTTTAGTCTATTTGTCCTTGACCTAAGAATCCTGTATCTCCTGCCAGACGGCAACAGTTCAAAAAATTGGTAGCCAGGATGCGAAGGGTCTCTCAAAATTCTAGATGTCTTCCTTGAGCATCTGGAGTTGTATAATTCTTCCAAAGGAGGAAGAGGACAGCCCACTATCCTCTCAGCAGTGTTTATGACCCTCTGGAGTGCCCTTCTATCTGCCACTGTGCAACTGGAAAACCAGACACAGAGGCAGTAAGTGATAGTGCTTTCTATAAAGCCCCGGTAGAAGGTTACCAACAGTTTCTTAGACAGTTGTTCCCTCCTGAGAAGTCTCAGAAGATATAATCTCTGTTGGGCCTTCTTAACCAGTGCTTCAGTGTTGGCACTCCAGGTCAAATCCTCCTGTAGAATAACTCCTAAGAACCTACTGTCCGTCACCCGCTCTACACAAACTCCATCAATAATCAGGGGCTGAGTGTCTGGTTTCCTTTTTCGATAGTCCACTATAAGTTCCTTGGTCTTGTTGATATTTATTATCAGATTGTTGGTTCTGCACCACCGTAGCAGCCGATGCACCTCCTCTCGGTAGGCTGACTCATCTCCACCAGAGATGAGTCCCACTACTGTTGTGTCATCGGCAAACTTGATGATTTTATTTTCAGGATGAGTATGAGTGCAGTCAGAGGTGTAAATACTAAACAATAGTGGGCTCAGCACACAGCCCTGTGGAGTACCCATGTTGAGAGTGAGGGCTGACGACATGTAGTCACCTAATCTGACCCTCTGTGAGCGATTTGATAAGAAATCCATGATCCAGGCACAGATGGAATGACAAAAACCAAGGTCCTTAAGTTTAGATATCAGTTTGTGAGGTATAATGTAGACTACATCAGCCTTGGAGGTGTCCAAAGCAGGGGAGGGGATGTAGACAACTGTGGGTATCCACTTCTTAAATATTTTTTGGAATTTTTGCTGTAGCATGCAGTTGAGAGGTGCAGTGGTACCTTGTATAAAGGAATTAATTCGTCCCAAATGAAATTATGTTAAACAAATTTTCCTTTATACAAATTGCCCATAGGAATGCATTGAAAACAGAGTAATTCCTAATCGTGAACATTTTTATGTTGTATGGATTTGCCACATAGGCCATTCTGTTAAGCAAATTTCCTCTATCTCTGGAATTTTTTATGTTGTACAGATTTTTGTTATACAAACCGTTTGTTATACAAGGGTCTACTGTATACTGTTTCTGCCCATGGAGTTTCCATTTAACTACTAGATGGTAATATAATTTTCTTCTTTGAGTTTAGGCAGTTATTGAAGGTCCCAAAGCAGCAAGATAATTTTACACTCTGTTGCAAATGGCACCAAAATGGGGAATGGCAGCAAATAAGGGAGGTCAGAAATAGACATGGAAAATATTTGGGTTTGCGGGGTGGGTGGGTGGTGGAATTCAAAGGATCAGTGGTCCTCACACAATACAAATGTAGAAGAAAGTGACACATTTATTAGCTCACAAAAATCAGGCAATTAATGGAAGATTTCATGGAATAAAAATCAACTTCTTCAGGGACACACTAGGAGCTTGTGAGTAGTTAAGAATTATAAGTGATTTCCCCCAAAATGCATGGCAAAAATTCCAATCTTCTTATTTAAAGCTGGTTATAGAGAGGCTGGTTATGGTTTTTGGTTTTTGGTTTTTTGGATGAAAATCCCTAGAATTACAGAAACTAAGGAACTTATAGGCATTACTGTAGTTATAAACTGGGAAGGAGCTATAGTCCCCCCAAAAATGCATTTCTGGTCAGAATTTTTAAAAATATTTTGGAAATTGGAAGATTTTGGATTTTGAATGCAGAGTTGACTTCTGACTTGGTGCAATTACAAAGAGAGAGAAAAAGTAACATGTTAACTTCACAGTTTAATGTGACCCCAATCAATCTGCATTTGCCATGCAAGTACCTTAACTGACCATTAACCAAATATTGTTACCCTCTCCATTCTGCACTAGAGATAGTCCTGACCTGCCAATTCATTTATCCACTGAACAGATATTTGGCCCTTAAGTCCCTGCCTCTGAAGTGGGTGCCTGCTAGAAGAGGCAGAGTTTTGAAATACAAAACTCCTGTTCAGAAAATAAACAAACCAACACAAATTGCTCAACTGGCTGTTTTGTGCCCATCTCTAATCAGCACTTTGGTGGCGGAGGTCTCCAAAATGTGTCTATCAGTGGGAATAACTGACAGAACTGTACTCTGTTCAGGAACCCTTGCTTGCTAAAAAAAAATGGATAAGGGGGGGAGGAAAGATAAAGGGGAGAAGGAGAAAAAAGATGAGATTACTGGGCAAAACTGAGCACACACACACACACACAGGACCGGCACTTCCATTAAGGCGAACTAGGCAGTTGCCTAGGCCTCCAAAATGGAGAGAGGGCGCTGGACAGCCTGCTGCCCCCCACCGCCCCCACCTGCCAGCCGCCTGCTGCCGCCCACCCGCTGCCCCCTGCACCCATCACCACCCACCTCCATGCCCGCCGCTCATGCCCGCCCGCCCGCCGCCCCTCGTCTGGGGCGCAAAAAACTTAGCACCAGCCCTGCACACACACAAGTGTGTCTAAGCAAGTATGTCTAAGAATATTGAAGTAAATCTCTTACTCAGGTCTAGTAATGGTGACACAAGGCCCACAGAGCCATGGAACAGAAAGGAAGACTATTTTGGTTGCTTGTTTTTCCTGCACAATTCTCTGGTGGAGGGCCAAGCAGAAATTTCTCTCTGTTGAGACTGAGCCATTCAGAAATGGATTAGAAAATGAAGGGCACAAGGGGGACAATTTTCATTACTTCTGAGAGAACCCCTTTGGGAGTAAACAAGGACAGCAATAATAAAAAACATGATGAGGTTTTTACAAAATTTAGAGTGCACAAAGATGAGAATTTACTGTGTGGGAAATTTATTTTGTATGGGATATTTCACCAAACACCTCCATGTCTATAGCTTTTGTTTGATCTATTTCTCATTTTTCCTGCTTGTTCAAAGCTGGTTTAATGGAAATGGTGGGTAGGAATACTTCATCTATTTCCAGCACTGTCCTGAGTTTCAGTATTGGCTCAGGACTCAGGCTTGGCTGGCTTTTGTTTTGTTTTGTTTTGTTTCTCTCTCTTTTGTGTTTATTTCTTTAGGTGGAACCAAAGAGGTCCTAAAATTTAGGATTTTGTGTGTGCCAAAGAATGGAATTTTAGGTGGCATCTGTATTCACTAATGAAGTAGGAAGGATCAAATCATTTGCTTGATGTGAGATCTGAGTTCAGTGTTTTATTTCAAGGACTGCCTTTCCTCACAGATCAATATTTTGGTGATTTAGAGCAGAGGTTGGAAACATCTAATATCTAGTTCAAATTAAGGTAAACCCACTGAATTCAAAACAGCTGACATAAGTGTTGTTGATATCATTCTGCAACTGCTATGTTTATTTATTTGTTTATTTTAGAGTATTGTTACCCCGACTTTCTCCTTGGAAAAGGATCCAAGGCAGCTTACAGTAATGAGGGATACTTCAGTACAATTAAGACATGTTCAAGTATTGAGAACAGGGAATTGAAGAACATCTTACAGCATTAAAAGACAACATTAAAGCTACAAGAGAACACAAGCAGTTAAAAGAAGACTAAAATTCCATGTAAAGTTATTATGAGTGATAGAAACTAACACTGAAACATAGTGTCAGTCTAATCACACAAGGTTATAAGTGGTTATAAACACAAAGTCTATGCGATCCTATAGATTCATATGAAAGACATATCATTCAGGAAACCTTCTTTCTAGGTTTGTCCTTTCTCCTGCTTTCCTTCCACTGGCAAGCAAAGATTTTTTCCCTCTTTGGGTGGTTTTTGAAAACATAGCAGGCTGCACAAAGAAATGGTTTTAATGAAGGATATTGCTTTGGGGGGTGAGTGGGAGGGAAATGTTTTTTAGTTCATTTAATTTATCACTCTTCTATTATTGTTGAGTTGCACTCAACATATTTTTAATTTATCAGTTTTCTGTTATTAATTGTTGAGTTGCACTCAAAATATATCTTTAAAAGGAATAAATTTTGTAAGCTGCCCTGGCTCCCAACATTGGGAGAAAAACAGGATTTTATTTATTTATTTATTTATTTATTTATTTATTTATTGAGTATTTTTACCCTGCCTTTCTCCTTGGAAAAGGGCCCAAGGCAGCTTATAGTAAAGAGAGACAATATACAGTCCATTCCATTTAAGACATATTCAGTTTGAGAAACAGGGAATTGAGGGCTATCCCACAGCATTAGAAGGCAACATTAAAACTAACAACAATCGATAACATAGTGTCAGTGCAATCACACAAGGAGAGATATAAACACAAAGTTATAAGTGGTTATAAACACAAAGTCTGTGTAGCCATGTATGGTAGACTCATATAAGGACACATAATAGGTAGTCCATCATTCAGGGAAAGCTTGCCTGATGAGAAAGGTCTTTGTCTGTTTCCGGAATGACATATTTATATACACTTATGGACACACACTATCTGTCTAGCTATAGTGGATCTTTTCTAGCTGGGGCTAAAAACTGGACACAGAAAACTCCCCAATTCCCTCGACCAGCACAGCAAATGAGAGTCTAAGGGCCTTTTTACACGACCCCTAAGATCCGCTGGCCACTTAAATTCGGACCAGAGATCTTAGGGGTTCGTCGCTCTTCCTCTGTCTTCCTCTGTCCCCACCCCCTCCGCACTTCCTGGTTGCTGGCTGCCTGAGGGAGGGAGAAAAAAGAAAGAAAAGACTGCCGGTTTACCTCCATTTTGTTCCGGGCAGCATTCAGATCTCTTAAAGGGGTGGGGCGCAAAAAAAGAACAAACAGAAGCCAGCAGAGCCCCGCACTCACTATCCTTACACCGGATCAAATATTTGTCACCATCAAAGACCAGGTACAAGAAAACTGCTGTTTGGTCGGGCTAAAGTGGGCGGGGTCACACTTAGTTGTCTGCAAAGTCCGGAGCTGGTGGGTAAACATTTTTAAGGTCCGGACCTTGCAGCCATTTGCGGTGGAGCTTAGGGGTTGTGTATAAACGCCTTAAGTTGAAAATGGAACTTGTACTGGACCAGTGTGGACAAAGCTATGAAACAGAATAAAACAACTGTATGTGCAGAGGGTGTTTGTTGAAATAGAGGGCACTTTCTCTCATCTTGGCTGTGTCACTGGAGCAGAATTACTTCTACTTTTGAGTTGAGAAGCCAGGCAAGAAACAAAGTGTGCTGCTTATAAACTGCCCCATAGCACTTAAAGTTCCTGCTGGGTGGTTGAATGAAGCAGTCTCTACCAATTGCCCCTGCCCTCCATGAGCTGCCTATTCAATACAGACCATAGAAGGATGGAAGGCTAAGTCAACCTTGAGCCAGCTACCTGAGCCAAGAGTCAAACTCAGCTCATGAGCAGAGTCTTCGCTGCTGTACTGCAGTCAAAGGCTGCTTTCACACGACCCCTAAAATCTTGTGCAAAATGGCTCGCAGATGCAGAGCATAAAATTGTTTTCCCACCAGCAGCGGACATAAAAAAAGATAAGTACAACCACGACCACTTAAGCGAGCCCCAGCACATTTTACAAGTACCTCGTCTTGAGGAGGTAAATTCCCCCCCCCGATGCAGATTTTGAAGCTGTGAATGCCTGGCTCTCCTCTGCCTTCTGTTTGTTTTTAGTTGTCGTCCCCCCTTTTAACAGACAGAAATCCCTAATGGGCTTCAGGCGGAGGTTAGCCTGCATTTTTTTTCTCCCTCCCCTCACAGCAGACAGAAGCAATAGAATCAGAGTGTGGGAGGGTGGGAACACAGGAAGCAGAACAAAAACTACATGATCTCTGGTTGGAGGGATCCGAATTTAAGTTGCCAGCGGATTTTAGGGGTCGTGTGAAAGCAGACAAAGACAAATACTTATCACCGTCATTCAATGGTCTTATTGCTTCATTTATGCATGCATATCTATATGACAAATGTCAGCTTCAAGGAAGAGCTGGTTGTATTTATTCTAGTTTAGAGATGGCTGAGAGGCAATAGGGTAGCCATCTTCAAATATCTGAAGAACTGCTATCACAAGATTCTTTTATCTATCTATCTATCTATCTATCTATCTATCTATCTATCTATCTATCTATCTATCTATCTATCTATCTATCTATCTATCTATCTATCTATCTATTTAAAATATTTCAATTGTGCCTTTCTCCCCAGAAGGATGGAAGGCACCTGACATCATAAAATAGTATTTTATTTTTTTTTAAAGAGAAAGATACAAATATTAAAAAGAGAATCAAACAAATACTACAAGAAAATAGTAAGAAGATTAATATTAAAACATATTTAAAACAGAGCAGAATAACCCATTGAAAACCCCTCACAAACTTAAGGAAAAACCTACCTTTTCCATTCCCTCCCGAGCATAAAATGTGAAGAGATGGAAAATAGGAAAGGATATTTTGAATTAATGTGAGAAAAAAGGTCCTAACACTGAAAGGTATTTGGCAGTGGAATGGATCACCTTGGAAGATGGTGGATTCTCCAGCTTTGGAGGTGTTTCAGGAGACCACCTGTCAGGAGCACCTAAGGGTTTACTGCTTTGTCTGGAGGTGGGACAAAGTGTCTTCCCATCCTAGTCTTCTATGCTTCTATGTCGAGGGAGCACCCTTGTCATAATAAGGCACAGGATGACATCAGCTACCCCAAAAATGGAAAGCCTGTTTTGTGCACCTTCATTCCCCAAGATGTCATCTACCACTACTCACATGTCAGCTAAGAAAGAGAAGATAAGCCAAGAACATGGAAATGTAGAGGTTTGTGGATCAAAAAGGGGGTAAAGGGGATGCATAACTAATTGGTGAGGAAAATAACAAATCAAAAACAGTCCTCTTTGAAACATTATTATTCATTGACGGGAATGAGAATTTATCAAATAAAGAATTGGTAATGATTCTTACAGAAACAGAGTACAGTGAACCCTTGCATAAAAAATGGTTTTGTATAACATAAAATCTGTACAACATAAAAAATTCCGGAGACAGGGGAAATTTGCTTAACAGAATCGTCTATGGGGAGAATCCGTAGAACATAAAATGGTCACAATTAGGGATTACTCTGTTTTCAATGCATTCCTAGGGGAAATTTGTATAAGGAAAATTTTCTTAACATAACTTCATTTGGAACAAATTAATTCCTTTATACCAGGCACTGCTGTACAGTGAAACTGCCCGGTCCTAGAAAGACAAGACTCTCTCTTTGCAAAGATATTTGAATGGCACAAGGGCAGTTGAAGGTGATGGAGAATCTGGCAGGTTAGACTCTGCAAAGTGGAAATAAAACAAGATAATTTCATGAAGATATGTCTCTGATGCTGTCAAGGGATGTATTCTTGACCAAATGTCTGTAATAGGTATTTAACAGATTACAAAACGGATGCTGTATAAAATGCCATGTCATGAACTAGACAATGATGTGTAATGGGTCTAGGACACAGGTGCAGTGAATAATTAGCATAGAGAAGGTCAAGATGATTATGAAAGGTGGCATGGCATGATCACCTCTCCTCACAAGTGATTGGTCCACATCATGTAAGGTTATGTACAGTGGTACTTTGTATAAAGGAATTAATTCGTTCCAAATGAAATTAATATGTTAAGCAAATTTTCCTTTATACAAATTTCCCGGAGGAATGCATTGAAAACAGAGTAATCCCTAATCGCAACCATTTTTATGTTGTACGCATTTGCCCCATAGGCGATTCTGTTAAGCAAATTTCCTCTATCTCTGGAATTTTTAATGTTGTACAGTTGTCCCCCGCGGGACAGTATATTCGCGGTTCATATACTGCGGTCCCGGTATATCGTGGGTCTGCAGTATATATAAAAAAGCCCCCCCCCGGGGTAAGGAAGAAAGGCCTTCCCAGGCCTGTTGGAGGCCCCAAAAGTACTTCCCCGCAAACCGGAAGTGACTTCTGGTAAACCAGAAGTGACCTCCTGATCACTTGGAAGGACTTTTGGAGTCTCTGGGGGACTAGAAAGCCCCTTGCAGGCCCATTTGGGCTAGTGCCAGGCCTGGGGTAAGTACAAGAGCCCCCAGAGTGCCTGACCTGACCCAGCATCTGCATATTACGGATTTTCAATTCTTGCGGGCCAGGTCAGGTCCCTAACCCCTGCAATAGGTGGGGGTTTACTGTACAGGTTTTATGTTATTCAAACTGTTTGTTATATGAGGGTCCACTGTATTAGTGTAGCAGGCAAATCAATGTATAGTTGGGATTGCCTAGGTGAGAGGCAGTTTTCCCTCATGCTCTGTTGTTTTCTGTGTTATACACTATATGCTGTGCTTTTGTGTGTTGTTATTTACTTCTCTTGTTCATGTGTACATATGTAATATACGTTTTTGTACTCAAATCTATTGCCTTCTTTATTTGTCTCATAGCTCCGTAATTCTAAGTGCCTTTATTTTTCCACACCGCTATGAACTCTGCTAGTCTCTGCTAGTTTGTGCCAACATTTCTCTGAACTTAATTAATCTCTATCAGCCATTACAGATACTGAATTAAAAATAGATTAAGCAAAATGGGCAATGGGCTGGGTCGCTGGTCAGTGTATGTGGTGTAAGCAAGATATAAAAATAGAATTATGAGCCATGGAAGTCTGTGAAGATTCTCAGTCATCCAGGTGAAGTTATCTGGAAGTTGAGTCATGGCAACTGGACTTCTTTTTCTTGAGAGATTGAAATGTTTCACTACTCATCCAAGCAGCTTTTTTAGTTTGAGGAAAGTTCCAGATATGAACCATGGAAGAGACTGAAGTAGATAAAGAGCTGACATTAATGCAGTACATACACACATGAATGTGTACAACTCCATAAATAAGAAGTTTATTATGACGGCATTATAATTTAGAAAAGAATACAGTTTTTTACTGTTGCTCCTTTAATTTATTTTTTCCAGCTTCCATTTCAATGCAGAGTTTGCAAAGTTTCCCTTTTTACTTTTTAATTTTTTTGACCCCATTCTACCTCTTTTGCTATTCCCTTGCTGTCAAACTAGATGATGCAATTAGTACATGATGTAATGGGAACGGGGACTTCCCATCAGAGATAAAAACTCATCTCTTTCTCCTAGCAGGAGATTTCCTCCCTCTTCAAGTTAGCAAATTAGCTTTCTTTTCTTTTGTTGATTATTCATTGGGAAGTAAACAAGGGGTTCATCAGTAAGGCAGGTTGATTTGGTTGGAAATTAGAAGTAACTGCATGACTGGAAGCAAAAATGATAACAGTTGGAAGTGTCATATCAGGAAATACAGTATACTTGTAATGTGTGACTTGACCCCTTAGGTTGGAGAGAGCCTCTGATATTTTAATTGTGACCCTTTTTATGTTTTTGATGTTTTTCATGCTGCCCTTTCCCCCTCCTCCTGAAATCAGGTCTTTAAAAAGGGTCAGGAACAGCTCTGAAAACTGAAGGTGGCATATGGAAAAATAATATACAAAACAACAACAACAACAACAAAAAACATTTCTTGAAGATTCATGAACAATTTCTAATGAATTCTGCTTTTATAAAGCCCCACTGCCAGCATAGCATTTATTTATATTTGTTTATTATGTCAATTAAGTATACCCTCTCGTTATTCTCGCATTTCTCCTTTCATTTCTTCTTGCACAATTAATCCTTTAGCAGAGTAGTAGCGAACCTTCGGCACTCCAGATGTTTTGGACTGCAACTCCCATAATTCCAAGCCTAGAATGCCAATGACAGAGGACTGTGGGAGTTGTGGTCCAAAACATCTGGAGTGCCAAAGCTTTGCCACCACTGCTTCAGCACTTTATTTTATGCATCAGCTTTTCCCAGGTTTCCTCAGAACTCACAGGAGTTTGTTTTTTCCTCAAAACAATCCTGTATTATCAAGTCAATTCTAACCTATGGAGACCATTTTTCCAGG
Source organism: Phrynocephalus forsythii (assembly GCA_029282475.1). Lineage (NCBI taxonomy): Eukaryota > Metazoa > Chordata > Lepidosauria > Squamata > Agamidae > Phrynocephalus > Phrynocephalus forsythii. The sequence goes on along the minus strand of JAPFRF010000005.1, from coordinate 122,145,840 downwards.
CAGAGAATACTCAGAAGTGGGTTGCCATTCCCTTCTTCTGCAACTGTGCAGCTTGCCCAAGGCTACATAGGTTCACTGTGGAGAACTAAAATTCCTACATAGATAAACCACTGAGCTATCCGGCCAGCTAGGTGCTTTAAAAACCCTTTCCCACTCCTTCTCCCTTTTTAAGAATATTTAGGTTACACTTTTGTACAGCAGAGCCTAAGTGGAAGTTTAGTGGCAAATGTGAATTTTTAAAACTCATTTAAGGTATACAGTTTTGCTAGTTTTTGTATGTAAGAACCACTTAAATGTATGCTTTAATTGAAGTAGTTCTATGTTGTAATTTCTCTTAACTGTCGTAATATATTTTCTTTCTTCTACCATCTGTGACTGGATTAAAGACTTTCTGAGGGATTGGACACAAACAGTGAGGATTGGGCCTGTCACATCTACCTCACTGAAGCTTAGCGCTGGCTCCCCACAGGGCTGTGTGCTTAGTCCCTACCTGTATTCATTGTATACTTATGACTGTGTAGCATCTGACCCACCCGTTGCAATCATTAAGATTGCAGATGATACTACCACTATGGGTCTTATCCTCATGGTGCCTAGAAAATAATTTGCACCTAAATATCAGCAAAACAAAGGAGATGGTGTTAGGTGACAAAACATGATGGAGATGTGTAATCTCCAGGCTTAAAACTGGGGTACTTCAAGGGCCAGATGCAGGGGAGTGGTATCGGGAGACTAGTCTCGTGCGCTCCCAGACGCATCTGGTGGGGCCACTATGAGATACAGGAAGCTGGACTAGATGGGCCCTTGGCCTGATCCAGCATGGCTCTTCTTATGTTCTTATGACTTCCGGAGGAAAAGATAGGAACTTGCCCCATTGTACATCATGGGAGGCTGTGTGGAGAGAGTTTCTTCATTTAAATTCCTGGGAGTTCATTTTAGTGAAGATCTTACCTGGAAAATTAATACAATCCAGGTGGCCAGGAAGGCTCAACAGAGACTTCATTCCCTCAGGCTCTTGCGGAAGAACAACGTGGAACAACAATTGATGACCCCCTTCTACCGGTCTACAATAGAAAGTGTCCTCACATACTGCATTACAGTCTGGTATGACGGTTTGACAGCCGTGGACAGAAAGACTTTACAGAGGGTAGTGAACACAGCACAAAACATCATGGGCTGTCCCCTGAGTCCACTGGATGACATCGCCAGGACCACTGTCTTAGGAGAGCAAGGAAAATCATCAGGGATGACTCACACCCTGGTCAGCACTTCTTTACTCTCCTACCCTCGGGAAGGAGATACAGAACTATAGCAAGCTATACAAACAAGCTAAAAATAGTTTTTATCCGTTGGCTGTTAGAATATTGAATGAGACATGATAACTCGTGATAGACTCGTGGGGCCAGTGAGTTCTGCAGCAAGCACACAGAATGAAATGAGATTGAGTGGATTTTTAGTGTGATGGTGTTTGGGGGGGTGAACGGAGGCTCAGCCAATTTCACTGTACATGGGTTGTACACTGATAATAAAGGTTGTTATTTATTTATTTATTTATTTATTTATTTATTTATTTATTTATTTATTTATTTATTTATTTTCCTTTGCTTTTTTTCTGGATCACCACAAAGACCTAATGCTTTGGTTTCTTGTGTATTTAAACAAATATTTCAGTGGTGTTACCTCTTATCCATTGGAGAGAGAAAAACAATGTTTTTACAGATTTAAAAAATACCCAAGTAATGTGTGAAAAATGGTCACAAGGAACTCATGACTGGAAAAAAGGAAAAGCAGAATTGCCATATGAGTATAAATACAGGTCTTGGGGATACTGCAGCCTTTATTTATTTTATTTATTTTTATTTTTTGATCCCCACTGTTCTCCTTGGGAAAGGACCCAAGGTGGTTTACAAGAATGAGGGACAATATACAGCCCAGAACATTTACAACATATTCAAATTAAGAACAAGGAATTATAAGAGCCATTTTTAAAAAAAATAAAAGACAACATTACAGCTACAAAAAGCATGCAAAATGAAAAAGAAATCCAGTATGAGGGGTGGAAACTAACATAGAAAACATTGGTGTTCTTAAGAAACCAGACAAAGTATCATACATGATAATCCATATAAAAGTCACATAGTAGGTAGTCCGTTTGGGGAGAAAGGCACATAGAAACAATGTTGTTGTTGTTGTTGTTGTTGTTGTTGTTGTTGTTGTTGTTACCCCCCAAATATCCTTCCTTCCCTACATCTAATTAGAGATGGAAAAGAAATTAGCTGGATCTGCATTTCTGTACAGAAATTAAATATCTAGGTTTTGTATATACTGTACTTTGAGATATGTGTGAAGTTCGTGAAGCTGCTTTGAGGAAGGAAACATACATAAAACCATGTGCACGCACGCACACACACGCACACACACACACACACACACACACACACACACACACACACACACACACACACACACACACACACACACACACAATTTACCAGTGAAAGATGTACACTGTGACTAAATGTAAATGTATATTTTGAAAAAGGGAAGGGAAAGTGCATTTGCTTATTTCAGCAAACAAAAAGTATATATTCAACTCCTTGCAGGCAGGAAGGGGGGGGACCCTTATGCCAGTCAATGCAGAATAGGAAGGAATATGAGGAGTATGGAAGGGAGGCTAAGATGTACATTGAGAGGAAGGCAGACGGATTTATGCACCCCTGCTTTGAACAGAATGGCAGTGCGGTGAGAGAAATTTATCTCAAGCAGAGGATGCAAAACAAGAAATTAGTATTAGGGCAATAAAGTTCTCTCCCTACCCCAAATCTCTGCACTTCCTCCTCCTCCCAAAACGCCATTTCCTAGGCCTGAGCAATGTTGCTCAGAAAGCAGGAGCTGTGGCGCGTTTTGCAGCCTGCCATGACAGATGGCAGGTTATAAACCCTCTTGCTAATCTATGGAACACAAACTAGGCCTTGGGATGGGAGGAGGGGGATGGGATGGAGGGATGCCTCTCCTGGGTCTCAGAACAAGAGCATGATGGGAAAGAGCATTCCAGGTGACCTGCCCTTGAAGGGTATGGGATCCCCAAAGGCTATCTCCCCCTCTCTCTCTCTCTCTCTCTCTCTGTACATGCACATTCAGGCACCCCCTCGCACACACATACACACTGATGTCAGTAAAACAGCCAAGCAAAGGTGGCCTTTACAGGGCAAAACCACTGAGTTTTAAAATAGATTTCAAAAATCATCTGTGGCTTAATGACCGGAGTATTTAAAAAACAAAACAAAACACAGTAGCTAACATGAAGTAGCCAACTCGTGATTAGTAGCAACTGTGTGTCAGCCATGAAAACATTAATAATGTTTACCAGCCTTTTATTTCAGAATGATGTGGTGAACTGTGTGATCTTTCTTGTCATGCCCAGTGTGGAGTAATGGATTGGGATTCTGGAGAAATCCCCACTGGGCCATGAAAATTCCCTGGAGGAGTGGAACTATTAAAACTACTCCTTAAAGTAGCTCACGTTGAAAACCCTATTAGGGCCATTGTAAGTCAGTTCTAACATTGCCTAGATGCCCTAATCACATCCAATGTCGCCTGATTTTGGAAGCTAAGCAGGGTTGGCCCTGGTTAATACTTGGATGGGAGAAAACCAGGGAATACCAGTCACTGTAGGCACCTGGAGTAGGAATGGCAAACCACTCCAGTATCCCTGCCAAGAAAACTCCATGGACATGGGGTCACGAAGAGTCGGTCGGAATAAATAAATAAATAAATAAATAAATAAATAAATAAATAAATAAATAAAATAATAACTTTGCAGTTACTGGATTTTATCCACAGAAGCTCATATTAAAATCTAACAGTCTTTAAGGCATCACACCATGTATGCCCTTTTTATATGTACTTTTATTTTTATTTTGGTTTTGCTTGTAACAACTGTATTGTACCTTTTTTAAAAAAGACCAAATATATTTCCAATCTACATAGAGTTCCAGAAATCCATGGTAAGGAAGTTTGCTTGCATGGAGTAATTATTGCAATTTCTTTAAATTAAAAAAAAATCAAAATACAGGCTATGCTTTGGAGCCTGCTGTTCCTGGCAGATCATTTGTAAAAGGATACCTGCAATTTGGGAAGTGTGTGGGCACCATCAGATGGCTTGCTGCCCAATGTCTCACATGAAGAGACCTAGCAGGATGGCATTGATTCCTCTGCATGTTTTGTCTCTGTAGCACTGACTGGTTTGGACTAAAGAATAGTACTCTGCTTTCTGAGGATGGAATTTATATAGAGCCCTCACAATGCATCTATACAAGGTAGGTGACATATTTTGAATGCCAATCGCAATGCAGATCATAAACTGCATTAAGCCACATGGCTGTGTTCAACAGAAGACATCTAGGATCAGATAACATCTACATGGATTTGGTTTCAGCTCATCAAAGGAATTTTACATCCTAGCTATGAAGTTTAATTGGATGTCACCCTTTCTGTTTGCAAATATAACCATGAAACTAGAGATGGGCACAAAGCTTAGTTTTATTTATTTATTTATTTATTTATTTATTTATTTATTTATTTATTTATTTATTTTTGCATTTCTAGATCGCTCCAATTTCCCAAAGGGACTCTGGGTGGTTTACATGAAAGCCAAAGAAATAGTCAAGAATTAAGATCACTAAACAGACCAACAACAACAAGTAAACCAAATAAATAAAAAAATAGGCAAAAGCCTGGCTAGAGGCTAAAAGATAGGGATAGTGTGGGGAAAAATACTGTACAACAAACACTAGGGGAGCAACACAACATTACATTACAGATTGCTGTATGGTTCTTTAAAAAGCCAGGTTTTTAATGCTTTTTAAAAAGGCTGTTCGGGGCTCAGCTTGGTGAATCTTGCAAGACAGTTTGTTCCACGTAACCAAGCCGGCCACCGAGAGGGCCCAGTTATGGTTAGAAAAACCTTCTGGGCCTTTCCAGGGAGTGGCCACCTAGAGTGAGAGTGCCTGTGATGCCCTGGTAAGCCAGGCTGACACTGGCCTTAGGGAGATCGATCTGCCAGATACTCAGGTCCCAACCCAAGGAGGGTTTTGTAAACCAAAACCAATAGCTTGGATGTTATCTGGGTGGCAACGGGTAGCTGGCACAGGTGGAGCAGTATTGGGGTGATGCAGTCAAATTGGCCTGCACCAACCACCAATCTGGCTGCTGTATTCTGCACCCGCTGCAATTGCCGTATGTAGAGAGTGTTACAATAATCTGTCCTCGAGATGACCATTGCTTGCACAATTGTCTGTAGGGAGTCACCATCAAGGTATGGGTGAATCTAATTTGGCAAAAGGCTGACTAGGTAACAGCTGCCACCTGGGATTTCAGAGACAGTGTCGGAACCAAGACAAGGCCAAGACTCATAGAATCATAGAATCATAGAGTTGGAAGAGACCTCCAGGGCCATCCAGTCCAACCCCCTGCCATGCAGGAACCCCCATCACAGTATTTCCGACAGATGGCCATCCAGCCTTTGCTTAGAAACCCCCAAAGAAGGAGACTCCACCACCCTCCTTTGTGGCAGCATATTCCTCTGCCGAACAGCTCTAACTGTCATGAAGTTCTTCCTAATGTTCAAATGGAATCTCTTTTCCTGTAGTTTGAAACCATTGCCCTGAGTCCTAGTCTCTGAAGCCATGGAAAACAAACCTGTTGCCTTTTCAATATGACATTATTTCAGATATTTTAACATAGCTATCATATCTCCCCTCAGCCTTCTTTTTGAAAGGCTAAACATTCCCAGTTCTCTAAGCCGTTCCTCATATGACATTTCTTCCAGACCCTCAACCATCCTGGTCACTCAAGGTTGTCAACATCCTTTTTCTCTCCATCCCACCACTCTCACAGGTGCGTCTCATAAGAACACATGAAAGGGTTGTTGCTGCTCGCAGACTTTGGAACTCCCTCCCACTGGAGGCCAGGACTGCCCTGTCTCTGCTGTCTTTACGGAAGCAGGCAAAAACCTTCCTTTGCAGGCAAGCTTTCCCTGAATGAGGAACTATCTACTATTTAACTTTTATATGGATTATCATGCATGATTGCACTGACAGTTTTCATACGAACACCAGTGTTTTCCATGTTAGTTTCCAACCATCATAATGGAGTTTTTTTCTTTGTATCTTTAATGTTACCTTTTAATGTTCTAAGATGTCTCTTCTAATTCCCTGTTCTTAACTTGAATATGTCTTAAATATTCTGGGCTGTGTATTGTCCCTCATTATTGTAAGCTACCTTGGGTCCTTTTCCAAGGAGAAAGGTGGGGTAATAAATAAATAAATAAATAAATAAATATTGGGGCTGTAAACACAACCATGAGCTTCTTAGAGTGAGCTGTTGAGAGTCTTTTCTGCTATGTTCAAATGACCTCTGAAAGAAAGAACTCAGCACAGAAAGAATTCAATAAGAATATGACCTAAAGCACTGATGGCGAACCTTTGGCACCCCAGAGGTTTTGGACCACAACTCCCACAGTCCTTTGTCATTGGCAATACAGGCTTGAAATTCTGGGAATTGTGGTCCCAAACACCTGGAGTGTCAAAGGTTCGCCACTGCTCACCTAAAGGTAGTGCAAAGCCTGTGCTTGACTCTCCCGGAATGTTTTGCTTCATTTTTCTTCCCTTGATGCCATAGCCTTCCTTATTCTGCTCCATGATCTGCTCCTTCAGCCCATCCTTCATTGATGCTGCCATGTATTTTATGAAAGAGCATCAAGGCAGTAATCCGCCGATTTGGGGAGGTCCTCCTTATCTATCAGTCCACATCCTTCTTCTCTGTCCCTCTCCCTCCAGATTCTGTTCCTTTGGGGCTCCTCTCTCTGTGTAACCACCTTTGCCTCACAGACCCTGGTCTCCTTCAGCTTCCTGGGGAATCATGTTAAGCTGCCTTGTACCAAATCAGGAGTAATGTCAGCTCTAGCTGATAGTAGCTCTGAAAGGTTTTGTGAGCTTTCCTACTGTGATGAACAGGGTTGTTTTTTGAATATGTATTGTTATTTATGAATATTTATGTTTGTGTTTAGAATAGCCAATCAGTGAACCTCTGGGTGTGGCTAAAGGCTATAAACGTGGTAAGGAGAACCCTGTGGTTAAGGAGATGACGACGATGTAGTGTAGTGAACATCTAAGGGAGTCACTTAATAGTTGTCAGGTGTGAGATCCTGAGATTGGCTAGGGCCTGGTATATAAAAAAAACTAAGTATAGTTGCTGATAAAAAGAAATAACTGGGTGAATAACAGGGCTCTATCACACGTCCTTTAAAATCCTGATTAAATTTCCAGATAAACCATTTCCAATAATCTTGTCCCCACAGCCACCGGGCTTTAAAAAAATAGCACCCTATTTAGCAAGTTTTCCAAGACCTACCTGAGAAGTAGGGAATTTTTTGCTCCAGTTAAAAATCCACATTTTTCCAGAGCCAGAAGTTGGTGGAACGTGCATATGATTCGGATTTCTGCTTTTTAATTTTTTCCTTGCACCGACCAGCTGGTCCTGGGGCTGGTCAGTGTTTTTTTTTAAAAAAAAATATTTATTTTTATCCATTCTCCCAGCACTGACCAGCTGGCCTTCAGACTGTCACCACTTCTTAAAAAAAATTTCCTAGCACCGACCAGCTGGCCCTGGAGCTAGTTGGCGCTTTTAAAAATGTTTTTTATTTTATCCCCCCCCAGCACTGACCAGCTGGCCTTTGGGCTGTCAGCACTTTTTAATTTTTTTTTAATTCCTAGCACTGACCAACTGGTCCTGGGGCTGGTCAGCGCTTTTTTTTTTTAAAAAAGAAAAACCTTGTCATGGGAACGGAGAACCCACATCTTCGGTCACGTGACCAACAAAGAAGAAAAGCTGGACTTTCTCAATATCCGGATCTTCCCCCAGGTGAGAGAGCGGCCTAAGAAACTATTGTGAACTACATTTTAATAAAAAACACATCAGTTCATCAGCCATTGGCCAATAACACTGAAGTTCCAGTTGTAAATCAATAAATGTTTCAAATTTTATTTTGAAAATATACGAAGTGGGGTCAGACTCTCTTATTAAAATAAGTAAAATGATCCAGGAAACTGGTGGCGGCAGCAGGAATATGACAAGTGGGGGGGGCATGTATGTCGAACCTACCCCCCTCCCCTACACGGAGATTAAAGTACAGTGCTATTTTGAAATGTTAAAGCAGGTGTCGGTCTCTGTTTGTTTATTAGCCAAATCATAATTGTTTGGGGAAGTGATGGCAACAGAAAAGGAACCAGGTCACATCACAGTTATAATGAGTGGCAGGGATTTGTAAAATCCAGGTTTGCTAAAACATGACTTCCCCTTTAGCTAGCATCAGAAGCAGCCCCAATCAATATTTATTTGTTTATTTATTTCAAAACATTTTTACCCCGCCTTTCTCCTTGGAAAAGGACACAAGGCAGTTTACAGTAATGAGGGATAATATACAGTCCCGTACAATTAAGACATATTCAGGTATTGAGAACAGGGAATTGAGGGACATCTTACAGCATTCATTGCGTCAGAAAAGCTGGATATTAAACATAGTGACGCTCTGTCCCACTCGCCAGGCAAACTGAGAGCACTGCTTAGTAGGTAGAGGATGCACGGTACACATGCTTTCTCTGCAGTCCGGGATTGGTGCAGAGGCTTTTCCATGCAGGCCTGTCCCTGTTTGAGGCTGCAGTTTCGGAAAGATAAGGCACATGGGCGAACCGGCCTTTAGACTCCAGACTGAACCCTAAATAGTCGACTGGCAGCTTGTGTTTGCAGGGAGAAGATAAGAACGCTTCAGCCTGAGCTAAAGGGATTTTGCTTCCCCATTAAGGGTTGGAATTGACAGCCTTGAATCCTCAACGAAGGTGAAACTCCACTGAAGCATCTCTCTTGTAAAATGCCGGAGAAATGTTGTCTTAGGAGTCCCCCCCCCCGCCTATTTAATCTTGGATCCAATTGTTTTTAGCAAATCTGTTGCCTATTACCTGTATCTGATTTTATATGTTTTTTTTACTTTTTATGTTGTTAACCCGCCCTGAGTCCCCATTGCGGGAATAGGGCGGTATACAAGAGTTAAAAGTAAATAAATAAATAAATAAACAACTCTGGCTAGTTAGAGGAGAGAGAATTTCTCTTTATACCTTATTCGCTCCAACCCTCTAGCTTCCTGGCAAAGTACATGTCAGGAAAAGAAGGTGCCGGGAAATGAAAGCTAGAACAAAGTGAAACAAAAAAACAACAACAACACTACGCAGCAGCAGCAGCAACAGCAACAAAAAGAGACAATCGCTGCATCCCCATCGGGGTGATTAAAATGGAGCTGGCACTTTATTTTTAGCATCTTTTTGAAAAACAACACACAGCTCCCCATCACACTTCAAAATATTCACTCCAAATAGGCCTCCTCAAATGCTTTGTTGGAACACGAAGAAAAACACCATCCTTTGAAACCTGAATATTAAAGTTACCCCATCAACAAAGATGTCCCATTCTACCTCAAAAAGCATTTACCAGAGCTGATAATTTAATGGAGGAGGAGAAGGAAGGAAGGACGGACGGACAGAAGGAAGAGGAAATGCACTGGACCTCTTTCTTTCCATGAAGACATGGACGTTAACAATGGAAGGGGAAGAGGCAGGGTTGTGTAATGGTTAGTGTAGTGTAGTGTAGACTAGAGAGATTCAGATTTGCCTTGATTCAGGGTCAAATGAGACAATGTGTGGGGTATGTATTTTAGAGAAGGCACCCTGTCAAGTCAAAGCAAATGCCTATCGTCTACACTGAATCATTTTGCACTAGTCTGTTTTGTTTCAGCCCTGGGCTTAATTTGCAAGTCTGATTGTTGAGGCCAAAGAAATCCTGTTATGAGAGGGGAAATAAGTTAACCCTTGGCAACAGGCATGCTCCTTAATCTCTAGCGGAGTCTCAGTCGGTATCTCAGATTGTCAGCATCTCTTAGTTCAACCTTTCTTGCAGGGATGTTTTGAGGATAAAACACAATATGGGTTAGATATGAATGCACTCATACTTCCATAATTCCATTTGCATTTGAAACCATTTGAAACCTAAAGCTGTAAGAGCTAAATGAATGAAATTTTGCATGGAATTTGTTAATTTCCCATGAACCAATGGCAATTAACTTTCAGTCATGCCTCGTCATAGGCATGTGCTGGACTATTCTTTAAAGCACATCAGATAGGCTTAATTTATGAGAGCCTTTCACTTTGGCTACAAACATAGTAGCCAATGTTAATATTTTAAAATGCTTGCTTATTTGTCTGCAAATTGCAGTGAAATGATAACAGCTAGAAATACAGGCTCATATTCCACTGCTTAAATATAGAGCTGAAGGGACCAGCCTGCTTCCTATCATATGCTCCTCTCCCATTGGCTAAAGCAACAGGACTCTAGGCTCATGGGTCTGCAATTGGATACTACCAATTCCCCATCTGAAATACCTGGAATGGTTGTCTTAAAATCAGTCCTGCAGGTCCCTGATGGAGTTGACCGATTAATACTCACTGGTGGTGCTTGGTCAGAGATATGTAGTGGACTTTTCTTTCAAATGAAGCTGAGATTATTTCCCCCTGGCTACAAACTAGTTTTTTCCCCTAGCCAGCATGTTGTTAGTCTGTGGAACTCCCTGCCACAGGATGTGGTGATGGCATCTGGCCTGGATGCCTTCAAAAGGGGATTGGATGAATTCCTGGAGGAAAAGTCTATCACAGGTTAGAAACCATGATGGAGATGTGTAATCTCCAGGCTTAAAACCAGGGTACTTCAAGGGCCAGATGCAGAGGAGTGGTATCAAGAGACAGATATCTAATCTCATGCGTTCCTGGTCACATTTGGTGTGGCCACTGTGAGATACAGGAAGCTGGACTAGATGGGCCTTTGGCCTGATCCAGCATGGCTCTTCTTATGTTCTTATGTTAGTTCATCAGATTAGTTCACTAGGTTTCTACAGTTCTTTTACTCCTATTTTACGTCACAAAAAACCGATGAGGTCATCAGCATTTCACAAAATTTGCTTGGGTAATGATATGCCCAAACAAATCTAACCAAGGATTTAAGCTGCACATCAAATTTTTCAAACAGGGAGCTTAATTTTTATGTGAGATGAAGGAAGCATTAGGATGAGTGAGTAGAGGGAAGGAAGGGGGAGGGAGGAACAACCAGCAGGGGGAGAAAAGGCATTTTAGGACAGGGGAGTAAGGGGAATAGACTAGAGCACAGTGGGTGGGAATTGTGCATTTCTAATCTGGACAAAGCCAATGCCAGTGATGTAGCTGTAGCTGTGGTTTGGTAAAGGTTAGTAGGGGTGGATACAAACCTGGATGGCTAATCTCCCAGCTATGGGCAAGAGCACAGACTTTTCTGCCTCATCCTTTTGTCTGAGTAGGAGATCAGTGAAGAGGGCAGGGGAAGAGAAGCCTGAGCTATTGCCAGGACTACAAGATCAGTTGAGGAGACAGAGGCAGCAAGCGTACCTTGGCCTGGCAAGTGGCTGAATGAGCCAGAGAAAGGGCCATGGGGGAGCAGGGGCACCTGTGCTGCCATCTTGGGGAACTGGGACAAACCTATGAACTTGGTTTGTACCCATCTTGACCAGTGAGCCAAAGTTGCTCTTGCTTGCTGCTTCTCAAGTGTACACTCAAATCATAGTGAGCATATGAAAGAAGAAGCTTGAGAAGGCCCATGGTGGGAAGAAAGTAGCCAAGATTTGTTTTTCCATTTGTGGGAACTGAAAGGCATTATGGGTCTGGTTGTCTCCTTGTCTATTAAAGGTCTGGTACTCTTCCTGCCTAATCTGGGTGTCTTTTAGGAAATCACCAGCTCCACAATACCTTGCAGCTTCTGTAGAAGGTAGCCCTGGATGCCTTCAAAAGGGGATTGGACAGATTCCTGGAGGAAAAGTCCATCACAAGTTACAAACCATGATGGAGATGTGTCACCTCCAGGCTTAAAATCAGGGTACTTCAAGATCAACTGAGACCTGACCCACTCGATTGTCGCAGGCGCGCTCACTCAGGGTGGCCACTCCAAGAGAGGCATGGAAATTGGTAACCCATAGCCGCACCTTCTCTGTTGTTGGCCCCTCTCTTTGGAACCAACTTCCGAGTGAGCTGTGCCTTGCAGAGTCCCTGCCCACCTTCAGAAAGGCATTAAAAACTCTGCTTTTCAAGGAGGCGTATGGTGACCTCATTTCTGTCTAATTTTTTTTTTTGTTCTGCCGCTCTCCGCTGAGGGTTTTCCCTCTTTGCCATTTTTTTCTTTCTATTTTATCTTGCCACTGCTTTCCCTTTGTTTCCATGGTTCCTGTTTTATCTGTGTTTTAACTGCTTTTATTGCAAACCGCCCTGAGTTCCTTTTTGGAAAAAGGTTGTGGTATAGAAATGCATCAAATAAGTAAATAAATAAGGGCCAGATGCAGGGGAGTGGTATCAGGAGACAGATATCTAGTCTTGTGCCCTCCCAGACACATCTGGTGGGGCCACTGTGAGATACAGGAAGCTGGACTAGATGGGCCTTTGGCCTGATCCAGCATGGCTCTTCTTACGTTCTTATGTTCTTAATACTGAGTAGAGATGGGCACAAAACGAACAATTTTTCATTTCCGTTTTCGTTTTTTTGTTTTGTTACGTAACAAAACAACAAATGAATTTTGTTTCTAAAATGAAATGAAACGAACAGAAACACTGGAAATTTTGTCATGCATTTCATTTCCGTTACTGCAATATGAGTGAATTGCTTAAAATCCTTTAAAAAATCACAAAAATTGAAATAAATGGTAACGAAATGGTAACGAAACGAATGAAAACGAAAACGATTTTTTTTGGAAAAATTCGTGAAAAACGGAAACGAACCGAAACGGACCCTCCAAATGACAAACGACAAACGAAATGCCATTTTTTTGATTCGTGCCCATCTCTAATACTGAGACATAGAAGCTGTGAACAATAGAAAGGCAGCAATCTTGGGAAAATATATACCATTGGAGACCAAGGCCAAGAACACCAACACTGTTCTATTTATTTATTTATTTATTTATTTATTTATTTATTTATTTATTTATTTATTTATTTAGCTTGTATTCTGCCCACTACCCAGAGGTTTCTGGGTGGCTCCCAATCAAAATAAACAATTGAAACATCAAAATGACAATAAAATGAAAACAATAAAAACATATAAATACAGTACATTAAAACAGTAATATTTGTTATTACTGGATAGGAGGAGAGCAGGGAATGAAACACACTGGGGCGGGGGGAGGAACTGGTTCATTTGAAATATGGTGCCGAAGAAGAACTTTGGGGAACTTTGAACTACCCAAAAGACAATTGGATCCTAGATCAAATCAAGCCATAACTTGTTGGGGGTGTGGGATATTAGAGAAGCTGGAAAACAGAAGACAAGGGCACCAGATCTATGAGGTGGACTGACTCCAACAGGTTTGACTTTGCGAGAGGTGTGCAGGGCTTCAAATGGCAGGACAACCTGGAGGTCATTCATTCCCAGTGTCTCCACTAGTCAGAGATGACCTGGCAGCGGCATCAGGGGCAACATCAGAACCCACCATTCCGACAGGGTAAAGCTGATGCATCTCAATTGTTGATGCCACATTTGTCTTTATACTCCAAAGAAATTACAAAGACAAAAAGGGAATATTTTTAGGGAAGACCGGTAAGGCAGGGTGGGGGGAGAGACAGACCAAAGCCTGTCTGACTTCTGAGTATAGATGTGGGTTCCCGTGAACCAATATTCTTTCATAAAAGGGTGGGGGGGTGTACCAGGGCACCGGGAAGGAAGCTGTCACGGGAAGAGAAAGGCAGACCCATCCTGAGCCTTTCGTCCTGCTCAACAAACAGTTCTCCATGTGGAGAGGTTTTCCCTTTCTCTATGGGGAGGGGGTGAGCAATCCTCCTGTGTCATGCTCATCCCCTCCCCCACGAAGGGGGGACGTGGGGACAGTGGTGACAGAAGCTCGCAGGGCTGTGACAATCTGGAAGCAGTTGGAAGAAAAGGGGCTCACATTCACTCAGGTGTCCAACCTACCTGCATGACCCCCACCCCACCCCACCCCACTACCACCACTGCGACCCCTTTCTGCCCGCCACTGACCAGACCGCATGTGCAACCCCCCCGCTCTTCCTTCCTGGGTGCCAGCCCTCCTCTCCCAGAGGCAGCTGGATCGGCGCGACGGCAGGCCACATCCAGGGCCAGGCCAACTCCAGACTTCCCAAGGTGTTCTGGAAGGAGGAGGGCCTCTGCAGTCTCATGGGACCCACGGAAGGGCCACCCACTCGCTGCCAAACATTCGCCCTGGCTGGAAGGGGTGGTGGGGAGATAAGCACTGGGATCACCCCCTCCTCGCTTGTGCCTCTTCTTTGCTGGCTTGCGGCGACCCCTGTGAAAGGGTTGTTTGACCCCCCCAAAGGGGTCATGACCCCCAGGTTGAGAACCACTGCCTTAGTATCTGCCTGGGGAGATTTCCGATGATTTCTGGGGGCGATTTCTGATGATTTCTGGAGTATATATATATATATATATGCATGTTAGGGTACGGGTTTCTTTCCAGAAATCTGGTTGTTGCTGAGTCTCAGAGTCATCTTCAGTCAAAGTGTGGTCTCAGAACCATTGAAGGTTCCTTTGTTCCTTTGTTCTTTTGTGATCTGCTGTATATGCTGTATATACTCATTCCAAATTCTGTTGCTGAGCAGAGTAAGTCACAGAACCATTGAATCCACAGCTGGTTTATAAGTTGAAATTTATGTAAATCCCCTGGTTTTAAAGGTATACTCTAGATAGCACTAGCAGTTTGACGCTGCCAAAAATCTGGGAACCAGAAAAGCACTGGGATGTTGTGATGGGTAGGGAAGCTGCCCTTCACACAGCTCTCCTCTGTGGATACTGAGGTATTTGGTTGAAAAGAAGGCTTGCAGAAGCCCTGGCGATGGATGCCAAAAAATGCGCAGCCAGACGGAACACCTAGCAGACAAGCTTCACAGTGGAACCGTCTCTGGGCAAGACATGGGCTCAGGCCATTCCCTCGGCTCTCCTTATCTCGCCCGTGCCTTTGGTTGGCACATTTGCTTGACAAAGCCAGCTTAGCGTGAGTTGGCAAAAGCAGACGGGAGACCTGCTTAAGATTTTCCAGCCACTGGAACAATTAGGGATGCTTTAGGAAGAATGTGAACAGGGGTTTCCCCAAAGGATTCCTATCGCTAAAGGATAACACTTTCTGCCTTTTATCCAGGGAACAAGGTTACTTTGTAGAACAGTGGCACTGGCAATGCTGATGAGTTATTGTATGTGGAAGTGTATCAGAGAATCATCTGTGTGGCAGTTGTGGGGGCATTTGGAAAGAATTTTTTTCTTAGAGCTAAGGAACAGGGTGATCTTTCTGAATTTTTTTTTGCAACAGTTATAATGAAAGCCAATGTCTTCCAGGAAGGAAGTTGGTATCATACATTAAGGGTGGATGCTGGTTGCGTCTGTCTCACCACCAACGAGAACTGCGAAAAATTTGCAGGTGCTGCTTGCTACTCTTCTACATGTTTGCTCAAATTGTCCAGATTTATGTGCAAAATTGTGCCATTTGCACAAAGCGAGGGCAACTTGAGCTTTGTTACATGGGCATTTAAGAATTTGAAGCACTGGATGGGTTGCTTTTGTCATTTTGAGCTATCAGTTCTCCTGTGTTTGAAACATCCTTGTGTATGAGGGGATTTTATTGTTTTATGCAGATGAATTTTGTGTGAATTACAGAAATGTTGTAAAGGAGAAAGCATCATATTCAGAAACAGCTTAAACAATTTATAAAAACCCATATTTATTTATGTATGTACACACACACACACACACACACACACACACACACACACACACACACACACACACACACACACACACACACACACACACACACACACACACAAGTACTTTTGTGTCTGTCTGCCTTATACTGGTTTCCTATCCATCCCATTTCCTATCCTAAAGGGTTCCTAACCATCCTATTTCTCAGATTGCTAGGTTCTCTTTGGGGAAATCCTTGGGGACACTGTGACTTGGATGCACTGAAAGCTTTAAGAAAGCATTGAACAAGTTCATGGAGAACAAGGGTATCAATGGCTATTATTATCGATGCCTAAGGACAACCTGGAGATTGGAAAGACAGGCAGCATAACTCAAGTCATTAGTCATTAGGGAATTTGCAGCTGAAAACATCTGCTTGGGAATACCCTGAAGCAAATGGTGAGCGACTGACCCAATGTTAGTCTGGAAGGGCTATGGCCTGATCCAGCAAGGCTGTTCTTATTTTTTTAATTTTTTTTTATAAAGAACAGATAAAAGAGCAAAATAACATAAGGAAGAAAAAATAACACAGATCAATGTAACAAAAATATAACAAATATAACAGACATAAACCCTGTGCAACCCACCCCCCTCGGGACTTAAACAATGATATTGACCAGCTCATTTCCCTCCAGAAATACATTGAGTCTTCTCCAGGAGTATACCCTTTACCATTTTGAAATACATATACCAATAATTTATCCCATATTCCATTAAAGTCATTAGACTTGCTCAGCCCTTTCCTAATTTTAATTTCACAAGTCAGTTTATCGATAATAGCTAGATTCCATAACTCCTTATACAATTCTTCCATTAATAATTGATTATTAGATTTCCAATATTTGGCAAAAATCAGCCTTGCGGTCGTAACCATTATAATTACCAATTCCCCCTCCTCTTTCTTCAGTTGTGTATCTGCAACTTTGTTTAACAATACCAGCTGGGGGGACATTGGAATCTTTTCCCTAATGTTTCTTGCATTTCATTGAAAACCAAATTCCATTCAAATTTCCTTTTCTCACATGCCCACCACATATGTAAATATATCCCCTTTTCTTTATTACATCTCCAACAAATTGGAGATATTTCTTTATTTATTATATTGAACTTAGAATCATAGAGTTGGAAGAGACCTCAAGGGCCGTCCAGTCCAACCCCCTGCCATGCAGTAACCCCATCACAGTATTTCCGACAGATGGCCATCCAGCCTCTGCTTAAAAACCTCCAAGGAAGGAGACTCCACCACCCTTTGTGGCAGCATATTCCACTGCCAAACAGCTCTAACTGTCAGGTGTTATATGCCATCTCCACTATACAAGGCTGTTCTTATGTTCTTGCATTCTTATGATGCTGTCAGACTTACACAGAGTGCATTCAGCCTCCTCTCTCTCTCTCTCCCTCCCTCCCTCCCTCCCTCTCTGTGTGTGTGTGTGTGTGTGTGTGTGTGTGTGTGTGTGTGTGTGTGTGTGTGTTTGTGCGTGAGAGAGAGAAAGAGAGAGAGAGAGAGAAACAGAGACAAACAAATGCACGTGAGATGGAACATTTTGACAAAACTCATGATCCAGCAAGGCCTTTTCCTAACACAAATCTGCATACAGAATTAAAATAGGAAATGCAGTCCCAATGCACAGGATTTGCATTATTGAGGCTCAAGGTTCACTCAGCCTTCCATCCTTCCGAGGTCGGTAAAATGAGTACCCAGCTTGCTAAAATAGCCTGCACTCTGTAATTGCAGTCCCAATGCACAGAGACTTTGCAGTATTTTTAGCAGAACACTTTGCTTTGCTTTCCTCTCTGTTTCGTTAAAGATGAAACAAGCTCCAAAATTTCATTGGGCACCTCACTACTTTTTCTGTTAAAAACCCTAAATTGCTTTCCATCTCACTTTTACATCTCCCTTACCCTGCTTCAGTACGTTGAATGAATGAGCTTTGTTCCTAGTAACACAGAAGAATGCCACCATTAATTTAAGGAATCATTTTTCTTTTTATAAGAGGTTAAATATCCTCCGCTTTAAACACACACACACACACACACACACACACACACACACAGAGAGAGAGAGAGAGAGAGAGAGAGAGAGAGAGAGAGAGAGAGAGAGAGAGAGAGAGAGAGAGAGAGAGACTTGTCCATACCATTTGGCTGCCAGTAATTTATCTCAAGGAAGAGCATACACAGTTTATTAAAAATTGCTGCTGGTCCTCCCCAATTTTCCCTTTCATGAATCATAAGCTGGTCCTACAGGCTGGTCTAAGGATGATGACAGCAGTGATGGCAATGATGATACTATACTGTGGCATAAATGCATAGGGTACTTACAAATTCAGATCTGCAAAAAAACTTATGCCACTATGCAGCTGTTTGGGCAGTGTAAAGAAACGATGTGCATTATGTCAGATGCTGAAGACATGTCATTATTTCTCCCTTCGAAACACAAATAATGCTATGCACCATCATTTGGACTAAATTAGAGGTACAAACTCTTCATGTGAGCTGCATGGGAGCTTAACTGTGTGCTGTGTGTTCAGAGATCTGAGCACGGGGAGGGAAGGTCATAGATGAATCAGTGGGACCGCATTGTGTGTTTAAAGTGTTTGGGATCACAGGTTAAAAGCATAAACACAGTTCACACCATGAGCTTTTGTGCAATCAAGCCAGTGCTTCAAAGGTCCTTGTCTTCAATGTCATTTATTTTTACCTCTTGATGCCCATCCGTCAAGCCAGAACAAAGAGCAATTTTGCATCTTAATGAATCATCCCCAAAAGACTGCATGCTCTATCCCTGCGGTAGAAAGATATGGGCCAGCTCTTAAAGGTTAAGGGTGAATCATTTTAAGTTGAAACACAAGTGGACAAAGTATTTTTCTCCTATTCCAAACAGTGCTCCCAGGGAACCATATATCATAACTATATGCCCACGTGGACAGGCTCTCAAAAGGCCATTCTTGTGACTTGGTATAACAGAGCTTCTAAGACGTTGCAAATTCTTTCTTAGACAAACTGATCACTTACTCAGAACTTGAGTGCCACCCTGATAAAAGACACAAAAGCTAGTTTTCCTGAGGGGCATTTACATGTTTATAGGCTATCTTGTTATTATATACTGTAATAGGTTATTTATAATAGGTTGGTGGGAACATGGTAAGAATAAATGATGGAGACTAGAGATGGGCACGGAACGAACATTTTTTCGTTTCCGTTACCGTTTGTCGTTTCCGTTATGTAACGAAACGACAAATGAAAATTGTGATGAAAATGCAACGAAATGAACAGAACTACGAAAATTGTGGTTGTTGCGTTTTGTTTCCGTTAATGGCGACTCGCAATCAAATGAGCTGTTTTAAATGTTAAAAAACGCCCTGGACATCCGTAAAAATGCAGCGATAATTATTTATATTGTCTGATAATACCTACCGGGGGGTTGGAGTCCTTAAAACGTTTGTTTTTGTCTTCTCCCATCGCGATGTATTTTTCTTTTCCCTTTAAAATGGATGTCGCCACCAGCCACAAAATGGAGGCAAGCCATGTGATGGGGTCATGTTCAACCAATAGCATGCCCAGGTTGCAGACTGGGCGGGCAGGTCTGGCAGCCACAGAGAGCATAAAAAGGTCTGGCAGCCCCCGTCCTCCTTGCAGTCTCTGGTGGGAGTTAGGGTGGGATTGCTGTCTCTGCGACTCTAGCTTCAGTCCTGCAGCCTCCCTGTGTGCGTGCGTGCGTACCTCTTGATGAGTATCCTCCCCTGCCCCGCAGTGCAGTCACTCTGCAGCTGCCTTGCACCCTGGGCAACACCCGCTGCTGCCTTTGCAGCCTCCCTGCATACCTAGTCTATACTGTGTCTCTGCCAGCATCCATTTTTTTAGTGTTTTCCCTCTGGTCTGGGGCATTGGGGGATGCCTGCGCACGGATATGCTTTAAAATCGCGCAAAAAGTTGGTAGAAATGACAAACGAAAAAACGAAAAACGGTAACAAAAATTTTTCAAAAAATTCCCGACAAATGGAAATGAACAGAAACAGACCTCTCAACGACAAACGACAAACTGAAATGCCATTTTTTGTTTCGTGTCCATCTCTAATGGAGACCCCATAATCCCATAAGGAAAAAAAAAACATCTGTGCAAGGGGAATCACATAATAGGTTCGTCCTCCTTGGTGCAATGTTATCAGACAACAGATTTCACAACATGGCTGCAGCCAGTCCTGCGACAGATGCTTTGTCCAAGGGAGAAACCTCTTAACTGTTGTGTGTGAATTTTCTTCTAATAAGATTCTGGCTCAGGAGCCCAAAGCTAACCCTAGCATGTCAAGAGACCATCCATGGATGGTCAACGTCAGATCAGATCTGTAGATGGCATGTCAAGCTTGCAGATGAACAGGAGGACTGAGAGAAATCAGAAGTGATTGTTATGAAAACCCTGTTTCTCCCCTAAGATACTTCCATGTCTTACCAGTGGGACATGTCCCACTGGCAAAGAACCACTGCCATATATGAGAACAGACAAAGAATGGTACTAGGTTCAGATTAAGGACTTCTTTGAATGAGGTTTCTCTTTTGACCATGGAAAGCCCACAAACCGGATTATCAGTGCAGCACCTGCTGCTTGTGTTTCTTATTGTTATGCACCATCAAGCCAGATCCTTTATGGGGGGACCCTACAAATTAGAGATCTCCAAAAAGCTCTGTCATGAATCTTACCTACCCAGGTCTTGCCCTCTCCGTCACTTCAGGTGAAGGTCAAATTGTGGAGTCTGTCAACAGCAGCGGCACGAATGCTCCTGGCACAGAATTGGAAGACAACGTATATACCATCTTTGGATGAATGGAGGGCGAAAATATTGGACTTCGCAGAGATGGCCAGACTGACGTGCAGACTGAGGGATCAAGACAACCAGAGGTTCCAAAAAGATTGGCAAAAATTTAAGAACTACATGGAGATTCATTGCAAGGAATTAAAGACTCTTACCGGATTAGGATAGAGCTCGAAGGATTACTACTTATCTTTCAAATCTTTTTATAAGTATATAAAGGGGTTTGTCTGAAAGGAAGGCTAGGAGATGAATAACGCTAAAACCACGGGAAGAACAGAGGGAAGCCAAATTTTAGTGGTAGAATGATTTTGTATTGCTAATGCTTTGAACTTGATTTTTTTTTTGTATACTAAAATTTTCTAATAAAAACATATTTAAAAAAAAAAACAAATTGTGGAGTCTGTCTTGTGATAACAGTCATTGTGTCTTATCAAGTCCAAGTCGATTCAGAGACATGACAACCCCTTTTCCAAGGTGGTCTGGATAGAGAATACACAAAAGTGATTTATGATTCCCTTCTTCTGGAGGCATCTGGGATGGTGCAGCTCGCCTAAAGCTACACAGGTCAGCTGTCCTTGCAGGAGTCACAGTGGAGAATCAAACTCTAAATCCACAAATATAAACAACCGAACTATGCATCCGGCTTGCCTCATGAAAGGTCTAATTCCTTTTTGCCCTGCATAGCTTTCCACTTCTCCCGTTGTTGGGTTGTCCAGGGAGTCTTGGCCTTCTCACACATATGGAAGCATCAGTTTAGTTACTGCAATTACTGGCGAGAGTTCATTTAAAAATAATAATCAAGCATCCATTTATTTTTCCTTCTTGCAGTCCATGGTACCTGACTGTTACTTGTGTTTGTAAAAAAAAATCTCACTCATGCTCCTCAGCAGCTGACATGCTGTATCTATAAAAAGGTAAAGGGTAAAGGTTCCCCCACACATGCGTGCTAGTCGTGTCTGACTCTAGGGGCAGTGCTCATCTCCGTATTCAAGCCAAAGAGCCAGTGTTGTGCAAGTCCATGGCCATGTGGCCAGCATGGCTGCAAGGAAACACTTCCCGCTTTTATGGCACTACCTATTTATCTACTTGCATTTACATGCTGTCGAACTGCTAGGTTGGCAGGAGCTGGTGTTATCAGCGGAAGCTTCCTCCGCTGCGTGGCACCCGGGATTCGAGCTGTCGAGCTGCCGACTTTGCAGCTAACAGTTTTCAGAAGCCTTGACCCACTGAGCCACCATGCCCCTTTACTGCCTCTATATTAATACATAAAAACTCTGCAGGCTTGGGTTCAAATCCTCACACAATGCCATCCTTCTCTGACCATAACCCTATGACAGTCTTCTAACCCATCTTTGGATTTTCTGGTTCATGTGTGGAAGTGTAAAGGTTCAGATGGTTTTGCCTCAGGTGCCCCGGTCACTTATAATGTTAATTATGGTGCCACTGTGGTGATATAATAAACACTAAGAATGAATCCAGAATGGATTGTTTATGATGCCACCTGAACCCAATGCAGTTTTGGGGGAGGGGTGAGTGCTCCCATGCTGCAGGCATTCCAGAGAAAATTAGGCAACCATCTGTCAAATGGACGTTGATTAAGATTCCCTCATTGAGAAGAAGGTTAGTCTTGATAGCTTTATAGGTCCCTTCCAGCATCTTTATTCTATGATAACCATACAATGGTAACTCTTCCCAATGCCATTTCCTCTATTTCATAATGTTTCAAAAACTTTCCAGTCCACATTGTATGGTTGTATGTGCCATTTAATAAATCATGGTCCTCTTTCACAGATAATGAATATATCAGTGTGAATTCCCTAAGGGAGAGAGCTGTAGTCTTGTCAGGAAAATCCATACATTAATTTATATATAAACAGCGACCAGGAGCCCTTAGGAGCTGGACACAGCTCCTCCTGCAGCCCGTAGTGCTGCATTGGCTAACATTGATCCATGTTCTGGTGTCATCGTTCTTCAGAGAATGAAGCATTAGAGATATGCTCCCCACCTCAGTCCCAGAGCATTCAACTAAATATTACCCTGTCAGAAATATTAAATAGCTCCCAGTTTCAAATACACCACCGAGCATGCAGAAACTCATAGGTGGCAAAAGGGAACAAGAGTCTCCAGATGCGGGATGAATCGTCTGTTTTAAAAAAAGATGTATCACACCTGAAACTTATCCTTCCTCTAAGGAAATAACAGAAGCCATGCATTAGATTACTCTCTGTATCATCAACAGCAGCTACAACAACAACAACAACAACAACAACAACAACAACAACAACAGAAAGATGATCTCGTTCTTGTCACCATGACAATCTTATGTAGTAAACTAGGCCAAGAGTTAGAGACACCTTACTTAGGTATAACTGAGCTTTCCTTGTTCAACCACTAACCCATGTTAAGAAAATTGTAAAAGGGAGATAGACCCAAGCTTCCTTGGATCCAAACTTTGCCAATGGAGGAGATCCACGGCTAAAGCATTCCTGAGACAGAATGACAGAATTAACTCTTACTGCTGTGTGGTGCTTTTTCATTGACATATTTTAGGGATAAATCCAATTGTCATCTAGAGGTATAACAAACCCCAGTATGATTGGTTAGGTCAACACCTTTGTAAGTCTCAGTTCAATGGGGCTATGAATACATAAGAACATAAGAAGAGCCATGCTGGATCAGGCCAAAGGCCCATCTAGTCCAGCTTCCTGTATCTCACAGTGGCCCTACCAGATGCGTTTGGGAGTGCATGAGACTAGATATCTGTCTCTTGATACCACTGTGTTTGTGTAAAACTATTGCATCCACAACTTTCCCCACTTCCTTATCTGGCCCTTGCAGTGTTTTCTCTGTAGGACAGGCATGACCAAACTTCGGCCCTCCTGATGTTTTGGACTACAACTCCCAGAATTCTAAGCTTAGGTTGCCAATGGCAGAGGACTGTGGGAGTTGCGGTCCAAACATCTGGAGGGCCGAAGTTTGGTCATGCCTGCTGTAGGATGTTTTGCTATGTTCTATAGAAGGAGAACCATCAGGAGATAGGAAGCTGCCTTGTACTCAGTTGTGCCTTTATTCCACCCTGGCTGGAAGAACTCTCTAAGATTTAAGGTAGGATACTTTCCTTCTAAGTATATGGACATGCCGTTTGGAGCATTCTGGGACAGGATGTCCAAAAATATCTTTTCTAAGTTCTTCTACAGAGGCTCCATTAGTGCAATGTGGTCTCCCTTTTTGTTACTTTGTGAACGTTTGTGGGACTCAAATGAATAAAAGTTCAACTGAGATTCATGAATGTGTTGATTTCCCTTTAAAACAGCTGCAAAATATAGCACATCTTTGTTTACTTACTCATTGATATCCCATCTTTCTTCTAGTGCAGGACTCAAGGTTGTTCATGTGAATTAAAAATTCCTCTGAAAACATGAGACAGGAGCTGATTCCTTTATGCAATCTTGTAAAATGATCATGCAAGCACGTCCACCCTCTGGTAGGCTCTCCTTTACATGACCTGTCCTGCACTCATTGTCAAACCACGGGTGTGATTTGTTGTACAGCTAGTTCTATAAAGGTTATTCCCCCCTCCCCCAAGAAAAGAAAGACCACTGCACAATTGTTTTTGTATGCACAAGCATCCTCAGCTGGATTTTAACCATCCATTGGAACATTAACAAAGAAGAAGGCTACCAAAATTAAAAACAAACACAGAAACACAGCAATTGAAAAGTCATGCGAAAGATCCTAGTGCTTCAAAGTAGTTTCGTTTCAGAATAGGTCCTTTTGCTTCAAATAAAAATATAAAAGAGGCATTTGAAAGCAGATATATTTTGCATTATTTCCAAGTTTCCCTCCTGCTTATTGGCATGGGCCAAAGTGAAGAAAGGTATGTCAGTATACCAATGACGTCTCCAGCTGGCATTTGTGTGACTGCATTGCAACATTCCAGGGTTTCCATGACATCATACAGTAGCTACGGAGCCCATCAGTTAATTAAATACTATATCCATGTGTTCCAGTTAATTGATGCTTCCTTTATATGGCCTGTTGTGCTGCAGCCTAACATTGTTTCTGTCTCACTGAGCAAACACAGAGAAAGACAAATATACATGCACATTGACAGAGATCTTGCGCTTGTGATCGGGAGAGGCTTTGTGGTAGAACTGTCACCTCTGCTAATTCTTTAGATGGAAAACATGGACTTTCTGGAAGGGAAGAACTCATTTGGTTCCCTTGCAGGGATTATTCAAGAATGCTATTCCATCAATTTCAGCCAAATCCCACATTACTAAACAAACAGAGTTCATTTGGCTCAAATCAGATGAGGTCTGGATTAAAGCAGCACATCCAGACTAAATTCAAGATGGAGCAATGCAAATGCACAAACTGACACTGGGGGAGTGGGCAAACCAGTGACAAATGAGCTTCAATGTGCAGAGTGATGCACATTGAAGGCAAAAATCCCCAATTACATTTATAAACTGATGGGGTCTGAACTCTCTGCAACAAACCAGGAAAGGGACCTTGGTGTCCTGGTGGACAGCTCAATGAAGGTGTCAACCCAGTGTGCCGCAGCAGTGAAAAAAAAAGCAAACTTAATACTAGGGATCATTAGGAAGGGTATAGAAAATAAGTCAGTAAGTGTCATTTTGCCTCTTTATAAATCTATGGTGAGGCCCCATCTGGAGTATTGTGTACACTTCTGGTCACCATACCTCCAGAAGGATATTATGGAAGTGGAAAAAGTGCAGAGGAGGGCAACCAGAATGATTAGGGGACTGGAACACCTTCCTTACCATTTGAGGCTGCAAAGGCTGGGCCTCTTCACTCTGGAATGGCGGCGCCTAAGAGGTGACCTGATTGAAGTTTATAAAATCATACACAGTGTGAGGAAAGGAGATAAGGACAAACTGTTTTCCTTATCTATTTTGGGTTTCAGGTATTTGAATCATATACCCTCAATGTGCCCCCCCCCCCCAGAAAAAAATATCATTTAGAAACTGAGTTGCAGAAACCAATCTTCACCAAACTTGGAGGGATTGTAGATGGGAGTGAGAGGAACTTTGAGTCTCTATGTG
This sequence comes from Phrynocephalus forsythii, assembly GCA_029282475.1. Lineage (NCBI taxonomy): Eukaryota > Metazoa > Chordata > Lepidosauria > Squamata > Agamidae > Phrynocephalus > Phrynocephalus forsythii. The sequence continues at coordinate 122,120,075 of JAPFRF010000005.1, read as the reverse complement.
CCTGGGGAGAACTTTCCTGGGGGGGGTGTCCCTATTTGGGGGTTCATAAATCAGAAATCAAAACATCAGTTTTTCCCAAACTTGGAGGGCTTATAGAAGAAAGTCAAGAAGGTTGGTGTCTCTAGGTGTCTTTGGGGGGCATTTCATAATCCAAGGAATCAAAAATCAATAAAAATCATCCATTTATATTTGTCGGGGGACCTTATGATGAATATGAACTGACAAATTTTGATGAATTGTCCAAATTTGTCAGAAAACGTGATTTGTTTTTCAACTTGTCCCCACCTTTAGTGGTATATAAGCATAATAAATATATAAAATAAAGAGCTTTCCTTGGGCAAGCTGCAGAATTCCAGGTTCTTCCCAGAAGAAGGGATTGGTAATGCCATTCCTGAGTATTTTCTACCTGGAAAACACTGAAAAGCGTCATCAAACATCGGAACTGACTTGAGGGCCTGTAGTTATTTGTATTGTTTTCACTCTGTTGATACTGGCCTAAGGCCAATCCTATGTCACATGGATATTGGGATACATTACCAGTATTCAGGCTGCAAGGACAACTGACAAAAATGGTTCCCCATCAACGGAGCATATTGTCCCAAGATCTTCTTTGGCCTGGCCCACTAGATTTTTTTTTATATATTCTTTTTTATTAGAAAATTTTGATATACAAAAGAAAAACACATTCAAAACATTAACCATACAGCGTCAATCTATCACTAAAGTTCGGCTTCCCCCTGTTTTTCGCGTGGTTTTAACGTTATTCATCTCCCAGCCTTCCTTTCCAACGAACCCCTTTTATATATTTATAAAAAAGGTTCTAAAAATTAATAGTCCTTCGAGTTCTACCCTAATCCGGTAAGAGTCTTTAATTCCTTACAATTAGTCTCCATGTAATTCTTAAATTTTTGCCAGTCTTTTTGGAACCTCTGGTTGTCTTGATCCCTCAATCTGCATGTCAGTCTGGCCATCTCTACAAAGTCCAGTAATTTCGCCCTCCATTCATCCAAAGACGGTATATACGTTGTCTTCCAGTTCTGTGCCAGGAGCATTCGTGCCGCTGCTGTTGCATATAAAAATAGCGTCTTGTCTGCTCCTTTAATTTCATTATCCACCAACCCTAACAAAAAAAGTTCAGGTCGTTTTGGGAATGTACACTTTAACATCTTTTGAGTTCATCATATATCAATGCCCAAAATTCTTTCACTTTCTCACAGGTCCACCACATATGATAAAAGTCACCTTGTTTCTCTTTACATTTCCAACAATAATCATCTTTCATCCTATACATCTTTGCTAATTTCGTTGGAGTAATATACCATCTATACATCATTTTCAACAGATTTTCTTTTATCAAAGTACATGCGGTAAACTTTATGTTCTTTTTCCACAATCTTTCCCACACATCTAACTCAATATTGTGACCCAGATCCATAGCCCATTTTACCATACATTCTTTAACTTGTTCATCTTTTAGGTTCAACTCCAACAAAAATTATATAATCTAGTCAACAATTTCTTTTTGGGGCCCATGATTATGGTTTGAAACTTGGATTCCTTCTCTCCAAACCCAAACATCCTTCTATCTTTCTGGAAAGTGTCATGTAACTGATGGTACTGAAACCAACCTGTTAACCTCTCTTTTAACAGTTCATAAGACTTCAGTCTGGGACCTTTTCTGAGAAGAATAACACATCCCCATATGTGATCCCCACTCCTTCTGTATCTTTCCTCTTGATCGCCAATGCTTTAATCGGGATAACCACCTCGGGGTGTGTCTCTCTAATAAAGGTTTCAACCATTCCCAGACCTGAAGTAATGACTTTCTAATTACATGATTTGTAAAACTTTTATGTACTTTCACTTTATCATACCAAAGATAAGCGTGCCAGCCAAATCTATTATCATGACCTTCTAAATCCAAAAGATCCCCATCAACTAGAGTAATCCATTCTTTTATCCATCCGAGACAGGCCACTTCATAATACAATCTCAAGTCTGGCATGGCAAATCCTCCCCTTTCCTTAGCATCTGTTAATAGTTTAAACCTTATTCTCGGTCTTTTGCCTTGCCAGACAAATTTAGACAAAATCTTCTGCCATTCCTTAAAGTGGCCTGTCCCTTTGACTATAGGGATCATTTGAAATAAGAATAACAACCTTGGTAACACGTTCATCTTTATCACTGAAATTCTTCCCATCAATGACAAATTCAATCTATTCCATGTTTCCAAATCTCTCTTAATCGAATTCCAAACCATAGTATAGTTATTAGAGATGGGCACGACTTAGCGGTATTCCCGTTTCCGTTTCCGTTACTCGGTTCCGTTCCTCGGAAAAACGGGAATTACTCCCCAGACTTTCGAACCGACGAACGAACAATTTTGGTCTGATTTGTCGTGCTCGTTCCTTGCATCGCGAGAGAGCGATGCCACACGCTGCACAGAAAAAAGTTTTTAAAAGTTAAAAAAACCCGGTTCCCGGCCAAAAGCAGGCGGGAAAATGCCTGCCGTGCCTCAGGGCACCTACCAGAGGGGTTGTTTCTGAGGTCCCCGGCCTCCCCCTCATCCCCGTCCTGGGCTGCTCTGGTGGGACTCGCCGCAGGCTCGCAGCCAGCAAAAGCCCAGTCTCGCCCGCGGCCGCCGCAATTAAAGCGCAAGCAAGCGGTACGGACGGTACAGGAAAAAACTTTTAAACTCTCCCCCCACCCATTCCCGGGCCAAAAAAGCAGGCGGAAAAATGCCTGCTTGACTAAGGGCGCAGGGCACCTACCGGAGGGGTGGTTTCTGAAGGGGGGGTCCAGCCTCCCCCCCGTCCTGGGCAGCCGGACTCGCGATTCGCCATCGCCATGCCATGCGGTGCGGGCGGGGGATCCAAAATGGGGCGGCGAACGCAATATTGTTTTTGAAATCGTGGTCCAAAAACACACAAGCACAACAGAAAGAAACACGCGAAAATATATAAACTGCCAGATTTTTCACAGTAGCAGTGGGTTTTTTCTTGCAACAAAATGTCTCTCCTCTCCTCCTCTGTCCTCCATTGATTTTATTTTATTTTATTTTATTTACACCTGCGCAATGATGGGCTGGCCAAGTGGCCAGCCATGTGGGAGTGGACAACCATGCAAATTTTTGGAGCCATCCCACCAGTCGCATGGCCACTTGGCCATGGAGACTTCTGGGATGTGCCAAAAGCCCCTAAAACCTGCCCTAGCCCTAACCCTAACCCTTGACTCCGTACCCATACGTCACAGACTGTCTTCTTAGTGGGTCAGAGAGGCACCCAGAGGTGCAACCCACTAGCCCACCGTAACCTTACCCGTCACTAGCCTAACCCTAGCTCTTTAAGCCACCTTAAAGCCAGATCTACTTGCTTGCATTGCACTACACGCAGCAAGTACAATTCCCTTCTGTGTGAGACATGGTGGTGCGGGAGCCCTGTGCAGGGAAGGTATGACCCTATGACTCTCACACTGGTCTCACGTCTGCACATTATGTTATGCAATATCCATATGGCTATTGCATAGCATTTTGCAGCAGCAGCAGGTGAGGAAGGGAGACCCCCATGTAGAGGGGTCTCTCTTGGAGCCTGCTTCCCCTTCCTAGTGGCAGGAGGCACCCACGGGTGCCTCCAGGAGCCCACTTTCCCTTTATAGCGGGCCAGAGGAGGCACCCACCCCACAGAGGTGCCTCCAGGAGCCCGCTCCCCCCCAAAAAAACCAGTACTAACGACAACGAAAAAACGAAAAAACGAAAAAACAAACTGACTAATTTTGCGAATTTTCGCGAAAACTGGAAACGAGCCGAAATGGGACTGGCCCGACTAACGACAACTCGAAAAAAATTTTTTTCAAGTCGTGCCCATCTCTAATAGTTATCCTCAAAAAGGTTCAAATTCGTGAGAGATAAATTAATTCCCAAATATTTGACTAGCCTGGCCCACGAGATCAGGCATGTCCAAACTTAGGCCCTCCTGATGTTTTGGACCACAACTCCCAGAATCCCAAGCCTATATTTCCAGTGGCAAAGGACTGTGGGAGTTATGGTCCAAAACATCTGGAGGGCTGAAGTTTGGACATGCCTGCACTCGATCATCCCAGGTCTTCATGCTTAGAGTCACTACCCTGCGGGAAGCTCATAAGACCTCAACCCAGAACAATGCATTTTCTGTGGCTGGTCCCATTTTGTGGAACCAGCTTCCCAGCAATATTGGGACTGTGAAGCCCCTCTCAGCCTTTGGAAAGAGATTAAAAACTTGGCTCTTCCAGGGTGCTTTTGGCGACTAATGGTGGTTTATCCTATTTCCTTTTCCCTTCTTTTTTCCGCCATCGTATATCCCATATTTTTATTGATTTTAATGTTTTGATCAATTGGGTTTGTTTTACATTTGTTTGTATAGCTGAATTATATGGATTTTCTTGTCATGAACCACCCAGAGTTCCTTTGGAAAGTTGGGCAGTAAATAAATAAATAAATAAATAAATAAATAAATAAATAAATAAATAAATAAATAAAAACTGGCTGAAAAAGGAACATTCCCAGATTCTGCTCTTGTAGCTGGAAAGTTGAACATTGGCTTCAATGAATTGATAAATCTGGAAGGAAATTTTGCTCTCCAGGAGGAAGCAAAGAACATCCCCAACCCTGCCTCCAGCATTTATAGATCCTCCTCCTCCTCCTCCTCCTCAATTTTTAATTCACCTGCCTCACAATCTGTGGTGGGGAAATCTTCAAACACTGTGTGGCTAGTCTCCTTCTCTTCTTGGCCAGAGTCATGGTTCCTGTTCTCAATACAATAAGATTCAGCTACAGTTATCAGATCCCAGGGCAGCAGGAGAGGTCCCAAGGAACTGTCATCTTTCTCTAGTTCTGCAAATGGGGAGAGAGATCTCTTGGCAAGCAATGCCGAGGGAGGAAAGGAGGCTTAGAAGAACTGGGTGTGCGTTGTTCTTGTGCAAGCTCACAAAAAAGGCAGTCGCAATAGGAAAAGAGCCAATGGATATAAGTGTGTGCTCTCATCATGGCAACTCAAGTGAGGTAGGACATGCCAGGATGATGGCCTACGGCTCTGGTCTTACTCTCATGCCATGTGCTTCTGGAGGTGTGCAGATTTGTGCTTTGGCATCACAGTTTCCAGTTTTTCCTAGGACACACCATCCAAACTGACACATGAATCACACATCTGGGCACCTCTATTGTCCTTTAACCACAACATCTACAAACAGTATTTGTTCTGCAAAGATGGCTGAGTTCTCAAAAGAAAAAAAAACTACACAGCCCCTTTCTTTCTTTTTGCTGTTGCTTCCTGAAATTCTGCATAGTGTTGTCTTTTGGGCAACCTTATCGCAGACCACCAATCTGCTCTCTTTCATCTCTAATTACTGCATTTGGTGATGACGCTGCAATGTTGGTAATGGGGATACAGGAAGGAGTAAGTTGGTGGAGGAGCAAATTTTCCATGGTAATTTGCATTTAAACCTGGCATTCTGCATTATATCTCCCTGTTCACTCATTGTCTATAAACATTCCAGCTCTTCCTTCTGCTTCAAGAATTAAGCATTTTTACTCCACCTCTGGCCTAATTAGAGTCATTTACTATGTTGACACAAAGGGTCTTTTCTTTTCTTTTCTTTTCTTTTTTAAAAGACTATCTTGGCTTTTTAAAACCCACAATGGCAATACTAGAAGCCTCTGATTTGGGGGGGGGGGATGATTGTTGTAGGGCACTAGAAGAGTTGTCAATAGTATGAAAAGAAATAGGAGTAAGGATTCTAGGGTGGCCTTTCTTTAAAGAAGACAGTCCTCTAATTGGAAGGAAATGCAGATGTCCATTTGATTTAAAGATCAATATAAGAAATCCTCAAATGTCTTATCCACAGTTAGGACCTGGACAGCAGTCTCTGGGGCTAGCAGTCTGCGGCTCCACAATCTACCCTCTTAGATGCATTATAAGTCTACTTATTCCTTTTTAAAATATAGACATTATTTCTCAGTTTTGTATCTATAAATACTGTATTTGTCTGGGCATACAAATATGTACTGTATATCCCAGTGTGGTATAGAAGACAGAGTGATGGACTAGGACTTGGAAGAACAGAGTTCAAATTTCTGCTGAGCCATAGAAATTCACTGGGAGAGTGGAACTGGTAAAATCACTCCTTACAAAAATATCTGACTTACCTTGAAAGCCCTATTAGGGTAACGATAGTTCGGTTCCAACTTACAACACAGAACACATGCACGTCCATACATATGGTTTGGTCCTGTTTTGGGTGATTCTCCCTCTCTTTCTCTGTCTGTCTCACAAAATGCCCTAGAATTGATGAAGGACTTTTAAATCAGTGGGTTTCAGATGGGATTATTTGCATACTGATTAGGGCAAAAAGAAGACTAATATTGTCCTTGAAAAAGAGTTTGCATATATTTGCTAAAGTCTTCCCAAAATGCTCAAGCACAGGTGGCTCATGGGGATAGTTGCCTCGTTTAATTAGTTAGGTGCCATCCAGCAGGAAGCAATTTATAGCAGCCCTAATAGGGTTATCAAGGTAAATGAGATATTTAAGGTTTTACCAGTTGGACGGTCCTGCTGAGTTTCCATGGCTGAGCGAGGATTCGAACCGTTGCCTCCAGAGTCTCTTCGTCCATCACCCTACCCACTGCAACATACTGCTTAGCTTACAATGTACTTACGGTACCACATTTTCAGGTCATACTGAAATAAGTCTGAACTTCAGTTTCTGCATGAACAAAACTCCAGAAAACAATAGATTATCCATGAGGCTTTAAAATCTTCACTTTGACAGGTTAAAGTGATTTCTGCTCCCAAGATCTGATAATCTCTCATGTGTGTCTCTCTCACCCAAACACGCCATGTAGTTTGTGTAGGGATTGTGTTTTACCTCAGACACACACACACACACACACACACACACACACACACACACACACACACACACACACACACACACACACACACACACACACAGAGAGAGAGAGAGAGAGAGAGAGAGAGAGAGAGAGAGAGAGAGAGAGAGAGAGAGAGTCATGGACACACAAAAGCACTCCCACACAACAGTTCTACTGTAGGCATTTAAACATAGTCCCGAGAGGGCGTCTTGCTCTCCTAAGCACCAGCCATTTATTTCTGCTGCAAGGAAGGGGAGACTTCTATTAATAACATGCATGATTTCCCTTCGCAGCCACTGAGTTTCCCAATGGGGTGGGATAACTGATTGCGTAAACGGTGGCAAGTATAAATCATTTTAGAGTCAGTGACTTTGTAATGAAAAGGAGTTCCAGAGTTGTAGGGATCTGTAATACAAGTGTCCAGTCCTCCGAACCATAATAACAGCCTCTTCCTTTTGGTTTCAAGATTGGTTTAGAAAAATCGGGGGCATGACTACCTCTCAACATCATATTTAATCACTGAAGGACTCGCTCCTTGATTTTATCTCCCATGCTTTTCTCTTTTCTCCATTCTATCTGTTGAGTGACAGTAAGGTGGGCCATTCCATAGGATTGAAAAGGTCTTTGCTCCCCCTCCAGGCAACTCTGTACTATCTGGGGAATTCTAAATATTTTAGTCTGAAAGAGTAACATTGCAATTTTTTCTGCTGTAAGGTCAGGTTCTGAAGGACTTAGATGTGTTGTATGGGTTTCATATGCAATTATCAGACAACCTATTTTGGATTCTGTTTGTATCAGAATTTATTATTTATTTATTTATTTATTTATTTAATGTATTTTGTGTGTGTGTTTGTGTGTATGAAATACCTTTTTTCTCTTTGAGCTGTTTTCTCTGTGTAGAACTCATATGCCAATCTCTACTTCCAAATTGAGCTATGGAAGGTGCCCTTAAAATTATATATCTATCATCTATCATTACCATTATCTATATCTATCTATCTATCTATCTATCTATCTATCTATCTATCTATCTATCTATCTATCTATCTATCTATTCCTTCCTTCCTTCCTTCCTTCCTTCCTTCCTTCCTTCCTTCCTTATCTATCTATCTATCTATCTATCTATCTATCTATCTATCTATCTATCTATCTATCTATCTATCTATCTGTCTGTCTGTCTGTCTGTCTGTCTGTCTGTCTGTCTGTCTGTCTGCATCTAGAAGGTGCATTTCTCTGCTAAATCAAAATGTGCCCCACACTTTTTTTTATTTATTTATTTATTTATTTATTTATTTATTTATTTATTTATTTATTTATTTATTTATTTATTGAGTTAAAAACCAGAGGATATGTTTTATTTCAGGCATGGCAACCTGCCTGATTCTTCCTAGCTGTAGGTAGCAGGTGCCTAGAAATTCTCCTTGTGTAAATGAACATATCCAAATATTATTCAAATATAGTGCCAGATGAAACAGTGAGGAGAGAGGGGTTCCTGTTTCTTTTCTGTCTGTTTAGGTAGTTTTTTAAAAGAAAAACAAAAAAAACTAAAGCTGCAGTGTAATAATTGCTGGCAATCAAAAACTCACTGAAATGTAAATCTGAATGCAAGTCTACAGATACCTTCTCCTTGCCCTGCAGGTGGTTTCTAAACATATTATTTGTGGGTGGATTTTAACCCCCTATTGGGGGAGGGGAATATGCGAGGAGAACAAATACTATAAGATAAAACACCCAACATATTCATGGTTCTTTATTAGCTTAAACTCAGGGCATGTACCTGATTTTTTTCACCAGTTCTCTTTGCCATTGCTCCAGATAAGGTTTTGAACTGGGAGCCTTAAATGAGGAGGCAGAATTATAGCCCTGCACAAACACTTCTGCTCCGATCTGCTCTTGGAACCTGTTATAAGCATTTTATTTTTTCATTTTTTGCAATTTTGTCACCCCTTCACTACAAGGCAATTGATGTTTAGCTGCCTATGAAGCACAGATGGGCACGAACTGGGGAAATGCCCTTTAGAGATGGTTCGTGGTTCGTCATTATTCACAAATCATGAACATTCACAAACCGCAGGGTTCATAAGGCGTCCTTTCCCCTTAAGCATAGCTAAGTCTGGATCCAGCCATTATTTTTCCCAGCTTTCTGCACCACCTTATTCTGATTTGTAGATGGAAAATACCTGTTCTAGAGTTACAGCTTCCAAAATGGCTGCTGGCATTTCTAGCTGAGAAATTCTTGGCGCTGCCGTTCAGAACGGCGTTTCTCATCTTTCTAAATGTGATTTTACACCTCCTTTAATCTCCACTTTTCACATGCTCTCCTTAAAAAAAAAACAACCTCATTTCAAACTGAAAGGCTTGGATGCCACGATTCTGCTGTGCAAGCAGAAGGGCCTTTGACTCATCCCACAAACATCCCTCCCAGTCATTTGACGCTGAAGTCTGAAGACTCTCTGGTGAGCCTCTGATCTTTCGGAGCTGGTTTCTGAACAGGGTCAGGGAGTCAGAGGCAAGGGAGAAAACTCAGTCACCAGCCTACACCTCACAACAAGTGGACATACTCTCTACTCCTTCAGCATGCCCTTGTTTCCTCTGTTGAATAAAATAATTCTCTGGGAAGCATGGATTTTCTCTAAGACAGGGCTGTCCAACTTTGAGCAGGTCAAGGTCTACTTTTTCCGACCCAAAGTGCCTGAGGGCTACCTACTTACAAATTTTATCCATTCCAAGCACATGCTCATAAGTAAGAAAAAAATTAAGTGTATCAGCAGTTTCCCATAGGAATGCATTGAAAATTAATTAATCCGTTCTGGAGGGAACAAATTTCAATGCATTCCTATGGAAAGGTTGACCATTATTTATTTATTTATTTATTTATTTATTTATTTATTTATTTATTTATTTATTTTTAGAGGAGGTGCGTGCATGCTTGCACAGATTGCCCCTTCCAAGGGGCAACCCATGCAACCATGCACATGCCTCCTTTGCACCCGGCTTGAGCACACCGATCATCTGGCAGGCAGGGGGAGCAGGGGACTGCACCATGGCCCTTGAACTGTCCCGCTTGGCTAAAACAGTGGGCTGGAACTTTGCTGGGACAGTGGTGGTCCTTGGGATGGGGGAAGGAGGGGTGGAGAATATATCCCCTCACATTTTTTATTGATGGCCAGCAGGCTACGTTTGAACCCTTTACGGGCTACTGGTAGCCCACGGTCTACCTATTGTACAGGCCTGCTCTAAGACAAGGCATGCCCACCTGACCTGCCACATTTTCACCCACTGGTGACATTTCCACAAAACCTGAGGAGTCTTCCCCTGTCAAGCATGCACCTGTTAATTTTGGCAGCGTCCGGTGTCTGGAGATGTTTCAGGCTTCAGATTCAGCAGATGCCACTTTCCGAATCTCAGCTTGGCCCCAGGCTAAACATCTCCAAGGTCTCTGAAGACTGGGAAAGGTTCTGAAGTGAGTCAGTGCAGTTTCACAGTTTAAATAAACATCTTAAAGGAACTGGAGGGCTTCTCTCAAGCAGGCATAATGGAGAACCAAAATCTGGGCAAAGATCTGGGCCACCCCAGAGCTGTTGACCAGAGATCTTGATCTGCCTTCCCTCATGCAGTGTTGCTGGCTGTGTGATGGGAGGGAGAAAAAAGAAAGAAAAGTTTCACAGTTTATAGTTTTATAAAAAGTAACCTTTAAACAAAAACAACAAACAGAAACTGGAAGGGCTCGGATCAAATAATTTTCTCAAAGAGCAGGCATAATGGAGAACCATTTCCTGTTAACTCCAGACCTCTGGTTCGGAGCAGCCAGCCAAAGATCTAAGCCACCAAGCTATTCAGCAGTTTTTTGGTTCATGCCATTGAGTTTTCAGGATCGTGCTTTCCTTTGCCTTGGCAGTATTCTTGCACTGTAGAGAGTGTGAGATTTTGTTGTCACCATTTTAATGAGCCCATGCTTTTAGCATCTTCTCCTTCCTCTCAGCTTTACACTTTGTATATTGTCCTGCTTATTCTTCTGCATTTATCATGTTCTATTTTCTTCCCTCTCAACTGTGTGCTGTTACTTGGTCGCTTTCATGTACCTGTCTTTTTCTGTTTTTCCTCGCTCTCTGTCCCTCGCTGCAGTCCTTGGACACTGTAGATCAGAGCGGTTGAATCTCACTGCATGGTACAAAGTGCCTTAGGATCAACCTGCTTTTGGTTAGCATAGAGTTCGTGATTTTTTGTTACCTAGTTTGCTGTCTCTTCTTTTAGTTTCACCTCTTGTTCTGTCCTTTCCCCACTGCTAGCCTTTTAAAGTTCCAAGCCTGTGAGCGAGTTCCTTGTTGAAATCAGAACTGGGGGAGAGAAAACATTTTATTTTATTTCAATGCATTTTGGGATGATGTAGGTGTGGCCACATTGGCTGGACATTCTGATAGTTGTAGTCCCCAAAACCAACGTCTCCAAATGATGTTAGATGTTTGAGATCCAAAGAGGTTCCTGCATGTGGCTGGCGAGGACTGATGGCTCCTGTGTTCCCATAACATATGGAGGTACAAAAGTAACAAACAAACAAACAATAGAAAGTAAAGCATGATGTCTCTGTACCATCCCTTAGCACTTAAAGCACTGGATGGTTTATATTAATTATGTAGGATACACATTGCCTCTCCAGCGAGCTAGGTACTCAGTTAACTGACCTCCGAAGGATGGAAGGCTGAGTAATCCTCAATAGAGATGGGCACAAAACGAGTGATTTTTCATTTTTGTTTTTGTTTTTTGTTTCATTACACAACGAAAATGAAACAAATTTTTAAAAAAACAAAACAAAAACGAAATGACCAAATTTGCCGTGTTTTTAGTTTTTGTTGCAGCAGATGCATTGCACTAAAAAGAATGCTAACGAAACAGCAATTTTTCATTTTCATTTTCGTTTTTTCATTTCATTACCTAATGAAACGAAAACAATTTTTTTTGCAAAAAACGTCCCAAAAACGAAAACGAACTGAAACGGACCCCTAAACGACCAAACGACAAACAAAACACCATTTTTTGAGTCGTGCCCATCTCTAATCCTCAAGCTGGCTACATGGGATAGAGCCCAGGTTGTGAGCAGAGTTTTGGCTGCAGTTCCGCAGTTTAACCACTGCGGCATGAAGCTTCTCACTGTGCCATGAGGCTCTCCACTGAACCACAAGGTACACCATAGCCTGTTCCTGTTTTGTTTTTTTCCTTCCTGCTCTCCAAGTTTTAAAAGTCTGGCTGGGGAATTATTTGGGGCTCAGAGTCATGGGCATGCAAAAATCCTATCCCTTGTGGTTTTGTCCTGTTGTCTTTTTTAGATCTATATTTAGAATGACATTTTGAGGCCCTCGAACTTCCTTCTTCTCTGATGTTACTTGTTTTTCCTTGCTTCTTCATTTGAAAGAGACCAGCTCTAAGAGCTTCTGTAACTAATTTATCCCACCATATTATTTAAAAAATTGTAAGACAGGAAGTTTTCCCATTAGCCTCACTACCAGTCTGCAGAGCCATGGATTTTGGTATAGTAACATAAAGCTCTGTGCTCGGCAGGCTGCACTCTGCCAAGACAACATACCAAATAATCCCAACGGCAGTTGCTTCCTTCTGCCTAATGGAAAAGCTGGCCCTGCCACTAAACAAGGACACCTGCCTTTTAGTCTGGATCAACACCAAGGATCTAAATTAAGGCAGCTTTGTGTCCTCTGTCAGAGCATCACATAATACACAAGGATGACTCGGTGCAAATCCTATTTGCTCTGGGTTTTCCGACTGCACATGCACCGCAGATTTTTCAGGGGTGACTTCAGTTTGGAGCTGATCCGTGCGCGGTAATACTCAGAGATAGACTGAAACTACCTTGGATGGCTGGATTAGAAGAAAGTTGCAACGCTTCCCAAGACAGCGAGTCCACTGCCATGTTTCCCAGCTGAACTGCCCCCATTTGTCACAGTTTCTTCCTTTCTATACTTTTCACATATCTGTGGCCTAACATTTTTGAGTGTCATTGCATGCACTGACCAAGTCCGTCTCCTCTTTCTTCTTCTTCTTCTTCTTCTTCTTCTTCTTCTTCTTCTTCTTCTTCTTCTCCTCCTCCTCCTCCTCCTCCTCCTCCTCCTCCTCCATCATCATCATCATCATCATCATCATCATCATCATCATCATCATCATCATCATCATCATCATCATCTTAAAACTACAGAACTGGAAGTTGTCATCCTTTTTTAAAAAAAATTGAGGCTTATGTGTGTTGGGATGTCTGCAGATCCATGGATATGAATGACAAAATTATGGTGATGGTGATGATGATGAATTAAAAAGCATTATTCTACGCCAGTAACAGGGAGGCAATTAAAGCTGAGTATTGATCTACCTTTAATTTCTTCCCCCTTTTCTTGTTCTAGGTGGACAATGTAGAGTGGACTGCCTGGTAAATTGCACTCACTTTGACTGTAGGTATGGCTCAGTGGACCAAGGCTCTGAAAAGTGTTGGCTGCAAAGTTGGCAGTTTGGCAGTTCGAATCCCAGGTGACATGCAGCAAAGCGAGCTCCCGCTGATAACCCCAGCTCCTGCCAACCTAGCAGTTCGAAAGCATGTAAATGCCGCCATAAAAAGCGGGAAGGCAAAACAGCATTTCCTTGCAGCCATGCCAGCTACATGGCCACGGGCCTGCCCAACACTGGCTCTTTGGCTTGAATATGGAGATGAGCACCGCCCCTAGAGTCGGACATGACTAGCATGCATGTGCTGGGAGAACCTTTACCTTTACCTTAACCTTATGGGAATGCTTGGCTGGATTCTCTCCCATATTATATGAGAGAGAGAGAGAGAGAGAGAGAGAGAGAGAGAGAGAGAGAGAGAGAGAGAGAGAGAGAGAGAGAGAGAGAGAGATTCACCTATTCTTCCAACTAGAAGACACACTCTAATGAGAATCCTGTTTTTTTGTTTTTACATTAGTTCATATACAGTTTTCTGAACTTTTCCACATTCTTGAGTAGGTTCAGTTTATTCCGTTAGGGACTGCGCAGAACAACTTCCAATAGACTGGGCCTCGTAGAGAGAGAAAATGCAGAGCTTGGAAAAGTTACCTCTTTTTATTTTTTATTTTTTTGACCTTAAGTCATAGGATTCTCCAGCTATCTCTTTGAGGATGCTGATAGATGCAGGTGAAAACAACTCTTTGAAACACTGAAATTATTAGATTGTGAATATTTCTGTGTCTTATAACATACATGCAAAGGAGTATGGCCATGTTTTGACTTCCAAATATGTCTACATATATACTATACATATATTATCACATTTCACATGCTCCTGATATTTATTCGTGTCTGTGATGGATGAAGGAATACAAGATTAGGTTCTTACCAGTCGTCAAATAGCTCTTTTTGCTGCTGAAAATAAGTGAAAAGATGGGAACACATTTAGAAATCTAGACATCCTTTCAGAAATCAATGTGAGTCAAAAGTGTATTTGAAGGATTCTAGCTACTGAAAAAGACTTTCTAAGAACAAAGAGATAGAATCAAATTACCAAAAGAAAAAGAATCCAAGGATGATTCTATGCGCGTCTGCTCAGATGTCAACCAATTGACTTCAGTGGGGTTTTATCTAAGGGACATGGATATCGGACTGCAGTCTGTTATGTTTTGCTGATAATGCAAACCTTAATTCATCAATATCTTGACAGGGACAGGTTTCTGAATTCAGTAATCAAGTTGTGGCTCTCAGCCTTAATTTCCTCATCTCTCTGTTGCTGTTTTGGTTTTAAAAAAACCTCTTATTAACAAGAGGTGCATGGACTCTGTGCTTGAATACTGCATATCTTTCAGAAATGTGTGTGTTGGAAAAGACCTGTGCCAGGAGTTAGACTCTGGGATGAAATTAAAGTAAAATAAGCAAAGAACACTCCCAAAAATAAGGAGTGTTATTTTGCAGGTTTGGGAAACTGCAGAATAACTTACCAACCCTGTTTACCGGAAGGAAAAGGGGGATAAGCAGAAGCCCTCTTCCTTTACTTCCATTTTCTATTATATTATTATTATTTTTACTATTTTCTTTATTACTTGTATTTTGATTTGTTATGTCTGGGGTATTGTATGTTTGGGCAAGTTGTTTTTTGCAAAGTGTTGTACACCGCCCAGAGTTCCCGTGGGAAAATCGGGCAGTCAACAAACACAAAAATAAATAAAATAAATAAAATAAAAAAATACACTTGATGGCTGGTTATTGTACTGCCAGTTTCCGTGTATCTGCGATGGAGGAGTCTGGATTCAGAGCCACAGTATTGGCGGACAGACAAACCATCTTCCCAGGAAGAAAGAATATACATGGTTTAAATTATGTACAGATTGAAGATAAGTCTGCCCTCCTGCTAGAGGAACTTTTGATGCTGTCAAAAGAGAGAGAATGAGAAAGCGAGCAGGTGCTGAGAGAGCCCCTTTTGCATGAAATCGTTAATGTGTCTTAATCTTGACCCGGCACCACCCTTCCATGTTAATGCCACGGCCTCCCGTGTTCAAGTGATTCTAACACCCGCCTCTTTGTGCTATAGGGCTTTTCTCCTCTGAGCAGATGGCAAAGATCGCCATACTCCTTCTACACAGATGACCTAGATACGGGACTCTTTGGACCCTTGTTCCATAGGAAGGATTCAAAACAAACTCAAGTCGCTACCTTTTGACGTTGTTGCTTTCCCTATGAAGCAGGATCATGATACTGCACGGCCGGTAATGCCAGAGGAAACCCAGGCGTTAGTGTAATTTAAGCAACTTAAGCCGAAGCAAATTAACAATTTGCTTGCTTGCTTGCTGTTTTGGAATTTAGAATGATTGCAGAATCCCTTTTGCAAGATGAAGCAAGCATACGAACGTCAGATCCTGCGTGCAGAAACACGCACCCACCAAGTGTCTACCTTGATGGCTGGCATGCAAGCCTCTGAAATAATGTGGAGTGGTCTTCTTGTATTTTGTTCCTTTATCCTTGCTCCATAAGGGACAGGGGGCAATGAGAAGACACCTAATGTATTAATCTGTGGTTGCAGAACCAATGATCAGGTCCCTTTCGGGGGGGGGGAATCTGCCACCAGCAGAACAAATATCTGACAATGAGGCCAAGCCTAGCTCTGTGCTTTTTCAAAAATCGTTCACAAATGTGTATGTAATGTGATTATAAAATAACATTTATTGTTCTTTTGGGTGAGAGAGAATGTTATCCATCAGAGAAGATTCTCCCCTTTTATCCATGTACTGCGACAAGGTCCGAGTTTTGTTTTATTTGGACATACGCTAAAATTCTAGTGTAGTTCTTAAAACATCTATGTATAACCCTTCTAATATCTATCAATCAATCAATCAATCAATCAATCAATCAGTCTATCTATCTATCTATCTATCTATCTATCTATCTATCTGTCTGTCTATTTATATACACACACACAACACACACACACACACACATACACTGTATGGAATATATACATTAGATGTCAGTCCAAACAGGGAACAGTTGTATCCATAGTGAGTGATGCTTGTCTCTCTCTCTCTCTCTGTGTATGTATACCTAGCTACAATTAATGTCCAATGTTGAGCCAAGTTTTGATATTTACATGCAAAGGTTGACAATCCCAAAATATCTTGTGATAGTCTCACAAACCCACATATAAAAATGTAGAGTTAATAAACTATTTAGATATGACTGTCAATAATTATATGCATAGGCCTAAAATAATTGTGGCAAATGTGTTTTCAGAAACTTGAAGCATCCATTGTTCTTACACCGAAATGTCAACATTTATATTTAGGGTATCACTGATGTAATATTAATTTTTTTAATAAGATCAAGATACTCACATGGTGTATTTTATATGTTGCTACCTCTGCTTTTTTTTTTTTGCTATATTTTTCTCTCGTTTCTTCTCTCCCCCCCCCCTTTCTCTCTTGCATTTCCCCCCTAAAATTATTAAACTTCTCATTTGTTCCTCAGCAATAATTCACCTATATCTGCTCCTTCAGCCAACCAGAAATTTAGGGGGAAATCCTTTTTAGCTGATTGTAGCAAGATAATAAAACAAGTAAACAAATACTAGGGTTTTTAATGTCTCTGAAGTTATGAACATTGTAAGGTAACGTGTGAGAGGCATAGATGTACACTTGTACTGTATATACACCATTTTGTCATGACATCTGGCGGTTTTATGCACAATTTTAATATCTACTAGCTAGCTTTTTAAAGACTAAGGGCTAATTCTTAAGGAAGAATTTTTAAAACTACCAGCTATTTGTTAAATCTATTTTAATATTAATATTCATATCTTTTGCACTGAAAATTACTTAGAGCAGTGTCTGTCCTCTTTGCATTTCCATTTGTTTAGTAGAAATTCCATTTGAAATGCACATACACCTGAGATTTGCAGATTAAGCCATGAAAAGTAATGGGAAATACACATAAATATACATTTTTATAATTATTAGCATCGTGCTAGCAAAGTGCCAAATTTTAGAGTAGGACAACCATATTACTTTCTGTAATTATAATTTAAATTTCTTTTTTTGTGTGAAAATATATTAATAACAATTAAAGGCACGTTAACAAAATGCCAAGAATTATAAATTTTGATAGCAGGTTAACTATATTATTTCTGTTATAATTTACATTTATTTGATAAGAATGTTTTAGAAAAAAAATGTATGGCTGGAATGGAATATAAGGATCTTTCTAGAAGTATTAAAAGAGACCAGGGGTTATAGCAGCTAAAATGCTGTTCTAGAAGAGTATGTTTTTGAGATATTATTAAATGTTCCATGCTTTTAAAATGGAGGATTTTTCTAAAAAAACAAACAGGAGATTTTGTGCATATCTTTGCGTCCTCCTGAAAACAAACTGAGGTCTGAAATTTGAGCGTCTTTTTGTTTTTTTTTTTGTTGTTGTTTTAAAGAAGCTTGATGAAACCCATGACCTTTTCAGTTCATGGGTGGCTCTAGGAACAGACAGTGAAGAAGTGGATTTACTAGAGCAATAAAAACACTTGTAAAACCTGGAATAGGATGTGTGATGGTGGTTTTAAAAAAACATAAAAAGGGGAATATCCATAATCACCAGCAAATGGGGAGAAGGGTATGTGGAGGGAATAAAAAAAATATATCTCTGGTCACAAAACAGTTAAAAGCAAAGGAGAATATAATCAAGTTTGGGATGCAAAAAATCCCCAAAACCGAGCAGTCAAGTAGCTAATTGACGTTGCTTTAATCAGCCCAATGAATATTCATTAGTGTGCTGGTCCTAATCACGGGGGCCATGTTGTCCGTATTTAGTTAAGGCACGATCAGCATCATACATGCCTCAGCAGCTTCCCTTCCTGTCTCTACTAACATTAAATTTAGAGGTTTTACGCCTTCACTAGCTCATTGTAAGCGGTGATTGGCCCAGCTGCTCTACTCGAAAAATGCCATAGCAACGCCTGGCTCGTTGCCTAGCAACTTTTTTTACACCCTCCTTTCTCTCCCCCCCCCACCACCAAAAGCCCAAGCTCAGCTATAGGCTTAGCATGGTAGGAAATATGTTTGGGCAGACATGGCTTGTGCGTAGCGTGTTCAAGCATGTCCGTGTGTTCTCCCTGTGTGCTAGTTCTGCTGAGGAAAAAAAAAAGGTCAACTATAGTCGTATATATCCTCTGCCTCCAAAATGTTGCATTTTGAAGGGTTTGCCATTTAGAAATGTTATGGAGCTTTGGAGACTATGATTTGTCAAGATTCAATCCACTCATATTGGGTTGCTGAATTTTTATATTTCTGTCTAAATTCCTCCAGCTACGCAGCCGAAGGCCAGGGAATCACAGAGCAGAATAGCTTCAGGTTCCCTAAATATTCTCTTTTCTTTTCATTAACTGGCACTTATAGTCTCAATAACTCATTCTGAGACATTGGCATGAAGAAAGGTTCCATTACTTATCAATGAAGAAATCAAACAGCATACTGATAAATATGACGATGTTTAGCAACAGACTTCAGCAGGCTCATTGACTGCTTCCAACAGACAAAAGACAAGGAATATAAACAGAACAAAGAGATGGGATTCTTGATGGATTCAGAGGCAATAAGACCCAATAAGTGGTTAGTGCTGGATGGCTTGGCAGTCACTCAAGCTCAGAAAGGTCCCTCCCAACCACACCTTCTCCAAAAGCATGTGAGATTGTAAGGAATCCAAACACTTTGATCCATGGAGGTCCTTTTTGCTAAGAGCAAATCCTTTGTGGGGTTTCCAATTCGGTACAGTGTTAGAATTTGAATAAGGAAATGTATAGAAGTTCACCTGCTGGTTTGAAACATAGACTGCTTTTACATGACCCCTAAAATCCAAGGCAAAGGGCTCCCAGATGAGGAGCTTAAAATTGTTTTCCCACCAGCTGCGGACTTTTTTAAAAAATTAAGTATGACCATGCCCACCTAAGCACGCCCCAGCACATTTTACAAGTACCTGGTCTCCGGAGGTAAAAAAAAATTCAATGTGAATTATAAAGCTGTGGATGCCGGGCTCTCCTCGCCTTCTGTTTGTTTTTCGGTCCTCTCTGCCCCTTTAACAGCCTGGATTCCTTACAGGGCTGCTCCAACGACAGACTGAGGTGAGCAGAGGTGAGCCTGCATTCTTTTCTCCCTTTTTTTCTCCCTCCCTTCACCGCAGGCAGGAGCAATGGAGTGTGGAAGGGTGGGAACACAGGAAGCAGAACAAACCCCCATGATCTCTGGTCCGAATTTAAGTTGCCAGTGGATTTTAGAGGTCATGTAAAAGCACCCTTAGTGGCAGAGCAAACTACATGCTTTCCAGAGCTTGGGCTCACATCTCCTGGAATCCTACATCCAACAAGTAGTAATGTGAACAAGAGTGACCAGATGGCCAGATGGGCAGGGTATAAATCTCATAAATGATAATGAATGAATGAACAAGACACTTCTCCAAGTTCTGCTCTTCAGGCCCACAAACCCAAGTCTGACCTTGCTATCAGGAGCCATGCAGTGAGAGCATATCCAAGAAAGGAGATCTTTGGGTATTGTAGTCAAAAAGAGCCATGTTTTCAAGTTCTGCTTTGCAAGCCCTTTACATTTTCAGATGTTTTGCTTTTTCATCGTAACGAGCAGAAAGGATGTCATGTAAGGACCTGTGAAGAACGCTGGGGCCAGTTCTACCAATCCAAGTCAGTAACTTTAAGCCGGACAAATATCTGACCGAGTCTAAGGCCTATAATACATTCTGCATTAGTCTTAATTAGCTCAGCAAGTTGCTGAGAGCCCACAACAAGTTCTACTCTTATTTTGCAACGTCGCACCATGATTGGCAGGGTGTGGTTCATGCATCCCAGAATATATGCAAGCTATAAAAGGAAAGAAAGAAAAATGAAGGACACGATGGGTTTGTTTTCTGTCAGTCTCCTCCTTGTGGTGTGGATGCACGCAAAAGGACATTTTTGCACCAAATATACAACATGCTGCAAGATTGAAAATCATTGCACGGGGCTGATGGTTGTTTTTTTAAAAAAGTGAATTTTGCTGTTTCAAGGTTTCTTTCTGCTCAACAACAAATCCAGTTAAAGCAAGGAGGAAGAGATCAAAAACAGCCCCTAAGATAGATTCTAGTCAGCATTTCTGGTCATGGTGGGTTAGCTGTAAGATTTAACTCTGGCTTGGAAATTGGTCGAGGATCTTTTGGCATATAATTCCTCATTCAGAAGACCAAGACTAGGAAGAAGAGTAAAGAAAGAGAATTAGAAAAGATCGTCAAGCGTAAGGATATGTCATTAGAGACCAAGTCCAAGATCATTCACACTCTTGTCTTTTTCCTATAACCATGTATGGGTGTGAGTGTTGGGCAGTTAAGAAAGCTGACCAGGTGGGGGTGGGGGATGATTTGTTTGAACTACGGAGGAGAGCATTGTCAATACCCAGGAGTTCTGGAAAGAGAAACAAATGGGTCCTAGATCAAATCAAACCTGAACTATTTCTTGATGCAAAAAAAAAAATGTTGAAGGTGAGGCTGTCTGGTGGACATCATGAGAAGGGCAGATTCTCTGAAAAGACAATAATGCATGGAAAGGCAGAAGGCATAGGAAAAGAGGAGGATCTAATACAAGATGGAGTGGTTCCCTAAAGGAAGCTCCCTAGAGTAAGCCACACAGAGCATTTACAAGTTGAAGGCAAGACATTTTGGAGAGCACTCATTCATAGGGATGTCATAAGCTGGAGGTGTCTTGAGAGCTCATAATAGCAACAAAAGTTTTACCTGGCATCAGAGGCCTTTTTCCTTTTCTCTAATTTTCACCCGCTGCCTAGATGCCCTAAGCACATCTGATCTCGCTTGATTTCGGAAGCTAAGCAGGGTCGGCCCTGGTTAGTACTTGGATGGGCGACCAACAGGGAATACCAGGTGCTGTAGGCACCTGGAATAGGAACTGGCAAGCCACTCCAGTACTCCTGCCAAGAAAACTCCATGGACATGGAGTCATGTAGAGTCAGTCATGACTGTAACAATTTCAGCTAGGGTAATTGGATGTCCTCTTTAAAGGAGAACAATTGACAGTTTCTTCTATGTGAAGGTCTGTCTGACCCATGAGTGATTTTAAACTAAACAACAATAATGAAGATTTATCAGGAGACTTAAAGCTTGCCCATCCACACCCAGCAGCACCTGGACATTAAACAGAACGGGCATACTTGTTCATTTTATTCCCCACTCAAGTGGTAAGGCTGTCATTCCTCCTCCAATTATAAAAACCACATTCAATTTTCCATCTGGGTATCTGAACCAGTCGTTCACAACCTTGGGTGATCTAGGTGTCCTTGGACTGCAGCTCCCAGAAAGCCCAGGAAGCACAGCTGGTCATGAAGCCCCGCCTCCCCAAAGTTTGGTTAACTTGATCTAAAGTAGTATATTCAACATTTTCCAAATCTACTCCCTCTTTTAGACTCCTTTTGGATAGGCATGTGTTCTTTTGGGGTGATGTCAAGGTACCTACCTAGTTAGTTACCTTGAATACCCTTGAGGAGAAAAGTTGGGTACAAATATTTCAAATCCTTCCTTCCATCCATCCATCCATCCATCCATCCATCCATCCATCCACCCATCCATCTGTCCCTCCCTCCCTCCCTCCAAATCTCTTTCCCATCCCTCCCTCCCTCCCGCCCTCCATACAAGTCATTTATGCTATGTGAAAGAATTCACAGGAAACTGAAACTTTCAGGTCTGCATAGTTTCATCTGTTTGCCTAATTAGCAACAAATTCAGCCCCACTCAACTCATGATGCTGGAATATGACACATTCCAAATTATGGCAAGGAGAGCTAAGTGTCAGCAAGTGACTATGATACCTACAAGAATGAGTATAATGTTGGGCTGATTTTTAAAAAAACATCTGCCATTGCCATTAGCCAACCCAGGTCCTAGGGATGGAGAAGACTACATATTGGAAATCAATAATATCATATTAATAAACATTAGCTGTACATTTGTTCATGGAAAAGCATATAATCCATAGCAATTGTCCAACAGAAGAATACTTCTTTATAACTACAGTGGACACGGTGTGTGTGTGTGTGTGTGTGTGTGTGTGTGTGTGTGTGTGTGTGTGTGTGTGTGTGTGTGTGTGCATGCATGCATGCATGCATGCATGCACACCTGCTTTTGCTTTCCTTAGAGACACTGCAGCACATAGACTGCACATTTCATTCATCTGGCATTTGCTTCATGCTCTTAGACGGTTACTTTACGTCCATTCTTGTCCCGGGAGGAAGTTCATTGTGTGTTGATGTCAGTCATGGTCACATGGTCTTCTTCCGGTCCTGTCCCTGTTCCCATGTAAGCACGAGCATGATGGATGATACTGGCATGACTGTTACTGCACGTCCTCGTTCTGTGATGAGATGTGAAATTCCATGCCTTTGTTCTCTGGTTATTATTATTATTTTTTGGGCTGACCTTCTGTTTTTCGATGTTTCGATTCTCCGAAGCTTTGTCTTCGATGTGTTACGGAGCTAAATTTGAGGCATTTGTCTTTTAATCTCTCAGCACTGTGTTGCTGACTCCATAGGGAATGTACTGGTGAATGGCACTTCGCACTCCTGCCACTAGACGGAGAATGGCACATTGCATGACGAGCTTTACCTCACAGGCACTCATCTCGGAATGAGAAACCTGACGAGCAGATTCCCGAGGCCAGGGAGAGGAATCTCTCATCCTGCTTAAATTGCAGTTCAGGGGTGTGGTCAGGATGAACTCCCCTTGTCCCGCAATGGAC
Source organism: Phrynocephalus forsythii (assembly GCA_029282475.1). Classification (NCBI taxonomy): domain Eukaryota; kingdom Metazoa; phylum Chordata; class Lepidosauria; order Squamata; family Agamidae; genus Phrynocephalus; species Phrynocephalus forsythii. The sequence continues at coordinate 122,096,886 of JAPFRF010000005.1, read as the reverse complement.
ATGCAGTTAGATTACTTCATATCGGTCCCAAGCAGGACCGCGAACAGTGATGAGATGGACATGAAGTATCAGCCTTAGTTGGGATCAACTAAGGACACCAACAAGGATAATCAGACAATCTGTTGGCCTTGTCAACATCTCAGCCTTCTTCAGTGAGGAAACAAAGGAGACGAGAAGTAACTGTAACGGTAAAATGAAACATAGATGGGAGAGAAGGCTCTGGTTTTCTGGGCACTTGGGGTGCTGGCTGGGGCATCCAGGCTTAAAAGAACTACAAACCAGTGAACCACCCAAGAGGTATGACCTGCAACTATGTCGCACATGGAATGTGCATCAAGGCAAAGAAGCCACTCTGCTTGGTGGCTATCAAGCTTCTAAAGGCAATCTGATTTGTTAAAATGTCCAGGGACAACGTACCAGACAAACAAGAAATGCTGCTTAATTTTCTAATTCTCAGGAAACAGAGAGTCACAAGGAGAAGCACCCTGGCCAAGAAATTACTGAAGGTTCCCTGGCATGGCTTGGGATCCAGCTGACTTATGCTTATCACTCTTAGCTACATCTTGGAGAGTGTTTTCTCTCTCTCTCTTTCTCTCTCAGCTCTATGCCATGACTGTTAAAATCTGCTTTTAAATTCAAGAAAAGCCACCTCCAAAAATCATGTCCCCATGAGCAGATGGCTTTTCTTAAAAAAAACAAAAAACAAAAAAACCTCTCAGCCACACCCCCTGAAGTGAATTCCAAGCAAGTTTTACTGAAACCACCTCTAGGGGTAGCCTTTTTTTTAGTCGCTTGGGAGGCACCTCTTTAGACAACTCAAATGACAGTGGGGACCCAAAAAGCCCATGCCGCTGGCCTCCCTTTCCCGCTTGCCACCTCCGCTCCTTTTGTCTCTTCAGAGCAGGTCCCAAGGAGAGACGAAAATCCAATGGAAAAAGTTTTGGCAGAGGCAAAGGTGGCGCCTCATCGCTGTGCCTGGTTGCGCTGTGTCGAGCAACAGCAAAGCCTTGGGCCCCGGGCACCCCAAAGTCCTCTCTCTCTCTACACACACACACACACACACACACACACACACACACACACACACACACACACACACACACACACACCTGTGTGCCTCTGTCAGGCTGTGCTTCTCCCCCCCCTTCTTCGCCCTCACCTTAGAGCGGGTGGGCGGGCGGAGGATGGGCAGAGATGTGATTGGGGACAGGGATGGAAAGGGCATGCACCCATGTCCCCACGCCACATGCCCCACCTCGTCTGAGCACCAAATGGAATCTAGAAAGTGTATAGGGGTCCCAGACCAGGTTTCCTGCCCTTCCTCCTCCTCCTCCTCCTCCTCCTTTCATGAGCTAGCTGAGGAAGAGGCTTCCGGCCATGGAGACAGATCGAAGAAGAAGACTGCAGCCATGGACATGGGGGCAATGGAAGTGCTCCTTCAACCATGTGATCGTGGCTGGGGCGAAGGTGCCTTTTTTAAAAAATTGGATCTTCCGGGACGTGGGATAGAGTGTGTCTTCTGGTTGGAAGAATAGGTGAATCTCTCTCTCTCTCTCTCTCTCTCTCTCTCTCTCTCTCTCTCTCTCTCTCTCAACTTGCTTCCCTACTTAGAGCTTTGTTTTTGTAGCATCCTCTTTCCTAGGGACTAGTGTTAATTTCATATGCCCTATTTATTTTCTAGCACATTGAGCAGAAAACAGAGCAGGAATATTACATCTTTTTGCCTTCTGTTCTGATTTGCATTAGGTCCATTACATCATCACCACCACCACCACCACCACCACCACCACCACCACCACCACCCTTTTAGGGTTTCCCAGGTAGGGAGTACTCAGAAATAACTCCTCATTCCGTGGGGACTGTGCAGCTTGCCCAAAGCCACACAGGCTGGCTTAGTGGAGAATCAAACCCCCAATCTCTGCAGCCAGATACCAAAACTAATGCACTATCCAGCCAGCATTATTGATGTTTTAATCACTAGCAAGTCGGGTGAGGTGGGTACAAATCAGAAATGCTCTGTCATTGGGCAGGCACCTACGCAGTTGTTTTATCAGTTTAAGAGCAGACAGCCTGGCCCACTGGAATCAATATTTTGTTCCTACACTGGTCAAACAGATGTTTATAAAAGCATGTAAGCAGGACAGATCATATAATAGCACCCATCGTGTTGTGCTTCCCACGATGCAGCCATGCCACCTCTTCTACCATTAGGTTTTCGTGAACATGTGAATACCATGAATTTCTTTGCATTTGGGACACAAAGACTTTAAGATTGTGTGTGTGTGTGTGTGTGTGTGTGTGTGTGTGTGTGTGTGTGTGTGTGTGTGTGTGTGTGTGTGTGTGCGTGCGTGCTTGCGCACACGTGTGTGTGTGTGTGTGTGTGTGTGTGTGTGTGTGTGTGTGTGTGTGTGTGTGTGTGTGTGTGTGTGTGTGTGTGTGTCAAACTGAATGCAAGATAAACTGACCAGTTTTCCAGACCTTTGCACGGTGAGGTGACTCTATGAAAAAGGCTTAAAACACTACAAAATGGAGGTGTTGTCAGCAGAAACACGCTCCCTGAATGCCTACAGGCCAAGACTGGGCTGGAATCATTCCTTAAAATTTGGTAAGACGTGTGCAAGCGTGTGTGAGAGAGAAAGACAGAGACAGAGAGGAATGCACAGTTCTGAATTTCAAACGGAAAAAGAAATTCTACTTGAAACTGGAATAATGTGCACATTTTAACATTGGAGCAAGATTTGTTTTCCCATTGGCCTCCAAGATGTCTGAAGCAGAGGCCCAGGGGTTTCCTAATTGCCTTACATGAGAAAAGGATGAGGAGGATCCTTTGGAAGGCGGATGATGCCCTTTTGCTGGGTCACTGCAGCTCCTGAGCTGCGGATGCCTCAGATGTGACTTTATCGGGCTGGCTGCCTTGCTACAAGGCTGGCAAATTCAAACAGCAGGAGGGGGGAGGGAATCTTTTAATCCATTGTGCTCTATTTAGCAAGACCAGAATAGTTCATGAGCGCTAACAGGAGCTTTGGTACTTTGTGATAACTGGCTGTTATCTCACCTGCAGCAGCCACAGGGTGTCTCAAGTAACCAATTATTCAGCCGTGAAGGAAATGAACCTTAAGAGTGAATTGTTTTATGGAATTTGTGGTGCATCAGGCGATGGCGTTCCGAGTTTCTCTCCAAACCGGCCACTGCTCAACCTCAATGCATAATGGTATACCTGTTTAAAACACATTCCTTTTCCATTTCAGACCAAAACTTCCTTTGGACCTGAAGGAAAGGAGGCCACAGCAAGGCTTCTTCTCATTATATCTTGGCCACCTCCACCTGTGTGGCAATTCCCCTGCTTTTTCCCAGCTCTGGGTGTAACTCAGCGTGTCTGGACCCCCTTACTTGTGATGCAGAGAACATAAAGGTTCTGCTGCAATGCATTGTGGCCATTTTGTTTCCTAAAGGCCAGACTGTGATTGGAAGGCTAACAGGAACATTCAAAATGGCAGCACGTACTCAGACAGAATAACTCAGGCATGTCCAAACTTCGGCCCTCCAGATGTTTTGGGCCACAACTCCCACAGTCCTTTGCCATTGGCATTCTAAGCTTAGAATTCTGGGAGTTGTGGTCCAAAATATCAGGAAGGCCAAAGTTTGGACATGCCTGGAATAACTGAATCAGCCATAAGATTGAAAGGAAGGAGCAGGGGAAACCCACTCTCTCACGCAAGCACATTCATGTAGACAAAAGTGAGCTTCTGGATAATTCAGATCTTTTCATTATGGCAAAAAGGTAAAGATTCCCCCGCACATGCGTGCTAGTCATGTCCGACTCTAGGGGCAGTGTTCATCTCTGTATTCAAGCCGAAGAACCAGTGTTGTACAAGTCCATAGCCATGTGGCCGGCATGGCTGCAAGGAAACACTGTTCTACCTTCCCACTTTTTATGGTGTTACCTATTTATCTACTTGCATTTTACATGCTTTCAAACTGCTAGGTTGGCAGGAGCTGGGGTTAACAGCAGGAGTTTGCTCTGCTGCAGGATTCGAACCGCTGAGTTGCTGACTTTGCAGTCAACAGTTTCAGAGCCTTAATCTGCTGTGCCACCACACTCCTTTCATTATAGTAGATCTTGCAAAACCGAGGAAGTTCGGATAGTGAAAAGGAGAACAGATCAAAACTAATGACACTGATGACTTAATTGGTAAAGCAAGGCACTAAAATATATCTGATTCCCATTTATACTGTACATGACCTGTAGTATCCTTGCTTTGGGCAGTACCTCTGCTTCCTTCACCTCTGCTGCTGCTGCTCCTCTTCCAAAGAGCACACAGCTTATATGCATTTCCCAGGTTCTGGTTCCCATCCTTGGCATCTTTTAGGATGGACCTCACTTACATCATTAGGTCTTCTGATTTAAGTCTTCACAGGCTACATTGGTGAAACAGCTCATGAGGTTGTGAAAAGCTCCTCATGCGTAACTCTGGGATGGGTGTGACCAGGGTAATTTGTTTTTAACCACTTGGCCCATCTTAATTCCTTGAGAACACAGAATTTTGTAGGGGCAGCTTATCCATGCTGAGTTTTAGTCAAAACCACGGTGCTATAACCATTCTGACAACTGAGTTCAGTCCCTTGGATAGTATCTGAGAGTAAAATCACTTGTATCCTGGATAAGCAGAAACAATTATATTGGAGCTTGGAGATGTTTACAAATTGTTTATTTATTTGTTGCATTTATATTCATTTTCCACCAGTGATCTCAAAGATGGCTAGCATGGTGTCACAACCTCCTTCACCCTCTTCTCATTATTAACAACCCTTTGGTTGAAGTCAGACTAAAAGAATGTGACCAGGCAGTTTTAGGGTAGATAGATGATTCGAACCCAAATCCTACACTAATACTATATCCACTATGACACACAAGTGGCCCAGTTGGATGAGGAATTCTGGATTCTGCTCTTCACACAAACCAAACTGTTTTGTTTCCTTTAGCACTTTTCAATGAGTTTAGGTCTGGCACCCTTTGGTATCCTATATAGCAGTGGTCCCCAACCCCCGGGCCGCGGACCGGTGCCGGTCCGTGGACCGGTCAGCACCGGGCCGCCTGGGGAGGCCGAGGAGGCTCCTCCCCTTTTCCTCCGCCGCCCTCCTCCTCCTCCTCTTCTCTCCCGCGGGCGGCCGGTGGAGGAGGAAGGCTGGAGGAGTGCAGGAGGAGCCGCCGCCTTTGCCTTTGCCTTTGCCTTTGCCTTCCTCCTCTGCCCGCCGCCGGTGGCGGCGGCGGCGCATCCTCCTCCTCCTCCTCTGCCCTCCTCCTCCTCACCCTCCAGCAGCAGCAGCAGCAGCAGCAGGAGGCTGGGGGCCGGGCGCGCGGGGGCCGGCGGGGAGGAGGGGGCGTGCGCGGGAGGCGCTGGTGAGCCCCCCACGCGCGCACACCGCCGCCGCAGCGTGGGGGCCCCCTCGGTCGGAAGAGGAGGTGGGTGCCCCTCCTCCTCCTCCTCCTCCTCCTCCCGGGGCACGCGCCCTTTGGCCCCTCCCTGCGGCCGCGCTCCAGGGCGGAGCCCCCCCCGCCGCCGCCGCCGGACCGCACCTGTGTTGGGGGCGGGCGGGGGGGGTGTTAGGTGTCTTAAGTCGTCCCCGCCCCACGTTGCAATCGCCCCAGCTGCTACTGCTGCTCCTCCGGCGGCGGCGGCAGGAGGAGGAGGAGCAGGAGGCGCTACCGCCCTCGTTGCGGCCCCTTTGGGGCGGGGCGGGTTCCGCCAGTCCCCAGCGGCCCCCTCGCCGCCTCCCCGGGAGAGCGGACAAGTTCCTGAGTTTCGCGCCTGGCCAGAGCTCGGGCTCCCTGCCCAGCAGCAGGTGAGAGAGGCGGCGGCGGCGGCGGGAGGCGCTCGGGCTCCCCCTTCTCGGCCCGGAGACCCGGAGGGAGGGGGGGCAAGTCTTGGTGGCAGGGGAGGGCGCGCGCGGCGCGGGGTGAGCTTTGCCCGCCTCCCTGAGAGGTGGCCAGGTGTGTGTGTGTGTGTGTGTGTGTGTGTGTGTGTGTGTGTGTGTGTGTGTGTGTGTCGGGGGAGGGCTGAGGAAAGGACACTGGCCTCTCCGGGGGGTGCGCGGGGACGCCACCCCCCCACCGGCCTCCCTCCCCTCCCCCCTCCCGCTCGCCCGCCAGAAGGCTGCAGCCGGAGGCGGGCGGCGGCGGTGGCCGAACCTGGGCGGCTGCCGTCCATTTTGACCGCCCGACAAGAGGAGGAGGCGGGGGGCCCGCCCCATGAGCCCCAGGCTTCCCCAGTGTGGGGCGAGCGGCACGCCCGATGCCCCCAGCCCGGCGCGCCGCCGCCGCCGCTGCTCCGTGGCCCCCTGCAAGGCACATGCTCCAAGCCCCCCGCACCCCCACCTCCCCTCCCCCATCCCCCGCCCCCCACACCCTCCCCCCCCCCGCCTGACCCCCCCCGCACCCCCCATCTCCCCCTCCCCACCCCCAGCCCCGGGCCACGGAAAATCATCAAACATTTGGTCCGTGGGGACAAAAAGGTTGGGGAGCACTGCTATATAGGAGAAATCAAACAGTCTTAGAAAGATAACAACCATTCAGTTAAGGGAAATGGCTGCAACTCCTCTTTATTTCCCTGTTCTCAATACTTGAACATGTCTTAATTGTCCTGGACTGTATATTGGCCGTCATTACTGTAAGCAGCCTTGGGTCCTTTTCCAAGGAGAAAGGAGGGGTAAAAATACTCTTGAATAAATGAAATGAAATACATGTATCTATAGTTTCCCTGTAGGAGGCCTTAAATCCTCCTTTTAGGAAGGACAGTCCTCCATTTAAAGGGTTGCCCAGACCAAGTACTGTTTAATCGTAGAACTGCAGAGCTGGAAGGGTCATGTCCAGCCCATATTAAGGTGAAATGGTGGGGAATTGAAGTCTTGACCTCTGACTCTGCAGCCAGATGCCTAAACTTCTGAGCTATATATTACTACAAGAAAGGAACTAAGGACCTTGAAACCGCCTGTCCACAGTCTGGCTGGACAGCAATACCAGCATAAAGCACATAGCATCCTTCAATTCCCACCTGCGAGGGAGAAATGTAATTCCCTTCCATTTATATTTATTAAAAAAATCTATTTTTTGCATCTGCATAGATACATGCATACAAAGCAGTATGTATGATTTTATGCAATGCAGTGCCTTCCTTTTTGTTAGGCAGCCTTTGTTTCCGTCAGAAACGGCACCATCCCTTTAAGAAGTACATCAGATAATTGCCGCCCCAATAAGGGCTGTCATCAAGACCTTTTTTTTTTTTTTTAAGGTGATAACAAACCTTTCTTTTTGCGGAGGTGCAAGTGCCCACCCTACTTCCCCAACCTGACCCAGATCAATTGTGCTCCTTTGCATGCGCTGACAAAGATGTTTCTCTGAGCCATCCATCTCTGCTGTGTCTCTACTGCTCCTGGTGGTTATGGCATCGCACTGCACACATCCCTTGTTAAGAGACACAGCTTGGAGTGGGAGGGTAGTGTGTCTTTTTTTTTTTTTTTTGGCAGCTTACCTCACTTGACCTTCAAATCCTTCTACCATGCAATTTATAAAGAGAAAAGTATGGCATGTGCTTGCCAAGGAGATAAAGGCAAGCCCGAGGGATGGGGGTGGGTGGGTGGGTGGAAATTAAAACTTACACAGCCGCCTGATGCGTGGAGAACACCCTTGCCTTTTGTGTCCCTGTGATCAGAGGGAGCCCCTCGCAAAAGTGCACAGCGACTGGGCAGGCGTTCTGGCGACCCTTGGCACCTACTTTCCTTTTTTGGCACAGGGAAGTCAATAAAATCAGTGCAGGGTTTAGCGACCCTCCACAAAAGCAGAAGAGGAGGAGGTGGAGGGGAAGGGAAGGAGGGGAGAGAGAGGAGGGGTTTTTGAATTGGCTTTTTCCCCAAGTGTTGGAAGCTGTCCAGATTGGGGAGAAGGGGAGAGGTAGGACCGGAGGCTGCCAAGCTTTGAGCGAAGAGGGCCACTTGTGTGTGTGTGTGTGGGGGAGTTGTTGGAAAGTCCGTCAGTTGGCCTCCGCTCCCATTGCGATGGGAAGGAGAACACGCGTGTGCTGAACAGATTGGCAGGTTCTTGTGCCCGTTGGGAGGGAGGAGTCAAGGGGGGCAGGCTTGGAAGGAGGCCAGGTCTCCATGGGCACCTTGCCATCAAAGTTTTCCTGAACCGCGCCCTCCCCCCCCACTCATCCCCTCTGCCATTCCAGTTTTCTGCATGCTTTCCCCTCCCCTTCCTCCTCCTCCTCCGAACACAGCAGCCCAGGCTGGCAGGGAGAAGCTCTCTGAAAAGAACCTGACAGTCTGAACAACCCTGGATGACTTAGTTTGTGGTGCTTCTCCCACCCCACCCCACCCGGCTGACTTGTTGCCAACCAAGCAGCTCTGAAGGAAGGGATGAAAGACTTTATTATAGGAGATTAAAATCACTGACATGGGGTGTGTCCCCCCCTTTTGATCCAAAGCACTTGGGAAGAAAATGAAAACAACGTGGAACCCTTCATGAACACCCAAAGGACGTCCCAGTGGAAGGATATTGTTTATAAGAAATGGCAAATATCTCTTCCACCCACCCACCCACTCCCCAAAAAGTGTGAAACAAAACAAAACACTTGCTGAAATGTCTGTGAAGATTCTCAGTCATCCAGGTGAGTTTATCTGGAAGTTGAGTCATGGCTACTGGACTTCATTTTTCTTGAGAGATAGAAACATTTCACTGCTCATCCAAACAGCTTCATCAGTCTGAAATGGGATATGACAAGGAGGCTTAAGACATTTCATTTCACTAATCAAAGTCACAAGATTTTTTTTTCTTTTGTAAGGGTGGGTATCTGTAGGCTAAATTTAGCTCTGTCTAAACTTGGTTCAGCTGCCTAAATGCCCTAAGCACATCCGATCTCGCCTGATTTCGGAAGCTAAGCAGGGTCAGCCCTGGTTAGTACTTGGATGGGTGACCTGACCACTAGGAAATACCAGCTGCAGGATACCCACCATCTGGGAGAGGGCGAGCCACTCGGTAGCACCAATGTCCAACACCATAACCCCAGGCAGGACAGGAGTGTGGGACATGACGTATTCCACCACTTGCCTCTGCTCCACCAGGCGCTTGACCATTTCATAGGTGGAGTTCCACCGGGTGGGCACATCCTGGATCAGGACGTGCTCTGGTCGGCCCGTCTCCGCCTGCCTCTCACGCATCATCCTGGATGCCTTGACGCTGCGTGAGAAGTGCCCAACGATTTTCCGGCACTTGTCCAGCAAGGCCTTGGTCTCCAAGGTCCCCTCATCCCAGGAGTCCTTCGGTGCTCCCAGCCCAATGGCATCGCCCACCACTAGATGCAGTTTGTGTGCTGCGCACACGATGCCCTGGAACCCTGCCCTTTCAACCGTGTTGATCATGTTACAGCCTGCGTCAGTAACCATGAATCCGCGATTGACCTGCCCCTCGGGTGGCCACTCTCGCAGTGCTGTCTTGAGGACCTCAGCAATGTGGATGCCTTTGGCACTGTCCTCCATGCTTTGTGCCTGGAGAAGCACCACCCTGTACCCTCTTGGGGTGCTCCCTTGTGGCTCCCCCTGCGGCTGTTCTTGGGATGCCCTGGTGTCAAGGACCTCCTTGGGTTGCCACCAATGAGCCGTCAGAGAGAGGTATCCGTGGTGCCCACCGGTCCAGAGGTCGGAAGTGAAGTGGATCTTCCTTCCTCTGGCCGCCTGCAGCAGGGCCCGGACCATGTCCCTGACGGACTCATAAAGGGAGGGAATAACCCGCCTGCTGAAGGTACACCGGAATGGAGTCTCGTACCATGGAGCCACGTGCTTCATCAGGTGCCTGAAGCCTGATGACTCCACAAAGGAGAGGGGCAACCCGTTCATGGCCACCATTTCACCAACCACGCGAGTGGTAGTCTCCTGTGCCTTGGCCCTATTTCGCTGGCTGACAAAACTCCCACACAGCAGCACCACTTCCTGCAGAGTGGCCTGCCTCTTCCCAGGTTCAGTGGAGGTGTCTCTGTCCTTACCCAACCCTTCTTCCCCTCTCTTTCTCCCTGAGGAACTGGGGCCTGACAGTGTTCCAGGCAGAGTCCCAGGGTGATTTCGTATGAGGTGGCTGCGCAAGCCACTTGAGGAGAGGTGTTTGGGGTCATTTCCCCTGCGCACCACCACCCTGCATTTCTTGCACACTGCGAGCCTCGAGTCTTCCGGGCTGTTTTCAAAATGTTCCCAGAGAGACCCGCGAGGCTTATGGAAAGTACAGCCCCCTCTGCTACTGCCTGCCGCTGCTGTGCTGGTGGTGGTGTGGCTTGTGCCCTGCCTGGAAAGTAGACTACTGCTGTCACTGGTGCTACTCAGGGTGGAAAGAGGGCTGCTCCTTCCATCACTGCCTGAAGCCTGCCTTTCGTGGGTTCCTGCCAACAGGTCCTCAGAATCTAGCAGATTTAGATGCAAAGAGCCCGTTTCTGATTCTGATGCCATTTCCGAGTCCTCGTCTTCTTCCTGATAAAGGGGGGGTTGTCCTCCATGCTGAGCCATGGTGGCATTGGGGCTCACATGCAGTCATCCATGCTTCCCTCAGTGACAGAAGATGGTAGGGTCGTGCTGGTTGTGGAGCTGGTGCTTGGAGAGGGAGTGCCAGCAATATCACTATCAGCGCTACTTCCTGTGCCTTCCTTCAGAAATGTGTCCCTATTTATTTTAGTGGGGGTCCCCCTCCCCTTCCCTCTGTCTGTGCCACCCCTCTTCATTTTTTTTTGTTACTCAAAGTCAAAAGTATTAGAAATAGATTGTCTGGTTCTATTTTATTAATTGAAAAACTATTCTAGTAATCAACTTATACCAAGCTTACTCTCACACACTGTGTTCTTTTGTACAAGCTTAAATGTTGTCCTGCTTGCCCTTGGTAATTTGATAATGGTATATATAATTTTCTAAATTCGGAATTCAAAACTTGATGGATGCACTGAAATGGAATGTGCCTGGCTCCCTGACGGTGTGATCAAGTGCACGAAACACAACAAACAAACAATGAGCTCCAGTAATGAATAAATAATATTGTAAGACAGTCAGCAGCAGCAGTCGCTGGACAGGTGGCTCCACACGAGTACTGGCAGTGTACTATGCCTCCCAATAAAGATATTTGGGCTGTAATGAAACAAACCCAATATTGTTGTTAAATGCTTACTATTCTTCTAGCAGTTATTCAGGGAATAAAATGAAAATTAATATCAATATCACACTTCTCCTGATCCACTTGAATGGAATGGGCATGTGTTGTTGAACTCCACAGACAGAACAACAGAACAGTATATAGAAACAAACAAACAATGGAGTAATGAATGATGATGGAATCCAAAATATGGAAATAAGGTGATAAATCAACAAGCACAGTATAGTTTTCTGTCAGTTTTTCAGGCCAGGGAATGTTATAGTAAACAAAGCAGCAAACAAACAGTGTAGTAATATAAGGATGGAACCCCAAATCTGGAAATCAGGGTGCAGTGGGCAATCAGGCAGCCTCCAAACAAGGAGGGCTGTCTTGTAATTCAACAAGAAGCACATCACAGTAGTTTTCTGGTAGTAGTTCAGCCAGGCAATCTACAAATTATAAACAAACAAAGTAAACAGTGTTGGAGTAATATAAGGATGGAACCCCAAATCTGGAAATAAGGCTGGGCTGATATAATCAGTGGGCACTCAGGCAGCCTTCCAACAAGGGAGATATAGGGGGGTGTCTTGTAAATCAACAAGCACAATATAGTTTTCTAGTTGTTCTTGTTCAACTTAAGGGAATGCCAAAAAATCCAAAATTCTTCTGATCCACTTAAATGGATTGGGCCTGTGTTGTTGAACTGCACAGGGCACTCACAAACAAGTTTAAAAAACAAACAATGAAGTAAGTAATAGGAAACTAATAAATAATATTGTAATGTAAAGTAAATGTAAAATAATCTCCACTAGATAGAGGTGCTCTTGGCTTGCACTCCAAATGTGTGTGTGTGCAAGCAAGCAAATTGAAGTTGTGAAAATATAAAAGAAATGGTAGAGTAATATATTGTATATTTTTGAAATAAAGCACAGTATACTTTTCTGGTAGTAGTTCAGGCCAGGGAATGTATTAATAAACAGAACAACAAACAAACACTGGAGTAATGTAAGGATGAAACCCAAAATCTGGTGGTAATATAAGGCTGATATATGAATCAGTGGGCAGCCTCCAACAAGGAAGATGTAGGGGTGTCTTGTAACCAACAAGCACAATATAGTTTTCTAGTTGTTCTTGTTCAATTTCAGGGAATGCCAAAAAATCCAAAATTCTTCTGATCCACTTAAATGGAATGTGCCTGTGTTGTTGAGCTGCACAGGGCACTCACAAACAAGTTTAAAAAACAAACAATGAAGTAAGTAATAGGAAACTAATAAATAATATTGTAATGTAAAGTAAATGTAAAATAATCTCCACTAGATAGAGGTGCTCTTGGCTTGCACCCCAAATGTGTGTGTCTGCTGTGCAAGCAAGCAAATTGAAGTTGGGAAAATAGAAAATAAAAGGTAGAGTATACTGTATATTTTTGAAATAAATCCACACCTCCTCCCACTCCCAGTCAAAACTCCCCCTTTACCCAATAAAAGAAAAAAAAATCCTCACAAACTGACGGGGGGGGAGAATAAACTGTGCTATTCAGCACAGACAAAGCTGAGTGCAGACTTAGAGAATCAAAGGAACTATTTTCATAATTCAATTCCCTCCCTGCCTGCCTAAGTTAAATCTAAAGCCTCCAGCCTCCCTCCAAATTCGAATAGCAGTAGCCAGCATGCAGCAGCAGCCCTCCTCCACCCTCAACCAAATCCGATAACAGACTGTGACTTCTGGAATGTGCCTCGGCTTTTTATGCCCTCTGGCACATCAGAAGTGTCAGTCAAAACCTGGCCATACGATTGGTGGAATGGGTCAAAAAAATTGCATGGACCCATCCCATGGCCAGCCCATCATTGCGCAGTTGTAAAAAAATAAAAATAAAAATAAAATAAAATAAAATCAATGGAGGTGTTTTATTGCAAGAAAAACCCACTGCTGCTACTATAAAAAATCAGGCATTTAAAATACCTAATTTTCACTTGTTTCTGTTGTGCTTTGGTGGGTTTTTGGACCATGATTTAAAAATAAATATTGCGGTCGCCATTTTGGATCCCCCCCCCCCGGCATGGCACAGTCAGAGACGACGAGGATGACCGACCCCCCCCCAGCCTGGTGCAAGCAGCCCAGGACAGGAGGGGGGGAAGGCCGGGGCCCACCCCCCCAGAAACCACCCCTCTGGTAGATGTCCTCAGGCAGGCATATTTTCGCCTCCTTTTTTTGCCCGGGAATCAGGGTTTTTTTTTAAACTTTTAAAAACTTTTTTCTGTTGGCAATGGCATCACGCGATCGCCGCGATGCCACTAACGACAACGACAACCCAGACCAAATTTTTGTTTTTTCGGGTCAGCTTCGAGCTAGAGCGGAGTAATTCTCGTTACCGTTCTCGTTACGTAACGATAACGAGAACCGAAAATGGAAACGAGATTTTCGCTGCTCCGTGCCCATGTCTAATTACAAGCAATCACAAAGCTGCCTTTTGGCAGAAACCAATAGGATTGAGGATCCAAAAGCAGCAACTAGAAATAACCAATAGGCCTGTTCCCTTTGGAACAGGAAGGCAGTTACTTCAACATAAGCAATTACAGACAATAGGAATACAGATCAATACACAACATAATGACTTAGGACCTAGATACCTGAAGGACCGACTCCTTCCATACGAACCTACCCGGCGATTAAGATCGAGCCAGGGGGGGCTTTTGAAAGAGCCATCCCTCAAGGAGGTGAGAGGGATGGCTTGTAGACAAAGGGCCTTCTCGGCAGCTGCTCCCAAGTTATGGAATGCCCTCCCTATTGAGATCCGCCTGGCGCCAGGTAAAACACTGATTACATTTCGGCGCCAGGTAAAAACCTTCCTGTTCCAGAAGGTTTTTAATTGATACAATATAGATTGTGGGTCCGCTGATGACAATTTTAGGATGATGATTTTAAAGAAGGTTTTTATTACTGTTTGATGATTTACTGATATTTTATTTATAACTATTTTAAATTGTTTTAATTCTTTGATTGTAAGCCGCCCAGAGACCTTTGGGTAGTGGGCGGCATATAAGTTGAATAAATAAATAAATAAATAATAAATAAATAATCCATAATTCAGGGAAAGCTTGCCTGAAGAGAAAGGTTTTTGCCTGTTTCTGGAAAGACAGAAGAGATGGGGCACTCCTGGCCTCTAGTGGGAGGGGGTTCCAGAGTCTGGGCACAGCAGTCAAGAAGTCCCTTTCATGTGTTCCCACATGACGTACCTGTGAGGGTGGCTGGATGGAGTGAAAGGTCTCTCCTGATTACCTTAACACCCGAGCCAGTTCATGCTGTGAGATTTGATTTTTGAGGTATCTTGGACCCAGGTTATACAGTGCTTTGTAGTTCAAAGTCAGCACCTTGAATTGTGCCTGATAGCTGATTGGCAGCCAGTGGAGCTACTTTAGTATGGATGTAATGTAATCTCTGTATCCCAACCCAGTCAGCAATCTGAGTGCTGCATTTTGGACCTGTTGAAATTTCCTATAAGGGGAAATATCTGTGCATCTTATAGAGCGAATACAACAGTCCCCGCTACATATATATCACACATTTTCATTTAGAGAGACGTTACCTGCACAGAGCATCTCCCATCCCCTGCTGCAGCCTGGATTTCACTGTTCTAATAACCTCGTATGCAAAGAGGCTTCCACTGAGCCTCTCCCTTCCCCTGCTGCAGCCTGGATCCCCAATCACCTCATTTGAAAGCCTCCTCTTTTACAGCCTGGATTCCCCAGTCACAATCACCTCATTTGTAATGAGACTTCCATGGACCCTCACCCGTCCCCTGCTGCAGCTGGGATTCCACAGTCCCAGGGAGCCTCTCCCCACCCCTTCCCTTCTGCAGCAAGTATTCCCCACTCAAAAATCACCTTGTTTGCAAGGAGGTCTCCTCCATGGAGCCTCTGGCCTCCCTTTTTGTAGCCAGGGTTCCCCCACCATGAAACCTTAGGTTAAACATTTTTCTTCTTCTTTTCCTCCTCTAAAAACTAGGTGTGTCTTATAGTCAGGTGCATCTTATAGAGCAAAGAAAATACGGTACTTCTCTGAGATGGTTGGATGTTCCAGGAGATTTTCAAAGCCTAGTTTTCTTCAGATTACAGAAGCCTAATGACAACTTTAGAGTATTGGCTTTTTATTAGGAAATGTTCAATAAATCATTGTTTATATACCACCTTTTTAGAGAATTCTTCCAGTGCCATGCACAGACGAGATGCAACAGACTTGAACACATTTCTGTCAGCAGAGGAAACAACCAGTAATTTGATAAATTAGCGATAAATGTATAGCCTTCTGTTCATGGTCACGAAAAACAAGGCCACTCAAGAAAGTTTAAGTCTTCATGAGGAATACTTGAACAGCCAAATTCCCACTGCTGTGATAGAAGATGTCCTCAGAGCCAAGAGGTCCACCAGAACATCTCTTTACCCAGGTTCTTGCTAAATAAAGGTATTTTCAGCATATTGCTTGGAGACCACCACCATCCATGCCAGAGTGCCAATTATTAAAGCAAGGATCATTCTGCAGACAATTATAATCGTCTTCTATTTATTATTTCCTTTAAAATATTTATATGAATGCTGTGTGTGGTCCTCTGATCCAATTTTGCATCCAATTAAGGGTCTTGGAATGCCTTTTTGATCTGAACTGGTCTGGACCGATTTGTGCCCATCCAATTCAATTTGTGTTTATTGAGTTAAATAATGTGTTAACTTACTTATCCCTTGAACAGAACCTAGCCATCGTGTTAGATTCAGGCCTCCTACAGATTAGCCTGAATCACACTGTTTAGGTTTGTGATCTCACTAGGACCACTGTGTAGCCCTTATTTTGTTCCACTCTTATATTTTGGAATTGCATATTAAATTAAGATTAAGATTATAGGTCTCTTTCTGCTGATTGTTTTTTATGTCCCTTAGAAAAGTGGTACAATTTTTATTTATTTATTTATTTGATTTTTACAGTCATCCCCCACCATTTCGGGGTTCATATACTGGGGTCCCGCTATATGGCAGGACCACAGTATATGGTGGCAAGCCCCCCTGGGGCAAGCTGTTTGGGCCTGTTGGAGGTCTCCTACACTTACCCCAGGCAAGGCACTGCCCTGAATGGGCCTCCAACAAGCTTCCTTGGCCTGTCGGAGGCCCCAGAAATGATTTCCGGCAAACCGGAATTCACTTCCGAAAAAACAGCAGTGCCTTCCAGATTGCCCAAAACCACTTCTGGAGCCTCCGGTGGGCTTCCTGGGCCTGTTAGAGGCACCAGAAATGGTTTCCGATGAACTGAAAGTCCCTTCTGGAAGTGAAAAACCCCCGAAAGTGCCTTCTGGATTGCCCAAAACCACTTCCGCAGCCTCCAACAGTATAGGAGGGGGAAACATAATCTTATATACCTGGAAAAATACTATGTCTTGTGTAAAAGCTGGCAGAAAATGTTTTCCTCAAATACCCTCTGAAGGATCATCCCCATTTCAAATATTTCTTTTTAAAAATCAGGAGATGGGGAGGGTAATGAAATATATTTCCTCTCCCCACCATCACATCTTTCAGATCCTTTCCTTTCTGTCTCTCTGAACAGGAATACACCTTTCTTTCTTTCCATCCCATAAAAACAAACAAAGCCAAAGGACACCAAAGGATACACATGGCCTGAAGTGATGACCAAAGACCTATCTGGATTTTATAAAGTGTGTAGCTATCTGCCAGTGGAAGGATAATGGAGAAAGAGCAGTTTTGCTGGCCTTAGCAGGATGTTCCATAGGCTGGGAGATACCATCATGAAGGCCATCTTACCTTCACCAGATAACCCTGGAAGGATAGTGGGGGGAAACGAAAGAATTCCAGACCAAGGAAGGCTTCTACAGGAAGATATGGTCCTTTCACTCTGGAAGTTCCACCTTCCCTGTACACATTTGCAAAAATTTTAGATGCCTTCTGGGCCTATAGGTCTGGAAATGTTCCGTGAAGCTGTGTATGGCATTCAGGTCCTCATTTGAACAGTGACTTAAAAAAAATTAGTCAGGCCTGTTACCCAGTGGTGCCAAATGACCTCAACACACTGAACAGTGGTGGTTTTCTGAGAGCTCCAGCGGTCACCCTGGGATGCACATCAAAGGTAAAGGACACCAGTGCATGTTTTGCCCTCCAGTCATTCACAGCAGCACTTGCTTCTTTTGTTTTGCCTTCTCCTGATTAGAAGACGCAGCTAATTATGGAAATGAGTGGGGTGACCTCCTTCTGAATAATGGCCTTTTTCATCCAAGGTGGAAGAAGAGCTGTCGAGGGCGTATGTGTTTGTCAAGTGAGAGAAATGCCACTATTGCCTCATGTGGACGTAGGGTTGTAGGTGGCTTTTAATGTGGCAGAATGTGGTTCTTTTTTAAAGGAAGAGAAAGATTCATTGAATGGAACTCAGATTAATTTGCCCCAGCCATGTAGGTCCACTTCTCCCTTGATTGCTGCTGACGTCCACTGAGTCTATATCAGATCCACAGCATGGTAGATGCTCTTCTTCTTAGGTCTACACTGGCACAATCTTGTCTATTAGGTCCAGTGAGGTCAGGTCAGCATACAAAGAGCGCTACTAAACTTCTGATTTAAAACACCTTTTCCTTTAGAACAAGGCGCCTTAAAAATCACTGTCCAGTTTTCAAAACGATTTATCACAAGAACCCATTTTTGGCCACTGTGGCGCTTTTTCTTGTGATGGCCACTGGGGGTAGATTTTTTTTACATCACTTCCTGCGCCTCCCTTTGAAGCAATTTGATGTTATTTGCGGACATAGTAAATCGCTTTTTCCTGCATTGCCCCAATTCTTAACCGTTTTCCTTTCACAAAACAAAAGAATCATTCCATCATGCCTGGACGTTTACCAGCTTCGTTACGTGAAATCGTCAGCTCACCAATCAAGAGATATGCATTGGCATAAAAAGTCTTACAGCGGTTTAATCCAATAGGAACTGGAAAGCCGATTGCTAGATACCCGCTTAAATGCGAACTGCAGCATTGCTATTACAACCACGTGACCCCAGGATGAGAAAAGGTGACCCAAAATAAAAAGCATCTGCTCACAGAAGTGCGTTAGCGATCAAAGAGTCTGCATGATGCCAAGTGTCAGATCCTTAGAAGATGGAGGCAGGACCATGACATCAGCCTAGCAATTTCTAGGCACTGCTGATCCAGTCCTAGTTGGGGGGAGCAATATTTCCTCCTTATTTATTTATTTATTTATTTATTTATTTATTTTTATTTATTTATTTATTTATTTATTATTTATTTATTTATTTATTTATTTATTTGCATTTATTAACTGCCTGACTTTACCGCTGGGAATTCTGAGCGGTAAACAGTGTCACTGTCATAATATGTAGAATTGACAAAATGTGATGTAATGTATATTTAACAGATTGAACAGAGAATTTGTAAAACGGAGTCAGTCAAAATTGCAGTGTCATGATGTTAGCCACAAGTGCAAGGGATTAGAAATCATTAGGAGGTTAAAGTGATTTAGCACAGGTGGAATAGTTTAATGACATCATGGTGTGTCAGGATGTGATTGGTTAAAATCATGTCTGATGAGTTCCAAATGTGCATAAAGGAACTGGCTGGTGTAATGTAAATTGGGACTGTTTATGGTGAGAAAACAGTACCCCACACTCTGTTGTATATTTTGCTTTATATATATGTTATTCTTGGTGTTATGCTGCTGTATATCTACTGTAGATATTCAATATAAGAGTTTTATTCTAAGTCATGTTTCTTTGTCTCTATATGTCCCTAAGTTCCAATAACACTTATTGCAATTATCTACACTTTATCTATATGCTGCTGCTGCTAAGCTAATTTTCTCTGCTATACACATAAACATGTATAATTGTGTATTTCTTTCATAATCCCCTTATAATGTTGATAGTCACCCACACATGAATATGTGTGTGTGTGTGTGTGGGGGTTACTTATGGACTCTGCAGAACAGGAATGGCTCTCTCCGGATGCAGCAATGGTTTTAGAAAATCGCTTTTATTTCAAGATACAAATGAATTCATTTGGGTGCCTCCAAGAGAGGGACCAATTCCCTGTGCCCTGGGCTTGGTATTTATTCTTTTTTGGCCACAAGGAAGCATACATCAGAAAAACTATGATTGGCTAGTAGGCAAATACAGTAGCGTGTCTACATATGGTTGGTTAAGATACTGGGGTGGGGGTCTCCCCTCCCCTGGGTTCTTCTAACAGCTGTGAAAGCAGTTTTGATACAAAACAAGTCTTCTAACCACAAGGCAGTCAGCAGGTTTTGATTTTAAAAAAAAAAACAAATTTTCAGATAAGTTTAGGAAAAAATAATTCTCAGACACCTGGGCTGTGGTTGAATTACCCAAAATTAAGGCTGGATGGATAGAATAACAGGAAAACCGTTCTCTTCTGAAACTAACTGTGGCTGGCCAGCTGACAGAGGGAAATGTCAGAGGGGGGCATAATATTCAGACTTCTTTGAATATTCTTTTTTCTTTGGGAATTTCCCCCCATGCCTCTGTGAGATCTGCATGTTTCCGCACAGGCAGGAGGTCTAGAGCTTGGCTTTTAAAATGGAAGATTTGAAATATAAACACTCCCCTCCCCCAAGATACTGAATTTGATGTCATCAGATTGCACCTCTGAGCAGGAAACACATCTACACTAGATGTAATCTATTCCGCTCCCAAAATCATCCACTGTTGAAGAAGGAAGGGAAAAATGCAACTTGCCAGAAGCTTGTGTCTCAAAATATCAGTCTGGTAGGAGAGTCACTATAAGTTGAAATTGACTTGATGGTGCATCATCATATTCATCAAGAACACTTATTATGTTCAATGTAACTTTAAAAAAAAAACACCCACCGTTCAACAAACTTTAATTACAGTAGGAAGTGCATTTCTTTTCCAGCAAATAAACACACACATGCGTGGGTGCACACACAAACCACTCACAAAAATCTAATTAAAATTGAAGGGGAACCTTCCAGATTACAACAGCATTATGGCACTCCAGGGTGTGTTTAACAGAGCTATAAATGCGTTTCTCTGGTGGCTCAAGTGCCTTCAGCCTTCACCCGATGGCTCTCATGCCCCCACTAATGGGCCCATATATCATGAGTCTGTCACTTTTTTAATCGTATGTTGCATGGCCGGGTTACCACCGAGGTGTAAAAAAACCAATCACTACCTGGCGTGAAACCCTCATGGAGTATGACAGCGGGAAAGCAGAATTAAACAAGCCCACAAATAAATATACCAGCAGTGGCATCTCTTGTTGTCAGTTGGCATGGTCCAGGCAAGGCCAGAGGGCTGAAAGTGAGGGCAGATGATAGGACATGCCCCATTTTTTGAACTACAACTCCCACAATCCTTAGCTGCTTTCCCTGGGTCCATTTAAGGGGGGCCGCAAATTCTGAGGGTTAAGGAAAAATGGGAAAATTCTTATCCCAAAAGCAGGTGAAAGACCAGGGACAAACTGTCCTCAAAAGTGCCTATAATGTTTTACTGAGCCCAATATATTTTGGGATTTAGAATGGCTTTCCCAGGAACTCTTCCCAAGCTTCTGTGATCCCTCTGTCTCCATTACAGTGGACCCTTGTATAACAAACAGTTTGTATAACATAAAATCTGTACAACATAAAAATTTCTGGAGATAGGGGAAATTTGCTTAACATAATCACCTATGGGGAAAATCCGTACAACATAAAAATGGGATTACTCCATTTTCAATGCATTCCTATGGTAATTTGTATAAAGGAAAATTTGCTTAACATAATTTCATTTGGAACGAATTAATTCCTTTATACAAGGTACCACTGTACTTCCTTCCCCTAATCTGTTCTAGATGACAAATAAGAGCAAAGAACTTTTCTTCTTCTTCTTCTTCTTCTTCTTCTTCTTCTTCTTCTTCTTCTTCTTCTTCTTCTTCTTCTTCTTCTTCTTCTTCTTCTTCTTCTTCAGGTGCAGGGTCAGATTTTGAAATGCCACTTTGTACATTTGACCACATCTTCAGGGTGCAAGCTGACAATCTGTATGTCTTTATTGACAGTATCCTGCCATCTCTCTTTTGGACACTCACATGGCCACCACCCATCAGTTTTCAAGTGATAAGCAGTTTTTTGGGTGATAGTAGAAGCTGCTGCTTAGACTCCATACCAGTAAAGCCAGCTTTCTCTCATCTTCACTGTTACTGATATCACATCTAGTTGCAGTTGGGTAGTATCATTTGTGATGTGGTTGAGTAGGGAGATACCCGATATTCAATGGGACACAGCATTTCCATGGCATTGGAGTGGCTCTCTACACCCATTGTTGCTACCCATCAATCTATACCACACCAGTGCAGCAAGGCAGACAATTGTCTTGTAAATCTTAGATTTGAAGTAAAATTCTTGGAGGCAGCATCTCCTGAGAAGGAAATTTTAAATGTTGAATCAGGTTGGGCTCAAGATAATATTATGGGTACCTAGAGATCAGGTGCCTTGTGAGATTTCTTGTATTTTCTGTTTTGAAACATTCTGCAACTATGTGCCTGAAATTAGAGGGCAGCATGTGATACCTGGGAACATAAGAACAGCCTTGCTGGAACAGGCCACAGCCCATCCAATCCAGCATTCTGTCTCACACAGTGGCTCATCATTTGCTTTAGGGTATTCCCAAGCAGATGTCTTCACCTGCTTACGATTCCCTGCAAATGGTACTGAGTAGAGATGGGCACGAAACGAGCAATTTTTCATTTTCGTTTTCATTTTTTCATTTCGTTACGTAACGAAACGAAAAACGAATTTTGTCTCTAAAATGAAATGAACCAAACCGAAACAACGTTTTCGTTGTGGCAAATACATTGAACTGTAATGAATGCTAACGAAACACCAATTTTTCATTTTTGTTTTCGTTTTTTCGTTTCATTACGTAACGAAACAAAAACGATTTTTTTGCAAAAAAATCACGACAAATGAAAACAAACCGAAACGGACCCCCTAAACGACAAACGACAAACGACAAACGAAACACCATTTTTTTGAGTCGTGCCCATCTCTAGTACTGAGAGATATCCTGCCTATCTCTACAACAGGAGGTTGTCCTTAGACATCCATAATGATAACCATTGATACCCTTGTTCTCCATGAACTTGCCCAATCCTTTCTTAAAGCTGTCAAGGCTGACAGCTGTCACCAGTTCTTCTGGTAGGGAGTTCCACAGACCAGTGATCCTCTGGGAGAAAAAAAATACTTTCTCTTATTTTTTTGAGATCTAGCACCCAAAAGTTTCATGGAGTGCCCCCTAGTTCTAGTGTTGTGCGATACGGAAAACAGTTTTTCTTATCTACTTCGTTCATACTGTGTATAATTATATAAACTTCAATCAGGTCACCTCTTAGGCTCCTTCGTTCAAGAGTGAAGAGGCCCAGCATTTGCAGCCTCAGATGGTAAGGAAGGTGTTCCACTCCCTGAATCTTTCTGGTTGCCCTCCTGTCCACTTTTTCCATTTCCATAATATAATATATAATATACTTCTGGAGGTATGGTGACCAGAACTGTACAGATGGGGCCTCACCATAGGTTTATAAAGAGGCAAAATGACACTTGCTGACTTATTTTCTATACCCTTTCCTAATGATCCCTGGCATTGAGTTTGCTTTTTTCACTGGGTTGACGCCTTCATTGAGCTGTCCACCAGGACACCAAGGTCCCTTTCCTGGTTTTTTGCAGAAGTTCAGACCCCATAAGTTTATAAATGCAATTGGTTTTTTGCCTCAACGTGCTTCACTCCGCACTTACTAATGTTGAAGCTCATTTGCCAGTGGTTTGCACATTCCCTCAGTGTCAAGAGATTCCTCTGGAGCTCCTCACAATCTCTCTCAGTTTTTACTACCCTGTATAGCTTGTTGGCAAATTTGGCTACGTTGCTATTTACTCTTACTTTTAGATCATTAATGAACAGGTTGAAAAGCAGGGGTCCAAGTACTGAACCTTGGGGGGCCCCACTCTTTACCTCCCTCCACTTGGAGAGGTGTCCAATTATTGCTACCCTCTGTTTCCTGTCCCTTAGCCAGTTGCTGATCCAGGACAAGACCTGTCCCTTGATTCCATGACTGGCAAGCTTATTCAAGAGTCTGTGGTGCGGGACCTTGTCAAAAGCCTTTCCAGGTAAAAAATGTCAACTGGGTCTCCCTTATCCACATGCTTGTTGACACTTTCAAAGAATTCCAACATATTACTGAGTCATGATTTGCCTTTGCAGAAATCATATTGGCTCTCCCTTAGCAGCGCCTTTTCTTCTATGTGCCTATTTATTTTATTTTTTAGGATAGTTTCCATCACTTTACCTGGGACCCATGTCAAACTGACCGGTCAGTAATTTCCTGGATCACCTCTGAATCCTAGTATGATGTAATGAAGAGTGACAGACTGGGATTCCGAAGGCCTGGGCTCATATACCTGTTCAACCATGGAAACTCATTCAGAGAGTGGAACTGGTAAAACTACTTGGTAAATCCCTCACTTGAAAGTCCTATTAGGCTTCCAGTAAGTCAGTTCCAATACCACAACACACTCCAGCAGCAACAATGGCAGAATACCTCAGAGTCAAAATGTACCATGTTTGTCACCATGCAGCAGACTGAGAAGACCACATGGTACAGTACTAGGAAATAATATGCTTTCTCCTGTCACATTATCCTAAATAAATGTTGCATCAATCACCAAGATAGCACCTCCTTGGTCCATCTGTGTCCTCTAGCATTTACCTGGTCAGATGTTGGGACACCCCTCTTGACTGGTCCAGAACCAGTTTCACTTGTTCAGAATAAGAGGGAAGTGGAATTGGTCTTAGAATAGTAGATTTCCCATCAGTTCTCTCCAGTATTAAGTCTACCCCCTCAGCTGTGCGAACCTTTTTATTTCCAACAGGATGTGGTTGTTGTGCTCCATCCATGTGTCGTCTTCACCCAAAACATCTGAACAACCCAGGTTAGACTTGGTGTGAGGGTTCAGTTACAGCAATTAACGGTTCTGAAGAAGAACGAGGTCCACAATCATGTATCTTATCAAAATAAATCAAACTTTTATTTTTCTTGCTCACAGCAGGCACTTTTTCCATCTTCATTTCCGTCAAAAAGTCAACAGTATCAACTTAAATATTGGATGACCCATATCTTTCAAACAACAGTAACTCTGGGTTTAACTCTTGTATAAACGGGTTATTCGGGGAGATTATCGGTGCCAGGTGTCCTTCAGAAAATGAGGACCTGCACATCGGGTCCCACAGCAATGGTGTCAGACTATATCGGGAATAGTTTTCCAGCCCCATCCAGGGATCCATTTCACAATGGTCCTGCCACCTCTTGAAACTCTCACCATGGTGGCGGTTACTCCGGAGCTGCTGGTCACTATTGTGGGATTAGGCAGGGGCAAACCCACCTGCCTAGCAGTAGGGAAGATTCCCTCCGTTTGAACCCCAACCTCACGGGTTAACAAGAAAATCCCCTCCATCTGGATCCCAATCTCCCTCAAGACAGTCACTCTTGCTCCCACTGTCTGAGTGGTGTTATCTCTTCCCCTTCCAACTGTCTGAACTGCCTTTTCTTGACAATTACACTTATATTTCTCCCCGCCTCCCATTCTCCTGTTCCATTCGTTGAGAGGCATGTCTATTATGTTATATTCTTCTTTCATTGGTTCTGCCAATGTTCTATTCTCTCCCCAACTGTCACCTTCTGCATATTTTCTCTCGCAGACTATTAAATCTCTCTCCTTTCTACTGTCATCTTCCCCTAGAACATTCGTCTTTTCTATCTCCTTCCCTTGGTCTCTCTGTCCCTTGCATCCATGCTTAGAGTCCGTGGATGGCACACTTTCCTCCTTACACTTGGGTTAAAAAGGCTGCACCTTAACTCAGCCCATGTTTACCAACTGGCACCTGCCTTTGCCACCTATGTTCCTACCCCCAGCCATTGTTACCCTGATTCTGTTAATGAGTGAGTCTGCCATGAATTCATTATCTGTATAAGTGATTTTAAATTAACTCAGTGTGACTGCACTGAGTCACTTAACAATCTTCTAGATCCTCAAAATGTCCTTGTTTGTTTTTGTATTATTATGTGCTGATCTAATCTTCTAGGCACATTAGATACCATAAAAAGGGACTTGGTCATACATATATTTCAAGACCTTAAGCAGCATTTTAATCAAGGAATGCACCTTTAAATCAAGTCACATCGAGAAATTGCCATCTTTTGAAGAATAAGCCTCTGTTCCCAAACACAATAAACATCCTTCTATTACTATGTTAATTTGAAAAGCAGGTCATGGGAAATTAAATTGCTCAAAATAGGTCACCGATTATAATTCTGCATTCTATTAAAAACAAGCACATCTCTGAAATCTTTATTAGTTTATTTTAATTACAAGCACAAAAATATCCAGTGCTAAATGATTACTGTTTGTGCATTTCACACTCATCTGGAAATGTGTGTTTTGTTGCTGCTCATATTCCTCCAGAATTAAATTCTACAGTTCACTCTCTTTTAACGTCGTATTTTTCTTAATTTATTTACCCATCATTGTAATGTTATGATCACGTTGCATTTGAAACCAAAATAGAGGTGAGGGGAAGGAGAACACACAGAATATTAAATATTGATGCACGTTTAATTAGCTTCTTATTAAAATGCTAGAAATACGGTGCCTCTACAAGAGCTATCAGTAAGTAACCACTGCTCAGTGGCTCTTGTATTAGCAACAATCCAAATTAAATTCTTCAGTAGGCAATTCATTATTTTGAAATTGGCCAAATTAATCCTGCTTCTGAACATTCAGAACTGCCCTTCTTCACAATGAAAGTAAAAATAAAAAATAAAAAATGCTAATTTTGTCACGGCTGTCTAGCTTTTCATCTCTTTTCTTCCTCTGGGTTGCTGCTTCCAACTTTTGGTGAGGAGGCAAGATGTTTTAGGAAGGGTGGGCTGACTAGTTGCAAGGTTCAAAAACCTGTTCTGCTGTGCTTGTTTTCCAAGAGAGGGTAAACGGACAGACACACATGATTCCAGTCACTCTACCGACCTGACTTTCATCTTGTCCTATCTCAAAAGCTCAGAGGACTTTGAAAACATTTCCAGTATATCTAGAGTTATATATAGTATGGGGTCAGGGAGGAGGATACAGGACTGAATATAGCAGAAGCAGAGCATGAGTTCGGCATACTCCTGGGTCTCTGAAGCAGAAGGAACTGTCGAGCTAAACTCAACAGACCATCCGATCTCGCCTGATTTCAGAAGCTAAGCAGGGTCGGCCCTGGTTAGTACTTGGATGGGCGACCACCAGGGAATACCAGATGCTGTAGGCACCTGGAGTAGGAACTGGCAAGTCACTCCAGTACTCCTACCAAGAAAACTCCATGGACATGGAGTCACAAAGAGTCAGTCACAACTGAAACGACAGAACACACACACGTGTTGATTTTTATTATATTGTTGTAAACTGTCCATAGTTCCTTTGGGAAGATGGGTAGTATATAAATGTATAAATGTATAAATGTATAAATGTATAATAAATAAATAAATAAATAAATAAATAAATAAATAAATAAATAAATAAATAAATAAAACAGACACCCTTTTCCACCTATCATTTTATTCTTTCAATTCAGTGGCTGAAATGAAGTTTAGAAAGGATTCAGGAATTAAAGTGTGTGCATGTGAACGGGCTGTGAGGTTGGCACTAGAATGGTGCCATTAGATTCTTCAGGGTTCCTCTTTCAATCTTTGCAGTCTGCCATCTACCATTAGGATGTTTAAAAAAACTATTTTGTTTGTTTGTTTGTTTGTTTGCACATTTCCAGAATTGCACCTTAAGGTCAAAAGTAGTGAATTACAAATGGTGGCAATGCCTGTGTAATAAGCTACTCTTTGTAATAACAAGGTCATTGAACTGTTTTTGATTTAATGAAACAACTGGCAAAGGGGAAGAAAAGTATGTGCATTTATGTTTATTTGTTTGTTTGTGCTTGTAATAAGTAGTGTTGGGAGGGAATTGATACCTCCCACCTTAATTAGACAACGTGGAGTGGCTAAATAACATTATATTTTAGCCTCAGGAGGAAATGTGACTGGCAGCCAGCTATGCTTTGGTGGGAGAACGCTACCGCTTACTTGAATTAGACAAGGTAGAGAAGCCACCTAACCCACACTTCGTGCATTCCCCCCTAGTTTCTGCATCGTGTTTCTTTGCTATGCATTGTATGGAAATGGGAAATGAGTAGCAAATGCCTTGTTCAGTCCTGTGCTGAAAAGGGGGAAGGGGGTCCCCTTGTTTTAAAGCATGTGTGCTTATGGGGACGGGGCAGCCCTACGATGGAATGCCATCTTCTGCAATAGAGTAAGAAGCAATACTCCTCCTTGCCCACCTCTCCCATGGGTCATATAATTGCAAGTAATACAATATGTTATGAATGCTTCTGCATAATAACACTGTTTTAGAATAATGCAGTATAGCAAAATGTATTTCTACAAATAACAATTAATAATTTTTGGGAGGAGGTGCTAATTCCCTAGAGGATAGAATGAACATCCAAAAGGACCTTGACAGATTAGAGTCCTGGGCAAAAATTAACAGAATGGGTTTCAAGAGAGGGAAATGTAAGGTGCTGCATCTAGGTAAAAAGAATGAATTGCACAGATATAGGATGGGAGATACCTGGCTGGTATCCTCATAAGATATTTCTTCCAAACCACTGTCAAGAGAACCAGGGTCTGAAGTTTGCCCAGTCCTTAAAGTTCCCTCTTAAAAACTCCACTACCTTTTAATCTTGTCCCTCAGAATCAAGAAAGGTGCCTGGATTCAGCACTTCTGCTTTTTAAGCTCCTGCATGTGCAGTTTTAAAAGCCAACAACATTCCCAAATAGTCTCAAGGCACTGGCTTAAATAATGAACACACTTTGGTAAAATAAAATGAGCTTTATTGCAGAAATATGAAAACAGGTAAAACTTTTCAATGCTAAAATATAGAAAATCAGATTCATTTTGGTAGTGTATGGCATGCAAGCTGACTCCATAAAACAAGAAACTCTAGTTAAGCAACTCTGCTAAGATGCACTACAAAATCCATCTTGACTACAAATGAAACAGTATCTAAAACCCATGTCATGTTGACAGCTCTCTCTCTCTCTCTCTCTCTCTCTCTCTCTCTCTCTCTCTCGATCTCTAGCTTCCACCATTACACTCTCCCCAAGTCCTTCTTCCCCCAAAAGCCTTCTCCTCTCTTCTTCCTGATACTTCCCAGCCTTCCATCCAATCAGAGTCCAAAGATCTACATATTACATTAAGTGTCCGTGCTCTTGACCCCGTCTTCCATTCCCATGGCAATGCTTTCAGCTTCTTCAGCATCCTGCTTTGTTTTGTCTTCCTTCCGAGCTCTGTGCTTCTCTGGGCTAATAAGCTGACATGTGCAAAAGCTGCAAAACAACATGCTAATGCTACGAATCCTTGATCTTTCTGCTCTAGTTACAAATCAATGAGAAACTACTACACAACTCATTCAATACTCCTAATTCCCTGACACCCACTTGGCTTCAGCAGCTGAATCTCACAGTGTGCATTCAAACCATTCACTGGTTTTCAAAATGGTGGCTCTTGTCTGTTGTATATAGGAAGGGGTAGGCAAAAAGGCTCCAAATAACTCTTGGCAGTTGTTTAAATCTACTCAAGAAGGATAAGCCTGTTACACCAACAAGAGACCAACGATGGCTCCCAGGCGGCAAACCTGCATTAATTATGCATTGGAATATTTGTGTGTTCTGTGTTTAGGAGCTACACAGATTATTGATTTACTAGATTAATACAGCTGTGGAGGAGTTGTTTACAATCAAAGGTAAATATGTGGTTTGGTATATAGGCAGTCAAGGTGAAAATTCAAGTCGGTTTATATACTCATGCAGGCTGTTTCCTTGACCCTGTTTTTGCTCAACAGCATCCTGTTAATATAAACGAATTGGAAGTGAAAGTATTTGAGTTTCAAACAACTGTAATAATTAACGTAGCCTTAAAAGAATCATAGCTCACTTACCTTGAAAGCCCTTTCAGTTCTGACTTGATGGCTCATAATACATAACTTTGAAAAACAAAGAGGAATTGAAGTTGTGATAAAGAGAAATTGGTGTTATCTAAATCGACAACTTTTTGGGTTGCAAATTGTAGCTCAAATCCAGTTGCTTAGTGTTGCCTGTTGCACCAGACTAGACCTAGGTGAGTGCAATTTACTGTCATGTAGTAAGATGCAGCTACAATAGGTTTATCATCGGGCGTTTATACACGACCCCTAAACTCCGGGGCAAATGGCTCCCAGCTCCGGAGCTTAAAAATGTTTACCCACCAGCTCCGGAGTTAACAGGAAATTAAGTGCGACCCCGCCCACTTTAGCGCGTCCCAGCGCAGCTTTCAGGTACCTGCTCTTTGGTGGTGACAATTATTTGATCCGGTGTAACGATAGTGAGTGCAGGGCTCTCCTTGCTTCTGTTTGTTGTTTTTTGGCTCCCGCCCCTTTAAGAGCTACTTTTACAGAGACGAGAGGCAGAACGAGGTGAGTGGCATGCTTTTCTTTCTCTTTTTTTCCCTCCCCTCACTCAGCCAGCAGCCAGGAAGTGTCAACATATGTAAAAGTTGACAAAACATATGTTATGTATATTTAACAGAATGTGTAAAGTGAATTGTAAAATGGAGGCAGTTAGATTCTGCAGTGTCATGATGTTAATCCACAAGTGTTAGAGACTAGTAATCACAGGCATGTTAAGTGATGAAGTGCAGGTGGAACTGATTGTAACATCATGATTTGTAAAGGATAGATCAGATTGCATCAGATTGTTAATTAGTGATTGCATCAGATCTTATGAGTGCTGAATAAGTATAAAAGGCACTAGCTTACCATTTGTAACTGGGGACTGTTATGGTAAAAACAGTTTACCCCACGCTCTGTTTGTCTGTTTGATATATTGTATATAATGCTTGGTTGTTATGCTGTGTATATTTTTGATGTATATATGAATATATGAGTTTTACTCTATTCATTGTTATTGTCTTTCTGATAGACTAACTCTGCAAACCCTTTATATCAATACTAACATTTTGTCTACGTTACTGCTGCACTGTTTTGTATCAGGCACAAGTATATATTATTATTATTATATTTGTCTGCTGCCCCTTAAATCTGCTGACAGGGTTATGGGCCCAGCTGGGTCAGCAGCCTGATGGGTTTTGTTGTACCTGTATAGATAAAGTGTGTGTTGTTTAAAGTTGTGTTTTTGCAGAGGAAACAGGTTGAAGTTGGAACGGAGATAAAGCAGAGCTGCAAAGGATTTCTCTCAGAGGCTTGGAATGAGAGCGGAGGAGAAAAGCAGCTGATAAGGACAAGCCAAGCAAAACAGAGTGTGATTTAAACTGGAAGCTGTGGAGGCTGAGGAAATATTTGCCAGAAGAAGCTGAAAAAAGTGTTGCAGATAACGGCAGATAAGGAGCCGGCACATATCAGCAAGAATGGCAAGTATAAATTTAAATTTAATGCCTCTTGTAAAGCTCTCTGACAGTAATTACCTTAATTGGTGTCTGCAAATGAAGCATTTCTTGATCTTCCATGAGCTATATCAGTATGTAGATAAGAAGCTTGATGAGGAAGCTGATGAGGAAGATTTGAAGAAGGATAAGAAAGCCTTGGCAATTATAATGTTATCCTTGGAAGAAACGCAGTTCGTTTATGTGAAGGAAGCAAAAACAGCTCATGAGGCTTGGTCGTTTCTCAGAGCAGCTCATATAAGAGACACAGCTGGAAGTAAGGTATCTCTAATGAAAAGACTGTTCCGGACAAGGCAAAGCCCAGGTGAAACTATTTCTGATTATATAAGGAAAGTAAATAGTATATTTCAGCAATTGTCTGAAGTGGGCATAAATCATGAAGAGGAGTATAAATGTCTAGTTATATTGTCAAGTTTGGATGAGTCATATGACAATTTAGTAATGGGATTAGAAGCTATGAAGAGTGATGAATTGTCTATATCATATATACAGTCAAGACTCCAGCAGGAAGAATCAAGGAGGAATGATTCTAAAGTAAATAATAAGCCTGCTCAAGTGTCTGAAGAAACAATACAAGTAATTAGAAGATGCTATAATTGTGGGAGTAACCAACATGTTTTTCGTTACTGTGATAAGGTAAATAAGCGGCAAAAGCAAAATAGAGTTGCCGGCACAAGCTGGAAGAGTGAAGGTCAACAGCTGTCTGTAATTAATGATAATGAACAAAAGTGCTCAAGACAGGAATTATTTATTGTAGATTCAGGAGCCAGTGTTCATTGTGTAAACAAGAAATGTTTGTTTGAGAAACTAACTTTGTTTAATTGTAGAAATGTAACCTTGGCAGACGGGACTCAGGCAAAAGTCTGTGGAGAAGGTAATATATTTTTCAAACCTCTAAAATGTGTATTTGATAAAGTCCTGTATATACCGTCTTTAAAGAATAATTTATTGAGTGTGCCTATGCTTGTAAAACAAGGTTATCAAGTACAATTTAGTGAGAGTAGTTGCAAGATTGTAAAGAATGGGAAAACAATAGCAACTGGGAAGCTCCAAAACAGTTTGTTTATGATAAGCACTTCTGAGAAAGTTTTGAACATAGTTGAAAATAAGCCTCTACATGACAAATGCATACATCTGATGCATAGAAGATTAGGGCACCTAAGTTTTGAAAACATTAGGAAAACTTTGCAACATGTGGAACATGGGTCTGTGCAAAGCTGTAAAAAGTTTTTAGATTGCCATGTTTGTAAAGGCACAAAGGTAAAGTCTGCACCAATATCAAAAAAGAGTTTGAGAAAGTCACATCAACCACTACAGTTGGTACATATTGATGTGATTGGACCCATGGCTAATTCATTTGGTGGTGCCAAGTTTTGTCTTGTGATAACTGATGATTATTCACGTTATTCTTGGGTTTACATAATAAAGCACAAAAGTGAAGTGAGTGCTGTATTTAAGAAATGGTTTGTGATGGCAGAAAGACAGTACAGGCAGAAAATTTTAGCTGTACAAAGTGATAGAGGTGGTGAATTTTTAGCAAAGCAGTTTGTTGATTATTTAGAAAAGAAAGGGGTGAAACATAGATTGATAAACCCTTCTGCTTCTGCTGAGCATGGATTATCTGAGAGGAAGAATGGGATTCTTCAAAATATCATGAATTCAATGTTGGCAGATGCAAAACTTCCCAAAGGTTACTGGGCTGAGGCAATGAAATATGCAAATTATGTGTCTAATAGAGTGTGGAGTTCAGCTGTGAATGAAGTTCCTTATACTCTAATACATGGTAAGAAACCTTCAATAAAATATCTCCATTTATTTGGCTCTGAAGCCTGGGTATTAATTCCAAAGAGGTATAGACACAAAAATGGTCCAAAGTCAAGAAAGCTTATGTTTATTGGTGTTCAGCCTGCAGATAAATCCTGGCGTTTTTGTGACAGTCATGGAAATGTTTATATAAGCAGGTCAGCAAAATTTTGTGAACAGAGTAATTGGGAAGCTCTACATGCTAATAATGAAGTATTTTTGCCAAGCATTTGTCCCCACACTGAGGTTGAAGAAGTTGCCAGTGATGGAGGGGAGTCTACATCATTACATGATGGAAAAGTGAAAGATGAGATTGCCAGTGATGGAGAGGAGTCTACATCATTGCATGATGAAAAAAAGTAGAAGATGAGGAGTCAGTGTTGATCAGAAAGTCTACAAGATTCAATAAAGGAGTGCCACCTGAAAGGTTTGTTGTGAATTATGTATTCCATGAGCCACAGAATTTTGAACATGTGCTGCTGATGCCTGGAGAAGAAAGGAAGCAGTGGATGATGGGCCATGGACAAAGAGCATATGTCTCTGAAGGAACGGCAAGTGGATGCACCAGTGGATGGCGCCAAAGAGCAAAGGACATTTTTGCAAGAGAAAATAGGTTGCTTGTATACAAAAGGTTTTTTTATATTGATAGTATTTGTTGATGAAGCATTGGAAAGGTATAAAGCATGTTTTGAAATATCTTAAAGGAACAATGAATGAAAAGTTGAAGATATCCATATGTAATAATCTTGATCTAATTAGCTATGCAGATGCTGACTGGGGTTCAAGTCCAGAAAGGAGGTCAATGTCTGGATATGCCATATTTTTAGGTAACTCACTAATTGTCTGGAAAGCCCGAAGACAAAGGTACATTTCGTGTTCTTCTACAGAAGCTGAGTATGGGGCTGTGAGTGATTTGTGTTGTGAGTTGACCTGGGTAGTACAGTTGTTAAAGGATGTGAATGTGAATGTAAAACTACCAGTCAAAGTATATAATGATTCTTTTTCGTGTATCCAATTAACACAGAATCAGAAAGTTGGATCCAGAAGCAAGCACATTGGGATCCGTTACCAGAATGTGAAAGACTGCATAGAACAACATTTGATTGTATTGGAATATTGTACAAGTGTTGATAATTATGCTGACATATTTACAAAGTCTTTGTGTAAAGATAAACATGTATGTTTTAAGAAAAGGCTAGGAGTAGAAATCTGTTAAATATAGGAGGGGTGTCAACATATGTAAAAGTTGACAAAACATATGTTATGTATATTTAACAGAATGTGTAAAGTGAATTGTAAAATGGAGGCAGTTAGATTCTGCAGTGTCATGATGTTAATCCACAAGTGTTAGAGACTAGTAATCACAGGCATGTTAAGTGATGAAGTGCAGGTGGAACTGATTGTAACATCATGATTTGTAAAGGATAGATCAGATTGCATCAGATTGTTAATTAGTGATTGCATCAGATCTTATGAGTGCTGAATAAGTATAAAAGGCACTAGCTTACCATTTGTAACTGGGGACTGTTATGGTAAAAACAGTTTACCCCACGCTCTGTTTGTCTGTTTGATATATTGTATATAATGCTTGGTTGTTATGCTGTGTATATTTTTGATGTATATATGAATATATGAGTTTTACTCTATTCATTGTTATTGTCTTTCTGATAGACTAACTCTGCAAACCCTTTATATCAATACTAACATTTTGTCTACGTTACTGCTGCACTGTTTTGTATCAGGCACAAGTATATATTATTATTATTATATTTATCTGCTGCCCCTTAAATCTGCTGCCCCTTAAATCTGCGGATGGGGTGGGGATACAGCAAGAGCGACGAACCCCTAAGATCTGTGGTCCGAATTTAAGTGGCCAGCGGATCTTAGGGGTCGTGTAAAAAGGCCCATCCAATTAAAACATCAAAATTACAACAAAATTAGAACAATAAAAACATGTAAATACAATAAATACAATACATTAAAAACATTTAATGTATATACATTAAAATACAATAAAATAAAATACAGTAAAATACAATACATTAAAATACATTTGTCCCAGTTGTACCTATTTATTTATTTTCACCTCACTGTTCTCTTTAAAAAGAGGACCCAAGTTAGCGGATGTTGTTAAATGAAAATGTTTAAAAGCTGACAATGGAAGGACAGAAATATTTTTCATAGGATCAGACAAAGGCCACCCTAAAAGCATTAAACCAAACCAACACTAAAAAGAAACTGAAAAGCAACAACGCACAACAATCCACTTAGAAGCCCCTCTCAGAGAGTCAGCCGCTAAGGGAAAGCTTGCTTGAAGAGAAAGATCTCCATCTGCTTGTGGAAGGGCAGCAAAAATGGGGCCAGGCTGGCCTTCAGTGGGAGGGAGTTCTCTAGTCTGGGAGCAGCACCAAGCACACAAGTGGAGATGGTGGGACGTAGCATCTGATATACTGCCTCTGCGGGGGACAAAGGTTCTTTTAACTCATGGCTTTGAATAGCCATGGCTGTATGATTTGCCTTGTATTTTAGTGATTAGTTACTTATAACTGATTCCTTTTCCAAATAAACAAATCCCCACTGCATTTATATTGTCACAAGGGATAGTGCCATTCCTTTTGTAGTGTAACTGCAGTTTGTTCATTATCATCACAGTTACTGGGAGTGGTCACAATATAGCTAAGGAAGAATGTCACATGGTTCCAGTGCTACTTTAAGCTCCTTGCTCTGTTGTTGGTCAAAAGCACCCACAACAGGGTGGAAAATATGTAGCAATGAAATCATCCTTGGGCTTATCAGCTGCACCAATTGATTTTGGAAAGCTAGACATGGTGATAGACCTCAACAAGGAATTCAGACCCAAGCCAGGATTTCTCAGCACCAGCCACTAAGACAAAGACCTCTTTTTCTGCAGGGTCTCTGCAATGTGTACAACATAGGTCTTCCCTTCCATGTCCTTTCCCCGAAAAGCAGAACATATGCCGACATATAAAAATGCAAAAGGACTGGCTGATTGTGAAGAAAGAAGCAAACACCCCATCCAAGGCTTGGAATTCTTACCCAAGGCAACAGGCGTCCTCTGGCACAAATTGTGCAGCTCACAAAATTGTGTCATGTCTCATAAAAACTGGGCTGTTTTGCATAGAATATCATTCTTGCTTATACAAATATCCCCCCCCAAAAAAAAAGCATCCACAAATTCCTCGCCTTGGAAATGCTGTATTTCCTCCTCTGTGGGTGCCAAATCAGATAAGCAACCATTTATGAAGAGAAGGTAGTTCATATTGGCTTTTAAAATTAAGTTCAAATAATTACTTTACCTTGTTGTTGTTCTGGTTTTTTTGTGTGTGTTGTTTTGAGAAGCAGGAAAGAAAAGAGTCACATTCTTAGTTCTGTTTGAGAAAGAGGAAAGCCAAGTCTAGTTAGTGGGAACTTATTTTGATTGTTCCTCCAAAAATCAGTTGTCTTGGGGCTTTAATTGTAACAAACTACTGTACTTCTGAATAAAACTTATTTTTGTTGGGTAACCCAGTTTTCAAGCATTATGAGGGGAGAATCTTTGTGTCTCTGTCCTATCTTCTTAATTTTATTAACCCCCTCCTCTCCCCACCTCCCTGAAATACATACACCTTGCAAAAGTGAATTAGGTGGAATCATTTATCTAATGTCTTTATTTATTTATTTATTTATTTATTTATTTATTTATTCATTTATTTATATTAGAGTTCTATACCACCCATCTGACAGTGAGGTCAAATATTTAAAATATTTTACCCTGATTTCTTTTTTTTAAAAGGGCCCAAGGCAACTTTGATCTTTAAAAAAAAACCCCGAATATTGAAAGCTAAAAGCAGTAAATTATTCAACTATTAAAGAAGAATTAACAATATTATATTAAAATCTTAATTAAAAGCTCTGCAAAAATAGAGCTGGATGGAACAAAACCATCCTGCTTATTGACTCCCAAACAGTGTGGTCAGCAAGGAAAACTCTGCCAGAAAAGAAAGGTCTTTGCCTGCCTGCAGAAGGACTGGAAAGACAGGTCCAGCCCGACCTCCTGTGATCATGATCCATGTCCAGAGATCACCCCGCGAATGTTCTTGCTTCATCCTGATCTCCTTGTTCTCATTCGGCTACTGCTTCCATTGCACATGGCTCAGCCAAGGAGCAAGCTGCTGAGGGATTCCTTGGAATCTGATTCCCAGTTAGTGTCGGGATGGGCAACTGCTGGACCGATGAACAGCGCTCCTGCTCAGTCCCTCATCTGTCCTGGGCATGGGATCAGAGAATGGAAAGGGACCCCGAATCTCTCCTGTTCTATCACTCGCAGGAAGCATCCCACACATGTGCTGCCCACGGACAGAGCCCCCCCTCCCAACGCAGGCCAAAGCCTCCAGAAACTAAAGGCAGAAGCATCATCACAGGGTGCCAGCTGCTCCAGACGATGGGAGCCAAAACGAGGCTGGAAGGCAACAGCCCAGCTGCGTGATGAGTTCCACCATCCCTCTCTTGAGGCTTGTCACGCTCGTCCAAGGGTGGCACATTGCCACGAAATGGCCTGCGCTGCGTGATTAGTGGGATCTGGCAGTTTGTCTGATGTGGTTCCCAGAGGATCACGTGCCCTGAACAGTGGAATGCTATCACACAGTCCAGTAGCTTGCCAGCTTGCTGCAACTTTCTGTCTGGGATATGAGTGAAGACCGACATGGCCACTTTCCTTGGGAAAGTAATTTAAAGACTTCTGTCTGTGGATCCTGCACAAATGAAGGCCATTTCCCATAATTCATTCCCTGTCTTTTACTCTCACCTCTGCAGTGTGTGTGTGTGTGTGTGTGTGTGTGTGTGTGTGTGTGTGTGTGTGTGTGTGTGTGTTTGCCAAGGGTGGGGAACAGGGAAAGATGGGGTTTCATAAGCTTAAGAACAGTGATCCAGAAATAGATGGGGCCCTATTGTGAATCTTTTCTTGTGGCTCTGAGCACATTCTTTGTTAGCAGCAAGGCAGAGTACATAGTCAAATAATCAAACATCAAATGGACAACGGTGGCCAAATTTAATAGAAAAATTTCAGAGCATGGACAGCTGAATAGAATGAATATGGTAACAATATTGACATACAATGGAAACAGGCATGTGGTGCATAAATACATAGATATTGTTACAAGAAGAAAAATGGGTGTGATCAAATAGGAATCTATGGTGCATTCAAAAACAGTGAACTACATGCTTTAAAAATGCCAGATCTAAGTGTGCAAACATAGACTGAATCAGAGTATTTCAGCATTTCTGGGGTGACCATGGGATGCAACATGAAGGGAGCCAGAAGCTGATCTTTCTTAGTTTACTACAGTGGTTCTCAACCTTCCTAATTAGAGATGGGCATGAAATGAAATTTTTTCATTCCGTTATTTGTTATTTGTTCCATTACGTAACAGAATGAATAACGACCGTGGTGATGGGTTGGGAATGAAACGAACAGAACCAAAAATTGATGTTCATTACTTTTTGTTTCATTAATGGTGGCGTACAATGAAATGAGCTTTTTTAAATGTTAAAAACAACAACGCCCTGGACATCCATAAAAATGCAGCGAAAAGTATTTATTCTGCCTGATAATAACAGCCAGTGGGGTTTGGGGTGCTTAAAATGTTTGTTTATGTCTTTTCTCCCATCACTGACATAAGGGGGAGTTAGAGGACATCAACACAACATGACTGCCACAGCCTATTATTGATTTCTGGGGTATTAAAATGCCCTGGACATCCGTAAAAACAGAGCTAAAATTGTTTATTCTGCCTGATAATAACAGCCAGTGGAGTTTGGGGTCCTTAAAACATTCATTTATGTCTTTCTCCCATTGCAATGTATTTCCCCCCCACTTTAATAAGGACACAAAATGGATGCCAGCCACATGCTTAATTAATGCTGTGGCCCTTTAATACAATTTCTCAAGTTGTGGTGACCCCTTGCCCTGCTTGGAAGTGGCCACAAGCCCCCTTTGGCAGGCCACTGCCACAGGGGCCACAGAGAACTTCCCTCTACAGGCACCCTCAGCCAATCGCAGCCTCCGGGGCCATTGACTGACACCCCCTGCAACCTATCAAGCTGTAACTCACTCTTTCCCCCTTCCTCCCCCTCCTCCTCAAGACTCAAGCCGTTTGTGCCTTTTTCTTTACTGGCTCATGGCAACCCCTGTGAAATGGTCGTTCGAAACCCAAAGGGGTCCCGACACCCAGGTTGGGAACTACTGGTTTGCTACAAGGAATTGTGGGAGAAAGCTGCTACAAATGGTTGCAATGTATCTAGTGATTCTGAGTGTATCTCAGAGATGGCCATGAAGCAGAAAAATGATGAATCAGTGTGGTTTGTGGTTACCCTCCCTTGTGGTTCCTTTTTCAAGTTCATGCCTGGGGGGGGGTTACCTAACACCTCTCCTGCCTTCCTGCTGATCACTGCCCTTTCCCCATTAACTCCCTACTTGGTCCTGCCATCACCTCCTCCTCCTCCTCTTCCACCACTGCCATCTTCAGAGACTGTGGCCCCGGCTATCAGCACAGAGACTGCACAGTTCCTGGAAAGTGGACCAAGCGGAAGACACACAAAGTGCTTCATTTCATATCAGCAAAAGGGCTTGCGCCAAGCGAACCCCTAACCAAAATATTAACCAGCCCAGTTCATCTTTTTTTTTCCAGTTCGTATTTTGGTTCATGCCCATCTGTAGTGTGCATTTATTTAGTAGGTGGAGATAGCACTGCAATTTAGGAGCTGGGAATATACAGACCAAGGGCCCTACTGCACTTAGGTTTTGAATCGCCTTTTGCTTAAAGTCAAATTGCCTTAAAAATCACTTACCACACTTCCAATTGCTTTTTCTGCGAAGCCTCCTTGGCCACGCCCCTTTTCGGCTGCTGTGTCGGTTTTTCTTGCGACGGCCACCAGGGGTGGTGTTTCTTTAAACGGAATTCTAGACCGCTTTTTGAAGCAATTTGGCTCAAACTGCAGACACCATGCACCATTTTTTCCAGGTTTCCCCCTCTGTATGCCTTATCCTGCTTTTGGAAAAGCCAAAAAAGAAATCCTCCTGCAGTGTAATCATTTCCGCTGACTTCTCCGGTCCTTCGACGTCCTCTTTTGGGTACAATTTTGCTTTTTCTAGTCACGGAATTAGGCTATGAAAATCAATGTTCCATGTTGTAAGTAATCTAAATGGAGAACCAGAAAATTAGCAACATTACTTTGAATGGAAGAACAACACCATGGAAGAATAACGCCATTACATTATCCTACAGAGTTTTTATGTTGTACAAATTTTATGTTATACAAGCTGTTTGTTATACAAGGGTCCGCTGTAATGGGAAAATGTTGGACTAAATCGGAACAAAAAGTGGTTTAGCAAACTGCAGATGGGGAAACCGGTTCTTGAGAAAACACCTAAGTGCGGAATGCTGAATCTTTTCAATGACCACTTGACCAGGGGAGTGCAGAAGGTGAGTCAAAACAAAAAGCGGTTGCTGTTTGAAGTGCGGTAGCGGCCCAAGTTTTGCTAATTTGGAACACTGTTTAAGAGACGACGGGCAGCGTCTAATGTCTTGGAAAGCTGGGCTCGATTGTCCCAAAATTCCCTTCACCAGACATCCTTCACTGCTATGGATACCCTGCATAAAATGACAATGAAGCCATCTATAATAGAGCAGTGGACAGATGATGCTCTGGGACACAGAGCATCATCCCGCTGTTGCTCAGGCATGGTTGGCTTCAGCCTGTTGTCACCTCCAATCTCTTCCAGGGGCACCATTTCCAAGCAGATTTTGTTTCACAGTTCCCTACGAAACCCTGTGGAAGACTCTCTCAGTCTTGCTACAATGGGCTGGGGAAGGTGTGGTGGAGCAGGTTAAGAAAAAATCACTGCCTTGTTGCTTTCCTTTTCTGTTTCAAGCTAAGTTGTTCCAGCACCAGCCTTTTACAAGACTGTTTTCTTCAGTTATAAAATCTTAATGCATTTGAGTGCCTCTAGTCTTGCATACTCCAGTGGAGAAAAGAGAGCCGGAGGGCGGGAGGAAGGCAAGGCAGGAGAGAGGGGGGACGGAGGGAGGGAGAAAAAAATAAGAAGAAAAATAAGGTGAGTCTCCCCGGTAGTAAATGAAATATTAAATATTATTAAGTATGAACTAGCAAAACCTGTTATCCATTAAAATGAATATTTTATGCTTTCCTCTGCCTTGTTTGTTTATTTATTTATTTCTCATCATGGTCACGGAGCAATCTCGGGAGTGTCGATACAGCTTTTATGAGATTAAAAATAAAAATAAAAATAAAAACCTGAAACACCTAGAGGTAATTGATGATTCTGCGGTGCATTGTAGCCAGGAAACAAATCAAAGAGGTGAACTTTTCCCTTCAGCTGCCTTTGCCCAAGCCACTTTGTGATCTGTTATCAAAGGTTCACGTAAAAGAGGTGGTGTAATGAAAAGCGACAGCCGCGACCAAGGCAGAAACCTGGTTTTCCATTGTGTGCCCGGCTTCCATTTGTTGCTGCTTTAAAGTCTTTAAAGTCATTTTCCTTTAAACACTGTCCTTTGTGAAGCCAAATTATAAATTTTAGACCCAAAATGGTTCAGATCCTGCTGAATCATGGGATTACAGAAGTAACATCCCATAAGTCCCCCTGCCTTCATGCCAGCCTTCCCTATGCATGCATTCGTTTGGGTGAGAGACTGCTTGAGGAAACCGATTGCTTGTACAATAAAGGGTCTACTGCAGCAGGAAGATGCTTAAATGATGTTCATTCCAAATAGGTTACTGGACGTTATCTGTTGCCTTTTTTGGATTTTCATGGTGTTTTCCTGCGAATGAAAGCTGTTTTAAATAGGAGTGGTGCATAATTTGAAGAACATGTTGCCATTTAAATAAATGAACTTAGCGGTGCCATTACAGATGGGCATGGACACCCATGGTTCGGCACAGTACAGCTGCATGGGCACCCTGACTTCCTAGCCCTGCCTCCTCCATTGGGTTTCCACTCAGAGGCAGTGCCCAGAGGAAGCAGGGCTGGGAAGCCGGGGTGCCCACAGAACAAGCAGTGAGGCTGAACTGCCAAGTGCCAAACCGCACCAGATTATGAAATGGCCCACGTCTAAGGCACCATCATCATTGGCATCCTTCAGTCTCGAAAGACTATGGTATAATGCCTGGAGTAGAGATCCTAAAAACAACACCTAGTGTGACTAAATAGACCAATTTGGGAATGGCAATCTCTACCGCACTGGGGGTAGATGTATAGATGTATTCTGTTTCTTGCCCGGTCCTCGAGTTTCATTCTTTCCGTGCCTGCCTCTTTTCCTCTGCCTGTTGGACAAATGCCTCTTCAAATTTATGTAGACCATGCTGTATCTCTTGCCTCCAGACAGTGTGATCGGAGGTCAGGGTTTCCCAACTGTTGAGGTCCATTCCCAAGGCCTTCAGGTCCCTCTTACAGATATCCTTATTAGAGATGGGCACAAATAAAAAAATGGCATTTTGTTTGTCGTTTGTCGTTTAGGGGGTCCGTTTCAGTTCATTTCCGTTTTTTGTGAATTTTTGCAAAAAAATTGTTTTCATTTTCATTTGTTTCGTTACCGTTTTGTTACCATTTATTTCATTTTTTGTGATTTTTTTTTAGCATTTAAAGCAGTTCAATGTATTGCTGTAACGGAAACGAAATGGATGACAAAATTTCTGGTGTTTCTGTTTGTTTTGTTTCATTTTAGAGACAAAATTTGTTTGTCATTTTGTTGCATAACGAAATGAAAAAACAAAAACAGAAACGAAAAATTGTTGGTTTCATGCCCATCTCTAATCTTTATGGTCTCCCTCTGTGGCGCTTTCCCTGCATTAGTTCTCCATATAGAAGATCTTTTGGGATCCGACCATCATCCATTCTCACAACGTGTCCAAGCCAGCGTAGGCGTCACTGTTTCAATAAAGTGTACATGCTGGGGATTCCAGCTCAATTCAGGACTATGCTATTTGGAACTTTGTCATGCCAGGTAATGCTGAATATTCGCCTAAGACAGCACATATGGAAGGTATTCAGCTTTCTTTCCTGTCGAGCATGGATGGTCCAAGACGCGCTGCAATACAAAAGTGTGCTCAGTATGCAAGCTTTATAGACCTGTATCTTTGTATGTTCTGTCAGCTTCTTATTGAGCCATACTCTCTTTGTTAGTCTGGAAAACATAGTTGCTGCTTTACCTATATGTTTATTCAGCTCAGACTCTAGGCACTCTTCCTAAGGCACCATAATTATAGTTAATAATGATGTTCCGCCAAGTCAAGTCTGAGTTATGGCAATGCTTTCCAGGCTTTTCTAGATGGACAGTACTCAAAAGTGTACATTCCTTTCTCTTTTTTTTGGGGGGGTGCTCTCTATCACTGTGCACTTTGTCCATGGTTGGCTTTTCTTCCTGGAGGCACAGTGTGGAATCAAAATTCCCAACTAGAGATGGGCACCTTAGGAGAAAAAAAACGACATGCTGTTTTGTCATT
Organism: Phrynocephalus forsythii; assembly: GCA_029282475.1. Taxonomy (NCBI): domain Eukaryota; kingdom Metazoa; phylum Chordata; class Lepidosauria; order Squamata; family Agamidae; genus Phrynocephalus; species Phrynocephalus forsythii. Next base: position 122,053,825 of record JAPFRF010000005.1, on the reverse strand, counting down.
TTGTAAGCTTTCGAAATGTTACAAAATGAAACGGGAAGTAGTGTTTTGTTACAAAATGAAACAAAACACTTCATTTTCCCTTTGAAAACAAAACATTTCATTACTCTGCTAAATGTCTCCCAGGTAAAAAGATACCCACCAAATTTGGTGCCTCTAGGACTTTTTTCCCCCTGCCATCTGGTTACTTAGATTTTAGTAGCTCCACGCCAAGGGTGCACATTATGTTTTTAAATTGTCTATTGTGTGTATGTTGTTTGTTGTAACTTCTGGCCATATCGATCGGCCCGCTGTTAGCCGCCCAGAGTTCCCATGGGAAGATGGGCGGGATAGAAATTGAATAAATAAATAATAAATAAATAATAAATAGGGGAGCTATTTTATAGAGTAATGAATCATTTTGTTATTTTGTTGTTGTTTTTAAAAATTCAATTAAAAACAAAATTAAATGAAATGAAATGAAAACACCCATAGAAACAAAATGCAACTCTATTTTTCCATTTACTGCCCATCCCTATTCCCAACCTCTGCTCCACCATCAGATGCCTAAACCACTGTGCTATCCAGCCAGCTCAGGGACACTGTAGCTCAGTGGTTTAGGTCTCTGGCTGAAGAATCCAAGCTTGGGAGTTCAGTTCCCCGCTGTGACTCCTCTTAATCATCTTCATCATCATCTCAGAACTGCAGAGCTTGAAAGAACCCTATGGACCACTGAGTCCATCCCCAGTCATGGAGGCCCAGTGGGGAATCGAACTCCCAACCTCTGTCTCCGCAACTGTAGACCTAAACCACAGAGCTTTCCACCAGTTCTAAGAAGCATAGAATCACAGAATAATTGGGTTTGAAAGAGCCTATAAGGTCACTGAGTCCAACCCACTGCTCAGTGCAGGAATCCAAATCAAAGCAGATCTGACATATGGCTGTCTAAATTTCTCTTCAGTGCCTCCAGGGTTACATAGGACGCTGCCTTGTGCCACTTCAAAGCTGCAGCAGGAGCCCAATAAACCCCATCCTGTTGACAGTGACAAGATATAGAAGTAATCAAAGACAGCTCAGATGAATTATTTTTGGTAGTTCATTTCTTGAATCCTGCAGCCAGCATGACTATTGCCTAAGACAGGGATGGTGAACCTTTTTGACACCGAGTGCCTAAATTCGGTGATGGGGACGACGGCGGCAGCGGCGGGGGGGCGGGGCGGGATCGGTGGCAATGGGGGGTGAAGGCAGCAGGACAGCGGTGGCAGGGGGTCGGGATCGGTGGCAGTGGGGGGACAGGGTGAATGCAGCAGGGTGGTGGTGGCTGCGGGGGGGCGTGGGATCAGTGGCAGGGCGGCAGCAGTGGCGAGGTCAGCGTCATCGGTGGTGGTGGGGCATGGATGGAAGTGGTAATGGCAGTGGAGGCAGGGACCGGCGGACGCAGGGTCAGTGGTGGAAGGGGGCGGGGGCAGGGTCAGCCTGTCGCACAACATGCTCCCTGCCCACCCCCCTACTTCCCCCTCCGCAAATAGCTCGTGGGTGGTCCAGCGGAGGGGGAAGTGGGGGGGCAGGGAGCATGTTGCGTGCTGGGCAAAAGCTCTCCATGTGCCACCTTGGGCACACATGCCATAGATTCGCCATCCCTGGCCTAGGGGATTCTGGGAGCTATAGTCCAAAAACGTTACTGTTTGAATCGTTTTTCACTGCAGATTTTAGATGGATTTTATTTATTTATTTATTTATTTATTTATTTATTTATTTATTTATTTATTTATTTTATGTGAGCCACTTTAGAACTGAATACAAAAGTGGAACAGGTGATACCTTTAGGCGACTAGAAAAATAACAAAAATTTTACTTTACCTTAATTTTTTTTTTACTTTAGAACTGCTAAGTCTGCTTTCCAGATATGCTGAATTCAGTCATGGCTGTTGTTAAGTGAGGGTGATGTCTGTAATAATCTAAAGCAGTGGTTCTCAACCTTTTCCAAGACCACCTTTTATAGTAGCCAAGTAACCTGTAACCCTTCCACCACATTTGCATGAAAAGCCATTTGTTTGAAGGGTCAAGTCATCCCTTCACACAAACTAGAGGCTACCCCACCTCGGTCCATTTCTCAGGCATGCATGGTAATTTGTGACACACACAACTTTGGGGTCCATGCCCCCCACCATGAAAACACTGATGTAAAGGCTTAGGGAACCTGTTTTTCTGTTAGTCAAAAATTAAGCTTGTTCAGGTAGGCAGGTAAAATGCGAGAAATTGAAAATGTGGTTTTGCAATTTCTGTATCTCAGGCTGTTATAAAAGCAGAGGAGTAGAGCAAGCAGTTGCAAAACACAACCTTATTGGTTTGGCTTTGTCAGTCAGCTCCTTCGCCCTCAACTGTGGGATTCCACAGGGGTCAGCATTGTCCCCTGTACAATTTAACATCTACGTGAAGCTGCTGGGGGAGGTCATTAGGAGGTCTGGAGTGTGTTGTCAGCAGTGTTGTACAACTTGTCATTGGATGCCATCCCAGTTCCTGGAGGCTCTCTAGACTCCGTACTAGAATGGACCAGAGCAAACAGGCTCAAACCGAACCCAGGCAAGTCAGACGTTGGAAGGTACCACCATCCCAATCAGAGACCTGGTGTGGAACCTGGGTTTGATTATGGACCCAACCCTTTCTTGGGAATCCCAGATTGTGATGGTGTCAAGAGCAGCTTTTTTTACCATCTTAGAATGATAGCACAGCTCCACCCATATTTATTTATTATTATTTATTTATTTTTCACACTTATATACCGCTCCTACTTCCCAAACGGGAACTCAGGGCGGTTCACATAAAAATCAAAAGGAACAAAGACGGCAGCAATGGCAGGACATCTACAATAATCTCATCTCTAGTGTGGTTCCTAATGGTATTAGCTGGTATCAGCTGGAGACTCCCAATGTCCCAATATCTAGACATGGGCTCTCTCAGGACTCCTGGGCAGCTATTGGTTCACTCCCTTATCAACTACTGCAAAGTTGTCTACATGGGACTGCCCTTAAAGGTGATTACAACAGGCTCAAAATGCTGCCACCAGACTGGTGATGGGCCTTGGCAAATTTGATGCTATTGTCCCTGTCCTCAAACACCTCCACAGGCTATCTGCTGCCTCCCAGATCAGGTTCAAGCTTCTGCCTGTGACATACAAAGCAGTCCACGGTTTGGGGTCACAGTACCTGTTGGAGCACATCACCCCAATATCATCTGCCCATCCCACTAGGGCAGTGGTTCCCAACCTGGGGGTCAGGACCCCTTTTGGGGTTGAACGACCATTTCACAGGGGTTGCCAGGAGCCACTGAAGAAAAAGGCACAAACAGCTTGGGTCTGGATGAGCAGGGGGAGGAAGGGGGGAACAGTGAATTACAGCTTGATAGGTTGGAGGGGATGTCAGTCAATGGCACTGGAGGCTGCGATTGGCTGAGTATGCCAGTAGGAGGAAGTTCTCTATGGCACCTGCAGCAGTGGCCTGCCAAAGGGGGCTTGTAGCCTCTTCATAGTAGGTCAAGGAGTCACCACAACATGAGGAACTGAATTAAAGGACTGCGGCATTAGGAAGGTTGGGAACCACTGCACTAGGGCATTGCAGCCTAAAATGCTCCAAGTAATCACCCCGAGAGATGCTCGCAAGCCTGCTAAATGATATAGAACCTTCTTGGTGGTGGCCCCATTGTTATGGGATCAACTCCTAGTGGAGCTTCATCTAGCTCCCTCACTTATAGCATTTCGTAGTCAGGCTGCCCTCTTGTGCGTGTGGACACTATTTCCACTCCCCTTCCTTCTCAAGGGTCTCTCCTCCTTATTGTTTAGGGAGGCTTTTGAGTCTAGCCACAGCCAATAGTTATCCTACCCTACCCACATTTAATTACTGTAGCTTCTGCATTTTTGTGGCACTATCTTATTTTTTGTCTTGTTATGTTATAGTTTATGTTGATTGTTATCTTCTTTTATTTTGTTTTACATTAAAGTTCTTTATTGAAATATCTGGCTTTTTGCCATTTGTAAGCGACCCAGGGTAAAAATCAAAACACATCCATAAATAAAATCCTGAACTTGGGAGTTTTGGTTTCAGTTGGGAATGGATTCCTCCAGGGTCTTAGTCTAGGATTCTGGGGTATGCATGAAATGGGACCAAGATATGCCAAACTTGCCTAAGTCTGTTGCAAAGCAGAACTTCCTAAACTCCAGGTAACCCCATCGGCAAAAATAACAGTCCTGATTTGTTTTCACCTTCCTGGTGAGATGTCACATTGAGATTGCAGGCCATCAGAGCTTCAATCCATTTAAAGTGAGAAGGACAAGAGAGATTGAAACACACAAAATCACAGAAAATTGTGGGAAATGGAGCAAAACGGCTGAAGGGTTGATGGTTCTCTTGAAAAATATGGGGTGAGGTTTGGCGAGAATGACAGAGACAAGGATGATTCTGGCCTTCAGTCCCAAATTTGTGCTTGCCCAACACATGAGGACAGGTTGAGTCACCAGTAGAGATCGATGACTCAAGATGACAGACAGTCCCTGTACGCTCTCCTTAAAAGGGGGGGGTTTCCAAGTTTGTATCCATCTCCGCCTCACAAAACCAGAAAGGAAGAGAAAACAGGAATGAAACTTCTATCTCCTCTTTCCACTAGAGTCAATAATATAGCAGAGGCGTAGCTAGGGTTTTCAGAGCCAGGGGCAAAAGTCAGTTTTGTGCCCCCCCCCACAATGGGTGAATCCTGAGGCCAAGGAGTCCATCAAGCACCATGGAAGCCTTTCCCAGCTTTGGGTGGCAGGAAATGGAGTGGAAGGGGGCAGCCAAGACCCCCCCCCAAAAGCCACCTGGCCATCGGGAATGCAGCCGGCTCAGGGTGGGTGGAGCTCAGGGCTTCAGCGGTGCAAGCAAGTCACGTGTGCAAACACCTCTCTCTGCCTCCCCGGGGTAAGAGCGGTGGCGGCAGCGGTGGCGGCACCAGGCAAATGGGTCCCTCCTGGCGGGCATTTTGGTGCCAGAGCAAAACAAGGGACCCAGCAGAAGGGAGAAGAAAATCTTTTTAGAGGCTGGTAAGGAACAGGAGGGCTGGGAGCAGATTAATCATCTGCTCATGTGTGCATGTGCACGCGCGCACGCGCACACACACACACACACACACACACACACACACACACACACAGAGAGAGAGAGAGAGAGAGAGAGAGAGAGAGAGAGAGAGAGAGAGAGAGAGAGAGAGAGAGAGAGGTGGTGGGCCCAGCCTCCCCCACCTGTCTGGAGGCAGCAGCTGGACTTGGAGATGACGGGCAGGGGGCGGGGGGGCAGTAGGCAATTTTGCACCCCCTAATTGATGCACCTGGGGCACCCTGTCCCCCTTGCCCTCCCCACGCCACACCCCTGCAATATAGGGTCTTTATAGGGTTGGGCTGGCAGGTCTCAGGGTACTAGCTGTAGTCTCAGGGATTTGCTATATCCCAAGTGAGAACAAAACCTCCGGGTGAGGAGCACTTGAGCAAGTTCAAGTTGAATGTGTGAGGTGGCACCCTTCTTCACCTGTTCCCACCTTACATCAGGTTCGCAGGTTTGGCACAAAGGTGTGCGGTGATTCTCTAATGTCCTGTACATCAAAAAGTTAGGAGCAAGGTGACCAGTGTGGACCAGGAGCTGATAGGTCCATGCACCCATCATATCATTTGGAAGAAGACAGGCTGTGGGAAGCAACCATCAGGATTGTGAGCCAGTTTGTCACAGAGGCCCTGGGGGTAGTAGAGCTGGGCCTAGAAACAGCTCCACTTGTGCTGCCCAAGTGCTGCTAAAAACATGGGGCCAATGGCAGGAACAATAAAAGACGGCCCTTTTAGAAAAGATAAATTCACCGGAAGCTTTAGATAAAGATGTCAACTTTTCCAGTCTCAGGCTAAAACCTGACCCTCTTTTGCTCACCTGGGGTACTTTGTGTGGTTTTATCCAATGGAAGATGCAGTGGCTGTTATCAGTAATCAGAAGAAGACTGAGACTCTAAAAGGAAGCTATGAAGGAATTAGAAAAAATAATAATCAGGTGCACGGATGAATCACTGGAGACCAAGATCACCCACACTGTTTGTATTTCCAATCACCAAATATGGGTGTGAAGCCTGGACGGTGAAGGAAGTGGATGGAAGAAAATATTGATTTTGTTTGAAATGTGGTGCTGGAGGAGAATTATGTGGATCCCCTGGGCTGCCAGAACGATGAGCACGTGGCTCCTAGATCAAATCCAGCCTTGTCAGGCCTCTGCCAGAATCAGACCCAGATACTGAAGGGTTAAGGGCTGGGGAACTCCAGATGCAGATCCTCCTGCAACTGATAGGGCGTTTTCACACGACCCCTAAGATCCGCTGGCCACTTAAATTCGGACCAGGGATCTTGGGGGTTCGTTGCTCTTTCTGCGTCCCCACCCCTCCGCACTTCCTTGCTCCTGTCTGCATGAGGGGAGGGAGGAAAAAAGAGAGGAAAAAGTGCAGGCTCACCTCTGAAGCTGCCCGGAGCCCGTCATTCTCCTGATTCCTTCTCTTCTGTTTTGTTTTTTTTTGCCTCCCGCCCCTTCTCTTAAAGGGGCGGGAGACAAAATAAAACCAAACAGAAGCGAGGAGAGCCCCGCACTCACCAGATTAAATCCGGACCTGGGGATTTTCACCCTCCTAGAGCAGGTACAAGAAAAGTGCACTGGGACGCACTTAGGTGGGTGTGGTCACACTTAATTTTCTGCAAACTCTGGAGCTGGTGGGGAAACAATTGTAAGCTCCGGAGCTGGCAGCCATTTGCTGCGGAGTTTAGGGGTCGTGTACAAATACCTATAGTGATTCATCTGTATGAAGAGAGGCCTCTCCTCCTGGGAAAGCTGCTAGAAAGCAAAGACTTACAGCCAGGCAGAGAAGGGATAGACTGCTAGAAACTCAGAGACAGTGACATTCTCGGAGCCCAGAGTATTGACAGAGTTAGGGTTAGAGAGAATGGGCGTTGCTCTCTTGGAGCCATAAAGCTGGTATTCTGGGGCCAGGCTACCTTGTGGGAGCAACGTTGCAAGGCTTGCCCTCATGCTGGTACTACGTTCCTGCTGTTCCTGAGATTTCACTCTGAACCCTGGCTCGACCTTGAATCACGTCTTGGACTCTGCATTTTCCTGCCCCCTGGATTTGATGTAAGCAACATTTGTATACTGGTATCTGACCTTGGACTGTGTATCTGGGACTTTGCCTGGCTATCTTCCGCAGCTGGCTGTTGAACCTCTGTTAACTCTGTATTGCTGCTGTTTCAGTAAAAGCTTTGACTTTCATCTGTGGGGAAGTGTGTGAGTCTGACAAGCCTGAAGGCAAAAATGTGGAAGCTGAGGGTGTCCCAGTTTGGGCAGATCACGAAAACGCCGGGCTCTCTAGCAAAGACAAGCATACTGGCAAAGGTGGAAGGCGGCAGGAAAAGGTGCAGTCTGGAATGACTCCCTGAAAGAAGCCATAGGCCTGGGTTTAGAAGAACTGAACAGGGCTGTGGAGGGCAGGACATTTTGAAGGTCACTCATTGATAGGGTTTCCATAAAGCGGAGGCAACCTGATGGCACATAACAACAACTCTCTCTTCCAATTGAGAGCCCATCAGAAACTGGAAGATGGCCATCACACAACCCTTCAGGCTAAATAAAATAAGTACAGTGGACCCCGTACAACAGTTTGTATAACATAAAATCTGTACAACATAGAAATATTCTGGAAATAGGGGAAATGCTTTTTTATATTTATTTTTAAGTTTGTAAAATACAAACAACAAACAACAATATACAACAATATTAGTGTACACACACCCCGGGACCATCCAGTTCTTCCTTAAGTTCTTCCTTTACTTCTCAATCTTCTGTTATTTTTATGTTCTTCTTAAAGTCCTCTTCTCCAGAACTGTGTTAAGATGTTTATCGGAAATTTGCTTAACAGAATTGCCTATGTGGCGAATCTGTACAACATAAAATGGACGTGATTAGGGATTACTCTCTTTTGAATGCCTTCCTATGGGAAATCTGTATAAAGGAAAATTTGCTTAACAGAATTCCATTTGAAACAAATTAATTCCTTTATACAGGTACCACTGTAATAAGTATGAAACTCTCCCCACAGGGCTTGCCTTTCAGAGCATTTACCCTCTTGGTCACTGTGACAGACCTGGATTTCAGAAACCCCTGCCACTCCTTATAACTGTGATGTGACCTGGTTCCTTTTTTGCTACCACCATTCCTCAAAACAATTATGATTTAGCTAAAAAAATAAACAGAGAGTGACACCTGCTTTAACGTTTCAAAATAACACTGTAGTTTATTTAAGTTACAAAATAAAAAAATCATCACAGCATACTATTCACTTGAAGCGTTTACTTTTATTTAACTTTAAACCCCAAACCAGTTATTTGTTCATTTTCTTATTCAGTTGTTCCCTAAACAATTCCTATCTGGACTCTATCTAGGCCCTGTCTAGTCCCTATCCAGGCCCTATCTCCGCTAATATACGTCACAATTCTGCACATGAGCTCAGTGATTGGCCAAACAAATCGCATATAATAAATATTCATAACCCCATTTTTTTCATTCTGTTACAGAATGAAAATGCTCCCAAGCTTTTCAGGGTTTTTCTGAAATGGTGGAGTTCAGAACTAGGAATGGGCAGGAAATCAAAAACAAAATACTGTTTTGTCATTTCATTATGTAACAAAATGAAATGAAATGAAGCAAGGAAGCAGCATTTCATTACAGAGGAAATGAAACGGTCATTTTTCCATTGAAATGAACCATTTTGTTCCATCATTTTTGGGCTCCTGTTGAGCTGTCGATGGCTGGAACCCTTTAAACCTTGCCCAGTCAGTACTAGGGGGACCCAATGGTGCTGACTGGGGCAGGTTTAAAGGGCTCCAGCCATTGGCAGCTCGGCAGGAGCCCTTTAAAATGGCTCCCAGAGTCCCAAGCACCAAATCTGGTGCCTCTAGGACCCAGGGAAACCATTTTGTTTCATTTCATTTAGTTTCATATGATTTTTTAAAAAAATGTAAGAAACAAAACAAAATAAAATGGGGGTGAGCACAAAAATGAAATGAAATATTATTTTTCTGTTTTGTGCCCATCCCTATTCAGAACCAGAAATAGTACTCCAGGTGAAGTGCAACTGAATTAGAAGAGAGTGGTATCATTATGTAGTGTCCTTGGCTTAAAACCGGGGTACTTCAAGGGCCAGATGCAGGGGAGTGGTATCAGGAGACAGATATCTAGTCTCATGCGCTCCCAGGGGCATCTGGTGGGGCCACTGGGAGATACAGGAAGCTGGACTAGATGGGCCATTGGCCTGATCCAGCATGGCTCTTCTTATGTTCTTATGTTCTTATGGATAGATACTGGATCTGAAATTTGACTGAGAAAGGTGTGGTACAAATACCCTAATATAAATAAATAAATAAATAAATAAATAAATAAATAAATAAATAAATAAATAAACAAGCATATTTTCATGCCGCATCATCAGGTTGTTGTGTCATTGTTGTTGTTTTGTTTCACCATTTTCTGCTAGAACAGCCCAACTGCTTCCCAAGACTACAGGTGAGCAAAGAACCTCGTGGCATTCACCTTTCCTCCCTAGCACAATTTCATTTTCTGCTGAATCAGGTACCTGGATTTCCGCGCACACCTCCCGCTAACAAAAGCTGTTATTATGCCACCCCCGAAGTTGCCGTTTGGTGAAGAGAGTGAAATTTTCCACTGGCACTAAGCTGTGATTGAATTTGTTCAGATTAAGCCCGGAGCTGAACAAACTCGAAATGCATCCTTTGAGGGACGCTCTTTCATTTTTATGGAAATGTTCCGCTGTCTTCAGATCTAATTGAAGGTCCTGACATTCCAATTTCCCTATAAGAATGTATTCAAACAGCAGCTCAATTCTTATTCTTTATTTTCTTTGCAGAATTGAAATGGCAGTGCGTCAGATGCATGCTTGTCTCAAACTTGGCAAGCTCAAGTATCGCGGCTGCCTTTCGATGCACGCTCAATAACTCCCATTCAAACCACGTCCTAAGGCTTGATCTATGATATGCAGAGACCCATGAGAATTCAACCGTAGTGTTTTTTTGTTTTTGTTTGTATTTTATTTTATTTATTTACTTATTTATTTTTACAGCTTATATGCCACCCACTACCCAAAGGTCTGTGGGTGGCTTACAATATAAAAAAAGAATTAAGACAGTTAAAACATTAAGATGACAATAAATAATTGAAGCAATAATAAAAACATTACACTAAAATTGCCATCTGGACCCACAATCTGTATTATATCAATTAAAAAACTTCTGAAACAGGAAGGTTTTTACCTGGCACCAAAATGTCATCAATGTCGGCACCAGGAGGATCTCACTTGGGAGGGCATTCCATAGCCTGGGGGCAGCATCCAAGAAGGTCCTATGTCTACAAAAACCAAAAGTATTCTGCTTATATACCACCCTATACCACTTCAAGTAGTCTCTGGGTGGTTTACAGTTTTAATTACAGTATGCAGGCTACACATTGCCTGCCCCAGGCAAGGTGGGTACTCATTTTACCGACCTCGGAAGGATGGAAGGCTGAGTCATCCATGAGCCTGCTACCTGGCATTAAACCCCAGATGGTGAGCACAGTTTTAGCTGCAGTGGATGGCTCTTTCAAAAGGGCCCCCCTAGCTCAATCTTAATTGCTGGGTAGGTTCATATGGAAGGAGGTGGTCCTTCAGGTATTTTGTTGTGTTGTTTTTGTATTTTAATTATATGTAATAACACATATAGTTTTTTTAAAAAAGGATTAAGGCCACCCCTCCAAATTCAAACAAACAACCAAACCAAACCAAAACACATCAACCCCCAACCAACCAACCAACAAAAGGAAGGTGACATTGTTTTGAAGGTGGATTAAAATGCACAAGCAGTTTAAGCCTTACTCAGGTACAAGCAAAGAAATCAACACAGAAGGGTGGGGAAAAGGCGAGGCATAGAAATAATTCACTCCTCCCTCTTCCTGTGTGCAACAGAAAACTACAGATGATGCATGGGAATTAGTAAGGGGGTCTGAGATAAACAGCACCATCCTTATAAAATATACTGAACAATGGCACAGAGCTATCAAATGCTAACAGGACTGCACATATGTTACCTATGTGTTACCTACTAGCTATGAGTTATTTACCTTTCTTGGTGGTTGTAGGATTGCTCTCTTTTGGTTTGTTTCCAGCATGTGTGATTGGGGGAAATGAACCAAAAGCCTTCCTTGTTTTGTTTTGGTTTTTTAAAGTGCAATATCATGAATTGGCTTAGCAAGATAGCCACTTCAGGATACAGGCTAATGGTTTAGGTATCTGGCTGCAAAGCCAAAGGTTGAGGGTTCAATTCTCCACTGTGCCTCTTGCCCACACACCCAGCCTATGTAGCCTTAGCTGTGTAGCTGCATGTTCCCAGGACTGGGAAGCACTCCCGAGTATTCTCCATCTAGAAAATCTCGAAAAAGGTCTGAATTGAATTGATAGCACATGATGATGATGTGGCTATGTATGTGTTATCTAGTTGTGATCCTCCTGATTAAATGCATGGAAGGCAATATGCAAATCATAGTTTTCAAGTCCCCTAATTTGCACCCAAATCTGTGTCACTGGAAAAATAAAATAAAGCAACTGTCGTCGGAGAAAAAATAATAATAATAATAAAATGACAGCATGTTGCCCTAAAGCCAGGATGTAGCCGTTTGCTATCAAAACTCAGTGGCACAAAAATCCCTGTAAAACAAGCAAATGTTTGTAGCTGTTTGCTGTTGAATTCCTTGCACGAGTTTGCAGCTGTCTATGCTTGGAGCAGTTTGCAGCCGCTTATAGCAACTAGCCAGCAAAGGCTTGTAGCACCTTGCAGCCAAAACAAGAAACTTCTATAGTGCCCCTGTAGTGAACAAAATGTTTTATTCAGGGTAGTGGTAGTGGTGTAGAGTTGCTGTCATATTCTCACTGTGGATGGTATGGGGTAGGGGTGCACAACATTGCCCCCCCCAGACCTGCTGAAGACCCAATTGAACCAGTATGATTGTCATATTGCAGCTAGTGTCACTGAGGCTAAAAGGGAAAGGTTTCATGAAAAGCCTTCAAGAACCTGGTCATGTTGCCTCTGGGACTACAGGTCCCACATTTCCCAGGCAGCATGCATTTTAGGAGTTGCAGTTTTAAATGAACAGACTTTCTCAGATGCAAGTTAGTAAACTCATGGCTAAGGTGAGATTCAAGCCATTCGAGATTCACGGTTTACTGCTTTTGCTGCCGCATTTTGCCAGGCCTTAATCCAGAGGTGTAGCTAGGGTTTTCTGTGCCCAGGGACAAAGTCAGTTTTTGCTACCCCCCCAAAGGGATAAGGAGGGGCTAAAGTGCCACATAGGAGGTGGCAGTGGTGGCCAGGGAGCCTTCCACATTGGTCCTGACAGGTCATCCACCATGGCTCATGGGTGGAGAGTTGTTTGGCCCCCAATTTGGTGCCCTCAGATGCTGCACCCAATGACAGATGTCCCCCCCTTGCCCCCCATAGCTATACCATTGCCTTAATCATGTCTTGAGGAAAAGAATCTATTACCCAAGCTACTGCTGGGGAATGTTTGTTTGTTTGTTTGTTTGTTTGTTTGTTTGTATCCTGCCCAATTAGCCTAAAAGACCACTCTAGCCATTTGTGTTGCAGTTGGAGCATTCCAGTTCCTGTTAATCTCAACTTGTTTGGCCAGAAATTATGGGGGTAGTAGCATATCAGTCCCTGGAGGGTCACAGGTTCTCCACCCAATGTCTACGGGAGCATCATTATTCTTGAATTCAGGGCACACTGGAACATTTCAACTAGGGCAGTGCCTCACCTTTGGCTGCATCCTCTGTCCTCAAACAAATCCCCCTGCTCAGGCCTGATGTCTTCAGGTTCTGGACTGAAGCAGAAGAGCCAGACTCCATTTTAAGGAAAGGAGAAAGGGACGGAAGCAATTCAGGCTGTTCCGGGGATTTGGGTGGCTAACATGAACAAGAAAAGGCAAGAGTGCAAGGAAGGTCCTATGGACATGAAATGGTGGCATGACTGGTAGGGGAAAGAGGAGAAATGAGCTTGGCCCAGTGACAGGTCCAGCATGCAACTTGATTTAAGAGTGTCGCCACCACTCTCCAGTCACTGTCCATACAGAGAGTGGATTGCGTGAGTCCAGCTATTCTTTCAGGCAGTGGTTGGTCCAGTACTCATCCATTCATAAAACTAGTGGAAGTTAGAGATGAGCATGAAACGAATAAAATTTTGTTTCATAATTTGTTATTCGTTTCATTATGTAATGAAACAAATAACAAACAGCCCCTCAAAGAAAAACAAAACAAAACAAAGTGGAAATTTCCATTTTGTTTGCTTCGTTCTTCGTTTCCCCCCACCGGCGTATGATACCTCCTGATGTCCGCATCGAGGAGGCCTCCTGGCCATCCAGCGCCGCTCCTGAAGCTGACTAGCCCCCGTGAAGGGGGGGTTAGAGGCCTCGCACCGGCTGCCCACATCCCAGAGTGGCCGGCACTGACAAGAAGCCTCCCGCTGCCCAGCACGACCACTGCTGGGGCTCCAGAGGTGGTGGCGGTGAGGTCTACTGCTGGCCGGAGCTGCTGCTACTGCCAGGGCCTTCTGGACAGCTGCCGCTGCCAACAACAATGATGATCCACCGCAGAGTGGCCTGGTGAGGCCACATGGAATCTTCTGGACCGCCACTACCGATTTGCCAATCTGCCAATCCGCTAATCCACAAGGTGCGCCCTGGCAAGGCTACGAGGAGGGTTTTGAGCTGTGGCGGTCACTGCCAGGATCACCGCAGTCAGACCTGCTGGCCAGCTGGAGTGGCCAAGTGGCCAGCAGGCTGAAATAGCCCCCCCCGCCGCTGCCGCTGGGATCACCACTGCCGCCAGCCAGGTAACCCAAACCAGTTTGTTTTGGTTCATTTTGTACAAATTGTTGTTTTAAAAATTAGTACAAAACAAAATGAAACGAAACAGAATGAACCGAACCATTGTTTTTCTGTTTCATGCCCACCTCTAGCGAAACTTGTTGAGTGCTCTGAAATTCTCTCTCTCTCTCTCTCTCTCTCTCCCCCTCGCTCTCTCCCTTTCCCCTTAATGCTTTTATCTTATGAATTACAGTAGTTTACCCAATGTTTGCTGGTTTTAGGCACATGCATTACATGTTAGGTATATGTAATATCTAATACCCACCTCTTAAAGGTCTAGTTCTAATGCATAGATCAATACCCATATGAATATACTTGTCACTTAAAGATACATTCAGGAGCCTGGCTGAGGATTCAGCTGCAGGCAGTATTTTTGAATGGCCCTTTAAGACATGAAAATATTTTTAATGTTTTTGCTAAGTGATGTGGTACATTTTTGCTGCTATAATAAAGTCTTTACATTTTTGTTTACATTCCCTGCACCTGCACCGGGCAGGAAGAGTGTTATAATGTTTATAATAACAATCTTAGAGCTGAACTGCAAAACCATTATTTATTTATATATTTATTTATTTATTCATTCATTCATTCATTCATTTCTATACCACACCAACTTTCCCACAAGAATTCTGGCCAGTTTGCACAAACATTAGCCTATATCCCTAAGTGTCTTTCTTACTAAGCCAATGCACAATACTGCGATTTAAAAAAATGGAAGGCTTTTGATTCATTCCCTCCAATCACACATGCTGGAAACAAACCAAAAGAGAGCAATCCTACAACCATCAAGAAAGGAAATGCCCCTGACAGGGACCAGGGAGGTTCTGTGGGTAGACTGGTTCATTCCAGCAAAGACATAATTTTATTGTTATCTTTTGGAGTGAACTGGCCTTTCCCTGTCATAAACCAAACAGGAGGCAATAAAGCTCATGTAAATCAGCTTCTCAGAGGAACCAGCACCTCTGCCAGCCAGGTGGAATTCTTGCATGACTAGAATGCCCCACATCTTGTGAAATATCTGATTCGAGCAGTGAGCTTGTAGCTGGAGAAGATTTTGCCACCCATTCCCTAAGAAACCGTGATCATCTCGTTGCTACTGTTCAGTCATCAGGGGAGGCCCTTCCCTCCATCCCGCTACCCTCACAGGTGCATCTCATGGGAACTCATGAAAGGGCCTTCTTGACTACTGTACCCAACTATGGAACTCCCTCCCACTAGAGGCTAGGGCTGCCTCATCTCTTGTCCTTCCGGAAACAGGCAAGGACCTTTCTCTTCAGGCAAGCTTTCCCTGAACAATGGACTACCATGTGTATTTTATATGAATCTATGGGTTCACATAGACTTTGTGTTTATGACTACTTATAACCGTGTTGCTTTCATGTAATGTTGTCTATTAATGCTATAAGATGTCCCTCAACTCCTTGTTCTCAAATACTTGAACATGTCTTCATTGTACGTGACTGTATATTATCCCTCATGACTAGAGATGGGCACGAAACAGAAAAATGGCATTTTGGTTTTTAGTTTGTCATTGAGAGGTCTGTTTTGGTTCGTTTCCATTTGTCGGGAATTTTTTGAAAAATTTCGTTACCATTTTTCATTTTTTCGTTTGTCATTTATACCCGCTTTTTGTGCGATTTTTAAAGCATTTCCATGCGCAGGCATCCTCCAACGCCCCAGACCAGAGGGAAAACACTAAAAAAAGGGATGCTGGCAGAAACACAGTATAGACTAGGTATGCAGGGAGGCTGCAAAGGCAGCGGCGGGCGTTGCCCAGGGTGCAAGGCAGCCGCAGAGTGACTGCACTGCGGGGCAGGGGAGGGTACTCACTGAGAGGTACGCAGCAGACACGCACACAGGGAGGCAGCAGAACTGAAGCTAGAGTCGCAGAGGCAGCAATCCCACCCTAACTCCCACCAGAGACTGCAAGGAGGACGGGGGCTGCCAGAGCTTTTTATGCCCTCTGTGGCTGCCAGACCTGCCTGCCCAGTCTGCAACCTGGGCATGCTATTGGTTGAACATGATCCAATCACATGGCTTGCCTCCATTTTGTGGCTGGTGGTGACATCCATTTTAAAGGGAAAAAACTACATCGCGATGGGAGAAGACAAATACAAACGTTTTAAGGACCCCAACCCCCCTGGTAGGTATTATCAGACAATATAAATAATTATTGTGTTTTTATGGATGTCCAGGGCGTTTTTGTAACATAAAACAGCTCATTTCATTGCGCGTCGCCATTAACGGAAACAAAACGTAACGACCACAATTTTCGTGGTTCTGTTCGTTTCGTTGCATTTTCATCACAATTTTCATTTGTCGTTTCATTACGTAACGGAAACGACAAACGGTAAAGAAAACAAAAAAATGTCCGTTCCGTGCCAACTCTACTCATGACTGTAAGCTTCCTTGGGTCCTTTTCCAAGGAGAAAGGTGGGGTAAAAATACTCTAAAATAAAATACAGAAAATAAATAAATTAATGGAATCTTGCTCCTTCTTCCAGTCCCTTGATTATTTTTGTTGTCCTGACTTGAGGAGAGAGAGAGAGAGAGAGAGAGAGAGAGAGAGAGAGAGAGAGAGAGAGAGAGAGAGTTGTGGAGGCTGGATAGGCGTATGATGGTACTGGAATGACTATCTGCACCTTCCAGAAAGGGTCAAAGCCATTATCCTCACAGGGTGCCCTTAGAAGGGAGCCATTTCTTGCTGCCTTCCATCCAAGCTGCCAAGAAGATGACTTCACCTCCCTGTCTTGCAAGAGGAGAGAGTGGCCAACCGCTGGAGTTTGCTAATTTGTGTGTTTTCACTGGAGGCCTGCTGATTCAATCATTTTAAAGATGCCCATTTCTTCCACGCCAGAGATTTTTATGGCTCTGAGGATTAGAAGCTTTTAGCCCAACAAACCCTGGAGCTCTCTATATTCTGATTTTTATGGTAAGCTTCACTAATAAACTGTTTAAAACATATGCTAATTGTGTTTATTGTTTTCTTTAATTATCATATGTATCATTAAAGATGGAGCATCCAATTTAGAATCTTAATTCACATTACCCTTTGCTCTATTATTTCACCCTTTTAACCCTTTTTAGTATCTACGGATGCAAGGAGAGGGAGAGACATCACCTTTAAATGGAGTATAACAGTATAAACAAAGCCAGGAAATGTGTGTGTGTGTGTATGACTGAGCTCTGGCCGTTCACTTCAATGAGATGTCTGCAGCAGGACATGCTTATGATTGTGCCTCAAGGTTATAATGTACAATTCCTTACTCTGGAAGAGTTACAGGGCAACCCCACCGATGTCTATGGGAATGAGTGGGAATAATGGATTATAAATGCAATGTTTAATTCACTCTCTCGGTCATTGGTTTTCCCAATTGGCGATAGACTTCTGCCGATGACTCAGATTCTAATGTTTGAAACATAGATTGGTTCCCACAGGTTAATGGAATCATTAATGGTGATAAATTAATCACAGCTGCAACCAATGTTCAGCACTCATCAGTTTCCAGAGAAGTGATTTAAACACACACACACACACACACACACAAAATTTTGCTATAATAGGGCTTAAGCCACATTTACACAAAATATAGCACATAGTTTATGTCCTATATTTTGAGCACCATGTTGGTTTGGTGCTTAGGATGTTGGATGGGATCTTGGGACAATGCGATCTGGAACCATTAAACTTACTGGGTGTGTTGGGCCTTTCATGGGTGGAAAGGCAGGAGGTACATTTAACAAAGAATTCCACATTAATACATGAGAAGTGGGGAGGCTTTTCCAAGCATTGATTGGCTCTTACAACATTGCAGTATGATTCAGCTGTTGGGTGGGTGGCTTCTGTTGACTGATGGATGGATGGGATACCAACATCCTTCTTCACATGTTGCAGCTTTTCTTAGATGGGTCCTCTTTGCTTGATAATGCCCAGTCTCCAAGACACTGTACAGGGATGTAGAGAATCATAGCTTATATCCTCACCAGTGATGTAACTCAGTTAAGCCAGGCACTTCGTCTCAGACTGACCCACTTCACATGGACATTCTGAGGATGAAGAGAATTGGAAGTGGCTGGGTGCAGTTCAGTTTATACTCAAGAAGATGCATGTTGTTGTATGAGGAAGATTAGAGAGGACCTCCTGAGAATTCCTCATCTGTTACCTTTTAATGTTCTCTGAGTCATATTCTTGACTTGAATATATCTCAAATGTTCTGGACTTTATATTGTCCCTCGTTACGGTAAGCCACCTTGGTCCTCTTCCAAGGAGAAAGGTGGGGTATAAATTAATAATAAATAGACTTTTCTTCAACCATAGATGGCTATCCTTAGGGTTGCTGATGAAGTGGCCTTCCTTCTCTTGTTTCCAGAGATGAAAGGGGCAACCATAGTTCCCAGCATCTCAAACTTAGTTACTTAGATCTAAGACTTCCATTCCCCTTCGTTTCACAACTGTACGTTTGAAACATGCACACGTTTTCTAATTTTCCTAGCCAAACGTGTGGATGTGACTTCTTGCCTAATCATTCTGAATTTCAGAGGATCGGATCCGCAAGTTAAGGTTGTTCCTGCTAACTTGTAAACAAGATTCCTCTTTCTTCTCAAAGTCTGTGGTGCCACAATGAGACACTGCAGTGACAGATGTCAAGCATTGTAAGATTTCTCTCCTCCTAAGTGGGGAGCCTTGTTGAAGGCCCATTCCACAGGCCTTAACGAAGCAGTGTGGCAACCCAGAAGAACAAGGAATCAGCCTGAGACCCAGACCCAATGGAAGAACCTGGTCATTCCCTTCATGGCTGGAGTGTCTGAGAAGCTTAAAAGGATTTTTGGCAAACACACTAGCCCTGTTTATTTCAAACTCACAAACACACTAAGGCAGAGACTCGTCCACCCAAAGTACCCAATACCAAAACACAAAAGGAGCAATATAGTATATGCGGTCCAATGCAGTGAGGAGTGTGCAGACCTCTACATTGGTGAAACTAAACATCCATTAAACAGAAGGATGGCCCAACATAGGAGGGGTAACAGCCCAGGACCAGCATCAGCAGTACACCTCCAGTTGAAGGACAAAGGGCACTCATTAAAAGATGAGGATGGACACATATTAGACAGAGAAGAGAGGTGGTTTGAAAGAGGAGTAAGGGAAGCCATTCACGTGAGCATTGAAAACCCCTCTCTCAACATAGGTGGGGGGCTCAGGCACAGTCTATCTGCCACTTATCAGGCTGTGGTTTCAACAATGCCCAGACAAATCAAAAATACTTCATGCCTTCAGCACCAAGGCCATAGCTAACGACCCATACTTTATGGGTTTCTGCACTTTAGGCCATTTTTTTTTACCTTAAGGCTATTGAGACTGTTGTCTACCTAACAAGCCTATTCAGGCCATTGCTCATCTTATGAGCCTATTTCAGACCGGGGTGACAAGAGGTCAAAGTGAACTATAAAATGAAGAACTCGCAACTAGCTTTCTTCCGACTGACGAACCTGTTTGGATGAGCAGCTAAACCTTTCAATCTCTCAACCTTTCGCGACTCAACTTCCATATAAAGGCAGCAGGAAGAGAGGAAGACTAAATACAAGGTGGACTGACTCTGTAAAGGAAGTCACAGACTTGAATTTGCAAGAGCTGTGCAGGTCTGTGGAGGATAGGACCTGCTGGCCATCACTCATTCATGGGGTCAGCACAAGTCAGTGACGACTTGATGACACATAGCATCAAACAACAAACCAACTCTTTAATCTGCAAAGGATTATATCATCTCCTCCCCTCACTCCTTATAAAGAAGCATTTATGCTCTTTCCAGATTGAAACAGGGTTTGAATGTCAGTCTCTCAGATTCGACCAGAAATGTCAGGGACTCTGCACTTCTCCAGCATGGAGCAGATAATTTAATCAATGTCCCACGATGTCATAACGATTCAATCATATAGCCGGAGCAAGCCCAGCAAACAAAGAGATCAGTTAAAGTATTTTCTTAAAAAGCATGTTTTCTTCCAAGAGAGAAAAGTGCGTAGCCACAGAGAAGACTTACCACTTGCATGAAACATATAGATCTTTTTTATGGTCCTATGAGACTCCAGCTTGGCCCCCGCCAAGCCAAAATAATTTTCATCTACAAGAAACATCTGCTGAAATTTTTCTGCTTCTGAGGGGTTTCGGGAGCAGGAGTTTTGCTATAAAGTGGGTGGTTCAGAGCCTCCAAAATGTCAAAACAACAATTCAAAATTTAAAAATATGACTGAGCAGATACAGAATGGTGATCCAGAGGCTTCCATGAAATTTATTCTTTTGCTTTTGGCTAATTCTAGGGTGAAGATGGACAGATCCATCTCTCACTGCTACTCTCAAATTGCCCTTGCAACTGTGAGGTTATTTGTTTGTTTGTTTGTTTGCCCAAACTGCAGAAATTTGCACTCGTTGATGTGCATAATGACTGAGAAGACCAGTCCGTAGTTTTAGGAATGCTTGACAGATTCAACTCACAAACTGGGTTGCTTGTATTTTTCTTACAATCAGCCAGCCCTTCTGCGCTTGTTTTACATGCATGCTTTGCTTTTGAAAGAAAATGGATTTTCTGCATAAAATGGAGAAAGGCAACAAAAGACCTTTGTTTTGCTGTAACAGCCAAGAAATATTACCCAGCTGTCAAATTTCTCACTTAGGCATTTCATTGGGCCAACTCAGAAAACTTGACAAGGAAGAGGAATTCTGTCAATTGGCTTCATTCATGAATTCCTGCGTATCTGGCTGTCCACCCATTGAAATAAGATTTTAACTGGGCCCACTAATAACATCATAGGTTTTAATAATACTATGTTATTTTCATGCTATTTTAATTTTATTTTCAATATATTAATGTATTTTTACAGTATGTGTTCTTATTTTGTTGTATGAATTGTATGGGTTTGTTCTGTGTTGTATTGTATTGATAAATTGATATTAACTGCCCAGAGTGTCCAGATGGATGGTATAAAAATCCAATAAATAAATAAATAAATAAATAAATAAATAAATAAATAAATAAATATGGAGCCATAGGTTGGAAGCTCAAAGCAAAGCATAGCAAAGAGTTCTGCTTATACACCACCCCATACCACTTCAAGTAGTCTCTGGGCAGGTTACAGTTTATTTACAGCATGCAGGCTACACATTGCCCCCCCCCCTGCAAGCTGGGTACTCATTTTACTGCCCTCAGAAGGATGGAAGGCTGAGTTCCACACTGTTTGTTTTTGACGAGTGCAGTACATGGTGATCCACAGGGTCCCTTCTAGTTTTGCAGTTCTCAGATTTCTTCTTCCTCTCTCTACATTCCCTAAGTGAGCTAGTGTAGTATGCTGAATGAAGCGTTGGACCGGGGTTCAAATCCCTGCTTGAACATGAAACCTCTATTTCTATTTCTCTCTTTCTCTGTATGCGTGTGTAACCCTTGAAAACTCTAGTAGGGTCACTGTGAGCCAGAAGTGATTTGACGCCACATAAGACCACATTCTTTACATACTTCGCTGGGGGCAAGTCTTGGTAAGTAGGGGTGCCGGCAGCAAGCCTCCTGGGAGAGCCGTCCTGCAGCTGCGGGGAGCCCTCCCGGGGCTGGGTGCCCCCGGAGCCAGTGGCAAGCCTGCTGGGAGAATGATCCCGTGGCCATCGGGGAGCCCTCCTGCAGCCATGCACTGCCGGAGCCGCCAGCAAGCCGGTCAGGAGAAAAGTCCCGCAGCCACGGGAGTGCTCTCCTGGCCAGCTTGATGGTGCCGGCAGTGCCCAGGAGGGCTGGGGGGGAGATTTAAAAAGTCCTCTCTCCCCCTACCCCATCAGGTGGGAGGAGAGAGTGGGCTTTTTAAATCTTCTCCCCTCCCGAAGGTAGCACCGAGCGGCTACTGGGTGCTCACTCTGGGAGGGGGGAAGTGGGGGAGAGAGCATGGGCAGGGAAAATCCCTTTCAGACCCCCCTTCACCCCTCTGCATGCAGAGGGGAGAAGGGGGGACTCGGCTTCCCCGCGAGGCTCAGCCGATCTCCTCCACCCCGGGTGGCAGCTGCCCGGCCGTCACCTGGGGCGGAGGAGATCGAGCCGCGGTCTTGCCTCAGCCGATCTCCACCGCCCCGGGTGATAGCTGCCTGGCCGTCACCCAGGGTGGAGGAGACCACGGCCGAGGATCAGCCGATCTTCTCCACCCCGGATGACAGCTACCCGGCCGTCACCCCAGGAGGAGGAGATTGGATGAACAAACCGAACATAACCGAACTAATTTGTTCCGGTTCTGTTCGATTGTGCTCAAATTACTCTGGGCTCCGTTATTCGTTCTGTTACATAACGGAACAATAATGGATAACGGTACAAAAACAAATTTTGTTTCGTGCCCATCTCTAGTCACCTGTTCTACTTTTGTATCATGGTCAACTGTAATAGAATTGTAATATTCAGTTCTATTGAATTGTTATTTCCTATTTGCTGTTGTAAACCATCTAAAGTGGCCTTTGTTGCCTTATGGGCCTTATAGGAACCTAAGAAACAAACAAACAAATAAACAAACTGCCAGTCCAACCAGCTTCTCTACCCGGGACAGAGAGGTGCAGCCAAACTTTTTACACCAAGTAATGCAGTATCTTGGGCTAGTAATTATCAACTGGCCAAGGATCTTTCAGCAGTCTAAAGAGAAGAAGCAGACCCAAAGATCAGTTTTGCTGGAGTT
Organism: Phrynocephalus forsythii; assembly: GCA_029282475.1. Taxonomy (NCBI): domain Eukaryota; kingdom Metazoa; phylum Chordata; class Lepidosauria; order Squamata; family Agamidae; genus Phrynocephalus; species Phrynocephalus forsythii. The sequence continues at coordinate 122,031,149 of JAPFRF010000005.1, read as the reverse complement.
TGGGGCAAATAAAATGTCCGGTGTTGAGAAGGTACATAATTTATGCCAGAGAACTGCCCGTTCACAGGTCCTTCTATTACAGAAGGAAAGAAAACATTTCTAGAGAGGCTTATAATGTAGTAACCAAAAAGCTTGAGAGTTCACATAGAAGACACCAAGGAATGAATCATAGAATCATAGAATCACAGAGTTGGAAGAGCCCTCAAGGGCCATCCAGTCCAACCCCCTGCCATGAAGGAACCCCCATCACAGTATTTCTGACAGGTGGCCATCCAACCTCCAAAGAAGGAGACTCCACCACCTTCCTTTGTGGCAGCATATTCCACTGCCGAACAGCTCTAACCGTCAGGAAGTTCTTCGTAATGTTCAAATGGAATCTCTTTTCCTGCAGTTTGAAACCATTGCCCCGAATCCTAGTCTCTGAAGCCATGGAAAACAAACCTGTTTCCTCTTCAACATGACATCCTTTCAAATATTTAAACCTAGCTCTCATATCCCCTCTCAGTCTTCTTTTTGAAAGGCTAAACATTCCCAGTTCCCTAATCTGAGAGGAAAACTGAATACTATAAATTGGACAGGTCCTGCCGGTAAGAAGAAAGAATATCAAGAGCAATAGTTTGACATTATATGACCTATGGATAGCTGAAAGCTGCCTGGTTTCCTTATGGTTATTATTAAATCAAGTTCTTTCCACCAGAGTTAGGAAGAATTTAAGGCATTCTTTTCAAAACCCAGTGGAATAATATTTCCATCCGTCTGCATTGGGCAAATTCAGTAGATAAAGGACTTCCTAATTCCAGTACTGTAGCCGCTCTTCATTGCACTCATTGAAAGGTGCAAAATTTAAAGGCATGTCCCCCAAATTCTTGAGAGATCCAAAGTGATGAAAATAAAAGGGTACAAATAATATATAATGATCCAAAGGAAAGAGATTTGAGGAGAGTGGGACCATCTCAGACACTAGAGATGGGCACGGAATGAACAATTTTTCGTTTTCATTTTTCAGTTTTCATTTCGTTATGCAATGAAATGACAAACGAAATTTGTCTCTAAAATGAAACAAAACGAACAGAAAGCGGGGATTTTTGTTGTGCATTTCGTTTCCGTTACAGCAATGAAGTGAGCTGCTTTAAATGCTAAAAAATCACTTAAAAATGGAATAAATGGTAACGAAATGGTAACAAAATGAAAACAATTTTTTTGCAAAAAATTCATGCACAACAGAAATGAACCGAAACAGACCCCTAAACAACAAATGACAAATGAAACTCCATTTTTTCTATTCGTGCCCATCTCTATCAGACACCTTTTTTTCAAATTAAATCCAGACCGATGCCAAGTAAGATCAAACAGTTAGGTCTTCAAGAGGACTTGCCAAGGAAATCTATCTATCTATCTATCTATCTATCTATCTATCTATCTATCTATCTATCTATGCATGTTAGGGTGGATTCGGGTTTCTTCCCGTGTAGAAATCTGGTTGTTTTGGCGATCGAGGTCTCACTCGTCATCTTCAGGCTGGTGTTCTGGCTTCTTTCTTCTTGAAGCAAAGCGTGATCTCAGTTGAAGTCCTTCTATAAATACTGCTGGGGGGGTGTGGTTTGCTTGCTCTGTTGCTGATTGTAGGTTCCTTTGTTCCTTTGTTCTTTTGTGATCTGCTGTGTGGCTGAGGCGATCGTTAAGGGATTAACTGCTGGTGGCTGTTTAGATGGCTGTTTAGATGCTGGTGGGTTAGATGGCTGGTGGGTTCTGGCAGTATCCTGGGCTTTGGTGGAGTGGGGTCCTGTGTCTTGTGAATTCAACGTGTCTGTGGTCTCCCAATGTTTTTTTGGGGTGTGTGAGTGTGCTCCATGTGGTGACTGGAGTGGGGTGCCGCAGTAGATGGTGCAGTCGTGGTTTTGTTATTGGATGGTGGTTTCGTTTCATCTGTGGGACGGGTCTGGGTTTGTGTTTGGTGTGGATGGAAGGTGGTGGCGTCTTGTGTCCTTTTGGACCTGGTGTCAGTCTTTGTGACAGAGGCTCGTCTGTTGACCAGGGCTAGTTTCCAGATGTCAGGGAAGCGGGAGGTGTCATCGCGTTTATTCATGTTGTTTGGGTGTTTCTCTATTTCAATGGCTTCCATGATTATTCGACTGTTGAAGTGTTCAGTTTTGGAGATGAGTTTGGTTCTTTCAAAATCAATTTCATGACCTGTTGTTTTTATGTGCTGGAAGAGAGAGGAAGATTTTTCTTCTTTTTGACTGCGTTCTTGTGTTCTGCGATGCGTGCGCTTATTCTCCTGTTTGTCTGTCCGATGTATGTGGCTGGACAGACTTTGCATGGTATTTCGTAGACTCCTTGGTTTTCTAGCTCAATCTTGTCTTTGGGGTTTCTTAAAATGTTGGCTATTTTTTGGTCGGTGCAAAAGGCTGTCTTGATATTGTGTTTGTGGAGAATTTTGCTGATTTTGTCTGTGGTGCCTTTGATGTAAGGGGAGGAGGGCGGTGCCGTTGTTCTCTTCTGTTTCTTGGTTCTTGGGGGTGTTTCCTTTTGGATTAGTTTGGTGATGGTGTTTTTTGGAATCCGTTCGCAATTAAAACATTCGAGAGAGTGTGTAATTCAGTTTTTAGGTGGTCTTTGTCAGCGAGGCGTTTGGTTCTGGAGATGAGGGTTTTTGCTACGGAGTTGATCTGTGCAGGGTGGTGGTGTGATTGTGCATTTAAGTAGCGGTTTGTATGTGTTTTTTTCTGGTAGATGGTATGTCCTAAGGAGCCGTCGGGTTTTGTAGATTAGGACGTCCAGGAAGGGAAGTTGGTTGTTGGCTTCTATTTCCATAGTGAATTGTATTTTTGGGGTGTAGGCTGTTGAGATGTGTGAGGAAGTTGTTCAGTTTATCTTTCCCGTGTGGCCAGATAACAAAGGTGTCGTCAACATATCTGAGCCAGAGTTTGGGTTTATGTTCGGACTTCTGTAACGCGTTGGTTTCAAAGTGTTCCATATATAGGTTTGCGATGACCGGTGAGAGGGGTGATCCCATGGGTGCTCCTTCTATCTGTTTGTATCTTTGTCCATTGTGGATGAAGTATGTGTTAGTTAGGCAGTGGTTGGTCAGATCTAGGATGTGTTTGGGGGTTGTATTTGTTGTGGATAGCTGTCAAGGCTTCTTGAATGGGCACTTGTGTGAAGAGCGAAACAACATCGAAGCTCACGAGTAGGTCATTGGGTTGTAGGTCTTGTTTCTTTATAATTTCTATGAAGTGGAACGAGTTTTGTACGTATGAAGTGATGGATTCTGCACAGGGCTGGAGTTGTTTGGCAAAGAAATTTCGAGGTTTTGTAGAGGTGAGCCTATTTCTATGGGTCTGAGAGGTGTTCCTTCTTTGTGAATCTTGGGGAGGCCGTAGAGCTTGGGGCATCTGGATGATTTCTCTCTGGGGATGATGCTTGGCTTGATTTCTTCACTTAAGGAGGCTTTTATTTTGGCTTTGGTGGTTTTTTCCAGGTAGGTGGTGGGGTCTGTGTTCAAAGGTATGCCGGGTCTTGTAGTAGGTTGGATAGTTTGGCTTGGTAGTCGGATGTGTTCATCACCACTGTGGCATTGCCTTTGTCTGCTGGGAGAATGATTATGTTGTTGTCTTTCCTCAGGTTGTTGAGGCCTTTTTGTTCTTCTTTGTGTAAATTGCTTCTGGGTGGTTTGCTGGAGCAGAGGATATTGGTGACTTCGAGTCTGATTTTGTTGGCTTCATCTGGGTTGATTTTGGTTAGGCTGGCTTCCACTCCGCATATGATGTTTTCAGTGGGGATGTGTCTGTCTGCAAAGTTGAATCCTTTGGAGAGGACTTTGGTCTCTGCGATGGTGAGTGTCCTATCTGATATGTTGTGAACTGTTTGTTTCATGGGCTGTTGTGGGGGGGGGGGGTTGGGCTTCTGGCGTTTTTCCAGTTTCTATCTATCTATCTATCTATCTATCTATCTATCTATCTATCTATCTATCTATCTATCTATCTATCTATCTATCTATCTATCTTAAATGCTATGGTGTACCATTTAATGGGCCAGATGTACTGCTTTCTGCGATTGCTTCACGCCTGTGCAGAGGAAGACTCTGGAAAAACCACACCACTTGGTAAAGACGACGCTTGCTCCTTTTTATCTGCCAGTTCTCAAAATCATGATTCATCCCAAATGACTCTCATTTCAGGCAGAAAAGAAGAAAGTCTATGCAAGAAAGTGAGGTCACCTAGTGGCATTCAGCTGGGAGATAAGAGGCACATGCCTGCGTTTCAAAATATTGTCCTGCAATCTTGCCCAGATGGAAAGAAATGGAGTGGAAGATCAATACGGTTCTAAATGAAACCAAAGATTTGTCCTTTATGTAACTGATCAAAAGTGGTCATGTTTCCAGGTGATTGGCAATTTTGCTGCTGGGGGCAGAGGGGGGAAAGGGTCAAACTTTACACACAAAAGTGGTGGCAATTTATTCCTGATGCTTGGCATCAAATTAACCTATTTTAAAGCATTCAGAAAGTCATCAGCCTGTTTTGGATGGAGGAATGAATGAGGGTGATCTTGTCTTGAAGGTATCTGGGAGCAAGAGATGGGAAGGACAATGAGCAACAGTACCTGAAAGATTCTCTCTCTCTCTCTCTCTCTCTCTCTCTCTCTCTCTCTCTCTCTCCTGTGTATGTGTATGCATGCTCTCTCAGTAAGATATACTTCACAGAAAAGGAGATTCTGAATGTCCCCTCTTTGAAGTTTCCAAAATCAATAGTAGCTGATAAGTAGAACCCTTTTAATGAAATGTTTCTCTTTCTACAAAAGAGGGTTGTCATTAAATCACCCCATTCTCATCTCCACTATGCAAGATTGAGGACCGAGCCAGCTGAACATCTAAGGAAACTTTACCTTCAAACGTAAAGCAATTGCTCCTGAATTTGGAAGGCCAAAGCATTTGGAAACACCAGTGGATCAGCAGCGGCATAGCAAGATTTTGGGGCGCCTGGGGACAAAGTTGTTTTTGCACCCTTCCAACACTCCCCAATCCCATTGCATCCACCCAGCGGGGGGGAGGGGGAAATCCTGCGGGTGTAGGGTGGGCATGGGGCATGCAGGCATGCAGGTGGGTGTGGTGTGTAGTGATGAAGAGTTGGAGGAGGAGGAAGTGGGTGCTGAAGCCACCACGCTCGCACGCCTGCCTGCCTGCTTGCTTTGCTGCTTGCCTGGCGCATGGCAGCTGCAGGGCACAGGGCTTCCTCCTCCTCCTCCTCCTCCAGGTGCCCCCAATTTTCTATGCCCAGGGCAGATGTACCCTTCTGCCCCCCCCAATACACCTCTGTGGAGCAGCACAGACTGGCTAGCGCCCAGGATGTAGCTCTCCGACCATGCCCTGTTTCCAAACCTGCTGACATTTTCATTTTGGTGACCATTAATAGAAAAACACCTTCACCTCTTCCACATATATGTTTCATCTAAAGAAAATCAGTATCATCTCTGATGTTATTGGAAAAAAACAAAGATAATCTGCATTTCTCCTTTCAGTTTTTGAAAGCTTTTATCCGCATACTGCCAGGACCCTGCCTGTCATAGAACCTGAATGTGAGGGGTTAAATGCTGAAGAACAGCAGGATGAGCCTTGCAGTTCAACTCAGCAGGCAGCTGAGTCTGAGGATGCAGCTGAGGGCACATCTCCTCCTCCTATGAGGGCTAGGAACAGGATCCTGCAAAGAAGAACTAACAGGAGAGCCAGGGAAAGGATCTTTAATGATAGGCGTAGAATTAGATCTGAAAGCCCTGAGTTCTAGCAGGAGCCTTGTCAGAGATATGGGTGTGTTCCCTGGTTTAGGATAAAGCTAGCAAGTTTACCCTGAAACCTCTGTGGGAGCAACGCGTCACTTACCTTGTCACCACGTTCCTGTGTGTATCCAGACTCTGTTTCCTGACCTTGGACCGGCTTTCTGATTACGGCGTTCTCTGTTTCCTGACCTTGGACCGGCTTTCTGACTACGACGTTTCTCTGTACCCTTGAACTTGGCATTTGGTTCTGTAAGGTATTTTGGCTTTGATTCGGACTGTACTTTGTTCGTTATCTGGATTACAACTAAAGTTCCTGGCAAAGAACTGAACTTGGCTTGCTGTGTATTCTGTGTGTGGGGCTTGACACATACCATGGAGAGCTCCTTCATCTTTCAAGGATCTGCAAAGGCCCAACAGAAAACACTGTGATTTCTAACCATCACCCATTCATTTTGCTCCCGCTTGTCAGAATAGGGAGGAGGGACCAGGGGTAGTGACTTAATTACTAAGGGATAATAAGAGAACCTGGTGTCCTGGAATCTGTTCAAGGAACATGATTGCGAACAAACCGTCAAAGACATGAACAAAGATTGTCAGTGCTACAATTATGCCAAAGAGCTTCCTTTACCCCACCCAATGCTGTCAGCATCACCAGCAGCTGAGATCCTGGGAATTTGACAAGATAATTAAGTATGAGAGGACACCGGATTTATCAAGGTCCCTGTGAGTCAACAATCTCCAATTGCTTTATCCTCCCAGCTTTGTGCTGTTTCTATCGCATCAGATTAGATAATCAAGGCTTCCTATGTTCTTAAGTTGCCACATGGATGGTAAGTCACAGCTAGGCCAAATGGAAGAGCGAAACGCAGACTCACTGATATATTCTGGAATAATCTCATTTTCTGAACCTCTGAAAAGAAGCAACCAGCCTGCCCATATCAAAGAGAGATCCTCCATCAAAAATGAAAACTCATTTGATTGCTGTCTCAGGCAACTAATCCTTTTTTTCCAGTCAAGTGTATCTGATCCTCACTTCTACCATCCACCTCGAATATTTGGGATGGAATCAGGGTGGGCTATGGTTCTACACAGACAAAATCACTGACCTTTCTTCCAAGACCACACAGCAAAATAGTGCTAGATAGAGATGGGCACGACTCAAAAAAATGGTGTTTTGTTTGTCGTTTGTCATTTAGGGGGTCTGTTTCGGTTCATTTTTGTTTTTGTTTTTCGTGAATTTTTTGCAAAAAAAATCATTTTCGTTTCGTTACGTAACAAAATGAAAAAATGAAAACGAAAACAAAAAATTGCTGTTTCGTTAGCATTCATTACAGTTCAATGTATTTGCCGCAACTAAAATGAAACGCACGACAAAATGTCTGTTGTTTCGTTTTGTTTTGTTTGATTTTGGAGACAAAATTCATTTTTCGTTTCATTACATAACGAAATGAAAAAACAGAAATGAAAACGAAAAATTGCTCGTTTCGTTCCCATCTCTAGTGCTAGATACTGCCATCATTGAGACACCTTATACCTAAGGAATAAACAGGAGCACTGGTTACAAATCTAGAAAACAGTAGAGGTAAGTGAAGAAACACAGTTGGTAAGCAGATTTATCAGTCAACTGAAATGGCCAAAGATATCTATCTGTTTCTTTTTTTTTTATATTCTGTATTTCCTCTTCTGAGCAAAAGGCAGCACACAACTCCACAAATTAAATCAAGGTGAGCGAATCTGATGGGCCTGAGATCACTCAGTGGGTTTCAGGGTCCTTGGGGGAATCTGAACTCTAGTCCAGCACTTGGTTTGGACTCTATGAACTGAAGTTCACTTGGAAGTGATCGTAGTCATATAAAATGATGGATCTAGGAGGGTCTTTTTAGGGTTGAGAGCTGTATCTCTTTTGAGGGAATCTCTGGAAGCTTTTTTGGCAGCAAAGCAGAGGCAAAGTTCAGATGGTGGAAACCATGGGACTTTCTGAGTATTTATTTATGTATTTCCTTCCTTCCTTCCCATTGGAATACAAGGCAACTCTGAGTAGCAGGAACTATGATTGTTCACAGCTTCCCTCAGGCTTCCCTGTTCGCTCTGACAGATGCAGTCCTCATGAAAGCGAGATGGACTTTCTCAAGGACAGTATATTGGAGCAAGCTCTCTCTGTTGTAATGCAGGATAGTTTAAAGTAGTGTGGTTTTGAATGACCAATTAAGAGACTCTAACTCTACAAAAGACCCAATTCTTTTGTAATATGATCACTTTTGCTTATATCGCCCGATCCATCTGCCTACATTTTTAGACCCTCATTATGGGAGTGTCTTGTTGCAGGTACTGTTGTTCAGTTTTAAAATTGCCACTTCACATTGTCCTTGCAACCAGAGGGTATTGATTTGTTTCTCCCACTGTGTGCCCGATCTCTCTTTGGGCCAATGAGCGCAGTGGGAGAGAGTAAGAGGAATAGAGACTACTGCACCTTCTCTTTGCTGCTGATGCCACTTGCTCAGGGTGGGCAACTGAAAGTGCACTGAGCCCAAGAAAGAAGAGGAGGAAAAGACAGACAGGTTGTGCATCACAGGCACTTATCCCACTGAGAGCACACAGGATGATCTGCATGACTAGATTAATACAGGAAGGGGCAGGAAAGGAATTCAGGAAAAAACTTCCTAACTGTTAGAAGAGTACAGCAATGGAACAAATGGCCTCAAGGGGTGGTGAGTGCTCCAGCACTGGATGCATTCTGGAGAAATTTGGACAAACACCTGACAGATATCCTTTGCTTCATATTCCTGCATAGAGCAGGGAGTTGGACTTTGAAGACCCATAGGCCCCTTCTAATTTCATTAGGATATGATTCAATGATTCGATAATCTGCTGACATCTTTAAGCAGCTGTAGAAGAGGAGCCATGGAACCTAAGGACAAGTACGGAGGCATTCAGAGAGTCCATAACTCTCCACAACTCCAATGGGACATCATGACAGTCCAAGATCACATTGTGACTTTTCATGGCCAAGAGGGATATGGGACCCAGACCAATCTAATTGTGCTGTGTCACTACAAACCAGTGCATTGTGTGGATGAGTTCAGAAGAGGAAATGCTACCAGCAAGGCATTCAGTATGAAATAAGAGGCTGAGAACATTTGCCTGTGCACAAAGGGATGGTATTGATATATATAAACCAGTGAGCTAACATGACAGGCAACACTTGAGAAAGCTGTAATTGCATCCTTAATAATATTAAATTTGATGCCTCACTTGTTCCATATAATGAAAGCTTAACTCTACTTAGCTACACACCAAAAGGAAGAGGTGGAGGAGGTGTGGACAGGTAGGATGGGCAGAAGGAGCTGGAGAGCATCCCCTTATTGCAGGCATGTCCAAACTTCAGCCCTCCTGCTATTTTGGACCACAACTCCCAGAATTCTAAGCTTGGCTTGCCAATGACAAAGGACTGTGGGAGTTGTGGTCCAAAACATCTGGAGAGCCAAAGTTTGGAGATGCCTGCCCTATTGCCTCACTGGTTAATGAAGATTCCCCCCCCCCCCGCTTGCAAATTTAAAACCTTTTTAAAATTTGTTTTGGGGGCTCAGCAGTTCCTCTTCTGTCCTGTAGGTGTTGCAGGGAGAAAATTCTACCATGCTACAGCCACTGATCCCCATGCAATTGTGTTCCTCTGTGATGAGCCAACAAAAAAGCAGCTTTCATAGCTAATCTTGCTTTCAAGAAGGCTGAATGAGATTGAAACTAGAGTTGGAGAGGCTGGTTTGATGTTCTGATTTGTTGTTGTTCAGTCATTAAGTCATGTCCGACTCTTCGTGACCCCATGGACCAGAGCTCGCCGGGCCTTCCTATCTTCTACTGCCTCCCGGAGTTTGGTCAAATCCATATTGGTTGCGTCGATGACACTGTCCAACCATCTCATTCTCTGCCGTCCTCTTTTCCTTTTGCCTTCAATCTTTCCCAACATCAGGAACTTTTCCAAGGACTCCTTTCTCCTCATGAGGTAGCCAAAGTGCTGGAGCCTCAGCTTCAAAATCTGTCCTTCCAGTGAACATTCGGGGTTGATTTCTTTCAGGATGGATAGGTTTGATCTCTTTGCATTCCAGGGGACTCTCAAGACTCTCCTCCAGCACCACAGCTCAAAAGCATCAATTCTGCGGCGATCAGCCTTCTTTATAGTCCAGCTTTCACTTCCATACATCACTATTGGAAAAACCATAGCTTAGACTATCCTGAACTTAGTTGGCAAAGTGATGTCTCTGCTCTTTAGGATGCTATCTAGATTTGCCATTGCATTCCTCCCAAGAAGCAGGTGTCTTTTTATTTCGTTGCTGTAGTCGCCATCTGCAGTGATCAAGGAGCCCAAGAAAATAAACTCTGTCATTGCCTCCATTTCTTCCCCTTCTCTTTGTCAGAGGTGATGGGACGGTGGCCATGATCTTAGTTTTTTTGATGTTGAGCTTCAGCCCATTTTTTCACTCTCCTCTTTCACCCTCATTAAGAGGTTGTTTAATTCCTCCTCACTTTCTGCTATCAGAGTAGTATCATCTGCGTATCTGAAGTTGTTGATATTTCTTCCGGCAATCTTAATTCCAGCTTGTGATTCATCCAGACCTGCCTTTCGCATGATGTAATCTGCATATAATTTAAATAGGGAACATGACAGTATACAGCCTTGTTGTACTCCTTTACAAATTTTAAACCAGTCATTTGTTCCATATCCAGTTCTGACGGTTGCTGCTTGTCCCACATATAGATTTCTTAGGAGACAGATAAAGTGGTCAGGCACTCCCATTCCTTTAAGGACTTGCCATAGTTTGTTGTGGTCCACACAGTCAAAGGCTTTGGCATAGTCAATGAAGCAGAAGTAGATGTTTTTCTGGAACTCTCTGGCTTTCTCCATAATCCAGCGCAAGTTGGATTTTAAACCAAGCTATCAGATGTTCTGATAGCTATGATTAAATACTTGAAAGGATGTCACATTGAAGAAGGGACTAGTTTGTTTTCCATGGCTTCAGAGAGACTAGGATGCGGAGCAATGGTTTCAAACTACAGGAAAAGAGATTCCATTTGAACATTAAGAAGAACTTCATGACAGTTAGAGCTGTTTGGCAGTGGAATATGTTGCCACAAAGGAGGGTGGGGGAGTCTCCTTCTTTGGAGGCTTTCAAGCAAAGGCTGGATGGCCATCTGTCAGGAGCACTGTGATGGGGGTTTCTGCATGGTAGGGGCTGGACTAGATGGCCCTTGAGGTCTCTTCCAACTCTATGATTCTATGATTCTATGATTCATTTATTTATTTTAGACAGCCCATGACTTTCCTCGCTTGGTCATATAGATTTTAGGCAGCCTTCCACTGCTGGTGCCACCACCATCTTTACCAAGGTGGTTGCTGCGTCTTCTCTTTGCCCTGAGGGAAACTGCCACCATCTTTGTCAATGGGGATGAAATTCTAAAATGGCAGTTTGGCGTAGTTTGTGGTTCATCAAGGTTGCTGAACCATGAGTGCCCCTGCCATAAACTGACCAACTGATGTTTACCGAACGGAAGAGACAACCATCATCTTTGAAAAGGTGGTAGCAGTGGCGGAGGCAGCAGAGAGTGCCATGGCTCTCTGGGCACCAGTGGTGGCAGCACCGGAGACAGCAAAGGTAGGGAGGTGATGGGGCAGTGGGGAGGGGACAAGGGGGCAGGGTATAGAGTCCATAGGCAGAGAACAAAGGTCATAGGCAGAGAAAGAAAGCTATCCTTCCCTCTCTGCCTATGGCAATGAAAGGGATGGATAGGCAAATATTCTCAGAGCAACAATTACGCTCTGAGCAACCATGGATTTCCCCCCTCGCAAAGCAGGGGTGTATCAAACAGTACAGAATACAAACACTATTGTATCATGCTGTTCGTCTGTGGAACTCCCTGCCACAGAATGTGGTGATGGCATCTGGCCTGGATAGCCTTCAAAAGGAGATTGGGCAGATTCTTTGAGGGAAAGTGAATCACAGGTTACAAATCATTATGGGTGTGTGTAATCTCCAGGTTTAATAAACCAGGGTAGTTCAAAGGCCAGATGCAGGAGAGTGGTATCAGGAGACATACTGTATATCTAGTCTCATGTGCTTCCCAGAGGCTTTTGGCATGACCACTGTGAGATACAGGAAACTGGACTAGATGGGCCCTTGGCCTGATCCAGTATAGCTCTTCTTATGTTCTTAAATTCTTAACTTAACCTGTAATGCTGTCTCTTACTGCTGACTGGCAAAGATGTTGTTATTGAGAAAGGCCTTTGAGAACATGAGAAGCAATAGAAACCAATCAGGCCCTTATTGTATCTCGCTTGATATTGTCCACACAAACAGGTGGCGCCATCTGGATTTTCAGGCAGCACAAAATAAGAGGCATTCCATTTTTGTGTTGAGGAATTCTGGGAGCTGTGGATATAAATCACAAATTTACACACCTCTGTGACTTATGCGTGCCAAGCATATGGCGTGCCACCAAGGGACACCCCCAAAGAGGCTTCGACTGCTGCTTAGTTTTTATTTCTCTGGCTTTATTTTTTATTTTGTTTCTTTTATGTTTTTAAGCACACGGTTCAGTTTCCATTTTGTCAGGTGCTGTTTCTTATTGCCCGTATGTTATTACTTCCATTTGTAGTAAAAAAAAAATGGGGTGTTGGGAAAGGTAATAAAGAAACAAATAATTTTTTTTTGTTCTCAATTTGGTAGGACAAAAAAATATTTATCCCTGAGTTTCAATGATGAAAGCCTCCGTAGACAGGCAGGCAGAGAAAAGCAAAAGACCGAGATTCACATGCATTTGGTTTATCTGACACACCATATAGAACATCCAGTCCACAGCTATGTAAAGAGATTCCTTACCAAATATATATTTTTCCTTCATATCTTACTGCAGAAAAGCCTCTTCTTATCTGAAAGCATCATTGTTTTTCTTCAACAGCATGCAAAGCCCACAGGGATCGTGTTTGTGTCTTGCATTATTTGCTGTACATCATATATTGGATGTGATTCTCTTAAAATGTCCAGAATAATTTAAAATCTCTTAAGAATTCATTTTCTTTGCTTATTGCTTTCCCCCAGCAATGCAATGCAATGCAAGCAAGCAAAAAAAAAAAAACAACAACCCTGGCCTCTTTTATTCCTCGTCCAGGTATTTGCTCTCTTTCTCCCGACCCACTCATTCTCCCTCCCCCAACTTTTTTCTCTTATCCTTCCAGTTGCAGGGAGATCAGGAGAGTGTTTAGATGAAAAATGCTGCCAAGAGTTTTTAAATGTAAAACCTTCCTGTTGACAGTTTTGCTCTTTTGAATGGGGACGGGTGGATTTAGCTTTTCACAGCTTCAGGCTGATAATTCCTGATGGGATGTGGGTTGAGTGCACATCCTGTGTGTGTGTGTGTGTGTGTGTGTGTGTGTGTGTGTGTGTGTGTGTGTGTGTGTGTGTGTGTGTGTGTGTGTGTGTGTGTGTGCGCGCGTGCGTGCGCCCGTGCGCCTGTGCGCATGCATTCATTCCAGTGGAGTTTTATCATATTAACAAAGGCAGTGCTGCAGTGACTTCAGAAGCTGCATAAAAGCATTTTAACCCAGAGAAGCATTCCAGTAAAGAGAAAGAGAGAGTGCGTGCAAGAGAGAGAGAGAGAGAGAGAGAGAGAGAGAGAGAGAGAGAGAGAGAGAAGATGAGAAGACAGCCAAATACACATCAAGAGAGAGCATGGAGAATTAAAGCAGCACAGAACAAAATGGCCTTCTGAACATTTGTGGGACATGTCAGGACCCAGGAGATGATCTAAGCTCCGCTCCCTGGGATAAACATCTCACAAAATGATGTCCATCCTGGAAAGCAGATTTACATTTCCTTTAAAAAGAAATCATATTGATCCATAGAAAGCTGCCCCCTTCTACCAAGTCAGTCCTTTGGTTTCTTCTATACCAATTAGAGATGGGCACAAAACGAGCGATTTTTCATTTTTGTTTTCATTTTTTCGTTTTGTTACGCAACAAAAATGAAACAAACTTTTAAAAAAACAAAACGAAAATGAAAATGAAACAACAAAGTTTGCCGTGTTTTTCGTTTTTCGTTGCAGCAGATGCATTGAACTAAAAAGAATGCTAACAAAACAACAATTTTTTGTTTTCGTTTTCATTTTTTCATTTCGTTACCTAATGAAACGAAAATGAATTTTTTTGCAAAAAACATCACAAAAATGAAAACGAACCGAAATGGACCCCTAAACGACCAAACGACAAACGAAACACCATTTTTTTGAGTCGTGCCCATCTCTAATAAGCAATTCCAAGCAGGAATTGACTGGGGTTGCAGGCTGGAATTATTTTCAGCCTTACATAAAGGCACCAGGGTTCTCCGATGTTTCAGAAGCTTTGGTGAATAATAGATATTAATTAGTTACTCATTTGTTTGTTTGTTTGTTTGTTTGTTCATTTCTATCCTGCTCTGGCCATAGTGACACATGCCCTAGTGACATCCTGGCTGGAGTACTCTAGTCTCAGGAAACTTCAACGGGTCCAGAACGCAGTGCCCAGATTGCTGACTGGGGTGGGTTACAGAGATCAGATTACACCCCTATTAAAGCAGCTTCAATGGCTGCCAATCAGCTACCGGGCACAATTCAAAGTGCTGACTTTAATCTATAAAGCACTAAATGGCATGGGTCCTAGCTACCTCAAAGATCGAATCTCACAGTACGAACCAACTCAGGTGCTAAGGTCATCAGGAGAGGCCTTTCTCTCCATCCCTCCACTTTCACAGGTGCATCTCAGAATAACACATGAAAGGGCCTTCTCAGCTGCTGCACCCAGATTCTGGAACTCCCTCACACTGAAGTCAGGAATGCCCCATCTTTGCTATCTTTCCAAAAACAGGCAAAATCCTTTCTCTTCAGGCAAGCTTTACCAGAATGATGGACTACCTTTTATGTGTTTTTATATGAGTTTAACATACATGGTATGCTCCAGTATTTTGGCCACCTCATGAGAAGAGAAGAGTCTTTGGAAAAGTCCCTGATGTTGGGAAAGATTGAAGGCAAAAGGAAAAGGGGATGGCAGAGAATGAGATGGTTGGACGGTGTCATCGATGCAACCAATACGGATTTGACCAAACTCTGGGAGACAGTGGAAGATAGGAAGGCCTGGCGAGCTCTGGTTTATGGGGTCACAAAGAGTCAGACACGACTGAATGACTGAACAACAACCATACATGGTTACACAGACTTTGTGTTTATAACCACTTATAACTTTGTGTTTATATCTCTCCTTCTGCATTGACACTGTTATCAATTGTTACTTTTAATGTTGCCTTCTAATGCTGTAAGATAGCCCTCAAGTCCCTGTTTCTCAAACTGAGTATGTCTTAATTGTAATGGACTACATACTTTCTCTCCTTACTGTAAGCTGCCTTGGGTCCTTTTCCAAGGAGAAAGACAGGGTAAGAATACTCAATAAATGAATAAATAAATAAACAAAATCCTGTTTTTCTCCCAGTGTTGGGAACCAAGGCAACTTACAAAAATTTATTCCTTTTAAAGATTTATGTTACAGTACCAAAATGCAGCTCAACAATTAATAGCAGAAGACTCATACATTAATGCAACTAAAACAGTTTCCTCCTACCCACCATCAAAAGCAATATCCTCCATTAAAACCACTTCTTTGTGTATCCTACTATGTTTTCAAAAACTACCCAAACAGGAAAAAAAAACCTTTTCTTGCCAGTGGAATATAAGCAGGAGAAAGGACAAACCTAGAAAGGAGTTCTAGAGCCATGGAGCAGACACTGAAAAGACCAGCATTTCACTCTAACCAGATGTGCCTGTGATTGCAGCTGGACTGGGATCCAGGCCTCCTCAGATGTTCTAGACATATGGGAAATCTCATATCAGAAAGTGAGGGTAGCCTGGAGTCTAACACCAAATGAGTCCATCTAGTGATGAAGCCCTCTCTGGCCAATTAAAAAGGATCAGAGAAGGGTATGAACCAGAAAAAAACCCAATGAATCAACTTGCTTTGTGGTTCGTGGAAAACCTCAGAGCAGCTCTCAACCCCATAAACACAAACTGGTTCATAGTTTGCTTTTTCCCGTTCGTGCCAAGGAGAGAGGAACCTAATGTCTCCAGCCTCTCTGCATGCGCATGTGCAGAAACAACAACCGAGCTCCCAGAAGGGTAGCCATGCTGATGTCTCTGAGGAGGGTGATGCAGAGGAGGACAAGGAGGCAGAGGCAGGACCAGGAAGGGAGGCAATGTGGGCAGCAGGAAGGGGACAAGTGGTATCCATTTCACTGAAGCAAGACAAAGCACTGAGCAGGGGAAAGTTCAACGTTTCATCTCTTTTCAGCAGAACAGGATTCACAAGCTGAACCATAAACCCGCCTGACTGGCTTGTTTGTTTGTTTGTTTGTTTGTTTGTTTGTTTGTTTGTTTGTTTGTTTGTTTGTTTGTTTGGGTGATTTTACACGACCTCTAAAATCCGAGGCAAAGGGCTCCCAGATGCGGAGCTTAAAATTGTTTTCCCACCAGCTCCGGACTTTTAAAAAAATTAAGTACGACCACGCCCACCTAAGCGCGTCCCAGCACATTTTTCAAGTACCTGGTCTCCGAAGGTGAAAAATTTCTGATGTGGATTGCAAAGCAGTGAGTGCCGGGAATCTCTTCCCCTTGTGTTTGTTTGTTTGTTTTGCCCTCCCTGCCCCTTTAGGAGACTGGAATGCTTCCTGGAGCAGCTCCCGACAGCAGAGCAGAGGTAAGCCTGCATTTTTTCTCCCTATTTTTCTCCCTCCCCTCATGCAGACAGGAGCAATGGTGTGCTGAGGGGTGGGAACACAGCAAGAGGAGCAAACACCAAGATCTCTGGTTGGAATTTAAGTTGCCAGCAGATCTTAGGGGTCATGTAACAGCGCCCTTTGTTTGTTCTGGGGTAATAATTCAGCTTCTGACCTTCTCTGAAAAAAAATGAAAACAACCCATCCACTGCGACTACAGTTGGACATGGCAATACATTCCTTACCAATATCCCGAGAGGATCATTGTAAGGTGACATGTGGGGTTGTAGAAAGTTTTCATTGGGTCCAAAGCACAGCTGCAGATTACTAACTGGGGCATGTCACAGGGATCACATAACCTCCCTGCTACAGATCCTCCACTGGCTTCCAACATGCTTCTGGGAAGAATTAAAAATGCTGATTCTAAGCATTAAATCAGTGGTTCCCAACCTGAGGGTCGGGACCCCTTTTGGGAGTCAAACGACCATTTCATGGGGGCACCATGAGCCAGTGAAGAAAAAGGCACGAATGGCTTGGGTCTGGAGGAGGAGGATGGGAAGGAAGGGGGGACAGTGAGTTACAGCTTGATAGGTTGGAGGGGATGTCAGTCAATGGCACCGGAGGCTGCGATTGGCTGAGGGTACCTGTAGAGGGAAGTTCTCTATGGCACCCGTGGCATAGTGGCCTGCCAAAGGTGGCTTGTGGCCTCTTCCAAGCAGGGCAAGGGGGTCACCACAGCATGAGGAACTGTATTAAAGGGTCACGGCATTAGGAAGGTTGACAGCCACTGCACTAAATAAATGACTTAAGCCCAAACTATTCCGCATCTCTCTTCATGAACCTGCCTGGCTGTGAAGATCCATGAAAACAATGCTGACCTATGATAACAATACACTACAACTTTTTCCCTCAAATTCTTTTGAGCAATGGAGAGAAGAAGCTACAGTGGCAGTAATACTTTCCGAATTAAGAATATCGGTTCCAGCGGAAAAGATAAGCACCAAATCTGTTTGTAGAGAGACTAGCAGAACATCAGGGTCAATGTGAGATATGAAGATACCCAAAGCTTGTTACAGACTGTTGGCGTTTGCTGGGGCTTAAGGCAGATATGTTCCAGGGCTTTGTTTTGTTAAAACACAGATTGCATAGGTGGTAATAAGCCGTTCCAAAGTATGATGAAGATGTGTATGTGTTATAAAGAGGTTTATGTTATAGGCTGAATTTGTTATTGTGTAGAGCAATGTTGTCATTTCCATACCACTGTTGTGCATCCTGAAGAAGCAACTTATTTGAGAAAATTGCAGGGCATTGTGCTAATATTTCAGCGTTGTTTTCACTGAGCTTTCATCATTATTAATAATTTTTTGTGCTCTCCATTGGACGTGCCTAAGATCATCAGGAGAGGCCTTTCTCTTGGTCCCATCACCTTCACAGATGCATTTGGTGGGGACACAGGAGAGGACTTTCGTGTTGCTGCTCCCAGACTCTGGAACTCCCTCCCACAGGAGGCCCAACTGGCCTCATCTTTGCTGTCCTTCCACAAGCAGGCAGATATGTATCTATTCAGGGAAGTTTTCCTTGATTGACTGGCTGCCTGAGTGTTGTTTTTTTTTAATTGACAGTTGTGCTTTACTGCTATGAACGCAATTTTGGTGTTACTTTTGTTTACTGTCGTTTGGTTTGGTACTTGTATTTAGTGTTTCAATACTTATGATTTTTTAGCTTTAAATGCTGCCTTTTAATGATGTAAGCCTTGGATCTTTTTAAAGGAGAAAGGTGGGGTAAAGATATTTTAAATAAAATATATAAATACATTTGCTAATTCATGGAAGAGGCAAAACACATCCATTTTGGATAATATACCTACTCCAACATTTGAAAAAAATCAGTCTCTGAAAGCAATAAAATGTTCTCACTGTCTCATGACATAGAGAAAAATCATCCCATTTTCTTGTTTACCAGTGAGAATGAAAGATGAGGTTTACACCACTATTGAATATACTGGGGAAAAATCAGGAAAAGGGGGACGAAAGGGAGGAAAATCCAATGAAAGAAATATACATGAATCAATCTAGATCTGGTCCATTACAGTTTTGCATGTATCCAGTTATTGCTGTTTCTGCCATATGTAAAAACTGCAATGTATCTATTTCTTTTTAAAGCTTGGACATTTATACCTAGTTTTATATGCAATTTTCCCCAGCATATTCATTTTATGTGCATTTTAATGAATAGCTAATACATATGGTCATTACTATTTGCAACGTGAACTAGCCAGATAGCTCAGTGGTATGAGTCCCTGACTGTAGCCAATGGCTGGGACTTTGATTCCCCACTGCGCCTCCTAGGGCGAAAGCCAGCCTGTGTCGCCTTGGGGAAAGGGCACAGTCCCAGGCACCCCCTAGAACAGTGGTGGTGAACCTTCAGCACCCCAGATGTTTTGGACCACAACTCCCACAGTCCTTTGTCAGTGGCAATCTAGTCTCAGAATTCTGGGAGTTGTGGTCCAAAACATCTGGAGTGTCGAAGGTTCATCACCACTGCCCTAGAGGAAGGGAACACAAAACTACTTCTGATTATTCTGTACCCAGAAAATCCCAAAAAGGGTCACAATAAATCAGAATAGACTTGACAACACATTGTTGTTGCTATCTGTCTGTTGTTGTTGTTGACCAGACTGTTCATATATATGTGTATGTATATATATATCGAGAGAGAGAGAGAGAGAGAGAGAGAGAGAGAGGGAGAGAAGGGAGGAAGAGAGGGAGGGAGGGAGGAACTGATTAGATAGATAGATAGATAGATAGATAGATAGATAGATAGATAGATAGATAGATAGATAGATAGATAGATAGATAGATAGATAGATAGATAGATATTCTGGTTCATGGATGTTTTAGAAAAAAATCCAGAAGTTTGTGGACTTTGACGAACCACGAACCAAGATGATACCCATCTGGATAATATAAAGAACACTTCACCATATATGAAGCCAGCATACTAGGGTAAAAGAGCAGGCCAAGAGGCAAAAGGGTTTCTCTTTCAACCCCTTGCTAAAATCTTTCCCTGACTAACACATTTGGGTACCATTTTATTTAGCCTAGCTGAAGGCTATCCCTGTACTTAACATAAACACCAGATACCAATATCCTCCTAAAACCTGCCTCTTTCCCTCGAGTGGCATGGTTGTCAGCAGGTCACAAAAATGGAATGGAAGATTTCATCTCTCTATATATTACCCATATTAAATGCAAGAAACGTAATTTGACCTGCACTGATGGACGTGCAAGGATGACGCACACACCCCCATCCACAAATCCCTGCACTTAACAGGCAGACAAGGCTTGCTCCATGCAATGGGCTGGGGAATGCGATGCATTGATATTCTTGACTAGGGAGATTTAATCCTGTATTCATTATTATTGATGGATAGTCTCAGGAGCAGTCTTGAAAGTTGCTTAATGGCTTGATCTAATATGCCATCCCTGGGAGAGGGAATATCAATGTTGAGAGACAGAGCTGTGGATGGTCCGTTAATTACTTGTGTTGGGAAGGAAGAGCAGCCAATGGCCAAGTTGACTTCTCTGCTGGGTTTGGCTGATTTGGGCCTGTGCATTGGGGTCCTTTGGCTTCATCATAAAAACATGATAACATTACCATTTTGAATGGCAACTCCCATTTCTCTCATGGCCAGAAGCCATGCTGGTCAGAAATTCTGAGTACTGTATTCTTGTTTACCCAAATCCCCCCCACACACTCTCTTGTTGTTGTCACGTGCCATCAAATTGGAACCAACTCATGGCGACCCAAATAGAGTCATTTAAGTGTGATATTTAAGGAGTGGTTGGACCAGTGGCACACCCCACTGAGTTTCTGTGGCTGAGCAGGGATTTGAACCCAAGTGCTTTGTGTCCCAATCTGTCACTCTAGGCCAGACATGTGCAAACTTTGGCCCTCCAGATGTTTTGGACTGCAACTCCCACAGTCCTTTGCCATTGGCAATCTAAGCTTAGAATTCTGGGAGCTGCGGTCCAAAACATCAGGAGGGCTGAAGTTTGGCCATGCCTGCTCTAGGCACTACGCCACATTGGGTGCTCTGCAAGGTTTAAAGAGAACTAGAAATTCAGGACCAAACATTTTTGTTGCTATTGATGATGATGATGATGATGATGATGATGACGACGATGCTGTGTGCCACTAAGCCACCTCCAACTTAGGGTGACTCTGAATGTGTGGCCTCCAAAACTGGACCTCCTGGCCTCAAAGTCCCTATTCTACTTTTGTAAACTAAAGCCAGTGGGTTCCTTTAGAGCAGGGCTGTTCAACTTTGAACAGTCCAAGGTCTACTTTTTCTGACCCAAAGTGCCTGAGGGTTACTAAACTAAAACCTCTACTTACAAATTTTATCTGTTGTGAGCACATGCTCTTAAGTAAAAACTAAGTAGAGCAGCAGTTTCCCACAGGAATGCATTGTAAACCAATTAATCTGTTCTAGAGGGAGCAGATTCCAAGCGCCATGGCCCTTGAACTGCCCTGCTCAGCTGAGACAGCGGGCTGGCAGACCTAGAACTTTGCTGGGGCAGTGGTGGCCCTTGGGATGGGGGAGGGAGGGGTGGAGAACTTATCCCCTCTCTTTTTTCATTGATGGCCAGCGGGCTACTTTTGAACCCTGCACGGGCTACCAGTAGCCCACGGTCTACCTGTTGGGCAGGCCTGCTTTAGAGAGTTGATCCATTTCACATTTGGTCATCTTCTATTCCTGCTGTTTTCTACTTTCCCCAGCATTAGTGGGTTTGTTTGGTTTTTGCCTTCTCATGCCCAAAGTTGGATGGCCTCCATTTCAATATTTTCTCCTCCAGAGATATTTCAGGGTTGATTTGATCTACAGTAGGAACCACTTGAAAGACATTCAGGACAAAAATATGGGACTAAAATGCACAGAGGAGCAAAGTGTGTGGGCAATGAAAGCCACATTGATAGGAAAAGTTTACTAAATTTATCTGGATGCCCTTGTAAGTGCAGATGTGCCTACTTGTCTTCTACAAGAAAAAGGACCATTTGAGCCAGGAAGACATGAATGTACCTGCATGCCAAATTTATGTTCTATGTGCAAAGGTGCATCCTGGACTGAGGCTAAAGAAGGGAGACATTTTATTGGGCTCACCTCATTTGTTCTTTGCAAATTAATACACAAATTACTTTTCAGTATTCACACATCTCTGAATGTTGCAGTACAGTTCTTTGGTTTGTTTGTTTTTAAAAAAAGGCATAGGAAAAAGGTGTGCACCTTAGAAGAAATTTGCATAGCACCGTGTGCATTAGGAGAAAGGTGTACAAAACTGCATGCATTGTTTTCCATATTTATCCTAACAAATGTGTGATGATGAGAAAAGCATGGAAGGAGAAGAAGATGCAAATACAAGCATGCAAAAATGTGCATGGACATTTGTTTGGACTTTTCCTGAGCTTATATAGATGTAACTGTTTGGGAAACAGGCCCCTTGGTCTCCTGACCATGCCAGTTAGAGCATTCTTGGAGTTGTAGTCTGAAAACTAATTTCCCAAGCTTTGCTAGTAACTCGGGGGGGGGATGTGCCAGCTGATATAGAAACAGGAAGGAATAAACTGGAGATCAGAGACGGGCATGGAACGAACATTTTTTCATTTCCGTTACCGTTTTTCGTTTCTGTTACGCAATGAAACGACAAACGAAAATTGTAATGAAAATGCAACAAACGAACAGAACTGCGAAAATTGTGGTCGTTACATTTCGTTTCTGTTAATGGCGACGCACAATGAAATGAGCAGTTTTAAATGTTAAAAAAATGCCCTGAACATCCATAAAAACGCAGCGATGATTATTTTATTGTCTGATAACCTACCGGGGGGGGGGTCCTTAAAACGTTTGTTTTAGTCTTCTCCCATCGTGATGTATTATTCTTTTCCCTTTAAAATGGATGTCGCCACCAGCCACAAAATGGAGGCAAGCCATGTGATGGGATCATGTTCAACCAATAGCATGCCCAGGTTGCAGACTGGGTGGGCAGGTCTGGCAGCCACAGAGGGCATAAAAAGCTCTGGCAGCCCCCGTCCTCCTTGCAGTCTCTGATGGGAGTTAGGGTGGGATTTCTGTCTCCGCTGAGCCTCTAGCTTCAGTCCTGCCTCCTCCCTGTGTGTCTGTGTGCTGCGTACCTCACGGTGAGTGCCCTCCCTTGCCCCGCAGTGCAGTCACTCTGTGGCTGCCTTGCACCCTGGGCAACACCCGCCACTGCCTTTGCAGCCTCCCTGCATACCTTGTCTATACTGTGTCTCTGCCAGCATCCATTTTTTTAGTGTTTTCCCTCTGGTCAGGGGCATTGGGGGATGCCTGCACATGGAAATGCTTTAAAAATCACGCAAAAAGCGGGTAGAAACAACAAACGAAAAAACGAAAAACGGTAATGAAATTTTTCAAAAATTTCACGACAAACGGAAACGAACTGAAACAGACCTCTCAGCGACAAACGAAAAACCGAAACACCATTTTTCTGTTTCGTGACCATCTCTACTGGAGATTGAAGAAGTTTACAAGTTGTAGAACCCAAAGCAGAAGGCGTCATCTACCTGACCTTTGATTGGCTTCCTTCAACCAGTCCACCTAGCTCCTGCGATTCACACCTCCTACTCCTGTTATTATAACTTTTAGAATGTTACTTTCTTCCAGCTTGGAAGTCAAAATTTGGGGTTAGTTGGCACAGAGCTGACCATAATTCCTTAACTTCTGCAAAACAGTCAGATCATTAGAGGAAAATTATGCAATGCAATTAAATTATCCTTTCAAACAGAGAGAAGAGAGAGAGAGAGAGATCCATCATCAGGAGGTAAACTCAAATCCCAATTGCAAGTCTGGCTGAGCTTTGAATGAATTCTGCACCTGCAGGGAAAATATAGTAGCAGGAAATAACAAATTCCATTAATGTGTCATTCAACCTATTTTGCTCCTAGATAAACCTAGAGTCAACTATTTTGTGAGTTAACCAACAGCCATTTTGCAAGTGCCCCCCCCAGTTTGAAAGATGAACTGGGGGAGGGGAAAATCAGAAATAGCCATTTTATATGAAAGGGAAGTAGTCCCTAAGAGTGTAAAAGTTTCTGCTCTGTAAGAAAAGCAACATTTTCTATACAAAATGTCATTTTATTTCCACTTTGCAAAGTAACACCTCAGCCACACAAGGCTGGGCTCCACTCCCCCCTTTCTCTCTTGGAGGCAAGATCTCCCAAGGAAACTGGGATAAACACGGAAAGTGTCATTTCACACTTGGGCTCTACGGTAAGAAAAAGAAAAAGAGAGTGAGCAGAAAATGCACAGCTGGGGAAGAAAAACAAGAAAATTAAGACGTGTTGTGGACCATTCTTCTGTGTTTTGGAAATCTTGTTGTAAGGGACTGTGACAACACCCTGGATTCAGGAGAAAGACATATGTAAATTAGCAGCCAATCCCAGCAGGAGGGCGGGGGATTGTGTGGTATAAAAAGGGTGGAGCCTGGTCAGTTGAGGGTTGTTGAGAGTGAGTGCTGAGAGAGCACAGCTCTGTTAAGAGTTCAGTCAGGCAGGTTAGGTGTGAGGGCTTTACTGTTTACTGATTTATTAAAGACAGGGAGGCTTGAAGATTTGATTAAATCTATTCTATGTTTAAGGCAACGCATACCAACTTCAGTCATTGTTGTATTTATTTATTTTCTCAATAAACTTCCTTATCTCTCAAACTTCAGCTGCAATGGAAGAAGAGATGAAGTTGAGGGTAAAGTCTGCTTCCAGCACCGTCACTAGTGTTTTGGAGTTGCAAACCAAAAAGAGTAACTCTTCCAAGTTGCTTTTTTTTTTGGCCAGGTTGACATGTGGGTATAGAAAGCACTTCCACTGCAGGGGTATACTCAATATTTTATAATCTTCATCACATAAAGACAAGGCTCACAGAAAAAGGCAACCATGCTAGGTAGAATGAAGGGCAGTAGGAGAAGAGGAAGACCTAACATGGGGTAAGTTGACTCAAAAAAAGGAGCCATGACTTTTTCTTTTTCCTTATAGGTCCTACTAGAGTTCTGCTTCTGAGGGGCACTGTAGGAATCTTCCTTAGCAGTAATTTCAGGTCTTTGTTGCCTTCTGCCGATAATATGACAACATCTGCAAAGACTAGGACTCCCTTATCTATCAGATCAACACCTACTGATTCATTTGTCTAAACATATTTATTTATTTATTTATTTATTTATTTATTTATTTATTTATTTATTTATTTATTTATTTATTACAGACATACAAACATACAATAAACAATAATAAACAATAATAGACAATAATATCATCGAACACTACAAAGTGCCCCCGGAGACCCCCCAGGACCATCCAGTATTTTTGAATCTTCTCTTCCTTCTTCATCTTCCTTTTTTTCTAGTTAGCTTCTTAAGGTCCTTTTCTCCAGAACTGTGCTGAATTATGGAGGTGAGCATAAAACTAACAGGTTGTATCCCTTTCCCTTTTAGTAGTACATACTCTATAAATTTCCCCAGATATCATAAAAAATATCCTTTTTCATTTCCCAGATGGGTGACAGAAGGGGCATGGAGGATTAAATAAAACTTTTATATTACAAGATAATTTATCATTTAAAGCTATATGCCCACACTTCCTTATACCAGTCAGCAATTTTAAGATCTAATTTCAATTTCCAATTTTTAGCTATAATCAATCTTGCTGCTATCATAAGATTTGCAGTTAATTCTTTTGTTTTCATATCATATTCATTAATAGGTGGTAATGATAACAATGCAGTTTCTGGTTCACATTTAATATCAGTTTGTAGTATTTCTCTTATCTCACCGAAAATCTGTTGCCAAAACTTTTGAACTATTTCACATTCCCACCACAGATGAATATAGGTGCCTATCTTTTTTTCACATTCCCAGCAGAATTTAGAATATCTTGGGTTCATTCTGTTCAGTCTAACTGGTGTCATATACCATCTTAAAACTAGTTTGAAGTAGTTTTCTTTTATTCTAACTGATAATGATTGTAAAATCCTCAAATTCCAAATTCTTTTCCATTCATCGTTATTTATTTCTTTGTCTTGTTTCCAGACCTCTCTTATTATACCCAGCTCCCTATTCTCAAGTGAATCCTGGATTATTTTGTATATTTTACCTACTGCTCCTTTCCCTGTATTTCCTTTCTCTGGTTCATATGTTAACAGGAATTGCTCAAACTTTGTATATTCTCTGAGTTGTATATTTCTCCTTGTCCATTCTTTCGTCCAACTTTCTAACTGGGCGTAATTCAACCAAGATAAATCCTTGGCTTGCAGTATGCGTTTAATTTCCTGCTTTGTTCTCATCTTTTTAATCCAATCTTTTAATCTTGCCACTTTCATTGTTTTAAATAATTGTCCATATTTTTTCATGTTTGTGGGGAAATTTATCTGATCTATCACCAAACCAAGAGGGGAACCTTCCGGTACCAGTTTCCTTCCATACTTTTTCCAAGTGAATAATAGGGAACTCAGGAGCGGGTTTTTGATTGGATATCTTTTTGGGGGAGGGTAAGCAAATATTTGTTTATATCTCCATTTAACTCGTCTGATTCAAGTTCCCACCATATTAATTTTTCGGATTTAAATAATACTTCCCCAACACAACTAAGCTGGTTAGCTGTATAATAGAGTCTAAGATTAGGTATGCCTATACCTCCATCCTTTTGAGATCTATACCAAAAGCTTTTACTTATTCTTGCTTTTTTACCACCATTACAGTATCAGTTTATGAGATCTTGATAAGCTTTAATTTCGGCTTCTGTGTACTGGATGGGTAGCATTCTAAAAAGGAAGTTAATTTTAGGAAGTATTTTCATTTTTACCATTGCTATTCTACCAAACCATGATAAATTTAATTTGGAATAATTTTGTAATTTGTTTCTAATCTCTTCCTTTATTTTGATGAAATTCCGTTCTTTGGTCTTACGCATATCTTTGTCTAGAAGTATCCCTAAATATTTCATATATTTGCAAACTTTCAATTCATAGTTGGAGATCTCCTCCATATCTCGGTTATCATGATTGAAGAGCATAATTTCTGATTTTTGCCAGTTTACACATAATCCGATTGTTTTGGCAAATTCCTTTAAATGTGATTTCAACATTTATGAAAAAACATATATGAGAAAAGTTTTGGTTCATCTAAAGCAAGGGGGTGGCTATCTTGTATTGTTGAAAAAACTGTGAGAGATTCGGAAGGTAGATATATCATTCTTCAGGGCACAATTGGTACAGAACAATATACATTGATAAATGTTTATGCACCAAATGCTAATCAAAACTTGTTCTACAAAGAGGTATGGGAGCAGATAGAAAAGGTACAGAAGGGACATGTAATTATGGCGGGAGACTTTAATATGGTCATGGATAAAATCAAAGACAAAACAATTAATAAGAATGTGGACTGGAGGGTTAGACACACAACTCTAACAAAATTCATTGTAAACACAGGTTTAAAGGATGTTTGGAGAAAATTGAAGGGAGATGAAAGAAAATATACATTTTACTCCCCAGTCCACAAAGCCTACTCTAGAATAGATTTCATATTTGTCTCACAAAGCTTATTACCTAAAATTGCAAACACAAATATAGAACTGATTAAAATCTCTGACCACGCTTTAATGTCTGTTGAAATACAAAACAAGAAGAATTATAGAGAAGCTAGAAGGTGGAGAATAAATTCCAGAATCTTCCAATACCCGGACACAGTACAAAGAATACAAAAAGAATGGCTAGAAACTTGGAATATTAATGAAGAAGGCGGTGGACAAATAGGAGTTATCTGGGACACTTTGAAAGCTGTGGCCAGAGGCTACATAATAAAAGAAAACACTATAATAAAAAATCGAGAGCAACTAAACAAAAAAAATAGAGGTTATAATAGCAGGCCTTGAATCACAATTTTTTAAAGTAAAGACAAAAAAATCTTAACTCAGATTGAGACTAGGAAAAGGGAACTAGAAGATATAGATTTTCAACAAACTCAAAGAAATTTACTATATCTGAAAAGAAACTTTTTTGAATATAGTAACAAAAATTCGAAGATGCTAGCCAAGTTAGCACAGAAAAGAAAAAAGTATGATAGGAAGGATAAAAGACTTAAGAGGCAATAACTGTACACAAATGAAAGAAAAATTAAAAGCTATCCAAGAATTTTACCAAAATTTATATACAGCTAACAACAATAGGAAGGAAGTTATGGAACAATATATTGACAAAAACCTAAAATCAAGATTAGCAGAGGAAGACAGGCTTGAAATGGACAAATCTATTAATGAGGAGGAGATAGAAGATGTGATAAACAAATTAAAGAATGCTAAAACTCCAGGAGCCGATGGATTGGGACCAGAATTTTTTAAGATATTTAAATCAATGTTAATACCTAAGCTAAAGAAGCTTTACAATGAGATAATGGAAGGAGAGCAAGCCCCTATCTCCTGGAAAAACTCGTTAACTATTTTAATTCTCAAGCCTAACAAGGATCCAACAGATGTTGGATCCTATAGACCAATATCACTTATAAATCAAGATGCAAAGATTTTTACAGCAATTCTAGCCAAAAGAATGTATACATTTTTAGATAAATATATTAAAGATCAAACTGGATTCATTAAGGGTAGACAAATGTCGAACACTATAAGAACTTTGAATGTTCTTCATGAGATGGGAAGAGCACAAGATAAAGCATGTATTCTGTCCTTAGACCTATTTAAAGCTTTTGATTGTGTTCAATGGTCTGCGTTAAAACTTCTATTAGAGAAATGGGAATTTGGAGAAAAAAATTTAAGTGTAATAAATCAACTTTATTCACATAGTACCTCGTCAATTATAGTTAATGATAGGATGACAGAACAGATTATCTTAGGCTGAGGAACGAGACAGGGATGTCCTTTATCACCAGTTCTGTTTTGCATAGTTATAGAGCTATTTGCTAATGCAATAAGGGATGATCAACTAATCAAAGGTATGGGCAAGGAGGGGAAGATTAAAATTAGTTTATTTGCGGATGACGCCTTGTTAACAATAAAAAATCCATTAGAAAATATACGAAGAATATTTATTTATTTATTTATATAGCTTGTATGCCGCCCACTACCCAAAGGTATTAAAAGAAAAATCATTGAAATATATATTTCTTAAGATGAAGGTACCAGAACTAGCCACTAGACCAGTGTTGGCGAACCTATGGCACGAGTGCCAAAGGTGGCACTTGGAGCCCTTTCCATGAACACCTGACACAGCCACCTATATTCAGGTTAAATGGCTATATTGGCACTTTGTAAAAAAAAATAGTGGGTTTTGAATCACATTTTGGGCACTCAGTCTCTAAAAGGTTCACCATCACTTCACTAGAGTGAGCCAGTCATTATTAAAATAGGATGTGCTATAATCCACATTTTTCAGCATCTAGAGGAGGCTTTCATAGAATCATAGACTAGTGAGATCCCTGTTCTTAACTTGAACATGTCTTAAATGTTCTGGGCTGTATATTGTCCCTCATTATTGTAAGCTGCCTTGGGTCCTTTTCCAAGAAGAAAGGTGGGTGAAAATATTCAAAATAAATAAATAAGATGGAAGGGGCCTACATGGCCATCAAGTCCTTTGCTCCATGCAGAAATACTAATAAAAATATCTGCCAGGTGGTTGTCCTAATTTCTCTTGAATGCCTCCAGTGTTGAACCACTCACCACCGCTTGAGGTAACTGGTTCCATTTAAACCAGCCCCCTGCAGATGCGGGGGTGTGGGCTGGAGGTCCTACTATACTTTAAGTTATTGATGTTTCTCATACCAATGTTTGGCCCTCCTTCTCCAGGCTCTAACCTGGCTTTCTGAGTTACTCAGTCTTGGTAGATAGATTTGTCAGTATTCTCTGGTTTGGCCTCTGACAAAACTTAGGGGAATGTCTTTTGGAGCTATCAGGATGACTAGACTGGTAGGGGGAACTCTAATCTTAAAATGTCACTTCTCGAAGCTCCTCACAGACCTAGTCAAAACTGTTTATTAGAGATGGGCACAAAATGAATTTTTAATACATTTTTGTTACCTAACGAAATGAATAACAATCCAACCCCTCAAAGGAAAACAAAACAAAATGAAACAGAAATTTCCATTTCATTTCATGTTGTTTTTCATTCCCTCACCTTGTAGCCATATTCTCTTCTCCTTGCTGGGGCAAGGACCAGGAGGGGGAAAGGGGGGGTGCAGCAGCTAGCACCTCTCAGCTACAGGGGGGAAAGCCCCCAGCATTGGGGACTTAAAAAAAAGTGCCGACCCGGCCCCTGAGGCCACATGGTCAGCACTGAAAAAATAAAAATAAAAAAGCGCCACCCCCGGCCCCTGGAGCCACGTGGTTGGCGCTGAAAAAATAAAATAAAAAAAATTAAAAGTGCCGACCTGGCCCCTGGGGCCCCATGGTCGTTGCTAAAACTAAAGCGGCCGGGGCTCAGGAGGCATCGGCGGGACAGTCTACCACTGCCCGGCCCAGTTTGGCTTGGTTCGGGTACGTACAATTTTTTTAAAAAAATTCATATGAACCCAAACCCGAACCGAACCAAGGCTGGGCCCGAAACAGAACCAACAGAACCATTGGTTTTCTGTTTCGTGCCCAACTCTACTGTTTATATGTTGATTCTAATAAGTTGGCCATTCCTACTATTCTAAGAGCCTCTAGCACCGTGGTTCCCAACCTTCCTAATGCTGCAACCCTTTAATATAGTCCCTCATGTTGTGACGACCCCCTTGCCCAGCTTGGAAGAGGCCACAAGCCCCCTTTGGCAGGCCACTGCCGCAGGTGCCAAAGAGAACTTCCCTCTACGGGCACCCTCAACCGATCGCAGCCTCTGGTGCCATTGACTGACATTCCCTACAACGTATCCAGCTATAACTCACTCTTCCCCCCTTCTTTCCCTTTTTCCTCCAGACCCAAGCCATTTGTGCCTTTTTCTTCATTGGCTCATGGTGACCCCTGTGAAATGGTCATTCGACCTCCAGTGGGGTCCCGACCCCAAGGTTGGGAACCACTGCTCTAGCAGAAGGGCTAGGAGGAAGTATGGCCAAAATCTGTGTCATGCGGATAAAATCCTCTCAGGTTTCCCGCATATGATTTGTTTGAAACTTTAAAAGGGTTCTGTTTTGAAGGCCTTCTTTCCAGAAAAGACAGAGTCTGAAAACACTGATCCTTGTGTTACCTAGGACAGTTCTCCCTCCCTCCCTCCCCCACTCCACAAATTCACAGCAGTGCATTCAAGCAGAGCCAGAAAACACGCCGGCGGAAGACTGCCAGGCCTCCATTTGGGTGGGCACCTCTGTCATGTCGAGAGCACGGGACCCGATCCAGCTGCTCCGCCACCTGCCAACAAGCCTCTCCGACCTCCACATACCGATGAAACCTCCTCCCCAGCTGCCGAAAGCTGCTGGGGCAGAGACCTGCCAGCTGGCAAGGAGAGAAAAGAAAAACCAGAGCAGGAGTTGAAAGCTGGAACAGCTCGGAAAGTATTTCTGGCACTGAGCCTCCCGTGTCTGTGCTGCCAGCCATGGAGATAACTTGTGGGGAGGGGGGGTTGGAGGGATAAGGGGAAACACTGTGCCCAGCATTCCTTGCAACTGGAGCTTCTGCTGGCTTTTCAGAGAACAGACGTTTCCACTAGTGTGCCTTCTCTTTCACTTTGACCACAGTCAGACCTGCATTTCCTGCGTAGTATCCTGTCAGCGAACTACGCAGTAAAAGATCGCGTGCTAACCAGGAAGAGAAGCAAATTCTGCTCACGGCCAACCACGCCCCTCAAACAGTAGTTTCAGCGAAGTTTCCTAAACCACTGCCAGGGGTTGGATTTAGAAACTTTGCTTGAAAATGCTTACTTATTTGCTTCTGTCGCCATGACAGGACACAGAAAATACGCAGTAAAAACAGTTTTTGCCATGGAGGCTTGGAAACTGGAGCCGGAAAGTAGGACAAAATGCATAGTATACAGGTTAGAACTGAAACAGAATAGGAAAGTATAACGCAGAGGAGACTGCTCATTAAAAACCACATGACTGCCTGGAAAAAAAATATGCAGGAAATTTAAATATGCAGAAAACCCATGTATGACCGCGGCCTTTGAATTGCACATCAAAATGGATGTGAGGTGAGCAGAGGGGAAGCAGGACTTTTTTTGTCCAATCCCTTAATCTCACAAGGCTATCTCCCGCATTCTGGCAACTATCTCAGGGTGAGGCCTTCCATATTTCCCCCTGCCTGGTCCAGTTGCTCAAGACATCCATCGAAGAATGATCACAGGTAGAGATGGGCAGGAATCCAAAAAATGGCATTTCGGTTTTTTGTTTTTCGTTGAGATGTCTGTTTCGGTTCGTTTCCATTTGTCGTGAATTTTTGGAAAACTTTCGTTTCCGTTTTTCGTTTTTCGTTTTTTGTTTCTACCCGCTTTTTGCGTGATTAAAGCATTTCCGTGAGCGGGTGTCCCCCAATGCCCCAGACTAGAGGGAAAACACTAAAAAAAAGGATGCTGGCAGAGACACAGTATAGACTAGGTACGCAGCAAAGGCAGCGGCGGGCGTTGCCCAGGGTGCAAGGCAGCTGCAGAGTGACTGCACTGCGGGGCAAGGGAGGGTACTCACTGAGAGGTACGCACACACGCACATAGGGAGGCTGCAGGACTGAAGCTAGGGTCGCAGAGACAGCAATCCCACCCTAACTCCCACCGGAGACTGCATGGAGGACGGGGGCTGCCAGAGCTTTTTATGCCCTCTGTGGCTGCCAGACCTGCCCAGCCTGCAACCTGGGCATGCTATTGGTTGAACATGATCCCATCACATGGCTTTCCTCCATTTTGTGGCTGGTGGCGACATCCATTTTAAAGGGGAAAAATACGTCACGATGGGAGAAGACAAAAACATATGTTTTAAGGACCCCAACCCCCTGGTAGGTAATAATTTCAAATAATTATCGCATTATCACTGCATTTTTACCGATGTCCAGGGTGTTTTAATACCCAAGAAATCAATCAATATTAGGCATCTGGGAGCCACTTTGGGTCGATGTCCCCTAACTCCCCTTAAAGGGGAAAAAATACAGCGATCTGAGAAAAGACATAAATGCACCTTTTAAGGACCCCAACCCTCCTGGTAGGTATTATCAGACAATATAAATAATTATCACTGCGTTTTTACAGATGTCCAGGGCGTTTTTTTAACATTTAAAACAGCTCATTTCATTGTGTGTCGCCATTAACAGAATCGAAATGTAACGAACACAGTTTTCATGGTTCTGTTCATTTCGTTGCATTTTCATCACAATTTTTGTTTGTTGTTTCATTACGTAACGGAACGACTAACTAATAACAGAAACAAAAAAATGTTCATTCCGTGCCCATCTCTAATCACAAGCATAAAATCTCTTTTTCTTTTCCATCATTTCACACTAGTGGCTCTAGCATCACAGTAACAAAGTTCCCCCTTCCTCAGGTTCTCTGCAGACCTTTTTAAAGGCATTCTACCCATTCTCATGAGCCACGTCCAGTTATACTATGTTGGAACGGCACTGCAAATGGATGAAGCTGGCAAGGAAAATCCAAAGAACAGAGCCACAGTCGAAAAACATTCCATAAGAACATAAGAACATAAGAAGAGCCCTGCTGGATCAGGCCAAAGGCCCATCTAGTCCAGCTTCCTGTATCTCACAGTGGCCACACCAGATGCGTTTGGGACTGCATGAGACTAGATATCTGTCTCCTGATACCACTCCCCTGCATCTGGCCCTTGAAGTACCCTGGTTTTAAGCCTGGAGATTACACATCTCCCTCATGGTTTGTAACCTGTGATGGACTTTTCCTCCAGGAATCTGTCCAATCCCCTTTTGAAGGCATCCAGGCCAGATGCCATAACCACATTTGAATGTAGGACCCCTAGTTCTGGTATTTTGTGAGAGGTAGAAGAGCTTCCCTCTATCTACTTTACATATGCCCTGCATTATTTTGTACGTCTCAAACCTCAGGTGCCTTTTTTCCAGACTAAAGAGTCCCAAATGTTTTAGCCTTTCCTCATAAGGGAGGTGCCCCAGCCCAGTAATCATTTTAGTCACTCTCTTCTGCACCTTTTCCAGCTCCAAGTCTTTCCAGAGAGTGATCCAAGCAAGGGGGACCAAAGTGAAAGCCCAATAACTCTCCAAGATCTAACTGGCCATGGTGAACAGCAAGCAGGTATATTTTCAAAATTTATTTATTGATTTATTGATTTATTTGGTACACTTTTATACCGCTCCTTTTTCCATAGTGGAACTCAGGGCGGTTTACAGATTAAAAGGCAGACGCAAGGCAGTCTAAGATCAGACACAGCAGGTGAATGACAGCCAACAAGATCTGGCCTTCATGAGCAACATCATTTCCAGCAGCCTTCAAGTCTCACGGTCCTCCCAGCAGCCTTCCCACAAGGAGAATACCAGCTAATTAAGCCATTTCATATGGGGTCCTTCCATCCTGCTCCATACTTCACCTGGGGTCTCATGCTGCTTGTTCCTTCCGTTTACATTTTTCTCACAAGCTAGCCAAGGATCAAATCTCCCTTTTGACTCACTGCTTCTGCTCTATCCAGGTCTACAGGACCCATGAGCAACTCCACATCCTTTGATACCTCCTGGAAGAGGCTTCCAGCGCTGCCATGACACTACAATTAGCATGGATGTTACAAGATATTGTTGTGAATAAGGAGACTGCATTCCCTTTTTTAAAGGAAGGACAATCTTGCTTTTAAAGGACTGCTACAGAATGGCTTTTCTGTAAAAGATACCTTTCATTTGAGGTGCTCTTAAGTGTCCAATTGTCCAAGCCTGATTTAAAGATAACAACAAAAGGTCATCCAAGGACTGACCAGGAACCTTGAAGTTGTCCATCCACACTTTGCACCTGAGCAGCGGGCTCAACCAACACTCTGGTCAACTGGTCTCTCAGCTCACGTGAAATGCAGTCTAATTCTGTTCAAATTGGTAAAAGCAACCTCCAATGTTGTATCAATGTGTACACATTGGCATATGCACTTGTATGCAGATCAGCATCCTATGTTACTCTATCTTTTTTGATGTGCTGTACATGTGGCCACCTGTAAGTCTGGATGTGGTCTAAGCAGAAAAGAACTGCAAAACAATTTGAATTTTTTTCCCTATTTGTTTCCGTTCAAAGGAAGTTGCAATTGTGATGGCAAATTTTGAGTCTCAACTCTTTAGGACTGATGGTGATATTAAATTCAGACAACAAAAGTGAGCTTTAGATTTTGTAAAATAATATAGTTTGAGTGCACTGGAACAAATCCAGCTAGCCCTATAAAAGAGCTGCCTAGATGCCCTAAGCACATCCGATCTCGCTTGATTTCGGAAGCTAAGCAGGGTCGGCCCGGATTAGTACTTGGATGGGAGACCACCAGGGAATACCAGATGCTGTAGGTGCCTGGAGAAGGACCTGGCAAGCCACTCCAGTATTCCTGCCAAGAAAACTCCATGGACATGGAGTCAGAAAGAGTCAGTCATGACTATAATGACACAACACACATACAGCCCTATAAAAAGGTAAAGGCTCCTCCCGCATATGCGTGCCACTTGTGTCCGACTCTAGGGGCGGTGCTCATCTCCGTATTCAAGCCGGAGAGCCAGTGTTGTGCAAGTCCATGGCCATGTAGCTGGCATGGCTGCAAGGAAACACGATTTTACCTTCCCGCTTTTTATGGTGGTACCAATTTATCTCCTTGCATTTACATGCTTTTGAACTGCTAGGTTGGCAGGAGGTGGGGTTTAACAGCAGGAGCTCACTCCGCTGCGTGGCACCCGGGATTCAAACCACCGAGCTTCCGACTTTGCAGCCGACAGTTTTCAGAACCCTTAGCCCACTGAGCCACCACGCCCTTTAGCTAGCCCTGTACCCAAATCAAAATAAGGGTATCGTCTGTGTTCTGGAGTATGCCATTCCTTGTGGCACTGCTGAAGAGTCTCCATCTATTCATCTGTTATTTTTGATGATATGTGTTCCATTATTTCTTTCCAGAAACAAAAGATAGCAAACAGAATGCCACCCTCTTTAATCCACCAGATAACTTTGTAGGCAGGTGAAGAGGAGAGAAAGGGACTGCTAGAAAGTCACCTTGCGAGCTTCATGGCCGACTGGAGATTTGAAAGCTCAGGTCCAAGTATACCACTGTGACGGCTTTGGTGAATGAATAATGAATGGCCCTGAACTGCAAGCGTGTTCTGGGGCCGTAGCGCAGCCAGTGGCAGCACATCTGGCTCTCCGCTTCAGTGACTGACATCAGTCTAGTGTGGTGTTAAAAAATGTCTTCTGAATTACTCACCATTCACATGCAACAGGATAGAAAAGAAACTGCTTTGCGGGAGGGGGAAAGCAGATAAGAAATTGTAATGAAAATCTCGTATGTGGGGTCGAGGTTTCCTACATTCCGTTTAGTTGCAAGTTGGACAAAATGAGTGCAAGTGTCATGCCTTCCAACCATGCAACCATGTCTCTGGAATATGCAGTGTTCCTGTATGCCCACATAAAAATTAATACTCTGGGTGTTAAACACCGATCGCAAGGGTTTTTTGTTTTGTTCATGTCTTTTAGCAAATCAAGAAGTGTGGGCAGCCAGGGAGGCTGCTGACTGATGGAAGGACAATAACAGTAGTCTTGTACCCAGGGCCAGCGCGTCCATTAAGGTGAACTAGGCAGTTGCCTAGGGCACCAAAATGGAAAGAGGGCGCTGGCCAGCCTGCCATCCCCCCACCGCCTCCCCCGCCGCTGGCCACCCCCATTCGTTCCCCCACCGCCAGCCAGCCGCCCATCGCCATCTGCTCATCACCGCCTGTCACCGTCTGCCCGCCACCCCCATGCCCATCGCCGCCCCCCATGCCCGTCGCTGCCCGCCGCCCACCCCCGTCGCCGCCCACCGCCCACCGCCGCCACCGCCACCTGCCCCGCCACCGCAGCCCCACTGTCGCCCACCGCCCGCCCCGCCTGCCCCACCACCACCCACCACCCCTCGCCTAGGGCGCAAAAAAACCTAGCAGGCCCTTCTTGTACTTGTGGAATCTCAAATGAACCAGACCTCACCATCAGCTTAAAAAGCTCTGGAGGAAGTTCAGATGGTCCTACCAGTTCTTTTCTTTCCCAAGCAAACACTGGATATGGGCAAAGCATTTCTTTACCTTCTATGCACAAGACCTAAGGGGGGCGGGGTGGCTCATGGGCTAAGGCTTCTAAAAACTGTTGGCTGCAGAGTCAGAAGCTTGGGGGTTCGAATCCCGGGTGCCACGCAGTGGAGCGAGCTCCCACTGATAACCCCAGCTCCTTCCAAACTAGCAGTTCAAAAGCATGTAAATGCAAGGAGATAAATAGGTACCGCCGTAAAAAGCGGGAAGGTAAAAAACAGTGTTTCCTTGCAGCCATGCCGGCCACATGGCCATGGACTTGCACAACACTGGCTCTTTGGCTTGAATACAGAGATGAGCACCACCCCTAGAATTGGACACGACTAGCACGCATGTGCGGGGAGGGGAAACCTTTACCTTTACATTTATGCACAAGAGGAACTTGTTTAGGAATGGGTCGTACCCAAGGCAGTATATATCATTTTCAGAATGTTTTATTAGGGAATGAACAAGCCGATGAAAAAAATAGAGACAAGACTGGTTGGATCGCTCAGTGTTTTAGGCATCTGGCTGTGAAACCAGAGTTGCATTCCTCTCTGTGCTTCTGCAGATAACAGCCACCCTGTGTGGCCTTGAGAAGCCGTACAGTCCCAGGGCTCTCCCAGAAGAAGGAAATGGGAAACCACTTCTCAGTGTTCTGTACTTGGAAAATCCTGGAAAGGGTTGCCATAACTCAGAACTGACTTGATGGTACACAACACAACTATTATTAGTAAGATCATTTTTTTAAAAAAACACACTGGATTTAACTGTTTGACTGCAAATAGGGTGAAAGACCAAGGAATAGAATCATGTTATTTTTATCGTATATTAGAATATTTTTCATCATGAATAATAAATTAATAGAGGTAATTGAGTATCACTGTATTAGGTCCTGCTGTTAAAATGCATCATATTCAGAGCTAGATTTTAAATGAGAGTGCAAGTGACAGAAAAGTGAGCCTGGTTTAAAGAACTTCGTATGGTTTTATTCCCCCAAGATACTTAATAATACACAAATACATTTATTACACTTGTAATAACAAGGTTACTAAGAAGACAATATGAATGGTAGGGTAAATTTCAATTTAGTTAGCTCATCCCACAAACTCGTGTCACTCAGTTCCTCCTGGGAAGGATGATTGCTGGTTAATCGGCCACCGCTGTTAGTTGAGTGTGCTATGAAATACCATGCTATGCATCCAGAAGCTCTTTCTTAGTCTATTGTTGAATCTAGAGATGGGCACGAATAGAAAAAAATGGCGTTTTTCATTTTTCATTCAGGGGGTCCGTTTTGGTTCGTTTTTGTTTTTCGTGAATTTTTGAAAAAAATTGTTTTCATTTATTCGTTTTTCGTTTTTTGTTTTTACCCACTTTTTGCCCGATTTTAAAGCATATCTGTGCGCAGGCGTCCCCCAACGCCCCAGACCAGAGGCAAAACACTAAAAAAAATTGATGCTGGCAGAGACACAGTATAGACTAGGTACGCAGGGAGGCTGCAAAGGCAGCGGCAGGTGTTGCCCAGGGTGCAAGGCAGCCGCAGAGTGACTGCACTGTGGGGCGGGGGAGGGTACTCATCGAGAGGTACGCATGCACACAGGGAGGCTGGAAGAGAAATTTCTTCTTTCTCTCCCCTAAGAGCCAGGCTGCAGCCAGCAGGAACACAGAGACACACGCCTGCCTGCCTGGCCTAAAATAACAAGTCGCAGAAACAGCAATCCCACTCTAACTCACACCGCAGAATGCAAGGAGGACGGGGGCTGCCAAAGCTTTTTATGCCCTATGTGGCTGCCAGACCTGCCCAGTCTGCAACCTGGGCATGCTATTGGTTGAAATTGTCCAAGAATTTACATGATCCCATCACATGGTTTGCCTCCATTTTGTGGCTGGCAGCGACATCCATTTTGTCATCCTTAAAGGGAAAAGAAAAATACATCGCAATGGGAGAAGACAGAAACAAACGTTTTAAGGACTCCAACCCCCCTGGTAAGTATAATCAGACAGTATAAATAATTATTGCTGCATTTTATGGATGTCCAGTTCGTTTTTTAACATTTAAAACAGCTCATTTCATTGTGCGTCGCCATTAACCAAAAACGAAATGTAATGAACCTAATTTTGTGGTTCTGTTTGGTTCGTTCCAATTTCATCACAATTTTCATTATTCATTTCGTTATGTAATGAAACGAATAATGAATAATGGAAATGAAAAAAGTTCATTTCGTGCCCATCTCCAGTTGAATCACTGGCCAACCCCCTATTGGTGTTTGCATATGGTGTGTATAATCTGCTGCAGATTATTGAGTTTCTAGGCAGTGGTGGCGAACCTTCAGCACTCCAGATATTTTGGACCACAACTCCCGCAGTCCTTTGTAATTGGCAATCTAAGCTTGGAATTCAGGGAGTTTTGGTCCAAAACATCTGGAATGCCAAAGGTTTGCAACCACTATGAACATGGATAGGATCTGTGTTTTCATTTGGGCATCCACTATACTCTTTAGGTTCTCTCCAAGGTGAACCAGTGGGCCATGGTGGCTCAGTAGGCTAGAGCACTGAAAACTGTCAGCTACAAAGTTGGCAGCTCAGCAGTTCGAACCCCAGGTGCCACACAGAGGATTGAGCTCCCGCTGATAACCCCAACTCCTGCCAATTTAGGAGTTCGAAAGCATGCAAATGCAAGTACTGTAGATAAATAGGTACCACCGTAAAAAGTGGGAGGGTAAAACAGTGTTTCCTTGCAGCCATGCTGGCCACATGGCCACAGACTTGCATAACAGTGGCTCTTCGGCTTGAATACAGAGATGAGCGCCACCCCTAGAGTCAGACATGACTAGCACGCATGTGTGGGGGGAAACTTTAACATTACCTATACTCTTTAGGTACTCTCCAGGCTGAACCAGAGTGTGGTGTGCTTCCAAAGATTGTTGCTTGTGGTCCTTTTCTCAGAAGGGACACATTACAAAGAAATACAGGTAATATATACTTCAGTGAGCTGTGGATTCAAAGGTTGGGAGTTTGATCCCCCTATGCTTTGTAGGAAGAGTATGTGATCTTCAGCAAGGAATACAGTCTGAGAACACCCTAAGAGGAGGAACCAGTAAACCACTTTTGAGTATTGCATACTTAGAAAAGCCTGGAGAGTGTTGCCAAAAGTCAGACTCAACTTGACAGCATGCAATTAATGAATATTAATAGTTTTTTAACCTTTTCCCCTCTCCCAAAGCAAGCACTGATTGGACATTGGCGCTTGCTACGGGAGAGGAAAAAAAGGTTTTAAAAACCCACCACATCTTCGCACACACACACTGACCTACCATATTCACCTGAATATAAGTCAAGGCCTCTTTTTTTCAGCCCAAAATTAGAGCTGAAAAGCTTGAATTATATTCGAGTATATACAGTAAGTAAATGTCTTGCCAGCCCTGATTCGGGTCCACAAGAGTATTATGAGTGTTCCATGCCCCCCCCAACAGAGAATGTCATGACTAGAGATGGGCACAAACCAGAAAACCCATGGTTCAGGTTTGTCTGGCTTGGGCCCACACTTGCTTAGGTAACAAAGTGAATAACGAATAACAAAATGAACTAAAAGTTCATTTCGTGCCCATCTCTAGTCATGACTGATGAGGGATTTGAACCCTGGACTCCAGAGTTCTAGTCCCACACACCAACCGCTATACCAAGCTGTGATGGTGATGTGAGTGAAAAGAACTCTGAATTGCATAGATCTATGTGATATGGAGAAAGAGAGCCTTGACCTCTTAGAAGGGATAATGCAAACGCCAACAAGAGCACACAAAAAATTACTTCTGGACAAGAGCATTCCCTCAGCCATCAGGGTCACTCCGGAAGCTGAAAATGTAAAAGCAATAATCTCCATAGGTAACTGCATGGAAATCATGTCTTCGCCTTCCAACTTTTTGTGTTTTGGGATATAATTCTGTGCCACTCCTCTCTGCTCCTCCCTCCGAGAATTATGCAGAAATTGGCTCACGGTTTCTTCCCCTCT
Organism: Phrynocephalus forsythii; assembly: GCA_029282475.1. NCBI lineage: Eukaryota > Metazoa > Chordata > Lepidosauria > Squamata > Agamidae > Phrynocephalus > Phrynocephalus forsythii. Next base: position 121,990,355 of record JAPFRF010000005.1, on the reverse strand, counting down.
AACGCAGAACCTTTCAAAAACGATAAACCTCTCCTCCGCCCCCTCCTCTCCGCTCCAGATTCATCCGTCAACCCTGCCTTGTCATTAATCAGAATGCCTGAATCGCGCGGTGCCATCCTGCCCTCTAATCCATGGGACACCCTATCCACGGGGTGCTTGTTTGAATTTATGATTGTTTCTTTTTTTTTTAAGCAGACCCCTCAAACAAAAGAGAACCAGATGCCTAGGACCCATTTGCATATGCTGGGAGAAAGAGACGCTGGGAGTCTGTCCCCAGCAGCTTCCAGGCCAGCAATTGGCTCCATCTGGTGACACCCCAGCACAACAGCGGTGGGGACTCTGTACTGCCAGAGGCACTGTCCTTTAACAGCTGAATGGTTGAACAGCTGGGGAAATCAACCAAGGACACTTTGCAAAAGGGGCCTTCCCCCAGCTTTACTCGCTCCTTTGTCTGCATGGCACATTGCCGGGGAAATGGCAGAGGCAGCCAAGCACCACACTGAAATGGTCACAGCAGTGCTCAAGATGGCCAAGGAACATGCCAGCCGTGTGTGTGTGTGTGTGTGTGTGTGTGTGTGTGTGTGTGTGTGTGTGTGTGTGTGTGTGTGTCTATACACACACGTGTCTGTCCTTGCAAAGAGCTTAGGAAAAGACTTGCTAAAAGTCACTCAGTTACAAAATTATTCATGGCCTTTCTCGTTGCCTTGCCGTTCCTTTTTTAAAGCTAGCCCTGCAGCTAGTAAGAAAAATGCACTGCATTTCAAAAAACAAACAGACAGACAAAAACAATCCCACTCAAATCCCCATTAAAACCCCGTGTTAAAAGTGGCTTTAAAAGTAACTGGGAACCAGTGCTTGTTCTCCAAGGGGTTTCCAAACAGTGGCCCATGGCCTGCCAACAGTTCCCACCCCCTGTCTTTAAAACATTGTAAATGCAACTTAGGTTGTGAACTCACTATGCCCCTTCTGAGAAAACAAACCAAAACCCCTCATAAACAAACATGTTATAGGCAACTGCATTATATGTTGCCTAACTTTTCGAGCCAAGCTTTAATCAGACACATAGACCGAGACAGAGGCAGGTAGATGTTAAAAGTATAACCAGAGAGTGACTCTGGAATTTGTGAGTGAGGGATCTGTTCACAAACAATGGGAGGGAAATGACAAAGGCCTGCAGTAACCAGTGGTTATTTGTTAAACACTAACTAGTTAAATGCTAACTAGTCTGCCTCCATCTTTACTATCCTTCTGCAAGGAGGCATATACCTCTCTGTATAGGCAAGCTTTCCTTCAGTGACTGAGGTGAATGGGCACTGTACAAAATATTATGCCTAGTCAGTGCTGATTAGAGGAAAACTAGTACCTTGTAGGATTTGGGGATGATGATGATGATGATGATGATGATGATGATGATGATGATGATGATGATGATGATGCAGCCTTTTGTGTAGCCACCTCACACTGTTGGCTCATCTTCAGCGTGTGGTCTAGAACAATTCCAAGATCCTTCTCACTTAAATGGCTGATCCATGCATCTCCCATTCTTGTAACTGTGTGTTTGGTTTCTTTGTCCTAGGTGCAGCCTGTTTGGGCCGAAGTGGATGGTATCCAGTCTTACCCATTTCTATATTTATTGTGTTTGTATCCTATCCTAATTTTAGTGGGTGGCATTCTAATGTATTTTAATTGTATTGTATGGTATGGTATTTGAACGTTTTAATTGCTTTTAATTGTTCATTTTAATTTTGAATTGTAAGCTGCCCAGAAACCTTCAGGTAGCGGGCGGCATATCAGTTGTATAAAAACAACAACAACAATCCAGCCTCCGATTAAGTACAAAAGAGAATACATAGTTTGCTTTCTCCCCACTGTATTCTCAAAACAACTTCAACAAGGTTTTGGCCTGCAACGAGAAGGCCTCACCGAAGGTGATCCTGTGATGTCATAGTGGGGAGGCTAGCATCAGGACAATCAGGACTTCCTAATTCCAGTACTGTAGCCACTCTTCATTGAACTCATTGAAAGGTGCAAATTTTAAAGGCATGTCCCCCAAATTCTTGACAGACCCAAACTAATGAAAATAAAAGGGTACAAATAATATGTAATTATCCAAAGGAAAGAGATTTGAGGGGAGTGGAACCATCTCAGACACCTTTTCAAATTAAATCCAGACCGATGCCAAGTACAGTTAGGTCCAGCGTCTTCAGGAGGATTTGCCAAGTCTATCTATCTATCTATCTATCTATCTATCTATCTATCTATCTATCTATCTATCTATCTATCTATCTATCTATCTATCTATCTATCTATCTATCTATCTATCTATTGATAGCTATCTGGATTATGATACCTTTCTATTTTGAATGTGTTTGTGGTATAGGTTATGTTTCTATGTATTGTGCTTGTTTGATCCCTGTTGTTACCCTTTAAATATCATATTTTAATGATGTGAGCCACCATGGGTCCACTTAAGGAGAGAGGCATGGTAAGCATATTGTGTGTGTGTGTGTGTGTGTGTGTGTGTGTGTGTGTGTGTGTGTGAGAGAGAGAGAGAGAGAGAGAGAGAGAGAGAGAGAGAGAGAGAGAGAGAGATCTTATCACATACATAAGACTTCTACAGCTGAGATTATTTAGTTATAGTACACACACACACACACATGTTTTGTATACTGTATATAACTAAATCATCTTCTCAGATGTAGAATTCTTAAATGTGTGATGAGACAGCATTAATAGTCCATCACCTAAAGGGTTACAGCTGTCCTGAATATGTCGACGTGTCTATTTCAAGGAACCTAACCTAATCATCAAACACGGAAAACTGTCTTGTCCTACTACAGCCCCCAGAATCCCCCAGCCAGCTAGGCACTGTAGTCCAAAATGCCACTCTGTCCCCTCCCTACCTCCCTCCTCTGCTGTCATCCACACCATTCCACGGTTCTTATTCAGCCCCTTCCTTGCTTCAAGACCAAAGAGCCTCTATGATAAGCATATTTTACAAATTAGGGAGCGATTTACCCCGCTTTTGTTTTAATGATGGAAATGAATGGTGTCATGCTGCTTGCTGCCACCGCCGCTTCTCAGCGCCCGCTGTTCTCCGGGAAGCCAGAGCGAGCCACAAGCTGCATTTGCATACTTAATGCCAGGCCCTGGCACAGTCTAAATTACTTCTGTCCTTTTCTCTCCTCTCTGTTTGTAGATTTAGTGCCGGACTTAATCAAAGGCATCTTCTACACACACCCTTCTTTTTTCTTTTTTTCTTTCTGTTTTCTTTTTTTTTTTAAGCAGGCCACGCGCCATTTCACAATGGCCAACTTGCTGGGCACAAAAGACTCCTATTTATTACTTATCTGTATTAGGCGATGGACCACAGGCTGGTCTAATTAAAGTGCCAGGCACAGCAGGGGAGGGGCAGAGGGAGATGGTGCTGCGCCCAGTTGCTTAAAATTGCATTTGCCAGTTTACATTTCTAATCCCCAATCAAGGCATGGCAAGGATTTCTATTATATATTTTTAGACTGTACTTTTTTTCTCCTTGGAATTTTTTTTTACCCTGTTACCCACCATGACACTGGGAAGAGGAATGAGGGAACTCCACCTGGCTGTTTAGGGTGGAAAGGGGTGTCCTGGATTCAAACCAAGCACTACGTCCTGGGATCCAAACTTATTCACCCATTCAAAACATACACTGTGCCATCTGGAAGTTGAGTCATGGCAACTGGACTTCTTTTCTTGAAGAAGAAGAAGAAGAGAAAAAGAAGACCAATTGCCATGACTCAACTTCCAGATATACTCACCTGGATGACTGAGAATCTTTGCAGACATACACTATACCAGACAATTAATTAAAGAAACACAGGCTGCATGGTGGTGGTGGTGGTGGTGGTGGTGGTGTTGGTGGTGGTGGTGATGTTGGTGAGATATTCTACTGGAGGTGACACCATTGGGTGGTGATAGATGTACCAGTGGACTTTACCAGAGATGAACATAGGTTGGTATACTTTCTTTGTGCTCTCAAATGCTGATTTTCCTCCTTGCTTGGTAGGCTGCTTGAGAATTGTGCAAAACGGTACTGATCACCATGGAGAGGGCTTTTGAAATTAGGCAGGCGGCCACATAAGAACAGACGTAGGGGCTACATATGGCATTAAAACTGCACGTTGCTGTCCCCTAAGGCTACAGTCTATCTCTGCAGCTGTTTCAGCAGAAGGTCAAGAAATAGCACCAGAATTAAAGGAGGAGGTTGACAATCTGAGACCTGGACGGACATGACTATGGCAAAGCGTATGGAGACTGAGGCCTATGAGGAATACCTGAGCTAGTTTTCTTGGCTTAAAGAAAATGAGCTGAAGGGATGAAGCCACAAACCCAACAACCTGAAAGGATGGAACAAGCTTGCTCTCTGTTATCCCAGAGATTAGGACATGGACCAGATTGTAAGAAGCAACATTCAGGCCAAACAAGGGGAAGAAGGTCCTACTGGTCGGAGGTGTTTGACAGTGGAATGGATGATCATGGAATGAGGCTCAATGTTTTGACTTGGGCAACTGCTATCTATTTTTCGGAGCAGATGGCATTCAAAGGCAACCAATTTCCAGTGACTAGCACCTATTATTTCCATGCCCACCTTCACATTAGACAACCTTGAGCTTTGCATGGCTGTAATCAGGAGTGTCACTTTCTCAGGGCACTTGGCTTCATTTGTACCTGAACTTTTTCTGGAATGTTCCCTGCCTTTTTGGGGTGTGGGGGGGTGGGGGAGGTAGGGGGACAACTGACTCACTTCCTCTGCTCCTCTCTCTGAGGTGTTTCTCCTCCTTTGGCTTTGTAAAAGTTACTTCACGGTGAACTCTTTTCTGGCCCCATCCGTTTACCAGCATGGAGAATGCTTTGTACTGTATCTCTGCTGATTTGTTAAATGCTGCCCACGTTGCCTCTGTTTTTGCCTTTCAGTGACTTTCATCTCTCTTTGGGACGCCGGTGTCCCTTCTACCCATAAATGGGTCATCCTATCCTGTTCTTCCTTTCATATCTCCATCTCAAGTGGCAATTGGGTACAAAAGGTTGTGCCCCCCAGACATCAATTGCACGGAAGAATGAACCTCCACATCTTTTTCAAGCTCAATTTTTAAAAAAGCACCAATGGGGCTAAAGCCAAATCTTGAAAGACCTTGGAATACAGAAGGAGTCTTCTGTTGTAACCAAGTTGTTCTGATTATGCTGTGTGGAGGTGCTACTAAGAGATGGAGAGGGAAATGTATAAAAACTCAACAAACTATTTTTGTAATTACCACAAGATATATTCCATGACCTGACTGTGATGGGAGAATTGAGTTTCAGGCACATCACCTGCATAGCTGTCAAGTGTTCCTCATGGCTACCTGGGACTGGGAGGTCCATGGAGGCAGGGTGCTGGCACCCTGGTCCTTCGGCTAGGGGGTGGAGGCTCATTTGCATACAGGGTTCCCAGAAATCCTTGCAGCAGCTTCAAAATTCTCACTGTGACCTAGGTGTCTCGGCTTTCTAGGGGATATGTATACCAATCCAGACAGCTGATGGGGTGTGGGTTGGGGGTTGTGCAGGGAGAAGTGATCTCTGGTGGGCCACCTAAGGCTGGCCACACGGCTGCCCAGCAGCATCTGGAGCTCAGCTACCCACTGCCAGAAATGTGGGACATTTCAGGAAAAAATAATTTTTTGGAAAGACAGTGGGAAAAGAGTGATTGATCCATGAATGTCCTGCTAAAAGCGTGATACTTAACAGGTCTGATCACCTGTGATTTTTTTCACCAGATTTCACCAGGATTGATTTTAATCCATTCCAAACTTGCTTTCTCACTTTACCACAAGTGTGACCTCTGCACTAACAACTGTGCAACCTGTGCACCGTTCACACTATGGAACACTAGTCACTGCAGAAGTTGATTCATTCATCAAAAAAGATGTGGTTTGATTGGGCAAAGGATCCAAAAGGTAGATCTGAAAAGTGGACCCCGCTCTGGTGAGAAAACACGAGAAAGAAGAAGAAGAGGGTCTGAAGATGAGATATGACATTCATGAGGGCCAGTGTCTTATGTTTCCCATAAAAGCCAGTCTGCTGCTTCAAAGAAGTCAGAAAACCATGCAGGAAAACGTCACCACACTTAGCTTGTTAGTGCCCTAGCAACAAGTATTTAGATGTGTGCCACATCTACACATGGAGGTTTCGTTTCAACTACATGGCTAATTGCCGTAATTTTAAATCATGGAAATATTATACAGTATTTCATACCAGAATTATCAGGAGTTTAAACTTGTAGGATGATGACATCTCTCCAGTGTTCCAAACGTGAAGTCTCATAAGCCGTTCACTATCCGATCCAGCCACTTCATGTTCTCAAATACATTAGAAAAAGTGATCAAGCATAAAGAATCATCTGCTGTCATATATTAAATGGTCTTGCCTGAGAGCTATAAAATGTTGTCAGATACAAAATGTTACAAGGAAGCATCAAAGTCAAATAAAATCATCTGGTTCAAATCACGGTTGATATTGCACAGAGGAAAGCTGTCAATTACTTGGCAAACATTCCCCAAAGCTGCAAACGATTCAGAAAAATAGCTGCTGAAGAAAAGAGCTGATGGAGATTGTGTTGCTAAGGAGGCCATGTTGGGGCATGAATTTGTTTTGGATCCAGCTTGGAATAAGCTTGAGCAGAGTTTCCTTGAACAGTCTTTATTTTTAAACTACCAGCAGCCGACTGAAGGTAAGGGATATCTCCTCTCCCTTTTTCCTAATGAATAATCCTGGAACAAGGCATTCTGGGTAACCCTATGCAACCTCTCTCGACACCAATCAGGAAGAAAAATCATTAGCAGAGGCAAGGATAGGAAAAGGAAAGGGGAGGGTTACATGCCATCCACGGCACTCATGGCCATAGTTACATGCCTTAATGGCCTGCCTGGGTCTCATAACTCTGGGCCTTTATACACGACCCCTAAACTCCGCAGCAAATGGCTGCAAACTCCGGACCTTACAAGTGTTTTCCCACCAGCTCCGGAGTTTGCAGGAAATTAAGTGCGACCCCGCCCACCTAAGCGCGACCCAGCTGCACTTTCTTGTATCTGCTTGAGGTGGGTGAAAATCCCCAGGTCCGGATTTAATCTGGTCAGTGTGGGGCTCTCCTGGCTTCTGTTTGTGTGTTTTTTGCCTCCCGCCCCTTTAAGAGAAGAGGTGGGAGGAAAAAAAGCAAGCAGAAGAGAAACGGAAGAGAAACAGAAGAGAAACAGAGCTCCGGAAGCTCCTCCAGGTGAGCTGCATTTTTTCCTCTCTTTCTCTGGTGGGGAGGAAGGAAGAGCAAGGAACCCCTAAGATCTTTGGTCCGAATTTAAGGGGCCAGCGGATCTTAGGGGTCGTGTGAAAAGGCCCTCTGGTGCAGCTGTTGCTTCTTCTCCCAGGCTGGTAGTCGAAAGGGAGGTCAGAGGCATGGGTTTGGTGCATTGCTGTCACAGCATTAGCCGTTTGATTTACAAACACAGTTCCATTTCATTCATTTGGTCGCACCAAAGGTGGTGGCAAAACTGATATATTCTGTGCAGAAAATTGATATTTCCTATACACATCACTGGCAGTAGTACGAAATGAATTTCTTTTTCATTTTGTTTTTCATTTTTCATTTCATTACAGAATGAAACAAAAAAATGAAGTGTCCTAAAAAAGAAAAGAAACGAAATGAAAATTTTCATTTTGTTCTGTTTTGTTTTGTGTCGATGCTAGCAAAAAACAAAAAAAGTGCCAATCAACAGGGCTGGTCAGCTGTTAAAAAAATGAAACAAAATGAAGAATGTTCCAAATGAGAGATATAAAAATGTTCCAAATGAGAAAAATTAAAAACAAACAAACAAAACAAAATGCCATTTTGGCATTTCGTGCCTACCTCTACTTGTTAAAGGTGGTGGCAAAACCAATATATTCTGTGCAGAAAATTGACATTTCCTATACACATCACTGGCAGTAGAAGGTTTATACTTAAATAAATCCATCAGGCTCAGGCACAGTCTATCTGCAACTTATCAGGCTGTGATTTCAACAATACCCAGATAAATAAAAAATACTTCAAGCCTTCACCACCAAGGCCATAGCTAAAGACCCATACTTTATGGATTTCAGTACTTTAGGCCATTGTTCTCCTTAAGGCTATTGAGACTGTTGACTACCTAACGAGGCTACTCAGGCCATTGTTCATCTTATGAGCCTATTTCAGACCAGGGTGACAAGAGATCAAACTCAGCTATAAAATGGAGGACTTGCAACTCGCTTTCCTCAGACTGATGAAGCTGTTTGGATGAGCAGTGAAACATTTCAGTCTCTCAAGAAAAAAGAAGTCCAGTTGCCATGACTCAACTTCCAGATAAACTCACCTGGATGACTGAGAATCTTCACAGACATATCAGAAGTGAAGCTTATCTGGACACCTGTGTTGCACTGGGCCACGGATGCAGATTAGCTGGCTTTATCTCTGTGCAGACACCCATGCCCATACACCAGTTTACTGCCCCAGATTTTCCAAATGTAGTGACATTGCCTCTGGCTTCCCTGCCAGCTTCCTGGTTTTCCTCTTCACTATTCATATGTGCAGGCATGAAAAACATGGCTCCCCCAGCCTCCATTCTAAATCACTGTCCCTCTCTCGCTGCAGAAGAAATAATCTCCTTTGGAGGGCACAGGCTTGGCTGTATATCTTTCATTTGTTGAACTCAAGATTGCCAAAGTATGGTAGGATCAAAGCGAGGGAAATATAACTAGTGGGCACCACCCTCCAGGACATGTGCATGTCATCCTCATGCACATTATGGAGCTGCTTCTTGACAGGCAAAACCACAGCTACCAATCTAATTGGGGATGATTTATTTATGAAAATGCTCCAATGGCTTGTCTGTTCCAAGAAGATGCAGAAAAAAACAGCATCCATTGGATATTTAGACCAGCAGGACAGTCATTGCTGGGAAATTCCCATCAAAGAATGGGCAGAATAACAATAAGAACTAGGTAATGGCAGAATAAACAAAGCCCAACACAAGTAGGAAAGGGAATTGACAGAGACCACTACCACACTTCTGATTTAAAATGCCTTTTGCTTAAAAACAAGGCACCTTTAAAATCACTGTCCAGTTTTCAAAATGATTTATCTGAAGAACCCCCTCGGCCATGCCCATTTTTGTCCACTGCGGCACTTTTTCTTGTGACGGCCACTGGGGGTGGTATTTTTTTTACATCGCTTCCTGCATCTCCCTTTTAAGCGATTTGGTTGAATTTGCAGACATACTGAGTTACTTTTTCCCCCTTTCCCCCTGTTCTTAGCCTTTTTTGCTTTCAGAAAACACAGAAAACAGAATCCTACCACCATGCCAGGACATTTACCAACTTTGTTATGCAAAAGTTTCAGCTCATTGTCACTTAATTTCATTTTCTTGGTTCTTTAAAGCCAAGTTTTAAAGCAGTTCAATAAAGTGAGAACTGGAAAGCCGATTGCTAGCTACCCGCTGAATTTCGAACTGCAGAACTGCTATAACAACCACGTGGCCATGGGAGGAGAAAAGGCATTCCAAAATAAGAAGTGGCTGCTCACAGAAGTGCGGTAGCAGTCAGAAGGTCCTGTAGGAAGGCTCGTGAAGGAACTACGCCACTGTAGGAAAGAAAGAACTGACGCCGCCAGAGCTTGGAAATCTTTATGTTTGTTTTCTTGGAGTAAAACCCTGAGACTCTTCCAACTAACATGACCACTGGTCATTATTTGGACAGCTCAGTAGCCATGTAGAGGAAGCGACAGATACAACTGGTGAAAGACCATGTGCAGACACGAGTCTCCTAGCCCTCGCTTCAGGCTTGTCTTTCATGGTTATAGAAGGGCCGTCACCTCGTGGTACTGCAGACAAAAGACAGAGGGGAGACTTTAACTTCACAAAGTGCCTGAAGACGCTGTGAATTCGGAGGCGGTCACGTGGCGGTCACGTGACCGCTCCCACCCCTTTTTCTCAGTACTCACGAGCTGCAGTTTTAGGACCGATTTGAGCACAACCTCACATGCTCCCTTCGCATTCCATGCCACTTTTCAACGTTCCTTATTTCCCATCCGTCCTTTAAAAAATACCTACAGATCGATGCACTGATGCTGGACTGTCAGTTGCAATGGCTCTACTTATTTCAACTGTTTCCTGGCATCATTGGCAGCCCCCTGCCGCTGCCGCCGCTACTCGGGGGAGCCCCGCATGGCACAGCCGCCCGCCCTCCACCGCTTGCACGCTGCCTGCCCGGGTGCCCTGCTCTGGCTGGGCGAGGCGGCAGCAGCTCCTCCTGCTCCCGCCACTGCCGCCGCCGCTACTCGAGCGAGGAAGTAACAGCGCAAAGCGATGAAACAATATAGCGATGCATCGATATCCCTGTTTGAATATTTTTTAAAAACTTGAAATAAAAGACAAAACCGAGACCACACGTCATGTTGGGAGCGGGAGACGCGAAAAGATTCCCGGCCCCTTCACCCGCTGAGCACGGTAAAGGGGGCCTCGGGGTGGCATCGCAGCCAAAAGGAGTGGGAAATTCGATTCGCACAGAAATGCCTGTACTATAGAAGTGGCCTTTCATTAGCTGGAGCCTCGTGGTGCAGTGGTTAAATGCCTGTACTATAGGTGAAACTGTGCTCATGACCTGGGGTTTGATCCCAGGTAGCTGGCTCATGGTTGACTCAGCCTTCCATCCTTCCAAGGTCAGTAAAATGAGTACCCAGCTTGCTGGGGGGTGGGGGGGTGGGGCAATGTGTAGCCTGCATACTGTTATTAAACTGTAAACCGAGATTACTTGAAGTGCTATGGGGCAGTATATAAGCAGAACACTTTTTAAACGCCATCATAGAAACATAGAATAACTGACTTGGAAGGAGCCTCTAAGGCCATCAAGTCCAATCCTCTGCTCTGTGCAGGAATCTAAATCAACTACATCTCACAGATCGTTGTTTAAATTTCTCTTGAATGCCTCTAGCAACAGAGCACTCACCAACTCCTGGAAAAAATGGAACTATTGTCATACTGCTCTAACAATTAGGAAGTTTTTCATGACATTCAGTCAAAATCTGGTTTTCTGCAACTTGAACCCATCATTATGTGGCCTGCACACTCAGTACAATCAGTCCTTTTTAAAAAGTAAGCTCTAATCTTATGTACACACCTATTGTCTTCTTCTTGGCATCTGTACAAAGGTTAAAGTGGCTAGGTCCAGTGTTCTGGGTCTCCACTAGAGACTAGAAGGAGGGTTTATGTATACCCACATTTTTATTATTATAGGTCACAATCAGTCTATATTGCAAAATCGATTAAGATGTTGATTTTTCCCAATGCCCATTTCAGTGCTTTCCAGTGTTTTGCAGCTTGTTTTGCTAAATCCCTGTGGGAAAGATCTGAATATATCACATGTTGCAATCAGATGGTTTTACTCGTAAAAATTTTGCTTTGCAATTTATTTTTCCCACCCAAACTGAAATTATGTGAGCAAACCAACTGAAGTCATATGTTCCACTTCCCTTAAATGGCAGGGTTCATTAAATCTAAGAAGTTAGGTCTATGGCCAAACTCATTCCTTGAATTTCCAAAGAGAAATCCCAAGGCTTTCACACCGGGATAGTGCATTTGTTTTAGCCAAATCTCAGATCTAATCAGCTCTGCAGATTTCTACTAGGTCCAAATTGAAGCAAAATGATCAAATTTAGCCACAGCGTGAAGCCCAAAGTGATTTGGACTGATCTGGACTGAGTTGGACTTCCCTTTAGCTGAATATACAACTGCACTTAATGGCTGCAGTCCAGTAGTGTAATTTATAGCATATAATACTGATGACATCATCAGTGGCTGTGGTTTTTCCTAAATAAAAATCACATTGTTTAGCTTCTGCAGACTTCTTTTAAATGCAGGTACAACTGCTGCAAGTGTATAATCAACCAAGGTAACCCCAGTGATTATTTGCCCTTCTTAATGACCAGATCAAGAGTTTCACTCTAAATGTTTCCACGTTCTCCTCATTCTCTTCTGCAAAGCTTCTGACCCCTGCATGCAAGAGAGGAAGAGCATGGAAATTAGAAATGGCCTCCCTTTCTGGTATGTCCCACTCAGCACCTGATGCTGTTGCTCATGCCCTGCTGCCTGTGCCCTTGGAGTGAAGCCCTTAGTCCATCTTCCTTCCTCAGGCCCATCTGGGCCATGCTGATGAGAGAGCTTTCATTTCATCCAGGTTGTCTTGCAGTTCACCCTGTTGAGACAATTATTAATGGGAGCTGTGAAACCGGTAGGTGGTTTTATACACACCATATGGGCTAGGAAGCGGGAGCAGTGTGTCCGGACCGGATGGTGCAGCATCCGCAATTCTTAGCCTCATGCTCTCCTCCCCCATTGTAAGCTCTGTGTCTCTTGCATTGCCGTAATGCAGGCATGTCCAAAGTCAGGCCTGGGGGCCAAATATGGCCCGTTTTCAAATTTTGAGGGGCCCACAGACTCTTCTCCCTGCCAGCTCAGCCTGTCACACATCCCCGCCAGCTGGCCCCTCCCCATACCGGATGGAGACATCATCTTGCAGATTTATGGTTTTCATCTTTTCAGAACCATAGTTGATGCTCTCTAACGTCAGGAGACTGGAAGGTAAAGATAATACACAAGGGCTCATCTAGTCCAGCTTCATGTATCTTAACAGTGGCCCCAACAGATGCCTCTGGGAGCACATGAGATGACTAGATACCTGTCTTCTGATGCCACTACGCTGCCTCTGGGACTTTGAGGTATCCTCCTGGAGATAACATGTATCCCCATCATGGCATGTAACATGCAGAAATACAGAAACGGGCTGCCCATAATCCAGAAGGAAGGAGTGTGTTCCTTTATGCCTTACCCCCCATGAATCTGCAGTGTGTTGTGGTCTTTCAGGCACCAGTTGAAACAGGAAGAAAGAGGCACCTGTGACCGGGCACATTGACTGAGGCTGACTTGTCCTATGCTGTTTTGATGAATCTCTGGGTTACTTGCTTGCTTGCTTACTTACTTACTTAGGCTGCTTTCAAATGACCCCTAAAATCTGATGCAAAACACTTGCAGATCCGGAGCATAAAATTGTTTTCCCACCAGCAGCGGACTTTTAAAAAAGTATGCCCACGCCCACTTAAGTGCACCCCAGTGCACTTTACAAGTACCTGGTCTCCGGAGGTAAAAAAAATTCCGATACGGATTGTAAGGCTGTGGATGCCGGGCTCTCCTCCACCTTCTGTTTGTTTTTGTTCTCCCCCACCCCTTTAATAGACTGGAATGCCTACGGGGCTGCTCCGACAATAGACGGAGGTGAGCGGAGGTGAGCCTGCATTTTTTCCTCCCCTTTTTCCTCCCTCCCCTCACTACAAACAGAAGCAACAGAGTGTGGAAGGGTGGGAACAGAGGAAGAGGAACAAAACCTGCATGATATCTGGCTGGGGAAATCCAAAATTAAGTTGCCAGTGGATTTTAGGGGTCGTTTGAAAACAGCCTTACTTACTTACTTACTTACTTACTTACTTACTTACTTACTTACTTACTTATTGCCCTGTTAGTGTATAACACTGTTCTGGGCAGTATACAGATAGAAACCAAATGAAATGGCACAGTAGCATAATCAAACATAATGAAATTAAAAGACAGTTGGCTAAAATAATCAACCATTAAACCCAGAGACTGAACAGCAATATAGGGTCAGCAAGTTCAGAAGAGGCTGCCACCAAAGGCTTCTCAGAGGAGATATTTCTTCAGCGGCCTCTTGGAATTCAAGAGGAAAGGGTGCCGGGGTAGCTCCAGTAGTAGATAGTTCCAAAGAGTTTGTGCCACCACTGAGAATGCCTGACTTATTGTTGAAGATGTCTTCAGGTAGACAACTTGAAGTGTCATCTAGATTCTTGGTGGATATGTGGTAGTATTTATGCATTTCCAAATCTCCACAAAGACTCCGTTCCTACAAATGGGGAAATATAACTGGCAAGGCCAGGTCAAGGACTGAATGCTGGAGGCAGGATCAGCAACAGTTTGCTGTCAGGTACTCTGTTTCATTTTTCTTCTCCCCTTTGCATCTCCCCTCCCCCCCCCAAACCACTGGGAGAAAGCCTCAATGACCTTCCTAAGGCAGCCACCAAGGAGTATTTGAGTAGAGAACTTGAAAAGAACAATGGGCACAAGTTGACTTGGGAGATGCTGCTCGTCTACATTTTCCATCCTTTCTCTTTGCCCCATCCCTTCCTATGCCCCATAACTGAAATTAGTACTGCTTCAGCCACAGACTCTGATGATTGACTCAATGACTATGCAGCAAGAAAGGCAAGAAAGAATCATTTCTACATACACTCCTTCTCTGTCGCCATCAGAACAGCATCTTCCTTGGTGCTTCTTCAACTTTCCTCCATTTCTAATTCGACTGAACAACAGGGATCCCTGATGGTGCCGCGCCACCATGTTAACTCTTCTTTGCTCTACCTGCTCTACCTCATGTTCTCCCCAGAAATGCACAGATGCCTGCAATTCTGTCCAGATGTATATATTTATCCCACGCACATTCCTAACTTGCTGTATTTCTAGAGCAATCCTACTTTGAGTTCATCCAGCTTTTTTGTCGCTTACGTCAGTAACTGGCAGAATGAGTTCAGCAACGGAATGCATACATTGCCACTGTAGTACTGTATGTGAAGTTGTATACACTTTTCAGATCATGCACAAATGGGTTTAAGTCTTGAGTAAATAAGGGCTTTACCGATCCTGAGCAAACTGGGTTTTCCCCTCATTATTGCTTGTGAAGGAAAGTGCTATTATATACAATAGTACAAGCTCACTTCAATTTAATGTGAACACTTTTTTCATGTACTGTTGCTCACTCTTCACCTACCAAACAGCTCTGTTCTGTTGCACTTTAAATGACTTTCTTTGTAAAATTCCAGGATTTCTTGCATGATGACACCTCTGGGAAGTATAACATTTGTATGCAAAGTCTGAAAAACAAAGGAAAGGAATGGATTGCCAGCCCCAAACCCAATATGATGGAAGCGGTTCATAGGAAGGGACTCCCCCAACAACAACATTTGAAGACTCCCCTTTGGAAAACACACACTTATCCTTCCAAGACCCTGCAGATTTCTTCACATTTCTTATGATATTGCTGCCCATCATCAACTCAATCCTGAGTTACAGTGACAATACTGTACAACAGGCCTGCCCAAAGTCCGGCCTGGGGGCCAAATCTGGCCCGTCACGCCACTCTGAGTGGCCCGTGGCTGGCTGGCCCACCCCTCCTCTGCCCCATGTTTTTTTTAAAAAATCTTCCACCAACACCGACACCGCCGGGAAGCTTGAGGGGCTGGGTGGGCCGGCCAGCTGGTGAGCAGAAGCTTGTGGGGCTGGGTGGGCGGGCGAGGTGGTGGGCCACCACCACCAGCACTGCCAGGAAGCTTGTGGGGCTAGGCGGGCCAGCTGGCCAGCCATCACGCAGGCTGCTGCCACCGGCACTGCTGGCAACCATGTGAGGCTGGGCGTGAGTGCGGGGGTGGCACGCAGGCAGGCCGCCACCACCGGCAACACCGGGAACCTTGTGAAGCTCGGCGCATGTAAGGGGTCAGTGGGTGGGGCTTATGGGTCAGTGGGTGGGGCTTGCAGTGGGGTGGAAGGGTCAGGGAGCATCTGGCCCCTGACACATTCTCAGCCACCAAATCTGGCCCTCCTTACAAAAAGTTTGGGCACCCCTGCTGTACAAGGATTTGCAAGGTATGTGAGGGGTTGAAGAAGGGCACTACCAGTGCCTCCTTGTGACTGTTCATGATCATGAATCATGGTGACCTGGGTTTGAATTCAGGTCTCTCCAGCCTTAGTCTATCCATTACAAGCAACCACTGCCCCTCTATTTAAATGATTACATTTACATATACCATCCAATCACTTCTGACAAGATGAGGCTTTTTAAGATTTCATCATTTCCCTGCTGTTAATAGTAGTGATTAGAGATGGGCACGAATCAGAAAAATGGCATTTTGTTTGTCGTTTGTCGTTTGGAGGGTCCGTTTCGGTTCATTTCCGTTTTTTGTGAATTTTTTGAAAAAATTCATTTTTGTTTTCATTCGTTTTGTTACCATTTTGTTACCATTTATTTCATTTTTTGTGTTTTTTTAGGATTTTAAGCAATTCACTCATATTGCAGTAACGGAAATGAAACGCACGACAAAATTCTGGTGTTTCTGTTCATTTCATTTTATTTTGGAGATAAAATTTGTTTGTCGTTTCGTTACGTAATGAAACAAAAAAACAAAAATGGAAACAAAAATTGTTCGTTTCGTGCCCATCTCTAGTAGTGATCCTGAGACCTTCCGGACTTGTTTAGGGCAGGATATTAAAAGGGCCCTAACATATTTGCCAAATCGAAGAAAGACAAAAGGAAGGAGTAAGGGGAAATGCCTGATCCGAAACTGAGGTCCAATTAATACCTCAGAATTTTGAGGACTTCAGAAATATAACCTGGTACTTTGCTTTTTTTTTTTTTCCAGAGTGGACAACAAAGCTGCTCAACAATACATTTTTAGTTGCTTACTCACTCACTCACTCATAGTAGGTATAATAAAACATTTGGAACTGTTCTTTAGAAGCATATTTTAAAAAGCATTTATAGACATTATTTAAACAGAAGAGATTGAAAGCAATTCCAATCCAGACCCAAATGCAAAGCCAGGCTTCAAGACCAGAATCCAGACTGAATGGTGCCCTGACAACTGATTGGAAAGGATCATGGTTGCTGTTATTGTTTATTATCCATGCTATTGTTCTTACTGTCATCACCAGGAACACCCTCAAAGATGGTGAACTAAGGGACAATTTTCCAAGGTCTTTCAATTACTGGAATTTTATTCACAGAGAGTAACAAAATCAAGTACAGACTGCCGAGCTTCAGGAGTGATTTTGTCCTTGGTAGAAGGTTATGCACGCTAGGAGAGGGTGGCTCCTTGAAGGCTTGGGTTTATTTAAGGTTCACAGATCAGAAGCACCTTTGTCACAGCCTATGAAGATAGCTCACTGCGGACCAGCCCCAGAGCAAAGAATGTGGCAGACAGATGTCTGTATATGTCTGTTTTGAACATGCAAAATTGGTTGGCTTGTTGTTTCAGACCACTGTCGAGCCCTGTGAGGGAGAGGATAATAAATTATATCCCCCCTCTTTTTCTTTTTCTCAGAGGAAATCTTGTGGGATTTTTCGGCATGCCAACGCTGTTATCTACCTTTGGGCTAGAGTATTATCAAGCGTTCGGTTTTGCTCCTCAGCAGGCTGGCTGGCCTGCAACGTATGATAACCTCTACTTATGAAACCTAGTACAGAAATTGCAGATAATAGCCCAGCTTAAAGGGTGAAAAGCAAAGAGCAAAGGGTTCTGGTTTTTTTAGTCTCTGGCGAGGATTATAGCCCCAAGCGCATAGCACCGATCTGTGCGTTTCTGTGTGTAGTCTAGGTTAAATACGAATAAATAGCAAAACATTCACAAAAAAGAAGTAATCCTTGAAATTTGCAGCATTGAACCTGTTTGTTGGGCAGATTTGGTTGGAAATACAGTACAAGTGAAAAGACAAAAGGGACACATTGGTCTATGAGGAATTTTCTTGTTGGGTGTGGGGGAATGGTGGACTTCAGTAGGACGTCAATTGTATCTTGTTTTATCCACACAGAGCAGGATAAGGAATTATAGTAGTCTTCTCCTTCCCAATGTTCTCCAAAGGATTGATGGGAATAATGTTTGCGAATAAAATTGCCAGATTTTGCACGAAAGCTATTTAGTAAATGATGTCATTTACCAAAAGTCAGAAAGATTGTTGCTTTATTTTGGAAACGGAAGCCCCTGATTGCTTATTGGCCTCTTGCTTTGTAACCAGAGAGTTCCTCTCTATTTTGCATGTGTGTTGGGCCTTTATTCCTGAAACAGAACAGAGACAAGAGATTTTATTTTATTTTATTCATATCAGGGAGACATTTAGTGAGGGAAACGTTAGGAAGGCAAAGAATTGTGGGGGCTTTTAAATTCAAAATCAAGGGATCATGTTAGGACAGCTGGATCAATGGGAATGGGGAATTTGGTAAATACTATTTCAGTCTTTAGACTACATCTCCCAGAAGCACCCAGCCAGCTGGTTCTTGCACAAATCTTTTGTTTTGCTTTGTTTTGTTGTAGTGGATAAATAGCCATTGTTTGCTGGTTGGAGGCATGGGGACCCTCTGGGTTATAAGAATCCACGCCCACTTCTGATAAGGCTGTATTTTCCCTGCCTCCTATTTTCTAGAGAGTAGGGCAATAATCCAACACAGAGGATATCATGTCATGTACCATCAAAGCTGTATCTGACATTAACACATTTATTTCTGCAATTTAACATAGAAACTGAATGATCAAGTCCTGAATGTATGTTTTCTGCTATCCTAATGTTTTTCCCCCTTCAGGCACGTGGTTTCTTCATAACATGGTCCAACTAGCAAATGAAGCACATTTTTAACCTTCTAATGACCAATCCCCAACAAAAGCACACTGATTTGCAAACAGAGAATGAGCCAAGCTTATGCTAAGACAATCAGACTTCTTATAATTTCAGGGAGTTTCATTTCCCACAATGCCCCACCCATATCATCCAGTTTTGACTTTTGTCATGCCGAAAGTTTATTATAAGTAAACAGAAGTTTCACACAAGAAACCCAGTGGAGCCTGTGTAGATGTCAATGGTCCTTTGGCAACCAAATCGTAAATGATCATTTGGGTTTTGCTTCATCCTTGTTGCTGCCATATTTGAGCACAGTTTTGCTTGTGCAAGCACAAAGCCACAGGGCCCATGTTTTCATTCTACCCCTTAATTACTCTTACCAGTCTGATGATTTCCATTTTGCACACGTGGCCATCTTAGGGCACATACAGTTGGAAGGAGATGGAACTCGCCCTCATTCTCATCTCCTTGCTAAGAGCAGGTAATTATCTCTGCATTCCTGAAGGAAGGTTACAATAAATATGGCTGTCATTTTTCATTACTGCACAGTGAACAAAGAAAGTGAAGAGAACAAAAGAGAATGAGATTATAGCAACCTATGTAGGGGTGTGTGGATTGCTGAGAATATGGACAAAGGGGAGGTCTTTGTTACTGGTTTTTCCTTGAGACACAAAGCAGCAGAACCCTTGTTGTTATAAATCACTATTATTTTAAATCCAGAATTCTTCTATCTCCAATTGGGCTATTCAGTTTTAGCATTGATGACTATGGTGGTTGGTGGTGGTGATCACAGAAATGATGGAGGTGATGATGATTATGACAATGGATTTTTCCAATTGGTAATGCCGCTGTTTCCTCTTCTCAAATATGAAGAGGTGTTCTGAAAGTGTAGGCACTGAAGAAAGTTGTAGTAAAAAATTCGTTACCAAACCAGAATGTACAAATGTTAACTTTTTAAAAAACTACAACTAGATTATTATTTTTTGAATGACAACTACCAAATTGTCAACTGCTTCTGGGACTTATCATGTAAAAAGGTACCATTTGCAAGCTCTGATCCAAAATTTTGATATGGTGTCAAATAGGCTAAAATAAATCCAGCTGGGGTTTCTAAATGGGTATTAAAACTAGACATAAAAACTGCCTCTTGAATTTGACCCTCTTAAGACCACAAACTAACTTTCATTTGTTGTATTTGCAATGGGTCTGAATGATAGCTCTCAGGTTTTAGGGGGCCCATTAACATTTCAGAAAACTGCCTCTTGATCTCAAGTTGTGCCCTGAAATCTCAGGAAATTGAGTGTTGCTGGCCTGGTAAACTTAGGCTGATACTTCATGTCCCTCTTGCTGCAGTTCACGGCCCCACTGGAGACCGGTTCGAAGGAAAGGAACCTCACGTCCTTGTGAGGTCGATCCGAGTTCGCCCCGACCACGCCCCCTGAACTGAGCTCCAAGCGGGGTGAGAGATTCCCGTCCTGGAGCTTGGGAATCTTTTCAATCCCCTTCTCGATCCGCCCCCAGGGGATGTGCGGTTCATCTTAACCCACGGCGGCAGGTTGCTCTGGGGCAGCCGTGGAAGTCGACGGCTGGCCGGTGTCTTCACCTCGTGCGCTCATCGTGCCTCGCGTCCTCACCCGCAGTCTCTCGCTCGCCTGGCCAGGCACCTGGATGACCTGACAGGAGGATTCCAAGGCAGGCTACTGGAGTCACTGCTGCACCCACAGAAGCGGTGGCGATGGTGGTGGTGGCAGCACCACCACCACCACCACCCCACCGGGCATCCTGGTGTTGCCAAAAGCAGAGAAAACGCAGTGGCGGCAATGGGACTGGTGGCAGCGGCGATGCCGCTTCAGGAGACTGGTTGCATGGAGGGGGGAGAATATCTCGTTACAGTTCAGCACGAGGATGGCAAAGGCAGGAAGATGGAGCAATGCACTGTGTTGTTCTGAACACGCACACAGGAGAGAGAGAGAGAGAGAGAGAGAGAGAGAGAGACTGGGGTGGGTGGGAGGGTAGGGGAAGGAGAGGCGAGAGAAAGAGGCAGAGCAGGCGAGAGGCTCTTGAAATGCTAAACGTGGATCGAGGACGTGTGGTTAAACTACTGCCAGATTCAATCAGCATGCCCGTGAGTACAGAGAAACAGGGGCAGAACCGGCATTAGGTCACGTGACTAAAACCGATTTCAACACTGAGGCAAGTTCACCTCTGCACGAGGAAGGATGTGAAGTAACCGTCTTAGTCTGACTTCAGTTCTACAACTTCAGTTGGCAGGAAACAGATATAGGGGAGAGGTGAAGGAGGAAACTAGACATGGGCATGACTTGGTGAAATTGTTGTTTCCGTTTTCGGATATCGTTTCCATTACGTAATGGAAACGGTAACGACAATTAAGCTGTCAGAACTTGAACTCGAACCGAAAAAAGAAAAATTGGGTCTGATTTGTCGTTGTCGTCACAGAAAAAAAGTTTTAAAAATAAAAAAACCCGATTCCCGGCCAAAAAAGCAGGCAAAAATATGCCTGCCTGAGGGCACCTACCACAGGGGTGGTTTCTGGGGGGGGGTCCCCAGCCTTCCCCCCTCCTGTCCTGGGCTGCTGGTACCGGGCTGGGAGGGGGCATCCTCGGCGTCTCCATTTGCCATGCGGTGCGGGGAGATCCAAAATAGTGTCCACAATATTTCTTTTGAAATCGTGGTCCAAAAAACCACCAAAGCACCACAGAAACATGTGAAAATTAGCTATTTTAAATGCTTGAATTTTTACAGTAGCAGCAGTGGGTTTTTTATAGCAGTAAAAGGTCACACTGATTTTATTTTATTTTATTTTTATTTTTATTTTTTTACACCTGCGCAATGATGGGCTGGCCATGGGATGGGACCATGCAAATTTCTGGACCCATTCTACCAATTGCATGGCCAGGTTTTGACTGACACTTCTGGATGTGAAGGGGGCATAAAAAGCCGAGGCACTCCCAGAAGAGTCACAGTCTGGGCTTGGATATGGGTGGGAGAGGGCTGTGTGTAGCTGGCTGCTGTGCTAGACTAGTTTCGATTTCGCGGAGCCTTTAGATTTCAGTTAGGCAGGCAGGGAGGGAATTGATTCAATTGAATTTTTAGGAAATAATAATAATTCCTTTCATTCTCTGTCTGCTGTGGGGAATAGCAACGCAGTTTATTCTTTTTTATTCTCTTGCAGTTTGTTAGGATTTCTTTTCTGATAGTGCTTCAAATGGGGGGAGGTTTGAGTGGGAGGGGAGGTGTGGATTTACTTTAAAAAATTCATTTGCTTGGTGGCAAGCCAAGGTCCTTTCATACCCTGCCTGCAGCTCTGCTGTGGGTGCACTGCCCACTTTGTTTGCAATAAAAATTGCAATTGCTTTATTCGATGCAGTCTTGTGCAGCAAGTCAGTTTAAAGTGTTTTCCGCCTGCTCTGGGTCATTGCGGGACCTGCGCCCGCTGCCTGAGCGCCCACGTGCCCGCGTGCCCGCCCCTCCCCCCTGCTGCTGCCGCCGCCCACCCATGCCCCCCCGCCACCCCGCCCGCCGCCTAGGGCGCAAAAACACCTAGCGCCGGCGGGACACCACTCGCTGGGATGTCAAAACGCGTGAAATCACGGCGGCGGTAACAACAAATGACAAACGACACGATGAAACGACAAATTTTTAAAAAATTTCAGAAAAAACGGAAACGACCCGAAATGGACCCGACAACTCGAAAAAAAATTTCTGGTCGTGCCCATCTCTAGAGGAAATCTATAGGTGAAAAAAGGGACAATCATCCTCCATTTACTTCTATAATGGGAGCTGATCACTCCTAGGACCAGTTGTCCTGTGAGAAGAAGAAACAGGGCTTTCAGAGATATGAAGATGGGGCGAAATGTATGTTTCCTGACAGACAATAATGGGAATACTGTATTTTTATTTGTTTTATTTTAAGTATTTTACCCTGCCTTTCTCCTTGAAAAAAGGACACAAGGCAGGTTACAGTAATGAGGGATAATATACAGCCCAGTACCATGAATTAAGACATGTTCAAGTAATTGAGAACAAGTAATTGAGGGACATCTTACAGCATTAATAAACATTACATTAAAGCTACAATGCTATAAGTAGTTATAAACACAAAGTCTATGTGAACCTATAAATTCATATGAAATACACATGGTAGTCCATCATTCAGGGAAAGCTCGCCTGAAGAGAAAGGTATTTTCCTGTTTCCGGAAAGACATCAGAGATGGGGCAGTCCTGGCCTATAGTGGGAGGGAGTTCCAGAGTCTGGGCACAGAAGTTGAGAAGGCCCTTTCATGGGTTCCCACGAGATGTACCTGTGAGGGTTGCAGGATGGAGTGAAGAGCCTTTCCTGATGACCTCAACACCTGAGTCGGTTCATACTGTGGGATTTGATCTTTGAGGTAGCTAGGACCCAGGTCGTATAGTGCTTTGTAGGTCAAAGATAACCGGCTCAAGCTTAATCCGGAGAAGACGGAGGTTCTGTTCTTCGGGGCGCCTTCGTCTCGGTACAATGGCCCCCTCCCTAGTCTGGGGGGTACTTCCCTCCAGCCTACAGACAGGGCCAGGAATCTGGGCGTGGTCCTGGATTTGGCCCTCTCCCTGGAAGCCCAGGTGATGGCCGTCTCCAGGGCCACTTTTTTCCATCTCCGCAGGATCGCCCAGATCCGTCAGTACCTTGACGAGTCCTCCCTGAGGACAGTCGTGCAGGCCCTGGTGATCTCGAGGATCGACTATTGCAATGCCCTCTACATGGGGTTGCCCTTGGCCCTGGTCCAGAGGTTACAGCGGGTGCAAAATGCGGCGGCCAGGCTGGTGGTGGGTGCTCGTAGATTCAAGCACATCACCCCAGTCCTGGTCCGCCTGCATTGGCTCCCCGTTGTCTTCCGGATCAGGTTCAGGGTTCTGGTCTTGGTTTTCAAGGCCCTCCATGGCTTGGGACCAGGATACCTGGCGGAGCGCATCTCCCTGAGGGCATCCGGATCCAGACCCACGAGATCGTCGCAGGCGCGCTCCTTGAGAGTGGCCACACCCAGAGAGGCGCGGAAAACGCGTACACGGAACCGCGCCTTCTCTGTGGTGGGGCCCTCGCTCTGGAACCATCTCCCTCCTGAGCTGTGCCTGCTGGAGTCCCTGCCCGCCTTTAAGAGGGCTTTGAAGACCTTCCTCTTCAAAGAAACATTTGGTGTCCTCATTAGTTAGTTTCTCTTTCTTTTCTTTGCTCTTACCGTCTGCCGCCATCTTGCCTTCCGCTGCCCTTGCTTGGTGGCCTTGTTATTTTTAGCTTTTTAGCCTTTTTAGCTTTTTAGCTTCTTGCGCTGTTAGCCACCCAGAGTTCCCGTTGGGAAGATGGAGCGGGATATAAGTATTTAAATAAATAAATAAATAAATAAATAAATAAATAAATAAATAAATAAGCACCTTGAATTGTGCTCAATAGCCCCAGTCAGCAATCTGGCTGCTTCATATTGCACCCGTTGAAGTTTCATTTTTCCACTATCCTCACCTTCATTCACTATGAACTTGTCTGACCTGTGCTATTTAGTTAGTTTACCTAGGTAAGGTATTACTTGCTTATCTCACAGCATTAATTTATTCTACGTCCTTCAATAGCTTAATAGCTTATCAGGTTATTCCAGTCAGCAGACCTGGAGGCAATTAGAGTGTCATTTTCAGTAATAATGAGTTTACTTGAGAAGTTATGATGAGCTGTTTTATTTCTTCAGTTGTAAAATAAAGTCCAGTTCCTCTTACAGAGATACTTACAAATGGAAATAACTTCTCAAGAGCCACCAAACTCTCTGGTCTATCATGAAAAGCCATTTCAGGATAACTCAAGGGTGGCTTTTTCTTCCTCATATGTTCCCTCCGCCCATGCCACAAATCCCATCCCCTCACCTTCCATTCTGAATGGTCTGTGTCCAGTTTTCTGTCAGGTGGAGGTGATTTATGGCTCTAGAGATTCGGTGGCAAAGTCCCTGGCAGGTTGTTCCTTTCTGTTCATTTAGGGACAGCATCACAGTTTAATTATTATCGCTCTTGTTCTCAGCTGACAATTGCTTGGTTCAGTGTGAAATTGGGGAAATAAATACCCTGCCTTCTCATTCGCATGTTCAGTTGGCAAGCTGAGAACTAACAGCTTCTTTTTAAGAAGAAACAAGAAACAAGGAAACACCCCAAATTCTAATTATTTCCTCCATCATGAGCTTTGTTCCCACAGGAGAAACCTGAAAGTGAACATCAGTGAGGTATTTGGATCCAGGATTCCGGATCTTGGCAGGAGGCAGAAAAGGAGGTATGATTTCACATTTATTTATTTATTTATTTATTTATTTATTTATTTATTTATTTATTTATTTATTTATTTATTATTTTCCCATTCTTGCATATTTTCAACATGAAATTGCAAAAACAAAAGGCAATTTTCAAATATTTTCAAAGGTTTTGTGGCCACTTTCCCTTAATATTTCAAAATATCAAAAATCTTATCAACACAGATTAAACCTTCATTTTTTTCAGAGATGCAGAAGGGATTGGTGCCTTTGCTGTACACATCCTTTGACCCACTTAATTGTTTATTGCAAGTCACTCAGCTATAGAATTAATTGAGTTGTGCCAGAAATGTATAGCTGCCTAGCTGCCCTAAGCATATCCAATCTCGCCTGATTTCGGAAGGTAAGCAGGGTCGGGCCTGGCTAGTACTTGGATGGGCGACCACCAGGGAATACCAGGTGCTGTAGGCGCCTGGAGTAGGAACTGGCAAACCACTCCAGTATTCCTGCCAATAAAACAACATGGAGATGGGGTCATGAAGAGTCGGTCACGACTGTAATGACAGAACACAGAGAAATGTATAGGCAGTCCTTTAGAACAATCACACACATAATGGAAATGTGCAAAATTCCACATTTTCTTTACTAGGCTTATCTCTAGTAAAGAATTGTTTTGTTATTCTGTACATCTGAAAGTTAGTGGGAAATTAGCAGGGTGGAAGGAAAACAGAAGATAGCACTTTTTCATGGAAGGGATGTAAAGTAAAAACATCTCCACATGATATGTTGTGATATTCACTTGTAGGACTTGGTTACTACAATCGATCAGTAGTGGCCAAACTTTGGCCTTCTAGATGTTGTGGTCCAGAACTTCTGGAGGGCTGAAGTTTGGCCACCCCTGCAATAGATGAAAACATGAGGGGTCGCTAAATCCCTATCTAGTTTGTCCCAGTGACCAAATAGTCACAAAGGGAAGAGCCAAAGTGGTACAGAAAATCAAGATCCAAATGCAACTTATAGGTTAAAAAATAGGAAATTCACAAACATAATATACAAAATTGCAGATTGTGTGGTGAATGCTAGCTGTGTGACCTGCTGGCTGAAACCGATGGTCTGCACAGCAGATCAAGTGGTCAAATTCATGTTCATGGAGCAGTTCATCATAATCCTCTAACTGGCCAGTGGCCAGATGTAATTGGGTAGGTTGCCATTACTCTGAGGAGGTGGTCTACATTGTCATCCTCAAGGAGATCTTTTTGGCAGCCAAGAAAAAAGCTCCAGTTAAGGATTGAATGGGGAATATGACCTAAGAGGGAAACAGCATGGGATATGACATTCTTTGATTTGTCATCCTGCATGGAGCAGGGTTTTGGACTTAATGGACTTGTAGCCCCTTTCCAACTTTACTGTTCTATGATTCTATGATTCAGGACATGCCAGAGAAAAGTTGATTGGAGGAAATTTCTGTCAAGGCCTTCAAAAAAGCAGAGGGGTTTTGGCAGTGAACAAATCCAGCACCTTCAGACTGTCTTGTGATGGAAAGTGCCTGGACTAGTGTTTGGGCAGTGACACTGGTGGACCAAGAGACCCCTAGGTGTGGTGAGTACCTGTGTGAGTCAACCAGCAGCCTTTGACAGATTCCAGCCGTGGAAGGATGTTGTTGATGTCTTGAACCCTTGAAGGGAGATGTAGGTAGTCCAATGCGTACATGGAAACAAAACACCAGTTGTCCTGTGCTGGGTAAATCTGAAGGTGTCCTACATGGAAAGGTCCACATGGACAGGAGAATCCCTACTGGCCTCTTTGAGGTGCTATTGGGAAATACCTGACCTGGCCTTGAGAGCCTGATTGAGCAGGGGGAGGTTACGTGGACCAAAACAGCCACAGATGAGGCTTAGGAGTACCTCTTCAGTCATGGCTGATGTAAAGCCAAAGGGAGGCATAAGGAGGATTGATATCTAATTCCAAGTTCCAGGGTGGACTCTTTTATACAGTGATGCTGGAGAAGTTGTGGGAATGTAACTTGCAGTCCCCAAAACTCTTTACATTGAAGTCCTCCAGTTGGCAAAACATCCTTACAGCATAGAATCACAGAATCATAGAATCATAGAATCATAGATTTGGAAGAGACCTCAAGGGCCATCCAGTGCAACCACCTGCCATGTTGGAACCCCCATCACAGTATTTCCGACAGATGGCCATCCAGCCTCTGCTTAAAAGCCTCCAAAGAAGGAGACTCCACCACCCTCCATGGCAGCATATTCCACTGCCGAACATCTCCAACCATCATGAAGTTCTTCCTACTCTTCAAATGGAATCTCTTTTTGTGCAGTTTGAAACCATTGCCCGCATCCTAGTCTCTTAAGCCATGGAAAACAAACCAGTCCCTTATTCAATATGACACAAACCCTTGAAGGGTGACTGAAGGCAGAGCCCTTCTCCTGGGAGAGACCAGATGCTGCAGTGGTTTCATGTGCTGATGGGAGGGCTTGCACGCAAGTGGAAAAGTTGACCTTTTGTGACCTGAATGGCAAGATGACACAAGAGCAAGGGAAGGCCAATACCGACACCCTTGGTAGAAACCTAATTCTACTGGATTGCTCTTGATATTGTGGACCTCTTAGAGAAGATGACCGTTAGCCACCACACTCACATTCGGGAAGCCAATATTTACAAATCCCAGAAGCAATAGACCTCTGAGTTGTGACCATGAGAGTTGTCACCTGAGAGCCTTCAGGCTCTTTGTGTGACTAGGTCTCCCTAAAGAAACTGACATAGATCAAGGAGTGCATTTTGCAGAACAAACCCTGAAACAAGTGAGGGTCCAATCGGGCTTAAGCCCATTTCATGCACTTCCATTCTCAAACCGCTGGCTTAGTGGAGCAAGTCAATAAGACACTCAAGAGGATGCGGTAGACGTGAGTGGCCTCCATTCCCATCAGTGGCCTTTTTTGCTGCTCCCAACTTGACTTGCTGCTTTAAATACAACACTGCGGCACTTACTCAAGCAGCTGTGGCCTCAGAGCTCCCCACATAGGTTTTGGCCCTATCTCAGAAATGGAGATGCTGTTGACCCAAGAGTGCAAAGCCCAGCAGAATTTGCTGAACTCATAGCACATATCATTTTAGTTTTCCAGAGGCTTACATATGCATATACAATTTCATTTTCTGTTGTTAACGCCTTGTCTTATAATGAGAATCTCTTGCTGTCATTCATCAATACAAGCCCTGCCAAGCCCAATGGAATAATTGGTCTCAAGTGTTTATCAGAAATAATAATGTTATTATTTTCTCTCCATGCATCTTGAAGTTGCAAAGCCTCAAATGGGATTAATAGAAATTTTAATTAAGATATGGAAATAAGCTTCTTTCTCTCACATGTAGACATAAAGCTACATAGCTTTTTCTTTAATAATTGCCACAAAAATGTGGCCAACCTGCTTAGAATTGGTGGAGCAATTATTTTCTTTAATATACACAGCATTTTAGGGCCAATTCTCATCACAACTAAAGGCAACCTGGGACTTTTTTTCCCTGGCCTAGATTTATTTGTTTATGTAATCATGACAACCATGTATCTTCCATTCAAAGAGCATCCTCAGAGCAACAAAACCATCAGTAAAACATTAAAGAAATAGCAGTTTAAAAATTAAAATGTAACAGCCAATTGCTTGTGGTGAGTAGGGCGGTTACTTCATGTCCTTCTTTGTTCTGCAACAAGTGTTGTACCGTGACAGCATTGGTCACGATCACGTGGTTTTGTCCCTGTTTCAGTGTTCCCATGGTTGTGATCATTTGTCTCATGACAAGTGTTACCTCACAGTCTTATACCGTGACAAACACAGCATTTGTCTAGCTTCCTTTTTCCTTTTCTTTTGGGCTTAAAAAAAACTTTTTCGATATTTTGAATTACTGGTGATCAGGGTTTCATACACCAATGCAGCAGAGTCAAATAAAAACAACAACCCAGATGCAGTTTTCTGAGAGAAACAAATGTTTTGTTGCATGACAGTCATAGTGTCTTGTCTCAGAACAGAAAGCGGGAACAAAGAGTGACAAGGGAAAACCCTACCAGGTACAGGATTGTTTCGCCTAGCACCTGTTCCGGGGGCGTGGTCAAGACAAATGTCAGTAGTTGTGTGACAGACATGAAGTAACATTTTTGTACCTCACAACACTAACAGAGACAAAAGGGACGTGAAGTAACCGCCTAGGTCTGTTAGGGTCTGAGGGCAGTCATGGAGCCAATTGCAGTTAGCTGGTCATTAGTGGCATCCCTTCTTCCCACACATGAATTTTCAGTTTCTAAACAGGAGTGGAGAAATCATTAGATGCACAGAACTGGAAGAGACCCGATAGATCTTCAAATCCAGCTGCTGCCAAGCAGGCAGTGTGAGGAATCATATTCTCAATATCTGGCTCCATAGCCAGATGGCTAAACCACTGAGCTACCCATCAGTTCTTCTGTTTCTCACTTCCCTCTAGGTAACATGCAGCAACAGCTCTAGCTTACTTCGCAGCAAAGCATCTACCCACACCTCTTTCAAGATATAAGTCTTGGTCAATAAAAAAAAGTCAGAAAATAAGTCAGCAAGTGCCATTTTGCCTCTTTATAAATCTAAGGTGAGGTCCCATCTGGAGTATTGTGTACAGTTCTGGTCACCATACCTCCAGAAGGAAGGTGGAAAAAGTGCAGAGGAGGGCAACCAGAATGATTAGGGGACTGGAACACCTTCCTTACCATCACAGGCTGCAACAGCTGGGCCTCTTCACTCTTGAACAACAGCACCTAAGAGGTGACATGATTGAAGTTTTTAAAATCATACATGGTGTGGACAAAGCAGATGAGGAAAAACTGTTTTCCTTATCACACAATGCTAGAACTAGGGGGCACTCCATGAAACTTTTTGGGTGCTAGATCTCAAACAAATAAGAGAAAGAACTTTTTCACCCAGAGATCACTGAGATCACTGGTCTGTGCAACTCCCTGCCAGAAGAAATGGTGACAGCTGTCAGCCTTGACAGCTTTAAGAAAGGATTGGACAAGTTCATGGAGAACTAGGGTATCAATGGCTATTAATGCCTAAGGACAACCTCTAGGTTGGAGAGATAGGCAGGATATCTCTCAATGCCATTTGCAGGGAATCCTAAGCAGGTGAAGACATCTGCTTGGGAATACCCTGAAGCAAATGGTGAACCACTATATGAGACTAAATGCTGAACTGGATGGGCTGTGGCCTGTTCCACAAGGCTGTTCTTGTGTTCTTATGTTCTCATGCTCCTTCTACATGCACCCACCCTGGGCAATCTACCAAGTGCCTACCACAAACATTGCCAGGTCTAAGGCTGTTGGCTGAAAACTCAGTGGAATTATTATGCTTTTTGAGGTCTCAGGGGAAGAGACAGATCTCAGAAAGTGAAGCTATGGGAGGAACAGTGTGCTAGATTTGTGTGCTTGTACGTGTGTGTCTATGAAGTGGCTTTAGATCAGGGACATATATTTCCATCCATTCCCAGCTGATGCCAAGGTCTACTGGCTCAGCACAAAAGTTTGTATTATGTGTACGTAATATTGTTGATATTGTTATGTGGGTCTCCTTACTGGGAGAAAAAGGCACAGAATTGAAACCAATAAGCATATGAATAAAAACTCACTGGCTGGTCAACTCTATGGCAAACCTCTATGATGAATAAGTGACCTCTAAAATATCCTGCCGTCAACAGCCCAGCTTAGCTCTTGCAGATTCAAGCTTGTAGATTCCTTTATAGAGTCAATCTATCTTACATTTGGTATTCCTCTTTTCCTGCTGTCTTTAACCTTTTCCAGAAATATTGTTTTTCCCCAGCAAGTCTCGTCTTCTCACAAAGTGGCCAAAGTGCAACACTTCTGCTCCATCATTTTTGCTTCTAGGGAGAGGTTAAGTTAGATTTGACTTCATTGTGCACAACTGGCATGCCAAGAACCCAGAAGCAACCACAGCAGGACTGAGGACAGGAGAGGTAGGTATGTGCACTTCGATCCATCATGTAAACTGGAGCATGGCATGGCAGGGGATTGAGAATGTTGAACCATTTTTCACAACTGGCTTGTCCCAAAGCAGTTCTGGCTCCTTGCAATTATTTGCTTGACTACTCCCTGTAATATCATAAGGGCCTAACCTCTGCTTGCAGGCTTGGACCTTGAAATATCAAGGAACATAGTGCTGCTGACCTGTATCCACAACAACTTATCTATAACAGGCCATGCATACAATCTTCCTATGGAATTATGAGTTGAAAAAACCTCAATTCTAAAACTTGGGCCAACCATTTGAATCTTAAACCTGCAAAAAGAAATGAAGAGGCAGCTTCTTTTTGAGAGTCAGCAGAAAACTTGCCAGTAGAGATGGGCACCTTAGGCAAAATTACACACCATTTTGTTCATTTTGTCAGCTTACAAAACCTTATGAAACAGAACGAAACAGCAAACAGTGTGTTGTCAAGAAATAAAATGAAACACCATTTTTTTGTTTCAGAAATGAAACAATTCATCCTAACCAGCCATCTTGAGAACAGCCGTCTTGAGAACAGGAGGTTTATTTTTAAACTGATTGATGTGTTTTCCTTTCTTCCTGCGCCTCAGCTGTTGAGAACGCTTATCTCCGATCTTGATCTGCCTGAAACTATCCAGGAGCTGAGCTGTTCCCTTCACTGGCTGGTTGTTTTCCTTTCCTTTTTAAGTAGGACTGTGGTGGTTATTCTTTTAAATATTTTCTTTCCTTCCCTCACAATTCCAACCAGCTGAGTTTATCTCCCCGATCTCTCCGTGCAGCAACTAGCTATTAGGTTTCTAGCTTGTTTTCAGAGGGTTCTTTGCTTGAAAGCAAATCGATTGGAAGGTTTGAGGGGTTTTGATTTAGGGCAGAGGGCTTCCTGTTAAATGAAAAAAGGAAAGCTCCCCATTATTTATAAGCCTTACGATGCATTTTGTTTCATGATGAAAGTTCTTTTAAAAAAATCTGTTATTAACAAAACAAAATGAAATGAAGACTGAAACAAAACAAAACAAAACAAAACAAAACACTATATTTTTGTTTCATGCCCAGCTCTACTTGCCAGCCAGGTGTTCTTTTCTAGGTAATACTTCTCCATCTATTCAAAACTAGTTAGGCTTCATCTGTATTATGTCTAGTTTTGGACACCACATTTTAAGAAGGAGGCAATCAAACTGGAGCAAGTTCAGAGGAGGGCAACAAGGATGATCAGGGGTCTGGAAACCAAATCCTATTAGGAAAGACTGAAATAAATTGACCTGTTGAGCCTTGAAAAAAGAACCCTGAGTGGAGATATGATGTGTGTGTGTTGTGTCGTTACAGTCGTTACCGACCCTTCGTGACTCCACGTCCATGGAGTTTTCTTGGCAGGAATACTGGAGTGGTTTGCCAGTTCCTACTCCAGGCGCCTACAGCACCTGGTATCCCTTGGAGGTCTCCCATCCAAGTACTAACCAGGACTGACCCTGCTTAGCTTCCGAAATCAGGCGAGATCGGATGTGCTTAGGGCATCTAAAACAAAAAAAGGCACAGGAAAGGCAAGATCTGTTCTCAATCATCCCAGCGTGGAGGACACAGAGCAATGGGCTCATGTTACAGGAAGCCAAATTTCAGCTGAATATTAGGGGAAATGCCCCAACTATTAGAGCAGTATAGCAATTGCCTCAAGAGATGGCTTGTGCCCCAGCCCTGGAGGCATTCAAGGGAAAATTGGGCAACCATCTGTTAGATGTGCTTTGATCTGGATTCCTATCTGGAGCATGGAATTGGACTCAACAACCTTATACGCCCCTTCCAACTAGAGATGGGCATGACCAGGAAAAATGACGTTTCGAGTTGTCGTTTGCCAGGACAGGTCCGTTTTGGGTCATTTCCGTTTGTCGAGGAAATTTTCAAAAATTTGTCATTTCTGTTTGTCTTTTGTCGTTTGTCGTTTGTGTTGGGGTTGGGGTTGGGGTAAGTGGGCTCTGGGAGGCACCTCTCTGGGTGTCTCTGATGTCTGACCCACTAAGAAGGGAAGGGAAGGGAAGCATTTCGCGTAGCTGCCGCGTACCATACATTACATTATGTTAGGGTTGGGGGGTAAGTGGCAGAGGCACCTCTCTGGGTGCCTCTGACTCACTAAGAAGGAAAGCATACTGGCGTACTGGTGTACAGGTTAGGGGTAGGGGTAGGGGTAGTGGGCTCTGGCTGGGAGGCACCTCTCTGGGTGCCTCTACTGTGAGTCTGTGACCCACTAAGAAGGGAAGCGTACTTGCGTACGGATCTGGGTTAGGGTTGGGGTTAGGGTAAGGGCTAGGCTTAGGGTTACGGTTAAGGTTAGGGTGGGTTAGTGGGCTGCACCTCTGGGTGCCTCTGACCCACTAAGAAGGACAGTGTACTGGCGTATGGGTTAGGGTTAGGGTTAGGGTTAGGGTTAGGGTTAGGGTTAGGGTTAGGGTTAGGGTTAGTGGGCTTTTTATGCCCTCTGGCACATCCAGAAGTCTCAGTCAAAACCTGGCCATGCGATTGATGGAATGGCTCAAAAAATTTGCATGGTCCCATCCCATGGCCAGCCTATCATTGTGCAGGTGTAAAAAAAATAAAAAAAATAAAATCAATGGAGATGTTTTATTGCAAGAAAAACCCACTGCTGCTACTATAAAAAATCAGGAATTTAAAATGCCTAATTTTCAAATGTTTCTGTGGTGCTTTGGTGGGTTTTTGGACCACGATTTAAAAATAAATATTGTGGTGGCCATTTTGGATCACCCCCAACAACATGGCAAATGGAGACGATGAGGATGGCCCCCCCAGCCTGGTACCAACAGCCCAGGACAGGAGAGGGGGGAAGGCCGGGGACCCCCCAGAAACCACCCCTCTCTAGAAGGTACCCTCACTGAGGCAGGCATATTTTCGCCTGCTTTTATGGCCGGGAATCGGGTTTATTTTTATTTTTAAAACTTTTTTTCTGTGCTGCTTGGCATCGCGCGATCACCGCGATGCCATGAACGACAACAAAAAATCAGACCCAATTTTTTTTTTTTTTTTGGGTTGGGTTCGAGCTGGAGCGGAGTAATTCTCATTACTGTTACCCGTTACAAAAGCGGAAATGAGAATTTTGCCGCTCCGTGACCATGTCTACTTCCAACCCAATGTCTGCCTTGTCCTTCATGTGGAGGATGGACCTGATGGATGCAGACGTGAAGAATACACCTGCCTCCTAAACCTACATAGAGATAAGAACTTTGTGGTCCTCAGCCCTATGAGTTAACTGGGTCTGACACTCTTATAGAGGGTACAGAACACAAGGCAACAGGATTTGGGCTCATAGGACCTCTTCTGACTTATTGTTGTTAGGAGCCTTCTTGACTGTCTCCCTGTTTCTCATGGCCAGAACGTGGGTGGGGGGTGGAGGAGAAGGAACTTTTGCTTGACAATCCTGGAAGCTCCAGGTACACCACTTGCTGGAATCTTGTATCCTCACAATCCAACATGTTGGGTTCTTCTCATCTTCTCCCTGGAGGCACAAGTGCTGAAAATCCTTGTGCTTCTACTTCTTAAGGACAGGGTGATTGACTTGTCTTGCTAGGCTGAGTATGGGACATGACATCATTTTCAGTCCAACTTCTTTCAAAATCAAGTAGCAGAAAACTGACGGACTGCATGGGTTTGCTGAGACTGGTGGTTACCATTTTGTGAGTCTTTTTAAAAAAAAAACAGGCAGTTTAATGAGAGTAAATCTGCAAAGCATTAACAGGAATGTTTCTGAAGGAATCTCAACCAAATTAAAATTTCAGCTGAAGCCCAGCAGGGGATGGACAGGGGCAATGTTTGGATTTACTCTGGAATATGTATATATATTAAATATATATTTATAAGTGTAAAAAGCCACCAACTAGCCAAAGATAAGGCAGTTGCAGCAAATTGCACAGTTAAATACCATTATCTTGGTTTAAGCAGTACGGATTAACACTGTTTAATAGCAATTTATTAACGCTTACACATACATATATTTCATTCTCTTTTTGCCAGCTGTCCTCTTGAAATTAAAAAAATTATAATCACTTTCTAATCTCTTAACATGAATTTGAGAGCTAACTACATTCTAAAACAATTTTAATCAGTGGAGATTGTGGTCATACTCTCTGAGTCCAATTTAAACCTTTAGCAAACATGGGGTAGATAATGTAAAAAATTTCCTTCCTCCCTTCCTGTAGGCAACTTCATTGACTTCATTTTCTAAATCTATGTAGATTTGGGTCTTCAGAGAGGTTCAACAGGCATCTTAATGCCTCTTGGACTGTCTGGAATTCATCATGATAGCACGTCTGTTGAATTTCAACAAGGATATGTCTTCAAACCTTCATGGTAATTGTGTCCAACTGGATCACTGCCAAATATTAACTTTGAAAAGTGATATTCATTACAAGAACCTCCCATCGGACATGAAGAACTGTAATTAAGAATGCATTAGGTTTAGAGATGGGTACAAAATGAAAAACGAAACACTGTTTTGTCATTTCGTTAGGTAACAAATTACTTTGTTACCCTAAAGAAATGGTAGGATGCATTTTGTTTCATTTTGTTTCATCAAAAAACACAAATTTTCTCTCTAGAATGAAATGATTCATCCTAAAGGAATCAATGGCAGGGTTGCTCAAGCTCTTCCATGAAAGCCCCCAAAATTTGGAAAAGTTTGGAGGTCAGGGATCTGTGTTATTTATTATTTATTTATTATTTACACTTATATACCGCTCTATTTCCCATAAAAGGACTCAGGGCGGTTTACAACAATAAAAATAAAACAGCAAGTCAATACAATAGCTAAGAACAATAGTTTCCAAGAAAAATATTTCTAATTGGAATCAGAAGCGCCAGCGAGGGGGCCAGCCGTAACTCACCGGAGAGCTTATTCCACATAGTTGGTGCGGCAGGCATTCCTTGTTTTACGGGCCTCTCTTCACTGAAGCGGGTGGGTCGGGAGATCTGATTGTAGCTTCCAAAAGTTCCAGGGTTTTCCAACAGAAAGTGGTGCGGTCAAAGCGGCGCGCACCAACGACCAGCCTTTTTCCTGCAATCGCGGACAAGGGGCAGCGTTGCAGTAGTCCAGCCTTGACATTGTACCACAGCTTCACCTGACCACGGCCGACACCTGGGATTCCAGGGTCCCCTGAACCCCAAACCTTTCCTAGGAAAAAATATTTCAGAGCTGCTGCAGCATTCCGATCACTGAGAATTGCTTCCAAAGGACGGCACCCACTTTAGAGCTTCATCATTCAGCCCCCTGCCATTTTTGGCTCCCCTGCCATTTTGGCCCTTTAGGACCCAGGGAGCATAGTATTTTCTTTCATTTGGTTTCATTTCATAATAAAACTACTTTAAAAATTGCTACAAATGAAATGAAACTATTACAGAAAGAAATGAAATGAAATGAAACATTATTTTTCTGTTTTGTGCACATCTCTAATTAGTTTTCAGAATGGGATATTCAAAACCAGGTCAGGCAATGGGATCCTACCTCCAGATCCACCAAAATTCCATGGGTTCTTGGATGGTTCCATAATATGCATTGCAAATATATTCATGGCTGATATAGAACAATGCTTTCTTAACTGTTTTATCCCTAAAGCACTCCACTATTTGAGGTAAATTGATGACATGTTTTTGATTTGGGCCCCAAAAAAGAAAGCCCTAGAAAAATTCCACTGGGATTTAAATAACTTTCATCTGTTTATCAACGTCAACATGGATCAATCTGTACAACAGGTGTATTTTCTAGACACCACTGTGAAGTGACAGCATGGACATCTTAGTCCCACACTGTATCAAAAACCATTGATGGATGTACATACTGCATGTGTCCAGCTTCCATCCTGGGCACACAACAAAAACTGAGAGGGGGAAAATTTAGTCGTTGTAGTGCTGGAGGAGAGTTTTGTAGATACTTTAGACTGCCAAAACACACACACACACACACACACACACACAGAGAGAGAGAGAGAGAGAGAGACAGACAGACAGACAGACAGACAGACAGACAGACAGACAGACAGACAGACAGACAGAGGTCCTAGATCAAATCAAGCCTCAATTATCTCTGCATGCGAAAATGATAAAAATGAGGGTGTACTATTTTGGGCAGTGTGGGAACCTTTCTTTGCAGGGTATGTTTCAGTGAGAGTACACTCCCCTGACTTTTGCCACATTGGCATATCTGGAAGGAAGTGACCTTCTATTTCCCCCGATTTCTTCACTTTGAGGCAGGGCCAAAAGGCTTAAAGGGCACCTGCTTCCTATTAGAAGCAATGTTTTCATTAATGCTCCAATGGGTGCTTATAAACTTTAGATAAGAGAAATAAAAGGAAGGCTCGTGAGAGGAACACATTAGTCCTTTGTCTGCATGTGCCTGTTCTCAGCTGGCTCTGAGAAAACAGCATCTCAGAGTTCGTGCATGTGTTTTCCCATCCTCCTTCCCATAATCAAAATTAGTTCAGCTCCAGAACCTTTTCAGCGAACTCCCACAGGGCACATCAAGAGAAGGCAGGATGCTCTGTGTAAGAGAATAATGCTTGGGAGGGTACAAAGCAGCAGGAAAAGAGGAAGGCCAGATACAAGATGGATTGACTCACTAATGGAAGCCAACTGAGCTTTCAATTGCTGAGCAGGGCAGTTGAGGGCAGGACATTTTGGAGACTGCTCATTCATGGAGTCACTGCAGGTCAAGAGGGTGATGCCTAGAGATGGGCACGAATTGAAAAAATGATGTTTCAGTTTTTCGTTTTTCATTGTGGGTCCATTTTGGTTTGTTTTCGTTTTTGTGAAATTTTTGAAAAAAAATCATTTTGTTTTTTCATTTTTTGTTTTTACCTACTTTTTCCGTGACCATTTCCATGCGTGGATGTCCCGCAATGCCCCAGACCAGAGGGAAAACACTAAAACACTGCCCAGAGTGTAAGGCAGCCGCAGAGTGACTGCACTGTGGGGCAGGGGAGGGTACTCACCAAGAGGTACGCATGCACACAGGGAAACTACAAGAGAAATCTCTTCTTTCTCTCCCCAAAGAGCCAGGTGGCAGCCAGCAGGAACACAGAGACACACACCTGCCTGGCTGGCCTAAAATAACGAGTCACAGAGATAGCAATCCCACCCTAATTCCCACTGCAGACTGCAAGGAGGAGAGAGACTGCCAAAGCTTTTTATGTCCTCTGTGGCTGCCACACCTACCCAGTCTGCAACCTGGGCATGCTAATGGTTGAAATTGTCCAAAAATTTACATGATCCTATCACATGGCTTGCATCCATCTTGTGGCTGGAATCCATTTTGTGTCATCCTTAAAGGGAAAAGAAAAAATACATCATGATGGGAGAAAGACAAAAACAAACGTTTTAAGGACCGCAACCCCCTGGTAGGTAATAATTTCAAATAATTATCACTGCGTTTTTACGGATGACCAGGGTGTTTTAATACCCAAGAAATCAATATTAGGCATCTTGGAGCCATTTTGGGTTGATGTCCCCTGACTCCCCTTAAAGGAAAAAAAAATACAGCGATCTGAGAAAAGACATAAATGCACGTTTTAAGGACCCCCAACCCCCCTGATAGGTATTATCAGGCAGAATAAATAATTATTGCTGGGTTTTTACGGATATTCAGGATGTTTTTTAACATTTTAAAACAGCTCATTTCATTGAGTATCGCCATTAACGAAAACGTAACGTAACGAAACTAATTTTCATGGTTCTGTTCACTTTGTTCCAATTTCATCACAATTTTTTATTTGTTTTGTTACATAATGAAATGAATAACGAATAACCAAATGAATTTTTTTTGTTTCGTGCCCATCTCTAGTGATGGCACATAAGAAGAATCCACAGAGCTTAGGGAGCTGTTTTGGACCACACAAAGGTGCAATGCTTGTTAAAGGATTTTGGGAGGGCCAGTATCAAAAAGTTGGGAAGGAATATACTTATTATTCTGTGAACCAAGTGATTTCCCACACACACACAAATTCTCCTTTTTCTCCTTCTCACAATAGAGAGAAAAAAGAGAGAGAGTCCCAATATTTTTAACATGTCAATGAAAGTGGTAAACAGCCGTGAACTTGCTTTTCACCTTTTTAAATTTTGCACTATACCCATATAGGCAGAGAAGGTGGTGGTGGTAGTGGTGATGTTGACGACATATAGTTTATTGAGGGTTTTATAAAGCCCCTAGAAGGCTTGAGGAGTGGGGGAGAATGTAGATGGAGTATAACACAAATGAAAGGAAAACATGTCGCTGGCAAGCGAGAATATGACACCATCAGGAGAAGCAGCTGTAGTGATGGGTAGGGAGGGTGGAAAAACAAGATGTCTCTTTTATTTCAAAAAAAAAAAAAGAAATTAAGAGCAAAGCACAGATTTGGTAAGGAAATGAGCAGAATGAAAAGGTAATGACTAAATAAAACAGTGATGCTTCCCTTGCTCATGAAAAAGGGAGAGAAAAGAGAATATGTTGGCAAAATATTCTAGCTTTTTCTCCCATTCTTTAAAAAAATCTGCAGCATCCAACATAACCTTCATTCTAAACCAGGCATGTCCAAAGTCAGGCCCGGGGGCCAAATGTGGGCCATTTTCAAATTTTGAGCAGCTCACAGCCTCTTCTCCCCACCGACTCAGCCTGTCACAAATCCCCATCAGCTGGTCCCTCCCCACACCAGATGGAGATGTCAGCTTGCAGTTTTACAGTTTGCCTGTCCTCCCTGCCTCTGTCCATCTCCCCCAGCCACCTGCCCAGCCTACCTACCCCTGGCTCCATTGCTGCAGCATCCTCCCGCCCCCTTGCATGTTATAAAGTTTTGTCCAAAGTCCAGCACTGGTGCCAAATGCACCTGAATGGTTGGCCCCCACACATTTTCACCTCACCAAATCTGGCCCTCCTTGCAAAAAGTTTGGACACCCCTGTTCTAAACCCATGAGTCCAAACAGGTGCAATAGACTCCCCAGTCTCTTGTCCAACAGGATTCTGGGTCTCTCTTTCATTTTTTGGAGTTGTTGTTGTTGGTTTTATGTTATTGTTATGTTCCATCCAGTCCCCACCAACTCATGGTGACTCCATGAAGGACCCCTCACCCCCATCTGCCCTGCTCAGCTCTTATAAACTCAAGCCTCTTTTTTTTTTTTTAAGGAGACAGTCCATCTCATATCTTTTCTATCTCTTTTCCGGCTCCTTTCCACTAGAGACGGGTATGAAACAGGAA
Organism: Phrynocephalus forsythii; assembly: GCA_029282475.1. Lineage (NCBI taxonomy): Eukaryota > Metazoa > Chordata > Lepidosauria > Squamata > Agamidae > Phrynocephalus > Phrynocephalus forsythii. The sequence goes on along the minus strand of JAPFRF010000005.1, from coordinate 121,950,300 downwards.
AATAGTGTTTCATTGTGTTTCATTTTATTTCTTTAGTAGTTTCATTATGTTCCATTTGTAATGAATTTTAATGTAGTTTCATTACGAAATGAAACCAAATGAAATTAAACAAAACACTATGCACCCCTGGGTCCTAAATGCCCCAAATGACAGGGAGATTTCTCAAGCTCTTCCCTGTATGCCCCCCAAAATTGGAAAGGTTTGGGGGTCAGGGGCTGAGTTATTAAGCCCCAAAGGGGGTGCCCCTAGGAAAACATCTTTCTAACTGGATTCGGAACTTTGGAAGCCAGGCTTACATCATTAAAAGACAATATTTAAAGCTAAAAACAGTAAGTATTTAGTACTAGAAAGGGTCAAATACCACAGTTTATCACAGTGAAGCAAAACAATATTAAAAACACATTCAAATCAGTAAGGCATAAGAATCCTTTTCACAATCCCACTCAGGCAGCCTGTCACTGATTGAAAACATGCCTGAAAAGAAAGTTCGTTGCCTGCTGGTGGAATGACAGAAAAGATGGCGCCAGCCTGGTCTCCTCTGGGAGGGAGTTCCAAAGTCTGACTGCAGCAACAGAGAAGGCCCTTTCCCATTTCCTCATCGTATTCATCTGTATCATTGGTGACATTGAGAGAGAAGTCCTTGATGTATCTTGGATCCAAGTCATTTAGGTCTTTATAGGTTAGAACCCATTTTCCTTATGTTTATTTTTAATCTCTGCTTGGTAGGAGCCTGGTCTCTCTGCATGCAGGGGGAAGAGGCTTGGCTGAAACCTGGTAGAGAACAGGCATTGACCCAACAGCCCCTGTGCAGTGAAGAGCTCTGCACATCTGCCTGCCCACACACTTTAGGGGTAAATATTGGTTAAACTAGCATTTTGAATTGTGCCTAAAAACACAACCCCAGCTAGCCACCTCACTGCTGCATTTTGGACCTGCTGAAGTTTCCAAACACTATCTCAAGACAGCCCCAGGTAGAGTGTGTTCCAGTAATCCAGCTAGGACAGTGGTGGCCAAACTTCAGCCGTCCAGATGTTTTGGACCACAATTCCCACAGTCCTTTGTCATTGGCAGTACAGACTTAGAATTTTGGGAGTTGTGGTCCAAAACATCTGGAGGGCCGAAGTTTGGCCACCACTGAGCTAGGATGTAACCAAGGCACGTGTGACCATGACCAGATCAGAGCTCTCCAGGAATGGGCACAGCTGGTGCACTTGCTTCAATTCTGCAAATGCACTCCCAGCCACCAGCAAAACCAGGCTCAGAAGCACCCCTAAGCTGTGCACCTGGGTTTTAGGGGAAATGTAGGTAACTCCTTGTAGGACAGCCTGCATCCATATTCCTTGGTCTGCCTCTCAACTAACCAGCAACGACCTTGCCTTGCCTGGATCCAGTTTCAGTTTATTTCGGTGATGCAGAGAGGCCCAAGTTGTTGCTAAAACAGAAACAACCTAACCTGGGGAGTGGAGTCTTGTGAATCTGCACATATAGGCCTTGTAAATCCTGCAATTCAAATGCAGGAGTCTTTTGTGAATGTTCAGCAACTTACCAGACCATGACAGCTCATGCGACCGATCAATACAGTCACCCCCGCCATTTCGCAGTTCAGGTACTGTGGTCCCACTATATCGCGGGATTGCAGTACCTGCTGGGGGGTGGCGGGGAGCGATCGCATCACTCCCCACCGTCCCCACGCCCCACTGGGAGGCCTCAGAGCCACGTGGGGGGCGGGGAGTGATCAAATTGCTCCCCGCCACCCCCCAGACCTGTCCAGGAGGCCTCAGAGCCGTACGGTGAGCGGCGGGGGTGATCACATTGCTCCCCGCCGCTCCCACCCATCCCTCTTATTGCCCCCCGCCCCCACCTGACCCGCTTCCGCATATCGCAGATTTTCATCTATCGCGGGTCGGCTGGGTCCCTAACCCCTGCGATAGGCGGGGGAGTTACTGTATAAGATTTTGCAATATAGGATTTTAACATTTGCTTCGATGTCTGTGCTAAAGGAGGGCCGATGTCACATTTGCCTCCAAAACACAGGTTCTACCAAAAGTGATGTCATTTTAACTACTGACCTGGCTCCTTCCCTTAGGATGCTGGGATTTAGTTTTGTAGTAGGGGAGTGCTCTAGCAGAATTTTGTAGCTAGAGCGCTGTAGCAGAGAATGTTATGTCTCTTCTTAAAATTCAAATCCCAAGATTGCACAGGATTGGGGATTTTTATAGAAGTGGTACAGCGTGAATGGAGCCTCTCTTAAAAAAAACTTTTTAACAGTACAAAAGACCAATGAAGTCCTGGGTGCCAAAGTTTCTAGTTATGGCCCATGCATTTTTGCCTTCCTTTTGACATGCAGAATTGGAAAGGGATGTCCTACTGAAAGTCAGGTATCTAAATAAAATAGATCAATACTACATGATGTCTATTCTGAAGTAGGCCTTACTAAGTTAATTGGGGCTTCACTGTTAGAAAGCACTCCAAAAAGTATGGCACAAAACTAAATCCGATAAATCTATTGTATTTTCCATTGGTGAACCATGATGTTAAGAAGTAGGAATGACAAACTCTGGTTCTCAGTAGGTTGTCTCCACTGTAGGGGAGGGAGAAATTTAATCCAGGTGTTTTTTAAAAAAAAAAATAAAACCAGGTTGATAAGAAACAGAGAAACACTGAACAATGGGCTGCATGACCAAAAATTGGTGTTAGGTAACAAAACAAAATCAAAAAAAAAAGAAAAATTGCTGCTTAGCATTCTTTTTAGTTCAATGCATCTGCTGGAAAATGAAAAACACGGCAAAACCCATTTTCATTTTGTTTTTTAAAAAATTCATTTATTTTGGACTGCAAAAATTTATTTATTTATTCATTCTGATTATTTATTTATTTATTTATTCATTTATTTTAGAGTACTTTTACCCTGGCTCTCTCCTTGGAAAAGGACCCAAGGCAGCTTACAGTAATGAGGGATAATATGCAGTCCAGTACAATTAAGACATGTTCGAGTGTTTGAGAACAAGGGATTGAGGGACATCTTACTGCATTAATAGACAACATTACATTAAAGCTACAAGGTTATAAGTCATTATAAACACAAAGTCTATGTGAACCTATAGATTCATATAAAAGAGACATGGTAGTCCATCATTCAGGGAAAGCTTGTCTGAAGAGCTGTTGGTGAAGGCTGGGATTTCTGAAATTTGTGGTCCAAGAACATCTGGGTTACCCAAGGTTGGGAACCACTGACCTCTTTTTAAAAAATAACAAAAAACTAGTAAGTTAATAAAACAAAATATTTTTTCCTTTTAAAATGTATACATGTAAGAGTTACCCAGCTTTCAAATATGAGAAATGTGGGCCACAGAATCCAACATGGACCAGCAAAGCTACTCTGCTATTAAGTCTGTAATTGCCAATAATTAATTTGCTAATTGCATGGAACTAATCTGTGTCCTTTTTGTTTTATATCAATTAACAAAGTAATTAAAAAAGCCCAATCTTCTTGATAGTTCTTCACCAATGGACTTCACCCAGGGCAGCTCATAAAACAGGGCAACCCCTTTTAACTAACCTCATTAGGATCTCATCTTTTGTTGAACATCCAGTAAGAAAGAGTTAATTTTGATGCAGGAAAGTCTTTGATATAAAGGGTGTTAATGAGGGTCTAAGAAGCTCTGGTTTGAGGCTTGTTTAGCAGGCTGCTTTGCACTCTGCATTTGAAAGGCTATGATTGGTCGCTGCTTCTCAAACGCAGGTACTATGAGGTGGGTTTTCTTCCTCTCAACTGTGCATCTTAGAAATTGACCTGGTTGCTAATGCCATATACAGGAACAGAAGGCTAATGTCAGGTTCTATGGAGTTCCAGGAAGTACTGGCCCTGCCATTAGGGCAGTGGTTCTCAACCGGTGGGTCCCCAGATGTTCCTGGACTGCAACTCCCAGAAATCCCTTCCAGAACAGTGAGTGGTGGAGGCTTCTGCGAGTTTCAGGCCAGGAACATCTGGGGACCCACAGGTTGAGAACCACTGCATTAGGGTGAATCAGGTGGAAACTTTGGAGAGGTGCTAACAACATAGAGGTGAAAACTTGCCCAAGACCCTTCAAACTCACTCTGATACCTTCAGGAGTGGTCGAAGGAAGGTTAAAAGAGAAGCAATTTTAACCCCTTGAAAACAGGAAGGAGAGTGTACTCTTATGCTATATTATGTAATAATACATGGACTTTTAATTTACTAATAAACTTTAAAAAAAAAGAAGTGGTAGAAGACGCCTGCCCATCAAGTATGCTGAAGAATGAATAATCAAGCTGCTTTCTAGGAATGCAATAATAAGAGAAGTCATCTTTTTCAAAGCATCAAGCATCAAAATGTCTTGGGATGACCCTGGGTTCTAGACGCAAACTTTCAGGCCTATTGATTTCTATCCCACTAGAGATCCAGTGGGACATAATGATCAGAGGGTCTAGCTATGACCCAGGGGACAGATATAATGGCACTTTTCAAATACATAAAGGTAGTCATATTGAAGAAAGGCAGAACCTGTTCTCGGTCATCTCCAAGTGCAGGACACATAATAATGGGCTCAAGACACAGGAAGCCAACTTCCTGTGACAATAAAACTAATTACCACTGGAGGCAGCGAGCGCTCCAGTGGTGGAGGAATGCAGGGGGGGGGATTGGACAACTATCTGTCAGATCTGCTTTGATCTGGATTCCTTTGTTGAAAAAGCAGGTTGGATTCCATGGACGTGGCCACTTCCAACTCCATTATTCTATGATTCCATGGCCCAGTTTCAAATCACCTCTTAGCCACAGAACACAGTGGATCACCACAGGCCACTCACAGGCTCTCAGTCTGACGCATGTGATGATAAGGTGGAATGAGGAAAAGTATGTAAGCTGACACTGAAGGGAAAGCAGGGTATACAGTAAATGCAACTAATAAATAGGTAAATGCTGTTTCCCCCTGCTTCGTGAGTTGGTATGCTGGCAGCATGTGGCGTGACCGTCCACTACTTCTTTATCACGTCGTGCTACTCCCTCTCTCTGGAACAATCTGTGGCAGCTTCTTAGAATAACCTCTGGAAGTCCTCCAAAGTCACATTCTGGGCATTTTATGAAAGCAGAACATGGATCTTTTTAATGAATACTATTTATACTCAGTGTGTGGTTGCATTGTGGATCTCTACATACAATAGTAATGTCAATGTGCTGGTTTAACTTTGGAGTTGTCATTTTGTGTTTGTTTGCTTTGCATTGCATCAGGGAGGGAAATCTTAAACAGCCCTTTACATGTGGATAGATTGTGAATTCCATTAGCCACAGACAAGGTTGCCCATTGTTTGAGATGATGGACATTGTGATCCAACAACACCTGGAAGTGGAAACCCATAAGGGCTGTATCCCTGCTTTATGAACTCTGCCTTTGCTTCTGTTTGTTAATGGAGTGCCTTAATCTACACATCAACCTTTCTTGATCCCCTCAAACTCTGTGTCAAAGCAATAAGAAGTCATTATGCATTAATTCTATTCTGAAAGCAATTCTCCATCCACCCCATGCCCCACTGACACCTCCAGAACCTTTCTTGCTCTTTCTTCTTTTTATTTTCCATTCATTATTATTTTACTGTGACAGTTATTTCCAGGAAGTCCAATTCTGTTACCTCATTGTAGCATATAAACCAAACCTAGGCTCTCACCAGAAACTAGGATGCAAACTGATTCTGATTCAGGGCATTCACTGCTCATCCAAATAGCTTCATCAGTCTGATTACAGCTAGTGCGAATCCTCCATCCTATTGTCAGCTTTGACCTCTTGTCACCCTGGTCTGAAATAGGCTCATAAGATGAACAATGGCCTGAATAGGCTAGTTAGGTAGACAGCAGTCTCAATAGCCTTAAGATGAACAATGGCCTAAGGTGCTGACACCTATCAAGAATGGGTCGTTAGCTATGGCCTTAGTGGTGAAGGCTTTTTGATTTGTCCAGGTACTTTGGAAAGCACACCCTGATAAGTAGCAGATAGACTATGCCTGAGGCCGCCACCTCTGTTGAGGGAGGGGTTTCAATGCTCACATGAATGGCTTCCCTTACTCCTCTCTCAAACCACCTCTCTTCTTTGTCTAATATGTGTACATCCTCATCTTTGAAAGAGTGCCCTTTATTCTTCAAATGGAGGTTCACTGCTGATTCTGGTCCTGAGCTGTTACCCCTCCTATGTTGGGCCATCCTTCTGTTTAATGGCTGTCTAGTTTCTCCAAAGTAGAGGTCAGAACACTCCTCACTGCATTGGAACACATATACTATATTGCTCCTTTTATGTTTTGGTATCTGATCCTTTGGGAGGAAAAGTGTCTGCCTTATTGTGTCACAGTTCAATAGTGTTGTCACAGTTCAATAGTGTTGTTCATAGGCAGGACTACAAGCAGAATTTCCTAGCCTGATCTGGAATGTCTTGATTGATCTGCTGGTCTCCACTCAGTAGACTCAGTCCTGCTTAGTTTCCAAAATCAAACGAGATCAGAATATGTTCGAGGTGGAGTGATGATACAAGTGGAGTTGATGGCTTGTTCTACCAAGCTGTTTTTGAGCATGGGTCTAGTGCAGGCATGTCTCAACTTCGGCCCCCCTGATGTTTTGGACCACAACTCCCAGAAGTCTAAGCTTAGCTTGCCAATGGCAAAGGACTGTGGGAGTTGTGGTCCAAAATATCTGGAGGGCTGAAGTATGGACATGCCTAGTCTAGTGGAAGGTTGACTGCCACCTGAAGAAGACCCAAACAACCTACTGCTGCCTCTCCCAGCTAAACCTGGGGGGTTCACTCACAAAAAGATAAGTGTGCCCCATTGCCGACAAACACAGAAGTGTACCACAAGATGACCCTTTGAGGTTACTCCCCATAGCTGCAGACTGCCTTGCAAATTTTCACTGAGATGGCAATCCCTATACCACCTCATATTTTCAAGGTGTAGGGCATCTAAGGCTCCAACTGCAGTAATAAGATTATTTGGGGTTCTTTTGGGATATTCTGAGGAGTCCCTCTGTGTTTTGAAGAGTGTATGACAAGAGCACAATAAACTGGGGCAGAATCGCTCTGTCCCTGCCTCCCTTCCTGCTTGCCTGCCATTCTCCTTCTTACATACACACCCACATCCTCTCAAATCTCAAGTCTGAAGCTCCTGCCATTTACCACCATAATCAGCTTAAGTAGTGAAATTAAGGAAGAGGAGGGGGATTTGGAGCCACTGGACAGCTAAAGAATTAGGAATCACTAGTCAAAGTGAGAAAAGCATCTCCCTCTCTCTCTCTCTCTCTCTCTCTCTCTCCCTCTCCCTCTCTCTCTCTCTCTCTCTCTCTCTCTCTCTCTCTCTCTCTCTCTCTCTCTCTCTCTCTCTCTCTCTCTCTGTGTGTGTGTGTGTGTGTGTGTGTGTGTGTGTGTGTGTCTATGTCTATGTGATACACAGATGTTATAAACACTTGACTATAAAGAGGAGGCGTGTTCTATATTGTAAACCACGCTAACCACGGAGAGATGTTTTACTCTTGCACAAAAATTGGGGGTGGGGGAACTAGCACTTTTTCCTCAGCAGTGTTCTTTTGGGGGGAGGCTTTGTACATTTTGAACATTTTGAAAAAGTATTTCTGTTTTGTAAAAAAGAAATATTTTTGTGGACAAAATAATCATGTGTTCCACATAAAATGTGCACACACACACACACACACACACACACACACACACACACACACACACACACACACACACACACACACACAGTTGTTGCTGATGGGAGGTTAAAGTCCTGCAGTGCGAAATATTCACAAAAGTTTCCTCATCAGGCCCAGCTGGAAGGAAAACTTTAATCTGGGTCTCACCGCCATGATCATTTCAGCTCCCGCAGGTTTTTTCAAATGATACAACCCCCTGAGAAACCTGTTTATTTTCCTATTTTAACTTATCCTATCTGACAGTGGCCTTAATGTTCACTTTAGGAGCAAGCAGTGCCTCCTCGTTCAAGACCCTCAGCCTTCTCGTGGGCTGGGAGAATATGACGGATGGCCATGCTCTGCCCCAGAAGGACCAAGGAGATCTTGAAGCCCCCCCCTCCAAAAGCAAAAGCAAAGCAAAGTGTTCTGCTTATATACCACCCCATACCACTTCAAGTAGTCTCTGGGCGGTTTACAGTTTTAATTACAGTATGCAGGCTACACATTGCCCCCCCCCCAGCAAGCTGGGTACTCATTTTACCGACCTCGGAAGGATGGAAGGCTGAGTCAATCATGAGCCTGCTACCTGGGATTGAACCCCAGGTCATGAACACAGTTTTAGCTGCAGTACAGGCATTTATCCACTGTGCTATGAGCAGGGGCAAAGGGACAAATTGCCACTCTGGGTGGATGAGATTTGCCCTTCCGCTCCTGCCCACAGCACATCAAGAAGCAACGGGGACAAATCAGGGTGCCTCCTGTGTCCCCCCTGCCTGTTTTGTTTCCTGTGAATGTATAATGTATGCTAATGAACTCCTCATGTTGGGGTCATGTGGTTAAGACACAGAGCTGGTGCCTAATCTTGGGAGTAAGATGGAAGGCCTTCCATGGTAGAAACTAGGGAGCAGATGTTTGTGAAGATTTTCTCAGTCATCCAGGTGAGTTTATCTGGAAGTTGAGTCATGGCAACGGGACTTCTTTCATGAGAGACTGAAATGTTTCGCTGCTCATCCAAACAGCTTCATCAGTTGGTTGTCCTGAGTCATTTGAGACAGTAGGAGTGATGGTGGTTAGATTCAGAAGTCTGGGAGGTGGGGAAAGAAAATATATGAACAATCTCCCTCAACAGATTAAAAACAAAGTAGGAGGAAGGGACACGAGAATCTGTTTCTAGTACTGCAGAATGAGGGCAAAGATATGGTGTAAAATGGGAGGTCTGGTATTCTGTCAGATATTAGTTAGTGAAACTATGTATTAGACAGGTGTATAAATAAATTGTATGTATTTAAGTGATTTCTAAGATGGAGTCTGCAAATATGCAAAGTCACAGTGATTCACTCTAAAGTGTATTTCTATTAGACTGCAGGTGTAAAGAATGAGCTTAAATGACTTTGTCTGCTTCTGCTTCTGTCTATGTAATTGTTCAACAAGTATTTGCTTCCACTGGCAGAACAAATTGCAAAATACTCTGACAGAAACATTATGAAAGAAAGCAGGAAACAAATTATCCAGAAAGATCCATGACAGTCTCTCAAGTTAGAAGGAAAGGAAACATCATCTTGCCTCCTTGGTTTTCATGGGTAGATGGTGTGTTGTGTCGTTACAGTCGTGACCAACTCTTTGTGACTCCATGTCCATGGAGTTTTCTTGGCAGGAATACTGGAGTGGTTTGCCAGTTCCTATTCCAGGCACCTACAGCACCTGGAATTCCCTGGTGGTCTCCCATCCAAGTACTAACCAGGGCCAACCCTGCTTAGCTTCCAAAATCAGGTGAGATCGGATATGCTCAGGGCATCGAGGTAGATGGTAATGTAAGATAAATCCATTGAGGTTCATCCACTGGAAAAGATGGTGGAGAAATTCTAGCCCTATAGTCATTGGCTGTCAACCATATTTCAGGCTAATTGCTGATGCACCATCACATCCATTCACACAAAGATTCCAGGCCCATTATTACCTCATTCACCAGTTCTATCCTGTATATGACAAGCTGATCCAGGACAGCTGATATCCGATTCTCTTATTTATTTTATGTACTGTTTATCTAAAATATTTTGTCCCACCTTAAAAGTGCTCAGCTTCTTATTTTATTTATTTATTTATTTATTTAACTTATATGCCGCCCACTACCCAAGGTCTCTGGGCGGCTTACAATCCAAAGAATAAAACAATTTAGAATAGTTAAGAGTAAAATATCAATAAATCATCAATAAAAACTTTACACTAAAATCATTATTCTAAAATTGTCATCAGCAGACCCACAATCTATATTATATCAATTAAAAACCTTCTGGAACAGGAAGGTTTTTACCTGGCGCCGGAATGTAATCAGTGTTGGCGCCAGGCGGATCTCGATCTGGAGGGCATTCCATAGCTTGGGAGCAGCTGCCGAGAAGGCCCTGTGTCTACAGGCCATCCCTCTCACCTCCTTGAGGGATGGCTCTTTCAAAAGGGCCCCCTGGCTAGATCTTAATTGCCGGGTAGGTTCTTATGGAAGGAGGCGATCCTTCAGGTATCTAGGTCCTAAGTCGTTTAGGGCTTTGTATGTCAGAACAAGCACTTTGAATTCAGCTCGGGCAGCAACTGGTAACCAATGTAGGTTACGCAGAATCGGCGTGATGTGATCCCTGGCGGCCCCACCACTTACCAGCCGTGCCGCACGATTCTGAACCAGTTGCAATCGCCGGACCGTCTTCAAAGGGAGCCCACGTAAAGCGCATTGCAGTAATCAATATTGAAGATGATTTTGTCAGCAAGGCAAATCGGGAATACAATGGACCATACCTTATTGGCAGAACTGACAGATACGAGGGTAGCTCTTGTCTCCCAATACTTTTACATCATTATTCTTTGGATGTTTGCTAATTTAACTTACGAAAGGATCCTCCAATTTTTCATTTTAACTAGGATATCTGTTGTATACCTCACAGTGATGTCATCGTTATTTCTGTTGTGAGATTTGAAATCATTGCTGAACGCTTGCAAGTCTTGATTTGTGCCACCATAGGAAAATAAGAGCAAGTATACTGTGTGGTTTCCTGTTTTAAAGGCTCAGCTGAAGAACACTTTTCAAAATATCCTAGCTGTCAGGGAGAGCACAGCTGTTCTGTCAAAAAAGAGGAAGTTACTGGCCAAGATGTATCTGCCTGTGTAGTTGTACCTGATGGGAGGGGAAGAAGAACCATGAGCAGAAGAAGATGCTCTGAAGGGAGGGGGTGAAGAAGAGGTTACAATAGGTTATGGCAACCTAAGGACTGACACCCTGGTCGCAACGTGTTGCAATCAGTTCAAGTTCCTATTTTTGATGCATCAAAATGCCTTGTATTTTGTACCTCTTTCTGTGTGTCTCAATAAAGAATCTGCTTTTTGCTTGGAACGCAGTGTGAGCTCTCATTTTTGGCTCATTTTGATTATTATTTTTGACCAACTACAAAGATTTCACCGTCTCCTCTGATTTTTAACCAAATCCAAAGCTCTAGTTTACCACATTCCAGGTTAGGAATCTGCTCACAGATGTAGACATTCTTTATGTACAGTGCCAATATCTTGCTCTCCCAATTCAACTAGTTACTATGTACTATTAATGAATCTCATCCTGTCATCTCTCAGCAATGCTTATTAGATTATATTTGCCTAAAGTTTCAGGTTCATCTTGTTTGTTTTCCCATTCTCTATGCAAAAAACAAACAAACACAAACACAAAGTGTGCTGTTTATATAGTGCCCCATAGCAGTTAAAGCATTCTGTATACAAAGCAAATAGTGTGCTGCTTATATGCCTCCTAGATCAATCAGAATTGGATGCAGTTCACAGCTCAAAATCATAACATATCTAAGCTACTACTTCTAGTTTTTTTTTTAAAAAATGTGTTTGAAATATACAGTACAGCGGTACCTTGTATTAAAGGAATTAATTCGTTCCAAATGAAATTATGTTAAGCAAATTTTCCTTTGTACAAATTTCCCATAGGAATGCATTGAAAATGGAGTAATCCCTAATTGCGACCATTTTTATGTTGTATGGATTTGCCCCATAGGCAATTCTGTTAAGCAAATCTCCCCTATCTCCAGAATTTTTTATGTTGTACAGATTTTGTTATACAAACTGTTTGTTACAGTGGTACCCCGACTTAAGAGCAGCTCAACTTAAAAGCAATTCGACTTAAGAGTGGAAAACTGTTGCCATTTTAACTGCCGCCTTACACATTTTAGATATTGTCTTTTCGACTTACAAATTTTATTTTTCATTTTTTGATTTTGTAAATTATTTTTTCAATTTTTTAGATTGGTACCCCAACTTAAGAGTAGTTTAACTTAAGAGCATGGATTTCGAATGGATTAAATTCATAAGTTGCTCATAAGTTGAGGTATCACTGTATATGCTTTTGAAGATTTTGCAAAAAAATTGCACCTGTTTCTTAAAGAAATACTGCAATCACAACAGAAGCGTGAGTTCAGTTGATGTGGTTATCAGTGCAGTAATTTGAAGCACACAAAAGCATGTCTACAGAATTCTAACCTCACCCTCAACCCTCCATCTTATAAAAAAGAGATCTGCACCAAATGGATATGGGATAGACTTGGAAGTACAGAAAAAAGAGGGGTCTGTGGGAGGAAAATTTACGGATTTGCCCATCGGTAACTGTGGCATACTGAGGTTGTTGGTGTGTGGGTGTGTTGCATCGTTACAGTTGTGACTCACTCTTTGTGACCCCACGTCCATGGAGTTTTCTTGGCAGGAATACTGGAGTGGTTTTGCCAGTTCCTCCTCCAGGCGCCGACAGCACCTGGCATCCCCTAGTTGTCTCCCATCCAAGTACTAACCAGGGCTGACCCTGCTTAGCTTTCGAAATCAAGTGAGATCGGAGGTGCTTAGGGCATCTAGGCAGCATTGAGGTTGTGGATAGGGGTGGCTATATCCCTCCCTCTTGTCCCTAGGGTTTTAAAACAAAAGGCCTGGGAGCAATGGAAGAATGCTACAAGGAAGCCTGTATTTTCTCTGTGAATCATCTACAGCTGGGTTTGGGAGCCCCTCTCCCAGCTGTGGCAAGCTCTATGGCTGGTACATCATAATGACATGAAAATGAGACTGAGTGACACTGTTATTAACCTCTGTTACCCCAATAAATCATAGCAAACAGCAGCAATTACTCCAGTTTTCTGACAAATACTACTTACGCAGCAGATCTTTCCCTTGCGTGTGGCTCCTGCGTGCTTTGTCTTTTAACAACTGGAAGCCAAAGCTGCACATATCAATTCGGTGAAAGTAAATAGCTCTTTCCTAAGGCTCTGCAACAGACTTGGTACAGTTCTTCTCACTGCACAGCAGAAGGATGGGTCAGGAATGGCGGTGGCGTTGCTGAAATGCAGAACCCAACACAGTGGTGGCAAAGCATTCCTGACGTTGCCTGTTCAGAAAATACGCTTTATGGAGGTGCCTTAGAACTAAAAGAGAGAGAGAGAGAACCTACAGCAATGTCAGCATGGGCTGACCCACCCTAACATTAGCCAGAGTCATCAGGAAGATATCTAAGGATGTGTGGAAAATACATTCCATGATTGATTGTTTTTTAAATTGATTTAATTCTTCACCTTCTGAAAGGAACAGGGAACTAGAGGCCACTTCTGGTTGAGAATCAATCTATTTCCTGGTTCAAAAGGGGAAAGGTGTATCAAACCGCATGAATATGATTGAAATGTGTACCCAAAACACTGTGTGCACCAGGCCCATAACTCGGGTGTGTGTCACCCAGGGCAAACATGGATTCCATCAACCCACCCCAGCAGGGGTGGGTGGGGGGCGATGGTGGAACAATACAAAGTTAATATACAATTTTGTCATTTTGATGCAAAGCCCAGCTCCTCCTCCCCCCCTCCCCAGGGCAGCTCTGGGTTGCCCTTCTTTTATTTATTTTTATTAAGGATTATAAAACTGCAATACAAAAACAAATTGTACAACAAAATACAGCAAAGGAAAATAAAGTCTTAATCAAAACACAAACCAATATGACATAAATTTAAAAAATATAACAAAATTAACCCCTTTCAACCCACCCCCACTGAGACTTTATTATTATTATTATTATTATTATTATTATTATTATTATTATTATTATTATTATTATTATTATTATTATTATTATATTTATATCCCGCTAGTAACAACTCTCATGGTATTTGCCCTTCTAAAATATGAACCAACCGGTTTCCATCAGCAAGCCAAGATCTGCAGATTTATGGTTCAAAAGAAGACAATTGTGTTTTGTTTTTCATGTCTGCTTCCAAAAACATGCTACACCTCTTGGTTATCACTTTCTTCTCACTACTTCTCCTCCACATGAAAAAAGGAGGGGAGAGATGGGTACAATCTCTCAATCTTCAAGAATGTGGAACCTGCAGAAGTAAAAATCTTGCTGTCCTGCAGACAGGGGCAGATCTATGGGGAAACTCAAAAAGTTTAAGCTCCCAGGCCCCTAAATACAGAGAGTCCACAGCAGAAACATTAGTCCACATTTAAAAAACATTTGCGACGATTTATCATGGAACAAGCTCATTGGAGAAGATAACAATGGTTATCCCAGACCTAATTGCTGTTTACGAAGGACATCTCATAACAATTCAAGACTCGGGGGCCCAAAAAGTAGACCCACCACTGCCTGCTGATCAAACATAGCCAGAAGAAGTCCATAGACGGCCACACACCTGTCCTTGGGGCATTGCTGTTTGACAGTTTCTCAGCTTTTGAATCAATTAGTCCTACTTTAAAAGATTAAAATATATAAATATACACAGTATTTTGGTTCTATCTATTGGTTTTGCCTGTACCCATCAATGCAGTGAGGTTCCCAAGAGCATTGTGTTGTGCTGTGTTATGTTGCCTTACATTTTTGCCCCACCTTTAGTCCAATGAGGTTACATGTCTCCGTTTCTCACCACTTTTGTCCTCTCAACAACCCTGTGAGGTGGTCTGACAGGAAAGATTCAATTATTCAAACAAACCATTATGTGTCTTTTATATGAATCTATAAGTTCACATAGACTTTGTGTTTATAACTACTTATAACCTTGTAGCTTTAATGTAATGTTGTCCATTAATGCTCTCTAAGATGTCCCTCAATTCCATGCTCTCAATACTTGAACATGCCAAATGCTTCCACCACTGGGCTACATCGCTACATCGAATGCTTCCACCGCTGGGCCAGGACTGAGATAATCAACAAGGAACCACACTTAACAGATTAGCTCACAAAAACAGAAAGGGATGCTATATACAACCTCAGAAGCAATCCCAACAGTGTCATCAAAGAAGCTGATAAAGCCAGTGCTATGGTCATCATGAACAAATAACACAGGAAGCACAAAGCTAACTATCTAAAACCAAATTCTACCAGCCCCTAACCACAGGTCCAACCACCAAATACCAAAGAAATTACAGAACCTCATGAAAGACCTCCCTGGAAATGTACATGAACAAATCCTGCAGAATACACCACAGGAACTTCAACCAGCAACCTTCTATCTCCTACCAAAATATATATAAACAAGGTAACCCTGGTAGAACAAACGTATCAAACATCAGCACCATCACAGTTGGAGTATCTGGATACTTGGACAACGTTCTCAAACCCTATGCTACCAATGCACCCATTTATGTAAGGGACACCACAGACTTCCTAAGGAAACTTCAGTCCACACAGAACCTACCCGATAATACCATCCTAGCTACAATGGATGTAGAGGCTGTCTATACCAACATACCACATGTAGATGGACTATAAGCTATCACAAACACCATTCCAAACAACGAAGAATCCAACATAATCACCACCCTCTGTGACTTTGTACTCACATCTCTTTTGACAATAAACCCTCCAGATCAATGGAACTGCAATGGGCACTTGCATGGCCCCACAATACACGAAGATATATTCATGGCTGACCTGGAACAACACTTACTTAGCCACTGCACCCAGAAACCACTTCTCTATTTGAGATACATTGATGACATTTTTCTGATCTGGACCCATGGAGAGGAATCTCTAAAAAAAATCCACCAGGACTTCAATGGTTTTCACCCAAATATCAATCTCACCCTGGAACAATCCATACAACAGGTGAACTTGCTGGACACCACGGTGAAACTAAAACATGGGCATCTTAGTACCACACTGTACCGAAAACCAACCAGCTGTATACCAATCTGTATTCTTCAAGCTTCCACCCTGAACACACAACAAAATCAGTTGTAGATAGCCAAGCCCTTAGATACAACCTCATCTGCTCTGACCCACAGGATAGAGACTCCAAACTCAAGGGTCTACAAAATGCTTTCCTCAAACTACAGTACTCACCTCACATGGTTAAGGAACAAATCAACAAAGCAAGATGCAGGGATAACCTGCTACAAGACAGATCCAAAGGGCCAAATGACAGAACACCACTAGTTGATAATTACAGTCCACAAGTGAGACCACTCACACACATCTTAAATGATCCCTCTTGCAACTGAGAATAAGCCACCAAAACCTACTGCTCCAGAACAACAGTTCTACTTAGATTTAAATGACTGAGTTCAATGACAGTGTTACAATACAGCCAATGCTTCCCCCACCCCCACCCCAGCACGCAGCTGCTGTGCCCTCACAGCCAGTGCCAGTACTCACCTGGTTGTGTTTGTGTTCAGAACCCTGCACAAGAAGGATGTTGGTGGAGAATTTGAAGGAATGTCGATTGCAGCACATCACATACTTATAGGTCTGAAATTTCGGTACCAGAGGGATTGGTATTTTATTGGTGCAGAATTCTAGATGCACGATGGACTGTAATGGTTTGGTGGTCAAGAAACTGAGTTCTGCACATGCTCAGAGACATTTGCACTTACCTAGCATTGATCCAAGGAAGAGCCCCAGCACTGAAAGAGAAGCATCCGACTGACAAATGAAAATTGTTTGTTCTCTGAATCTCTCCCTCCCCGTCCATTGCTCTTATTTCAGCAATTTAATTAAGAATGATTATTTTAAAATGAGAAGTCACTTTAGAGTCCCCTCAAAATGCTTCACATTTGTTTTTAAATTAAGTAACCTCTTGCATCAGTCATTGTGTTATTGATGAATTGAGAAAGCAGAGCTGCTCTCTGTGGCAAGTCCGGTAGAATCTAATTTAAGAGAGAAAAGCTTTGTCATACTCATCTCCCTGTGACTTATATGTTCAGAGTTGACTCTATTTCCCCTCTGAATCTGATTAAGAACCTATTACACAATGAAGGGGTTGCAAAGGATGTAAGGTTAGGGGACAGGCAAGCTTTATTGCTGACTGAGGGGGTCTACAGAAAGGAGAAAAAGAGAGAAGGAAGAACCAAATAGATATAAATCACCCTGGTCTGTCAACAACTAGAGTCCAAAACTTCCCTGAATTATTCATTCTGTTGTCTTCCTTCAACACTGAAAGCCATGCTGTGTTGATAGACTCCTAGGGCCGGGTGAACAAAAGGATCGAAGACATGTTAGCATGAAACAAAACCCACATTCAGTATCAAGATGACACCTTTACAACCACAATCACGTAATCAACTCAGTTCTTACATATGGCACCATTTCGTTCAGTCTGTAAGCCACTTGGGGGAGAGAAAAAAGGTTTTTTTTAATGCTCCAGGCTTTTTTAAAAAAACCTTTTCCCCTCCTCCAAGCCCCGTGCACCAGCTGATTGGCGCTAGGGTGGGGAAAATTTCCCCCATCCCAGCACAGATCAGCTGGCGGGTGGTGCTTGGGGGGAGGGGAAAAGTGTTTTTTTAAAAAAAAGCCCAGGGCTTTTTAAAAAAACTTTTTCCCCTTGCAACTTCCAGCTGCCACCCCCAAATGAACCATTTCGTTAGTGGTTTGTTTCATATGAATTTTTTTAAAAAAATTGTATGAAATGAAATTAAAAATGTGAGGAGGAACCAATGGAAGCAAAATGAAACATTTTTTTATTTCATGCCCATCCCTAGTAGAGAAGACATAGAAGTGGTTTCCTGCTCCTCTCCCTTCTTCTGGGGGAGCTTGTCCAAGGCTACACAGGCTGGCCCATCTCCTAGGAGGCCCTCCCAACCCCTGTCTCTGTAGCCAGATACCTAAACCCCTGAGGCCAATCATAAAAGTCCTACCACCCCACTGCCCAAAAAGTGTGCAGGGGTGCATAAAAATGCACAAGCTTTTGAGAGTACACCATCTACATTGGGTCCGATTATACCCCAGAAAGCTAAAGGTAAGAGAAGAGGACGTGGAAATGGAGAATGAAGGTGTATTGTCCAAGAAAGGGATTTAAAGTTTTTAACTTTCCAATTCTCAGTGAGTCTATGGACTATCACTAGTGCAATCTAGTGACTGCACCTCAATTAATGGACCACACTGTAACTCAACTGTATCTCAATCAATGAACCACAGTACATTGATCGCATCATTTGCCTGTGTCCATTCCTTCATAAGCAGCGAAAAGTTTCTATCTCTCAAGGAAAAGAAGTCAAGTTGCCATGACTCAACTTCCAGATTTTTCATAAGGTGTATGTTTTATCCCTTTCTTCCATCTGCTGCCTTTCACCCCCATCCATTTGTTATAATCCTCCATTGCCATCCCTCTAGACCAGTGTTGGCGAACCTATGGCACAGGTGCCAAAGGTGGCACTCGGACACCATTCTGTGGGCACCCAACATTGGCCCTTCACAGCCACCTGTATTCAGGTTAAATTGCTGTATTGGAACTTGGCAAAAAAAATATATCAGTGGGTTCTGAATTGGAGTTCGGGCGCTCAGTCTCTAAAAGGTTCGCCACCACTGCTCTATACTGTAGGTGGGGTGGGACAGGCACTTCCCCATTTGCTTATCATTTTCAGATCTGGGTGCACTTGCTGGCATGGTGTAAATAAAGCAAAATGTTCTGCTTATATACCACCCCATACCACTTCAAGTAGTCTCTGGGTGGTTTACAGTTTTAATTACAGTATGCAGGCTACACATTGCCCCCAGCAAGCTTGGTACTCCTTTAACCGACCTCGGAAGGATGGAAAGCTGAGTCAACCATGAGCCTGCTATGTGGAATTGAACCCCAGGTCATGAACAAAGTTTTAACTGCAGTACAGGCATTTGACCACTGTGTCACAGGGAATGGCAAATCCGACTGTTTGATCCCAAACAGAGTGATCCCATTGAACCAGTGGGCAATGGTCTCAAACTACAGGAAAAGAGATTCAGTTTGAACATTAGGAAGAGCTGCCTGATGGTTAGAATTTTTTGGCAGTGGAATATGCTGCCACGGAGGGTGGTGGAGTCTCCTTCTTTGGAGGTTTTTAAGCAGAAGCTGGATGGCCATCTGTCAGGAGTACTATGATGGGGTTTCCTGCATGACAGGGGGTTGGAATAGATGGCCCTTGAGGTCTCTTCCATCCCTATGATTCTGTGATTCTATAAACTTTAGTAAGTCAACATTAATACAAACCCTTTTAATTCAGTAGGCCTACTCTAATTGGAACAGACCCTTGGATTTAGTCCATGATGACCACATTTCACATTAAAGCTGTTAGAACTACAACCTGGCACAAGGTTAACCTCACCTTGGTTTTTTTTTATTTCCCTCCAGGCAATAAAGTTATTTGTTTGTTTGCTTGCTTGCTCACTCACTTGCTTGGCTTATTTATGGTGAAAATATCAGAGTAATTTAAAAAAAATATTGCATGGCAATGGTGTATCTCTGATGATTTTTAAAAACATAAGTCTAATGGCCAATGTCATGCAAATGCTTTCGTCAAAGTTAATATTGCTCCTTGTCAATTGCAAGAGGGACAGCTGGAGCCACTCCTCTCACTGTTGGAATGTGGACATACTGCATGTCAGGAGGGACAGTAGCAAATGCAGCAAAACAGTATCACCATCTGTCGCCAATAGAGACGCTGCAGGAACCAAGGCCAGGATTTTCATAGGAAAGCTAGTGAGTGTGTGACTCACACCTGACTCTTCGATGCATGGCTCCCATTATTTAGGACACATGTACCTTCCATACCTCGCAAACCCTATGAGAGTTATCATAAATCAGAAGTGACTTCGAGGCACATATCAGCTAAGGTATGCTTTCCAATATCCGTCTACCTCCTAGCTGGAGCTTGAAAAAAATGGGGTTGGGATTCAAAGCCCCATGATCCCCTAAGCATCATGACCAGGGGTAATGCTAGTTGGGAGCTTAGTATGTATCAAAAATGTAACTTTCCAAAGTATCAGAAAAGTTTCAGAAAAAGTAACTTTCCAAAGTATACCAAAAAGGGATTCTCCAAAACTCTCTATTCCCGTATACATATTTAGGGTTGATTCCAAAGGATGGGGTGGTCACTCATAGGCTGTGGAGCAAGGAGTTAATAGCCCTACATGCCTGCTATTCTCCAAAAGAACTCTGAAGTTCACCAGAATCCCCCAGCTAGACTCAGGCTGCTTTCACACGACCCCTAAAATCCACTGGCAACTTAAATGCAGATCCCCCAATGTGGTTTTTGTTCTGCTTCCCGTGTTCCCACCCTCCTGCACTCTGATTCTATTGCTTCTGTCTACGGTGAGGGGAGAGAGAGAGAAATGCAGGCTCACCTCTGCCTGCCGTCAGGAAGCCCGTTAGGATTCCTGTCTGTTAAAGGGGGGGACCCAACACAACAAACAAAAAGCAGAAGAGGGCCAGGCATGCAATGCTTTAAAACAGCAACAAGAAGCAGCAACAAGGATTTTACCTCCTCCAGACCAGGTACTTGTAAAATGTGCTGGGGCACGTTTAAGTGGGCGTAATCATACTTTATTTTTTTTAAAAAAGTCCACTGCTGGTGGGAAAACAATTTTATGCTCCGCATCTGCGAGCAATTTGCAGCGGATTTTAGGCGTCGTGTGAAAGCAGCCTCAGTAATCTTATTCTACAGCATTACAATTCCCAACCTTTCCAGACAGAACCAGGGGGGCTCCATCACATTAGCTGCTGGGGAACTCCAAAAGAATCCCAACTCCCAAAGAAATTCACCCCGTTTCATATATCAGAAGAGCCCTGCTGGATCAGAATGACGGCCTGGATCTTCCAATGACCTGTTTCCACCACATCCATCCTGTTGCCTTTTGGAATGCTACAACCAAATCAAGAAGACAATGAGACCCTTCCACGTGTGGTCCCAGCCACTTATTTAAGGAGACAGCTTTTCTCTAGGACTCAAATTGTAGGGAAAGAGTGCACCATTAGACGCTGACACAGATTGACGAACAAATGACAAGAAAAGAAGTCTGGTTGCCATGACTCATCTTCCTGATAACCTCACCTGGATAACTGAGAATCTTTACAGACATTTTCCTTAGTGCAACTCAGCCTTTGGTTGGGGATAGCTAAGGTGATTGTTGCTGGAGACGATGGGAGTTATAGTTTGCCATGCTGCTGAAGAGTGCCTTCCTGGGATCTTAATAATATCCCTTTTCACTCTACTGATTCCAGAATGCTCAGACAACATGGTTACTGAATCTAGTTGGGAGATTCTGGGAACTATACTCAGATAGCACTGCTTCAATACTATAGTCAGGTGTGATGTAGCACTAGCAGAGATGGGCATGAAATGAACATTTTTCGTTTCCGTTATTCATTATTCGTTTCGTTACATAACAAAACGACAAACAAAAATTGTGATGAAAATGGAACAAAATGAACAGAACCACGAAAATTGTGTTCGTTACGTTTTGTTTTCATTAATGGCGACGCGCAATGAAATGAGCTGTTTTAAATGTTAAAAAACACCCTGGACATCCATAAAAACGCAGCGATAATTATTTATACTGTCTGATAATACCTACCAGGGAGGGTTGGGGTCTTTAAAACGTGCATTTATGTCTTTTCTCAGATTGCTGTATTTTTTTCCTTTAAGGGGAGTTAGGGGAGATCAACCCAAAATGGCTCCCAGATGCCTAATATTGATTTGTTGGGTATTAAAACGCCCTGGACATCCATACAAAATGCAACGATAATGTGATAATTATTTGAAATTATTACCTACCACGGGGTTGGGGTCCTTAAAACATTTGTTTTTGTCTTCTCCCATCACAATGTATTTTTCTTTTCCCTTTAAGGATGACAAAATGGATGTCGTCACTCCAGCCACAACATGGAGGCAAGCCATGTGATGGGATCATGTAAATTCTTGGACAACTTCAACCAATTGTATGCCCAGGTTGCAGACTGGGCAGGTCTGGCAGCTACAGAGGGCATAAAAAGCTCTGGCAGCGCCTGTCCTCCTTGCAGTCCCCGGTGGGAGTTAGGGTGGGATTGCTGTCTCTGCGACTCTAGCTTCAGTCCTGCAGCCTCCCTGTGTGATGTGTGCGTACCTCTCAGTGAGTACCCTCCCCTGCCCCACCGTGCAGTCACTCTGCGGCTGCCTTGCACCCTGGGCAATGCCCGTTGCTGCCTTTGCAGCCTCCCTGCGTACCTAGTCTATACTGTGTCTCTGCCAGCATCCATTTTTTTTAGTGTTTTCCCTCTGGTCTGGGGCGTTGGGGGATGCTCCCACACGGAAATGCTTTAAGAGTCGTGCAAAAAGCAGGTAGAAACGAAAAACAAAAAATGAAAAAAGAAAATGAAATTTTTCCAAAAATTTGCGAAAAATGGAAACGAAACAAAACAGACCTCTCAACAACAAACGAAAAACCGAAACACCATTTTTTTTATTCTTGCCCATCTCTAAGCACTTGCATTCAGGGACATAATGCAAAATTAATACAATAGTACCTCTACGTAAGAGCTGCTCTACTCAAGAGCAATTCGATTTAAGAGCAGAAAACTGTTGGCATTTTAACTGCCAGCTTACAAATTTTAGATATGGTCTGCTTGACTTACAAATATATATTTTATTTTTTAAACTTTCTTCCAAGTTTTTAGATCGGTACCCCGACTTAAGAGTAGTTCAATTTAAGTGCATGCATTCTGAACGGATTAAATTCGTAAGTAGAGGTACCACTGTATCACCATAACCTTCATAAATTCTATGTGCTAAATTGAAAGCTTTTATGCAAGTCCCCAGAAGGCTGTTGATCCTCAAAAATGTGCTGATAGTCAGAGGTTACTGAAATGCAAAAGCAGGAAATAAATTAGAAACAAACATTAATGGAGAATTTGGCCTAGGAGCCTCAAATTGAGCAAGAAATTTTGTGAAGCCAGCAGTCTGTTTACTTGGAAATACATGCTTCAGGCAACCAAAACAGAGCACTGCATGTATGGATGTCACTTGATAGCCAATATAGAAATCAAATAAGCTAAATAATTGGGAATGGTAAATGCAGAATTTATATTCTATGTGCCAAAACAAGACCAGGAGCAGACTCTGGTAGAGACCATAACTACTGATACCATAATTTAGGGTAAAGCTGAAAAGAACACTAAAGGAATCACAGTGCCAAAATACAATTTAAAAGTTCCTGATTAATTTGAAGTCAATATGCCAAAGAGATTTGGATTACAAAGACTACATACCAGAAGAACTATGGATTTAAACTAGTGATATTATCAGAAAAGAACTTTAAAAATTGTTCTGTAGCCAAAATTCTGGCTTTCCAGATGTTCTTGGACTACAACTTCCAGAAATCCTGGCCCACACAACTAGTGATGAAGATGTTTGGGAGTTTTAATCCACAAAAAACTGTGGACACAAGATTGGGAACCACTCATCTGCCATCTTCTCAAATATTGATTAAAGTGCTATGTTGAGAAATATGGCTAAATTTAAATTGGTAACTGAATTTATTTATTTTTAAAATATGATTGCCAGAATTTATATATACTGTACTGTACATATATTCATGTTACCACCACATACAGAAATAAGTCCCAGTTTTCTGGCACTCACTCAAACACATTTTAAAGTCATTAACATCTACGGTATTTGATTGTGTTTAACTGTATTTAAGTGCCATCTTGTCACTAGCTTGTAAAAAAATTATTTCATCCCCACTGACATAGGTCTCGGTGATCTGATGCTATATTTTTCCTGGGTCAAATCCCCAAATAATTTTAAGTAATTCTTCCATTTGTACTGTGCCAATAATAAACTAAACTGCCCTCTCTTCTAATCTTCTACACTTTCCTTCTGTAATACAATTTCTTCCTATTACATTTGTCTTTCCACAGATCTAATTGAGTAACATAATATTAAGATATTCCATCCTTAAGTATTTCTTTAGGCAGATACTTCACTCTGCCTAATAGCAGAGGAGGCCCTGAAAGTTGAAGTAAAAGGGGGAGGGACAGTGAATTGTAGATTTGCGGAGAAGTGACAGTAAATAGTTCTCTTACAACAAATGTTCCTGCATGCAAGATCAGCCAAATAGCTGTGCTGATGGAGTCTGAAGTAGCTTAATTTAATTCATTTATTTATTGCCTGTGGGGGTGAGAGGAACTACTGGAAGTCACTAATTTGTAGGGCTGCTGATACAAACCTGCAGAATAAATGAGCACACACACACACACACACACACACACACACACACACACACACACACACACACACACACACACACACACACACACACACACACACACACACAAGACTGGCGACTGTTCCTTCCAATCCTGTGCTTAGGTTTTTAATCTCATCTGTTATCTCATGCTCATTAGAAAGACACAGTTCCGTATTCATTAAAAGCATAACCTAACTTTCCAACAAGAAGACAGACAGGGTGAAGAGGCTAATGATTTAATTTTCTTCATTCCAGCAAAATGTTGTTCATGTCCTAAGGCAAAAAAAAAAAAAAAGTTACTTCAGAATCCATTGACTCTTTTAATTTGGCTGAAGCAGGAAATGGCCTGGTTGAAATGTGGGCAGGCCTTTTCCTTCTACTATCTTAATTGACATTTCCCCCATGGGTTTCTGTTTTTCACCCAAAACCTTGGACCTAACTCTGAGGTGGTGTGGTTGTGGCAAGAGGTTTATTACTATGAAGTGAATCATCAGGTGCTGGGCCTCTGCAGGGCCTTCTTTTAGAGAGAGAGGAGGTCCTTCCTTCCCATCAGGCATGGATGTTTCTTAGGAGATTCTATTAAAACTGGAGAAGCAATTATTCAACATAGAGTCTGTGACTCCTTCAGCTGTCCTTTGGATTATGTAAACATCCTTTGGAGTTCATTAATTTATGTGTTCTGTGCCATCACGTTGGCATAGCTGACAAGTAGGGATGAGCATGAAATGAAAAATGAAATGCTGTTTTGTCGTTTTGTTTCATTACGTAATGAAATGAAATGAAGAAGGGGCATTTTGTTACAGTCAAAATGAAACGGTAGCTTTTTCCTTTAAAACGAACCGTTTCGTTTCCTCGGTTTAAAAAGAAGCTGGCCCGCCATGGGTTAAAAAAAAACCATGCTGACCAGGCCCGCTGCCCAGCTGGTCAGCATGAGATAAGGGGGAGCGCCAACCAGGCCCGCAGTTGGCGCGAGAAAAAAAGCAAAATGAAACAAATAATATGAAACAAATTTAAACAAAAATTCATTTCATAATAAATGAAATGAAACAGGAGGGGGAGAAACAAAGAATGAAATGAAATGCCATTTTGGCATTTCGTGCCAATCCCTACTGTTTTCCCCGGTGCTGGCCGGGACAGGAGGAGAGAGGTGTAATGAGCACGTGCACACAAACACAAATGCCCCCCACCTGCCCACACGTACAAACCACTTGGTTTGCCCCTCCCACCTCGCCAATCCACATCTGCACCATCTCATCCTCTATCTACCCAAGGGCCTCCCTGTCAACCCCCACCAATCTTGACATATCCAGGAAAATAAGTGTTCTGGGAAAAATGGCAGGGGGAAAGGCTGGGATAGGGTAGTGTCCCAGGCAAAATGGGACACTTGACAGATATGCAAGTTGGAGCTGGCTTACAGCCATCCTAGTGGGCTTTGGGGATACATGAGATGCCATGGAGTGAGTCTTCCTGTGCCTACACCACAAAGAGTGTCAATCATTGAGCAGGGATCTGCATCGAGATCTCTTGAATCCTAATCTGTCACTTGACCCACTACATCACACTTCTGAGTACTTTCTATGTAGAAAATCCTGAAAAGGACCACCCTTAGCCAGACGCAACCTGACAGGACACCATTATTTACTATGTAGTGCCAACTAGGTTTCTGTCAGCATCTGCCAAAAGTGTGTTAAATCATAGACTATAGGACTTTGGGCAGCTGCTGATAGAAACATAGTTTGATGATCAGAAAACCTGCTTCTACAAGCTGTAACCTATCTGAAAGCCCCACAGTAGAACTATGGATACATATTACCAGGAGAGCATCCATGTTGCTGCCTGGAGCACCACACCATAGGCCTTATCATTTTGGTCGCTCGAGTGACTTGCAGGACTGAGTTGCAGGAGTGATGGAAGGCATTCATTGAATTCAGAAGGCAATGAAGACTAATATCATATATTATGGAATAAATTAGCCCCTATTTTTATTACAGTTGCAGCTGCAAGCGGTATTGGCCTGAGCATGGGAGATGGATGCACAGCATCCAATCACTAGCTGATCTCTCTCTCTCTCTCTCTCTCTCTCTCTCTCTCTCTCTCTCTCTCTCTCTCTCTCACACACACACACACACACACACACACACACACACACACACACACACACACACACACACACACAGAGAGAGAGAGAGAGAGAGAGAGAGAGACCAACTGCTGAGAGGAACCTGGATTGATGGGACTGAAGAAGAATACAAGTGAAAGAAAGCAATTAGGGCTTCTGTACATTTTGGTTGGTCTACTCAGCCAGCAGACACATACAGGAATTCAAATAGCCAGAAGTCCTCTTAGGTGTTTTGAATCACTTAGGAGTAAAGAATAAAGGTTCTGCCAGACTGGATTAATTTTTATTATGAGGAAGAAAGTGGCTACTAGGCTAAGCTCTGTATGAGTTGCAAGGTATTACGGGCCTGACAGTCTTCTGTACCATCATGTTCTGTACTAGGTGCTTCTCCAGAGAGTCCGGAGACTCCTAACCACTTGCATCTCCCACAAATCTTAGCCTCGTGCAGCCAGTTATTATGTCTCAATGAATCCATGATGTCTGTCAAGGCTTTTGTTACTGAGCTGACTGTGGTCCAAACCACTTGAGAGGACTTTGATTTTTGGCTAGAACCCCTATAATTCTGGCTGGGAGAATTCCTGAAGACTCATGGGAGCTCTAATCGAAAAATGCAGGTGTCCTATGCCTGCAAGGCACTATAGAGCTCCTCCCGCACTATGTCATGGTCAGACCATCACCTGCTGTCTTTCTCTGTATCTGTTTGGGCCCGCCCCCGGAGACTTCTGGATCCTGATTGATTCCGGGAAGTCCTTGGGGAGCCTCCTGGCGGCCTGGCTGATGATCTGGTTGACACCATGGTAGATCATTGGTTTGACGAAACCTCCCGGGCTGTCGACCAGATCGCCCCTAGGCGCCTCATCCGCTGCAGAGCTCGCTCCTCACCCTGGTACACCATGGAGCTGCGAGCGATGAAGCAAGAACAGAAGAGGCTGGAGTGCAGCTGGAGGAGGAACCGGACGGCAATGAATAAGGCTGCAGTAATTGCCCAGACCAGGCGCTACAGTCCGGCGATCAGGGAGGCTAAAACATCTTATTACTCTCTGAGAATTAGTGAGGCCTCAAACTGTCAAGTGGAATTGTTCCACGTGGTTCGCGACCTCACTAATCCTGGTCTGGTAAGGCCTCCTCCTACTGATTTCAGTAGTGAGACTTTTGCAGCCTTTTTTAGATCCGAAGTAGAGGCCATCCAGACCGGATTCGACTCCTGTTGCTCTAGTCTACTCTCAGCACCCCCTGACGCTGCACCCCCTCGGTCTCCTCACATGATTGAGTTTGGGCCTGTTTTCTCGCTTGAGGCCTCCAGGGCTATTGCCCACTGCCAGCCCGCGTCCACCCCCTCTGACCCTTGCCCATCCTGGCTTATGAAAGCCATTGGTGGGAGCATGCCTGAATGGGCTTCTATCATCACCACAGCCTCCTTCAGGGAAGGGATATTTCCCTCTCGCCTGAAGGAGACTGTGGTAAAGCCCATTCTGAAAAAACCAGGCATGGCATCGGGTGAATTGGCCAGCTACCACCCGTTTGCAAATGTCCCCTTTATGGGCAAGGTAATTGAGAGGGTGGCCACGATCCGGCTTCAAACATATCTGGAGGGAGAACGGGCCCTTGACCCATTCCAGTCTGGGTTCAGGCTGGATCTGGGGGACTGAGACAGTCTTGGTCGCTCTGCAAGATGACCTCCTCTGGGGGGCTGACAGGGGTTGCTCTACCCTGTTGGTCCTTCTGGACTTGTCAGCGGCCTTTGATACCGTTGACCATGGTATCCTGCTGGGTCGGCTCTCCGAGATCAGGATCAGAGGCACTGTTCACAGTTGCTTCCGGTCCTTCTTGGAGGGCCATCCCCAGCAGGTACAGCATGGGGGGGGGAGTTGTCTGCTCCTTGGATCCTCCCTTGTGGGGTTCCACAGGGCTTGTCCCTCTCCCCTATGCTGTTCAGCATCTATGTACGGCCATTGGCAGAGGTCATAAGGAGATTTGGAGTCTGCTGTCATCAGTACGCTGGTGACACGCAGCTCTATCTCTCCTTTTCCACTGCTGCAGATGAGGCTGTCCAGACCCTCGACCAGTGCCTGGGTGCAGTCATGGAATGGACCAGGGCCAACAGACTCAAACCCAACCCCAAGAAGACTGAGGTTATGTTCTTTGGGACTTGCCCATCTGGCTATGGAGGCCCTTTTCCTACCTTGGAGGGCGTTTCCCTCTGGCCTTCGGACAGTGTCCGGATTCTGGGCGTAGTCCTGGACCTGACACTCACTATTGAAGCCCAGGTGGCCACTGTGTCCAGGACTGCCTTTTTCCATCTCCGTTGCATAGCCCAGATTCATCCCTACCTAGATGGGGACTCCCTCAGGACAGTTGTGCAAGCGTTGGTGATCTTGAGACTAGACTATTGCAATGCGCTCTACATGGGGTTGCCCTTGACTCTTCTTCAGCGACTGCAGCGGGTACAAAATGCAGCGGCCAGGCTGGTGGTGGGTGTGCGCCGGTTCGACCACATCACCCCAGTCCTGGCTCGTCTGCATTGGTTGCCCGTTGAATCCCAAATCAGATTCAAGGTCTTGGTTTTAATTTATAAAACCCTCCATGGTCTGAGACCTGACTACCTGGCAGAGTGGATCAACCAGCGGTCAACATCGGCCCAACCAACGAGGTTGTCGCAGGCGCGCATGCTGTGGGTGACCACACCCAGAGAGGCTCAGAAGACTTCCACCCGTACCAGAGCCTTCTCTGTGGCTGGCCCTACCTTGTGGAACCACCTTCCCAGTGAAGTGCTCCTTGCAGAGTCCCTGCCAGCCTTTTGGAAGGCATTAAAAACTCTGCTTTTTTGAGAGGCGTTTGGTGACTAGTAACTTAATTTTTTTTCTCTTTGCCCGCCATCTGTTAATTGTTATTTTTATTGTGTTCTGTTTGATTATTCCTGTTTTTAAATTGTTTATTTGTTGTTTGATTCTGTTTATATTTCTTTTGTTGTAAACTGCCCGGAGTTCCCCCAGGAAGACGGGCAGTATATAAGCTCAATAAATAAATAAAAATAAATAAATGTGAGTGAAGTCACCCCTTAGCTAGGTGTGTATTTGCTGACTTCATTTTCCACCCCAAGATCCTTTAGGGGGACTTCCATCAGGGAAGGAGCACAGATTAACTGAACCTCCAGTTTTTCCACTGGACCTGTTCCCCTGCTGGTCCACTTTTTGATGATGTGATGAAGGATAGTACTTTAGAACAGTGATGGCAAACTGAGTGCCCAAACTGCGATTCAAAACCCACTAATGTTTTGCAAAATGCCAATACAGCAATTTAACCTGAATACAGGTGGCTGTGAAGGGGCGATGTCGGGTGCCCACAGAAAGGGCTCCGAGTGTCACCTTTGGCACCCATGCCATAGGTTCACCAACACTGCTTTAGAAGCACAATAGACTAATCTAAACAACCAAAACATATCCCTCAATGACAGCAATAAAAACACACACAGTCAAGAGAGAAGGGTTGGTGGGTGAAGGCAAAGGAGATGTGGTTATCCTGATGCTGTGTTGCCGCAGTTGACCAGAAAAAATGTTGCTGCTCTCAGGTCCTCCCAGGCAAGTCGTGCCAGCAATCATCCAGTTGGCTGGCTCTTGACCAGTCAAGCTGGTGCAGAAGGACCCTGGAAGAACCTACTGATACAGACAAAATGGTAGCCACAGCACTCTGGGGACCTGCTCCAGTGGGTTACAGGTGAATCTCTACACCCACGTCTATTTAAAACAATAAACCTATGCAGCCTATGATGTTGGCTGTCAGGAAATGGCCCTTATACAGGGCAACTTGAATGTTCTCAAGAAATAAGAAGAAAGGTAGTATTTTAATGATGCAAGCCACAGAGTCCTTTTAAAGGAGAAAAGCGGGGTTAAAATGTTAAGGAAGGAAGGAAGGAAGGAAGGAAGGAAGGAAGGAAGGAAGGAAGGAAGGAAGGAAGGAAGGAAGGAAGGAAGGAAGGAAGGAATTTGCTTTGTGTTTTAGGAGGGGATTGACTTTACCACCCAAAGGAAGAAATTTTCAATTTAAGCAAATCAGAAATCAGGAGAAGATGGAAGATGAGTGACGTGATCCAAAGTGTTTAGGCACCATTTTTTTCCTATGTGATGAACATAAGTATCTTCTCTGAAGAATCCCATCCCTATATTTAACTTCCTTGGTGGTTCCTCATTCACCCAGCCTTCTCTCTTTGACACCAGCTACACTAAGAATGCCTCAGCATGAACAAGGCAGATCAAAGAAGACATTTGACGTTTAAGAACTGGCTTGTTGAAACACATCACAGTCCCTCCAATTGAGCCATTGGGAAAGAACAGTCGTCATTCTAGGTGCCAATTCAGTTTCGTGCACATTTGGGGGGGAAATCATTTTCTTTCTTTTTTTCACATGTACCATTTAGTTCTCTCGCTTTTTAATGCTTTAGGTAGAGTCTGAAGAATAATATTGACAGCGAGACTTAGCACTGCCATAGATCTTAGCATCTCATTAAATTGCTAATAACATTTCAAGAGGCTTATTCCTTAACTTTTCATCAGCATAGCATGAAGGAGTGGAGCACGAGTGTTGGCTAAAATGATATTTGAGTGTTGATCTCTTTTTTTAATTGCATGTTTTGCTATTTCCATTTATTTCATAATTCCAAAGCTTGATTCTCTGATCATATTTAATGACTTCCGAGGGCAGCTTTTTAAAGATAGAATTTTGTGGAAAACAGAAGTTGGGAGTAAAGTGGGAAATCAGTATAATTCAGATGTTTTGAATCCTGCATTTATGCAAAACCTGCTATCATCTTTTATGAAATGTGGTATAAGCATACTCCAAATGAGTAGGTGGGGGAATGCCTTAACTCATGTAAACTCTAACTTTGCTAGGGTTGTTCTTGATGGAAAAATTTCATATTTCTTTTGTTTCAAGTTCTCCTGGGGTGTGTCTTTCTTTCTTTCTTTCTTTCTTTCTTTCTTTCTTTCTTTCTTTCTTTCTTTCTTTCTTTCTTTCTTTCTTTCTTTCTTTTCATGAGCCCATCCTGTCATTTTTCATAAAAGGGAAAGACTCAGATTTCCTACTCATATTCTCCCATTTGTTTCTCTCTGGCACAACAAAAACTGAAAGAAACTTTAACAACCACCCCAAAAAAGTAGAGGCAAAGAGAATCAATATACTCTGAAAGCAGGCAACAGTATATAAGAAAGACAAACCATTACCACACCTATGTGAGCACAATTTATGTATTATTACATACTTAACATCATGAGGCAAGATAAGTAGAGATAAGAAGGAAATATAATCATTGTCATATCTGACACATCGGCAAAGTCCACCCTCGTGATCCACCGACAGAAGCAAACAAAACAGTCTCAAAACCCCACCACCAACAAAACAGACTTTTAGCAGAACAAATGCACAGCACATTAACCAAGGATACCCAATGTAGTTTAGTGAACAGAATGAGAGACTGGGACTCATGAGCAGATATTCACTGAGAGAGTGCTGGAGCTGATAAAACCATTCCTGCTTGTTTACAGATGGTTCTTTGTTTCAAAGCAAATTGATTGAAAGGTTTAAGGACAGTCTTTGATTTAGGGCAATGGGTTCCCTGTTAAATAAAAAAAAGGAAAGCTCCCCATTATTTATAGCCTTATGAATCATTTCAATTTATGATGAAAATTATTTTTTAAAATCCATTATTAATGAACCGAAACAAATGAAGACTGAAACAAAACAAAACAAAACAAAACACTTGATTTTCATTTTGTGCCCATCTCTGTTTCCAACCCAAATTTCCCAAAAATCTCCACAGAATCAGATAATATTTACGTTAACATCCACTGTGAATATTCATAGCAGAGAATGGCTGCTGCACTTTTTTGGCATCCTCAGCTTCATCTGCTCTGCAGAGGAGAGCAACCAGAATGATTCGGGGACTGGAACACATTCCTTACCATCTGAGGCTGCAACAGCTGGGCCTCTTCACTCTTGAATGATGTCACCTAAGAAGTGACCTGACACCTGATTGAAGCTTATAAAGTCATACACAATGTGGACAAAGTAGATAAGGAAAAGCTGTTTTCCCTATCACACAACTAGGGGGCATTCCATGAAACTTTTGGGTGCTAATCTCAAATAAGAAAAGTACTTTTCCACCCAAAGGATCACTGATCAATGGAATGCCCTGCCAGAAGAAGTGGTGTCAGACTTGACAGCTTTAAGAAAGAATTGGACAAGTTCATGGAGAACAAGGGTCTCAATGGATATCATGATGGATGCCTAAGGACAACCTCCGGGTTTGAGAGATAGGCAGGATATCTCTCAATGCCATTTGCAGGGAATCATAAGCAGGTAAAGACATCTGCTTGGGAATACAGTGATGCCTCTGATAATGAATTTAATTTGTTCTCAGAGGCAATTTGTTATCCAAAAATATGTTATCCAAAACGTGGTTCCCCATTGAAATGAATGGGAAACCAATTAATCTGTTCCAGAGGCCCGAGAAAGGGAAAAAAGCTTGGGGGGGTCAGACCTCTTTATAAAGTGCACTTCAAACACCCCCTCCGGAACACCTCCCCTGCAGTGCAATGCAAATATGGACCAGAGAAACTAGCAAGACTACCTCAGCCTGTTCCTACCCAAGGTGCAATGGGGGGGAAATGCAAACAGACAGACATAAGCAGCAAGAGAAATCTAGCCTTTTCCCATCAAAAATGCAAAGAAAAGCAGTGCAAAGATTAATAAAAGCTAGCTTCCTACTTTTCCAAGTCTGAAAGGTCCAAGTCCTTCAGCAAAACATGCCCAGAATGGCTAAAAAAGCCATGGAAAAACCAACTCCTCCCACCTCTCCACAAACTACAAGGGTTGCAATACTTCCTGGGTACACTTTTTTTTGCAAGGCATTATGAAACATTTGTTATCCGAGGCAGTCCATAGGAAACATTTGTTATCTGAGGCAGCCCTATACCCAAAAATGTTCATTTGTTATCCGAAAAATTTGTTATCAGAGGCATTCTTTATCCGAGGTATTCCTGTACTCTGAAGCAAATGGTGGGCCACTGTGTGAGACAGAATGCTGGCCTGGATGGGTTGTGCCCTGTTCCAGCATGGCTGTTCTTCTGTTCTTATATTCTTTCACCCTTATTCTGCTCTATGGGACTTTCTAAAGAGGATTGACTTTAATGTCTCTGACTGTCTGACCAGTCCCTAGATAGCATGCCTACTCTTTTCTAAGACCCAAAGAAATGTGGTCACTTGACAACATATCTATTGCCTTAGTTCTTCATGACGTTAATATTAATTCCCTGCAAGAATTAATTAATATTAAAGTCATGAAGACCTAAGGCAGAAGAGAGCAACAGGAATAAGCATTTATTAAAGTATTTTTGACCTGTCTTTCTCCTTTAAAAGGACCTGAGGTGGTTTACAAGAATTAAAAACACAACATTTAAGTTAGTCACAACAAGTATACAATGCTTAAAGGATTTATGAATACAACATAAAAACAACTCCACCAAAACACAAAAAAGCAATCCATTTTTAAAAGCCCA
Organism: Phrynocephalus forsythii; assembly: GCA_029282475.1. Taxonomy (NCBI): domain Eukaryota; kingdom Metazoa; phylum Chordata; class Lepidosauria; order Squamata; family Agamidae; genus Phrynocephalus; species Phrynocephalus forsythii. The sequence goes on along the minus strand of JAPFRF010000005.1, from coordinate 121,916,458 downwards.
CCAGCAGCCATTTGAAGAGAAAGGTCTTTGCCTACCTGTGGAAGGACAGTAGAGATAGGCTCAGCCTAGCCTCCAGTGAAAATTATTGGTTTCGCATTTCATTTTTCGTTTTTCATTTTTTGCTATTATTTGGAAATGTGCTTTGGAAGCAAGGCTGGGGGAATTCCAGTAACTGTATTTCAAAAAAGAAAGCAATGCTTCCAAACTTGGAGATGACAGACAGAAAGATTTTTTGCACTACAAGTCACTGAATTCACTAGGAATTCCCCCAGCCACAATTGTGGATGTCAAGAGATTTAAGTCGCCACTCACATGTACGTACGGCTCTTGTGCACCCACCATTTGTCTCTTCAGAAGAAGGAAAATGTCTAGGAATAACTAAGCTCCAAGGGCCCTGCAAATGACTAGGGGGCTAGTAGCCCGTGCTTCTCAAAAAATATACCAGCCCCATCACCCCATGTGGTGCCCTTGGAATTTTGTCACTCCCAGACATTTTTCTTGTTCTTCAGAGACAGACAAGTAGTTTCCATTTCCAATAAAGGTGGGCACGAACCAGAAAACACATGGTCCGGGTTCGTCTGGTTTGGGCCCACCCTTGGTTCAGTTCGGGTTTGGGTTTGTACAAATTTTTAAAAAATTGTACGAACCCAAACCAGTTCCGGTTCTTATTGGTGGTGGCAGCGGCTCCGTGGTGGCGGTGGTGGTGGTGAATCCTGGTCCCTGCCGCAGGGGCTTTTGAAGCACTGGCATGGGGCCAGCACCACTTTTTGTTTTGTTTTGTTTTGCTTCCAAATGCTCACCATGTGGCTCCTGGGACCAGGTGGGTGCTTTTTTTTTTATTTTTATTTTTTCTTCATTTTAGAGCACTGACCCGGCCACCCCTGGGGCCGGGTCAGCACTACTTTTTTATTTTATCTTATTTTATTTTATTTTATTTTATTTTATTTTATTTTATTTTATTTTATTTTATTACTTCCAGGTTCCGGCCACACTACAGCTGTGGGCTGGTCAGCTTTTCCCTGCAGCCAGGAAGACCGAAGATCATCCAGCACCAGGTAGAAGACATCGCTGAAATTAAGGAAACGAAACAAAACAAAACAATTTTTTTCAGTTTTGTTTTGTTCTAAATTCACTCTGGGGTTCATTATTCGTTTTGTTGGGTAATGAAATGAATAATGAATAACAAAATGAACTAAAAGTTCATTTTGTGCCCATCTCTAGTTTCCTACCTTTGTGTTCTTCAGATGTTCCTGGACAGCAACTCCCAGAAGCCTTCACCATTGGTTGGGTTGGCCAAAATGTCTGGGAGTTGTAGCCCAAGAACATCTGGGGATCCAAGGTTGGGCACTGCCATTTTATGATAATCCACCGACTCCCACAAGATGTGACAACAAGTCTCATGGAAGGACACATCAGGTTGATATCCAAGATCACAACCCATGTGTTGCCTTTGTGGTGCAAAAGAAAGAGATTTTACAAAAAAAGGGGGGGGGAACCTGCCTCTATGTCTCGAGGGGGTTCATTCTGCATGATACTGAGTTCTCCTAGCATCAACGAGGACCTTCCACACATCCTGAAAGTACTTCAGCTCCTCGCAGGATAGGGCCCTTGAACTCTTCTAAGGCTAAATTGCCTGATGAGTGTCCTAGCAATTAAAATGTCATTCCTAATCTGTTATGTGTAAAGATGCCCGGTTTCCCTGCAAGAATTTCTCCTGAAAGGCACAAAGGACTTCTCTCATATGTATTCCATCCCCCACCCTCCAAATAGACTGCCTTCTTTTATTTAGTGCCAGAAAGGGTGGGGGAGAGGTTTCCTTTATTGTCCTTCACTAACACTTTCCAATTTGAGAAGGGAAGGGAAGGGAGGGATTATAACTGTTCCAACACATGACATCATAATAAGTTCCTGTCCCAGGAAACAAAAGTCTTCAGGCGACAGCCATGAGACAAGTCTTATTTATGATGTCACCAAGAAGACAGTAGGAGAAATAAAGAAAGGGAGGAGGAGGGCAGAAGATAAGAATAAACATCTGAATATCCAGGGTAACAATAATGTTTTTCCACCTTTTTGTACTTCTGTGAGATCTATTAAAGCCAGTAGCTGACTATGTGCCAGCGTATAATAATAATAATAATAATAATAATAATAATAATAATAATAATAATAATAATAATAATAATAATAATAATAATAATAATTTATTGCACAAAAGAGCAAGCACTCCAAACAGATGCAATGAAAGGTAAGATTCAAGGAATTAGTGGCAAGAGCAAATGTTGACTCTGCCAAGAAAAAGATGAAACATTCTTCTATGAATGTGCAAAGGTTGCACAAACAGATAACAAAATTCGGCATGCTAGAGAGGCAACATTAGTTCACAGGTCATTATGCAAAAAAAGTGTAACTTGCCAGCCTCATAATACCTATGGGGAACATCAAGTAGAACACTTCTGGATGAAACATACTTCCGTTGTCCCCATAGACATCCGGACTTCAGGGGCAATATCAAAAGATTTCACACAATCTTACAAGCAATTGCAGATCTCAGAAATAACACCGCCAGAAATACAAAAAAGGCAATATTAGGAACAGAACACATACTGCACCAATACTTAACAAATAGGTTTTCGGTTAAAACTTACATCTGTCATAGAATAGCAGTGAATGTTGTTGTTCTTCTTCTTGTTCTTCTTGTTGTTGTTGTTGTTCTTCTTCTTGTTCTTGTTGTTCTTCTTCTTCTTCTTCTTCTTCTTCTTCTTCTTCTTCTTCTTCTTCTTTAATTAAATAAATTGGTACAGGTGGGCATAAATCGGAACAGGTAGTCCCAGTTGTAATCGGCACGCTGGGTGTGGTACCTAAAGAGCTAAGCAAGTATTTAGAAGAAATTGGAGTTGACAAAGTCACCATCAGTCAGATGCAGAAAGCCGCCTTACTGGGATCTGCTTGCATAATTTGCCAATACATCACTGAGTCCTAAACGCTTGGGAAGCATTCGACTAGTGATTTGTAATACAAAATCCAGCATAGTTATCTTGTCTGCTGTCTGATAATAATAATAATAATAATAATAATAATAATAATAATAATAATAATAATAATAATAATAATAAATGCCGCCTTGTCGTGGCGGGGGGCTTAACTGCTCCAGTAGGTCCAACCTTACCAGAGAGGTCTCGACTGAGGAACAGAACTAAGCGCACCCAACAACCCATGAATCATGGTGAAACACAATATAAAGAAGCCTATACCGGCTTGGTCATCACCTGGGTTAACAAGGACCATGATGGGTGTTGATGAACCTGGACATCCGTCGATAAATGGGCTACAGGTCACGGGTCCCATTGCTGAGCAACCAGGGCATGGGCCTGTAAAGTTACTGGAAGCTGAACCATCTCAGAAGCGGCAGAAATATACTCTACCAGAGAATCGGACAAGGATAAAATGCTATTATAGAGCAGAACCTGAAAAACGTGGCTACCAAAAGCAGATGCATCAGTTATGGAAACAAGAATATCCAAACTCCAATATAACTGAATTACGATTAGCTGATCAGCGAAGATATATTATCAGAAACAAGGTGTTTAGTAAGGTTGAACTAGAAGAAATACAGCTTAGTTGTGAAATTGGAGGTCAACAAATTATCCAAATAGGAGGGAAAAAATAGATTAATAACACCTGGGGAGATTGAACAGTCAAAAGTTAAAGAAAATATGAATGTTGCTCAAAACTTTGAACGAAAAGAAGGTTCAAATAGGATTGGAACACCAGCAGAGCTCACTATTAGGCAGCAAGAATTGAAGAATAAAATAATCACACATGCTGCATTAAATGAAGAGAGGGGAAGGCTCCCGATTTTAAAGACTGTGCCTAGAAAAAAATTGGTACCATTGATGAACGATGTAAACTCAGCACTTGCAACAATCCAGATAAGATCAATTGAAGAGATAAATCAGCTTGCTTATAGTGCAGCAGTAATAGTAATGGAAGAACTAGGGATTCCACAATTGAAGTCCCCCCTCCCCAAAATGCATTGAGAAACCACGGTGGAAAATCAGGCTGGAGCTTAAAATCACAAGACTCCGAGCATACGCGAGTAACTTAAAAAACCTGCAGAAGGATAAATTAAAGAATGGTAAGATCAAGAAATATTTGACTAAAAATACTGGCTAAGTACAAGGAAAATTGGAGAAGCATTGGAAATAGTGAAGCAGCAAATAACAACAACAGCTAGAAAAAATGAAAGATATGATGCTAGATTTACTCAGTATAAAGACAACCAGCTGTTTCAATTAGATCAAAGAAAGTTCTATCAGAGTTTAAATCAGAAGATAGGTATAAAAGATGAAAAGCCTGAAAAAATGGCAACCATTCAGTTTTGGAAAGACATATGGGGGACTGAGAAAGACTGTAATAGAAATGCTGAATGGCTCCAAGATTTTGAGAAGAAATTCTCCAAGTGCACAATGGACCAGCTAGAAATAACAGTTGATATGATCACCAAAAGAGTACAAAGAGTCAAAAACTGGACCTCACCTGGCAATGATCAACTGCATGGGTTTTGGCTTAAACACCTGACCAGTCTGCATGGAAAAATGGCCCAACAATTTATTTATTTATTTATTTATTTATTTTTACAGCTTATATGCCGCCCACTACCCAAAGGTCTCTGGGCGGCTTACAACAAGGAATTAAAACAGTTAAGACATAAAATATCAATAAATAATTAAAACAACAGCCAAACCTTATACTAAAATCATCACTAAAATTGCCATCAAAGGACCCCAGTCTATGTTGTATCAATTAAAAAACTTCTGGAACAGGAAGGTCATCAATGTTGGCGCCAGGCGGATCTCACTTGGGAGGGCATTCCATAACTTGGGGGCAGCTGCCGAGAAGGCCCTATGTCTACAAGCCATCCCTCTCACCTCCTTGAGGGATGGCTCTTTCAAGAGGGCCCCCTGGCTAGATCTTAATTGCCGGGTAGGTTCATATGGAAGGAGGCGGTCCTTCAGGTATCTAGGTCCCAAGCCGTTTAGGGCTTTATATGTCAAGACAAGCACTTTGAATTGGGCTCGGGCAGCAACTGGTAACCAATGCAGGTTACGTAGAATCGGCGTGATGTGATCTCTGGCGGCCCCACCACTCACCAGCCGCGCCGCACGATTCTGAACCAGTTGCAATCGCCGGACCGTCTTCAAAGGCAGCCCCACGTAGAGCGCATTGCAGTAATCAATACGGGATGTTACCAGCGCATGCGTAACTGTCATGAGGCTCTGCTCGTCTAGGTAGGGGCGGAGCTGGTATATTTTCTGCAGCTGAAGGAAGGCGCCCCTGGCCACCGAATCCACCTGGGCTTCCAGAGTTAGACCAGGGTCCAGAAGCACCCCCAAGCTGCGGACCCTGTCCCTTAGGGGGAGTGCAACCCCGTCCAAGACAGGGAAGTGGCCCTCTAACCTGTCCGGCGAAGCACCCACTAACAGCACTTCCGTCTTGTCTGGATTGAGTTTCAATTTATTAACCCTCATCCAGTCCATTATCTGGCCCAGGCACGAGATCAGGACAGAAACCGCCTCACCTGGATTGGTGGAGAATGAGAGGTAGATCTGAGTATCGTCAGCATATTGCTGACTCCTCAGCCCAAACCTCCTGATGACCTCTCCCAGTGGTTCCATGTAGATGTTAAACAGCATGGGAGACAGTATTGAGCCCTGAGGAACCCCATGACGTAAATGCCACGGGGCGGAGCAACTGTCCCCCAGCACCACCTTTTGGACACGGTCAGCCAGGAAGGAGCGGAACCACTGCAAAACAGTGCCTCCAACTCCCAACCTGGCCAGCCTATCCAGAAGGACACCATGGTCGATGGTGTCGAAAGCCGCTGAGAGGTCCAGGAGTATCAACAGGGTTGCACTCCCCCTGTCTCTCTCCCGGCAAAGGTCATCGTACAGGGCGACCAAGGCAGTCTCTGTTCCAAAACCCAGCCTGAAACCAGATTGAAATGGATCCAGAAAATCCGTTTCATCCAGCAGCGCCTGGAGCTGTCCGGCCACCACCCGCTCCAACACCTTGCCCACATAAGGGAGGTTCGCTACTGGCCGGTAGTTACCCACCAGCCCTGGGTCCAGGTTGGTTTTTTTTAGGAGTGGCCTAATTACTGCCTCCTTTAAGGCAGCAGGGACCACTCCCTCTCTTAATGAGGCATTTACAGCTTCCTGGACCCAGGTGCGAACCCCCTGGCAGATCTTTCAATTAGCCAGGAAGGGCAAGGGTCGAGCAGAGTGGTGGTAGAACGGACAGATCCAAGCACCCTGTCCACATCCTCGGGTCTCAATAATTGAAACTCATCCAATAATACTGGACCTAAGCACGGCGCACTGGACACATCCCTTGATTCTGCACCAATAGTGGAGTCCAATTCCCTGCGAATCTGAGCGATTTTTCCCTCAAAGTGAACAGCAAACTCGTCACAACGGGCTGCTGAGTGGTCCAGAACCTCCTCCGTATTTCTCAGTTGAAGAAGGTCCTGGACCACCCGAAACAGCTCTGCTGGACGGCACTCTGAGGAAGCAATACGGTTTGTGAAATATTGCCTTTTGGCCAACCGTATTGCCACAGAATAGGCCCGATAATGGGCTCTAAGCTGTGTTCGATTGGACTCACAGCAGTATTTTCTCCACTTGCGCTCCAGCTGTCTCCCCTCCTGCTTCATTGCCCACAGCTCAGATGTATACCAAGGAGCCGTCTGGGCTCTGCGCAAGGGGAGAGGGTGCTTAGGTGCGATCGTGTCAACTGCCCGGGACATTTCTCTATTCCATAGGGTGAGCTGAGCTTCGACAGGAGCACCGACCATATCAGATGGATAATCCCCCAGAGCTTTCAAGAAACCATCTGGATCCATCAGTCTCCGAGGGTGGATCATCTTAATAGATCCCCCACCCTTGCAGAGGGTTGGAGTAGCTAATAGCCTAAACTTGACCAGGAAGTGGTCTGACCATGACAATGGAGTCAGGACCAACCCCTCCACATCCAAACCACCACCCTCCAATCCCGTTGAGAAAACCAGGTCTAGAGTGTGGCCTTTCTCATGTGTCGGGCTGATGACATGTTGAGACAGCCCCATGGTTGTCATGGCGGCCATGAAGTCCTGAGCCGCCCCGGCCAAGGCAGCCTCAGCATGGATGTTGAGGTCCCCCAGTACCAACAGTCTGGAGGTCCTCAACAACAGATCCGAGACCACCTCCGTCAGCTCAGGCAGGGAGACTGTTGGAATGCAGCAGGGTGGGCGGTACACCAACAGAATCCCCAGTCTGTCTCGTGAGCCCAGCATACAATACAGGCCCTCTAAACCTCCTCTCAAGGAGACAGGAAGCCTGGTCAAGGAGATAGAACTCCTATAGACTATAGCAACTCCCCCTCCCCGACCTTCCGGGCGACACTGGTGCTGGACTGAATACCCAGGTGGGCAGAGTTGGGAGAGGGGAACCCCACCTTCCTGTCCCACCCAGGTCTCAGTAATGCATGCCAGGTCGGCACCCTCATCCAGGATGACATCATGAATGAGGGCGGTCTTATTTTTTACCCACCTGGCATTCAACAACAGCACTGTGTGGCCCGTAGGTTCGCTGATATGGTCACCTGATACCTTCAGGTTGGAAGTGGAACCAGAAGAGGGGATAATGTAAGATATCTAACCTCTCTTCTCCTACGCGGGCACGTTCCACTCCCACCCCCATACCTTCCTCTACCCAGCACAGGCTCAATGGCTCCCCCCTCCATTGCCCTCCTTCCTTCCTGTTCCATCAGTTCCATTGTGAGTCCTTATCTCTATCTCAGATGGCAAGAAAATGACAAAAAATGAAATAATACAAAACAGAATAAGGTAGATAAAAACAAACCACCCCACCATTCAGCTTCAACATCCCACCACCCTCTCCCCTTCACAGGCAAATAATAGAGGTTGGTATCAGCCCGATGCCCCTCCCCCCGCCACACCTCTCTGATGGCAAGCCAGCTAAATTGTCTCTCGTGCCTCTCACTCACGAGGAGACCCAGCAGCAAGCAGGTGGAGACAAAGGGGTGGTGGTTGAAGCAGGGTCCGTTTGGAGCAGCACTTGCTGGATGATGGAACCACAGCACAAGCTTGCAGACAGCTAGAAAGCTGTAAGGCAGAGTCCCAGCTCTCCAGTCCCACCCCTCTATTGGCAAGCTGGCTAGGTTGCCTCTCGTGCCTCTCACTCACATAAGAACATAAGAACATAAGAAGAGCCATGCTGGATCAGGCCAAAGGCCCATCTAGTCCAGCTTCCTATATCTCACAGTGGCCCCACCAGATGCGTTTGGGAGCGCATGGGACTAGATATCTGTCTCCTGATACCACTCCCCTGCATCTGGCCCTTGAACTACCCTGGTTTAAAGCCTAGAGATTACATATCTCCATCATGGTTTGTAACCCGTGATGGACTTTTCCTCTAGGAATCTGTCCAATCCCCTTTTGAAGGCATCCAGGCCAGATGCCATCACCACATCCTGTGGCAGGGAGTTCCATAGACTTACAACGCGCTGGGTGAAAAAATATTTTCTTTTGTCAGTTCTTACTCTCCCAGCACTCAATTTGAGTGTATGTCCCCTAGTTCTGGTATTTTGAGAGAGGGAGAAGAGCTTCCCTCTATCCACTTTACTCATACCCTGCATTATTTTGTATGTCTCAATCATATCCCCCTCAAGCGCCTTTTTCCAGACTAAAGAGGCCCAATTGTTTTAGCCTTTCTTCATAAGGGAGGTGCCCCAGCCCAGTAATCATTTTAGTCGCTCTCTTCTGCACCTTTTCCAGTTCCACTATGTCTTTCTTGAGATGCGGTGACCAGAATTGTACACAATACTCCAGGTGGGGCCTTACTATTGTTTTGTATAACGGCATTATAATGTTGGCTGTTTTATTTTCAATCCCCTTTTTGATAATCCCTAGCGTGGAATTGGCCTTCTTCACTGCTGCCACACATTGGGGAGACACCTTCATGGAGCTGTCCACCAACACACCAAGATCTCTTTCCTGATCCGTCACGGATAACTCAGAGCCCATGAGTTGATAGATGAAGTTTGGATTTTTGCCCCAATATGCATTACTTTACATTTGGTTACATTAAAACGCATTTGCCATTTCTCAGCCCACTCCCCCAGTTTGGAGAGATCCTTCTGGAGCTCTTCACAATCTTCTCTGGTTTTTACCACACGGAAAAGTTTTGTGTCATCTGCAAACTTGGCCACCTCACTGTTTATCCCTGTCTCCAGGACATTTATGAACAGATTGAAAAGCACCAGTCCCAGGACCGAGCCCTGGGGCACACCGCTTTTCACTTCTCTCCATTGTGAAAATTTCCCATTGACACCTACTCTTTGTTTCGGGATCTCAACCAGTTCTCAATCCATAAGAGGACCTGCCCTCTTATCCCCTGACTATGCAATTTTCTCAGCAGCCTTTGGTGAGGGACTGTGTCAAAAGCCTTTTGAAAATCCAGATAGACTATATCCACCGGTTCACCCAAATCCACGTGCCTGTTGACCTTTTCAAAAAATTCTAAAAGGTTTGTAAGACAAGATTTACCCTTACAGAAGCCATGCTGATTTTCTCTCAGCAAGGTTTGTTCTTTTATGTGTTTTAAGATTTTCTCTTGGATGAGGCCTTCCACCATCTTCCCTGGGACAGATGTAAGGCTAACCGGCCTGTAGTTTCCTGGGTCCCCCCTCCTTCCTTTTTTAAAAATTGGTGTGACATCTGCTATCCTCCAGTCCTCCGGCACTGTGGCCGTTTTAAGAGACAACTTGCATAGGAGACCCAGCTGCAAGCAGGTGGAGACAAAGGGGTGGTGGTTGAAGCAGGGTCCGTTTGGAGCAGCGCTTGCTGGATGATGGAACCTGGACTCTTGGGTCAGCAGGAACAGTGGTCTTTTAGGTCCCAGGCTGCTCCCATGCCACTCCGCTTTTCAAGCCTTCCCTCCCTCGGGCAGGTGGTGAGTGTTGAGGTGGAAGGCAGCTTGAGCAACAGAGCAAGGGGCCCAGTCCTGACTTGCCTCAGGAGTCCAAGAGGCCAAACTCCCCCAGAGAAGCCACAGAAAGGTCCCCTGTCTCTCACCCAGGGGCAGAGGGAGCGGCAGATGGCACTGGACTCTTGGGTCAGCAGGAACGGTGGTCTTCTAGGTCCCAGGCAGCTCCCAGGCCACTCCGCTTTTCAAGCCTTCCTCCCTCGGGCAGGTGGTGAGTGTTGAGGTGGAAGGCAGCTTGAGCAACAGAGCAAGGGGCCCAGTCCTGACTTGCCTCAGGAGTCCAAGAGGCCAAACTCCCCCAGAGAAGCCACAGAAAGGTCCCCTGTCTCTCACCCAGGGGCAGAGGGAGCGGCAGGTGGCACTGGACTCTTGGGTCAGCAGGAACGGTGGTCTTCTAGGTCCCAGGCAGCTCCCAGGCCACTCCGCTTTTCAAGCCTTCCCTCCCTCGGGCAGGTGGTGAGTGTTGAGGTGGAAGGCAGCTTGAGCAACAGAGCAAGGGGCCCAGTCCTGACTTGCCTCAGGAGTCCAAGAGGCCAAACTCCCCCAGAGAAGCCACAGAAAGGTCTCCTGTCTCTCACCCAGGGACGGAGGGAGCGGCAGATGGCACTGGACTCTTGGGTCAGCAGGAACGGTGGTCTTCTAGGTCCCAGGCAGCTCCCAGGCAGCTCCGCTTTACATTTAATGAAATGTTGAGGACAGATTATATTAATGAGTGGTTAACAACTGGCAAAACCTATTTGATTCAGAAGGATCCAACAAAAGGAGTAATATCTGAAAATTACAGGCCAATAACATGTTTACCAACTATGTATAAACTGCTAACAGGCATCATAGCTGATAGAGTCCAGAATTATTTGGAAGCAAATAACATCATGCCAGTAGAGCAGAAAGGGAACAAACGGGGAAGTAGAGGCACAAAAGATCAGTTACTCATTGATAAAATGATCCTAGACAATTGTAAAGCCCAGAAAACTAATTTATATATTACTTGGATTGACTATAAAAAAGGCTTTGACTCAGTACCACATAGTTGGATTATTATGTGCCTGGATGCCATTGGAATATGTAAAAGTATTAGTCCCCTAATTGAAAATGCGATGAAGAACTGGAAAACAGAATTGTTTGTCAAGGATGAAAGCTATGGATTGGTTAGCATCACACGAGGGATTTTTCAAGGTGACTCTTTGTCACCTCTGCTATTTACTATTGCCCTGATTCCCCTCTCAATAATTTTGCAGAAGACTAATTTAGGGTACCAAACTGCTAAATATTCAGGGAAAATTTCTCATCTCTTGTATATGGATGACTTAAAGTTGTATGGAAAATCAGAAACTGAAATACACTCACTGACCAACACAGCCCGAATTTTCAGTACCGATGTTAGTATTGAGTTTGGACTAAACAAATGTGCCACAGTGGCACTGAGAAAAGGAAAAATAATTGAGAGTGAAGGAATTGAAATGCCAAATGGACAAGCTATTAAGTATCATCAGTCTGAAGCCTATAAATATCTGGGCATACTGGAATTAGATAATATCAAGCACGGGCAAGTGAAAAATGTGGTCAGTAAAGAATATATCCAAAGGGTCAAAAAAGTATTAAAAAGTAAGCTGAATGGTGGTAACACCATCAAGGCCATTAATAGCTGGGCCATCAGGTATACCGCTGGCATTATAAACTGGACTCAGATGGAGCTAGATATTCCAGATAGGAAAACAAGAAAACTTATGACCATTCACTATGCATTACATCCATGCAGTGATGTTGACAGGCGGTATTTACCTAGAAAATTAGGTAGTAGAGGTCTTCTGCAAGTGAAGCAGACAGTTGAAGAAGAGAAGCATGTGTTGGCAGATTATGTAAAAAATAGTACAGAGCCAGCATTATTGGAGGTTAAGAACAGGGAGGTGTTTAAAGTAAATCAAACAAAGGGTCAATACAGGAAAACAACAATGCAAATACGAGCTGATAGCTGGCATAATAAAGCGCTGCATGGGCAGTTCCTCGAAAAAGTCAAAGGAAAAGTAGATGAGGAAAAGACTTGGTTATGGCTCACCAATGGAACACTGAAAAAAGAGACAGAGGCCCTGATTTTTGCAGCTCAAGAACAAGCTATCAGAACAAATGCAGTTAAAGCTAGAATAGAAAAATCAGCTGAGTCCCCCACTTGCAGACTGTGCAAAGAGGCAGATGAAACTATTAACCATATATTTAGTTGTTGCAAGAAAATTGCTCAGACTGATTACAAACAACGTCATAATGTAGTTGCTCAAATGGTCCACTGGAATTTGTGTCGGAACTATCATCTGCCCATAGCAAAGAACTGGTGGGATCATAAGCCTGAAAAAGTGACTGAAAATGAGTATGCAAAATTACTTTGGGACTTCCGAATACAGACAGACAGGGTTTTGGAGCATAATACCCCAGATATTGTGATTGTGGAGAACAAAAAAGTGTGGATTAGACATGGGCATGACTCGGCGAAATTGTCGTTTCCGTTTTCGGTTATCATAACGGAAACGGTAACGATAATTAAGCCGTCAGAACTTGAACTCGAACCGAAAAAAGAAAAATTCGGTTGGGTTTTTTCGTTTCCGTTTGTGGCATCGCGGCAATTGTGCGATGCGAAGCACAGAAAAAGTTTTTAAAGGTTTTTTTAAAAAAACCCCGACCTCCGGCCAAAAAAGCAGGCGAAAATATGCCTGCCTGAGGCTTTGCCACCTACCAGAGGGGTGGTTTCTGGGGGGTCCCCGGCCTTTCCCCCCCTCTTCTCCTGTCCTGGGCTGCTTGCACCAGGCTGGGGGGGGTCATCCTCGTGGTCTCGCCATGCCATGCAGTGGGGGGAATCCAAAATGGCGACCGCAATTTTTCTTTTGAAATCGTGGTCAAAAAACACACCAAAGCACTACAGAAATGTGAAATTTATTTATTTTAAATGCCTGAATTTTTATAGTAGCAGCAGTGGGGTTTTTTTTAAAGCAATAAAACGTCATATTGATTTTATTTTATTTTATTTTATTTTTTATTTTTTTAGACCTGCCCATTTGGGCTGGGCATGGGATGGGACCATGCAAATTGTTTGAACCATTCCACCAATGGCATCGCCAGGTTTTTGACTGACACTTCTGGATGTCTCGGAGGGCATAAAAAGCCGAGGCACCTTCCAGAAATCGCAGTTGGGTGTATGGGTGTGGTTGAGGGAGGAGGGCTGGCTGCTGGTGCTGGTGTGATCCAATCGAGATTGAGGAGGGAGGCTGGAGGCTTTAGGATTTAAGTTAGGCAGGCAGGGAGGGAATTGAATTTAGAAAATAATTTCTTTGATTCCCTGCAGCTTTGTCTGCTGGAGGGAATAGCAGTTTATTCTTTATTTCTTCTCTGGCAGTTTGTGAGGATTTTTTTCTGATATTGGATAAAGGGGGAGGTTCGACTGGGAGTGGGAGGTGTGGATTTATTTTAAAAATATATTATATACTACCATTTATTTTCTATTTTCCCAAATTCAATTTGCTTGCACACACACACATTTGGGGTGGAAGCCAAGAACAGAACCTCTATCCTAAGTGATATCCTAACTGCCCACTCACCCGTCTGCCCATGCCACCACCCGCCTGCGGCCCACGCCGTCGCCCGCCCACTTGCCCGCCCCCCCACCCGCCGCCTAGGGCGCAAAAACACCTAGTGCCGGCCCTGATTGCAGGACGCCCCTATGCTCTGAGAAGTCAAATCGTGCTAAATCAGGGTGGAAACGACAAACGACAAATGACAAACGACAAATGAAACGACAAATTTTTGAAAAATTTCGCGACAAACGGAAACGACCCAAAACGGACCCGTTCCGACGAACGAAAACTCGAAATGTCATTTTTTCTGGTCGTGCCCATGTCTAGTGTGGATCATTGATGCTGCTATACCAGGAGATAGTAGAATCACTGAAAAACAACTTGAAAAAATTACCCGATATCAGGATCTCAAAATTGAACTTCAGAGATTCTGGCATAAACCGGTACAGGTGGTCCCAGTGGTAATTGGCACGCTTAATAATAATAATAATAATAATAATAATAATAATAATAATAATAATAATAATAATAATAATAATAATAATAATAATAATAATAATAATAATAATGAGCTAAGCAAGTATTTAGAAGAAATTGGAGTTGACAAAGTCACCATCAGTCAGATGCAGAAAGCCACCTTACTGGGATCTGCTCGCATAATTCGCCGATACATCACTGAGTCCTAAACGCTTGGGAAGCGTTCGACTAGTGATTGGTAATATTAAACCCAGTGTAGATAGCTGGTTGGTTTAATAATAATAATAATAATAATAATAATAATAATAATAATAATAATAATAATAATAATAAGAAGAATAATAATAATAATAATAAGAATAAGAAGAAGAAGAAGAAGAAATGTATCCAAAACCTTGTGTGTGTGTGTGTGTGTGTGTGTGTGTGTGTGTGTGTGTGTGTGTGTGTGTGTGTGTGTGTGTGTGTGTGTGTGTGTGTGTGTGAGACACCCCTGTTTCAAATGCAGGACAGTATTAGGAAAGTTGTAAAATTATGTCTTCACAAAGCCAGGTGCCAAATGATGTGATCCACACCCACCAGGCTAATGTCTGGATTTGAGCTTTCAGTTATCCACAGTCTTCTCCACACCCTCAGTAATCCAGTGCAGTTCTCAGAAGAGAGGTATCACAACAACATGCTTAGAAATCTATATTTTGCTATGAAATATGTTTGAAAAATACTTATTTTAAAATGCACTCCCAACATATATTTAGAACAGAATTGAGTGAATGTGACACAGACCAGTGGACCAATTAGATTATTAAATCTATTGGACTGATTAATTACACACCATTTATTGGGAATGCATGTAGTGTTTGAAGGCAAATTGACATAAATTAAGGAATATTCATTCACAGACACTGTGGGCTGCACGCTAAGTGGCATAGTGTTAGGTGCCCTTGAATATCTCTGATTCCCCATGATCCATCATTACTATGATGACAAATCTTAAATAAAAATATAACTAGGGTTTTGCATATCATATAGCGCCCAACACTTGACTTGTGCTCCACTTATTTATTTAATTTTGTACATTGAAAAGTGCCCGACTTAGTGACACCTGGTACTCTGGGAGGTTAACAATGACTTCAGCCCAGTTCTTCCAGTCCCCCATTTAAATCAACCCCATAATGAGAAATTATAAACATTAAAAATGAAAATCTAAGAACTACCTCATATCAGAATGGGTTGGAAATGTTCCTTTGCTTCGCATTGAATCTGGCCCTCCTTTTTAAAAATCCAAGCCTTGCGTAAACTGAGCCCATTCAATGACTAATTCAAGCTTTGGCACAAAGGAAGTTAAATTTAAAGCAAAGAATTTTCACCCCTGTTCCCAGATCCCCACCTACCAGACAACAGGCAACAGATGGAATTCCAGAAGCAATGAACTGTAAGCTTCCCCTCACCCCAAATTCACCCTGCCAGTTGGCTGATATGGAATCCTTGTTTAGCTGCCTGTAAATGGGACAGCTAAACAAGGATTCCATATTCTAAGTATGAGGGATTTTGTCTCGTACTTACTTTTGCTGTAATCTGTACTTTATGCTTCTGCCCAACGAACGGACTATTCTGCTATAAATCCTTTTATCGGCATTGGAAAGGATGTGTAGAACCCCTCTGAGAAATTTCACCAGCCTTATTATAACTCTATAAGTTTCATGCAAAATGCATCCAACATTTTGCCTAAGGAGGAGGCTTCACATCCAGCATGGATTCTACCCCGGGATGAAATCTGACATGTTGGCTACCCTCGCCTACATGCACGATTTAGCTCCATGGCTTGTAGTGCTTTTGAATTTCCTCAAAGTTTTTTCAAATACTTTGCTAGTATTTCTAAAAAACCTTCCAAATGTACTTGGCTATTTACTTGGCATGAAGCACTGGGACCCAGCCTTAATTCAACCTCTTTATCATTGCATCTCCTTTTCAAATTTCAAGTTTCCATAGATTCTGTCATTGTAGACATGGGAATTTTTATTTATTTATTTATTTATTTATTTATTTATTTATTTATTTATTTATTTATTTATTTATTTATTTATTCAGCTTATATGCCACCCATTACCCAGAGGTCTCTGGATGGCTCACAAACAAAATAAACAATTAAAACATCAAAATTACAATAAATGAAAACTATAAAAACCTATAGTGGTACCTTGTATAAAGGAATTAATTTGTTCCAAATGAAATTATGTTAAGCAAATTTTCCTTTAGACAAATTTCCCATAGGAAAGCATTGAAAACACAGTAATCCTAATCGTGACCATTTTTATGTTGTACGGATTTGCCCCTTAGATGATTATGTTAAGCAAATTTCCCCTATCTCTGGAATTTTTTATGTTGTACAGATTTTTTGTTATACAGACCATTTGTTATACGAGGGTCCACTGTAAATACAATAAATACAATACTGTGTTTTTATAGAATCTGTGTAATTATAGAATCTATGGACTATAGATTCTATAATTTTCCATTTTGGAAGTTCCACTTGATAAAACTACAGCTATGTGTGGCTCACGTGCAGGAACTCCCTAGCTGAAAAGGCAATTGCAGCTGAATGTAAGCTTAGCTCTGCCCTAATTTCCTTTCAAAAAGGATTCTATCAGCTACCAGAGGGGGTAGCTTAATTCCTGAGTAGCAAGCCAACACAGAGCGAGGTCTATGCAAAGCCACGAAGCTTCCTGGTTAGGCCATTTCCCCCCAAGCGAGTGTCTATAGATGTAGGTTTGTTGGGTACATACGCCAGAATTGTGGAACTTGTTTTTCAAGAAATCTGTGGTTTAGCCAGCAAGATGTAATTTCCTGTTCACTTTTTTGCTTTGCATTCACCAATGCCTTTTGAGCAATCGTGATTTGTGAACATTCAAAAGAAGCCCTCACCAAACTCAACCATATTCCAACCAAACAGCCCTGGGTTTTCTCTTGCATGTAAGCTGAAAAAATGCGAGCATTCCAGGGCCATTCTGCCCTACTGCTTGCAACTGAAAAGCAAATGTTTCCTGGGTGACACCACGTGTAGTGGCGTGGGTTTTAGTGATTTCAGCAGTGATTTCAGCTCTTAGACATAGCAGGCTGGAGACAGCTTCTAGTGCAGGGGTCCTCAAAGCTTTCAAACAGTGGGCCGGTCCACCACGCCCCAGGCAGCACTGGGGGCCGGACCACAGTGCGTGGGGGGAGCGGGCGACCTTGCCGTAGCCCTCCCACTCTAAATGCCCCACTAGCCAACATGCTGATCATCTGGGCAGTAGTTGGGGGGAGTGAGAGAAGTGGCATAGCCCACTGCTTTGATCTGCCTCAGCAACAGAAGCAGCTGCGGAGGCTGGCTTGATCGCAAAGCAGGGGTAGGTGGGGGGTTTGCAATTGGTCCCGGGGGGCGGATTCAGGACCTTGGGGGGCCACATCCGGCCCCGGGGCCTTAGGTTGAGGACCCCTGTTCTAGTGTAACAGCTCTTTATTCAGGGAGAGAACAAGACTGGGGACTGGGGAGAGGGAGCTACTTTTATAGGAGCCAGGACTGGCTAGGAAAAGATACATTTTGGAGGGAACAATTACAACCAATCACAAAGCTGCTTTTTGGCAGAGACCAATAGGATTGAGGATCCAAGTGCAGCAACTTGAATAAACCAATAGGCCTGTTCCCTTTTGAACAGGAACAGAAACCAATAGGAATACAGATCAATACACAACACCACAGATAAATTTATTGTCTTGCTAGTATCAATTTTCAAGGGTTTCCCATCCTTCCTTCTGAACTTTCAGAGGATAAATGGTTCCCATAGTGCAGGCATGTCCAAACTTTGGCCCTCCAGATGTTTTGGACCACAACTCTCACAGTCCTTTGCCATTGGAAATGCAGGCTTAGAATTCCGGGAGTTGTGGTCCAAAACATCAGGAGGGCCGACTTTTTGACTTATCTGCCATAGTGCAATCTGAGAGGGAGCCTGATTGGCTGATGGTTCTACACCAGCTTTACTGTATGGAATCCATGTATTCTTCCACCAGCCCCCAAAAGCCAGGGAGCTATTTAAAGTTCAGACTGCCAAAAGAACTGTTGATTCAGTTTTATAGAGGTGTTACTGAATCTATCATAAGAACATAAGAACATAAGAAGAGCCATGCTGGATCAGGCCAAAGGGCCATCTAGTCCAGCTTCCTGTATCTCACAGTGGCCCCACCAGATGCGTCTGGGAGCGCATGAGACTAGATATCTGTCTCCTGATACTACTCCCCTGCATCTGGTCCTTGAGGTACCCCGGTTTTAAGCTTGGAGACAATACATCTCCATCATGATTTGCAACCTGTGATGGACATTTCCTCCAAGAATCTGTCCGGTCCCCTTTTGAAGGCATCCAGGCCAGATGCCATCACCACATCCTGTGCCAGGGAGTTCCACAGACTAACAACACGCTGGGTGAAAAAAATATTTTCTTTTGTCTGTTCTTACTCTCCCAGCCCTCAATTTGAGTGGATGTCCCCTAGTTCTGGTATTCTGTGAGAGGGAGAAGAGCTTCCCTCTATCCATCTGTTGCTTCCCTTTATCATCTGTTGCTCTATAACTGTCTGGTTTAGTTCTGTGACTAAGCAGAACAGATGTAGACTTCAAAGGATAATTGGAACTCCAGAAAATTTTATTATTTATTTATTTATTTATTTATTTATTTTTACAATTTATATGACACCCACTACCCAAAGGTCTCTGGGCGGCTTACAATCAGGAATTAAAACAGTTAAAAACATCAAACAACAATAAATAATTAAAACAACAATAAAAACCTTATACTAAAACATCACACTAAAATTGCCATCAGAAGACCCACAATCTAAATTGTATCAATTAAAAAACTTCTGGAACAGGAAGGTTTTTACCTGGCGCCGAAATGTCATCAGTGTAACTAATTTGCCATCTATTGTGGAATTGTATACCACATGAGCTAAAAAGAGGGCAATGAAAATATATACAGATTCCACACATCCTGGACATAATCTATTTCAATTGTTATCCTCAGGGTGATGTTTTTAGGGCATTGCATACAAGGACAACTAGATATAAAGATAGTTTTTTTTCAAGTGCTTTCAAACTGTTGAATAATTAATTTTTACTTCTTTTTTAATCATAGGTTATATTGTATTGTTGGACTGTGTTTTTATTGTTGAATACAGTGGACCCTTGTATAGCAAACAGTTTCTATAACATAAAATCTGTACAACACTAAAAAACTCCAGAGGTAGGGGAAATTTGCTTAACATAATTGCCTATGGGGAGAATCTGTACAACATAAAAATGGGACTCCATTTTCAATGCATTCCTATGGGAAATTTGTTTAAAGGAAAATTTGCTTGACATAATTTCATTTGGAATTAATTAATTCCTTTATACAAGGTACCACTGTATATGATTCTTATATATCCTTCTTATATATGGAGAGCATTTTTTTACCAAAACAAATTCTAGGTGTGTCCAACCACACTTGGCCAATAAAAGGATTCTGATTCTGATTCTGACTCATTTCACAGCTGCAAACTGTAATCGCAGGGATAATAAACTAGAAACAGTGCCATCCATTAAAAAGAACTTCAGATATTGGAGTTGGGGGTTGCTTTGTGGTTCATTTTGTGCCCATCTCTACCCAGATTGCACAGATACTGGTGCACTCTTGTTGTATCTCCATTTCCACCCTGTGTATGTGTTGAAGGGATTAATTTGATGTGTAAACTGAGGGCGCTTTTACACGACCCCTAAGATCCGCTGGTCCCTTAAATTCGGACCAGAGATCTTAGGGGTTTGTCGCTCTTCCTGTGTTCCCACCCTGGCTGCTGGCTGCGTGAGGGGAGGGAGAAAAAAAAGGAAGAAAGACCATGGCTCACCTCCCGTTCTGCCTCTCGCTCTTGCCGGTTTTTGCCCCCGCAACATTCCAGTAGCTCTTAAGTAACTCTTAAGTAGCTCTTAAAGGGGCGGGAGCCAAAAAGCAGCAAACAGAAGCGAGGAGAGCCCCGCACTCACTATCGTTGCACCGCATCAAAGATTTTTCACCTCCAGAGAGAAGGTACAAGAAAAGTGCGCTGGGTCGCGCTAAAGTGGGCGGGGTCGCACTTAATTGTCTGCAAACTCCGGAGCTGGTGGGGAAACATTTTTAAGCTCCAGAGCTTGCAGCCATTTGCAGCGGAGCTTAGGGGTTGTGTATAAATGCCCTGACTTTTTGGAATGGGAGCAAGGGTGTATCGGCGGGGGGACAGAAGGGTGCATTTGCACTGAGGTGTAGCAATCTGGGGGTGCCTGGAGGGGGAGGAGGAGAAGGAAGCTGTGCACTCTCCCACCAGCAGTCCTCCTTTTCCCCAGGCTAAGGCTTGGTGACAGGACCCCCTCCACCACCGCTACCACCATGCACCCGCCGAGCAGCGGTGAAACAGGCAGGCAGGCAGGCATGCGGGGAGTGTGGTGGCTGCTGCACCCTCCTCCTCCTCTTCCTTGGCTTGCTTCGGGCCACCACGGGAGAGGTTTAAGGTGTGTGTGCATGTGCACTCACTCACTCACTCACACACACACACACACACACACACACACACACACACACACACACACACACACACACACATATGCGCCCCCACCCCTGCCCATGCACACGTCCACGCATGCCTCAAGCCTGCAGGATTGAACCCCCATTTCTGGGTAGTTGCAAAGCGGTGGGGGGTGGCAGGAGGGTCGCAAAAAAAAAGGAAATTTGTCCCCAGGCACTCCAAACCCTTGCTATGCCTCTGAATGGGAGAAATAATAATAGGGTGTGGCAGTTCAGGGGACTAAGGCTTCCGAAAACTGTCGGCTGCAAAGTCAGCAGCTTGGCAGTTCAAATCCCGGGTGCCACGCAGCGGAGCGAGCTCCCGCTGATGACCCCAGCTCCTGCCAACCTAGCAGTTCGAAAGCATGTAAATTCAAGTAGATAAGTAGGTACCACTGTAAAAAGCGGGAAGGTAAAACAGTGTTTCCTTGCAGCCGTGCCGGCCACATGGCCACGGACTTGCACAACACTGGCTCTTCAGCTTGATTAATGAGATGAGCAATGCCCCTAGAGTCAGATATGACTAAGCACACATGTGTGGGGAGCTATTACTCATATCAGTATTAAAGTGCATGAAACCCTGATGCCAACACCAAAGACAAAACAACTGTGTAGTGCCTTGTAAACCTCCATGAAAAGGAGCGCCATGCACTGAAGCTTTACGAGCCTATGAAGTTTCCTTCTTCTAAATTAATCTGTGGGGAACTTTTTTTTCTGAGGCAAGCCACTGATGGACAAAAGATTTGTGCAGTGCTTTGGGAAGCCCTGAACAATTTGATATAGGTCACTGGCAAGTAAAAGAAAAATTGTCAGAGTTATATTTTATGCTTGAGTGTATTTTTGTTGTATTCTGTCATCAGTTTTGTTATTGTGAAAGGCTTTTTGCTTTCAGCATTCAGAAGAAAGAGAAAGAAAGGACTTCTAAATGTTGATTTCTTTCTAGTTCTAAATAAAATGTGTATCATCAAGAAGGTAACATTTCCACATGCTGTGGATTATTATCAAAGCAGAGTTTATTACCTCCGCCATCTAATATATACTGTGAAGCTTAAAGCTTATTTACTTACACTTACTTGTTGATAAGAAATATCTAGTTTATTTGATAGTTTGTGTGATTGATTGCCTGTAAAACCTTCTTTGATGTGAGCGACCCACGCTGCAACAGATGATGCATGCAAGCATTCCATTTTCTGGAACTGTTCATCAGGCAGAATGGGAAATTAGCAAAATTTCATTTCATACGCTACCTGAAGCTCACTTTCTTTCCCTTGTAAGATTTTTTTTATCATCCCTGAGGGAGAACTCAACACAATGCCTTTTATACTCTTACATCTATGTACAGTGGTACCTTGTATAAAGGAATTAAATTGTTCCAAATGAAATTCTGTTAAGCAAATTTTCCTTTATACAAATTTCCCATAGGAATGCACTGAAAACAGAGTAATCTCCAATTGCAACCATTTTTATGTTGTACAGATTCGCCCCATAGATGATTCTGTTAAGCAAATTTTAAGTTTTAAAAACCATTTGTTATACGAGGGTCCACTGTAATGGATATAATACAAATATTGCAACCAGTATGTGAACCTATGGCTTGGGTGACAGAGGTGGCACCGGAGCCCTTTCTGTGGACACCCAACATTGCCCCTTCACAGCCACCTCTATTCAGGTTAAATTGCTGCATCGGCACTTTGTGAAAAATTAGTCTATTTTGGATTGCAGTTTGGGCACTCAGTCTCCAAAAGGTTTGCCATCACTGTTGTAAGCCTTTCCATTGTTCTGACGGGCTTGGTATGACATGACCAATCTTCTAGCATGCAAATAGGCATGAACTGGTGAGGCAGATAGAGTGACTGCCCACTTATTTCACATTTATGCAATAGGATATTGGACAATGTGTTTGCTTAAAGAGCCCAATCACATTAATGTGCAAAGCCAGGGCCAGAGTGAAGAACAGAAGGTGGTCATAATATCTCCTTAGGAAAGAGATGGGCCCTTGTAAGACCCTGGCTCAGCATGGCTATAAACATATATTTTAAATGAGTACTGTATTGGAAGCACAAACCTTACAACCCTAAAACAAAACAGAAAGAGAAATATATATACAGCCCAAAACAAGTTGTACATCTAACATTCTCTTCAGCAGCACTTGAGCAGGGGTTGCTGGACAAGCAAGGGAGAATGCAAATGTATTTCTGATGCTAAATAAGAACAATGTTGCGGGTATCTTTATTGACCAAGGTAGAGCACAACAAGAGAGCCTCGTGGTGCAGTGGTTAAACTGCTGTACTCACAGACTGGGGTTCATTCCTAGGAAATCTGGCTCAAGGTTCACTCAGTCTTCCATGCTTCCAAGGTCAGTAAAATGAGTATCCAGAGCTGGGGGTGGGTGGCCAATGTGTACCCTGCATAATTAACTCATAAACCACCCAGAAGAGGCTTGAACTGTTTTGGGGTGGTATATAAGCAGCACACTTTGCTTTGGTTTGATTTGTTTTTAAGGGGATCAGCTCCATGTGCAGAGCCTTTAAAGCCCTAAAACAAAACACAAATTAATAAGATCACTGTGTAGATTAAGCCTAAACCAAGATGGCAGGGGCCTTCTCCCCCATAAGGACAGCAATTCCTATCTCTCCAGTTCATCTGCTCTTTCTCAAATGAAAGCTGAATCACAACCCCCTTCCTAGAATTTGATTCCACCCTTTGTGCTGAGCCAAACAGAGTGTGTAAGAGTTACATCTTCACTGTTGTGAATGGTTTGCTCACTGAGATTCAGAGAATTTCCAGTACTGACAATAGAAAACTTGCCTGTTTACCCCTAATTATTTTCCTAATTGAAAGTCAGTTTGGTGGAGTGACTTTGCTTGGCTATGGAAACTCACTAGTGGGGGTGGTCGGAGGGTACTGCTAACCCTAAGAACATAAGAAGAGCCATGCTGGATCAGGCCAAAGGCCCATCAAGTCCAGCTTCCTGTATCTCACAGTGGCCCCACCAGATGCATCCGGGAGTGCACGAGACTAGATATATGTCTCCTGATACCACTCCCCTGCATCTGGTCCTTGAAGTACCCCAGTTTAAAGCCTGGAGATTACACATTACAACCTGCTTCTTAAATTTCTATTATACCTTGAAAATGTCCTGAGAGACCCCATAAGTCAGAGCCATGCAATGGCACACATCAATTTTTGTTACTTTGTTATTTTAATAGATTTTTAAATTTTGCTCTATCATCTTAGTCTTTTTTTTTTGTTTATTTTATTTGTTCCTAATGTGAATTATTTTTTAAAATGCAAATCATTCTAGAAATGCTTTGAAACAAGCAAACAAAATTAAGAGGGCTAATAATGTTACTCCAAGTGTCACTAGCATTCTAACATTGTATATGCATATGTGTATTTTTATTTGTCCCTACATCTTTGTTTTTTGCTTTTAAGTCTTTTACAATCTTAACTGTAGTTTTCTCAGGAGGTGTATAACACTGGCATTGTGGGTACCATCCCCAAGGATCTTACACTCTCGCTAATTCTGTAAAGAACACACAAGCAGCTTGCACACGGAATACCTCAGAGCAATAAATGTCCATAAAAAGATAGCCCACAATGAATCCATCCATCAGGCAATTACTGCCTGTGTGATTGGCTTTTGGTGATTCCGGCATCCTTTTAAACTGTGCTTCTGATTACACAAATAATTTGCACTTATAATAATCTTGTTGAGTGCAGAATTCACACAAGGAAATATATCTTTGTTCCATCATGCATCAGAACCTCAAGAATGTGCTAGCACTTTTAGATGCTGTGAATGTGCACAGAGAGGTAGTTTTAATAATTACATCTTTTAAAACTCCCAGTGTATCTGGCTTGCCATTATGTCCAGCCTGGTGGGTGGGACAGAGTTTGGTTTTGTTTGTAAATGCAAATAGCATTAGACCAAGAAGAAAAGGTTCTGAAGATCCAAACACTTGCTCTATGTAGGAAATTCAAACACTTGCTATAGGTAGAAAAGGTTCTGAAGATTCAGACACTTGCTATATGTAGCAAGGTGTGGTGGTGTCACTTGGAGTAAACATTGTCCGAATAAATCTATTGCATCGTACTGGGCCTCGTGGCACAGTGGTTAAATGCCTGTACTGCAGGTAAAACTGTGTTCACGACCTGGGGTTCAATCCCAGGTAGCAGGCTCAAGGTTCATTCAGCCTTCCATCCTTCCGAGGTTGGTAAAATGAGTACCCAGCTTGCTGGGGGGCAATGTTTAGCCTGCACACTGTAATTAAAAAAAATTTTAAACCGCCCAGAGACTACTTGTAGTAGTATGGGGTGGTATATAAGCAGAACACTTTAATTTTGCCATTGTGATACTTGAGCGTCTCAGCCTATATAACAGATTCAGACTAGAGATGGACATGACATGAAAATATAGTGTTTTTGTTTTGTTTCTTTTCTTTAGTAGTTTTGTTTTTTTACTAACGAAATTTTAAAAGAATGTCAGAATGAAATGAAATGAAAGGCTATATAATGTCTCCCCTGGGTCCTAGAGGAAACAAAATTGCAAGGGAGCTTCCTCAAGCTCTTCCCTGTAAGACCCTCAAATGTGGAGAGATCTGGGGTTCAGGTAACTGAGTTATTAAACTCCAAAGCTCTAACCAGGTGACATGTGAGGGCCATTAGAGCTGCCAAGAAAGCCTATGTCATCCAGAGAAATGATGCAGCCATGAACTGCCAGGCAGAACTGTTCTGGGTGGTCTGTGACCTCACTAACCCTGGTCAGATGGGGCCTCCTTCTCCGTGCTTTCACTAGTGAGTCATTTGCAGCCCATTTTAGAGCTAAAATTGAGGCCATCAGATCGGCTGTGGACACCAGTTGTTGTGGTCTCTGACTGGCTGTCCCCAGCGCTGCACCCCCTTGGTCTCCTCAATTTGATAAGTTTTGACCTGTATTGTCAGCTGAGGCCCCAGGGCTTTGGCACACTGTAAACTGGCAGCCTCTCCATTCATTCCTTGCCCTTCCTGATTGATTAAGATTTCAGGGAGGAGCATGCCAGAATGGGCATTATGATTATTAATGCCTCCTTCAGGGATGGGGTTTTTCCTACCCACTTGAAGGAGATGGTGGTGAAGCCCATTCTCAAAAGATCCAGCTTGGCTTCAGATGATTTGTCTAACTATCGTCTGACAGCCATTGTTCCTTTTGGGGCAAAGTGGTTGAGATGGTTGCCACCAAAGACTCCATACATTCCTAGAGGAAGATAAAGTCCTGGATCCATTCTGGTCTGGTTTCAGGCCATGCCATGGGACTGAAACAGCCCTGGTCACAATGCAGGATGACCTTCTGAGAGAGGTTGACAGGGGATGTTCTACCTTGTTGGTACTCCTTGATCTTTCCATGGCTTTTGATACCATCAAACATGATATCCTCCTGGACAAACTCTCTGGGGTGGGGATTGGAGGTTCATCCCTCAGCTGGATCCATTCCTTCCTTTGGGGCTGGTCCAGCAAGTTAGTCTTGAGGAGGAATTGTCGGACCCTTGGACTCTCTCCTATGGGGTGCCCGAGGGCTCAGCAATCTCCCCCAAGTTGTTTAACATCTATATGATGCTGCTAGGGGAGGTCATTTGGAGTTTGGAGTTAGCTGGCATTAGTATGCTGATGACACACAACTCTATCTCTACTTTTTCACCTCTGCAGTGGAGGTGGTCCAGAACCTGGAGCACTGCCTAGCCGCAGTCATGGAATAGACCAGGTTTAACAGGCTTAGACTGAACCCCAAGAAGTCAGAGGTTCTGTCCTTCAGGGGGTCCTCCGATGATTACAGTGGCCCTCTCCCCAGCTTGAATGCGTCCACCCTCCAGCTGGCTGAGAGAGTGAGGAGTCTGTGTGTTATACTGGATCCGGCTTTGTCCCTGGAGTCCCAGTTGGTGATGGTATCGAAATCAGCCTTTTACCAACTTTTGCTGACCGCCCAGATTCACCCGTTTCTTGATGAGGATTTCCTGAGGGCAGCTGTGCATGTGCTGGTGTTCTCCCGGATTGACTACTGCAACACACACTATGTGGGGCTTCCCTTGTACCTGATTCAGAGACTGCAGCAGGTGCAAAATGCAGCAGCCATGTTGGTGGTTGGTGTAGGCAGATTTGTGCGTGTCACGTCTCTCCTACATTAACACGCTTTGAGCTCTAACTACAGGCTGCCGATAACGTCTTTTTCTGTTGACAATTACTTCTGCAGTTTCGAGGAGATCTTACGTGTGGAAGGTTTCACACATGTACACTCTTTTGCCATTATTATGTTCTTTCCTGCTGATGTCATGACAAATTACCACAATACTGGCAATGCTGATTTACCAAACAAACCAAAACCTCACCTATGCTATGACCATGAATTCTTGATTCCAGATATAGGTTTAACATTTTGTGGGGGATGGGGGGGATGAAGGCTGATAAATATGTTGCTACTGGTTTTAAAATCTATTTGTTCGGTAATTTCGACTGGAGCCGTCATTATCTTGCCAAGGCAGCTGCTGGAATATTAACTAGGCACAGCAGTAACAAGTGGAATATAATTAGCCCTCCTTGTTCCAGTGAATTTTTCAGTTATAACTGGGAACAATTTGCAATGAATCTCCACGCTGTTGTAATTAACTTAATGCATGTGCTGCGCCTAACAGTACAACACTGCCAACTGCCACAGGAAATCACAAAGGTTTTCTGCTGATGGAGCAAAGCTATTTCTTAATTTTGGCCTGGCACAACACACCAGGGATATGATATCTTCCCCTGGTTTTCACAAAGGCCACTTGCAGCAAGAGACGTGCTAGGCATGTACAGGAAAAGACAGCAGGCAAAATTGGAAGGTCGCCCCTTTCTTGTATACATCAACAATTTATTTGAACATACTGTATATTGAAATAAATTCTTTATACTGGAGGTGTTCTTTTTTCTCTCCTCATTTCCTTTCTTCTTTACTGGATTTCCTCCAATAACCATAAATTCTGTCTGATTTACAAAATTACTTCTGGGTGATAGGGTTATGCTTAGGGTTGCCAGCTGCCCATAAATAAATTGACTTGTTCCACTCTTGTGCCTTTAAGAGCAACCTGATGCATAGAAATAGAAAGCAAATATCAAGATTTCATAACATGATCACCTGCAAATGGTAATACATGGAAATGGGCATCAGCTGCCTGCCCAGGTCTGTGTCTGAATAAAATGTATGTATGTATGTATGTATGTATGTATGTATGTATGTATGTATGTATGTATGTATGTATGTATGTATGTATGTATGTTCTTTAAATCTCATATCCTTGTAGAATATTGGCAATCAGTATTATAATCTGTTTTTTATCTAAAGCTATTCTAAATAGAGAAGCTGTGCCCAATGTGAACCATTGGCTCAAATTCTTAAGACAGAATGTTCTTCTTTTTCCCAGGCCTTGCTGACCATCTATTCTTCATCAATTGATATACTGCTGACTTAGTGTTGGCAAAGATAAAATAAACAATAACTTCAGCCTTCCAATTGATAAAAGTCTCAATATATACATACTGTATATAATGTTAGGGTATAGAAAGATAGGTCTCATCATCTTCAGGCTGGTGTTCTGGCTTCTTTCTTCTTGAAGCAAAGTGTGGTTTTGAAGTCCTTCTATAAATACTGCTGGGGGTGTGGTTTTTGCTCTGTTGCTGATTGCAGGTTGCTTTGTTCCTTTGTTCTTTTGTGATCTGCTGTGTGGCTGAGGCGATCGTTAAGGGATTAACTGCTGATGGCTGTTTAGATGGCTGTTTACATGCTGGTGGGTTAGATGGCTGGTAGGTTCTGGCAGTATCCTGGGCTTTGGTGGAGTGGGGTCCTGTGTCTTGTGAATTCATTTTGGTCTGGCTACGTGTCTGTGGTCTCCCAATGTTTTTTTGGGGTGTGTGAGTGTGCTCCATGTGGTGACTGGAGTGGGGTGCCGCAGTAGATGGTGCAGTCGTGGTTTTGTTATTGGATGGTGGTTTCGTTTCATCTGTGGGAAGGGTCTGGGTTTGTGTTTGGTGTGGATGGAAGGTGGTGGCATCTTGTGTCCTTTTTCTTTGTGACAGATCTGTTGACCAGGGCTAGTTTCAGATGTCAGGCAAGCGGGAGGTGTCATCACGTTTATTCATGTTGTTTGGGTGTTTCTCTATTTCAATGTTTGAATGACTTTTGAAGTGTTCAGTTTTGGAGATGAGTTTGGTTCTTTCAAAGTCAATTTCATGACCTGTTGTTTTTATGTGCTGGAAGAGGGACCATGCGTGCGCTTATTCTCCTGTTTGTCTGTCCGATGTATGTGGCTGGACAGACTTTGCATGGTATTTCGTAGACTCCTTGGTTTTCTAGCTCAATCTTGTCTTTGGGGTTTCTTAAAATGGTGCAAAAGGCTGTCTTGATATTGTGTTTGTGGAGAATTTTGCTGATTTTGTCTGTGGTGCCTTTTAAACGTTGTTCTCTTCTGTTTCTTGGTTCTTGGGGGTGTTTCCTTTTGGATTAGTTTGGTGATGGTGTTTTTTTGGAACGTTTGCAATTAAAACATTCGAGAGAGTGTGTAATTCAGTTTTTATGTGGTCTTTGTCAGCGTTTGGTTCTGGAGATGAGGGTTTTGAGGAGTTGATCTGTGCAGGCCGGTTAGTATGTGTTTTTTTCTGGTAGATGGTATGTCCTAAGGAGCCGTCGGGTTTTTTGTAGATTAGGACGTCCAGGAAGGGAAGTTGGTTGTTGGCTTCTATTTCCATAGTGAATTGTATTTTGGGGTGTAGGCTTATACTGTATATAAGTATATATAAGTATAAGCCCAGTTTTTCAGCCCTAATTTTGGGCTGAAAAGGGGGGTCCTCGGCTTATATGCGGGTCAATACTTTTAGCCACTGAGGCAAGTTTGGGTCAGTGGCTAAAAGTCATTTTAAACATTGTGCGCCACTTCTCCTGACCCCCCCATGTTTAAAATGACTTTTAGCCACCAACTCAAGCACTTGCCTCGGTGGCTAAAAGTCATTTTAAACATCACACACATACCCAGCTCACAAAGGAGGAGTTGCCAGGCCCTGCTGCATTTCCTACCCTAGGCTTATACTTGAGTCAATAAATTTTCTCAGTTTTGGAGGTTTAAATTAGGGGCCCCGGCTTATACTCGGGTCGACTTATACTCGAGTATATACGGTATGTCCTCTTGAGTCCACCATCATTTTGGGGTTAATTTTATGTAGCGTTTTATCAATTTGAAGGCTGATAGATAGATAGATAGATAGATAGATAGATAGATAGATAGATAGATAGATAGATAGATAGATAGATAGATAGATAGATAGATAGATAGATAGATAGATAGATAGATAGATAGATAGATAGATAGATAGATAGATAGATAGATGCCCTCAAATGCTCCCTCAGACAAAAATGTCTTTAGCATCCTTTTAAAGAATGAGAGGGAGGGGCCCTTAGATTGGTGCACAACCTATCTGGTGCCCACCTGGAGAATTTTCAGCACAACCCTGATTCAACCCCCATGCTAATATTTGCGGTTCCAGTTCTCCAAGAAAAACCCTATGATTGTCAATGGGAGAATGCCGATCGCAAAGCCAGGACATAGGCTAAATAGTGCGGGCAGGGCCTCAGGGCTTGTGGTCAGGTAGCAGCTACTCCACTTCATTTTATTTTACTTTATTTTCCTCCTCCCACCCCGCCTCCATCCCCACTGCCATTTTCTGGTTCCTGGCTCACAGCATTGTTCTGCTCCATCTTCTTCTTCTTTTTTTTTTTTTTTGTTTCCGTTGCTCATTCAAAGCAAAACATGTCAACCTTCTTTTACCTTATGTTGTCATTTCCTCCCTGCTGCTGGAGAGGAGTTGTTGGAAGTTGTTTTCAATGAGAAGAGCTTCCACTCAGCCACAGCGGTTTCAGACTTTAGCTGCAGAGCCAGAGGGTGGGAGTTCGAATCCCCCCCTGGGCCTCCTTGAAGGAGCTGGAATCAAGGATCCATAGCATTCCTTCCAGCTCTGTAGATCTCAGGTGGTGGTGGTGGTGGTGGTGAAGATGATGACAATGATGGTGATGGTGATGGTGATGAGGGTGAGGGTGACGATGGTGAGGGTGATAGTGATGATGGTGATGACGGTGATGATGGTGATGACGGTGATGATGGTGATGGTGATGGTGATGGTGATGATGGTGAGGGTGATAGTGATGATGGTGATGACGGTGATGACGGTGATGACGGTGATGATGGTGATGGTGATGGTGATGGTGATGGTGGTGGTGATGGTGAGGGTGATAGTGATGATGGTGATGACGGTGATGATGGTGATGACGGTGATGATGGTGATGGTGATGGTGATGGTGAGGGTGACGATGGTGAGGGTGATAGTGATGATGGTGATGACGGTGATGATGGTGATGACGGTGATGATGGTGATGGTGATGGTGATGGTGATGATGGTGAGGGTGATAGTGATGATGGTGATGACGGTGATGATGGTGATGACGGTGATGATGGTGATGGTGATGGTGATGGTGATGATGGTGATGACGGTGATGACGGTGATGGCGGTGATGGTGATGGTGATGGTGATCATGATCGTGATCGTGATGGTGACGATTTCACACCTCTTTTCCCCATCTCCCAGGAGAAAACCCTTCCTGGGTTCCTAAGACAACCCCCAGAAAGGGATTGAGTGAGGAACATTACAAAGGGCATGGTTGTCTTTGATTTCTTCTCAAAAAGCAATGCAGGAACCCTATGCTTCTCTACACTTGCTGCCCTTTCTCTTTTCCCCTGCCCTTTCTCTTCCACGTATTTGAAATTATTGGTAAAGGAGCCATAGACCTTTGGTGATTTAATCCATGATTTCACAACAGTAAAGGCAAAGAAGGTTCATTTTTAAAAGGGAGAGCATACTCTCCTTCTCCATTGGACCATTAGATGATAATGGAAGGCAAGGGATTATTAAAGAAGAAACAGAGATTGTTGAGAGACTCAATGAATGTCCAGCAATGAATTCTTTGCTTCAGTATTCACTGAAGAATACAGAGACTACATGCCCTCCCTTCATAGGGAGGGAAAGTGAAGAATTAAGCCAGATAGAAATAACCAGGGAGGAGGTTCTCGCTTGTTTTGTTAAACCAAATGCTAACAAATCACCAGGACCAGACAGCATCCATCCACGAGTTCTCAAGGAACTTAAAGATGAAATTGCTGGTGCCCTAGCCAAAATATATAATCTTTCCCTCAAATCAGGCATTGTGCCTGATGATTGGAAGGGAGCAAATGTAATACCAATATTTTAAAAAGGATCCAGAGGTGATACAGGAAATTACTGACCAGTCAGTTTGACATGTGTCCCAGGTAAAAGTGATGGAAACCATCGTAAAAGATAAAAATAATAGGCACATAGAAGAGAAGGTGCTGCTGAAAGAGAGCAACATGGCTTCTGTAAGGGCAAATCATGCTTCACTAATCTGTTGGAATTCTTTGAGAGTGTAAACCAGCATGTGGATAAGGGAGATGCAGGTGACATGGTTTATCTGGACTTTCAGACGGCGTTTGACAAGGCCCCGCACCAAAGGCTCTTGAATAGACTTGTCAGTCATGCAATCAAGGAAAAGTCTTATTCTGGATCAGCAGCTGGCTAAGGGACAGGAAACAGAGGGTAGCACTAAATTGACACTTCTCCAAGTGGAGGGAGGTAAAGAGTGGAGTCCCCCAATGTTCTGTACTGGGACCCATGCTTTTCAATCTCTTCCTAAATGATCTAGAAGTAGGAGTAAATATCAAGGTAGCCAAACTTGCCGATGACATTAAATTATATAGGGTAGTAAAAAATGAAAGAGATTGAGAGGAGCTTCAGAGGGATCTCTTGACCCTGGGAGGGGGGGGTGCGCAAACCAGTGGCAAATCAGCTTCAACATTAGGAAGTGCAGAATGATCATGTTGGGGCAAAAAACCCAATTACATTTATAAACTGATGGGGTCTGAACTCTCTGCAACAAACCAGGAAAGGGACCTTGGTGTCCTGGTGGGCAGCTTAATGAAGGTGTCAACCCAGTGTGCCGCAGCAGTGAAAAAAGCAAACTCAACACTAGGGATCATTAGGAAGGGTATAGAAAATAAGTCAGCAAGTGCTATTTTGCCTCTTTATAAATCTATGGTGAGGCCCCATCTGGAGTACCGTGTACAATTCTGGTCACCATCCCTCCAGAAGGCTATTATGGAAACACCTCGAGTGTTACTACTGAGTTGGAGTAGGGGCCAAAAGCATTGCTCTATGTGGGGGAGGAACTGCCAAGCCACCCCAGTATCCCTGCCAAGAACATCCCATGGTCAGAAGCAAAAGGCTAAAATATATGACACTGGATGATGAGCCCCTCAGGTCGGAAGGCGTTCAACATGCTACTGAGGAAGAGCAGAGGACAAGTACAAGTAGCTCCAGAGCTAATGAAGTGGCTGGGCCAAAGCTGAAAGGACACTCAGCTGCAGACGTGCCTGGAAGAGAAAGGAAAGTCCAATGTTGCAAAGAAATATACTGCATAGGAACCTGGAATGTGAGATCTATGAACCAGGGTAAGCTGGATGTGGTCAAACAAGAGATGGAAAGAATAAACATTGACATCTTGGCCATCAGTGAACTTAAATGGACAGGAATGGGTGAATTCAGCTCAGATGACTATCACATCTACTACTGTGGGCAAGAATCCCACAGAAGAAATGGAGCAGCCCTCATAGTCAACACTAGAGTGAGAAAAGCAGTGCTGGGATACAACCTAAAAAATGATAGAATGATTTCAGTACGATTCCAAGGCAGTCCTTTCAACATCACAGTAATCCAAGTTTATGCACCAACTACCAGTGCTGAAGAGTCTGAGATTGACCAAATTTATGAAGACTTACAAGAACTTCTAGAACAGACACCAAAGAAAGATGTTCTTCTCATCATAGGGGATTGGAATGTTAAAGTAGGGAGTCAAGTGATAAAAGGAATAACTGGCAAGTTTGGCCTTGGAGTTCCAAATGAAGCAGGGCAAAGGCTGAGTTTTGTCAAGAGAACAAGCTGGTCATTGCAAACACTCTTTTCCAACAACACAAAAGGCGACTCTACACATGGACATCACCAGATGGACAATACCGGAATCAGATTGACTATGTTCTCTGCAGCCAAAGATGGAGGAGCTCTATACAGACAGCAAAAACAAGACCTGGTGCTGACTGTGGCTCAGACCATCAGCTTCTTATTTCAAAATTCAAACTCAAACTGAAGAAAGTAGGGAAGACCACTGGGCCAGTCAGATATAATCTAAGTCAAATACCATATGAACACACAGTGGAAGTGAAGAATAGATTCAAGGAATTAGATTTGGTAGACATAACACCTGAAGAACTATGGATGGAGGCTTGTAACATTGTACAGGAGGCTGCAATGAAAACTATTCCAAAGAAAAGAAAATGCAAGAAAGCAAAGTGATTCTCCAACGAGGCCCTACAAATAGCGGAGGAGAGAAGGGATGCAAAATGCAAGGGAGAAAGGGAAAGATACAGAAAATTGAATGCAGACTTCCAAAGAATAGCAAAGAGAAACAGGGCGGCCTTCTTGAATGAACAGTGCAAAGAAATAGAGGAAAACAACAGAAAAGGAAAAACCAGAGATCTATTCAAGAAAATTGGAGATATTAAAGGGGCATTTCGTGCAAAGATGGATATGATAAAGGACAAAAATGGTAGGGACCTAACTGAAGCAGAAGAGATCAAGAAGAGATGACAAGAATATGCAGAAGAATTATATCAGAAAGATCTGGATGTCCCTGATAACCAAGATAGCATCGTTGCTGACCTGGAGCCAGACATCATGGAAAGTGAAGTCAAGTGGTCCTTAGAAAGCATTGCAAACAACAAGGCCAGTGGAGGTGACGGCATTCCAATTGAACTCTTTAAAATCTTAAAAGAGGATGCTGTAAAGGTGCTGCATACAATATGCCAGCAAATTTGGAAAACCCAGCAGTGGCCAGAGGACAGGAAAAGATCGGTCTACATTCCAATCCCAAAGAAAGGAAATGCCAAAGAATGCTCCAACTATCACACAATTGCACTCATTTCACACGCTAGCAAGGTTATGCTAAAAAATCGACAAGGCAGGCTTCAGCAGTATGTGGAAAGAGAACTTCCAGAAGTACAAGCTGGATTTCAAAGGGGCAGAGGAACTAGAGATCAAATCGCCAACATGTGCTGGATTATGGAGAAAGCCAAAGAGCTCCAGAAAAACATCTACTTCTGCTTCATCGACTATACCAAAGCCTTTGACTGTGTGGACCACAACAAACTATGGCAAGTCCTCAAAGGAATGGGAGTGCCTGACCACCTTATCTGTCTCCTAAGAAATCTATATGTGGGACAAGCAGCAACTGTCAGAACTGGATATGGAACTGACTGGTTTAGAATTGAGAAAGGAGTACGACAAGGCTGTATACTGTCACCTTGCCTATTTAATTTATATGCAGAGTACATCATGAGAAAGGCAGGTCTGGATGAATCACAAGCCGGAATTAAGATTGCCAGAAGAAATATCAACAACCTCAGATATGCAGATGATACTACTCTGATAGCAGAGAGTGAGGAGGAATTAAAGAACCTCTTAATGAGGGTGAAAGAGGAGAGAAAAAAAAAATGAAGCTCAACATCAACATCAAAACAATTAAGATCATGCAAACAGAAGGGGAAGAAATGGAGGCCTGTCAGTTTATTTTCTTGGGCTCCTTGATCACTGCAGATGGCAACTGCAGCAAATAAAAAGACGCTGCTTCTTGGGAGGAAAGCAATGGATAGGCAATGACAGAACTTTATTTTCTTGAAAGCTGGACTATAAAGAAGGCTGATCACTGCAGATGGTGAGCTGTGCAGTCTTGAGAGTCCCCTGGACTGCAAGGAGATCAAACCTATCCATCCTGAAAGAAATCAACCCTGAATGTTCACTGGAAGGACAGATTTTGAAGTTGAGGCTCCAGTACTTTGGCCACCGCATGAGAAGAGAGGACTCCTTGGAAAAGTCCCTGATGTTGGGAAAGAATGAAGGCAAAAGGAAAAGGGGACAGCAGAGAATGAGATGGTTGGACGGTGTCATCGATGCAACCAATATGAATTTGACAAAACTCCGGGAGGCCGTGGAAGACAGGAAGGCCTGGCGAGCTATGGTCCATGGGGTCACGAAGAGTCGGACACGACTGAACGACTGAACAACAACAAGAAATGTGGGGAGGGGGAGCGGTCTCCAAGGAGTGTTGCGGTGAGGAGGTGGTGATGCTAGTGAGCTGAATGTGGGTGTTCCCCCTCTGTGTCCTCTCCGTTTGGCAACTGCTACCTCCCTCACTGCTCCCATCCACCCTCTCCTCCACCTTGCCTCTGGCACAGAACACCAGGTCCAACTCATCAGTGGCCTCACTTCATGTCTCATGTTTACCTGAGCTGTTGCCCTGGTAGTCTCTGTCCCTGTCAGTGTCTCTGAGGTTGACTCTACTCCTGTCTGGGTCCTCTCCTTCTCCTCTACTCCTTTTACCTCACACTTTTGCCAGGTTCTCTTGGCTGCTGCCTCCTCACCCAGCTGTTTCTCACCATGAGGTTCCTCCTTCCCAGCTCCAAGGAGGTCTTCCAAGAGGTGAAGAGGGATGCCAGATGGCCTGCCATGGTTACCAGCAGCACACACACATGCACACACACATACACACACATAAATACTAGCAAACACCAACACCATGCATTCCTGGCATCAAAGAAATACTGTACAACTATAAGCACATCTGATCTCACCTGATTTCGGAAGCTAAGCAGGGTCAGCCCTGGTTAGTACTTGGATGGGAGACCACCAGGAAATACCAGGTGCTGTAGGCGCCTGGAGTAGGAACTGGAAAGCCACTCCAGTATTCCTGCCAAGAAAACTTCACGGACATGGGGTCATGAAGAGTCGGTCACAACTGTAACGACATAACACACATGTGACTATGTAAAGGGGATATTTCAGAAGCTTAACTGAAGAGCAAGGAGGTGATGAGCAGAACCTCGTATCCATCTGTCAGCCTTTTGATTGAGTTGCTTTTTGCTGCCATCTTACAGGAGAGGAAATGGAGAAGGCATAGCCACATTATCACTCCCTACCACTATCCTCTAACATACTGTACTTTCCCATCAAAGGGAACACCCCAGCCACTAATTTAAATCTACCACCTCTCTTCAGGATTTCATAGTAACCACATTCACTCATACAATATCAGGGGAGGGGGAGAGAATAAGGTCCATAATGATTTTCTTATCACCTGGGCATTGTTTTTCCCTACAAAGAAATCACAGGTAAATTTGGAAACTCTCTTTTTGCTTGCTCGATCTTTGTACGATCATGTAATTTAGGCTTTGAAAAAATTCTTTATCGCACACTGTATTCTGGATAGAAGGGACTATGGGTGTCCTTTTTGCATCCAAGGCAACAGAAAGATTTCATGGACAAAAATATTTCTTTGCCCGAGAAGACCCATTTGTAACAAGGAGGAAAGGTCAGCCACACAAAGATTCAGCCGTGGTACCACAGAGGATC
Source organism: Phrynocephalus forsythii (assembly GCA_029282475.1). Lineage (NCBI taxonomy): Eukaryota > Metazoa > Chordata > Lepidosauria > Squamata > Agamidae > Phrynocephalus > Phrynocephalus forsythii. The sequence goes on along the minus strand of JAPFRF010000005.1, from coordinate 121,879,204 downwards.
CAGGCGGTGGTAGTGGGAAGACACATTAATCATTTTCTCTGGAATAAAGCCTTGCATCTTTTTCAGCTTGTAAAATTTCAATATGTAATAAAGTGATGATTTTAGCTCATAAACCCTCAATATGTAATAAATACAACTAACAGCAGCACTGCACTGATCCGAGTCTTTATTGCCCACCATATATCCAACACTATTTTTACAAGGATATTCTAGTAATAGAATATAGTGAATGCAGAGAAAGCACTGACCTTTGTTTCCTGTATTTGAACATCACCTAAATGATGCCTTTCCAGAGATATGCTTTGTATGCTGGTGGTGAATGTTTAATGCTCCAGTATTTCTCAAATGTTATAAGGGTAAGAATTGTAAGAGTTCCTTTTGGTGGGGGAACTCCCCTTCCCAGAATGTACCAACCAAGGAGCTGAAGTCCTAAGAAGTAACTTTTCCCATCACCTGTTCTGAAGGACTCTTCCTTGAACAGCAATTAGAAGAAGAAGAAGAAGAAGAAGAAGAAGAAGAAGAAGAAGAAGAAGAAGAAGAAGAAGAAGAAGAAGAAGAACAACAACAACAACAACAACAACAACAACAACAACAACAACAACAACAAAACAACCAGCTGAAGGCCACTGTTTGCCTGCCAAACAGTGAGTGTTCTTTTTGGAAGCTGTTCTATGAGATGCAAATAATAGATGGAGCCCAGTCATCCAAAGTCATTTGTACGTTAGGCATGCAAGAAATTCTTGCATTTGATGGCATCCACCTTGAGATTGTATGTAACATGGAATGGATATATCTCATTTGTTTAAGCTGCATGCAGAACATCTCGTACAAAAAGCCAGACTAGATTCAGATGAAGGCAGATTGAATACTGGTGGAAGAAACACCAGTAATTTAAGATATGCAGAAGATACCATCTTACTGGCTGAAAGCAATAATGATTGAAACAACGTCTGGTGCTAGTGGAAAGAAGAAAGTTTGAAAGTTAGACTGCAGTTGGACATGAAGAATACAAAAGTAACAGCTACAATAGAAGTACACAACTGCAGTGTTGACAATGAAGAAGTTGATACAGTGAAAGTTTTTGCGTCCCTCAGTTCAATCATTAAGGAGATCAGAAGAAGTCTGAGACTGAAAAAGGCAGAGAGGAAGGAATTACAAAAGATTCCCAAGTGTAAGAATGTGTCACTAGTAGAGATGGGCACGAAACAGAAAAATGGCATTTCGGTTTTTCGTTTGTCGTTGAGAGGTCTGTTTCGGTTCGTTTCCGTTCGTCATGAAATGTTTGAAAAATTTCATGACGTTTTTCATTTGTCGTTTGTCGTTTCTACCCGCTTTTTGCGCGATTTTTAAAGCATTTCCGTGCACAGGCATCCCCCAACGCCCCAGAACAGCGGGAAAACACTAAAAAAATGGATGCTGGCAGAGACACAGTATAGTCTAGGTATGCAGGGAGGCTGCAAAGGCAGCGGCGGGCGTTGCCCAGGGTGCAAGGCAGCCGCAGAGTGACTGCACTGCGGGGCAAGGGAGGGTACTCACCGAGAGGTACGCAGCATGCACACACACAGGAAGGCTGCAGGACTGAAGCTAGAGTCACAGCAGAGACAGAAATCCCACCCTAACTCCCACCAGAGACTGCAAGGAGGATGGGGGCTGCCAGAGCTTTTTATGCCCTCTGTGGCTACCAGACCTGCCCACCCAGTCTGCAACCTGGGCATGCTATTGGTTGAACATGATCCCATCACATGGCTTGCCTCCATTTTGTGGCTGGTGGCGACATCCATTTTATTTGGAAAAGAAAAATACATCGCAATGGGAGAAGACTAAAACAAACGTTTTAAGGACCCCAACCCCCCTGGTAGGTATTATTAGACAATATAAATATTTATCGCTGCATTTTTATGGATGTCCAGGGCGTTTTTAACATTTAAAACAGCTCATTTCATTACGCGTCGCCATTAACGGAAACGAAACGCAACGACCTCAATTTTCGTGGTTCTGTTCGTTTCGTTTCATTTTCATCACAATTTTCGTTTGTCGTTTTGTTGCATAATGGAAATGACAAACGGTAACGGAAACGAAAAAATGTTCATTTCGTGCCCATCTCTAGTCACTAGAGACTAAAGAGAAGAACATTCATACTCTTGATTAATAAGTGTGGGTGTGAAATTTGGAGAGTGAAGACAGCTGACCATTTAACCAAATTATGGAAGATTTTTTATTTTCATATGAAAATAAAAAATCTTCCATAATTTGGTTAAATGGGATATATATATATATTCCAAAGTCAGATTTCCGCTTTAAATGGTTTCCCTGCCACAGCTGTTTCTTTTCAGTCCCTGGCTGATCTCATGAAAAATGTGCCCCAGCTTATTCTAATTGGGGTTATTTATATCATTCCTTAGAGAATGATTGATTAAGTGCTCTGATCGAATTGCGAAACAAGCAGCAGGGATTTCTACAGGAGGGGAAAAAAGGTTTTGAAATCTCACTGGATAAATTACTCTGATGAAATGTGTGACCTATTCCAAATGTGCACTTTCCCCTCTTGGTTTGGTGACTTTACAGGGCCTGTTCTAACACACTCTAGAGGAAGAACACTTGCTTACATGTACAAATAAGCAACGCATTGGGGGAAAATTGCACAGGTGGGTACAATAAGATATTTAACACTATGCCCAGCCTCCTAACTGGCTGTTTTACACCAGAATAAGTGCAATCGCATGTATTCCAAGAATAAATTGCAGACAGTTACCAAATCATTGGGTTCTTTAACTCAAAGCACACCATGTGGAATACACACAATGAATCTTCAGCTAGCAACAGTGGGCTTATGGTGTAGCCAATAAGATTCTCTTTTTGCCAAAGGCTCCCTCTTTGTTCTTGTTTTTAAAATCAAATCTTTAGCTGTAAGTCTATGAAGGATTGTTTGCAAATAGATAGACAATGGGGTGGAGGAGAAAGAGAGAGTTTGAGATTCTAGAACCTTGAAGTTTATACCCTGGGATTTCCAGTGGTCAAAATTTCTCAGAGAAAAGACAAATACAAATGCCACTTGACAGCAAGGCTGAGAAGTGCTAAATGTTAATGATGCCCTGCCAATCTAATAGGGCACTAATGGTGCCACATCACAAAGGTTTGCCACCACTGCTCTGTTTGTGCCTTCCAGATCAGCTGGTAATTACAGAGCTCTTATTTGAGGCACTCTGCTTTCGAAGATGGGCCAAGGGCTGGGTGGGGGGCAGCCATTTAAAGTTCTCACCCTTTGCACTGCTCTCATGATGTAACACAGCAACTCCAACACAGAAAAGAAGAAGGGGAAATGCTAATATGCTCAATGTGATTTGGAATAGATTAAGGTTATTCCCACAGCTGCCTAGATGCCCTCAGTGCACCCGATCTCGCCTGATTTCAGAAGCTAAACAGGATCAGCCGTGGTTAGTACTTGGATGGGCGACCACCAGGGAATACCAGGTGCTGTAGGTGCCTGGAGTAGGAACTGGCAAACCACTCCAGTATTCCTGCTGAGAAATCTCCATGGACATGGGGTCATGAAGAGACGGTCACAACTGTAATGGCACAACACACAGCAAGGTATTTCCAGTGTGAAAAGGAGACAGGCCTACTTGCCTTCTCACAGCTATTAGTGACGAGCAGCATCTCAATACTGAAAAAGCATAATAACCTAATTCAGTGCTAACATGCTTGAATATATGATGATTCAGACCCAATCTAGAGCATTAAATGAGACTGCTGTCTGTTTCAGTCTGTCCACATTTGATAAATCCCTATTTTAATATCAAATTCTTTTCATCCCAGATTTGAAGACCATTGCAGATTTGGCAAACTCTTACCAAAACAGAACAGACGTCACATTTTCGCTCACCTTTCTTCAGAAATATAAATGCTCAGAAAAAGAGACTTTGTTCAGTCCAGTTCCTCAGACTTCCCACTCACTGCTGAGCTAACTTGCCAGCGGACTCATTCAGCCTCCATTTTTCTGGCCATTTTCTAACAAACATTGTTCAAACTATGGCTGAGGGCAAATAATATTGTCCTGGAACAGGTTAGCTTAATCATATGGACCTGCATGAGCACTTGTCTTGCTCTTTATCTCCCCATCTCTTGAGTTCTTGAAATATTCTTTCTACTGCAGCATGAAAATTGTGAAATTTTCTCAGTGGAGTAGAGTGAATAGGGGACTCAGATTTCCATGAAAATGCACCATCAGATTGCTGCTGCTGCTGCTGCTGTTGTTGTTGTATTAAGCTTCTTCTATTTCAACAATCCTTCATGTTGGATTTTGTCTTGCTTTGCTTCTTTTCTTCCTAATGTGTTACATTGCATGCTCCATCTTGAATGCATAAGCTTCCTCCTGCATTATGCTACAATATGGATTATTTGCTTGCTTGTTTTAAAAATTTATAATATTAACGTGCCATAAAGTCATTTCTGGCTTACGGGCCACTGTTTTCAGAGTTGCCAAGAGAGGGAATACTCAAAAGTGGTTTTCCATTGCCTTGCTTGTGGGGGGGTGTACCCTGGGACTCTGCAGCTTGCCCAAGATCACACAGGCTGGCTCTTTTCCTGGGAGGCCCAGTGGAGAATCAAACTCCCCCAACCTATGGCCAACCTTAAAATATTTATAGCCCATATAAATATTTTACAAGATCTCAGGGTATGTTTTTTGGGGATCTTTGTTGAATCAGTTGTTGCAGATGATTTTTAGTTGCTCTAATGAGAGAGAGACCTCTTGTGTTACTATATAAAAAAAATATTTATTTACCTAGAACAGAAGGGTACATGGGAGGTTTTCTAACAATAACTATTCTAACAGCCATCTTGCTAAGCCAGGAACATGCTTCTCTTCTCTAAGAATACAAGGCACACACTAACTAGACTTCTACCAGAACATTCCAAGTGGTGTAATCTCAACAACTAATTGGCTTCATTTTTCACATTAAATCCAGCCCATAATACTCTACATTCACATTAACCCCGTAATGGCTGAAATGTAAATCTTGCTAAATATTCCAACAATGTTGACCAAGACAATTTAAAAAATAAAATAAAAACTTGAACAGAATTTAAAGTTAAAAACCATTCAAAGCAAAATGGTTTCGTAAAGTGAAAACAAGGAAGCATCAAAACCATGGAATAAACAGCATGCAAGCCCAGATCCCCATTTCCTAAAGGTTCGAGTTAATAATCATGTTTGGACAGTGCCAAAACGACAGTGATGCCACTGTCAGAACCAGTTGACCCTTCAAGGAGAAAGCCTTCTACACTTCATGGTGTTAACAGCCAAGAAAACCCTTGCCGTCATAGGCATATCATTGCAAAGCTCTCAATGGCTGGACATGAAGAAGGGCCTATCCAGCAGATCTTAGTAATCAAACAAGGTTATACAGAGAGCAGCTCACTTTCTCATATCCAGGTCACCATACATAACACCAAAGTGTAGCATTCTTTGACTGTGAAAAGCCATTGCTCCATGACAAGAGTCTGCATTTGCCCTTGTCAAAAAAAAAAAAAAAAAAAAACCCAAAACCCCTGATCATTGCTTTGTTTTTGGATGAGAAAGCAAAAAGCAAAAGCAAAGTGTTCTGCTTATATACCACCCCATACTGCTTCAAGTAGTCTCTGGGCAGTTTACAGTTTTAATTACAGTATGCAGTAGAGATGGGCACGAAACGAACTTGTTTTTGTTTTTGTTATTCATTATTCGTTCTGTTACGTAACAAAATGACTAACGAAAATTCTGATGAAAATGGAACGAAACAAACGGAACCACGAAAATCGGGTTTGTTACGTTTCGTTTTCGTTAATGGCGATGCACAATGAAATGAGCTGTTTTAAATGTTAAAAAACGCCCTGGACATCCATAAAAAACACAGCAATAATTATTTATACTGTCTGATGATACCTACCAGGGGGAGTTGGGGTCCTTAAAATGTGCATTTATGTCTTTTCTCAGATCGCTGTATTTTTTTTTCCTTTAAGGGGAGTTAGGGGACATTGACCCAAAATGGCTCCCAGATGCCTAATATTGATTTCTTGGGTATTAAAATACCCTGGACATCCGTAAAAATGCAGCGATAATGCAATAATTATTTGAAATTATTACCTACCAGGGGGTTGGGGTCCTTAAAACATTTGTTTTTGTCTTCTCCCATCACAATGTATTTTTCTTTTCCCTTTAAGGATGATAAAATGGATGTCTCCAGCCACAAAATGGAGGCAAGCCATGTGATGGGATCATGTTCAACCAATAGCATGCCCAAGTTGCAGACTGGGGAGGTCTGGCAGCCACAGAGGGCATAAAAAGCTCTGGCAGCCCCCGTCCTCCTTGCAGTCCCTGGTGGGAGTTAGGGTGGGATTGCTGTCTCTGCTGCGACTCTAGCTTCAGTCCTGCAGCCTCCCTTTGTGCGTGCATGCATACCTCTCGGTGAGTACCCTCCCCTGCCCCGCAGTGCAGTCACTCTGCGGCTGCCTTGCACCCTGGGCAACGCCCGCCGCTGCCTTCGCAGCCTCCCTGCGTACCTAGTCTATACTGTGTCTCTGCCAGCATCAATTGTTTTAGTGTTTTCCCTCTGGTATGGGGCGTTGGGGGATACCCGCACACAGAAATGCTTTAAAAATCGCACAAAAGTGGGTAGAAATGAAAAACGAAAAAATGAAAAACAAGAACAATTTTTTTCCAAAAATTCATGAAAAAAGGAAACAAACCGAAACGGGCGGGTGTCTCAATGAAAATGAAATACCAAAATGCCATTTTTTTATTCGTGCCCATCTCTAGTATCATTGCTCTCCCCCCCAAGCAAGCTGGGTACTCATTTTACCAACCTCGGAAGGATGGAAGGCTGAGTCAACCCTGAGCCTGCTACCTGGGATTGAACCCCAGGTCGTAAGCACAGTTTTACCTGCAGGACAAGCATTTAACCATTGCGTCATGGAGGTGGTGAACTGTTGAAAAAAGGAGTCAGCTTCTGGGATTATTTTCCCTTGTGTGATGTATCACTTTGTGAATGTTAGTGAGCACAAGAGGTTGTCCTGTAAATCATTTTGTCTGTGGCCATTTGTCCTATCAACATTAGGGCTGCCCTTTGCGATGTAAAACTTTTGTTACAGCAGGCCATATGGACCCAAGATTGTGTGTGCAGCAATATTGAGCCATTTCCTGGCATTTGGAATTATGGGTCTGGTATGCTGCACTCATAAACCAGAGGGTTTTTAAGGAACTGAATGTCCATAGACCAAAACTGGCCCCTTTTTTCTATCACCACCCATCCTTCTTTAACGCTGCTGGTGTTAAAACAGATAATTTACACATCTTCTACCTTCTGCCACCCCAGCAGTAGCCAATCTTTTTCTCTGTCTCGCACCATGTCCATCTTTGAAAAAGCAACACCTGAGACCCACTTACACACCTTCATCCCAGCCAGACAGCTTTATAATCCTTTATGTTCCAATGGACTTTGTTTTCAGATGACCTGTCTTGGTATAACCCACCTGTCCGCCAGCCATCAAGTAAGAGCAAGGCTCCTTGTGGTGCCTGGATAAAATGGATTAATGGAACTGGGGTGAGGTCACTTTCATCCCAGCTGTTGATGCCACACTGGGCCACGGGAACCTGGTGGCTTCTTTGTCTCGACGTGGCTGATGTTCACACATTTTTACCGTATCCTTTGGAGCTACAAATGAAATGAAGGATCCCTCGGGGAAGCTTTTCTCAGGGCTGGCAGCCAAGAGGCCCTCAAAATAAATGTGCCACCGCTTGGGCCTCTGCTAAGGATACCTATTGCCAAAAAGCCATGCTGACAGGGGGGATTCTGGGAGTTCAGGACCAAAGACAAGTCATTTTCCCCCCTTCAAAAAACTGCTCAAGATATACAAAGCTGAAGTCAGCAGCAGAGGTTATAAAGCCAGTTTAGGCGTTACAGGCATTGGGGGGGTATTTACTGGTGTAGAGGCCTAATGCAGCATTTGTGGGTACAGCAGAAGAATAACAGAGGGTGCCAATATGCCAAAAGAGAGAAACCTAAAACTAGAGATGGGCACGAAATGGAAGAATTCCGTTTCATTTCTTCTTCTTTTTTAATTATTCATTTGTGGGAGGTTCATTTCATACGAAATAATTTTTGCAAAAAAAAATTATTTCGTTTTTTAATTTTTTTATTATTTGTCCCCCCATGTGCCCAATCATGGGGAAAGGCACAGTTTTTTTTAATGTCTTGGAGACACCAAAGGAGCCTCCCCCTCCCGATTGGTTGCATTGGGGAGGGGAGTATGGGGTTGTAAAACTGTTTTTCAGCCACCAAAGCAAGTGGTGGCCACAGCCACTGGCACTTGTTTGGTGGCAAAAAAAAAAAAATAAAGTTTTAAAAGCCCTCACCCCCCCCCCAGTCAGGTGTGTTGTGCGGAATGTGAGGCCTTTTATTTATTATTTATTTATTTATTGGATTTATATCCCGCTTATCTACAAGTACCCTAAGCGGCTGACACGAGGCTACAATAGCCAGACAAAGTTACAAAAAAAAATATTAAAAATAAGACAGGACAAGACAGATAAATCACGCTGTACAGAATTAAAACCTAAGCAGCACTTCTCTAATGAGGGAAACTGATTACGATGGCGGGCCAAAGGAAAAAAAAAAGAAAGAAAAAAATTTAAGTAAATTAAGCATTGCCAAAGGCCTCCCGAAAAAGATAGGTTTTCAAAGCCTTTCGGAAGGCCAGCAGGGACTCTGCAGAGCGCACTTCACTGGGGATGGAATTCCAGAGGCTGGGGGCCGCCACAGAGAAAGCCCGGGTCCGGGTCTGCGTCCTCCGGGCTTCCCGAGGGGTGGCGACCCGGAGCAAGTGCGCTCGCGCCTGCCGAACGGGACGGGCCGAGGTTGATCGCTGAGCGATCCGCTCTGCCAGGTAGTCTGGTCCCAAGCCATGGAGGGTTTTATAAACTAAAACCAGGACCTTGAATCTAATCCGGGCCACAACGGGCAACCAGTGCAGGCGGACCAGGGCTGGGGTGATGTGGTCATAACGACGCACACCAACCACCAGCCTGGCCGCTGCGTTCTGTACCCGCTGCAGCCGCCGGAGGAGATTCAAGGGCAACCCCATGTAGAGGGCGTTACAGTAGTCCAGCCTCGAGATCACCAGAGCTTGGACCACTGTTCTCAAGGAGTTCGCGTCGAGGTACGGGCGGATCTGGGCGATCCGACGGAGATGGTAATAGGCGGACCTGGTCACCGATGCCACCTGGGCCTCCATGGTAAGCGCCGGGTCCAGGAGCACACCCAGATTCCGCACCCTCTCCGCAAGCTGGAGGAAACTCCCCCAGGCAAGGGAGGGGGCCACCGTAAAGACGAGGCCCCCGAAGAACATAACCTCCGTCTTCTCGGGGTTGAGCTTAAGCCTGTTCGCCCCGGTCCAAGCCAGTACGGCCTCCAGGCACCCGTCGAGGACCTCCACAGCTTCCACAGCAGAGGTGGTAAAGGAGAGATAGAGCTGCGTGTCATCAGCGTACTGATGACAGCAGACTCCAAAACTCCTGATGACCCCGCCAGCGGCCTTACGTAGATGTTAAACAACATGGGGAAAGAGATGACCCTGGGGACCCCACAAGGGAGGATCCAAGGGGCCGATAACTCCCCCATGCTGTACGTACTGTGGCCGGCCCTCCAGGAAGGAACGGAGCCAACTGCGAGCAGTGCCTCCAATTCCGACCTCAGAGAGCCGGGTCCAACAGGATACCGTGGTCGACGGTATCAAAGGCCGCTGACAGATCCAGGAGAACCAACAGGGTAGAACACCCCTGTCGGCCGCCCGGAGAAGGTCATCTTGCAATACCCCAGCGGGGCCTGAACCCGGACTGGCAAGGATCGAGGCACTGCCGATCCTCCAGGTATGACTGCAGCCGGACCGCCGCCACCCTCTCGATCACCTTGCCCATGAATGGGACGTTGGCGATTGGGCAATAGTTTGAAAGATCGTCCACCGCCAGGCCCGGTTTTTTAAGAATGGGCTTTACCACCGTCTCCTTCAGGCGAGAGGGAAAGACCCCCTCGCTGAAGGAGGCGGAGGCGATGACAGAAGCCCATTCGGCCATAGTCCCTCTGGCAGCTCTAATTAGCCAAGCGGGGCAAGGGTCGAAAGGAGTGGAGGCAGGCCGGCAATGCACCATAGCCTTGGAGACCTCGACAGCAGAAACAGGCCCAAGCCCATCCAACCGAGGCGGCGAAGGCGGACCAGCAACTGGGGATGGCGGGGCAGGGCCACTGCAACCGGAGTCAAAGCCAGCACGGATGGCCTCTATTTTAGTTCGAAAAAAGGCTGCAAACTGCTCACTACTGAAATCAGTAGGAGGAGGCCTAGCCAGACTAGGATTGCTGAGGTCCCGAACCACCCGGAAAAGCTCCGCCTGGCGGTTCGAGGCCTCAGCAATTCTCAGGGAGGTAAAGGATGTTCTGGCCTCCCTTATCGCGATGGTATAGCGACTAGACTGGGCATCAACGGCAGCCTTGCTCAATGCCGTGCGGGTTTTCCTCCAGCTGCGCTCTAGCCTCCTCCTCTCTTGCTTCATCGCCCTAAGCTCCCTGGTATACCAGGGGGAAGGCCGGGCTCGGCATCGGAGGAGGCGCTTAGGGGCGATCCGGTCTATGGTGTGGGCAGCTGTTTCGTACCAAAGGTTAGCCACATCCTCGGCCGGAGCACCAGTCATGCCACCAGGTAACCCCCCGAAGAGATCACCGAATCGCTGGGGATCCATGAGCCTCCGGGGGCGGGCCAAAACAAGGGCCCGATGGTCCCCGCGGGGAGGGGCCGGAATCGGCAGGGAAAAAGAGAACAGGTGATGGTCTGTCCATGACACAGGCAGGGAAACAATGTTCCCCACCTCCAGACACGAAGCCCCCGACGTGGAGGTAAAAACCAGATCCAGGGTGTGACCGGACCTGTGGGTGGGGCATAAAACATGCTGGGACAGACCCATGGAAGCCATGGATTCCATGAATTCCAGGGCAGCACCGGAAAGTCCACCGCCCTCATCCACGTTGAAGTCGCCCACCACCAGAAGGTGCAGGGACCTCAACAGAGCAGCGGCGATAAACTCCGTGAGCTCTGGAAGGGATTGTGCTGGGTTGCGGGGAGCTCGGTAGCCCAGCACAATGCCAAGTCTGTCCCGCTGACCCACCAACAGGTGAAGTACCTCAAACCCCTGGCTGACCAATGTTTACACGATCGCGGCCCCTCCTCCCTTTTGACCCCCCCAATCTTCCCACTCCCTCTACCAAGTACCCGGGCGGGCACAGCAGGGCGAGGGAAGCCCCCCCCTCTGTGCCCACCCAGGTCTCGGTAATGAACGCCAGGTCGGTGTGGGCATCCGCGATGGTGTCATGAATAATGGGGATTTTGTTATGCACCGACCTGGCATTCAATAGGAGACAGGCAAGATTGGGGGCGCTGGTGGGAGGACTCCCAGACACGTGGCAGATAGCTGAGGGGTCAGAACGGGGGACAGGCACAAGTTGCCTGACCCTAGTTCTTCTAGTCTGACGAACCCAACAAAAATCGGTATATGAGTCCCTGCAAGCATGGCGGAATAGATGGTCAAGGAAAGAAAAAAGAAAAAAAGGGGGGGGTTCAGCAACAGGGCCAAATAAGCACAGTGGCAGATCAGCCTCTCCCTCCCCTAAAATAAAAAGAATAAGTAAAAGATCAAAAAAATACAAACAGCAAATGATAATAATACAATACAAATAAAAGGTTTTAAACCTTTTTTGACACTGAGGCAAGCACTGATGCCCACCATCGACACTTGGTTCGGTGGTGAAAAAAAAAGTTTAAAAAGCCCGCACTTCCCCCCCCCTCCCAATGGGATGCCAGTGTGAGACTCCAGTGAGAGAGCCCCAAACTGGCATCCTGACCCTTTTCAGAGGGATCCTGCTGAACTGTCATCAGATGGGCCCCTTTAAAAATGGCCCAGTCGGCACTGGGGGGGGGGAATCCTCAGGTGGTGACCCGCTGCCTCCCAAGTGCCGATCATCTGGTGTGCAGGGCCCTACCAGATGCCCCCCCCCAAGCTGGCACATGGGGCCCTGCCGGATGGCCCCTGCAAGTGCCGATCAGCTGGCACACAGGGTAAGCGCCAATCAGCTGGCAAGCGGGGCCCTGCCTGCTGCCCCCTCCAGCTGATCAGCACTAGGGAGGGGGGCAGCCAGCACACGCCGCTTGTCAAAAAAATTAAAAACAAAACAAAATGGAATGAAACAAAATTTCCAAGTTTGTTTCATTTTGTTTTTTAAAAAGGTACTTCACTTTTCATTTCATTAGGAAATGAAATAAAAACAAAAAATGAAACAATAAATCATTTTATGCCCATCTTAAAGCACACTGTTAAAGAAATTAAAAGTACCTATAACTTTTAATTTCTTTAATAGTGTGCTTTAAAAAATCTGTTTATAACATGCAGAAGGAAAGAATCTTAAACATGGTTCCAAAAGCCCCAAGAGTTCACTTCTTTGCAGGTGGATCTGCAGGAACCATCTTCTCTCATTAGAACAAGAAGAAATAGCTGGAAATGACCTAAGGAAGACTACGAGGCTCAGTATTCTCAGAACATGTTATTATGCTCCACAGGCTACAAGTTCCAGAATCTTATAGTATGTGTAGCCATTGGCCTTAGAGATATGGGGACTTGTTCAGAATGGAACTACAAGAACCATCATTGAGTGGTACTGCATCTGTGTGGCATGCAGATGGTTCCAAGGTCAATCCTCCAGATGGAGGTCACGAGAAATCTCAGATGAAACTCTGGAGGGTTTCTGCCAGCCCCGTTGACAGTGCCAGGATAGACAGACCAGTGGTTTGGCTCGGTAAAAGCCAGCTTCTGGTGTGGCTACCAGTCACTCTGCAAATCTAACCAAGCAAGAGGAGGAAAAGACAATTTGGACCCAACTTCTTATCTCCTTGTTCCCCACTTCCCTGTTGCTACCTAGATCTGATTATTTGCTATGTACATTGATGCTCAATTCCTGAATTGCCTCCTCAGATCACCTAACCCTACGGGGCTGAAAAGCTGCAAGCCACCCTTCCAGCCATCTTTGGGGGGGGGGCAAGTTCAAGAATCATCCCTGGCACCCAGCTTCATGGCATCAGAAACAAACAACCACAACCTCTTGGTGAAGCCAGAGGACCTGGAGAAAAAGATGGAGCATGATTCTTCCAGATGAAGTCAGAAAAGCCATAAGACTTGCAAGTGTGAAGCTGGCCTTGGCTTTATTTCATTCCTTCTTTCCTCTTTTCATCCCCCCGCCTCTCCTTTTCCTCCGCCCCATCTCTCCCCTCTGCTCTTCCTCAGGATCACTTGGCCATTCTGTTCCAGTTCAGGGACTCCTGCAACCCAAAAGATCAGCTGTCAGAGGAAAGCTAGGAAAGCCCCCCGGGGAGTCCCCTGGCCGCAAGGTAATCAGCAGGCGACGTTATTACCATTATGCTGCTAATTAATTCCCAGCTCATTACATTTCCTGTGGCTAATTTGTACTCGCCACTGATTTGATTAAACTCATCTCTATGCTAATAAATGTGGGTTGTTGTTTTTTTCACTTGTTTCGGAGACTGTAGGAAGGAGAGCTCTTTATTTACATACTTTGATGTTTATCAAATAAAACGCAGTGTCTGAATAAATCCTGCTCTGATTTCCAATTCTGGCTAATCAGCTTTAAAAAATAAATAAATAAAAGGGGGGAAACCACCCCACCCCCGAACAAGAGACTGAAGGTCATTATTTATTCAAAATGAACAGGCCTTTGTGTGAGTGGTTTTTGCATGGATGCCTACATATTTACACAAACACACAAATACACACACACTGTTCCTACTGTGGGAGATAAGGAAGGAATGGTAATTTTCAGAGGTCCAGTAGTTACACAAACTTACACCTTGACTCATGCACCCAACACAACCCCACATATATGCCCTATTTTAAGTTTAAATAAAAACGTCCTGTAGTCACATGAGGTCAAAGTGAACTATAAAATGGAGGATGATCAGAGAAACATTTCAATCTCTCAAGAAAAGAAGTCCAGTTGCCATGAGTCAACTTCCAGTTAAACTCACCTGGATGACTGAGAATCTTCACAGACATAACGTCCTGTGGTGGGCAATTTTGCCATTTCCCCCTCCTTTTGAGCTTTTGAGAGGCTTTTCCCTCTTGCCCCAAAATCAGAGTTCATTTAGCCTCAAATAGCAACAGGGAATGAAAAGCAAGCAAATAATAAGTTGAGTCCAACTGTCTTTTCCCCCTTGCACTTGTTTAGATCTGTAGACAGATTGGTAGCAACAAAGGGAACTATTTATTTATTTATTTATTTATTTGTTATATTTATATCCCGCTTATCTACTTGGTACTCTAAGCGGCTTACCAAAAGGCTGCAAAACCAGCAAAATACAATAAATAATACAATAACTGCCTTTTATCAAACTAACCCATTGCTGTGAGAAATCCATATAATCACAGGCCATCTACTCCTATGTGCCATCTGACCCTGGATGTTTTGGGTCACCATTTAAGGAGGATTCCTCCATGAGGCACAACAGTTGCCTTCAAGAATTACATGATGCATTCCTGGGTGGTCCTAACCTCACTTCTTCTTCTTCTTCTTCTTCTTCTTCTTCTTCTTCTTCTTCTTCTTCTTCTTCTTCTTCTTCTTCTTCTTCTTCTTCTCCTCCTCCTCCTCCTCCTCCTCCTCCTCCTCCTCCTCCTCCTCCTCCTCCTCCTCCTCCTCCTCCCCCCCCCGCAGGTGCAGGATCCTCTTTTTGGATCATGAAATACCAATTTGCCTGATCCATCTCATCTTCAGGGTGCTGGCCAACCATCCACATGTCCTTATTGGGATGTTTGGGCAATGGCAGAAGGTACTGCTCTGAGGACATGTCCCTACCAATGGAGTCAGCTTTCTCTCATCTTCTCTTTTTCTGATACCACATCTAGTTACTGTTGGGGTAGTATAATTTGGGATGTGGTCAAGTAGAGACATACTCGATATCCAACAAAGCATATGTGTTTCCATGGCATGGAGTTGGCTCTCTGTGTCCATTGTAAATAGGGTGCTCACAATCACAATCAGGCCACACTCACCCTTACTTTCACATTGTCACCAATGCCACCATCTCCTTGGAGAAGGGAGACAAGATACCTGAAGATATCCACCTTCTTTGATATCCACCTTCCATTTATTTGGAGTGTTCCATGTGTGGTAACAGTCTCTATGTACTCATTTTTCTTTGGATGGTGCCTAGAGTGGTTGAGGCATTCATTCCCTATCTGAAGTTGCTCTTGGAGTTCATTTCTAGTGGTTGCGGAAAACATAACATGACTCAATACTGCTCTAGAGTTACCAAAATCTCCTCTGCCCAACCCTTTGCTTGTGCTCCTAGTTTTCTCTTTGCTTGTTTGCATTTCCTCTAATGAAAGCAAGTATTCCAAGTAACTCTTCCTGCCACCTCTGAATAACCTAAGTATGCTGACCATGGAAATCTAGCCCAAGATTATCAACAACTGCCTCTTAAGAGACGAGCTTAGTGTGTGGGGTGGGATACCTCCCAAATATTAAGGGTTGGAAACAAAGGATTGTCTTCACGTTGTGTGAGTGTTGTGTTGTTACAGTCATGATCAACTCTTCATGACCCCATGTCCATGGAGTTTTCTTGGCAGGAATACTGGAGTGGTTTGCCAGTTCCTACTCCAGGCACCTACAGCACCTGGTATTGTCTCGTGGTCTCCCATCCAAGTACTAACCAGGGCCAACCCTGATTAGCTTTTGAAATCAGGTGAGATCGGAGGTGCTTAGGGCATCTAGGCAGCTCTTTGTCTTCATGTTCACAGTGGTGAAATCCCAGAGGTAGATGTCTGAGCATATATAGAAACAGAGTTGTTGGTTAAAGATGGTATTTCGGCTTGACCCCAGACTGTAATCCTGATATTCCTGTGATTTTAACCAATGTTGTAATCATGTGACATATAACACCAGAATTTTGGGTTAAAGCATTTTCTACAGAAGAATGAAAAACATTTGAGGGTAAAAGACATTGGACCACACATATATGAGACTTCTCATCTGATCCACTCCTGCATTGAGGGTTAATCACTGAGGAAGTGATTAAATTCTGAAGTGGCTATCTTCAGCTACTTCACACTATTGGGAAAGCTCACTTTTAGTCCATTCCCTGCAATCAGATTAATGGGAAACAGACTAAATCAATGCAATTCGACATGCATCATAAAAGGGGAAGCCCCTGGCAGGGGGCAGAAAGATGCTACGAAGAGCATTTTGGGGACAATTTGGTTTGTTCAATAAATTGTGCTGGGCGATCTTGGTAAACAAGAGTGAAACAAGCCATCCACACAGCAGTCCAAACAAAGGGTTGCGATCATCTGATCACACCCTTTGCTATCTTTCTTAGAGGCCAACTACAATGGAGTTTGCTGCCTAGATGCCCTAAGCACATCCGATCTCGCTTGATTTCAGAAGCTAAGCAGGGTCGGCCCTGGTTAGTACTTGGATGGGTGACCACCAGGGAATACCAGGTGCTGTAGGCGCCTGGAGTAGGAACTGGCAAGCCACTCCAGTGTTCCTGCCAAGAAAACTCCATGGACATGGGGTCACAAAGAATCATTTACGACTGTAATGACACAACACAACACAACACAACACACACACACACACACACACACACACACACACACACACACACACACACACACACACACACACACACACACACACACACACACACACACACAATGGAGTTTATCCTGCTGTGTAGCCATCTTCTGAACAATGTTCTTATTAGAGCATCCCAACCAATCCCTAATCAAGACCAACCTGTCTCTGATTCGCCTAGGTTTTGAGTCTACCATTTGTTTGGAATGCAAAGCAAAGCAAAGTGTGTTGCTTATACCATACCCCATAGCACTTAAAACCATTTACTGGGAGGTTTACAAATTAGGGCTACACATTGCCTTCCCAGCAAGCTGGGTACTCCCCATTTTATCTGCTTTAAAGGGAAGGATGGCAATCTTGAGCTGGTTACCTGAGGCAATTGGACTCATATCATGAGCAGAATATTGGCTGCAGTACTGCACTTTGACCACTGTGTTGTGAATGATTAGGTGCTGTCCAAATAAACAATCTTCTTGGCTTGTATTCATTCCAGCATGGGGTTAGGATGTGTGTCCTTTCTACAAATCAGTGGTGGTGAGTAGAGATGACCATGACTGCAGATGGCATGCACCATCTTATTTTAACATGTTTGGGGAGGGGGATTTTATTTATACTTTTATGTAGTTAACTTTTTTATTTTAAAACATGCTTTTCTACTATTGTGACTCATTACCTAAGAGCTCTGCATTCCTTTCTTATCTGCCTTTCAGCAGAGAAAAGCGACTTTCCATTACCATAGTTGGTAGTTCTCTGAAGGGAGATGTGGGATTTGGTCTGGTATGTGAAGCCCTTTTTACTTTTTGTCCAAATCCAGAAACAAACTCCCAAATGCTTCTATATTTTGAAAAAAAATGTAGATGGAGGACTATACCCTATACAGGACTTGTCCAGATGCGTGTCTTAATCCTCAGTGCCTTAATATGGTGTAAATGACACAAAGTAAGGCCCAAATAGGGCTCAAGAGATGACCTCATTGCTCCCAAGTAAAGAAAGGTGTGTTGGGAAAGTGAGCTTAATCCTGAACTGGGATGTGTGTGGAGGGGAAACTATTTGCATGACTAATAGGACAGTCTTCAAACACTGCCAGATACTAAATACCATTGCACGTCTGCTATTGAATTCTGCCAAATACTGTGTATTGTAATAGGTCAATGCATGAATGAGACAATGGTGTCGAGAGGAGGGTTTCAGATTTGTTCAGAACTGGAGAACATTTTGGGACAAGCCAAACCTGTTCAGGAGGGACAGGTTTTTTAAAAAATAAAATAAAATGAGCACCGACCCGGCCCCAGGAGATGTGCAGTTGGTGCTCTAAAAACACACACAAAAAACAAAAAAACAACGAGGTGCTGGCCCAAAGCCAGCACCTCAAAAAGCTCCTGGCTGGGGACTTTTTATTAAAAATAAAAACTTTTTTTAAAAAGTGCCAACCTGTCCCCAGGGGCTGTGCGGTCGGTGCTCTAAAACAAAAAACAAAACAAAAAATAAAAAATAAAAAGAGTGCCAACCCGGCCCCAGGGGCTGCGTGATCAGTGCACAAAAATCCTCCCCCCAAATCAAAAAAATAAAACGAGTGCCAACCCGGCCCCAGGAGCCACGCGGTCGGCGGTCTAAAAACAAACAAACCAAGGTGCTGATCCCAAGACAGCGCCTCAAAAAGCCCCTGCCACCATGGCCACCGCCGCCAGGATCTCCGCCACCGCCACCACCATCACCACCACCGCCGATGAGTCGGACTCGAACCAGTTCAGCTTGGTTTGGGTTCATATTAATTTTTTAAAAAATTCATACAAATCCAAACCAAACCAAACCAAGTGTGGGCCCAAAACAGAATGAACCAAACCATTGGTTTTCTTTTCCGTGCCCACCTCTAATGGCTATCATTATGGATGCCTACGGACAACCTCTGGGTTGGAGAAATAGGCAGGATCTCTCTCAGTGCCATTTGCAGGGAATCATAAGCAGTGAAGACATCTGCTTGGGAATACCCTGAAGCAAATGTTGAGCTGCTGTGTGAGACAGAATGCTGGACTAGATGGGCTGTGGCCTGTTCCAGCAAGGCTGTTCATATGCCAAGAGATACATAAAGGTCATTTTATGCCAACGATCAAATATTACCAAATGCCAAGGTGTCTCTATCAAGAACCAAAACCTAACATCAAGAGATATCAAGCTCATCTCTAAAATATTTGCCCAATATTTGATCATCTGGAGGCAACCTGAAGACAATATGGTATCGTAGTTTCCAAAAGGGTTCTCTGAAGTGAGTTTTCAGAAAGAAAAATCATTTCCATTTCCATCTATGACTGAAACCTTTTAATGTTATGCCCAGTAATCTTACTATTGTATTTAAGGAAGACTTATAACCCACCTCTCAAAAGGTACCCGGGAGAGATGAAAGAGAATTACCATGGATGCCATTTCTTTAGCAAGGATGCACTTTGATTATGGGGTTGGGTCCAGGGAGAGGCAATGAAGAGGCAGAAGGGGGATGCTAATCAGGAGGAGAAGCTCAAATCCAAGACTACAATAGCACATTGCTTCAAAACATAGGAATTAACATCAAAGTAGTGCAAAGCAAATGAGATTACAACATGCATATTAATGACGGAGCCACGAAGCAATGATCGTTCCAGTGTGGAGATAATGAAATTATGCTAACAAGATGCACTCTGAACCTGAAGTCACTGGACCTGTGCTTGGTTATGGTTCAGTTCACATCTTCAGTTCAATAGTTCATGGTCCTCGTTCCATTTCTTCCTGGATAATGCCATGAGCTGGTCTCCTCAAAGGCACCTTCAGCAGGCTAGTCAGAAATGCACAGGAGGAAATCTGTTTTCCATCTTGCTTTGCCATCCCCTGGAACAGAAAAATTGCTCTGTTTATTCTAATTCCACCCATCGCTGTCTGCTGTCCCGATGCTTCCACATTGCCAGTGTCTCATTGACAAGGATGGCCTGGGGTGTTTTCAGACTGCTTTCATTCACCTGATGCAGCCTTGCCCACATCATGGGCTCTGTGGTTTTAACCATGCATAAAGTTGCACTGGTGTGCATGCACATACCTCACAAGGGGAGAAACAGAACGCAAGGCAACCAACGATGGTTCTGCAAAAGTGTTCCAGGTGTTTGGAATTCAGGTGGTTTGGCAAAGAATAATGCTATCGTCATTAGAATGCACAAGATTGTTTTCCAAATGCAGATGAGGGCTTCACTGTCTAAGAATATTTGACACGCACAGCTAAAATACCACTCACCAGCCTTGTTGTAAGATGGGCTGGAAAGTACATGCAGCCATGTGAATGCAGCTTTAATAAAGCAAGGGAATCTCCTACTAATATAGGGTCATGCATTGTTCCTGCATGGAGTAGGGGGTTGGATTTGATGGCCTTGTAGACTCCTTCTAACTTTATTCTACGATTTGATTGGTTGGTTGGTTGGTTGGTTGGTTGGTTGGTTGGTTGGTTGGTTGGTTGGTTGGTTGGTTGATTTGACTTTTATACCACCTATCTAGCCATAGGGTTACTCTGGGCAGTTTACAACATAAAATCTCAACAGAGTAAGAAAAACATATTAAATAAATAAAATGCAAACAACATAATATTTACAAAATATAACCAAATAAATAATTGTGTTTGAACAGTTACAAAAAGAGTAGGTGGATTTCAAGGTCCTGGTGAAATGTGCTTCTCGTAAGTCACCCTTCCTGGTGACGCTTTTATTTCTTTGTCAGGTTATTTATTTCTTGCATCGCTGTCCCACAAGCCCAGATAAGCTTGCAAAAAAAAAAAAAAAAAAAAGAATGCAAACACAGACATGCTGGAAATAAAACCAAACCCCAAGATCCATATTTGGATAATAAATAGCAGGCCAACCAAAATGCTCACAAAAGACAGGGATGGGGGTCCTTCTTTCCCAGCCTTTTTATTTTGGCACAGATTGCCTGCTCGGCAGCTGTGGGTGCCCCACTCCCACCCCCTACCCCAAGCTTGCATGCATTTTTTTCTGCTGGTTTATTGACAGCATTACCATAATATGGGGTCAACTGCAAAGGCTTTCAGACCTGTTTACATGTTCAGTGAAAAACCTGGCAGCTTCTGCACGATGGCCCAAGACCTTAGTAGAACCTCTCCGAAGGCAAAGCAAGAAGGAATGGAGGAGCAAGGGGGAAGCAAAGCCAGGCACCAGTTCTGAAAAAAAAATCTCAGAGTAGTTTGAAAAATGGAACAGAAACAGCTCAAGAAGAAGAAAAGGCAGATAGTTTTTCAGCAGAAGCAGTGAGGTCGTGCTACTTCACATTTCCCTGGATCTCAGTTGTATAGGAATACAGCGGTAGCTCAGTTTAAGTCATTAATGCGTTCTCCAGGACATTCTGTATCCTGAAACATTTGTAAACCAAAGCATGGTTTCCCATAGGAATGCATTGAAAACCAGTTAATCCGTTCCAGAGGTCAGGGGGAAGCAAAAAAATCAGCCCTACCACCACCACAAATGCAGAATGCACAGAACAGGCATGGAAGCAATGAAGGATCAGCTCCCCACTAGAGATCGGCATCTTGTTTTGGAAGGGCACTGGTTCCAAAATGAAACATGCCAGCACAGCTGGCACACAGAATTGAGTCCCACCCTCCGGAACAAAATCAACCACTATCTTACCTTGCTCTAATTTGCACTGGGCAAAAATCCAACCAGGAAGCAGCCTCTGATGCATCATCTTTACCTCTTCCTGGTGCTAGCCAATCATACAGGGAGGCGGGATGATGCATGTCCTTGCACAGCTCCTGATTGGCCAGCACCAGGGAGGGGGAAAGATGACACATCAGAGGCTGCTTCCTGGTTGGATTTTTGCCCAGCACAAACTAGAGCAAAGTAAGACAATGGTTGATTTTGTTCTGGAGGGTGGGACTGGATGCTGTGTACCAGCTGTGCGGGCATGTTTCATTTTGGAACCAGTCCCCTTATTTTATTTATTTATTTATTTATTTATTTCACATTTATATACCGCACCTATTCACCAGACATGGGACTCAGGGTGGTTTACAACAAATAAGATAAAACAATTAAAAAGCTAAAACATCACCCATACAAAGCACAAAGTAAGTACAATCAGGAGGGCCAAAATTAAAAAAACAAAACCTAATCAGTGCCAAAGGTGTCCCGAAACAGTAGCATCTTTAGATTTTTCCTGAACAACGCCAGGGACGGAGCCTGTCGCAACTTGCTCAGAAGCTTGTTCCAGAGAGTAGGCGCCGCCACCGAGAAGGCCGTCCACGTGTGCTATTTTTACGGGCCTCCCTCGGGGTGACGGTCTGACGCGAGAGGGCCAGGGAGGATCGGGTGGGTCGGGCCGGATCTAATTGTCGGGGGAGACGCTCTGCCAGATAAACAGGGGTCAAGCCATGGAGGGTTTTGTAAACCAAAACCAACATCTTGAACCTTATCCGGGAGGCAACGGGCAACCAGCGTAGGCGGGCCAGGATGGGGGTGGCGCGGTCATAACGACGCGCGCCAACCACCAGCCTGGCCGCCGCATTCTGGACCCGCTGCAATCGCCGGACAAGGTTCAAGGGGAGCCCCATGTAGAGAGAGTTGCAGTAGTCCAGCCTCGACATGACCAGCGCCTGTACCACTGTCCTCAAGGAGCTCTCATCAAGGTACGGGCGAATCTGGGCGATGAGCCTAAGATGGAATGAAGGGCCCATCTCTACTCCCTACCTTTCCACTACTTGAGAAATTCACCAAAAAAGTTTGAAAAGTCCAAAACCTGCTGCAAATAATGTCCAGAATGGCCCCAAAACTTGATGAAAAAAAAACAGCTGCAACACCTCCCACACTTCCACAAACTACGGGGACACAATGCATCCTGGGTATACTTTTTCTCAATGCCTAACAGGAAAAAAATGTAACCCAGGGCATTCCATTGAAAATTTTCTTAACCGGAGGCATCTCCCTTTCCAATAATTTCTTTTTGTAACCCAAGATTTTTGTAACCTGAAGCATTTGTAACCCGGGGTACCACTGTAATTTGTGGATACTAATGTTGGAAGCTTGTGTTCACCGATATTTAAAACAAATGTGTCCTTTTCCATGTGCTGTGTGATGATGACAGCTTGCACCTATCTTTTGTTTTCCATCATTAGGTTCTGTCTCTCTTGTTTGTTTCCATAGTATATGCTGATAAATATACGCACAATTAAAAATGCAGATCTTTGAAAAATGCAGTCATAAACACGTGTTAATGAGGGGAAATGCATTAAAGTGTGTCCATTAAGGAAGAGTGTACGTTAAGAAAACTGTGTGTCAAAATACTCATAAATTTCCATGTGGGCAGAAAGAGTAGGGGAAGGTTCTCCAAATTAATATGATGCAAGACTCATGGGAAAAGCAAAGCAAAAGTGTTCTGCTTATATACCGCCCCATACCACTTCAAGTAGTCTCTGGGCGGTTTACAGTTTCATTACATTATGCAGGCTACACAGTGCCCCCCCCCCAGCAAGCTGGGTACTCATTTTACCGACCTCGGAAGGATGGAAGGCTGAGTGAACCTTGAGCCTGCTACCACCTGGGATTGAACCCCAAGTCATGAGCACAGTTTTACCTGAAGTACAGGCATTTAACTACTGTGCCACAAGGAAGAAACTGCAGGTGGAATTCTGAATGGGGAAAAGAATGAAAGAAAGATTAGGAGACCTGTCATATCCTGGATGGATACACAGTGGAAATGTGCTATGTTATTTGTCAGAGACTCGTGGAAATAATCTGAAAATCTGGCCCAACGTGTCTCAGTTGTGCTGTGTCCTCTGGTTGCTCATAATAAGACTTACAAAGAATTCGTTTTGAAGGGCTATAGATGATACAGTTTGGAACACTTTAGACGACAGTTCCATTGAATAACTTACTTGTGCTTGGCACAGAAAGATGGGAGTCAAACCTTCCCTGCCCCCCATGCATTTTTTCCTGGAGAAAATCTTTCAATGCAGGGATTTCTCCAAAAAGTTGCTTTTTGCTGTTAGAACCTTTGATCATCCAGGAAACAATTGATTTTAGGAAGTAGGGAAGTTCTTCAGAACTATGGACAGCTCCCAAAGGCACAGAAAGCATTTCCCCCTTCTCAACAGAGGTGAGGGGGCCTTCAGGCATAGTCTATATGCTACTTGTCAGGCAATGATTTCAACAATACCCAGACAAATAAAAAATTCTTCATGCCTCCACCACCAAGGCCATAGCTAACGACGACCCATACTTTATGGGTTTCAGCACTTTAGGCCATTGTTCACCTAATGGCCTATTGAGACAATTCTCCACCCAATGAGCCTGTTCAGGCCATAAGAACATAAGAACATAAGAACATAAGAAGAGCCATGCTGCATCATGCCAAAGGCCCATATAGTCCAGCTTCCTGGATCTCACAGTGGCCCCACCAAATGTGTCTGGGAGTGCATGGCACTAGATATCTGTCTCCTGATACCACTCCCCTGCATCTGGCCCTTGAAGTACCCCAGTTTTAAGACTGGAGATTACACATCTCCAACATGGTTTGTAACCTGTCATGGACTTTTCCTCCAGGAATCTATCCAATCTCCTTTTGAAGGCATCCAGGCCAGATGCCATCACCACATCTTGTGGCAGGAAGTTCCACAGACTAACAACACGCTGGGTTAAAAAAATCTTTTGTCTGTTCTCACCCTCCCAACCCTCAATTTGAGTGGATATCCCCTAGTTCTGGTATTTTGTGAGAGGGAGAAGAGCGTCCCTCTATCCACTTTACTCATGCCCTGCATTATTTTGTATGTCTCAAAGGCCATTGTTCATCTTATGAGCCTGTTTCAGACCATGATGACATGAAGTCAAAGTGAACTCTAAAATGGTGGACTCGCAACTAGCTTTCCTCAGACTGACAAATCTGTTTGGATGAGCAGCAAAACATTTCAACCTCTTAAGAGAAGTCCAGTTGCCATGACTAAGAACATAAGAACATAAGAAGAGCCATGCTGGATCAGGCCAATGACCCATCTAGTCCAGCTTCCTGTATCTCACATTAGCCCCACCAGATGCATTTGGGAGCGCATGAGACTAGATATCTGTCTCCTGATACCACTCCCCTCCATCTGGCCCTTAAAGTACCCCGGTTTTAAGCCTGGAGACTACACATCTCCCTCATGGTTTGTAACCTGTGATGGACTTTTCCTCCAGGAATCTGTCCAATCCCCTTTTGAAGGCATCCAGGCCAAGTTCTCCCCCAAGAGACCCCAAATACAGCAGACAATGCTGAGGTCTGTCTAAGCTTCACCTTCCAGTCTTAATCTTAGAACTGCAGAGATGCATGGGACCAGCCCCTGTCAAAGAAGCTCAGTAGCAGGTCAACCTCCCAACCTCTGGATCTGCAGCCAGAGGACCTGAACACCAAAGTCGGTAGTGTTGGCTGAATGATTTTGGGATATGTAGTAAGCATTTGCCATAAGATTGTGATGAAAAGGCACTGAAGCTAAAGTGCATTTTCTTAAAATTTACATTGGTCATCTCAGGTGCTGTTACCTCTCTTACTGTATTTTGTACCTCTCCTAACCAGGCTTACCCCTGCCAGACCTCTGTTGAATTTTCTCACTCTGATTGTTATTTAGCTGCTTTTCAAAATTTAAGAAGAAACATCTACCTTTCTTTGAGAGTCTGTTGCGCAACAGCAGAGATTTCTGGCAGAGGAAAAGACCAAATTCCCCAACGTGGCAGCCGGCAGCTGCCTTGTTACATGTTCTGATTATTTTCCCCAGGCACTGTTGGATGCCATGGACCCATCCAGCTCCTTTTGAATTAACTTGTGTCGCTGCCTCGACAGGGCGAACGCAAACAACGCGACACCGTGAACCCAGAGGGCTGGCCGCCTTCCCTTCGTAGCGACTTCATCAGTGACCAAGTCAGTAAACAGACCCCTTGCGCAAAGTAATAATGGATACGTGGATGAGGTGTGGGTGTTCTTGTGTGCCAGAGAGATTGAAGAAGGAAATGAGAAAAAGAGAGAAGGTGTTCTGGACGATATCAAGCATATCCATAGGAGCTTCCTTTCCACTCTCTATAAATTTCACAGAACATGTAAATAACAGTGAAGGGTTGTAACAATAGCAGCAGTTCTTTGCAAGCATGCAGAGAAGTGATTTTATCTCACTGCTGTGTAACTTGTGGACGACAAGAACAGACAATGCTGCACATACACTGACTGTAATGGAAAGAAAAGGAGGATATGGAAACCGGGTGCCAATCACTTTCTTTAGGCTTCAGGCGGTAGCCAGATTTCTGCTCCCTGGATTCCAGAGTCTAAGTTCTAATGTCCTGGTTAAGTATGTCCTTTGGGGAAAGGAAGGAAGGAAGGAAGGAACGAACGAATGAACAAAGAAAGAAAGAAAGAAAGAAAGAAAGAAAGAAAGAAAGAAAGAAAGAAAGAAAGAAAGAAAGAAAGAAAGAAAGAAAGCTCAGGTTTCTTCCTGAAACATGCAGGTTTAATAATAATAATAATAATAATAATAATAATAATAATAATAATAATAATAATAATAATAATGATGATGATGATGATGATGATGATGATGATGATGATGATGATGAGCTAAGCAAGTATTTAGAAGAAATTGGAGTTGACAAAGTCACCATCAGTCAGATGCAGAAAGCCACCTTACTGGGATCTGCTCACATAATTCGCCGATACATCACTGAGTCCTAAATGCTTGGGAAGCATTTGACTAGTGATTGGTAATATAAAATCCAGCGTAGATAGCTGTGTGGTTATATAATAATAATAATAATAATAATAATAATAATAATAATAAATGATGATGATGATGATGATGATGATGATGATGATGATGATGATGATGATGATGACAGTGTGCAGCATCCCATTCCTAGTTACCTAAGCTGGTCTCAGCTGGGACACTGAGACCCAAGCCAAAGGTCACAGTGTCCAAAACCAGATGGGACATTTTGGCCCACGAGGCAGGAAATGCCATGCAAGCTCTTGCCCTGGCCTACCAGGACAAATACAGGGATAATAAAAGCAAAAAGGTAACTAACACCTGTGGTTTATATATCTGGCTATGGAGCCAGAGATTAGGAGTTCAATTCCTCGACATTCCTCCTTATGAGTAGAGAGTAGAGACTGTTGGTGTGGCCCCTTAGGCAAGGTGCCCAGTCCCAGGGCACCCCAAGAAGATGGGCATGGAAAACCACCTCAGAGTATTCTTGGCCTGAAAAAAAAAGCTGGAAAAGGTCACATAAATCAGAATTCACTTGACAGTACAGAATTATTATTTTTAACTAATTGCCGCTTTGTTTTGTTTTTCTTTTTATTTTATTTTTATTTTTATTTTGGTTTTGTTTGAAATGAATTTTTTTAAAAACAAATCATTTCATTTTTTCATATTTTTTGTTTTGTTTTTATTTTTTACTCTTTGCACCAATCAGCGGTGGCAGGACCCATGCTGCTGCTCCAACATGCCTGACTAGAAGGGAAGTGGCAGGTTGTTTAAAATGTCTTGCCTCAGTGGCTCAAAGACATTTTAAATGACCCACACCTTTCCCCCATAAGGCGTGGGTTTTTTAAAAGCAGTTTCCCATAGGAATTCATTGCTTTTCAGTGCATTCCTATGGGAAACTTTGCCATTGACGAAAAATGGAATGGAACTAACAGAACATTTCCACTTCATTTAATTTCATTTTTCTTTAAAATCTGTTTGTTTTTTTATTTTGTTCTGAAATGAAATGAAAAATGAAACCAAAAAAAAAATCATTTCTTGCCCATCTCTATTTTTAACTAAAATGTCAGAATTTGTTGCCCCTTCCTGGCACTCAAAATGTGCTACCTGAGGCACTGCCTTAGACCACCTAATGAGAGAGCCTGCTGTCATGTGTTATGACTGCCAAAAGACATTAGGAAACTGGGATTTTTTTTTTTAGGATTATGAGAGATAAATGGGCCATTTTTATTTTTCAGAGCCCACCCCAAGGTATTAAATTGTGGGGTGATGCTATTTTCAAATTTTAAGGGATTGCTTGTATTTTCAGTTTGGACGTTCAAATTTTATTGCCTTTGTGTGTGTGTGTGTGTGTGTGTGTGTGTGTGTGTGTGTGTGTGTGTGTGTGTGTGTGTGTGTGTGTGTGTCTGTGTGTGTCTGTGTCTGTGTCTGTGTCTGTCTGTCTGTCTGTCTGTCTGTCTGTCTCTCTCTCTCTCTCTCTCTCTCTCTCTCTCTCTCTCTCTCTCTCTCTCTCTGTGTGTGTGTGTGTGTGTGTGTTTTCCCAGCATGCCTGGGGGGGGCATTCTGTCTAAAACCTCTGACATGCAGGTGACCTGATTTTGTGGACATCAGCGTGTTTGCTCCTGCTTGTTTCCCCTGCCTGATTTTTGTAACAACTCTGCCTGAAAAAGGGACGGGGTGTTCTTGAAAGCTTGCACACTATCTTGTTTTCTTTTTAGTTGGCCTAATGAAGGTTCAGACTGGCCAGATAAGCTCACTGAGTTAGAACACCTGACTTCACAGCTAGAGGTTATTATGAGTTCAATTCCCCACTGTGCCTTCTGGGAAAAGAGCCAGCCTGTGGGGCCTCGGGCAACTTCCATGGTCCCAGAGCACCTCTAGAAGGTGGGAATGGTAAGCTACTTCTGAGTACATCAGTTAGAAAACTCTTTAAAAAAGCAAAAAGGATTTTAAGAACATCATCTAACCAAGGTCTTTAAAAATAACCTCCTGGTGAAGAACATCTTTCACCATGTCTGAACTTCTGGGACCTGCTTTGAAGAAGAGTGATTGACTGCACTCGAAAGCTTGCAATGTTCCTTTTTTATTTTTAATAGTGGCCTATAAAGGTATCACCTATAACCTATTTTTGCAAAACTCTACAAAGGTTCCCATTCATCAGAATCAACTTGATGGCAATGGCGTTGTTGTTGTTGTTGTTGTTGTTGTTGTTAATGAAGATATGACCACAAAATAGAGTTCAGAACACATCTAGATTACCCTGTCCTGCTGATACTATACCAGTGACAGGTTGCCCAAACATTCAAAAGTATAGCCATCCTTAGAACCTATCAATGCCTCACTATTTTACAAACAAGATGACTTAGAGAGGCCGGAAATAGCATGTTGGTGTTCAACCTGTAAGGGCATGTGTAGTTCAGATCCTGTCTTCACCGCATCACCCCGTACATCCACCCCAAAAGGCAATCAGCCAATGCTAGATATAATGGACCATTTCTATGCTTTCTGTTTTCTCTGTAAGCTTAGCGGCATTCCCTACCGGCAATGCTTTTTTTTCATTGCATAGATTCGTCTGCGAAAATAGCATCAGCAAGATATTTTTTGCCTTCAAGAGCACTTATTTCAGTATTCCTGTTTCTGAAATGAAAACAGATCTCCCTGCTGGCTAAATAATGTCCTGGCATGTTTGACAATGTATGTTGAGTCTTCAGCGGAGCCCCAGGGCCCTCCTGTTGCCATTTGTAAAGTGAATGCTAACCAGAGGATATTGCCAAGGTTATTTAAATTTCTCTACTGCCCGCCAAGAGCTGCCTATATGCCCTAAGCACGTCCGATCTCGCCTGATTTCAGAAGCTAAGCAGGGTCAGCCCTGGTTAGTACTTGGATGGGTGACCACCAGGGAATACCAGGTGCTATAGGCACCTGGAATAGGAACTGGCAAACCACTCCAGTATTCCTGCCAAGAAAACTCCATGGGCATGGGTTCACATACATACATACATACATACATACATACATACATACATACATACAATCAAAGTGGCATACTGAATTGTGCAAATTAGTGCCTTATGGAGATTTCTTCACGCACAGCAGTTTGCAACTAAAAGTTGCACTTTCGCATTACTGTAATACAGGATTTCAGCCAGTTATTGCACATTCCGATCCTTCACAGACTATAAATCTTCCAACATTCCAGCCCTAGTATAATTCACAATATTAAAAAGGTAGATAAGTTTACTGCAAAAAGCAGTGTTGCCACGGAAGTACGCTTTTAGAAGATCTGCCAGGATCTTGTTTCAGCATGGGAAGCAATCATCTTCCACACATCTGTAGAAATAACAATGCAGAAGCACTATGTGTTGTGGTCTCTAGAGCTCAAGGATTGTTGAGGCAAACAAAGTCTTCGGTTACAAGTATGCCTTGCAAGAGTGCTTGCATTATCACAGAGGCCATAGCAATGACCCTTCCTAGGAAACATGTCCTCCTGCATTTTGTCAATGTTATTGTGCCATCAAGTGAGAACTGACTTATTGTGAGCCTCATAGGGCTTTCAAGGTAAGTGAGATATTTAAGGAGCAGCCTTACCAGCGCCACTTGCCCAGTGAGTTCCCATGGCCAAGTGGGGATGCCAACCCTGGCCTCCATCGTTTTAGCCACTACAGACCAGTGAGTACCGAATAATTTATCTCAACAGAATGTATGTTTATAATGAACCAGACACGTTTAATCCTATTGGAAAACACAATCCTAGGACTTCGTCTTTCACACTCAGTGTCAGTGGGGCACATGAACATGCTGGATCAGGCCAAGGACCCAACTGGTACAGTTTCCTGTATCTCATAGTGGCCCCGCCAAATGCCTCTGGGAGCTCACGAGACTAGATTTCTGTCTCAGATCACTCCCCTGCATCTGCCTTTGAAGTACCCTGCTTTTAAACCTGGAGATTACACATCTCTTTCATGGTTTGTAACCTGTGATGGACTTTTCCTCCGGGAATTTTTCCAATCCCCTTTTGAAGGCATCCAGGCCAGATGCCATCACCACCTCCTGTGACAGGGAGTTCCGCAGAGGAGCGGCACGTTCTGTGTTGTTAGTCTGCCACATCCTGTGGCAGGGAGTTCCACAGACTAACACATGCTATCAACTTAGACTTTCCTTCCATACCCCAGAGCCCTTGATTCCACCCTTCCCTCCCTGTCGTGGCTTTATAAACTGCCTTTGCCTTCTATTCTATTCTTTTGTCCTTTGAAAAGTGGAGACTGGAGTGATAGAAAAGAGCAAAAGCATATCTTATTTAAAAAATTTTTTTTATTTCCTTTTAACCAAAAAACTGCCAGATTTTTCCTCCTCTTTTCTGCCTTTCTTTCTAAAGGAGAGGATGTGAGTCGTTTGATCCTCAGTGCTTTTCTCTGCACCAAAAAGGGGATAAACACATTCTAAACCCCTCCAGAAAATCCTGGTGCTGCAGAGAAGGAAGACAGGTTGAGCAAAGCTAAAATATTCTGCCTATCAGTGTCCTGGACAAAGCTTCAACATGCATGGCCTACATCAGGCATGTCCAAAGTCAGGCCCAGGGGCTAATTGTGGCCCATTTTCAAATTTCAAGCCACCCACAACCTCTTCTTCCCACTGGCTCAGCCTGTCACGCATCCCTGCCAGCTGGCCCCTCCCCATACCGGATGGAAATGTCAGCTTACAGTTTAACGGTTTGCCTGCCCTCCATGCCTCTGTCCATCCTCCCAGCCACCTGCCCAGACTCCCCACCTCCTTCCCGCCTCCTTGCGCGATATAGAGACTTGTCCAAAGTCCGGCCCTGGGGCCAAATGTGGCTGAATGGTCGGCCCCAACACATTTTCACCTCACCAAATCTGTCCCTCCTTGCAAAAAGTTTGGACACCCCTGGACTACAATGTTAAATTAAAATTAAATAGAACAGCAAGAAACTTACTAGGGCTGGTTGAGGACTGTGCTTGGCCTTGTCAAGGCAATGCTGACGTGCAATGAGAATTAGGTTTCCCATTCCCAGGCAAGAGGTAGCAAACATTTGGCCTATGATTTGCATGTGGCCACAAGACTGGGGTGGGTGGATGTCCTGCTGCTCCAGAGATCCTATTTGAAACTTTGGCTGATACTTCATGTCCATCTCATTGCTGTTCGCGGTCCCGCTGGGGACCGGTATGAAGAAATCTAACTTCATGTCCATTGTGGGACGAGGGGTGTTCGTCCTGA
Source organism: Phrynocephalus forsythii (assembly GCA_029282475.1). NCBI lineage: Eukaryota > Metazoa > Chordata > Lepidosauria > Squamata > Agamidae > Phrynocephalus > Phrynocephalus forsythii. Next base: position 121,847,509 of record JAPFRF010000005.1, on the reverse strand, counting down.
CCATGCCCCCTGAACTACAATCTTAGCGGGATGAGAGATTCCCCTCCCTGCCCTCGTGAATCTCCTCATCTCGCTTCTCATTCCGATATGAGTGCCTGTGAGGTAAGGTTCATCACGCAACGTGCCATTCTCCATCTAGTGGCAGGAATGTGAAGTGACACTTTCCAGTACATTCCCTATGGAGTCAGCAATGCAGTGCAGAGAGATTAAAAGGCAAATGCCTCAAACTTAGCCCCATAACGCATTGAAGGCAAGGCTTCAGAGAATTGAAACATCAAAAAATGGAAGGTTGGGCTGGAAAAAAACGGAGAACAAAGGCATGGAATTTCACATCTCATCACGGAACGAGGACATGCGGAAACAGTCATGCTGGTATCATCAACCACGCCCGTGCGTACACAGGAACTGGGACAGAACTGCAAGAAGACCACGTGACCATGACCAACATCAACACACAATGAACTTCCTCCAGGGACAAGAGTGGACATGAAGTAACTGTCTTTCTTTCTTAAGGGAAAAGGGAAATAGCATACCTCTGGAAACATCCACAAAGGGCATGATTCTCTCCTAAAATATCCATCCCATCTTGCCGTCTGCAATCAGGAATGGATGCACTATGAAATGAAGGACGCTAAAGCATCAGGGTCCTTAATCCTGGAAGTGTCCCAGAAATTACTGTAGTCCACTCCCCCCCCCCCGGTGATCTATCAAGGAACAACCCCATTGGAGAAGATGACAGTGCTAACTCAGACCTTGCTGCTGGTTGCAGAGGGGCCTCCGAAGCAGTTTGAGCTTCAGCCCCCCCGAAATGTAGCTGGTGGAGTGTACTGGATAGAATGCTGGACATCCCAGGAGGTCTGGGATGAAATTCTCACTTGGCCATAAATATTCAGTGCATGGAGGGTGCACTCTGTCACCTTGAGCCTATTGGTGGCTGGGTACTAACCACCTCTGAAATCTTACAGACGCCTCCGTTGCCTTGCTAGGATCACCATAAATCAAAGTTGACTTGATGGCCGATGATACTCGCAACCACTTCTGACAAATCCGAAGGGACCTTCTGATACTTGCTGGACATGCCCACATCCATTTCCCAGCAACCCCCAGATCAAAAAGAAGAATAGAACTTCCATAAGAAATTCTGGAGGGCTGATGGGTTGAGCATCGCTCCTGACAGTATAAGGTAGCATCTGAATCCTCAAAGGTATTTTTGAAACAATGGAGGGTTTAGATATGATTCGTACACGATCAGCAAAGAAGGTTCAAGCACGTCCGTTGACTTGGGGTGGGGGGAAGGGCCCACGTGTTCCGCACCCAGCTAGAATGGAGCGCTTCGGGTCTCCAACTTGAATACATTAGACAAATTGATCCTGCATCCTCAAAACAATTATGCAACTGACTGTCAAGCCCAGCTGAGGTTTGGTGGAAGGCAGTGGCTGTTGGTTATTTTAAGGCGGAAATCGACGGTATGAAAGCAGACATGTCCAAGGGAGACTCTTGCTCATCTATGGCAGAAAAGGACAGGGACTGAAGATTACAGCAGCACAGAAAGGAGCGTCTCGCTCTCAGCCTTTTCTTTGGAATCAGCCTTCTCTTTGCCTTCGGCTTTTGGGTCTAGCGGTAGCTAATGCGAGATGACAGGCTGGGCTCCCTTAGGGGCTAACGTGGGCAATTTCAGTCTTGGCATTTCAATTTATCTTTAACCAACAGTTTTCAAAAGGGTAGAGCTAAAAAAGAACTTGGCCGACTCTCTCTCCTCCACCACAACAACACACTAAGGAAACCAGTGACACAATGTTGCATTCAATGGGATTAACTCCTTACAGATGCGGTTTGAAGGGAAATGGAAGAGCATTGGATTGATGCTGCAGCTTATTTCTGAGTTTCTTCTCCTGCCCGCATTTTTGTCATAACGGTAAACAACTCCCCTTTGGGTTTCTTTAAATTACTCTTTGCTTTGCAGCTTGATTATCACAAGTAAATAAGTGGCTGACCAAAGGTCTTGTCTAAACTGAGGTCTGCATAAAGGATTCTAGGCCTATTTAAGCTTTGCTAGAGGGGTTTTTGATGTGCTGTCTCAGTGGACTAGAGCACTGAAACTGTCAGCCGCAAAGTCAGCAGCTCAGTGGTTCAAATCCCAGGTGCGACGCAGCGGAGTGAGCTGCCGCTGTTGACCCCAGCTCCTGCCAACCTAGCCGTTCAAAAGCATATAAAGACAAGGAGATAAATAGGTACCGCCATAAAAAGCAGGAAGGTAAACAGTGTTCTGTGCAGTCATGCCAGCCACGTGGCCACGGACTTCCACAACACTGGCTCTTTGGCTTGAAAACAGAGATGAGCACTGCCCCTAGAGTCAGACACAACTAGCATGCATGTGAAGGGGGGACCTTTACTGTTACCTTTTAGAGGGTTTTTTAAAAAATTTCACTGATCATCTTTCCATCCACAAGTCTTGATGAGCCATTGCAGGTAGCTTTTGTAGAATTGCATCAAGTTCCAAAAAAAGATTGCTCTGTAGTATGAAAATTATTTAGCTTCTGTTTTGGAATTGGTTGCCAGGAGATAAACATAGGTGTTGTTTGCAAGTCTGATCACTCAGGCATGAAACTCAGGCATTACATCCCTGAAGAATGAAAGGCATGTGATTGGCTTCTAATGATGAAGCTGGTATTTTATCTAGTTTGACCCGAAGGTGGAGAAAAAGGTGGATAAGAATAAATGAAAGGGTACCAAGAGAGAAACTAAGTTCTGAAGACCTACCAGATATGTTTGGGAGAATTATCATACCATTCTTGAAGATCAATGGATAATGATGATGAGATGGTTTCAAAGTAAGTATCATGAGCAGAAACTCTGCTACTCTTGTAAAATCATATTCTGCAACACACACATTAAATGTGACACATTTCTGCATACCGTGCATTTACAAACACATGGTAACATATGTTAACATGAAAACAGGGGCGTATCTGGGGGGGGGCAGAAGGGTACATCTGCCCCAGGCACAGCAATCTGGGGGCACCTGGAAGGGGAGCAGGAGGAAGAACCTGTGTACCCTCCCACTGCCCAGCAGTCCTCCTTTCCCCTAAAGCTTGGTGACGGCACCCCCTCCGCCCCCTCCACTGCTGTGCGCCAGGCGAGCGGCAAAGCAGGCAGACAGACAGGAGCATGATGGCCGCAGTGCCCTCCTCCTCCTCTTCCTTGCCTTGGTGGGAGATGTGTAAGGTGCATGCACATGACACACACACACACATGCACATGCACACACACACACACATTAGCACATCCATCCATGTGCACATGCATGCACACAAACACCCCACGCCCACAGGGTTCGGTCCCCCATTGTTGGGTGGGTACAATGTTAGGGGGCAGGAGGAAGAGTGTAAAAATGAACTTTGTCCCCAGGCACTCCGAATCCTGGCTACGCCTCTGCATGAAAATGTCTTTGTGTGTGTGTGTGTGTGTGTGTGTGTGTGTGTGTGTGTGTGTGTGTGTGTGTGTGTGTGTGTGTGTGTGTGTGTGTGTGTGTGTGTGTGTGTGTGTGTTGTTTTCCTTCCCTTCTGTCTGAGTGACAGACATACCTCACCTGGAGTACTGTGTCCAGTTCTGTGCGCCTCAATGAAAAAGGATATTGACAGCCTCGAGCGGGTACAGAGGAGGGCAACCAGGATGACTGAAGGTCTGGAGGAAATGTCTTATGAGGAGCGGCTTAGGGAACTGGGAATGTTTAGCCTTTCAAAAAGAATGCAGAGGGGGGAATATGATAGCTATGTTAAATATCTGAAACGATGTCATATTGAAGAGGGAACAGGTTTGTTTTCCATGGCTTCAGAGACTAGGACTTGGGGCTACGGTCTCAAACTTCAGGAAAAGAGATTCCATTTGAACATTAAGAAGAACTTCCTGACAGTTAGAGCTGTTTGGCAGTGGAATATACTGCCACAGAGGGTGGTGGAGTCTCCTTCTTTGGAGGTTTTTAAGCAGAGGCTGGATGGCCATCTGTTGGAAATACTGTGATGGAGGTTCCTGCATGGCAGGGGGTTGGACAGGATGGCCCTTGAGATCTCTTCCAACTCTATGATTCTATGGTTCTATGATTCTATGATTCTATGATTCTATCATGATTCAACTCAGCAAGGGGTTCATAAAGATGAGCCAATGGTTACATGTTCAGCCACAGCCACCTCCCAGAGATCTTGCCCAAGGTGGCTGTAACTGTGAAACTTAAAAGGGACTGGCATCTGTTTTGGAGACAGACAATACAGCTCAGCAGAAAGGGGCTTGAGAAGACGTGGGAGCAGCACATTGTTAAGGGAAGTCATTAAAATCTAGCATAGTAAGAAAAAGGAGGAATAAAGCGCCCGCATAGGAGGAGAAGAGGAGATCTGTTAATTTATTTACTTTTTTATTGGAACTTTATACCTCCCATTTGGCAGTTAGGACACTTACAGGCAATGGTTTCTGGAAAATATACAAGAAAAGGAAAGCCTCCACAATAAAGATCACGACCGCCATTTCATTTGCCTCTAGATGGAGGGCAGCTACTGTAATAAATAAACACTACAGTAGCCCCCCACCCCGTATCCACTGATTCATTATCCACTGATTCAGTTATCCACAGCTGGCAGAGGAAAAAATTTAATAAATAATTCAGCAGCCAAAAAGCAAGCTACTGTCACAAACAGCAGCTGTAAAGCATGCTACTGTCATAAAGCAGCAGCTATAAACCAAGCTACTGCCACACAATAATTTTTTGGGAAATGTGGCATTCCCTCTTATCCACAGTTTTCATCATCCATGGGAAGGTCTGGAACCAATCCCCAGTGGATACTGTGGTCCTACTGTACTGTGCTTCTCTTCCATCTTTTATTTTTCCTTAACATATTTTCACCGGTAACAAAAAGACATAAAACAAGCAAAGAGAAGACATGAGAGGGGTGAAAAAAGAAGACTGGAAAATCTAGATCCCCCACAAACATTGGAAAATGAGGCATTCCAAGGTCACAGGGGTTGGAATCCTGTTTTCACATGTTATGGAAGAGCAGGGAGCTCACTTCCCATGGTTCTGTCATGGCCATGTCCAGGGCATTAAAAGCTTCCCATGCCTCCACCTTCACCAGGGGCTGAAAATCCCCAGGAAGCCTTTGGGGTGTGTGAAAGGAGTGATTCAATGCCATGAAACTGCTACTCCTTGTCCCAATCCCTTCTGACCTTAAGAACCAGTACATATGATGCAGTGCTACTCATACTACCTGGATTTACTTTTCCACTGGACAGTTTTCAACTATGATCTCCCTGCATCCTCCATAGTAGAGATGGGCACGAAACGAACATTTTTTCATTTCTGTTATTCGTTATTCACTTCATTACATAACAAAACAACAAACAAAAATTGTGTTGAAAATTATTTCTCAATAATTTTGCTACCTCCTTGGATTCCCTTAAAAATAGTGCTCAAGGCAGTGACTCATTGAAAAGCAAATAAATCATTAAAACACGAGAAGACATCCATTGAAAAAAAATGCCTCAAAGGCAAGCATGCACACATCAGCAAGACATACTATGACATCATCCACCAAGTTAAAACTCATATGAGCAGCAGAGAAGCTTTGGCATCTAAAGCTTGTCTCGATAAAAATGTTGGGGGCCTGGTTTTGCCAACTGAGATTAATCTTTCCAAAGCCCTCTCCTTACCAAAGAGCTAAAAGTCTGAGACTGAAACTACACACTCTGGAAACAAGCAGTTCCAAATGATGCCCAATCCAATTATTTTAAACCCCACTTTTTTACCTAAATACCACTCTATGGGGCAGTACAGGACCAACCCTTCACCTCCTTCCATGATGGCTACTCCTCAGTCCTCCTTTGACTACAATAATGGAACTGGAAAAGGTGCACAAGAGAGTGACTAAAATGATTACTGGCCTGGGGGACCTCCCTTATAAAGAAAGGCTAAAACATTTGGGGCTCTTTCATCTGGAAAAAAGGCACCTGAGGGGGGATATGATTGAGATGTACAAAATAATGCAGGGCATGAGTCAAGTGGATAGAGGGAAACTCTTCTCCCTCTCACAAAATACCAAAACTAGGGGACATCCACTCAAACTGTGGGTTGGGAGAGTGAGAACAGACAAAAGAAAATATTTTTTTACCCAGCATGTTGTTAGTCTGTGGAACTCCCGGTCACAAGAGGTGGTGATGGCATCTAGCCTGGATGCCTTCAAAAGGGGATTGGACAGATTCCTGGAGGAGAAGTCCATCACAGGTTACGAACCATGATGGAGATGTGTAATCTCCAGGCTTAAAACCAGGGTACTTCAAGGGCCAGACGCAGGGGAGTGGTTGCAGGAGAGAGACAGATATCTAGTCTCATGCGCTCCCATAGGCATTTGGTGGGGCCACTGTGAGATACAGGAAGCTGGACTAGATGGGCCTTTGGCCTGATCCAGCATGGCTGTTCTTATGTTCTTATGTACAATGATTTCTTCAGATTTTCTCTTCCTTTGCTCCTCCACTCCCACATGTGGATGGATATATGATTCTTTTTTGCGTTTAACCTGAAAATAGAACTACACATTTCAAGATGCATATAAATAACTATTTTCAAATAAATAAATAAATAAATGGAATGGAGGCAGGAGCGAAACATGATGTTCCCATTGTGTGATGTTGTACCCAACCATCAATATGCCCGAGGTGACAGAGTGCCCACCCACACTAGTTTTTTAAAAAAGTTTGATTTGAACATGTGTTATGACTAGGTTCACTTCTCTTTGCAGCTAACCTGCAGCAAACAAATCTTCTCTGGTGTGATAGCTACGTTGAATTTTTCAGGCTGTTTGGCCGTGTTCTGGAAGCTTTTCTTCCTGATGTTTCGCCAGTCTCTGTGGCTGGCATCTTCAGAGGTCAAGTTGCTCAGGGAGCTAGGAGTTTTCTCTGTGCTCTGGGGAAGACTAGCTCCCTGAGCTCTTTGCCCTCTGAGGATGCCGGTCAGAGACTGGCGAAATGTCAGGAAGAAAAACTTCCAGAACACAGCAAAACAGCCTGAAAAACTAACAACAGCTATCAGATCCCAGCCGGTTACAAAACACGATGGAGATGTGTAATCTCCAGGCTTAAAAAAGGGTACTTCAAGGGCCAGATGCAGGGGAGTGGTATCGGGAGACAGATATCTAGTCTTGTGCATTCCCAGATACATTTGGCAGGGCCACTGTGAGATATAGGAAGCTAGACTACATGGACCTTTGGCTGATCCAGCATGGCTCTTCTTATGTTCTTAGGTTTGATCTGTTATCCCTTTCAGTGCTCCAGGGCTATTACTTCAACTAACATCACCCACAGCTCTACTTTGGTGTGGAGTAACCATCCACATGGGCTAGAGATCAGGTCAATTAAGAACGCTCTGAATTGTGCCCAAGAAAACTCTGTAACCCTTGCAGTGCACCCCAAAAGAGAGGGGGGGCAGCACCAGAAAGGAACAGCATGGATCACTCTAAGTCAGAATACCTGTGGATGCCATAAACCATAACACACCAAAAGCAATCCCAATCTTAAACTTTTCTTCAAGTATCAGTGTGCTCTTAGTTTCCTGTTGAATTTAGTTTGGCTTTGCAGAATACACTGTTCTTACCTTACATTGTTGTTCTTATTATGAGCTGTTTTTCTCATGTGTTTTTTTCCTGCTTTTACATTTACCTGTCTGCTACCCAAAGAACTTTGGTTCTTGGGTTGCTTGAAAATGCAATAAACAGAATCAATAGATGTCAAAGTAATACCTGCTAGTTTGTCAAGGACCCCTGTAAACAGATTCACTGTTTGCTTTGCACGTTTTTGATTAGCCTTGGTTTTCATGTCAGCTGTGATATTAGTTATTGTTTATTGTATTGTTTGTTGCACTGGCTTTTTGTTTCCTCAGATTTTGCTATTTTTATAGCATTCTTGAAGCTCATGTTAGCCTCCTTGGCCACTATTTTGTGGAGGAAAATGGGACAGGCATGAGCTCTGTAAATACATAAGGAGATTAAACGGCTACAGATCCAATGGCTGCCTTTTGATGGTTTTATGAAATGGCAAGGAACAAAGCAAACATTAGCATGCTGAGCATTTTGACAGCACCACGTCAAAGTGCAAAGAAGGAGTGGTCAAGGTCTGAGGGTTTATTCAAGCCCCCAACCCTCTCCCCAACCAGGCTGCACCTGAGACCCTGATGGCCTTCCGCAGAGCGGTAAAAACCTTGCTTTTTCGCGAGGCCTTTGGTGACCTGGTTTAGTGGGGGTTTTTTCCCCCCACCATCTGTTTAGTTAGCTAGAAGTTTATGCCAAAGTGCTTACTATGTTTTAAGTTGTTGTGGTTTATGTCATACTATTGTTTTATCTGGCTGAATTGATCAGCCCACTGTTAGCTGCCCAGAGTTCGTACGGGAAGATGGGCGGGATAGAAATCCAGTAAATAAATAAATAAATAAATAAATAAATAAATAAATATGGCTTAGAGCAGCCATTTTAAAAAAAAATCAAACAAGAAGTCTCAGAATAGACACTTGCAGCTTGGGGGGGGGTTGATCTTGGACGCCCACCCTTACTGAGGTCCTGGGGGGCAGAAACCTACATTTCCCAGATGCCTTTTAAAGGATAATACTGCAATAGACCATTTTTAGCAAAATCAAACATGGTGTGCATTTTGAACGAGGCTCTGGGGTACTCCTGTGACCTGCCACAAAGCCAGATATACAGTGGCACCTTGTATAAAGGAATTAATTCATTCCAAATGAAATTATGTTAAGCAAATTTTCCTTTATACAAATTCCCATAGGAATGCATTGAAAATGGAGTAATCCCATTTTTATGTTCTACGGATTCTGCCCATAGGTGATTATGTTAAGCAAATTTTCCTTATCTCCAGAAATTTTTATGTTGTACAGATTTTATGTTATAAAAGCTGTTTGTTATACAAGGGTCCACTGTACTGGCTTCTGGGTGCATTTTGGGCTAGCCCTGGTGTAGAATGACTCAAGCAACAGTTTTTAAACCAATGGCAAAAACAAGAGGCAACTGTCGGAAGGACCTTACAATCTAAATCTCAGTCGGGGTGGTGGGGAGAGACCAACAAAAAGATCAATCATTTGCATTACTTTTAGTTTTGTATTATGTTATTGCATTATTTTATATTGTAGCAGTTTGCTCTATGTGGTGAACTGCCTAGAGTGGCCTTTGGTTGGATGGGCGGTATATAAATCAAATAAATAAATAAATAAATTAGAGAAGAAACAGACCACACGGTGAGCAAGCAAGGTGGGCAGGTGTGAGGCAGCAAGGTGGGCAAACATGACTACCTGTCCTTCAGTTTCATCCTCACATTGTATGACAATCAAGAGCTCTTTAAGGTGATGCTGAGTGCACAGAAGGTTGTGCACATTGAGGAATACAGGTGGGTCAGTGTCGCATGTACAAAGGCCTCGTAACTCATGAGCTGTTCCCTTTGAGTGCAGTGGTTCGACCCACCAGCTTCGGACCTTCCAAGTATTCTGTTTCGGCCCACCAACATTAAAGAGGCAGATAAAGAGTCTAGGAACCCTTTAACCAAAATAGCAAGGCAAGAGCAATCAAAGACGGGACAGTGTCATCCTGAGCATCGACCCTTGTTAGTTGTCTAAAAGTCCAAGAGAACATTTTGCAAGAAGAGAATCTGTGGGCTACCAACTGAAGATCTGGGGCAGCAGGGAGATGTATTCCAAGTTCGAAAGAGTTAAAAAGGCTCTCTTCTTGCCAGCCCTCACCCTCTTCCAGCTTCCACAAAAGAATTTATCTTTGCATCTCCTCCTCCCCATCCTCCTCCTCCCCCCCTCCCCTCCCCTGCAGCCTCCAGAGAGCCAGGCGATTTCAGGCAGAATCCTAGCAGATGGTTTTGGTGATGTGAAGCACAAGGGGTTCACTCCCAGGAGCTGGTGAGTCAGTTAAGTTAAAAATGAACTGACAGTGTACACAAATAGTGCATTTCTTCTTCTCTGGCCTACTTTTGAGACTACCTTGAAGAGCCGATTCAGTCACTGGCCGAGTAAGTCCTGTTGTGTAAGCAGAAAACTAAAAGGACATTCTCTGCTAGCAAATGGCTTCCCTTTTGGTCTGTTCCCCCCTCTCTCATCTTTTTCACTTTTCATTTATTTCCCTCCCTCCCCAGCTTTGTTGCTCTCATTTTCTCTGTCCTTTCCTCCCCACCCCCCTTATTTCCTTTCTCTTTCCTCCTGCCATCTACGTTCGACTCTTTTTTTGGCCCTCCTGGATCCAGATCATCACAGCCAAGTCATGTCAAACTGATGGTCAGGAAGAAATTGGAGTGAAGGTTTTCCTTTCCCAAAACATGTTTGATTTAACCCAGGTTGACATTCATGGCCTCCCACCCTCACCTTATACAGTTCGTAGTTTTTTATTGATTAGTCAAAAAGACAGCTTAATTAGGGGGCTGAAGAGTGTGTGGTGAAACCAGCCACCTCTACCATTCCCTGTAAGAATCAACAAAATATGGGTTCATCCTTCTTCAGATATTATTTTCCTCATCAAAAGGAAATTGCCCAGAGTTTCCTTTGGAAAATAGGTGCAGTGTATAAACTTAAAAATAAATAAATATAAATAAAAAGAAAAGAAAACCACTTTCACACAGTGTAATATATTGTGTGAGGCATTTGGCCCCATCCAGCAAACAAAGCTTCATATCTGTAATTCACCAGCTACTAACAAAAGGGAAGGGAAAGTGTGTGTGTGTGTGTGTGTGTGTGTGTGTGTGTGCGTGCGTGTGTGTGTGCGTGTGTGTGTGTGTGTGTGTGTGTGTGTGTGTGTGTGTGTGTGTGTGTGTGTGTGTGTGTGTGTGTGTGTGTGTGTGTGAGAGAGAGAGAGAGAGAGAGAGAGAGAGAGAGAGAGACTGCCTTCGCATGTAACAAACCAGAATAAAAACAATAATAAGAAAATTCTACCCCCATTTTCTTCCCATTGTCTCATTTTTCCTTTATTCTCTCCAATCCATCTACAGTACCGTGAGAGATCATAATTAGCAGATTGCTTGCCAAAAAAGTGTCTGTGAGTAGTGGTATAAAAAAAGATAACCTTTCTCTTCAGACCTTGTTCAGATGCAGGCCACTAATATTTTCTTTTTGCCGAGCTACCGAAACACAACAGCGGCAGGTATTTTACTCAGGGGCAAACCAAGGCAGAGGAAGACATGGAAGGAAAGCCCTTCAGTTACAAACAGCCCTCCATTCAGAAACCATGTGGTCCGTGACATTGACCTCCTCTTTCAAAGGAAGATGCCTGTGTGTGTTTCGTACAATGGCCCAGATGCTGCTGGAGAGTGACAGGGTGACCCATTGCATAAAATGGCCCCGCAGACTTCTGAATCCATCTTCTGCCACAGGTATACCGTGTGGCACCACAGGAATGAATATTGCACAACTAAGCAACACGGCCTGTTGGAATAAAGGGATAAAAACACAGGTCCTGCTCTTCTTGGTGTACTTATTTTTCTCTGACTTTTTAGGGTTAGGCTTTCTTTTCATTGCAGCTCCGATTCAGAGAGATTGGAGCCGAATGTCAGATCAACATACTTTTCGTTCCTTTTTCCTTGACTTTAATAATGAACAGTATTCTGAAGGCCAATTATCTGAGTGCTCATGTAATTGTTCTTGCTGCTGGGGATGGAGAAGTTCCAGTTGATGCTGTTGTCACCTTCCTCACTTTATTGCTTATTTTGCTATCAGGGCTTTATTTACCTATCACACTGATCCTTTCAACGATCCTCTATATCCGTCTCCATATATATAAAGAGGTCAAACGTTAAAGTATTCCCAAAAGGCAAGGCAAGTGAAATATACATGCTCTAGTAAAAGAGGATTAAAATGGTATACGCCTTCTCTGCTAGGGTAAGATGTCATAAAGAGCTAACCAAAATCCAGAATGACTACTCTTCATCCTGTTAAGGCATTGTGGGCATGGGTAAAGTGGAGGCAGGGACACTCTTCTCCCTCTCATAAAATACCAGAACTAGAGGACATCCACTCAAATTGAAGGTTGTGAGAGTGAGAACAGACAAAAGAAAATATTGTTTTTTACCCAGCATGCGGTTAGTCTGTGGAACTCCCTGCCACAGGATGTGGTGATGGGATCTGGCCTTGATGCCTTCAAAGGGGGATTGGACAAATTCCTGGAGGAAAAGTTCATCACAGGTTACAAACCATGATGGAGATGTGTAGTCTCCGGGCTTTAAACCAGGGTCCTTCAAGAACCAGATGCAGGGGAGTGGTATCAGGAGACAGATATCTAGTCTCGTCCACTCCCAGACACATCTGGTGGGGCCACTGTGAGATACAGGAAGCTGGACTAGATGGGCCTTTGGCCTGATCCAGCATGGCTCTTCTTATGTTCTTATGTTCTTATGACAAATGTCATTAACAGGGGCTAGCCATTCTATGCAATAAACCCCATTTAATGACAGATTTAAACTGCTTTTTAATATACACAGATTTCTGTAACATGGTGGATGGTGATGTTTTAATGTCCACCCCATCAAAAGAGCCCCTATATAATTTCAGTCTACTTTTTGTTTTTTGTTTAATGGAAACCACTGTAGCTTTGCTTTTCAAAGAAAAGATACTGAGGTAAGTCCTGATCAGCCCTGGGTATAAATCGACTTGTGGAGGAAGAAATTATGCAGAGGGACAGACATTTCTTGCACAAGCTTCCAATTGGCTGTGTTCTCAAAAGCAAGGCTTGTAACCTCTTGACCTTATAGTCAGTTGTGAAAATATTCAGTCCCCCCCCCATCTGACAAAGCCTTTTTCCATAACAAAGGTTGAATCTCTTTTTGTCTGCCTTCCTCCTCCCATTCAGTCCCTCCTTTCCCCCTCTTTGTTTACATCAGTTCAGTAACAGCCTAGAAATTGGGGCATAAGGGCCTAGTCACTAATAAACCAATCCTTAAAATGAAATACATTTAAATCTCTTTATCTGGGTCATTTTATCAGGTTAACCCAGTTTTTTTTGTTGTTTGTTTGTTTTTAGACCTAGTACAGTGTTGGCGAACCTATGGCACGGGTGCCAAAGGGGGCACTCGGAGACCTTTCTGTGGGCACCTGACACACACACCCCTTCACAGCCACCTGTATTCAAGTTAAATGGCTGCATTGGCACTTTGTGAAAAATTAGTGGGTTTTGAATCGCAGTTTGGGCACTTGGTCTCTAAAAGGTTCACCATCACTGGCCTAGTACATCTCACAGAAGCATTAGAGGTGGACGTGAAACAGAAAACCCATGGTTCAGGTTCGCCTGTTTCAGGCCCACCCTTGGTTCGGTTTGGGTTTGTATGAATTTTTAAACTCAATCCGAGCCAAATAGGTTCGGGTCGACTTACCAGGTGGTGGCGACGGCGGGCGATTCTGGTGACGGCGGCAGGAGCTTTTGAGGTGCTGGCTTGGGGACAGCACCTCATTGTTGTTTGTTTGTTTGTTTGTTTGTTTGTTTGTTTGTTTGTTTGTTTGTTTGTTTGTTTGTTTGTTTGTTTTCCTTCAAGTGCCACCTGTACAGCCCCTGGGGCCAGGTTGGCGCTGTTTTTTAATTATTATTATTATTTTCTTCATTTTAGAGCACCAAACACACAGCCCCTGAGGCCGTGTTGGCACTCCTTTTATTTATTTATTTATTTATTTATTTATTTATTTATTTATTTTACAGCGCTGACCACACAACCCCTGGGGCCAGGTCAGTGCTCCTTTTTATTTTTTGTTTTGGTTTTTTTTTTTTTAAGTCCCCAGCCGGGGTATTTTTGAGGTGCTGGCTTGGGGCCAGTGCCTCTACAGGCCTACCTTCCCCTGCCAGGACCTGGAGGACTGTGGCGAGGACGGGGGGGGGGGTAACAAAAAACAAAGCGAACACAATTTCTGTTTCGTTTCATTTTTCTTTGATGGGCCCCTTTGTTATTTGTTTTGTTAGCTAATGAAACGAATAATGAATAATAAAACAAACTAAAAGTTCATTTTGTGCCCATCTCTAAGAAGCATCATTTAAACCTCAAAGCATGGAGGATGTTCTTCCATAGGTTTCTATTATTGCTGTTGGGGGAGTAAAATGCATTTAAATGTCCTTAGATGCAGCAGGCTGCTTGGTGAAACCTTATTTCTCCGGCTTAAATGCATTGCTAGACCCAATTACAGTGAATGCATAATGCCAATGGTATTTTCATAACTGCCAACTTACCATGCAGCCCTTGTTAGTTTGCTCTAATTAAAAGTAGCCAATGGATCTAGGTGTGACCAGCCTTTGAGTTGTCACATAGCTCTGATGGTTTTGTTGCAGGAGAAACCCAGGTTTCTTTCCTAGTGCTGTTTCCCCCCTAACATGCTATAGGAAGGAAAGAAATCTAGGTTTTCCTGCAACAAAACCATCAGAGTTATATAGCAGCTTTTATATAGGCCCAACTTTCTCTAATATTTTGTGTGCATAATATGCACACCTTAAGATAGAGTTTTTGAGCTGAGAAATGTACTCCGGAATAGAGAGAAATACACAATCAGGATAATAACTGTATTCTAACCAGCATATAATTTGAGAAAGTACCAATTACGTTGACTAATTCGAAAGCAGAGCTTGGAACATTACCTTTTCAAAGAAACTTGTGTTAATCATTGCTTCTCTAGAGCCAGCTTGCTCTTATCATCATTGCTGCCTCAGTGGTTCAAGTCGTGCGTTGCACTGCACTTCCTAAATGTGGCACTGACTTTGTCAACAGAGTGGAAAACAGAGGGAAATTCTTTGTGGTTCTATTTCATGTTCCTTCACTCGGTATTGCACCTTGGATAGATAACATTATAAAAATACAAAGAAGACTTCCCTTGCTCCTAAAATGCTATTTAAAAGTCACCTTTGAATGTTAACAGGAGATTAGTTGTCACATGTAAGTAACATAATTGCTACTCTTTGTAACTAAAGGTAAATTTGTCACTACTGGTTACATCCCTTGTTACACAAAATCAAAAACTTAGAGGTTACTACTTGTATCTAGTTACTGCCAAATGCTGCTTATGAACAAAGTTCTCCAGCAACACTAGAACCTGGAAGTCTCACTAGTGGTGACTCCTATCTACCTATTTATTTATTTATTTATTTATTTATTTATTTATTTATTTATTTATTTATTTATTTATAGTATTTTTACCCCACCTTTCTCCTTGGAACCCATGGCGGCTTACAGTAAGGAGAGACAATATACAGCCCAGGACAATTAAGACATACGCTGTTTGAGAAACAGGGAATTGAGGGGTATCTTACAGCATTAGACTAACAATTGATAACATAATGTAAAGCAATCACACATGGAGAGATATAAACACAAGTTATAAGTATGTCTGTGAAGAATCTCAGTCATCCAGGTGAGTTTATCTGGAAGTTGAGTCATGGCAACTGGACTTCTTTTTTCTTGAGAAACTGAAGCATTTCACTGCTCATCCAAACAGCTTCATCAGTCTGAGGAAAGCGAGTTGCAAGTCCTCCATTTTATAGCTGAGTTTGACCTCTTGTCACCCTGGTCTGAAATAGGCTCATAAGATGAACAATGGTCTGAATAGGCTCCTTATCTAGACAGCAGTCTCAATAGCCTTTAGGCCATTGTTCACCTTAAGGCTGGAGCTTTTTATAGACCATAGAAGAAGGAAAAACTCACTCCTGAAGAAAGCCTCCGCCGAAATGCATCGAACCAATGCTTTTAAAAATTATTTGAGAGAAAATACATACTGAGACGCCATCTCCCATTCGTATTTGGACATGTGTCACCGTGGCCAGAGCAGGTTTCTCAAGAAACAGGCGTAACTGGCGTACTAGCTTTAATTTGGCAAATGCACTCCTGGCCTTTTTTAAGATGGATGCTTTTACTTTATTCCCTTTTTATTCTATTTTATTGTTATATTTGTTGGTTTTAGGATGCTTTATATCTTCATAAATTTTTCTTCCACAGTGGACTGCCTTGGGACCAGTTTTGGGTGATGGACAGTATATAGATGTTTTTAAATAAATGAATAAGTAAAAATACAGAAAAAAAGCAAAGCAAAGCAAAGTGTTCTGCTTATATACCGCCCCATACCACTTCAAGTAGTCTCTGGGCAGTTTTTAATTACATTATGCAGGCTACACATTGCCCCCTCCCCCGGGTGCTCATTTTATCGACCTCGGAAGGATGGAAGGCTGAGTCGACCATGAGCTGGCTACCTGGGATTGAACCCCAGGTCGTGAGCACAGCTTTACCTGCAGTACAGGGCAGGCATTTAACCACTGTGCCGTGAGGCTCCTTCACTGTTGGTTTCACCAATGCACAGCTGATCTCAATGGCAGATTTTAAAAATGCATTATGCAAGCTTCTGTGAGCTGTGTCCTTCTAGGCAGAGGCAGTTGATGAGACACAGTGAGGAGTTGTTACTGGACTAACTCTTCCTTTGTTTCCAAGGTTGTTTCATACCTATTTATCAACAATAAATAAATGGATGCCAGGCAGTGTTTCTGCAGTATAGGAATAATCAGACATCTATCTATCTATCTATCTATCTATCTATCTATCTATCTATCTATCTATCTATCTATCTATCTATCTATCTAGGCTGGGAGGGAGTGGGCTTGAAAGAGCTCTCATGGGATGGGGCCACAACCAGGAAGACTTAATATATGATTTGCAATTAGAGATGGGCATGAAATGAGCTTTTAGTCCATTTTGTTATTTGTTTTGTTACGTAACAAAATGAATAACAAACCCCAGAGTGGATTTAGAAGAAGATGAACTGAACCGGGGGGAAATTGGTTTGGTTCAGTTCATTTTATTAATGGTGGCACCAGAGATGTCTCCTACCTGGTGCTGGTCCTTCCTGGAGGTCCTTTCTTCCTGGCTGCAGGGAGGGGTGACCGGGGGGGGGGGGAGCCAACTGGCTCATGCTACAGCTGTAGCAGGGGCCATGTGGTTGGCAGTTTAAAAAAACCAATAAAAATAATTTTAAATTTTTTTAAAAGGAGCGCCGACCCGGCCCCAGGGGTGGCCAGGTTGGCACCGTAAAATAAAGGAAAAATATTAAAAAATAAAACCAGTGCTGACCCGGCCCCAGGGGCCATGTGGTCGGTGCTTTAAAAATGGGCCCAGTATGGGCATGCACCTGGCAAAATAAAAAAAAAATCCAGTGTGCAGACCCAGTACTGGGTTGACACCCTAAAATAAAGAAAAAATATATATAAAAAAATAAAACCAGCGTTGGTGGAAGGGAATAAGGTTCAAATAAAGTGGTGCCTGGCAGTCTCAGTTACCCCTTGCACTTATCTGGTTCTGCAGGATATATAAGATCTAGCCAGCAACAGCAGTGTAATTGTGATTGGTTGACTGATGGAAGATACCAGAATCAATCAGAAGTCATTAGAGGGAGATCTGTACTGGAGAAGAAACAGTCTGAAGAATAGCACATGGCATGAGAACCTGAGAGAGAGACTAAGAAAAGTTAAGAGACTTTCTTAGTAAAATAGCTGTGGGTGCTAGAATGGATAATATTTAGCAATGCCTTTGTATTCTTTGCAATTAAAGGTCTGATGTGTAAATGCAGCAACTAAGAACATTGGATAGAACTATGAACAACTAAGAAAGGTGTTTTGTAATCGCATGCTGCTTGAAATATTGTTGAAATAGTATGGAACCATTCTGCTTTGTTGATAGACATTATACTTATGGTTTACTGCAATATCACTCCATGTGATTTAATTGGGAAAATAAAAGGAGACTTAGTGGCAGCAGGTTATCTTTGCAGGATAGTAGTCACACCATGCAACAGTTGAAAATGCAGATGCCTTCCAAAAAGACTGATGAAAGACCTTCAATTACAAAAAGATGGAGTGAAAGCCATTCTTAAGCATTTCAAAGAAATAAATTGCCAGTAGCACAACTTTAACCCACAGAGAGCAAATCAAAATCCTAAAAAGAATGTCCCAATAAAAATTGGGGGTGGGGGTGGAACAGTGGTCTTAAGTATAAACCATTCAATATGCGTTCTGGGCCCCAAGAAAGAAGATGCCTCAGAGTACAACAACTATTGGACCATTGCATTAATTTCCCTGTGGGCAAGGTTTTGTTCCAGATTAGACGACCAGGATTTTCATCATGCATAGAATAAGATATGTGAACTTTTCAGGGTGGATTCAGAAAAGGAAGAGACACTAAAGATCATAGTGCAAAGATGCTATGGTGTAGAATAAGGAAGTATACCAAACAATTTCAGGTATAAATCTGTTTGTGGTATATAGATAACTGTAAAGCCTTCAGGTTTTTTTGGATCATGAAAAGCTATGGAATGCTGTAAGACCACAGGATCCTTGGGAGGGGAGGCAGTCCCAAGTTTACCTGCAGATACCAAAAATGTGGAAAGATCAAATAAACTAGGACCCCTGTATCCACTGATTCATTATCCACTGATTCAGTTATCCACGGTTGGCAGAGGAAAAAATTGAATAATTCAGCAGCCACAAAGCAAGCTGTTGTCACAACAGCAGCTGTAAAGCAAGCTATTGTCACAAATAGCAGCTGTAAATCAAGCTACTATCACACACAGTGGCCATAAAGCAAGCTACTGTCTCAAAACAGCAGTCATAAAGCAAGCTACTGTCACTAAAGAGCAGTTTGGGGTGGCTGGGCAGGCGTTCTCTCTTTTCCACAGTTTTCATTATCCACCGGAAGGCCAGGAACCAATCCCCAGCGGATACTGGGGTCCTACTGTACTACACACTGCATGGTCTCTGGCTCCCTCTAGTGACAATTCTGGCAAATATACCCTGGAAATATATATATCATAAATGTATGTCTGAGGAGAGGTTGCTTCATTCAAGATTCCAAAGAAAGCACAAAAAGCAAGGCAAAACATGCTGTTTATATGCCTTCCCATAGCACTTAAAGCATGTTAGGCAGTTTACAAGTAATTATCCAGGCTACACATTGCACCGCAGCAAGCTTGGTACTCGTTTTACCAACTTCAGAAAGATAACAACATAAGAAGAGCCATGTTGGATCAGGCCAAAGGCCCATCTAGTCCAGCTTCCTGTATCTCACAGTGGCCCCATCAGATGCGTCCGGGAGCACATGAGACTAGATATCTGTCTCCTGATCTGTCTCCTGATCTGTCTCCTGCATCTGGCCCTTGAATTACCTCGCTTTTAAGCCTGGAGATCGCACATCTCCATCATGGTTTGTAACCTGTGATGGACTTTTCCTCCAGCAATCTGTCCAATCCCCTTTTGGAGGCATCCAGGCCAGATGCCATCACCACATCCTGTGGCAGGGAGTTCCACAGACGAACAACAAGCTGGGTTAAAAAAATCTTTTGTCTGTTCTCACTCTCCCAACCCTCAATTTGAGTGGATGTCCCCTAGCTCTGGTATTTTGTGAGAGGGAGAAGATCAGGGAGTGAGTGCTGCAACACTGGAGGCATTCAAGAGAAATTTGGACAACCACCTGGCAGATGTCATTTGATTTGCATTCCTTCCTCATGGAGCATGGGGTTGGACTTGATGGCCTTGTAGCCCCCTTCCAACTTCACTCTTCTATGATCCTGTGCTGAATCAACCATGATTCAGCTGTCTAAGCACTGCACTGCAAGGCTCTTATCCCAGGCTGATGCAGTTTGGGTGGGAACGGCATTGAAACGGTTTGTCACATTAGAAACAAGATACAGCTTCTTCGCTCTGGCTGCTGGAAAGATCACATTCCACTAGGCTGCGCGGCATCAAGCAAGAGTTGTGGATCAAGGGCTTAAAATTAAATCAAACAGGGAAATAGAGTCTTGACAGAAATGAAAGGCATAACGCCTTCACTTCTCTAATCATGCATTGGGATAAATCATTCTAAAGTAAGCATCTTGCCCTGTTATCTTTTCCCCTCCCTAATCACTGTTAATGAGAACAAAATGGGAGCTGAGGGCAAAGGGAGAGAGTTTTGACAGGATAAATAGCATATGGGTGCCGTTGTCAGCTTCAGACATCTCTGACTGCTTGCACGTGGATCTCTGAACAGCAGCAGGGGCTGGGGGGGGTACGTAGTGAGAAAAAATGAGGAGGTGGGAGCTGTCCTCATTAACAGTCTCTGTGTTGGATAACATTCCAGCATTGGATGACACCACAGCTGCATCAGCCTTGGGCTTCATAAAAGCAAGGTGTGAGGCACAGCTTCATCTATTCCCATGGACCGCCCACGTGTGCGCTAGTGGTGGCCCCACTGATAACAAAGGGGCAATTGACGACGAGGCTGGGTGTTCTTGGGTGATCTGAGGCAAAGAAAGGAATAGGAAAGAACATGTGGAGCAATGCCAATACATTTTCCTACAGAAATATAGCACGCACATCGTAGTGTGTCATAGTATAGCCTTGCCGCACCAACAGACAAAAGAACAGTTTTTATCCATGGGCTGTCAGACTGCTGAATGGGAAACAATTCCGTGACAAGTATAGAAGGAATGACCTGTGGGCTGGCGCATTCTGTGTCAAGTACGCAGGGTGCAATAAGACTGAGTGGTTGCTAGTGGGATGGGGGATGGGGTGGGGGTGGGGGTGGGGGTGGGGGTGGGAAAGGGAGAATCAGACAATTTCATTGTGCACCTGTTGTACATTGACCATAATGGTATTATTATTATTACATGGCAAGCAATTATGGAACTACGCCTGGGATTCACAGTCAGCTGGTGGGGAACAGGCCAATATGAGATGCAAACACCTGGAACATAGCTTGTTGTTGTTCATCATCATCATCATCATCATCATCATCATCATCATCATCATCATCATCATCATCATCATCATGTGCCATTGTGAGGGTTCGCTTTCAGCTTCCCGGGGTTCCGCGGAGAAATAAAGATTGTCCATTTCATTTCCAATATTTTCCATTAAAGTTTTATTGGTAAACATGAACTCAACACCATGGGTATTATCTTCTTTAACAGTTTCTTCAACATTTTCCATAACTTCAGGGATAAAAGGGCTGCCAACAGGGCTCAAACTGGGAGGGTTAACTCTTTCTTCAGAGGTCATGGTTATCGAGGTGTTCCCCGCCCTAGACACTGAGTTCCACAACACGGGTGGTGAGCCCACTGAGCCACAGGAATCTCCCTCTCTCTCACTGATGATCGCCCTCTTCCCCTCCAAGCCAGCACGTTTGCTGGCCATTTCAGTGGCTTTACATCTATTAGCCATGTCCAATCCCTATCGACCTCTACTTCAAAGGTTCCTCCTCCTTCCTCTCGCTTCACCTTTTCTCCCCCAACGCTCTTAACCACCGGTCTTTTATCCTCCTCTCTCCCCCCACGCGACTCCTTCCAACCCTCATCCTCGTGTTCCTCCCCTGACACTCCCTCTGCTGCCCAGAAAACCTCCTTTGTCTTTAATTCATTCTGCTTTGGTTCTCTTTTCACTTCAGACGGCGCACATTCTGATTTTTCTTCCCTTCTTGCTTCTCTCTCGCAGCCATGAATTCACCTTCTTCATAAATAAATATTATTTTCGGTATATAATTGGTACGTAGAAGCACTTCACTGTTCAAGCACTGCTTGGTATCCAGTGCATAAGAATGAAGTTTGAAATACAGTAACCCCCTGCCCTTTATGGTTCATCTACTGCGGTCCTGCTATATCGTGGGACCGCAGTATATGGGGGGAAAGCCCCCCTGGAGTAAGGGGGAAAGGCCTGTTTCAGGCCTCCTCTACTTAACCCAGGACTGGCACTGCCCTCGGAGGCCTCAGAAATGCATTTCAGAAATCTGGAGTTCACTTCCAGATTACTGGAAGTCACTTCTGGTTTGCACGGAAGCCCTTTTGGAGCCTCCGACAGACCCAGGAAGGCCCTTGCAGGCCTTGCAGGCCAGTTCACGGTGGCACCAGGCTGGGGGTAAGTACAACTATGCCCCCCAGGCCCGACCTGACCTACATCCACGTATCGCGGATTTTCAATTATCATGGGTAGAGTGGGGTCCCTAACCCCCACAATAGGTGGGGGGTCACTGTATCTAAATACTATATGATTCCAGTCAGCATCACAATATTTTATTTATTTATTTATAAAATATTTAAAAAATATTTTTACCTTGCCTTTCTCCCTGAAAAGGCCCCTAAAGAGGCTAACAGCATGCAAAGACAAATTTGGGAGTTGCAACAGCTACGAACAATGAGTAAAGAAGCATCTAATATCATTAAAAGGCAACATTAAAGCTAAGAACAATAAGTATGCAAAAAAAATTCAAAAATGACACTCGGAGACATGGAAAATACAAAAATGGAAAACACAAGCAGTGCTACAAATCCAGTCCAAGACGTAATGCATAACAATCTCTATCTTTTAAAAAATTGCATAACTGGTTGCCTAAAGAGAAAGATTTTTGCCTGCTAGTGGAAGAACAGCAAAGATCAAGCCATGAACCGCGCCTTCTCTGTGGTGGGGCCCTCTCTCTGGAACCATCTGCCGCCTGAGCTGCGCCTGCTGGAGTCCCTGCCTGCCTTTAAGAGGGCTCTAAAGACCTACCTCTTTAAAGATGCATATGGTGACCTTGCTACTTAGTCCATCTTTTATTTCCCTGCCCTATTGTTTGCCGCCATCTTGCCTCCCGCCACCTCTGCCTGGTGGCTCGGCTATTTTTAGCTTTTAGCTTTTTATGCTCCTTTTTTCTGTATTGTTAGCCGCCCAGAGTTCCCGTAGGGAAGATGGAGCGGGATATAAGTATTTAAATAAATAAATAAATAAAATGACTTCCTGTGGGAGGGAGTTCCAAAGTCTGGGAACAGCAACAGAAAAAGACTCTCTCCGTTGCTCCCATCAGATACACCTGTGATGGTGGTAGGACCAAGAGAAAAGTGTTTCCTGATGATCTTAACACCCAAGCCAGCACACTGAATTGTGTCCGGAAGCTGTTTGGCAGCCAGTGGAGCTCCTGTAACATACAGAGTATGTGATCCCTGTATCCATCCCCAGTCGGCAATCTGGCTGCTGCATTTTGGAACTGCTGAAGTTTCCTGATGCTTTCCACTGGCAGCCCCATATTAAGTGAGTTGCAGTGATCCAGACAGGTTTAGTGTATCTACGTCTAAAGTAACAGTCTTAAGTAACTAAGATCTAAAGTACAGTAATCCAGACAGGTTGACTGTAACTGGGACAGAAGTAACTAGGTCCTGTGTCAAAGTGGCCAGATCAGACTTCTCAAGGAATGGATGCAGCTGGCACAATTGTTTTAACAGTGATGCACTCCTGGCCACCGACAAGAACTGGGCATCTAAGTTCAGGGAGGGATCCAGAAGGACCCCCGAATTGCACATCACTTTTTTCAATGAGAGTGCAATCCCATCCAATACAGGCTTCATCCCTATTCCTTGATTTGCCTTTCAACTGGAGGAGAGTTTTGAGAGTCCCCTGGACTGCAAGGAGATCAAACCTATCCATCCTGAAAGAAATCAACCCCGAATGTTCACTGGAAGGACAGATTTTGAAGTTGAGGCTCCAGTACTTTGGCCAACTCATGAGGAGAGAGGACTCCTTGGAAAAGTCCCTGATGTTGGGAAAGATGGAAGGCAAAAGGAAAAGAGGATGGCAGAGAATGAGATGGTTGGATGGTGTCATCGATGCAACCAATATGGATTTGTCCAAACTCCAGGAGGCAGTGGAAGATAGGAAGGCCTGGTGAGCTCTGGTCCATGGGGTCACGAAAAGTCGGACATGACTGAATGACTGAACACACACACACTAATCTAGCGCCAAAGCAACTTCCTTAGATTTAGGTGGCAAGGAGAGGTAGGGCCAGGCGTTGTATTATCTGGTCCGTCAAACACTCTTTTTTGCTTTCATTCTGAAATGTATTTTACCTCCCCTTTGAGCTGAAAACTGCCTCCTCACTGGAAACATTTAAACAAGGCCTTAAGACTTTTTTTTAATTTAGGCAAGCCTTCTGAGCCTCCAGCATTTATAACATCTTAATATTCAGTCTTATTGGCTGGGGGCCTTTTAAACTCTGCTGCTGCTATTGTTTTAGTATTATTTTTATAGTGTTTTTATTATTGTTTTTAAATGTTGTTTTTGTTATCTTTAATATTTTAAATATAACAATATCTTGTTATCGTTAATATTTTAAATATTATAGAATCATAGAATTATAGAATCATAGAGCTGAAAGAGACCTCAAGGGCCATCTAGTCCAACCCACTGCCATGCAGGAACCCCTATCATGTATGGCCATCCAGCCTCTGCTTAAAAACCTCCAAAGAAGGAGACTCCACCACCCTCCGTGGCAGCATATTCCAGTGAGGAACAGCTCTAACCATCATGAAATTCTTCCTAATGTTTAAACTGAATCTCTTTTCCTGTAGTTTGAGATCATTGCCCCGCGTCCTAGTCTCTGAAGCCATGGAAAACAAACCAGTTCCTTCTTCAATGTGAAATCCTTTCAAATATTTAAACATAGCTATCATATCCCCTTTCAGCCTTATTTTAACATTATTTCAGGGTGCAGTTATCATCAGGGATGGATGAGAAATGAATTCCATTTGCTTCATTTTTTTGACATGCATTTCCCAACATTTCTTCATAAATGTGTTGTAAAGGGAGGTGTGTGATTGTGTTTTTTGTTTTGCATTTTGCTTGTTTTGTTTTGTGCCTCTCCTCCCATGCCACCAAACCCATCCCAGGCAATGCTTCTTGTGGCGTATTTGGGGGGGGAGGGATGCTGAAGGACCCCAGAAAATCTTAGAACCATAGAATCCTAGAATCCTAGAGTTGGAAGAGACCTCAAGGGCCATCCAGTCCAACTCCCTGCCATGCAAGAACCTCCATCACAGGACTCCCGATAGATGGCCATCCAGCCTCTGCTCAAAAACCTCCAAAGAAGGAGACTCCACCACCCTTTGTGACAGCTCTAACTTGTCTTCAACAAGAAGTCACACCTTCTTGGTGTTGGCACCAATGCTCCGGAATCACCTCCTGATGGAGCAACACTGTAGCGTCCCTAATTTTAGGGAGCTGCTGAAGGTTCTTCTCCTTTGAGAAACCTTCAACGGCAGCCCCTCTTGACCTTTTATGCCCACACAGCTGCTCTAAAACGTTGTGCCATCTAGGCCTAATGTTGGCCTATTTTAGTTTTCAGTTGTTTGGTTTTATATTTTATTTTATTTGAGGTATTCCTTGTTTTATTTGCACACCCACCCAGAATACTGTTGCACACTAATGAGGAGGCTTATCAGTGCAAAGAATAAAATAAAATAAAATAAAATAAATATGAGAGAAAGGGGAAATGATGGGTTCCTTTATTCCAGCCCAGGGATATGGGGATTTAGTATTTAAAAGCCTGGTGTTACCTTACTGTGTACTTTATTTTTATGAGTCTATGCTCTGGCTGTTGACTCTGTTTTCTTGACAGATTCCTCGTCTTTACCAACTACATGGCAGGCAAATATACAAGACCTTCTCTGTGCTGTTCTTTTCTAATTCAACCCATGCAAATGGCCAAAAATTTAACTGGTTTCAAATTATATAAGGGCCTTCCCAAAAATTCCAGACTTCCACTAGCCATCCAGTGGAAAGAATGTGAGATTTTAGGAAACTGAACAGAGGAAGTGAATTAGACAACCCTGTCCATTCCTAGCTATCATTTGACTAGCATGGCAACAAAAAGTACCTCTTATGATTCGTCTCTAAATGCAGAAGTCCAGATGAAACAGGGCCCTGAAAAGTAAATATAAAGTGAGGCTAGGGCTGATACTTCATGTCCATCTCATCGCTGACCGCGGTCCCGCTTGGGACCGGTACAAAGTAATCTTACCGCATGTCCATTGCGGGACAAGTGGAGTTTGTCCTGACCACGCCCCCTGAACTGTGATTTAAGCACGATGGGAGATTCCCCTCCCTGGCCTCGGGAATCTGCTTGTCACGCTTCTCATTCCGAGACGAGAGCCCGTGAAGTCATGCTCGTCACAGAACGAGTGACGATAGGAGCAGAACCCATCTAGTGGCATGAGCGCAAAGCGACATTCGCCAGTAAATTTCCTATGGAGTTAGCAATGCAGTGAATAGCTTTTAAAAGACAAATGCATCGAAGTTTGCTCCATAACACATAGAAGACAAAGCTTCAGAGAATTGAAACATCGAAAAACAGAAGGTCGGGCCGAAAAAGAAACGGAGAACAAAGGCATGGAATTTCACATCTCATCACAGAATGAGTACGTACGTTAACAGTCATGCCGGTATCATCAACTTGCCCCTGTGTACACGGGAACAGGGACAGAACCGGAAGAAGACCACATGGCCGTGACTGATATCAACACGCAATAAACTTCGTCCCAGGACGAGAATGAACGTGAAGTAACTGTCTTAGTGATAGCTTTGTTCACCATGTTAACAATGATATGATAAATGCATTGATGCCAATGGTGTGATCACTCATTCTGTCTTCACCTCCAGTAAGCAAGTTTCTTAAGGTTTGTAGCAATTCCCCACCCCCACCCCAAGTCTGCAGTACTTATTCATATGGAGATGTCAGGGGAACAAAAGTGCACAGGCACGAGCACCGTAATTTCTATTTTTATTTTATGTTTTACATTTTACATAATTATTTATTCATCTTGGTCTAGAGGCTACACATGATCTTAGCCTATCCCAACATCTTAGAAAGGCTTTTAACCAGACTAAGATTTGAACTCCTGGATTCCATGACCAAACACGGACGTTTTCATAAATTGCCTTTATCATGAAAGAATCTGTATTTGTGGGGCTCCTGCTATTTGAGGATATTGCACATATTTTATTTGATTGTGTGTTGTATTCTTTGCCAGGCAAAGGTATCTATCATAACACATCCCACTGGGATGTGGATCATAGACTTTCGTATCTGCTCCAAAGTCCGAATACACAAGTTGTCCGAAATATAGCTAAATTTATATCAAAGGCGGCAGGCATAAGATCCCACTATATTGAACAAATAGGGATGGTTCATTTAACTAAAATACATTTATATTGACTAAAATTTTAGCATTAGTTCTGTATTTTATCTGTTTTATTGTGCTTTTATTTTGTTTTTGTATTTTGATATGGTCAAGAATGGCTAATCAATAAACTTGATTGATTGATTGATTGATCTTGGTCTAGAGGCAAATAGTTGTACGGCTTGAACATTGCTGAGCTAAAAACACTGCTTACCCATCAAATTGTGCATCATTATTGGTCTGTCTGCTTTTTAGGTGCTACCAAATCCTTTGTTGTTTACAACAATCGGGGAAGGTCTGTACAGATAAACGCTCGCCATCAAAATCTATTTGGATAGAGTCCATTATATAACCTCCACGGTGAACAACAAATAACCCAGCAAGTCACAGAAGGAGGGTTATTTTGATGCCTCGTGCAACATTAACAGATTAAGAGCTGGGAGGAGGCCAGGGAAGGCTTGGAGATTATCTCAGTAAATCACGATAAAAGAGGGCATCATATAAAACAGCTGGCAGCTCTCACCCCACCCTAAGCAAAAGCATTCTGATTGTGGAAATCTTCAAAGAGACCAGGTGAATTGTGTTCAGATGGGGGCTGGGACCCTGCTGTTTGATGGATGCACAGGGCAACGTGGAGAGTGCATGGGGAGAGCAGGGATGGGAGAAATCTTCCAAGGAAATTAGAAAAGCAACCCCAAACTGCTCCAGAACATATGGACGAACTAAGAAGTGGATCCCCTGTAGGTTTCCATTGTAATAGGAAATATTAATCTAGGGACCGAGGGGTACCATGGGCAGAGATCAAAGGAGCGATTTCCAATTCTGTAGGGAGAAGGCGGTGCTTTGATGTCCCAGATTCCTGCTGTCAATGACTGATGTTGTGGTTTGATGACATGATGACACTTTGGAAGGTTCAGAAGCACTTAACACTTTGAACATCTCTTTCGGTTCACCTTTTCTTGCAACGGGGGTGGGGGTGGGGGGGACACGTACCTTCCTTATGATAGATGGGCCCATGAAAGCATACAATGACTTTTCCTAGGGATTTAAAATATTGATGCAGAGCTATGCCCGACAGACAACAGAACATGAAAATGGTGGTGCATTTCACTCTGGATCATAGGACGGTTGTTAGGATCACGCTTGCTTGCGTAAAAAGTTACCAGGCACTGCTCAGGAGAATCCCAGACGTTGTACTCCACCCAGCCTTCCTTTCATAGTTCATTTTACCTTCACTGTTGTGCTGTGTTTGTCCTGATATCTAAAATGGCTGCCAATAATTTACACCTATCAGTTCATAAATGGAGACGTGCTTGGGAAAAGATGCTTTAAAATGATACAAGCAGAGATGCATCATTCTAAATATACAGTACTGTATACAAATTGTTCTTCAGGATATTTGAAGAAGCCATTTCAAACTCGTGAAATGCACTGAAATTCAGATTCAGAGATGTGTAAAATTAAGCATGGTGTAAAGAAAACCTGTATAGAGGCATTCCCCCCCCCTCCCAATCTCTCCTAATAATACTGGACTACACACTTTCATTATTTAATAAAGCTGATTGGCAGGAGACAAAAAGAGGTACTTCTTCTCACAACACATATAAATTGTTGGTTTCCACATTGTCAGTGGGGTTCTCCACTGTACAAAGTAGCAATGCCTTTTAAAAAAGAATCAGGTTGATTCATGCAGCAGAGGCTGGGGGTGACTCCTCTTCTGTGGGTTGAGGAAGCTTAAAGGAGCTATCCAGTGTGCTGAAGTTCATTGGCAAAATGGGTCTATAAAGCTACACAAAATGAGACTGGGTAGAGAGATAACCAAGATAAGATACATACATAAGTTCCAGGCAGCGATCAAAAGGATTTAATATTGACCAGGGATTCTTAGCTTTTTATAAAATGTGAGACTCTCCAATAAAACTGGAAACAACTTTGCCTCTTGGGTCAATAGTGCTGCTGTCATCTTGAAGGCTCATTCCATTCTCATAAGCAAACTCCTAACTAAAGTACTTCATAGTTTGATAGCCCACACTCTATGTTAACAAGCCGCTGCTACTTTACCCATTACCTGTCTGTTCAACTGGTCAAGGGGATATTTGGATGTCAAATTGACCAGCTATATATTCTCACACCAATATCTAAGGAGGTGGACCTGATCCAGAGAAGTTCCCACTGGAAGATAACATGTAGTAGGCAACATTTATGCACACAATGTTTTTCCACACATGTGCATGCATGAGTGTGTATTCCTAAAGTTCAGCATGGCAATGCTCTTAACAGAAGCCATTAAGGGTTGTTAGCAGTCTATTGGGGGCATTAACATGTATTGACAATTTAAAGATTGTGAGTGGGTAATGGTTACAGCTATCCATACAGAAGGGGGGAAATGAAACAAAGATGGGGAGGATCTTTATTTATGCTCAGTATGGAGGAGACTTGTATATGGAAAGAAGTAAGTTTTCCAAGCATTAGGATGGAAGAGGGGAAAAAGAAGTAGTTCAAGCAAGCTAGAAACCAACCATAGCAGCATTCTCCCAGCAAAATCAAAGCCTAATACAGAAGCATTTAGAAAGAGGGACTCCTTCAACTGCTGTAGCTTAGGAAAATGTCCCTACATCTTCTGTTTCCACATTCTTTGGTTCCTCTAAATCAGGCATGTCCAAACTTTGGCTCTCCTAATGTTTTGGACCACAACTCCCAGAATTCCAAGCCTGTATTTCCAATGGCAAAGGACAGTGGGAGTTGTGGTCCAAAACATCTGGAGGGCTGAAGTTTGTACATGCCTGCTCTAAATGTCTTGGACCACCCATCACATACAGCATACATAAAATGGGCCGGTAGATTCGACTTGCCATCTCAACAACCACCTCAGTTTCTCATTGCTTGTGAGTGGTCTGAGAGTGTTGCTGGTTGGGGCAGAATGTTCTGCCAACCCTATGGGAACTTGCATGCTTTGCTTTGTCAGTGGGCTGGTGTGAGGTCATAAAAGCAGGCAATGCTCTGTGAGGGAAGCCTAAAGGGCAGCCTTGAGTCAGTGCATGGAGGAAACGTCACAAGAGTACAAGAGAATGGCCATCAGGCAATGCAGGATCATAGTGCAAAGCCAGAATCAGTTCATAAATCATGAACTTACCAGATTGACAGTCCAAACAGGGAGCAGGCTGAAGCAGGGTTGATAAACAGCCAGAGTCAGTTCAACAGGAGATCAATCAAGCAGGAGGGCAAGAAATAGCACAGGCTGGTAAGAAGAACACAAAACAGGCCAGATAAGGATGAGGACTTTGGCCACATGGATGTGCATCAGGTTCTGTTTATATTTGGTTGTGGCACAGGTGACTCCCATTCACAGATGCAGGAATTCATAGCGATAAGCATCTTTAACTTCTCTGTTGTCCAGCATTTAAGACTCCTGAATTCACTAGTGCTTGGAGGGTTTCCCTTTTTTGTAGTCTCCCCATCCTCTGGGAAGATTGGGTTCTCTCTGGAAGAAGTCGGGTTCTGCCTCAGGGTGTCACTAGATGGCCAAATTGACCCTGGGTGGATCAGCAAGGATGCTGTGAGGTAAAAGTATGTCAATTGGAACAATCCATGGAGTAAGTAGTTTCAAAGTGGGAAACCATACCACATTTTAGGTGGCTCTATTTAGCCCATTCCACCCTTGAAGGGGGAAAATGGGAGAGCAGAAAAAATATACAAACATTCCCCTTCCTTGTCTCCTCCTGTCTTCCCCTCTATGGGGGAGTTGGAGGAAACTTTCAAATGTTATAGCTTTGTCTAAGTGGCATAGTGCTGCCTTGCTTTGCCAAATGGTTAAATAAAAATACACAATTGCATCTTCTTCTGTCAATAAATTTCAGTTTATTAATAATTGGCTGGATCTTGCACCAGCTAAGCAGAGTGACAGCTGGTGAGCCATTGGGGTTAGTTCTGGGCAATCATACATACCAGGATGAAACCAACATTGAGCCATCCTACCTGTTCTAAAAGCAAGCAAGCAAAAACAGCAATTCATGTTAAGGACCCACAAAAGGTACAAGTAGGTAAGGAGAAAGGTTTGGCTGGTTAGTGATTGTTTGTAAGTCATCTGATCTCCATAAGAAGAGCCATAATGGATCAGGCCAAAGGCCCATCTAGTCCAGCTTCCTGTATCTCACAGTGGCCCCACCAAATGCATCTGGGAGTGCATGAGACTAGAGAATTGTCTCTTGATACCACTCCCCTGCATCTTGTCCTTGAAGTACCCCGGTTTTAAGCCTGGAGATCTCCATCATGGTTTGTAACCTGTGATGGACTTTTCCTCCAGGAATCTGCCCAATCCCCTTTTGAAGGCATCCAGGCTAGATGCCATCACCACATCTTGTGGCAGGGAGTTCTGCAGACTAACATCACGCTGGGTTAAAAAAAAGTCTTTTGTCTGTTCTCACTCTCCCAAACCTCAGTTTGAGTGGATGTCCCTTAGTCCAGAAAAAGGGATGAACCAACTGCCATCTGACCACACCCTTAGTGTCCTGGCTCTCCAGCAAGCGTCTTCCAGTTGGGACCTTCACTCTACTCCAGATCCATCCAGTTGGGTCCTCGTTGCTCTGGCCTTCAGCCTCTGAAGAAGACTCTGCCAAGTACATCACCTAGCATGACAAACATCACATAGCTCAGGCAGAAAACAATTGTTTGAGAAGATGAAGAGGAATTTATTCTTTGTTAAGAAGAGTCTGGTAACATGCCCTCTCTCAGCTGTCTCCTTCATAGGAACATTTATCCCAAGAGTTTCCTTTCAAAAGCTCTGAGAGCAGCTGTCAAAGGAGAACGTTCTGCCTAGAATGGTCCCTCTGGCAATAATAACCTGCAAATTTATGACTTCTCTGTCTCAAGATCCCTCCGTGCAGTGAAGGGGGGAAAAAATGCATATTTGGAATAAAGCTCACACTTAAAAAATATTTCAGTGTTTCACACGCGAGGCTTGTAAAGGAGCAGCTTGCGAGTCCAGATTGCTCTCACATTTGCATCATAATACAAGCGAGAATGTGCCTTTAATCAAGTTGGAGGTTATGAAGGTAATTTTCACAACATCCAAAATTTTGCCCACGTTAGATGTCCTAAGCACATCCGATCTCACCTGATTTTGGAAGCTAAGCAGGGTCGGCCCTGGTTAGTACTTGGATGGGAGACCACCAGGGAACACCTGGAGTAGGAACTGGCAAACCACTCCAGTATTCCTGCCAAGAAAACTCCATGGACATGGGGTCACAAAGAGTAGGTCACGAACTCTAATGATGCAACACACACATATCACAAATAATTTCTTTTTAACAAAGCTCTGACAAGAAGTAGTGTTTAAGCATTTCTATTGAAATGACAACCAAAACCCTGTTGCTTAATCGGGTCCCAACTAGAGTAGACCCATTTGAACAAATGGACCTTGCAGAGGAGTTGACTCACCAAATCCTCACTGCTTTTACAGGCCTACTCTAGTTGCAACTTACTATGCTGAGCAACCGGATTTCAGACAGTCTTTCCTTTGAACAATGTGTCCATACTACACCTTTGTAACTGATAGGTTTGGTAGCTTCCAGCCAAAGTAAAATAAAACCAGCACAGAATAACATGAAGGTTTGTTTTGTTTTGTTTTGAAGATCAGTAACAGCAAGCAGGCTTTCCCAGACATAGATATAGCCACAAGGCAGTGGAGGTTGAAAATCAGAGTTTTCCTTCTCCTATAAGATGGCTCATCCGTTTTATCTGCCGTTGGGGCATAAAGCCCTCTTCCGCCTTCAAAACCATTGACCATATTTTCCTGTAACTCTGGGAAGAGGCCCTTAAAAGGTACATATCATATACTACAGACATAGTGGGGTTTTTTTCCAGATAGGAAACAACTGGATGAGATATGTGACTTCAACCTGAACAAGGAATTGTTGTTGTTGTTGTTGTTGTTGTTGTTGTTGTTGTTGTTGTTGCTGCTGCTGCTGCTGCTGCTGCTGCTGCTCAGTTGTTCAGTCATGTCTGACTCTTTTTGACCCCATGGACCAGAGCTCGCCAGGCCTTCCTGTCTTCCACTGCCTCCCAGAGTTTAGTCAAATCCATATTGGTTGCATTGATGACACCGTCCAACCACCTCATACTCTGCCGTCCTCTTTTCCTTTTGTCTTCAGTCTTTCCCAACATCAGGGACATTTCCAAGGAGTCCTCTCTCCTCATGAAGTGGCCAAAGTACTGGAGCCTCAGCTTCAAAATCTGTCCTTCCAGTGAACATTCGGGGTTGAACAAGGAATAGCAAATTTTAAATGTAGTATGGTATATATGCATGCTTTGGTGCTGCCTCAGATAAATTGGAACAAGTTCAGAGGAGGGCAACAAGGACGATAAGGGGATTGGAAATCAAAACCTATGAGGAAAGACTGAACAAACTGGGCATGTTTAGGCTAGAGAGTCATAGAATCATAGAATCATAGAGTTGGAAGAGACATGAAGGGCCATCAAGTCCAACCCCCTGCCATGCAGGAACCCCCATCACAGGACTCTCGTCAGATGACCATCTAACCTTGGCTTAAACACCTCCAAAGAAGGAGACTCCTCCACCCTCCTTTGGGGCAGCATCTTTCACTGCCGAACAGCTCTAACCATCATGAAGTTATTCCTAACATTCAAATGGAATCTCTTTCCCTGTAGTTTGAAACCATTGCCCCGAGTCCTAGTCTCGGAGAAAAGAAGACGGAGAAGAGAGAAAAGGAGACTGAGAGGCAACAGGATGGCACTTTTCAAATATTTGAAGGGCTGTCAGACAGAGGAGGGGGCAGGATCTGTTCTTAGTCATCCCAGAGTGCAGGACGTGCAACAATGGGCTCAGTTTACGAGAAGCCAGCTTTTGGCTGAATATCAGGAAAACTTCCTAACTGTTAGAGCCGTACAGAAATGGAACGAATTACTGTACCTCAAGGAGTGGTGAGTGCTCCAGCACTGGAGGCATTCAAACGATATTTGGACAACCACCTGACTGATCTCCTTTGATTTGTATTCATGCATGGAACAGGAGGTTGGACTTGATGGCCGTATGCCCCTTTCATCTTCTCTATTCTATGATTCTATGATTCCCTTTGCACTCTGCTCTCATCTGAATCAAAGAAAGCCTGAAGCAGAAGTGGTTCAAACCATTCATGACATCAGTGCTGGGTGGCTTGTGTTAATGTTATCAAGACAAAAATAAACATTGTGCAAGTATTATTCTTGTTTCTTGCTATTTACAACATATTTACTTTTTTACCAAAGTACCAGCCATGGAAAAACAGGAGTGAAGCAATTTTATATTCTTGCCTCAAGTGCAACATTGATGAGTTAGAACTTTGCCTGGCAGCCTCCTGAGAGACCAGTCCGAACTCATAAATTCGGTCCCATCGCCCAGATGTTCCTTATTCGACTCTAATTCAGCCATCTCTGAATGGAACACACACAAAATTTCAGCCCAGTCCCAGAGCAATGGTTGGGTCCACAGATGTTCTTGGATTAAAACTCCCAGAAGTCTTCACCACGAGGTGTGCTGGCCAGCCAGGATTTCTGGGAGTTGTAGTCCAAGAACATCCAGGGACCTAAGGCTGGGAAGCACTGTGTGAGAGTGAAAGACTAACAAAACGTCATTTGGATCACACCAGTAGCCCACTGAATCCAACATTCTGTTTGTCTCACTGGCCAAATAGACGTTATGGGGGAACCAATGAGTAGTGAAATGGTATTCTCTTTCTTGCATGCATTCTCCAGTAGCTGATATGGATAATGTTAACGCAGGTAGCAATCCCAAGCAGCAACTACATCAGCTTGGGTATTCGACACCTCTTATTTTAAGCAAATGAATAATGCTGGTGTTTAGTGGGGGGGAGTGGACACTGAGGTGGGAATAATAACAAGAATCCTAATTTAAGCTTAAGGATGTCCCTAGTTTAAAGTTAACGATGTCCCCTCAAGAATAAAGGCTGGGGAACCTCCTTTATGAGGAAAGGCTAAAACATTTGGGGCTCTTTAGTCTGGAAAAAAGGCGCCTGAGGGGGATATGATTGAGACGTACAAAATAATGCAGGGCATGAGTAAAGTGGATAGAGGGAGCTCTTCTCCCTCTCACAAAATACCAGAACTAGGGGACATCTGCTCAAATTGAGGGTTGGAAGAGTGAGAACAGAGAAAAGAAATTATTTTTTTCACCCAGCACGTTGTTAATCTGTGGAACACCCTGCCACAGGAGGTGGTGATGGCATCTGGCCTGGATGCCTTCAAAAGGGGATTGGACAGATTCCTGGAGGAAAAGAAGAGGTTACAAACAGGTTACAAACCATGAAAAGATTACAAGCCATGAAAAGAAAAGGTCCATCACTGGTTACTAACCATGATGGAGATGTGTCATCTCCAGGCTTAAAACCAGGGTACTTCAAGTGCCACATGCAGGGGAGTGGTATCAGGAGGCAGAGATCTAGTCTTGTGTGCTCCCAGATGCATTTGGTGGGGCTAATGTGAGATATAGGAAGCTGGACTAGATGAGCCATTGGCCTGATCCAGCACGGTTCTTCTTATGTTCTTATGTTCTAGTTTCTTTCACTTGTGGCCTCCCTCTGAGATGAGATGGGTGAACAAAGAGGGCAGGGGTTTCTTGGTCATTGTGCCCAGACTCTGCAATGTTTTCATTTGGAAACTTCCTACATCTCCCCCATCTCTTGGGCTTCCACGGATTCATGAAGACCTCCATATGGAAGGAGAACTCAGGGTCCCTGTGCTGATGCATTTTCATTCTTTTCAGTAATTGTGCAACTCCTCGAATGCTTCCCCCACCCCCACCACCAAAGCAGAAAGATAAGAGAACAAGGCTTAGACAGATAGAAAATAAGACAGACACGTCATGCATCTTCAGACGTCTTTCGCTGATATGGCACCGGCACAAATAAGTCTCAAAGTGTTTGCAGATTAGACTTGCCCAGATCAGCAGCACCAGCAAAGGGTTCTACAAAGGTCACCATGCATTGGGAAGTGAGGAAGGCATAATGGGAACCTCGCGCAAACAGAGCCTACGAAAGCTGTTATTCCTGTAGTATTGTTGTATTTGCAATTGCCCCCATGGAGCCATTTGCAGTTACAGCTGTTCTCTTCCTCAGTGCAGACAACTCTATCTGAACTGCAGAGAGGGATGAAAATGCACGGTACGCCTCCAAAACGGAACGACGCTCTTTTTAAAACATGTGCAGTGTATTTACGAACACACAGCCCACAGGAGACATGATGTGGTTTCATCCAAGTCACCATTTCTCCATCATCACCTTATCAAGAGCCCTTTATCAGTGCAATATTAAATGCACTTCCTTTTACACAGGCTGAAAGGAACACTAAGAGCAAACCAGCGGTGGGAGGGAAAGGCTGCTGCTTCTCATTTGTTCATGCAATCCATTTATTGCTCCTTCTGCTTCTCGCTGGCTATATTTTAAGGAAAGGAAAAGACAAGATGCGCTCATTTCCTTCAGCAAATGTTGTTCATAATTACAAACAGCAGCAATGCACAAGGACGAGGAAACGGCAGCTGTCGCGTTTTCTTGAATTCCAATCCATCTTTGATCTATAGTGGCACAAATGTCATTTTTAAAAAACCCAAATCTTTTGGGTTTTCGGCCAGAAAACTTGCTTTTATCCCTGAGTGAAGCACACAGCTTTTGATCAATATTCCTTCCCCTCTGAAAAAAAATGGAATTGCATCATATGATGGATCTTAGATGAGGGAAGATACTCATTCATCAGCTAAGAAAAGCCTTATCCATTCTTAAAAGAAGGCAGAAACACACACACACACACACACACACACACACACACACACACACACACACACACACACTTTATTGTGGAGCACGGTCAGGCTTCTGTGCCTCAGCACCACATCTCTGTCCTGTCACCGGAGGAGATTTCTGCCGGGCTTGCCTGTTCCAGCAGCGACATGACAAGGGCCCCGTGCCATGACAAATGGATTTAATGACCATGGCTTATTTGGATGCGCTTCTGGTCCATACCAACACAGGGGCCATATGCTTCTGCTAAAAGACAGCAAAGGGACCATTTGCGGAGCGGCTCCGAGCCTTTTGTCTGTACAGAGACAGATAAGCAATTGATCCTCCAGCGCCGAAGGTGCAACCTCATTAACATCACCTCTCTCTCTCTCTCTCTCTCTCTCTCTCTCTCTCTCTCTCTCTCTCTCTCTCTCTCTCTCTCTCTCTCTCTCTCTCTCTCTCCATTTTGGAGCTTATGGAAATACGGCTCCCATAGTGGTATGATTTGGCCGTGTGACATCTCCTCCTTTGTCACAAAATGTCCAAAATTGCCCAGCTTGCTAAAGGACTTGAAAGCTTACTTTTTCAACCTTCTTTTAAATTCATATTTGCTATCCTCCCCCCAACTTTATTTCCCCTTATACAACATAGATCTGAGTGTCTTCCTTTTCTTTCTGGAACTGCCATTCTGTCTTGGTTAGCAGAGGAGACAGGAACTGCGTATGCAAGAAGCTGGGGAGGAAGACAGGGGGAGAAGAAGATGATGATGATGATGATGATGCCCTTCTCTTTCCACTGATGCATTCCTCCTCTTCCTTCCTGCCATGCGCTCGCTCTGCATTGGAGGGACACTGCATAAATCCATGTTACTCCCTTATAATAGTTCAGGCAGTCCTTAACGTTTTTCCAGGCAACTGTTTCTAATTTGGGTGATGGGTCCCGGCCTCTCCCAGCAGCCCTGAGGTAGAGCTGCCCCCTGCTGCCCTCCCAAAGCACTGCAGGCCTGATGAGGCAAGAGGGAGACAGAGAACAGAGGCGTTACTGAGAGAGGGGGTTAAATTGGGACAGTGTCAGCTCCAGTGAGCATCACCGTCCTGGTTGCCATGGCAACAGGGGGAGGAAAAGGGGGTCCACGGCCACAGAGGCTTGTGGGAAGGGATGCGACTGCAGAGGTGCAGCCTGACGCCTCATTGCCTTGCAGGGAAGATGGGGAGAGAGAAGAGAGAGAGAGAGAGAGAGAGAGAAATTGCAAATTCCCTCCTCACAGATGCTACCAAATATCTCCTAAGAGGAGCTCCTGAACAATTTCTGAGCCTTCCAAACTGGGGGGGGAGGCCTCTCGCGGCCTTCCTTCCTTAATTGTTTTGCCCGGTCTGTTAGGTGTGAGATTAAACAAGACACTGGAGCCCCTCAAAAAAGCCTCAAAGGGGGCCTCTCTCATCATGCACCCCCCCTTCCTTGCCTTGCGCTGGGCGAGCGACAGCCCGAGCATCTAAAGCACTTGTTTATATTGCTACATCTTCAGCTTACCGGAGCCGGTAATTAGCCAGTCCATTAAATCCACCTAGGCTCAGGATTCCCTAATTAGCTAATTTCATATTCCTTTCAAGTAATATTTCTCCCATTAAGCATCTGTAGTGGCGCCATCCACTTCGTAGTAACAGCCTAATTTGAAAGAATCCTATAAAAGTGTTGTTTTTTTTTAAAAAAAAATTTATTTATTTATTTATTTATTGACAAGGACATGAACACTCACCACCAGCAGGCAGATCAATCACCAGCTAGGACTGCAAGAGTAGATGATGGGCGATACCTTCGTGGAAGACGAATACTTAAAAATACTAATAATAATACAATAGGAAAGCTTTCATAGATAAAAAAATAGTGCTTCTTCAAGGCATGTACCAAACGTCCAACAGTTCATGGCAAGATGGATTCTGTCAGGAAAGGTATTCATAGATGAAAAGTGCCAAAGGTCTTAGCAGGATGGATTTCGCTAGACACGTCTTTCTTAGATTTAGCAAAGAAGCAGGAAGATTATTTAACACTACAGGCTCCCGTATGGGCTCCTGTGGACTGGAATTCACATCTCAGTTTGTCAAAGAAAGGGCCACAGGCCCTGCACACACACAACTAAAACTGGTCACCTATTTTGTTTGTTTGTTTGTTGTTTTTGTTTTGGGTTTTTTCTTTTTTTCCCTTTTTGTTTTGTTTTGTTTTGGACTCAGTTTCTCTTATATCTTATACACAACTGGCACCAGCCACACAACAGAAGTGTGCTTCCATGCATATATTATAGGGGAAACAAGGCATGTGATTTTATTTTACAGTGGTACCTTGTATAAAGGAATTAATTCGTTCCAAATGAAATTATGTTAAGCCAAGTTTTCCTTTATACAAATTTCCCAAAGGAATGCATTGAAAACAGAGTAATCCCTAATTGCAACCATTTTTATGTTGTACGGATTCGCCCCATAGATGATTCTGTTAAGCAAATTTACCCTATCTCTGGAATTTTTTTTATGTTGTAGAGATTTTATGTTATACAAACCGTTTGTTATAAAAGGGTCCACTGTATTTTATTTTATTTTATTTTATTTGCACAGCTTGGAATGTTTAAGGGTTTTTTTCCCCAACTACAGATCCCATAATTCCCCTTGTTAACCAGAGGTAGGAATTCTAGGCATTGTACCCTCAAAAATGAATTTTTCTACACTCCCAAGTCTAAGAGCATATGCGTGAATGCAGGGGGCGGGGAGGTAATTAGTTTTTAAGTCAAGTGTAGGTTCTACTTGATCTATGTCTTGCTATGCAATGTAGACAGGGACCTTTGAAAAAAGAGGTGTATTTTAATGCTTTTGTGATCAACTGCATAAGACAGGTCAAGAGGTCATTATGGAATTTGTCTCCAAACTAAATGTGCATCCCAAGATAGAAAAGAAATTTGAGAAGGCACCGAATACACAAAATAAAGGGAATATTCTCCAAGCATCACAGTGTGCCTTAACCCTAATCGTACTGCCAAAGAGTGTGGTTTCCAAAGAGTGTGGTTTCCATGGAAACAAAATTTGCTTATCAGGAAATATTCATTTCTATTTTAAGCAACTCTCTGGTCATCATCCCAATCTGCAAACTAGTTCAGTTAAAACATTTCTGCTGTACATGGGCCATGTTTTGGGATTCAAAATGGACAAACAAACATGCAAATGTCTAAAGGATGACAGGTTGGAGGTTTTTAAAATTAGGTACAATATGGAGAGACTGAATAAAACAGGAGAAAAAAATCTTCCAATAGACAACCAAAAGGAAATACAGATATACATTACTAATTTATGTATTCAGTCGACCCAAATGTAGCAGTGGCTGCTCATTCAGATATCTGTAAAATAGGGCAATTTCTAGAGTTTATGAATAGGTGTCACTTTAAATGTAGCCTCCATGATCAGGTGCATTGTGCTGCAGAATACCATCCTTTATCAGCAACAATGAGGAGACAGTGACCTACATGAAAAACCTATGGACTTCCCAAAAGCACCAGCAATACTGGAAGAGGTCAAACATTTCCTCCAAACCTGTTTAGTGTTCTTATGAATGAGCTTCACATCAGAGCTTGGAAAACTCGCTTCTTCATACTACAACTCCATGAATGTCCAAGTTGGTGTGGCCTGATCATCCTTAAAGGATTGCTGTTAGAGTCAAGTAGAAATATATTCTACTTGGACCACACTGTAAGAAACAAAGGATATTAAATATTGTTATGTGCCATAACACTTCTGAGTAATGGTGACCCAAAGAATTAATGATCACTGAGATATCCTGTCACTAACAGCCTTTCTAAGTTCTTGAAAACTAACACTGTAGCTTCTTTTATTAAGTCAATCCATTTAATGGTCTTTCCTCTTTCCTTATTTCCTTCTAATTTTCATCAAATTTTTGTATTTTCCAGGAAATATGCCTTCCTGGGATGTGTCCATGAGCCTTAGCATGGTTATTTTTCTTTCTAGTGAATGTTCAGGCTTGATTTAATCTAAAACCAATTATTTATCTTTCTGATAGTTCGTGATTTAAAAAACGTTCAACAGTACATTTTGAATGAACTGGTTTATTCTTGAAGGCTTTCACGGCTGGGATCTGATAGCTGTTGTGAGTTTTTCCAGGCTATTTGGCCATGTTCTGGAAGTTTTTCTTCCTGACGTTTCACCAGACTCTGTGGCTGGCACCTTCAGAGGGCAAAGAGCTCAGAGAGCTAGGACTTCTCTCTGCACTCTGGGGTATAGAATGAGTGAGACTGGGGTTTTTAAGTTGTGGGAAAGAGGAAACTTGTCCTATGCAGGAGAATAGGTGTTAATCATTGTATTTTGGCATCCTGCATAGGACAAGATTCCTCTTTAGGTGGACAATAGTCTCAATAGGTCATTCGGTGAACA
Source organism: Phrynocephalus forsythii (assembly GCA_029282475.1). Lineage (NCBI taxonomy): Eukaryota > Metazoa > Chordata > Lepidosauria > Squamata > Agamidae > Phrynocephalus > Phrynocephalus forsythii. The sequence continues at coordinate 121,806,302 of JAPFRF010000005.1, read as the reverse complement.
ATGGTCTAAGGTGCTAAAACCCATAAAGTATGGGTTGTTAGCTATGGCCTTGGTGGTGGAGGTGTGAAGTACTGTATTTTTTATTTGTCTGGGGACTGTTGAACTTGAAATCACTGCCTGATAAGTAGCAGATATATTGTTCCTGAGCCCTCCACCTGTGTTGAGAGAGCTGTGGGGTTTTTTTTCCCTGCCATCATTTTCTCTCTCCAGGAACAGAATGCTCTTCCTGAAGGGTTGGAAATATGTAAACGAAGGGGTACAGGTGGACCATCCATTGTGCCTCAAGGTCCATTGCTTTCAAGGTGACCGGAATACAATGCACAGAACAGTTCTAAGTGACGAAGGACCGGATGAGCAGGCACAAGGCCAACTAAAGCTCCGCTAACCAAACTTTCCCCAACCTGGAGCTTTCTTCTGGTGTAAAGGGATTTCCGCCATCAGAAGAAACATCTGCCCATACTAAACCCTCTATGGCTGGCAACATCTTTGAGTTAGGATTGTGCTGTTAGTATGGCTCTAAGCCATTCTATATAGGACTTGGACACGCAGAACGAGGCTCTTGGTAGCTAGCCCAGAATATACAGCTAGAGCGAGCCAGATTGGGCCAGAGTGATTCGTTCTTTCCCTTCCCATTCCCACAAAGAAAAGAGCATCCGGATTCTACACTAGCTGGAATTTTCAAAGCTGTTTTCAACAGCTACCCAAAGTCAGGCATGCCACGCTGCTCCCACCAAGGGAATACCATGGCGTGGATTAACTGTTTATAAGATCCATCTGCAGAGAGAGGGTTGCAGGCAATGAACCAACCGAAGCCAGAAAGAAGCAGTCTTCGGTCTGCTTCTTTCTATGCCAAGGCACTGCTAGGATGTTTATGGAGCCTTGCTGTTTCTTTTTGCTTGTGACATTTGGTTTGTTCTCTTTTCCTGCTGGCTTTTTAACTTGCTTATTTTTGTACCAATTGTTTGACAGCTGGGTTGATCTGCTGTAGACCCGGGTTTCTCTCAGACCTTGGGGAAATTATATTGTTGGCTACCTTTTCCAGAATTCCCCATCCAGCAGGGCCAGGGGGCCCTAAGAACTGTGAGTGGGATGGATGGGGGTTGTTACAAACTGTAGTTGAATAAAGTAACTTTACAAGGATGTAGAGTTGGTTTATAAGCAAAGCTGGGTGCATTTTTAAAAATGCAGGTTATTATCATGGACAAAAAATAAAAAATTAAAAAATTGAGAAGCCAATGAAATTTAATCTAGGCTTATAGTTATCCAAATTGGTTGGATCTTACCTTTTCATAGCCATAGAAATGAATGAATCATTGCATAATTTTAACATGGAAATAAAGACTAAGGACTACTGCTTTCCCCAAGCCAAAAGAAACAAGGATGGGGGGCAGGACAAAGTGGGTGGCCATGGATCTTCAAAAATGTGAAGCATCTTGTCCTGTTTTGCTTATAGCAAAACAGTTTAATTAAGTAACTAATTGGATGCCATGAAGTTGACTTCAACTTATAACAACTTATAATGCAGGGCGTGAGTCAAGTGGATAGAGGGACGTTCTTCTCCCTCTCACAAAATACCAAAACTAAGGGACATCTACTCAAACTGTGGATTGGGAGAGTGAGAACAGACAAAAGAAAATATTTTTTTTACCCAGTGTGTTGTTAGTCTGTGGAACTCCCTGTCACAAGAGGTGGTGATGGCATCTAGCCTGGATGCCTTCAAAAGAGGATTAGACAGATTTCCTGCAGGAGAAGTCCATCCTGAGGTTACAAACCATGATGGAGATCTGTCATCACCAGGCTTAAAACCAGGGTATGTCAAGGGCCAGATGCAGGGGAGTGGGATCAGGAGACAGAGATCTAGTCTCGTGTGCTCCCAGCCGCATTTGGCGGAGCCACTGTGAGATACAGGAAGCTGGACTAGATGGGCCTTTGGCCTGATCCAGCATGGCTCTTCACATGTTCTTATGTTCTTATGACCTTTTTTCATAATTTTCTAAGCATAAAATATGCAGAAGTGGTTTCCCATTCCCTTTTTCTGGGACCACCTGGGACAGTGCAGCTTGCCCAGGGTTGTACAGGTTGGGTATTACTTTTTCCCCAGGAGGCACATAGAGAAATTGTATTAATGACCCGTGGCTCCTTGGCCAGGAACTCCACTCACTGAGCTGTACAACAAACCAAGACCTTCCAAATGACATGAATTATGTTTTTTTTTTTCCAGGAATGCCATCGAGCAAATGATTACCAACCTTTGGTAAACCAGGTGTTCTTGGATGGAAGTTCTCAGAGACTTTCACCCCCAGCTGTGCTGGTCAGTTCAGCTCAAGAACACATGGCTTGCCAAGAATTACTACCATGGGGCAGGAGGGGTGTGTGTGAAAATGGCATTCATTAAGCTCATATGCATAGTGCAATACTATGCATGTTGAAAAGGAACTCGGGTCAGCTGCTGCTGCATTGTCTGATGGTGTTTCCGTCTCTGGAAATTGTGTTGAGCATGGCCGCCCCGGTCTGAAATGCAAATTGCCACGTCGAGCCAGCTATCCTGAGGCCTGTGTAATTAGCATGCACAGTGCATCCAGATGGAGAGGGGACATACAAATCCCAGCATGCAACTGGCCCAGAATTGTAGCCCTGTGTGCTGAGCAGTAGCAGCAGCAGCAGCAGCAGCTTCGGCCATCTGCTCTAGGAAACAATCATCCAAACGGTTTCAGGCAAAGCGTTATATTGTGAATCATGATGGGCATGAGGGAGGAGGTTAAAAGATATGCCAGCAAAGACAGAGAAAAAGAAAGAAAGTGGAGTGTGCTTTGTGTTACAGTTTGCATGTTTTGGGGTTTAGGCTTTTTACATTCTGTGTTGTCAAAGCAGCTAAATCCACTGTCCTAGATACAGAGGAGGATTTGAAATCAAGAAGAAAAAAACCCAGAAGAGAAAAAAAAAGCTGTCCGCTGCGCAAGAGATACCCACCATGAGCTGTTTAATTTTGCTTACCCACAGACACACTTGGGTGCACCTACACACATTCATCCTCTACTTGTTGCCTTCCGCAAACAAGCCTGACAGCGCCTCCCATCCCAAATAAAGTTATTTGCACGCGCAAATTAATATATCACACCCGCTGCCGAAATATCAAGAGTTATTTGTCTCTAGAGAAATCATGTTAAAGACTGACACCGTCGTGGAACCCCCCTTGTTCATTTGCATATGCAGATCGGTCTAATTATTCAGCTTGCAATTAAAAGGCTCGCGTGTTAGCAAATGAGACTAATTAGACACATTTATCTATGATAATCAGCTTTATTACAAACAAAATAGATTTCCCCTTGACTTCACAAGGAAGAGGGCACCCATTGGCAGGGGTGAGCTGGTCAGGGGTGGGTTCTCGGGAAAGAGGGAGGAAGCTCCAAATTGAGCAATTAAAGCTTCCCACTTTGTTCGATGAGGCTGCAGATAACGAGGAAGCTGGGCTCTCCTTTATGGACTGGATTCTGAGGTGGGGGAAGGGAAGAGGGCTCATCTCTTGGCCTGCTTAATTTCTTGCTGAATGCCCAGGTTGAGCGTCAAGAAAACTGAAGCTAAGCAGGGTCAGCCTTGGCTAGTACTTGGATGGGAGACCACCAGGGAATACCAGGTGCTGTAGGCGCCTGGAGTAGGAACTGGCAAGCCACTCCAGTATTCCTGCCAAGAAAACTCCATGGACATGGAGTCACAAAGGGTCGGTCACAACTGTAACAACACAACACACACACACACACACACACACACACACACACACACACACACACACACACACACACACACACACACACACACACACACACACACACACACACACAAGAGTCAGGAGCAGGCAGTTAAAAAAATTAAGCCATGGATTTGAAGCTACCTCTCAGGCCAGTGACTCAAAATAAACACAGTATGTTCTGCTATGGGGCTCCTGTCCTCCTGGACCTCAAACCTGGAAGGATTACTTGGGAAAAGCAATGTCCCAAAACTGACCAAGACTTTAAAAAAATTATCTTATGGGATTACAAGGCAAGGCATTATTAAACCACCCTGATAGCTCTGTGATTCTGGGAGTTGTCGTCAGAAGTGGCAACTTATCTTTGAGCCACAGAATTAAAAGGGGCTCGTTGAGTTCAGAGGCACAGTGGGGAATCAAACGCCCCATCTCTGGCTCCACAGCCAGAAACCTAAACCACAATTTCTCCAGATTGTGTTCTAATTTTCGGTGGCCAATAATGCCCCTACACAAACACGCAAAGACCTCTTCCCATGTCTTGCGTTGCTGCCACCAATCGCACAGCCTCCTTAACTCTTGGCCCTATTACAAGTTTTCTTTTGACTTGCTCTTCCCTTCTAGTAGTTCCAAACCCATCCTTCCCCCTCCCCCTTGCCCAGGTGCATCTGTCTGCCTAGTAGTACCACCAACACTGGTTCCAGACCTTGGAAAGCTCTTTTAAGCTTCAGTTCAGTTGAAACTGGAGTCCTGCTTGTTGAATGGCATTACTGCAGGCATATATTAAGTCCTGTGGAACATCTAAAGGGAAATGTCTGCAAAGATTCTCAGTCATCCATGTGAGTTTATATGGAAGTTGAGTTATGACAACTGGGCTTCTTTTCTTGAGAGATTGGAACTTCATCTAAAATGAAGTATCAGTGCTGGTCATACCAATGGTTATCGTAATGATTGTCAAGGAATGTAGGAGGAGCTAACCTCAATTAGAAAAGTTGCAGCAATGTCAAGTATTAGAGGCAAAATATGACAGACTCCGTTGCAGTCTATTTACAAAATATATACAGGTTTCATTGGTTTCCAGACTTGCATCCAGTAGCATAGATAATCCAGCTACTCTTCCTGATCACAGACATCACATCAGGCTTACTGGCGAAACAGCCCTGGCTAAACAGCAAAAACATATTGCAATACATAAGGTATATATAATATCTCTTTCCAATCAATTCATTACTTTCCCATCACATGTCACAGTGCTTCTCTCATCCACGCTTCTGAACTACGCTCCATTGTCCTTGGACATTATTAGCCTTCTTGTCAAGGCCACTTTACCGAGCTTGCTTCAGTCCACAGTTGGACTCCATATCTCTAACTGCAAGTTGAAAAACTCACACACAAGAATACTCTTGACAATGATGATAAGATATTTTCTGAAAGCTCCATGACCTGATCATTCCAACAGCATAACAAGCATTCTTTTATAGAGATGGGCAAGAAACGAACAATTTTTTGTTTCCGTTTTCATTTTTTTTGTTTCGTTACGTAATGAAATGACAAACAAATTTTGTCTCTAAAATGAAATGAAACGAACAGAAACACTGGAATTTTGTCATGTGTTTCGTTTCCGTTACTGCAATATGAGTGAATTGCTTAAAAACCTTTTTAAAAAATCACAAAAAAATAGAACTAAATGGTAACGAAATGGTAACGAAACGAACGAAAATGAAAACAATTTTTTTGCAAAAATTTGCGAAAAACAGAAACAAACCGAAGCGGACCCTCCAAACGACAAACGACAAACGAAATGCCATTTTTCTGATTTGTGCCCATCTCTATTTATTTATTTATTTATTTATTTATTTATTTATTTATTTATTTATTTATTATACTGCATGAACCATCTGGCCCAAAGGCCACTCTGGGCAGTGTACAACATGACAAAATACAAGACAGGGCGACAAAAAAAAAGTTTAAAAAAACCATAAGAATCAAAAATCAAAATATACAGTACAACACAAATTAAATAATAAAACCCGGCATAGCAATGATAGCTAGATAAAGTCAAATTATCCTAATTTCTTAAACATGTGCAAAAGAGCGAAAAATAGTAAAACCAAACCAAAAGGAAAATTAAAGAAAATAATAAAGAGACCAGGAATAACTACTTAAACTAAATCAAGCATAGTGGGGAAAGTTGGTGTTTCTGTTTACAAGTTCAGTCAGGGTAATTCAGCCCAAACAGCCAGGTTTTCAATTAGGGCTTTAACACCTGGAGCAAGGGGGGGCTGGTGAATCTCAAAGGGAAGGTTGTTCTACAGCTGTGGGTCAACCATTGAGAAAGCCCGACTCCTCACCAATAGCTTTTGGACCTCTCTCAGGGTCAGAAACATTCAGCAGTCCCACCAGGGAGGCATGGCTGACTTGGGTGGTTTGATGTGGGAGGAGCCATTCTGAGAGATACAGAGGGCCCAAACTGTTTAGGGCTTTGCATTTTAGCTTTAAAACCTTGAAGTCAATGTGGTAACATATCGGAAGCCAGTGCAGGGAGGGGTAATAAGCAGATATCTTCTAGCACCTATCAACAGCCTGGCCACCATGTTCTGCACTAGCTGGGACCTCTGCAGTAACCTCATAGGCAGCTCCACGTAGAGAGCACTGCAGAAGTCTAACCTTGAGATTATGAGCACATGGACTGAGCAGGTGTTCCATTTTGAGTAAAAGGCTCTTTTTGCTGGACGAATACAGCTTGCGGGATTGTGGTGCATGGGGGAAGAGGTTCTTTTTGACACCTGCTATGTGAAAGAATTTCTCAATTGAAATGGAATGTAGGCCAAATGATGGGTGTTCTACATACAACAAAAGGCATATCTGTTCAACTAGGCCAGTAGTTCTCAACCTGGGGGTCTCCAGATGTTCGTGAACTGCAACTCCCAGAAATCCCTTCCAGCACAGCGAGTGGTGGAGGCTTCTGAGAGTTGCAGTCCAGGAATATTTGGGGACCCACAGGTTAAGAACCACTGACCTAGGCAATGTTACCAGTGACCATTGCTTTTTTTAAGGAGTCATTTTGCTGAGGAACATTGTTTCCCATGTGTTGTTGTTTTTAGCAATTCTGTCTTACTGGTTTTTGTAAAACACTGTGGCATTTTAAAAGGGCAATGGAGAAAAGTTCTATAAATCATCATCTACATTATTCTCAAGGACTTGTCCATGAAAACTCACATGAAAAAGTAGAGATTCATCTTGAAGGTGCCACTGCATTTTTGCCTTTGTTTTTTCTTATTATTCTTATTTTGTTTTCATTCATGATTATCACCATCCAACCAGGCATATATTGTTCTATCCACAGCATGTGCCCTCTGTCATTGTCTCAAAGGAATGTAACCTTCGATACTTAAAAATGAGAAAATTGAGCTGGAAGCCAAGCCCTATGAGAAAAGACTGTAAGAACTGGGGGTGTTTAGCCTAGAGAAAAGAAGATTGAGGAGTGATATGATAGCACTTTTCAAATATTTGAAGGGCTATCATAGAAAGGAGGAGCTGCCTAGCTGCCCTAAGCACATCTTATCTCGCCTGATTTCGGAAGCTAAGCAGGGTTGGCCCTGGTAGATACTTGGATGGGAGACCACCAGGGAACACCAGGTGCTGTAGGCACCTGGAGTAGGAACTGGCAAGCCACTCCAGTATTCCTGCCAAGAAAATTCCATGGACATTGAAGAGTCAGTCACTACTGTAACGACACAACACAAAGAGAGAAAGAGAGAAAGAAAGGAGGGGAAGGATCTGTTCTCACTTCTCAGTCATCCCAGACTGCCAGTCACACAAAAATGGGCTCAAGTTAAAAGAACCCAAATTTAGGCTGAATATCAGGAAAAGCTTCCTAACCAATATCTGTTGTGAGTTTTTCAGGGTGTTTGGCTGTGTTCTGGATGTTTTTCTTCCTGATGTTTCACCAGTCTCTGTGGTTGGCATCTTCAGAGGGCAAGGAGCTCAGGGAACTAGGAGTTTTCTCTGTGCTTTTGGGTACAGAAAACTTCCAGAACACAGCCAAACAACCTGAAAAACTCACAACAGCAATCCGATCCCAACCATGAAAGCTTTTGAGAATATATCCTCCTAACTGTGAAAGCAGGACCGGGATGGAACCAATGACCTTGAGAGGTGGTGAATGCTCCAATACTGGAGGCATTCAAGAGAAATCTGGACAACGACCTGGCAGATAGCCTTGATTTGTCTTCTGGCACTGAACAGGGGGTTGGACGTGATGGCCTTGTAGGCCCCTTCCAACTTCACTCCTCTATGATTCTATGAAAAAAGAGAAGAGATGGATCTATACTTCTCAGGAGATTCCAAGAATAGACTCAGAGATTATTTTTTGCTCAAGTGAACCATGTGTTCTGTCACTTCTAGAGTTCCTTCCACTATTTAAGGAGAATAAAAGTTTCCCAATTCCCCATGCATGTTGTTAGTCTGTGGAACTCCCTGCCATAATATGTGGTGATGGCATCTGGCCTGGAGGCATCAAAGGGGGATTGGGCAGATTCCTGGAGGAAATGTCCATCACAGGTCACAAACCATGATGGAGATGTGTAATCCTCAGGCTTAAAACTGGGGTACTTCAAGGATCAGATGCAGGGGAGTGCTATGAAGAGACAGTTATCTAGTCTTGTGCGCTCCTGGACACATTTGGCGAGGCCACTGTGAGATACAGGAAGCTGGACTAGATGGGCCTTTGGCCTGACCCAACAGGCCTCTTCTTATGTTCTTATATTCTTATGTTCTTACCTAACTCTGCATTTTTGTTTTGTTTCTGAGAAAATAATCTGCAATGTAGAGTCAAACAACATTTGACTTTAGCTTTATCCATGTCCTATGGAATTAAAAAAAAAATCTCTTCCAGTAATAACATTGTGATTTTTCGTTAAATAAAGCATGAGAGCTTTTCCAGTCTCCTGCTGCCTTGTGAGAAATGGCTTGCAAAGCCTTACTCGCTCTGTTTCAATGAAGCTAATTTCAAAGCAATTAGTACTAAACTGTGGTGTCTGCTAACGAGGGACGTGACAGTTGCCTAATTCATAATAGATCTATACACAGAGCTGCACCCGTTTTGAATATCTGGAGTTACTGATTATGTTCAGGCTAAGCCAAAACCTCACACATATATGCAAAAATACATGGGGGTGGGGAGGCGCTAAATGAGGTGGGTTGTAGGCATCAGATAACAAGGTAGCAAATAGCATCACTGACTCTGCTGCTATAAACTCATTATGTTCAGTGAAGTTGATTTACACACCCGCACACACTCATTAGAACTGCTGTGACTGTTCCAGGGGTTCATTTTTCACAGCCAAAGGTGCCAATTCCAGGGGCAGGGCTTTCTTCAACTCCTAGGCATCTCTGTGAGTGTGAGTGTGTGTGTGTGGGGGCTTATTCTGGCAATTGCATTTGCCAGTAATAGAGTGAAGGTCACACTCAGTTGAGTGTTAGGGACCTTGTGAGAAATTGCACTTGGTAATTCTAAAAATGGGGTGCAATACAAAACATGGGGCTTTTTTCACAATGTGACCAAGGAAGGAAGGATAGACGGGAGGGAGGGAGGGAGGATGGGAGGGAGGGAAGGAGGGAGGGAGGGTGGAAATAAATAAAGGGAGGAAGGAGAAAGAATGAAAGAAAGAAAGAAGGGAGGGAGGGAGGGAGGAAATATTTATTTATTTAATTTATATCCCGCTTATCTTCTGGGCAGAACTCTAAGCGGAGTACAAACAGGAGAGAGAGGAAGGAAGGAAGGAAGAAGGGAGGGAGGGAGGGAGGGAGGGAGAGAGAGAGAGAGGAAGGAAGGAAGGAAGGAAGGAAGGAAGGAAGGAAGGAAGGAAGGAAGGAAGGAAGGAAGGAAGGAAGGAAGGAGGGAGGGAGGGAGGGAGGGAGGGAGGGAGGGAGGAAAGAAGGAAGGGAAAGAAGGAAGGAAGGAAAGAAGGAAGATTAGGGAAAATTTAGGTGGATTCCTATTGAAAATGTTTCTAAAGGAAACACATCTTTAAAAAGTCACACAGGGCAGAGTCTCTGTAAACAGAAGGCTTGGAAATGAGGGTTCTGAAAAGCTCCTTGTGATTGCTGGCAACGTTGATCAAGGTACCGCAGAGCTGTTGTGTCAGTAGAGAGCAAATGAAATCTGGCAGAGCGTGTGTGGCGGTTTAGACCCACTTCTCTGGGCTTGTTTCAAAGGGTTCTTGTTTGGCTTGGCAACCACCAGCTTTTATGAGGTGACTCATTGTTAGCAACTTGTCTTCTAAGTAAACAGGAAAAGCCAGTAAGCCACATTCATCACCGTGTTTGTGTGTGTGTGTGTGTGTGTGTGTGTGTGTGTGTGTGTGTGTGTGTGTGTGTGTGTGTGTGTGTGTGTGTGTGTGTGTGTGTGTGTGTGTGTGTGTTTCGTAAGGAGGCGCAGAAGGCTATTCCTTGAATGAATTACCCACCATCTCCTTCTCATCAAGGTCATTCTGGATGCTTTCTTTCATCATTCAATCGTCATTGGTATCATTTCTTTATTCACTCATTTCAGGGACATTTCTCTGCCTCTGCTTGTTTGAAACAGCTAGCGACAGCTCATGAGGTTCACAGGTGACTACGGGTAGAACTCAAATCATAAGCAATGACTCAAATCATAACCAATAATTTGCAAAAGAGACAGCTCAGCCCTTGGTCATGGAAAGGGGGATGGAGTAAGCTTGGCCAGGAAAGGCAGGAGAAGGAAGGAAGAGAATTTTACATACAGAGGCTGAGGGAAAAGTAGTCATTTATTTGAATATTTTAAACTATTTCAACTAGGATTGCTGCTATATCACAATCTGGTCATGCACCCTTTTTCACTTAAACAGCTCTTCTTCTTGGCTGTGACAATTCTCAATCATCCAGGTGAGGTTATCCAGAAGTTCAGTCATACCAACTGGACCTCTTTTCATTACTCATCCAAGTAGCTTCATCAATCCCTAGTGAAATGTTTTGATCTCACAAGATGTCCAGTTGCTAGAACTTAATTTCCAGTTTATTTATTTATTTATTTATTTATTGTTATTTATATCCCGCTTATCTTCTGGGCAGAACTCTAAGCGGCGTACAAACAGGCGAGCAAGCGCCAGGCAAGCAATAATAAACTTACAATACAAAGACAATCAATGATAACAACAAGTAATAAACAAACAATATGAAAAGACATATAGAAATATTAAAAAAACCAATGCATCCCAATGCGCCAGCAAGCAGGATCGCTGAGGGTTTAAAGACAGTTCTTCTTCTTCTTCTTCTTCTTCTTCTTCTTCTTCTTCTTCTTCTTCTTCACCTCCATTTCTTTGCTTCCCAGATGTTTTACCCATTGTGTGTATGCATATGAGCTAGCTGGACAGCTCAGTGAGTTGGCATACCACTCCTCCTCCTCCTCCTCCTCCTCCTCCTCCTCCTCCTCTTCCACCACCACCACCACCACCACCCCTGGGTCCACCCCTGTCAAGGAGACACAAGTGAGAAATCAGACTCCCAATCATTGGCTCCACAGCCAGACACCAAAATCACAGCAGTCCACAACCACGTAGCTTTCTGAGCCTGCTTCTCCCCAGTTCTTTTACCAACACTTCTTTCTACCTGAGGTATGTTGCCTTAGGAAGGTTGCTTACCAAAGCAAATGGAGGAGGAGGAGGAGGAGGAGGAAGGAGGAAGAAGCTGGAAGGAACAGGATTGTTTTAGGGCTGAATTATTCAGAGGTAGTGTGTCCTATTTATTTATTCATTTATTTATTCTGTCTGTGCAGTACTAACAAGGGTTAGCTTGAGTGCCACTGCTATTGTCTATACATTACTTTCCACCAGTGTCAGCTTCCATAAATGCTGCTGCCCACCTGGACGTTTTCCACCACCACGAACAACCTGGAATTATCAGGGTTTTCCAGGTAAAGAATACTTAGAAGTGGTTTGTCATTCTCTTCTTCTGAGGGGCACACTGGGACTATGCAGATGTCCTAAGGCCACACAGGTTGGCTCGACTTATAGGAAGCATAGTGGAGAATCAAGCTCTCAACTTCCATTTCTGCAGCCGGTTATCCAAACCAGTGATCTATCCATCCAGCCGGAAGGGACCCCATGGATCATCAAGTCCAGCTGTTGTGCCATTAAATCTCTTTGGGACAGAATTTAGTGTCTCAGCTTTGACCATTCTAGATTGGGTGTTCAGTCTAGGACAGTGGTGGCAAACCTTTTGGCACTCCAGATGTTTTGGACCACAATTCCCACAGTCCTTTGTCATTGGCAATACAGGCTTGGAATTCTGGGAGTTGTGGTCCAAAACATCTGGAGTGCTGAAGGTCCGCCACCACTGATCTAGGAGGCTGAACTTGTAATAGGATATAGTCTCCTTATATGGTTGTCAGCCTGCCTTATCTCTTTAAGGTGTGCATCCAAATGGGGGCAAGATTCAATGTTAGGGCGCTAATCCTAACAAAAGTTGACATCGATTGGAAAAGGGGAAGCTTGAATGCAAGATGGACTCACTCTGTAAAGGTAGCCGTAGCCTTAAGTTTTCATAAGATGAGCAAAGCTGTTCGTGACAAGATCTTCTGGAGATCATTAATCCATATTCATTAATTCATAGAAGCACCATAAGTTGAAAGCAACTTAACGACACATAGCAACAAACAACAATATAAAGGCGATTTTAAAACACCACTATGAATAGCAACAACATAAGGATGAAAGAAGCGGCAGATAACGCCTTTAAATTAAAACATTATATCAAGCAACCCTGTGGGATTTGATGGAAATCTAATTATTCAGGCAATCTGGAATCAAATGTTCCTGTTTTCTCATTCCTTGTGGGAAGAAAGAAATCTGCTTTTTCAGCCCAAACTGTAGTAACCTCTTGTGTACCATTGTTTTGTTCCTCTTTGCAAACCTAAGACCAAGAAGAAAAAGAATGAGTTTTTAGCAGAACAATGATTCTTCTCTTGGCTCTCCTCATTAACTATTCTATAAGGTCTGAAAAAGAAGCAGCCACCAAGGCCTTAAGACATGACTCCTGCTTAGGCAAAGCAGATCTCTGAGTACACTATGAATCAGATGTTCTCAGGCTACAATTCCCAATGATTCCCCTCACATTTCAGTAAGTGGATGGTAGATGCAATCCAGCAGGTTCTGTAGGGTCATCTTTGTACAAAGCTGTCTTCAACAGAGACAAGTCATGAGTCCCGTGCCTTTTGTGTTATCTGCAATGACTCCTTTAAAGAAGCTGAAAGAATTCCACTGAAACAAAAGAAGTTTCTGAGAGGGTCTCATGCTGTATCAGTAATTACAAAATAGAGTAAAAACAGCTTTCCCAAGCAGATGGCTTCCACAGGTTTTAAACTACAATGCCCATAAGCATTGGGCAGCATGGGTGATACTCGGAGATTCTGGAGCCCAACAGTGTTCCCTAATCTTGGGTCCACACAATGTTCTTGGAGTAAAATGCCAATAGGCCTTCAGCACTAACTGTGCTGGTCAGGATTTCTGGGAGTTGTAGTCCAAGAACATCCAAGGATCCAGGGATAGAAGCCACGGTTTAAAAGCAATTAAAAGTTAACGAGAGGAGGCAGCCAGAAAAGTAGGGTAACAATCTCATATAGTCGCTCCTCACCATTTAAATAGTACCTAGAAGAATTCAAACATATGACCAGAGCTGGAGAGGTTGTTGTTTATCAAAGAACTGAAGGATTCTGGATATCTGAGTCTAATAAAAGTTGTCTGCTCATGCTCTAATGCCAGGCCTTGCATTCAAGAAAGAGGCTTATCAAAAAGCTTATCTTGAAAAGGTTGTTTGCCTACATAGCAGACTGGAAATCCAGTAAGTGAAGCAATTAAGAATATAAGAACATAAGAACATAAGAAGAGCCGTGCTAGATGAGGCCAAAGGCCTATCTAGTCCCGCTTCCTGTATCTCACAGTGGCCCCACCAACTGTGCCTGGGAGCACACGAGACTAGATATCTGTCTCCTGATAGCACTCCCCTGCATCTGGCCCTTGAAGTACCCTGGTTTTAAGCCTGGAGATTACACATTTCCATCATGGTTTGTAACCTGTGATGGACTTTTCCTCCAGGAATCTGTCCAATCCCCTTTTGAAGGCATCCAGGCCAGATGCCATCACCACATCCTGTGGCAGGGAGTTCCACAGACTAAAAACATGCTGGGTGAAAAAATATTTTCTTTTGTCTGTTCTCACTCTCCCAGCCCTCATTTTGAGTGGATATTCCCCTAGTTCTGGTATTTTGTGAGAGGGAGAAGAGCTTCCCTCTATCCACTTTACTCATGCCCTGCATTATATTTTATGTCTCAATTATATCCCCCCTCAGGTGCCTTTTTTCCAGACTAAAGAGCCCTAAATGTTTTAGCCTTTCCTCATAAGGGAGGTGCCCCAGCCCAGTAATCATTTTAGTCACTCTCTTCTGCACCTTTTCCAGTTCCACTATGTCTTTTTTGAGATGCAGTGACCAGAATTGTACACAATACTCCAAGTGCAGCCTTACTATCATTTTGTACAATGGCATTATAATGTTGGCTGTTTTATTTTCAATCCCCTTTTTGATAGTCCCTAGCATGGAATTGGCCTTCTTCACCGCTGCCACACACTGGGTAGAGAGACTTTCATTGAGCTGTCCACCAACACACCACAATCTCTTTCCTAATTCTACACCACTTCACATAAAGTAAAGCCACACCTATTTACTCCTGCCTGTAGGACTCTGAAAGATTCAGGAATCCAAAGGAGTGGTAAATTTCCCATTTGAGGGAAGTCAAGGCCACTAACTTTAGACATTTCCTGCTACTGGGTTTGATGGGGGCTATTTCTTTTCCTCTGACACTTGGCTGTGTATAGAAGCCATCCTTGTTTGCAATCTGGACACTGACAGTCCTCCAAACCAGCAGCTGTTCACGATCAGGCTTATTCACGGATTTTCTCCCAGTCCTTTTGTCTTAAAGAGATGGTTTTCACTCACCATCCCTCCCGGTTTCCTTCATGCACCAAGCACGGACAGAGCCCAGAGTTCACAGACCATTTGGAGCCCCCCTTTATAAATATTCATTTCCTATTGATGCCTCGCTCAAAAAAAAAATGTTGAAGAGCAGCCTTCTGGCCCTTCATGCCAATAACTCACCGATTTTGTCTTTTTAGCTCCTTCAGACCTGCTGCATCGACACAATGGCTGGCCTCTTATCGGCAAGACCGGCCTCTAAAGCTATTGTACCCACAATCCTGTGATTAAAGAGACCCAAGGAGAAAACTTTGACATGATCGGTCAAGGCAGTGTCAGGTGGAAGGGAGGGGGAGATGAATTTAATGCCACAAAAAGCTGAATATCAATTCCTGCCTGGTGTCACTGGGAGTTCAAGGGTGCCGGACACATTATGTAGGAAACTGAGCAGTGCCTTCTATGAGTGAAGGCTGGTTGATGGGGTGGAGAGGGGACCGTCTGCTCTCCTCTTGTATACCTAACAGCTTTCTGTCCCACACAAGTGTGGTGAAATCAAATGAAATCTGTCACATTTAGGGCAAACTTGCTGAAGTCCAGAGGCATAGCTAGGGCTTCCAGAGCCCAGGGCAACTGTCAGTTTCTGTGCCTCCCCATTGCAAAATATAATCTGGATGGTGGTGGGGGGCAGCGGTGGGGGTAGGCAATTTGGCACCCCCTAATTGCTGCACCCGGGGCACTCTGCCCCCCTTACCCTCCCCAAGCTACGCCCCTGCTGAAGTCTCCAATCTGGGCCTCTAGGTGCCATTAAAGGAGTGAGGGGCAGCATCTTGGTTGAGATGTCCTTGGCATTGGCTCTGCTCAATGGTGATTTGGGAACATCTGGAGGTCTGAAGGTTTTTCCCTGATGCCCTAAAATTGCAGGTTGAGAAGCCAACTGCATTGTCTGCAGAAGAGACTTGCTTGGCTCCATTAGGGTCTAAAGTAGTTGGGCAAAGTAGGTCAACTTGGCCTTCTTTAATTAAGCGTTAATATTGCCATTTTTAACGATGTAAAAAATCATTGTTCTTAGCTTTGAATATTGCCTTTAACATTTCTTGGTTGTATATTGTCCTTGTTTTAACCCCAACCTTGGGAGAAGGGTGGGGTAAAAGTATTTGAAATAAATAAACAGAATAAATTAATTTGCACTAGGAACACATAAAGAGCAAAATTATTCCTAGGGGCTCTAGGATGATAGGTAAGGGCATCTGCTTCTTCCTAGTGTTTTCCCACAGATTTTGGATCTGCTCTTAGATCCAGAAATGCTACTTTATTTATTTATTTATTTATTTATTTATTTATTTATTTATTTATTTATTTATTTATTTATTTATTTATTTGTTTGTTTGTTTGTTTGTTTGTTTGTTTGTTTGTTTTCTATATGGTACCATCTAGAAATAAAGGCCACTCTGGGTGGTTTATAAAATTAATAAACACAAAATACAAAAACAATACCATATATATAAACAGTATGATATAAAAAACACAGTAAACATGGCTACATTGAATGAAATCAATAGAAAGTAAGACAGCAAAAGAACTAAAGGCAGAGCAAGAGGTGAATGAGCAGCGAGTGAAGAAAATAGACTAATAGCCAGCAGGGCCGGCGCTAGATTTTTTTGTGCCCTAGGCGAGGTGCTGGGGGCGGGGCAGGGGGAGGCAGGGGCGGGGCAGGGGTGACAGCAGGGGGGTGGAAGCAGGGGGCGGGGCAGGGTGGGGTGGTGGGTGGGTGGCAGCGGGCAGTGGGGGGAAGGACGGCGGTGGCCAGCAGCGGCGGGGGGGGCGGACGGCTACGGGTACAGGGGGTGGGCGGCGATGGGCGCGGGGGTGCGGGGGGTGGCGACTGGTGGTGGGGAGATGGATGGCGGGGGCAGCGGCGGGGGGGCAGGGGGCAGCAGGCTGGCCAGTGCCCTCTCTCCATTTTGGTGCCCTAGGCAACTGCCTAGTTCGCCTTAATGGAGGTGCCGGCTCTGATAGCCAGGGAAAGCCTTTCTATATTGCCACGACTTAAGATGTTTCTTAAGATAGTGACAGGGCACAGGGCACAGGCCAATGATTTGCATGTCCTTATAGACAGTGTCCTGCCATCCCTGTTTTGGTCACCTCTATCGCTACAAACCATAGATCAGTGGTTCTCAACCTGTGGGTCTCCAGATGTTACTGGACGGTAACTCCTAGAAGCCTCCACCACTCACTGTGCTGGAAGAAGTTTCTGGAAGTTGCAGTCCAAGAACATTAGAGGACCCACAGGTTGAGTACCACTGTCATAGATGTTCAGGTGGTGGAAGGTGCCACTCGGAGGAAATGTCCATACCAGAGAAGCCATCTTTCTCTCATCTTCTAAGTAATTGATATGACACGTAGTTACTTTTTGATAGTATCTTTTATGATGTAGGGAGATACTCAATATCCAAATGAGCTTATATGATTCCATGGCATGGAGACGACTCACTTGCACTTGTTCTCTGCTGAAATTTGTTCATGGAATGTCTGTGAAGATGCTCAGTCATCCAGGTGAGTTTATCTGGACGTTGAGTCATGGCAGCTAGACTTATTTTTCTTGAGAGAGTGAAACGTTTCTGTCTCTCAAGAAAAATAAGCCCAGTTGCCTTGACTCAACTTCCAGATTGTTCATGGAATGTTCCTAGCTCCTTGAAAGTGTGGAAGCCCCACTGCATTCAACAAGCTAAGCTCTCTCTCTCATAGAACTGCAGCTGGTGAAATGGAGACACTCTGCATCTCTTCAGTGGGATTCTGCCTGGTGGGTCTAGTGTTATGATGATGAATAAATTATTATTCAGCAGCAAAATCAATTAGTAAGTCTCAGATAGATTAGCTCCATTTCATCGGTGTGGATCTGATGAGTCAATTCCTCCCTATATAGGTTCCATTGATCCAATGACTATCCTCATGTTGTGATTTACTACTGCTTGTAACTGATATTTTTGTTCTTACTGGCAATAGTAATCCAATTGCCTCTGACTTCTGGCAATAAGTGTGTTGTTAGTCTGTGGAACTCCCTGCCACAGGGTGTGGTGATGGCATCTGGCCTGGATGCCTTCAAAAGGGGACTGGAAGATTCCTGGAGGAAAAGTCCATCACAGGTTACAAACCATGATGGAGATGTGCAATCTCCAGGCTTAAAACCAGGGTACTTCCAAGAGCCAGGTGCAGGGGAGTGGTATCAATGAGACAGATCTCTAGTCCTGTGCGCTCCCAGACGCATCTGATGGGGCCACTGTGAGATACAGGAACCTGGACTAGATGGGCCGTTGGCCTGATCCACATAGCTCTTCTTATGTTCTTATGTTCTTAATACTATGAATGGGAGAACTCCCAAATGTCCTGTGTTCGTCTCATATTTGGGGCTTCTTCTTTTCATGTTGCCTTATCTTATCATTGTACCACATGCTTATCTCCAGTAGGAAGGGGCTGCTTGATGATCTAGCTTTTTACGTGCAGGATGCATCCCTGACTAGACATGGGCACGGAGCAGCGAAATTGTCATTTCTGTTTTCGGTTATCATTTCCGTTACATAACGGGAACGGTAATGGTAACGATAATTACACTGCTCCAGCTCGAACCCGACCTGAAAAAAGAAAAATTGGGTCGGGTTTTTCGTTGTCGTTAATGGCATCGCGACGATCGCGCGATGCCAAGCAGCACAGGAAAAAAGTAAAAAAAAAAAAAAAAAAAAACCCAACTCCCGGCCAAAAAAGAAGGCGAAAATAAGCCTGCCTGAGGCCACCTACCAGAGGGGTGGTTTCTGGGGGGGGTCCCCGGCCTTCCCCCTCCTCTCCTGTCCTGGGCTGCTTGCACCAGGCTGGGGGGGGGTCATCCTCGTCATCTGTCTCGCTGCATGCCATGCGGTGGGGGGGATCCAAAATGGCGACCGAAATTTTTCTTTTGAAATCGTGGTCAAAAAACACACCAAATCACCACAGAACCATGTGAAATTTATTTATTTTAAATGCCTGAATTTTAATAGTAGCAGCAGTGGGTTTTTTATAGCAATAAAACGTCGTATTGATTTTATTTTATTTTATTTTATTTTATTTTATTTTTAGACCTGCCCTTTTGGGCTGGGCATGGGATGGGACCATGCAAATTTTTTGAACCATTCCACCAATGGCATTGCCAGGTTTTTGACTGACACTTCTGGATGTCTTGGAGGGCATAAAAAGCCGAGGCACCTTCCAGAAATCGCAGTCGGGTGTATGGATGTGGTTGAGGGAGGAGGGCTGGCTGCTGGTGCTGGTGTGATCTGATCGAGATTGAGGAGGGAGGCTGGAGGCTTTAGGATTTAAGTTAGGCAGGGAGGGAGGGAATTGAATTTAGAAAATAATTTCTTTGATTCCCTGCAGCTTTGTCTGCTGAAGGAAACAGCAGTTTATTCTTTATTTCTTCTCTGGAAGTTTGTGAGGATTTTTTTTCTGATATTGGATAAAGGGGGAGGTTCGACTGGGAGTGGGAGGTGTGGATTTATTTTAAATATATATTATATACTACAATTTATTTTCTATTTTCCCAACTTCAATTTGCTTGCACACACACACATTTGGGGTGCAAACCAAGAACAGAACCTCTATCCTAAGTGCCCACTCGCCCGTCCACCCGCGCTGCCACCTGCCTGCGGCCCGTGCCGCCGCCCGCCCACTCGCCCACCCGTGGCCGCCGCCCATCCTCTCACCTGCCCGCGTCTCCCCCTGCCGCTGTCGCCGCCCACCCGTGGCCCCCCGCCACCGCCGCCCGCTGGCACCTCCCGCCCCGCCCCGCCCGCCCGCCACCCAGGGTGCAAAAACACCTAGCGCCCGGCCCTGATTGTGGGACGCCCCTATGCTCTGGGGGAAGTCAAATCACGCTAAATCACAGTGGAAACTACAAATGACAAACGAAATGACAAATTTTTGAAAAATTTCATGACAACCGGAAGCGACCCAAAACGGACCCGTTCCGACAAACGAAAACTTGAAACGTCTTTTTTTCTGGTCGTGCCCATGTCTATCCCTGACAGAGAACAGTGCAGAATACATCAAAATGTGCCAAGGAAATGTGTCCCCAATATTTCTATGTTCCTATTTGCCCATCAGCCAACCTTTTTCGGCTTCTGATGCCTCTGAAATCAATGGGTCACACCTGTCAAATGAGACTTGTTGGCTCCCCCTTGTTCCTCCCACCAGTTCAGATTAATAAAGACATCTGAAGGCAACAGTACATCTCCTTCTAGAAGTCTTCCCAAACACAGTTAACATTTGCAATTTCAGAAGGCAGCTGTGTCAGGAGATAAGTGAACGAAGGGGTATTTGGGAACAGCTTGGTTCCAAAGGATGCATATTTCACGAGGGTGATGTAGCAGCTTTCTTCAAATGCAAAATAACTCTCCCTGGTTTACATAACATTAATGAACATGTCCAAAAAGATAGCTGGGTTTCTCAGCCCGGCTGATTGCTTTGTTTTCCTAGCACCTGTGTCCACACAGCCAGCCATCATCACAAGCCCAAAGGGGAGCATCCCAAGGTGCACTCACAGGGCAGCCAAGTGGAGGGCAGCTGTTGTAAAAGCTCTTGAGGTGACGGTTTTAGATGCAGTTCCTAACTGCTGGCCACATCCTGAGCTAAAAGACTGTCCTTCTTCCCTTGCAGTACTTTCAAACTAGAGTTAGCCTTTGGATGGTTAGGGATTCCAAACATGCAGAAGAACAAGCCAAGCTGGGGAAGAATCAGCTTGGCCTCTGCAACAAGGAATCTTTTGGAATCTTTTGGATCTGCCAAGAAACTTAGCCAGGGAGATCTGGTAGCCCTTAAACCAGGGGTGTCCAAACTTTTTGCAAGGAGGGACAGATTTGGTGAGGTGAAAATGTGTGGGGGCCAACCATTCAGCCACATTTGCCCTCCCCCGGCTGGACTTTGAACAAGTCTCTATAACAGGCATGTCCAAACTTCGTCCCTCCAGATGTTTTGGACCACGACTCCCACAGTCCTTTGTCATTGGCAATCTAAGCTTAGAATTCTGGGAGTTGTGGCCCAAAACATCAGGAGGGCTGAAGTTTGGACATGCCTGCTCTATAAAATGCAAGGAGACAGGGAGAATACTGCAGGAATTGTAGGCTAGGAAGTGGCTGGGGGGTGGGCAGAGGCAGGGAGGGCAGGCAAACCATAAAACTGCCAGCTGATGTCTCCATCCAGTATGGGGAGGGGCCAGCTGCTGGGGATGAGTGACAGGCTGAGCCGGTGGGCAGAAGAGGCCGCAGGCCGCTCAAAATTTGAAAACAGAATGCATTTGGTCCCCGGGCCTGACTTTGGACATGCCTGCCTTAAACGTTTGATCCAAATCTCCCTCCCCACCGTCACTTATCCCACAGCTGAATTAAATTTCCAGCCAGAGAGAGTATCAGAAATTGGTTATAAGCAGGGTGGTCGTTTTGGGCAATGCTTGAAAAGGGGGCTTTGGTTTTGGTTTTCTTTTGGACTAACACTCCATCATCCCCCAGCCAGTGACTATACCAGCTGGAATCCAGGCATTGTAGCCCCAAAATGTGACTTTTTAAAACTCTGATTATTACATAGACCTAATAGTAGAGGGCTTTACTGAGACTCCCTTCTCTGTTCTGTTCATGCCGATTTGTATTCAGGGATCTACGTCTTTCTGAACAGGGCGGTTCCTTTAACAACCATCTAAGATAAAGGTAAAGGTAAAGGTTCCCCCCAGCACATGTGTGCTAGTTGTGTCCAACTCTAGGGGCAGTGCTCATCTCTGTTTCCAAGTCAAAGAGCCAGTGTTGTGCAAGTCCGTGGCCGTGTTGCTGGCATGTCTGAATGCATTTCTGCACACAGAACACTGATACATTCCAACTTTTTATGGCACTGCCTATTTATCTACTTGCATTTACATGCTTTCAAACTGCTAGGTTGGGAGGAGCTGGGGCTAACACTGGGAGCTCACTCTGCTGCGTGGCACTCGGGATTTTAATCCCCGAGCTGCCGATTTTATAGATGACAGTTTCAGCACTCTGGCCTGCTGAGCCACCATGCCCAGACCATCTAACAGAGCTTAATAAAATTCTCTAGGAGTTAATGTGGGTTTCTTGTTACTGTGGGCTGAAGCTGATTCCAGTGAGATTTGCATTAATATTGGGGTGGTGAATGCTGAGTTTATGGCCAATCAAGCACCTTTTGACTGCCAGACTACAAAGCCTTCTGAAGGAAACTGAATGGAAAGTCACCTTCGGATTCCCTAGGTGACTGCTGCACCAGTTGCACTGGTCACCTGGAATGGAACATTGTGTTCCACCGACGACACCACAGATGCTCTCTGTTGCTGTACATGGAGAAGGCCATCTTATTGCTCTAGCAACAGAAGGCTTTCTTTCCATGTTCTGAGAGCACGTGTAACCATAGCTGAGAAGTGGCCTATATGAATACAGAACAGTCAGGATCTATGTGTGACAGATGGGCTTATGTATGAATATTTATTGTGGTTGATGAATATGTATGAGTTGCCTAGCCAATCAGTGAGCTGGTGGGCGTGGCTGGTGTATATAAAGGGGTGCTCTAAGAATGGAATGTGTTCTCTCCTGTGTGACCTGAGAGTGGTCTGGAGCAGTGAGGCAGCAGAGTTGTCAGTCAGTCTGCCTGGTGAGTCAGTTGGTCAGGTGTGGAAGTCTGTGTCTGTTTTATTAATATATAAGCACTGTTATATTATAAAGTCATTAACAACTTATTTACCATATTACCGTATTACCTATCAAATGAATAGAGAGATCACACCTATCCATCCTGAAAGAAATCAAGCCCAGATGTTCACTGGAAGGACAGATTTTGAAGCTGAGGCTCCAGTACTTTGGCCACCTCATGAGGAGAGAGGAGTCCTTGGAAAATTCCCTGATGTTGGGAAAGATTGAAGGCAAAAGGAAAAGAGGACAGCAGAGAATGAGATGGTTGGACGGTGTCATTGATGCAACCAATATGGATTTGACCAAACTCCGGGAGGCAGTGGAAGACAGGAAGGCCTGGCGAGCTCTGGTCCATGGGGTCACGAAGAGTCGGACACGACTGAACGACTGAACGCTGAATGATGACCATATGATATGGCTGCTAAGCTATCATATTAATACCATTGAACATCGGTGTGCACACATTAATAAAAGTTACATATCTTGTTTTAAAACTATAAACATCAATGTCAGAGTCGCTTCTTCATAATAAAAGTCCCTGGTACTGTTCTAGTATTTTGGACAGGATGCCTGGACAGGAGGACCAGTATTAATTTAAATGGTGGCTGTGAAAGTGGTCCAGGATCATCACACTATGGATGTACTCAGACAAAAGAAAATAAAAAGGAACAAGAGAAACCTTCTTCCACTGGCTGACACCATAAATGGAAGGGCACCAGACTACAATATCTTTTTTTATAGTGAACAGTCCTTGATTCACCCCAATTATCTTCCAATATGAGCCTGCCTGGGTCTTAAGATCCTCAGAAGAGAGTTTTCCTTCTGCCCTTCTGCCTTTATAGGCATGCTTTTGTTGTTGCTGTTTTTGTAATGGCTTTGAACTGTAGTAATTCCATCCATGGTTCTTCTTATTTAGTTTAAGAAATAATTGTGATTTTATTGGCTGAATCTGTTATTTAAAATGTATGTTGTGAGTTTTCTTGGGTCTTCCAAGGAGGGAGGGAGGGAGGGAGGAATAACAACAGTAGGCAGGAGCACAGAAGTTTGTAAATAAACTTCAAGAAACTTCTAAAAACCTGGCTATTTAAAGTGGTTGTTTGTCTGTTAGTTTTATTTTCTGCCCTACTCATTTTTCCATCGCCATCTTGCATATGCTGGTTCATTTGCCTTTTTAATCTCTTTTATTTGTTATTTTTTACTATATTCTGCTGTTCATTTGTTTTCTATGCTGTTCACCTCCAAGAGTTTCCAATGGGAAAGTCGGGTGGTTTATAAATGCAAATATTAATAATTAATAATTAATAATTAATAATTAATAAAACTGCTTGGACCTCAAGTAGTCCATGATGCAAGATGTAGAAGACAGGAGAGCAGTTCCCAAAATTTCTGTCATATCAGTCTCTCTCTTTGGGTGATAATTGCAGCCACTGGGAGCAATTATGTTGTTCTCATATCCAATCTGCTAGTCAAAATATAATCTTAACAACAAGAACACCAACAATAGCAGCAACACAGCCCAACAGTAGATTGCACATCTTGAGTAAAAGCCTGACATCAAGTGTGTTTAGTAGACAGAGTGATGGACTAGATTGCCAGAGACCTGGGTGCAAATTCCTACTCAGTCATGGGAACTAGAGATGGGCACGACTCAAAAAAATGGTGTTTCGTTTGTCGTTTGGTCGTTTAGGGGTCCGTTTCGGTTCGTTTTCGTTTTCGTGATTTTTTGCAAAAAAATTCATTTTAGTTTCGTTAGATAATGAAACAAAAAAACGAAAATGAAAATGAAAAATTGCTGTTTCGTTAGCATTCTTTTTAGTTCAATGCATCTGCTGCAACAAAAACGAAAAACACGGCAAATTTGGTCATTTTGTTTTCATTTTCGTTTTTTTTTTTAAAAAATTGTTTTGTTTTCATTGCGTAATGAAATGAAAAACAAAAACGAAAATGAAAAATCGCTCGTTTCATGCCCATCTCTAATGGGAACTTATTGGGGGCGGGGGGTACTTGAAAAACCACTTCTTAAACATCTCACTTACCTTGAAAGCCCTGTTAAGGTCACTATAGGTCAGTTCTGACTCAGCAGCATGGAACAGTGAAAAACCACTGCACCCCCGATCCAGGCAATTCAGATAGGCTGGTTTATGACTTTTTTTATTCCGATGGCCGTGCTGTAATCCCAACCCCCTGGAGAATATCAGTTTTGGGAGGAATGGGTTTTATATCTCAATGAGAACATTTGTTGATCATCTCCAGGGGGCTTCAGAAAAGGAAGCATGGGAGAAATACAGAAAAGAAGCCTGCCAACAAGGGTGTGAAGCATACCTGGTTGTTTGCAAACACTGGTTTTTAACACATTACCATGATTAGCATCATATTCATAGGAAAATTAATCACACCTTTTACTCCCACTGTGAGTCTTGTTGCCAAGCACTGCCAAAAAAAAAACAGCCTTAGAAAACAAATGTGTATCAGAATTCCTGGAAGAACCTTTCTGCTGTTCGTTTTTCCACAGTGACTTCACGAATGCAGAAATTCGGCGAGAATCTGGTGCTGTCCTGATGTTGAATCGCTAAGGGCGCTTTTACACGGCCCCTAAAATCCAATGCAAAGGGCTCTAAGATGCGGAGCTTAAAATTTTTTTCCCACCAGCTCCGGACTTTTAAAAAAATTAAGTACGACCACGCCCACCTAAGTGCGTCCCAGCGCATTTTCCAAGTACCTGGTCTCAGAACGTGACAAATTTCTGATGTGGATTGCAAAGCAGTGAGTGTCGGGCTCTCCTCGCCTTGTTTGTTTGTTTGTTTGTTTTGCCCCCGCCCCTTTAAGAGACTGGAATGCTTCCCGGGGCAGAGCGGAGGTGATCCTGCATTCTTTTCTCCCTTTTTTTCTCCCTCCTCTCACACAGACAGGAGCAAGGGAGTGCGGAGGGGTGGGAACACAGCAAGAGGAGCAAACCCCCAAGATCTCTGGTCTGAATTTAAGTTGCCAGTGGATCTTAGGGGTTGTGTAAAAGTGCCCTAAGCCACTTAAACACTGCTTTTTAAAGAGATAATTTTGTCCTCATTATTGTTGGCTAGATGGCTCTGTGGTTCAGGAACCTGACTGCAGAGCCAGAGGTTGGAGGTTTGATTCCCCACTGTGCCTCTTGAGGGTAGAACACCCTATGTGTCCTTTGGCAAGCTGCCCGGTCTCACGGTGGCCCCTAGAAGAAAGAAATTGGAAACCACTTCTGAGTAACCTCAGAAACGCATCCCCATAGGTCAGAACTGACTTGACGGCATGCCATGATTATTATTTTAGTACTCTTAGATAAATCCTCATATTTAGTTAATAAGTTATTACATTAATGACATTAATGAGGTTCTGGAAGAAATGTCTTATGAGGAGTGGCTTAGGGAGCTGGGAATGTTGAGCCTTACAAAAAGAAGGCTGAGAGGGGATACCATAGCTATGTTTAAATATCTGAAAGGATCTCACATTGAAGAAGGGACTGGTTTGTTTTCCATGGCTTCAGAGACTAGGACACAGAGCAATGGTCTTAAACTACAAGAAAAGAGATTCAATCTAAACATTAGGAAGAACTTCATGACAGAGCTGTTCAGCAGTGGAATATGTTGCCACAAAGGAGGGTGGTGGAGTCTCCTTCTTTGGACGTTTTTAAGCAGAGGCTGGATGGCCTTCTGTTGGGAGTCCTATGATGGGGGTTCCTGCATGGCAGAGGGTTGGACTAGATGGCCCTTGAGGTCTCTTCCAACTCTATGATTCTATGATTCTATGAACTGCCCACCTTCTCACTGAAAGATAATGCCCCAAACAGCTTGCAAGGTGTTTAAAAGAAATGCAAACATAAATTAAATAAGATCATATAAACCTGTTCCACTATATATATTATGCAGATGCCACCCAATACATTCTTAGAGCTCACAACTTAAAAGCACACGGCTGACATCGCTCACATAACCAGGAATGCCTTTCTGATTCAGAGCAGATCCAGGTGTTGAGCCTGTTGCAATCCTATGCAAGAGGATTGTGCAACTTCAGAGCAGAAGGAAAATGAACCCATCACACATTTCTGGAAATGATGGGGAAATTGAGTTACAGGTGGGGCCTAAAGTGATCCTTAGCGGTCATGGAATGTCGAGTGACTGTTGGGAAGGGCATCCCTAGGAAAGGACAAGGAGGATAAACAGCAGTGCTCTGCACTGCAGCTTTTTATTGTGGACTAATTTTGATGTGCATTGAAACTGCCGCGGAATCAAGCAGCCAGCAGATGGAGCAGACACGTAAGTCGAAGAGGCTGGCAGGACTACCCACTAGAGATGGACATGACCAGAAAAAAAAATTTTGAGTTGTCGTTTTTTGGGACGGGTCCATTTCGGGTCGTTTCCGTTTTTCGTGAAATTGTTAAAAAAATTGTCGTTTCGTCGTGTCGTTTGTCGTTTGTCGGTTGGGGTGGGCATGCCGCGGGCGGCGGCATTTGGCGTCCCAGGAGGGGCGTCCCGCATAGGTGTTTTTGCACCCAGGCGGCGGGTGGGGTGGGGTGGGCATGGGCGGGCGGCGGCAGCAGCAGGAGTGAGGGGCGGGCAGGCGGCGGGCGCGGATCCCGCAATGACCCAGAGCACGCGGAAAACACTTTTAACTGACTTGCTGCACAAGAGTGCATCGAATAAAGCAATTGCAATTTTTATTGCAAACAAAGTGGGCAGAGCTGCAGGCAGGGTATGAAAGGACCTTGGCTTGCCACCAAGCAAATGAAATTTTTAAAATAAATCCACACCTCCCCTCCCACTCAAACCTCCCCCCCTCTGAAGCACTATCAGAAAAGAAATCCTAACAAACTGCAGGAGAATAAAAAAGAATAAACTGTGTTGCTATTCCCCACAGCAGACAGAGAATGAAAGGAATTATTATTATTTCCTAAAAATTCAATTGAATCAATTCCCTCCCTGCCTGCCTAACTGAAATCTAAAGGCTCCGTGAAATCAAAACTAGTCTAGCACAGCAGCCAGCTACACACAGCCCTCTCCCACCCACATCCAAGCGACTCTTCTGGGAGTGCCTCGGCTTTTTATGCCCTCTTGCACATCCAGAAGTGTCAGTCAAAACCTGGCCATGCGATTGGTAGAATGGGTCCAAAAATTTGCACGGTCCCATCCCATGGCCAGCCCATCATTGCACAGGTGTAAAAAAATAAAAATAAAAATAAAATAAAATAAAATCAGTGCGACCTTTTACTGCTATAAAAACCCACTGCTGCTACTGTAAAAATTCAAGCATTTAAAATAGCTAATTTTCGCATGTTTCTGTGGTGCTTTGGTGGTTTTTTGGACCATGATTTTAAAAAAAAATTGCGGACGCCATTTTGGATCCACCCGCACCGCATGGCAAATGGAGACGCTGAGGATGCCCCCTCCCAGCCCGGTACCAGCAGCCCAGGACAGGAGGGGGGGAGGCTGGGGAACCCCCAGAAACCACCCCTCTGGTAGGTGCCCTCAGGCAGGCATATTTTCGCCTGCTTTTTTGGCCGGGAATCGTTTTTTTTTATTTTTAAACCTTTTTTTCTGTGCCGCTTGGCATCGCGCGATCACCGCGCGATGCCAGTTATGACAACGACAAATCAGACCCAATTTTTCTTTTTTCGGTTCGAGTTTGAGTTCTGACAGCTTAATTGTCCTTACCATTTCCGTTATGTAACGGAAACGATATCTGAAAACGGAAACAACAATTTCGCCAAGTCATGCCCATGTCTACTACCCACACAATTTCCCTGTGGATTTAAGGCAGGGCTCAGTGAATGAAGCTGGCCATTCAGTTCCCACACTGGGAGAAGAGCCAGCCTGGGAAGCCTTGGCTAAGCTGCACAGTCGTCCCAGGGCACCCCCCAGAAGAAAGGAACAGTAAAACTACCTCTGAGTATTCTCTATCTAGGCAACCCTGAAAGGGGTAACCATAAGTCAGAATTCATTTGGTAGCATATTGCTGTCGTTGTGGCAAATGCATGGTGTTTTCATGTGTGCGTGCATGCAAGTGTGTGTGTGTGTGTGTGTGTGTGTGTGTGTGTGTGGAAGAACCTATGGAAGCAGCTAATCAAAAACATACACATAGAAAGGGGCTAGGATTTGATCCAATAAAATGCGTCTTTCATATTTTTTTTTCTTTCCATAAAAACTGGCAGAAAAGAAAGAAGCAACAAAATTATCCCTCCACCACTGTCAGGATATGGGCCAGGAAGACCTTGCCGCCCCTTGCTGCAATAATAAATAATAATAATAATAATAATAATAATAATAATAATAATAATAATAATAATAATAATAATAATAATAAATAACAACTTTATTTTTTATGCCGCCTTTCTCCCCAAAGGGACCCAAGGCGGCTTACAACAAATTCATAAAAGTAACAATAAAAGCAGTACAATGTAAAAAACAACACCATACCTATAAAATACTATAAAAATACTATACAATATAATACAATAAAAACAAGATTAAAAAACAATAGCTGCAGCAGAGTTTAAAATGCTCCCCAGCCAAATGAGACTAAAAAAGTAAGATGTTATAAAAGTTGGTGAAGGCTGGTGGCTCAAAACACCTGCCTAAATAAGTAAGTCTTAAGGCCCCACTTAAGTACTGGGATGAGCACTTTCTTGACTGTCTGTAGGCAATTTTATTTATTTATTTATTTATTTATTTATTTATTTATTTATTTATTTATTTATTTAATTTTCCCCTGCCCTTCTCCTCAGAAAGGAACCAAGGTGGTTTACCACAATGTTGTGCTTCAATGTTTTCCTTCAGCGAAGTATCCACCTCAGCAAACTATCATTCCCACTGCAGGTTGAGGCCATGGCATAGTCTACCACACTGTAGACTCTGCACTCTGTCCCTCATCTTCGGTTCTGAGGTACATGAGAGTGTTTTGTGCCTTCAGACTGCGTCCGATTTATAGTGGTTCTAATGGGGTTTTCAAGGGAAGTGGGATAGTTAAGGAATGGCTGTGCCATTGCTGCCACACACACCTCATGAGTTTCCATGGCCAAGCAGGGATTTGAACCCACTCACGGCCACATTCTTATCTGTTCTTCTCTTCACCTCAACACTCTGGCTCTTAGATATGCAAGTGTAACACGTCTTCCAGGGGCACTCTGTAAGGTTAGTGCTCATCCCCAATTTGGCAATAGCTCTTGGGTGCCTGGTGTTGAGTTGCTGAGGTCAAATGCCTCCCGTGTTCAACACGAACCGAAATAAAGGCTCAGAGAAGGCTCTTGCCCATATCTGCACATATGCTCCCACAGCCTATGATGTGACAGATGGATGGTCATTTTGTCAGGAGTACTGTGAAGGCAGGGGGTTGGACTGAATGGCCCTTAAGGTCTCTTCCAGCTCTTTGGTTCTATGGTTCTATGTTAAAAGTTGTTTTCAATTTCCCACAGTGCTACACTACAACTGGTGTTCTGGGGGACTGGGAGAAATTTAAGATGCCTTTTGGCTTTCTAATATCAGTGTATGAGTGGATGGGGTGGGGAGTGTTGATCAGGCAGCCCTTTGTGCTGTTGGGGTCTCAGGGAGTCTCAATAGTTGCCTTAGGATACAAAGGTACCATCAATTGGACTCAACTACCACTTGGAGTTTGGAAATGTTACTTCTTGGGAGCATATAGCCCCAGAATTTCCCTCTTCCTGAAAAACAAATTAAAACAGAAAGCACTGAAGCAGCTATCTTCCGGTTTAAATGGGGTGGGGGGAGGAGGCAGAGTTTTATATTTGACAGGCTGAGGGAGAACTAAGGGTGCTTTTACACAACCTCTAAAATCCGGTGGCAACTTAAATTTGAACCAGAGATCGTGGGGGTTTGTCGCTCTTCCTTTGTTCCCACCCTTCCACACTCCATTGTTCCTGTCTGCGTGAGGGGAGGGAGAAGAAAAGGGAGAAAAAAATGCAGGCTCACCTCCGTCTGCCGGTCGAAGCAGCCCCGAGCAGCCCCGTAGTGATTCCTGTCTCTTAAAGGGGCGGCGGGGACAAAAAAACAACAACAGAAGGTGAGGGAGCCCAGCATTAACAGCTTTACAATCCGCACTGGAAGATTTTTTTACCTCCTGGAGGCCAGGTACTTGAAAAGTGTGCTGGGACGTGCTTAGGTGGTCCTGGTCATACTTAATTTTTTGACTCGGATTTTAGGGGTCGTGTAAAAGCACCTTAAGTTACGAACAAGACTTCTGCTTCTCAGGTCTTCCAAAACTGAGAAAGCCTTGGCTGCACAAAAGGTCCAGGAACCATGTGTCACTTATGGACTGGATTTTGTCCCTTGCCCAGTCAAGTTTCACCTGCAAATGGATGCCCTTGGTCAACAGTCCTGGTCAACAGTGGCTGCAGTATTTTGTTGCATCTGATTTCTAAATCTTTTTAAGCCATCCTTTATTCCCCACCCCCCAGTTTACTCTGAAGTGGAACGAAGGAATAATTAAAAACACACTCTCTTTTCCAGCTCTTTCTGCCAGAGATAAACATAATAAATAAGTAGCCCTCCCCCTCTCTCTTTGGGGGGGATATCTAGCTAAATAAATGCATTAGGCAAAAAGGGGGTGTTCCAATTAGAGTGGCCTAAATAAAATCAGTCATTTTATTCTTCCCGTTTTCTTTCCAAGGCCTACAGCGAAAGTGCTACCTCTAATTCTCTCCAGACTGGCAAAGTGAGTGCACTGGTGAAATAACTGTAGCTATCCAACATGGATGCCAAGGAGGTCTTTTTTTTTCCTGCCAAAAAGATGCTTCCCCTTCGGAGCACACAGGCCATTTGTGCAAACCATCTGGCCCAACATCCGTAGCCCATCATGCTAGGCCACAAAATAGGAGGAAGCAAAAATATGCCACCACAGTCACAAGAGGGACTGTTTTCCACGCTGCTCCTCTGGCTTCCTCCTCTGGCTCCTAACAGGAGAGATTCCTCTCCTCCTCTTTCTTCTCTGTCAATATTGCTGTACTCCCTCGTTCGTTCGTTCTTTCACTCAGTGGCAAACAACCAGGCTTCACTTTGGGCAGAAAGAATGGATTTGACAACTGCGGCTCTTCCAGTGGGCTATGCAACCTTCTCTATGACTCGTTAGAATATTATAGAAGACGGTAGTCTCTCTCAGCCTGTCGGTAGGTTGACAGCACGGATGGGCAGCTAACATCCCCAAAGCCAGCACCAGGGTAGTATCAGGGAGTGTTGAAAGAAATGATTATAGACTTCTTCCCAAGCACAAGGGCTGTGTTGTCCCTGTTGGAAGCCGAGACAAGTCAGAGCAGGGACACCAAATACACAAACGAAGGAGGGAAGGCCCATCAACAGAACTACAAAGCAAGCAGAGGTCAAACAAACAGAGCCCTACTAACAAGTCATGTAAATCAGGTACAAGAAATCCCATTTCAAACACCCAGGGGGCAGGAATAATCCCATATCATACAGCCAAGCAGTGATAGCAGTGGTTCTCGGCGTTTTC
The DNA here is from genome assembly GCA_029282475.1 of Phrynocephalus forsythii. Classification (NCBI taxonomy): domain Eukaryota; kingdom Metazoa; phylum Chordata; class Lepidosauria; order Squamata; family Agamidae; genus Phrynocephalus; species Phrynocephalus forsythii. The sequence continues at coordinate 121,774,376 of JAPFRF010000005.1, read as the reverse complement.
TTTGCAACCTCACATGCTGTCAGTAGTTTTTGGGACTGGGATGGGTTTTTCTGGGAGTGATTGCCTATAAGTCTACCACTAAGCCCCGCCTCTCTGCTGAGTGTCTCTTTCCCTCTCTTTAGTTGGTCACTGGCAGTTGTTTGCTGCTGATCAGTTAATGTCCCATATTTAACAAAGGTGGGGAGGTGTTGCAGGGCATCCTTCCCCAGAGACTGCATTTCTCCCTGTTCATCAGCTCCTTCCTTTCTCTTCTTCTGACTACTCTATTCTGCTCTGGTCAGACCCCACCTGGAGTACTGTGTCCAGTTCTGTGCACCTCAATTAAAAAGGATGTTGACAACCTCAAGCAGGTGCAGAGGAGGACAACCAGGATGGCAGAAGGTGTGGAGTAAAAGTCTTATGAGGAACGGCTTAGGGAGCTGGAAATGTTTAGCCTTTCAAAAAGAAGGCTGTGGGGGGATAAAATAGCCTATGTTTAAATATTTGAAAGGATGTCATATTGAAGAGGGAACAGGTTTGTTTTACATAGCTTCAGAGACTAGGGCCCTTACTTCACGAGGCGCGGCGCTCCGCAGCGATATTGCCTTCGATTTGAATTTGGAGGCGGTCACGTGGCGGTCACGTGTTCTCGCTTCGCTCCCGCCCCTCTTTCTCAGTACTCACGAGCTGCAGTTTTAGGACCAATTCGAGCACAACCTCACGTGCTCCCTTCGCATTCGCATGCCACTTTTCAACGTTCGTTATTTCCCATCCGTCCTTTAAAAAAATTCCTACCGATGGCGTATCGATGCACTGATGCTGGACTGTCAGTTGCAATGGCTCTATTGATTTCAACTGTTTCCTGGCATCATTGGCAGCCCCCCCCCCGCCGCCGCCGCCGCTACTCGGGGGGAGCCCCGCATGGCACAGCCGCCCGCCCTCCGCTGCTTGCACGCTGCCTGCCCCGGGTGCCCTGCTCTGGCCGGGCGAGGCGGCAGCGGCTCCTCCTGCTCCCGCCGCCGCCGCCGCTACTCGAGCGAGGAAGTAACAGCGCAAAGCGATGAAACGATATAGCGATGCATCGATATCCCTGTTTGAATATTTTTTTAAAAAACTTGAAATAAAAGCCAAAAACCGAGACCACACGTCACGTTGGGAGTGAAGCAAGATGCGAAGCGAAAAGATTCCCGGCAGCAGCCAGGGGCACCACTCGCCCCGGTTGGAGCATGGTTAAGGGGGAGTGGTCGGGGCGGCACCGAAGCTAAAATGGAGGGGCGTGCGGACTAAAACAATCGATTCGGACAGAAAAGAAGGCTAGCCGCGAAGCGAGCGGCTCGTGAAGTAATGGCCTAGGACGCGGGGCAATGGCCTCTACAGGAAAAAAGATTCCATTTGAACATTAGGAAGAACTTCATGACGTTAGAGCTAGAGATTGGCACGACTAGGGAAAATGACGTTTTCGAGTTGTCGTATGTCGGAGGCAGTCCGTTTTGGCTCGTTTCCGTTTTTCACGACATTTTGCAAATATTAGTCGGTTCGTTTTTTTGTTTTTTCGTTTTTGTTAGTACTGGTTGGGGGGGTAGCGGGCTCCTGGAGGGAGCTGCAGGAGTCAGCCAGAGCCACAAGTGACGGACTGGCAGACTCTTTGCACCCGCTGTGTCTCACGTACTTGCATGTAGTGCAATGCAAGTAGATCTGGCTTAGGGTTAAGACGGGTTAGCGCAAGGGCTAGGGTTAGGCTAGTTACAGGTGAGGTTAGGGTGAGTATTGGGGTGCACCTCTGGGTGCCTCTCTGACCCACTTAGAAGGACAGTGTACTGGCGTATGGGTTAGGCTTAGGCTTAGGGTTCGGGTTTGGGCTACGATTAGTGGGCTGTTTATGCCCGATTGGCACATCCCAGAAGTCTCTGTGGTCAACCTGGCCAAGTGACCATGCGATTGGTGGAAAATTTGCATGGTCCACTCCCATGGGCGAGCCCATCATTGCAAATGTGCAGGTGTAAAAATATAAAATAAAATAAAATAAAATAAAATAAAATAAAATAAAATAAATTGATACTTTTTTTTTGCAAGGAAAACCCACTGCTGCTACTGTAAAAATTCAAGCATTTAAAATAGCTAATTTTCGCATGTTTCTGTGGTGCTTTGGTGGGGTTTTGGGCAACGATTTCAAAAAAAAATTTTGCGGTCACCATTTTGGATCCCCCGCACTGCATGGCAAATGGATGCGCCCTCCCAGCCTGGTACCAGCAGCGCAGCAGTAGCAATAGCCAAGGAGAGGGGGGCGGGGAACCCCCCCCCCCAAATAAAACACCCTTCTGGCCTGGTAGGTGCCCTCAGACAGTTTTCGCCTACTTTTAGGGCCGGGAATCGGTTTTTTTTTTAACTTTTAAAAACTTTTTTTCTGTGCTGCTTGGCATTGCGCGATCCGCAATTTCCACGACAAATCAGACCAAATTGTTCGTCGGTTCGAGCTCGAATTCTGGCGGAGTAATTCCCGTTTCCGTTTCCGTAGAGTAACGGATACGAGTAACGGAAACGGAAACGGGAATACCGCTAAGTCGTGCCCATCTCTAGTTAGAGCTGTTCAGCAGTGGAATATGCTGCCCCAGAGGGTGATGGAATTTCCTTCTTTGGATTTTTTGAGCAGAGGCTGGACGGCCACCTATCAGAAATACTGTGGTGGAGGTTCCTGCATGGCAGGGGGTTGGACTGGATGGCCCTTGAGGTCTCTTCCAACTCTATGATTCTGTGATTCTATGATTCTTTCTAGTAGAGCCTTTCTTGATTCCTGCCTTCCCATTTCGATTTCTGTGGGCTCCCCTCTTCCACCTTTGCCACCCCCACCGTCCAAACTATTATTTTTCATCACTGATCACCTGGGTTGCAGGAACATGCATATAGGCAATGGTCCTGTGTGCTGGAAGGGAAACCGGAGCTACAGTCTCTGAGGATGGTGGTGGCTGCACCAGAATGGGCTGCTAAATCTCTACCTAAGTGCCGTCTGCAATAGATTAAGCTCAATCAGTTAATGCAGGAACCTAGAAATTTGCTTCTGGAGCTCAGGCCATGGCTATGCCGGGCAGTGGGAGGCGTCACCACTGCCTCCAGAGCCCCAGCAGCGGCTGTGCCAGGCGGCAGTGGACCGCCCCGCCACTACCTCCAGAGGCCCAGCAGCTCCTCACTGCCGCCTTCATCCCTGACCCAGACTTCAGGTAAGATATGCTCTTGGGGTGGGGAAAACAAAAACGAATGGAACAAAATTGAAATTTCTGTTTTGTTTTGTTTCATTTTCCTTAGAGGGGGCTGTTCATTATTTGTGTCGTTACCTAATGAAATGAATCACGAATAACGAAATGAATTTTTTATTCATTTTGTGCCCATCTCTACTGGAGATTATAAGCCCACGGGGGTCCTTTTCTTGTCTCCCCACCTGTCTGCTGTATTGCTTCCAAACTTACCATACTAATTTGTAAGGCACCACCACTTGAATAATTAAAGGCTTTTATTTGGCTATTGGATATTACACAAAAATGTGGCTCTTATTCCAAAATAGCAAAGCATGGTTCCTTCCCTAACTTGAATAAAGCTATGAGGCAGAAGCCCCACTATCTAATTTCTAAACTACATATTTAAGATGGAATTTCTCTCCATGCGCAGCCATGAAATCCTTCTCCAAAAAAGTTTTTCTTCTCTCTTAAAGTACTGTCCCGATGGCATGGGAAAACAGTCACATGCTTATTGCTCTTCCCAGACACCTGGCCCGACCCACCCGTGCCTCGGTGGCCCTTTCCCCGGACGGTCCCCCGAGGGAAGCCCGAAAAGCGCGTACTCACAGTCGAGCTTTCTCGGTGGTGGCACCGGCAATCTGGAACAAACTCCCAGGTGAAATGGCGGCGTTTAAGAAGAGCCTCAAGACCATGCTCTTCCGAGAGGCCTATGGTGAGGGTTAGGGACTCTGCTCTATTTTTTTTTCTCCCCGCCTATTTAATCTTGGATCTAATTGTTTTAGCAAATTTGTTGTCTATTGCTTGTGTCCGATTTTATCTGTTTTCTATTTTTATGCTGTTAACCGCCCTGAGTCCCCATTGTGGGAATAGGGCGGTATACAAGAGTTAAAAATAAATAAATAAATAATAATAATAAATAAATAAATAACATGTTGCTTCCAGGACCAATCCGCTTTCACTTGCTTCTGGATGGAATGTCTCTTGGCTATTGTTTCTACATGCACTTGAGATAAGGTTTGCTACTGAAACGAAACTGCACTTTAATATTGGCACTGTTTACAATTGGCCTACTCTAATAGGCTTCACTACTTCTAAATTCCGTTACAGTGATGGTGACAGAGGACAAGGGAGGGAGGCAACAGGGTCACAGGGAAGGGGGTCATCCATTTTCCCAAAACAAAACAAAACAAAGCACCGGAGTGGGGAATGGGGTGGTATGGGTGTTTCACTTTGCTTCGGCAAAATGGGATCCCGGAACTGGATTGTGAACTACCCCAATTTGTCAGGTGTTCTGCTCTCTCGTTCAGTTCACCCATCTCTAGTTCTAACTCAAATAACAGGTTGTCTATGGCTATATTTTGCTTTGTAGGATCTGTCTCATGAATTCCATGCCCAGCAGTCTAAGAAAAGGGACTTCCACGCATGGGGAGAAGGAGTTATGAAATTTGCCCATTCACCACTGCAAAGAGAAGTGTGACTACTGGGACGCAGCAAACGCTGCTTCACTTTGCCAATATCTTTTCCAAAACGGCTTGTCTTCCTCTTCAAAAGGCCTGGTTTGATCCTCAGAGACCAAAGGGAGAAGCTGTTCTTTGCAAGCAGCTCAAGATGCTCACCTGTTAATTGCTGTAAATGAAATGGACCACAACGTGGTCCAGTCATGGAACATGCAGCCCCTCTCCCAATCCGCACCCATTTGCAAGAAGAAGGAGGAGGAGGAGGAGGAGGAACCATAATATGGCAGCAGTTTCTATTCAGAAACTCTTTAGTGATGGCATATGAGAAGGACCCAGCAATGAACCAAATTGTGAGTAAAAGCAGAAAGAGGCTCAGATGTAGAAAGAATGTCACAATAGCACGTCTAATGGGAGAGGCAGGTAGGCGGAATGAAAGGGGGAGGGGAAAAGAGGGAGGGCAGGATAGGAACACAGAGCCCTGAATCCACATGAGAGATAATAAGCCGTAGCTACTGAGGTGTAGCAGAATAAAGGAATGTATGATCAGAAGGAGCTAGGAATGGCAAATGTAGCAGCCAGGAAAAGCCGTGTTCATACACACACGCATGCACACACAGAGAGCTTTTTCTGAAGGCCGCTTGCCTGCATATGCCTATGGTGGCACCAGAGGTGTGCAGATGGTGGTTTTAAATTTCATCTGTCTGAAATCCCATGATTGCCTCAGATATACTGGACCTTGTTTTCAAAAACAATACAAGTCTGCACGTGTCAGAACTGGCACCACAGCTATGACATCAGAATTACAGTTGCTTTTCCCCCTAGACTAATCTGTGTGTCATGTACTGCCAAGTCCATTCTTGCTTGCTTGCTTGCTTGCTTACTTACTTATCTCAAAATTTTGCATACCATCCAACTATTGCTAGGGGCAACTCTAGGTGATTTACATCAAAGAGACAATTGATGGCATGTAGTATAAGAAACAAGATAATAAATCATCATATAAAAAGTAAAGAAAATTGAAAGTTTTGACCAAAAAACACACACCCAACAACCCCTAAGCAACTATAGACAAGTTTGAATAAATCTAAATAATGGCAAGACAATGGTGGAATCTTTTAAGAAAAACATTTAGTTGTGGATTCCTTTAAAGGCTTCTTGAAGAAGTCTAGTTTTTAACATCCTCTTAAAGGCAGGCAGGCAGGGATGCAGAACCCCATTCCATAGGGATGGTGCTACGCCCAAGAAGGCCCAGTTATGTATGGGTGTCTTTCTGGCCTCACTAATTCTACTTTAAGACTACATTGCTAAGCATTAGTCCAATAGTCCATATTGCAGAATCCATTCAGGAAAAAATCTCTCCGAGTCTCTCTCTGTGTGTGTCTCTTTCCCCCTCCCTCTGTTCACAGCATGGGAAAAATGTCACATGTCACCTCTTTGACCAACCAGGTACACTTGCTTCCTAGATGGAATGTGTATTTGGGCTTTGTTTATATTCATTTGAGATAGGACAGGCCTGCACAACGCATTGACCACGGGGGACTCTTAGCCCACGAGGTACTAAGAAGTCACCCGCTGGGTCCCCACCTGCCTCCCGAACTGGGGGGCGCTCCTCCTCCTACACCAATGCCATGGAGCTTGTTGGGTGGGTGGGCTGAGTGGGTGCTCCTCCTCCTCCACTGCCACTGCCACTGCCACTGAGCTTGGTGGGTCATGGGGGGATGAACAGGCGCACCACCACCAGCACCGTAGAGCTTGGTGGGTGGGCGGCAAGCAGGCACTCTTCCTCCACTGCTGCTGCCACCAGTATCGCAGAGCTCAGTAGGTGGGTGGGTGGGGCAATGATGTGTGTGTGTGTGTGTGTGTGTGTGTGTGTGTGTGTGTGTGTGTGTGTGTGTGTGTGTGTGTTGTGTTTAAAAATAAATATATATGCTCGTGACCGACTCTTCGTGACTCCATGTCCATGGAGTTTTCTTGGCAGGCATACTGGAGTGGTTTGCCAGTTCCTACTCCAGGCGCCTACAGCACCTGGTATTCCCTTGTGGTCTCCCATCCAAGTACTAACCAGGGCCGACCCTGCTTAGCTTCCGAAATCAGGCGAGATTGGTTGTGCTTAGGGCATCTAGGCGGGGCAATTATACAGTAATATAGAAAAGAAATCCCCACTTATGGCAACCTTTTACAGACTTCTAGATGCCGAGGAATCTGTACTGATTTACTATTCCTACATCAGTGGGATACCTAGGACCACTGGGCCACTTCTCCAAAGGTACAAGGGCTGGCTTATCACATTCTCAGCCTCTGACTCTGTAGCCAAGTACCCGACTTACTGAAATGTGTCCGGCAAACTTATTTTTTTAAAAAAGAGGATTGATACACAAGTGCTCTTAAGTCAAAGGCTACTCTAGTCAGCCCTGCCATTTGGATTGAGGCTTCCAATGAGGAAGGATGAGCTTCTAAACACCAGTGTACAATCTTACAGGCATTGTTGACCTGGGATATTTTTATCCACATCCACTTAAGGAAATATCCAAACCAGACACAGAAGGAAACACAGAGAACTCTTGCCTTTCATTTAGCGATATGCTCAATAGGAAGTACCCATGAAAAAAGCTGAGGGAGACATTTTTAGCATCCCCCAAAACATAATTGTTGTGATCCATACATAGACAATAGAACTTTAACTTGCAATTAGAGCTGGGCACGAAACGAAAAAAATTTGTTCCGTTATTCATTATTCATTTTGTTACGTAACGAAACGAATAACGGGAATTGTGATGAAATTGGAATGAACTGAACAGAATCACAAAAATTAGGTTTGTTACGTTTCATTTTCGTTACTGGCGACGCACAATGAAATGAGCCGTTTTTAAATGTTTAAAAATGTCCTGAATATCCGTAAAAACCCAGCGATAATTATTTATTCTGCCTGATAATACCTACCAGGGGGGTTGGGGTCCTTAAAACGTGCATTTATGTCTTTTCTCAGATCACTGGATTTTTTTCCTTTAAAGGGAGTTAGGGGACATCGACCCAAAATGGCTCCCAGGTGCCTAATATTGATTTTTTGGGGTATTAAAATGCCCTGGACATCCGTAAAAATGCAGTGATAATTATTTGAAATTATTACCTACCAGGGGGTTGTGGTCCTTAAAACGTTTGTTTTTGTCTTTCTCCCATCGTGATGTATTTTTTCTTTTCCCTTTAAGGATGACACAAAATGGATTCCAGCCACAAGATGGATGCAAGCCATGTGATATGATCATGTAAATTCTTGGACAATTTCAACCAATAGCATGCCCAGGTTGCAGACTGGGTAAGTGTGGCAGCCACAGAGGGCATAAAAAGCTCTGGCAGCCCCCTTCCTCCTTGCAGTCTGCAGTGGGCGTTAGGGTGGGATTGCTGTCTCTGCAACTCGTTACTTTAGGCCAGCCAGGCAGGTGTGTGTCTCTGTGTTTCTGCTGGCTGCAGCCAGGCTCTTAGGGGAGAGAAAGAAGAGATTTCTCTTGCAGCCTCCCTGTGTGCATGCGTACCTCTCGGTGAGTACCCTCCCCTGCCCTGCAGTGCAGTCACTCTGCAGCTGCCCTACACCCTGGGCAATGCCCGCCACTGCCTTTGCAGCATCCCTGCATACCTAGTCTATACTGTGTCTCTTCCAGCATCATTTTTTTAGTGTTTTCCCTCTGGTCTGGGGCATTGGGGGACGCCTGCGTGCGGAAATGCTTTAAATTGTTCAAAAAGCAGGTAAAAATGAAAAACGAAAAAGAAAGAATTTTTTTCCAAAAATTCACAAAAAATGAAAACAAACCAAAATGGGACCCGCAACGAAAAACAAAAAACCAAAACATAGTTTTTTCGATTCGTGCCCATCTCTACTTGCAATTATATTAGAAATTCTAACAGGGCCACTCCATGTGTGTAAATACAGTACTCATCTCAAGGGATGTTGGCAGATCTTTGGGTCTGAGTCCCAAGTTTGATTCTTTGGAACCAAGTCCAAGTCCAAGTCCCTATTAAACAAAAGATTATATACCCAGAAAAACAGGGAGAGGTGGGTAGTTTCTGAGTTGCTAGTCAAGTCTAAGTCATTTTTAAAAAACATGAATCGAGTCTAGGTTGAGTCACTGGTGCAACTTAATTCTGACTTGACAGTGAGTCTCGCAGTTTAAGTCCCCATCCCTGATCATCCTCCTTTTTCTTTTTCCAAACACGGACCTCTACATATTATTTTGATCTGAAGTAACACTGACATTTTATCCTCATGGTACAAATGAGAAAATTTTAGAGGGGCTTCTTAAGTTTGCTTTGCACATAACTGTATTTTAACACGGAACGATTCCCCTTGCCTTAAGCAAGTGATGATCAAGCTCTGAAGTGGTTGGTAGTCCACACCTTACAACTCGGAGAACCATCCTGCATTCAGTGGGTTGCACCACCTTCCCCAGGACTGATATTTGCTGCTGGCAGTCCCAGGACAGCCAACCGGACAAAGTCCTGATGAGGCCTTGAAGGGGACAAACATCCTTTTTGAATTTTCCCTATCCTCAGATTGTTATCCCCTTCACCATCCCATGCATGTCTGTTCATCGTTTGAAAACAGAGCACTGAAAACCGTCGGCTACAAAGTTGACAACTCAGCGGTTCAAATCCCGGGTGCCAAGCAGCAGAGCGAGCTCCTGCTCTTCACCCCAGCTCCTGCCAACCTAGCAGTTCGAAATGATGTAAATGCAAGTAGATAAATAGGTACAGCTGTAAAAACCAGGAAGGTAAAACAGTGTTTCCTTGCAGGCATGCCAGCCACATGGCCAGGGACTTGCACAACACTGGCTCTTCCGCTTGAATACAGAGATGAGCACCACCCCTAGAGTCAGACACGACTAGCATGCATGTGCGGAGGAAACCTTTTCTATTACCCAGCTGAAATCTGGCTTCCTGTAACTTGAAGATTTTAGGTAGCATCTTCTCTACCAGCATATGCTACCACATCTCCTCTCAGTCTTCCTTTCTCGGGGCTAAACATGCCCAGTTCTTTCAGTCTTTCCTTATAGGCCTTGGTTTCCAGCTCCTGATCATCCAGGTTGCCCTCCTCAGAAATTGTTCTAGTTTGTCAGCATCCTTCTTGAAGTTCTGTGTCTAGAACTGGACACAGTCCTAAGATGAGACCTAACCAGTGCTGAAGAGAGGGGAACTAGCACTTCATGGATCTGGAGACTGTACTTCCGTTAATGCTGCTTAATATAGCATTTGCTTTTTATGCCGCCACGTCGCATGGTTGGCTCATGTTCAGCCCGTGATCTCCAACAATTCCAGGATCTTTCTGGCATTTAGTGTTGCTAAAGTCCAAACAAATAGTTTTTGCAGCTTCTGCAGGTGAGGACCCATTGCCCTTCCTTGCTACATATTTTATCATTTTCCCCACTCATGCTCCCTCTTTCCATTATCTTAATTTCATTTACTTTAATCACGTCAGTCCCATACATCTTACTTAGTAAGTATCAGTGATGTCTTACACTCAATATTTCCTGCATTTTGCGGAGAATGATGGCTGGCGGCACAATGGCATATGATGCCAGCTTTGGAGTATAACCCAAATCCTAGGTATGATTCAGTAAAAATTAGCCATATTCTACTTTATCAGCAATATTCACAATCTTTCTGTGATGAGGGTTCCATTGTGCATAATTATCTGATCGGCATCCAGCTCTTTGATGTGCACTTTCTCTACTGTGCAGAAATACAGTTCAATTTGAGTGGGTTTTCATGGTTGACTGGAATTTGCATTAATTCCACTGGGCCTGCGGGTTTGGCTCAGTCTGTCAGTAGAGAGATCATGATAAATATTCATGCACAGAGCAGCCTTGGAAGGCCACGAAAGTATCCGATCACCATAAAGAGGTCAGTTAAGAAGCCCCAACTGGGATGGGTTTGGATGTCACTGTGGACAATCTCTTGAGGACATGTCAGGTGAAGACATCCCTGGCAACTCTGTGCAAGCGTCCCAAAGGGGACACAGTCATTTATGATGGGGGGGGGAGGAAAGCACACTGCCCTTGCAGACCTAACTTTTTATGGACTGCGTAGAAAAAGTTGCATTGTTGTTTAGGCTGTTTTTTTTTTTTTTTTTTTGCATTATTAATAGTTTTTAAGCAAAAGAATTACAAAGCAAAAAGGAAAAATATGGAACAATTCTAATCTTCTCAAACAATTCTAATCTTCTCCCATCATCAATATATGGGATGCAAATTTGGGGTGAGAAGATTAGAATTGTTCCATATTTTTCCTTTTTGTTTTATAATGTTTTGACAGAGAGCTAAATGCAAAATTTATTTGACAGATAAATAAATGCAAAAAAAACCCTGCCTAAACAATAATGCAACTCTTTCTACGCAGTCCATAGTTAATGATCATATATATATATACATATATGATCATTAACTATTTGAATTACTCATAAATTAAACAGGGAACTTATAATATTGATCTAAAAATTTGTAGAAATCATGCCATCTTTCTTCGAAATCTTCATACTGTCCATCTGGTTTCAGTAATGCTGAGATCTTTTTGTATTCCGGGATCCTTGTCTGTTTCTTTCTTCCCTCACCTGACATAGAGCATAATTACATGCCCCCCCCCAAAAAAAGCATTTAGATCAATTATATTGTTATTCAATTATATTATATTATATTAACAATTATATTGTTATTTAAATAATTTTATACATTTCCATTCATATGACATGTGGGTAAGATCAATTCATTTGGCTAACCAATTGTTCCCCCCCCCATCTTTGCAGCTATGGGTTTTTTCAAATTATCTGATTCCTGAACTTATCCACATAGGTTTGGTTTGCGTGAAGATCGCTGTCAACTTACATTGCATCCATTTGTGGTTTTGTCACCATCAACGCTGCATGGTCACTGCACGTCTTCCCCTTTTTAATGTATTTATTTTTTCAAATGCTCATTGGTGTGTCAGTAACTCTCCCCCAAGAGTTTAGCAGAACATCACTTCCTCATTGTAACATTCATCCCTTCCTTAGACAACGTGGAGAAATACCCCACCTAGTGTCCTTTGAGAAACAAGGCATGCTAAAACCGAAGAACAGTCAAGGGGAGCCTTGCATTATGTATAGAGATAGGCATGAACCACGCTGCCTAGATGCCCTAAGCACATCTGATCTCGCTAAATTTCGGAAGCTAAGCAGGGTCAGCCCTGGTTAGTACTTGGATGGGCAACCACCAGGGAATACCAGGTGCTGTAGGCGCCTGGAGTAGGAACTGGCAAGCCACTCCAGTATTCCTGCCAAGAAAACTCCATGGACATGGAGTCACAGAGAGTTGGTCACGACTGTAATGACACAACACACACACAGAGGCATGAACCACAGTTTAGTGGTCTAACTTGGTTCAGTCCCATGGCCACACAAGTGTTCCCCGGACACCGCACACCTCCCTCCCCTGCCTCCTCTGAGTGATTGAACACTTAACAGCAACAGTGTGCTTCCCTCCTCATAGACTCATAGAATCATAGTGTCAGAAGAGACCTCAAGAGCCATCCAGTCCAACCCCCTGCCATGCAGGAATCTCCCATCACAGTACTTCCGACAGATGGCCATCCAGCCTCTGCTTCAAAATCTCCAAAGAAGGAGACTCCACTACCCTCCATGAGTGTGTATTCCACTGCCGGACAGTTCTAACCATCAGGAAGTTCTAATGTTCAAATGGAATCTCTTTTCCTGTAGTTTGAAACCATTGCCCGGAGTCCTAGTATCTGAAGGCATGGAAAACAAACCTGTTCCCTCTTCAAAATGACATCCTTTCAAATATTTAAACATGGCTATCATATCCCCTCTCAGCCTCCTCTATTTAAGACTAAACATTCCCAGATCCCTAAGCTGCTCCTTGTAAGACATTTCTTCCAGACCCTCAATCATTCTGGTCCCCCTCCTCTGGACCTGCTGAAGGCTGTCAACATCCTTTTTAATTTGGGGTGCACAGAACTGGACACAGTACTCCACGTGGGGTCTGACCAGAGCAGAATAGAGTGGTACTATCACTTCTCTTGATCCTCTGCTATCTCCACTCACATGAGGAGACAAGGAAGGGGAGTACACAGTGCTGCTTCTGAGCGAGCAATTCTCCAACATGGTGTGGGTGATTGTCCAGAGGAGGTGGGGAGGGGCACATGCCACACCCACAAAACAACTGTGGCGACGCCAGACCAAACCAGACCAAACCACCAAACTGCGGTTTGTGCAGATCTCTGGTTATGAAACATTTGCAAATATTGCCTTCTTATGTTTTTCATACAAATTTAGATGCTGTTTTAGGTGTTTCCAACAAAGAAACAAAAAAGCCATTTTAGAGCAGCGTGCTCCTGAAAAAAAAAATGGAAAAGGGGTCGATTTCAATGGGATGGCATTTGTAGCCTACAAAACCTGTTCAAAGTTCAAGAAATGTATCAAAAGAAAGGGTTAGGATAACTCGATTCATGTGTCTTTCCTTCCCATCATCCTTCCCCAGCACTTCCATTTTTCCACTTTGTGGTGTAGACATGCAGATGGTGCTACATATCACCATGAACTCACTCAGTTAATAGATGTACAAGAGCAGTGGTTCCCAACCTTGGGTAAACCAGGTGTTCTTGGACAATATCACCTGGAAATTCTAACCAGCAGAGCTCACGGTGAAAGCTTCTAGGAGTTGCAGTCCAAGAACATCTGGGTTATCCAAGTTGAGAACCCCTGCTCTAGCAAAGCTATAGACCAGTGGTGGTGAACCTTCAGCACTCCAGGTATTTTGGACCACAACTACCATAGTCATTTGTCATTGGCAATACAGGCTTGGAATTATGAGAGTTTATTTTATTTTATTTTATAGTATTTTTGCCCCGCCTTTCTCCTTGGAAAAGGACCCAAGGCGACTTACAGTAATTAGGGGTAATATACAGTATAGTACAATTAAGACATATTCACGTATTTGAGAACAAGAAATTGAGGGACATCTTACAGTATTAATAGACAACATTACGTTAAAGCAACGCAGTTATAGGTAGTAGAGATGGGCACGACTTAGCGGAATTCCCGTTTCCGTTTCCGTTACTCATTTCCGTTACGCAACGGAAACGGTAACGGGAATTACTCCGCCAGAACTCGAACTCAAACCGAGTAAAGAATAATTGGGTCTGATTTGTCGTGGTCGTTCCTGGCATCGCAGCGATCCCGCGATGCCAAGTGGCACAGAAAAGTTTTTAAAAGTTAAAAAAAAAAACCGATTCCCGGCCCTAAAAGCAGGCGAAAACTGTCTGAGGGCACCTACCAGGCCAGAAGGGTGTTTTATTTGGGGGGGGGTTTCCCTGCCCCCCTCTCCTTGGCTAGTACTACTGCTGCGCTGCTGGTACCAGGCCGGGGGGACATCGTCTCATCTGCCTTTGCCATGTGGTGTGCGGGCGGGGGGATCCAAAATGGCAACCACAATATTTTTTTTGAAATCATGGTCCAAAAACCCACCAAAGCACCACAGAAACATGCGAAAATTAGCTATTTTAAATGCTTGAATTTTTACAGTAGCAGCAGTGGGTTTGTCTTGCCAAAATACGTCTCCGTTGATTTTATTTTATTTTATTTTATTTTTTTACACCTGCGCATTCGCAATGATGGGCTCGCCCATGGGAGTGGACCATGCAAATTTTTGGAGCCATTCCACCAATCGCATGGCCAGGTTTTGGAGACTGTACCAGGCTGGGAGGGCGCATCCATTTGCCATGCAGTGCGGGGGGATCTAAAATGTCGACCACAATTTTTTTTTTAAATGTGGTCCAAAACCCCACCAAAGCACCACAGAAACATGTGAAAATTAGCTATTTTAAATGCTTGAATTTTTACAGTAGCAGCAGTGGGTTTTTCTAGCAAAAAAAGTCTCCGTTGATTTTATTTTATTTTATTTTATTTTATTTTTTTACAACTGCACAATTCGCCCATGGGAGTGGACCATGCAAATTTTCCACCAATCGCATGGCCACTTGGCCAGGTTGACCACAGAGACTTCTGGGATGTGCCAATCAGGCATAAACAGCCCACTAACCGTAGCCCGAACCCGAACCCAAACCCTAACTCTAACCCATACGCCAGTACACTGTCCTTCTAAGTGGGTCAGAGAGGCACCCAGAGGTGCACCCCAATACTCACCCTAACCTCACCCGTAACTAGCCTAACCCTAGCCCTTGCGCTAACCCGTCTTAACCCTAAGCCAGATCTACTTGCATTGCACTACACGCAAGTACATTTCCCTTGGAGCGGGTGCAAAGAGTCTGCCAGTCCGTCACTTGTGGCTCTGGCTGACTCCTGCAGCAGCATTTGTGTGCCATGCAAACCATGCCTGCAAGTGCTGCCTGACTGTGTCTCACCGACTGTTGCAGGGAAGGCACCCCAAAAAGAGGGGTGCCTCTGCTAGTCTGCTGCGTCTGCAATATGAATATCCATAGCATATGGCTATGCATGCCCTTTTGTAGCAGCGCTGGCGGGTGAGGATAGGAGGCACCCACCACAGAGAGGTGCCTCCAGGAGCCCGCTACCCCCCCAAAACCAGTACTAACGACAAACGAAAAAACGAAAAATGAAACAACAAATTTTTGCGAAATTTCGCGAAAAATGGAAACGAGCCGAAACGGGCTGCCTCCGACACACGACAACTCGAAAACGTCATTTTCCCTAGTCGTGCCCATCTCTAATAGGTAGTCATAAACACAAAGTCTATGGGCCTTTTCACACGACCCCTAAGATCTGCTGGCCCCTTAAATTCGGACCAGAGATCTTAGGGGTTTGTCGCTCTTCGTGCGTCTCCACCCCTCCGTACTTCCTGGCTGCTGGCTGCGTGAGGGGAGGGAGGGAAAAAAGGGACAAAAGAATAACGCCTTACCTCCCGGTACTGGTGGAAGCTGCGGGGGGGGGAGCCCCGGTCACTTTCTGGTTCCTCTTAAAGGGGCGGGAGGCAAAAAACAAAAAGAAAAAGAAGCGAGGAGAGCCCACCTCCCAAGAGCAGGTACAAGAAAAGTGCGCTGGGTTGTGCTTAGGTGGGCGGGGTCGCACTTAATTGTCTGCAAACTCCGGAGCTGGTGGGGAAACATTTTTAAGCTCCGGAGCTTGCAGCCATTTGCGACGGAGTTTAGGGGTTGTGTATAAACGCCCTATGTGAACCCATAGATTCATATAAAAGTTGTGGTCCCAAACACCTGGAGTGCTGAAGGTCTGTCAGCACTACTATAGACCAACAGATCTCTTCATTTAAATTCTGTTCAATTTCTCATTTTCCCACCTGGAAGTGTGCCTCTCCCTGTCCCCACATCAGTTTCTGATTTTTTTAAAAAAAAACTGCACTGCACACATTTCATGTAATGAAAAACATTGCGTGCAATTTGACCTAATTCTGCAGTTTTCACTAACACAATGCATCTTGTTTTTATTCACATTCCAGACTCATTGTTGTTGTTGTTGTTGTTATTGATGTTGTTGTTGTTGCTGCTGCTGTTCTTCTTCTTCTTCTTCTTCTTCTTCTTCTTCTTCTTCTTCTTCTTCTTGTTTCAACTCTGGGTGCATGTACTTCTTTTTTGAAAACCTGGGGACTCGCCTTACAAAATTTGGAGAAAGTATGACTGCAGGCATTTTGGCCCAAGAAATGCAGGTACCCTGATGCTGAGCTGCAAAGTCTCTATCTTTGAGCACCCCCTCCATCCATGCACAATACCTCTAGAAGAAGCAGGGCAGTGTTTCAATCTCTCAAGAAAAGAAGTCCAGTTGCCATGATTCATCTTCCAGATAACCTCACCTGGGTGAATGAGAATCTTCACCGACATACCTCTACAGATGTGATAACATATAGAAAGTGCAAATGCATGTTTGTGTGTGTGTGTTCATGTGAACACCAAAAAAGGAAGGAAGGAAGGAAGGAAGGAAGGAAGGAAGGAAGGAAGGAAGGAAGGAAGGAAGGAAGGAAGGAGAGGAGAGGAGAGGAGAGGAGAGGAGAGGAGAGGAGAGGAGAGGAGAGGGAGGAAAGAGAACCCACCAGAAATGTTTTTCAGAAGTCCAACTGATCCTCATTTTAAAATGGTGTGTGCAATGCCCATTTAGTTTTGAAATGCCACCGGTCTAAATCAAAGCAGAAATGAAACAAGTTAAGAGCACTATGCTTATTAGCTCTTCATAGTCAAATAATCTGAGACACAGTGTGGTGAGATGCAGATCAGTTTAACAGCCGCAGCGACTCTTCTAAAAGCGGCGGTGTTGCACAGACTGGGCCATGGCAGGGTGACTCAGAACAGGGCCATGTGTTAGTAAAGGCTTTGTTCCACAGACATGAGGCAGATGTTGAAATTCTGTCCTGCAGGTGCTCCGTGATTTAATTTCATGCCACATTACAACAATTGGTGCTGCAAAGCCCTCGCTCTGTTTGACCGTCGAGGTGGTGCATTACAGCTTGTACTATC
This sequence comes from Phrynocephalus forsythii, assembly GCA_029282475.1. Taxonomy (NCBI): domain Eukaryota; kingdom Metazoa; phylum Chordata; class Lepidosauria; order Squamata; family Agamidae; genus Phrynocephalus; species Phrynocephalus forsythii. The sequence continues at coordinate 121,757,233 of JAPFRF010000005.1, read as the reverse complement.
ATGGCCAGTAGGCTTGAGAGAACTCCAGGCTTTTGCTCATTATAAACCTGATTAAGCAGCAGTCTGGGGAGTGCAGTCTAGTTCCATGTGTCCAGTTCCCATCTTTAATGAGAGCTTCCCTTAATTTTTCTGCAAATCAAATCCACCCCTTGTACTCTGGGGATGTTTTCTTTCTCATTTACTCGTTCTTAAAGAAGTGGAGAGGTTCATTTCGGGATCCAGTTGATGTTGGATTTTTTTACAACCTCGAATGCTGCCTTCTAATAAGTCTGGCTGGGAGGCGCCTTTATTGGGTGCAGTGGCTGTCAATCTATCCAATACTGACCAATAGTTCCCTCCCACCTCAGAACTCAAAGAGAGCCTCACCTCTCTCCAGAGCTTTTCCCCTTCTCTTCATCCTCTTAGATGCAATAAGTTGGCTGGAAGCAGTCATGTTTGTCAGTTTGGTTTTTTGAACTGTTCAGGTGTAAATAATAAAACCCTAAAATGAATTATTTCTCCTACTAATGTCTTAGGGCCTTTTCACACGACCCCTAAACTCCGCGGCAAATGGCTCCCAGCTCCGGAGCTTAAAATTATTTCCCCACCAGCTCCGGAGTTTACAGATAATTAAGTGCGACCACGCCCACCTAAGCGCATCCCAGTGCACTTTTCAGGTACCTGCTCTCCGGATGTGAAAATTCCTGATGCGGATATAACAGTAGTGACTGCCGGGCTCTCCTTGCTTCTGTTTGTTCTTTTTTTGCCCCCCGCCCCTTTAAGAGATCTGAATGCAGTGCCGGGAGCAAAGCGAGATGGCAGAACGGAGGTGAGCGGCATTATTTTCTTCCTTTTTCTCCCTCCCCTCACGCAGCCAGCAGCCAGGAGTGCGGAGGGGGTGGGAACGCAGGAACAGTGACAAACCCCTAAGGAACAGCGACAAACCCCTAAGATCTCTGGTATGAATTTAAGTGGCCAGCGGATCTTAGGGGTCATGTGAAAAGGCCCTTAGTGTGTCTAAAATGTGTGCTGCTTATGAGTAGTAGATACACCCTTATATACCACCCCATAGCACTTAAAGCATTCTATACAGGCTGCACAATGCCCCCAACCCAGGTACTCAGTTTGCCAACCCTAGAAGAATCCGTCCTTTGGGATTGAACTCTAGTCATGAGCATTTTTAAGCACTGCACCATGAGTAAAAATAGAAATCCTTCCACTTTTCCCCAATGCTTCTTCCATTTAGTTTTCCTTCCCAAACACAGAGAAAAATCCATTAAGATGGCATGTGCAGTATCTTTTGATTCATAGCCTTAGGAACTCTCCCTCTGGAAACACCCAAAGACAATGGCTATACTCCCTTTCTATAAGTTTGCGCACACAATATATATGTACATCGGAAGGGAGGGGCTGAAGAAGAGGGACTCCCACCTAAGGCTTTTTAGCTGACCTCAGCTCCTGGCAGCCACAACATCACCCAGCAAACACTCCTGCTGCTGCTGCTACTGGACTAGGCCTGGAGGAGTTGCCTTTGCTCTTCGACTGCTCCTTCTCCTGCTACTCTGGTGTCGGTGAGAGAGACACCTGGAGGAGCAGAGCCGGACAACATCGGAAGGGAGGGGCTGAAGAAGAGGGACTCCCACCTAAGGCTTTTTAGCTGAATTGTTAGGTGCATCTGTTTTTTTTGTTTTTGTTTGCCATTAGGTGTTGGTGGTAGGGTCGCACAATGGAACTGAGAGAACAGGAAGGGGGGAGGGCAATGGAGGGGGCAGCCATTGAAATTGTGCTGGGTAGGGGAAGGTATGGTGGTAGGAGTGGAACATGCCTGCGTAGGAGAAGAGGGGTTAGATATCTTACATCTATCCCCTCTTCTGGTCCCACTTCTAGCCAGAAGGAATCAGGTGACCATGTCAGCGAGCCCACGAGCCACACGGTGCTGTTGTTAAATGCCAGGTCAGTACAAAATAAGACCGCCCTCATCCAGGATGTTATTTTGGATGAGGGTGCTGACCTGGCATGTATTACTGAGACCTGGGTGGGAGAGGAGGGTGGAGTCCCCCTTTCCCAGCTATGCCCACCTGGGTACTCAGTCCAGCACCAGTGTCGCCCGGTGGGCCAGGGAGGTGGAGTTGCTATAGTCTACAGGAGTTCCATCTCCTTGACCAGGCTTCCTGTCTCCTTGGGAAAAGGTCTGGAGGGCCTGTATTGTGTGTTGGGCTCACGAGACAGATTAGGGATTCTGTTGGTGTACCGCCCACCCTGCTGCGTACCAACAGTCTCTGCCTGAGCTGACAGAGGTGGTCTCAGACCTGGTGTTGAGGACCCCCAGACTGTTGGTACTGGGGGACCTCAACATCCATGCCAAGGCTACCTTAACTGGAGCAGCTCAGGACTTTATGGCCACCATGACAACCATGGGGCTGTCTCAACATGTCATGGGCCCAACACACCAGAAGGGCCACACTCTGGACCTAGTTTTCTCAACGGGACTGGGGGATGGTGGTTTGGATGTGGAGGGGTTGGCTTTGACTCCATTGTCATGGTCAGACCACTTCCTGGTCAAGTTTAGGTTATTAGCTACTCCAACCCTCTGCAAGGGTGGGGGATCCATTAAGTTGATCTGCCCTCAGAGACTAATGGATCCAGATGGTTTCCTGAAAGCTCTGGGGGATTATCCAGCTGACATGATCGGTGCTCCTGTCGAAGCTCAGGTCGCCTTATGGAACAGGGAGATGACCCGGGCAGTTGACATGATCGCACCTAAGCGCCCTCTCCCCCTACGCAGAGCCCAGACAGCTCCTTGGTATACATCTGAGTTGTGGGCAATGAAGTGGGAGGAGAGACAGCTGGAGCGCAAGTGGATAAAATATCGCAGTGAGTCCGATCAAACACGGCTTAGAGCCCACTATCGGGCCTATTCCGTGGCTATACGGTTGGCGAAAAGGCAGTATTTCACCAACCGTATTGCTTCCTCAGAGTGCCGTCCAGCGGAGCTGTTTCGGGTGAACTTCTTCAGCCAGGAGATAGGGTGGAGGCCCAGGACCATTCGGTGGCACGCTGTGATGAGTTTGCTGTTCACTTTGAGGGAAAAATTGCTCAGATTCGCAGTGAACTGGACTCCACTATTGCTACAGTATCAAGGGATGTGTCCAGTGCACCGTGCTTAGGTCCAGTGTTATTGGATGAGTTTCAATTGTTGAGACCTGAGGATGTGGACAGGGTGCTTGGATCTGTCCATTCCACCACCACACTGCTCGACCCTTGCCCTTCTTGGCTAATTGAAAGATCTGCCAGGGGGGTTCGCACCTGGGTCCAGGAAGCTGTAAATGCCTCCTTAAGAGAGGGAGTGGTCCCTGCTGCCTTAAAAGAGGCAGTAATTAGACCACTCCTAAAAAAACCTAACCTGGACCCAGGACTGGTGGTTAACTACCGTCCAGTAGCGAACCTCCCTTATTTGGGCAAGGTGTTGGAGCGGGTGGTGGCCGAACAGCTCCAGGTGCTGCTGGATGAAACGGATTTTCTGGATCCATTTCAATCTGGTTTCAGGCCGGGTTTTGGAACAGAGACTGCCTTGGTTGCTCTGTATGATGACCTTTGCCGGGAGAGAGACAGGGGGAGTGCAACCCTGTTGATACTCCTGGACCTCTCAGCGGCTTTTGACACCATCGACCATGGTGTCCTTCTGGATAGGCTGGCCAGGTTGGGAGTTGGAGGCATCGCTTTGCGGTGGTTCCAATCCTTCCTGGCTGACCATGTCCAGAAGGTGGTGCTGGGGGATAGTAGCTCTGCCCCATGGCATTTACGTCATGGGGTTCCACAGGGCTCAATATTATCCCCCATGCTGTTTAACATCTACATGGAACCGCTGGGAGAGGTCATCAGGAGGTTTGGGCTGAGGAGTCAGCAATATGCTGATGATACTCAGCTCTCCCTCTCATTCTCCACCAATCCAGGTGAGGCGGTTTCTGTTCTGAACTCGTGTCTGGACCAGATAATGGACTGGATGAGGGTTAATAAATTGAAACTCAATCCAGACAAGACGGAAGTGCTGTTAGTGGGTGCCTCATCAGACAGGCTAGAGGGCCACTTCCCTGTCTTGGACGGGGTTGCACTCCCCCTAAGGGACAGGGTCCGTAGCTTGGGGGTGCTCCTGGACCCCGGTCTAACTCTGGAAGCCCAGGTGGACTCTGTGGCCAGGGGTGCCTTTCTCCAGCTGCGGAATATATACCAGCTGCGCCCCTACCTAGATGAACAGAACCTTATGACAGTTACGCATGCACTGGTAACATCCCGTATTGATTACTGTAATGCACTTTACGTGGAGCTGCCTTTGAAGACGGTTCGGCGATTGCAACTGGTTCAGAATCATGCTGCACGGTTGGTGAGTGGTAGGGCCACCAAGGAACACATAACGCCGATTCTGTATAACCTTCACTGGTTACCAGTTGCTGCCCGAGCCCAATTCAAAGTGCTTGTTTTGACATATAAAGCCCTAAACGGCTTAGGACCTAGATACCTGAAGGACCGCCTCCTTCCATATGAACCTACCCAGCAATTAAGATCTAGTCAGGGAGCCCTCCTGAAAGAACCATCCCTTAAGGAGGTGAAGGGGATGGCTTGCAGGAATAGGGCTTTTTCAGCAACTGCCCCCAGACTTTGGAATGCCCTCCCAAATGAGACTCGCCAGGCACCGACGTTGATAACATTTCGGCGCCAGGTAAAAACCTTCCTATTTCAAAAGTTTTTTAACTAATGATTGTGGGTCCTGATGGCAATTTTAGTGGTGTGTTTTTAATATATTGTATTTATTGCATTTACATGTTTTATTGTTCTAATTTTATTGTATCTTGATGTTTTAATTGTTCATTCTGATTGTGAGCCGCCCAGAGACCTTTGGGTAGTGGGCGGCATACAAGCTAAATAAATAAATAAATAAATAAATAAATAAATAAATAAATAAATAAATAAATAAATAAATAATCTTCTTATGTCTATATTCCATTTATATGTTAGCTGTGCTTCATCTACTTGTAGACTGCCTTAAACCCCATTCTTGGGAGATAGAGAGGACATAAATCAAACAAATGCATAAATAATACATGTAAAGAGAAGACAAAAAACTTTCCCATATGAGATGCATTAAAATGATCTGTTCCACTATTACATCTATGCTTATGCTTTCAAGGCCATTCCATATGTATAAAATTCTGGTAGCTTTTCTGGGTGAGATGGATAAGTTCACATCTCTCTTTTTGACTGCAGTTCACAGAGTAACGGTCCGGCCATGGTGGCTGGGGGATTCTGGTTGTTGTAGTCCAAAATTAGAACGAGCCCCAGGCCCTGATTAACCAAGAGCTTCCCATACAGAGGAACGCACAGTCTCTCTTGTGCAGGAGGGAACAGACTTAAGAATCTTAATGGAACCGGCAAGGCTATGCTGAATAAAAAAAATGTGTCACCTTGACATCCCATCCAATCCATTACCCATCATTCCCTCTAATGGCAAGCTTGAGTGCTGAGTGCCAAGAGAAATGGAGACCAGTAAGGAACAAAGCGGTGGGGGCATCAGTGGGAGGATCCAAGAGACACCAACCCAAATTTTAAAATAAAGGCAAACCCTGTTCATCCAGAAAACATACTAAAGAGGGCTAAGGAAACCATGAAATTTGGTTGGTCGGGGGAGGGGGGAAGAGTTGAAAAATTGGAGCGGATATGACATGTCCTCCTTGAATTTATTTCACTTCCTGGCATCCAAGCTGTCAGGATTCTTGAATCTGAATGAGAACAATGGAAGTCGATGTCTCTGAATTCATGTATGGTAGGTGGTAAATCGACACAGGGTTTTAATCTGAATTCCAAGGTGTTGAATCCAGTCTGCTCAACAGACTCAGCATGGTGGTGGTGGTGGTGGTGGTGGTGGTGGTGGTGGTGGTGGTGGTGGTGGTGTGTGTGTGTGTGTGTGTGTGTGTGTGTGTGTGTGTGTGTGTGTGTGTGTGTGTGTGTGTGTCATTACAGTTGTGACCGACTCTCTGTGACCCCATGTCCATGGAGTTTTTTTGGCAGGAACACTGGAGTGGTTTGCCAGTTCCTACTCTAGGCACCTACAGCACCTGGCATTCCCTAGTGGTCACCCATCCAAGTACTAACCAGGGCTAATCCTGCTTAGCTTCTGAAATCAGGCGAGATCGGAGGTTCTTATGGCATCTATTCACTCTCGGCAATGGGGCTTACAAGCCATCAAGTTATGTCCAAATTATGGTGATATTCAATCAATTTTATCATTCAATTTTATTCCACAGCCAAAGGCCCGATAAAATACAGTATAAAATCATAAATTAAGAGAGGCTTAAAATTAGTTAAGCGCAAGAATTCTCTTTCGTGTTTTCTGGGCAGAGAAAAGGAATTTAGCCAGAAGTTCTGTAGTGGATTATTTGTCTCTTGTAGAAGATATCTTGTATACCAATCTAAGGATCCGTCTGGGAAACCTCTATTTTCAGGGTGAAGGAGCCTGGTATGATCTAAGGTGACACTGTACTTTTGAAGTATGTGAGATGTTCATCAAACGTTTTATGAGTTTCCAGGTCTGAGCAAGGAGTTGAACCTACATCTCCTATGTCCTAGTCTGACACTATCCAGTATGCTACACTGGGTCCCATCTTGCATACTTCCCATAAAGTTACGAACATAAGAACAACCTTGCTGGAACAGGCCACAGCCGATCCAGTCCAGCATTCTGTCTCACACAGAGGCTCACCATTGGCTTCAGGTTATTCCCAAACAGATGTCTTCACCTGCTTATGATTTCCTGCAAATGGCATTGATAGATATCCTGCCTATCTCTCTGACCTGGAGGTTGTCCTTAGGCATCCATAATGATAGCCATTGATACCCTTGTTCTCCATGAACTTGTCCAATTCTTTCTTAAAGCTGTCAAAGCTGACAGGTGGTCACCACTTCTTCTAGCAGGGAGTTCGACAGACCAGTGATCCTCTGGGTGAAAAAGTACTTCCTCTTATTTGTTTGAGATCTAGCACCCAAAAGTTTCATGCAGTGCCCCCTAGTTCTAGTGTTGTGAGATAGGGAAAACAGCTTTTCCTTATCGACTTTGTCCACACTGTGTATGATTTTATAAACTTCAATCAGGTCACCTCTTAGGCACTGTTGTTCAAGAGTGAAGAGGCCTGGCCTTGGCAGCCTCGGTATGGAAGTTGTTCCAGTCCGCTAATCATTCTCGCTGCCCTCCTCTGCATAATATCCTTCTGGAGGTATGGTCACCAGAACTGTACACAATACTCCAGATGGGGTCTCACCAAAGATTTATAAAGAGGCAAAATGACACTTGTTGACTTATTTTCTATAGTCTTCCTAATGATCCCTAGCATTAAGTTTGCTTTCTTCACTGCTGAGGCACACTGGGTTGACACTTTCATTGAGCTGTCCAAGTTCAAAGCTATGCCTTAGAAAATAGATTTGAACCACCGTCCTTGATCTGAAGGAGGTTCCTGCTTGGACCTGTCTGCTTTGATTGGCAGGCAGAAATCCTTTGCAGCTCTTCTGCCTTAAATCTGAACGGACTCCTCTTGCTTAGCATAGTGGATCATATTAGAGCGAACTCTTTGAATCAATAGGGATTTGGTAAGCCAAATTCTCCAGAAGTTCTCATTAGAGATGGGCACGAATAAAAAAAAATGGTGTTTCATTTGTCGTTTGTCCATGAGAGGTCCGTTTCGTTTCGTTTCCGTTTTTCATGAATTTTTTTGGAAAAATTTCATTTTCGTTTTTTGTTTTTTCATTTTTTGTTTCTATCCGCTTTTTGCGCATTTTTAAAGCATTTCCGTGTGTGGGCATCCCCCAACGCCCCAGACCAGAGGGAAAACACTAAAAAAAGTTGATGCTGGCAGAGACACAGTATAGACTAGTTTCACAGGGAGGCTGCAAAGGCAGCGGTGGGCGTTGCCCAGGGTGCAAGGCAGCCGCAGAGTGACTGCACTGTGGGGCAGGGGAGGGTACTCACCGAGAGGTACGCACACACACACACACAGGAGGCTGCAGGACTGAAGCTAGAGTCGCAGAGACAGCAATCCCACCCTAACTCCCACCGGAGACTGCAAGGAGGATGGGGGCTGCCAGAGCATTTTATGCCCTCTGTGGCTGCCAGACCTGCCCAGTCTGCAACCTGGGCATGTTATTGGTTGAAGTTGTCCAAGAATTTACACGATCCCATCACATGGCTTGCCTCCATGTTGTGGCTGGAGTGGCGACATCCATTTTGTCATCCTTAAAGGGAAAAGAAAAATACATCGCAATGGGAGAAGACAAAAACAAATGTTTTAAGGACCCCTACCCCCTGGTAGGTAAAAATTTCAAATAATTATCGCATTATTGCTGCATTTTAATGGATGTCCAGGTCGATGTCCCCTAACTCCCCTTAAAGGAAAAAATACAGTGATCTGAGAAAAGACATAAATGCACATTTTAAGGACCCCAACACCCCCTCCCTGATAGGTATTATCAGACAGTATAAATAATTATTGCTGCGTTTTTATGGATGTCCAGGGCGTTTTTTGAACATTTAAAACAGCTCATTTCATTGCAAGCCTCCAGTAACAAAAACAAAATGTAATGAACACAATTTTTGTGGTTCTGTTTGTTTCGTTTCATTTTCATCACAATTTTTGTTAGTCATTTCGTTACATAACGGAACGAATAACAAATAACGGAAATGAAAAAATGTTTGTTTCGTGCCCATCTCTAGTTCTCATCAATTCAAATGGGCCTTCTCTAACTTAGTTTTGCATGAGGAAGTTATAGAAGAGTTCCATTTGATTCTATGGAGCCTACATGGAAATTGACTTCCTAATTAATTTAATGCACCTACTCTAATAAGTCCACTACTTTGATAATCAGCAGAATTTGGGTGAGTCTTTTATTAGAGGGAAAACCTGGGGCCCAGCTTGTGCTCCAGGGGGACCTACTACTTGTCCTTCTACTGCCATTTTGTGTCACTGTGTGTGTTTATGTTAGTGATGGAAACATCTGATCAGTTCCTCACTCACATTGATTCAGGTATCCTCTTGACACGACAAGACAATTTATTGAAAAATGCCAAAGTTCCATGAGAATGGATAAAAGGCGCCTGAGGGGGATATGATTGAGATGTACAAAATAATGCAGAGCATGAGTAAAGTGGATAGAGAGACGCTCTTCTCCCTCTCACAAAAATACCAGAACTAGGGGACATATACTCAAACTGAGGGCTGGGAGAGTAAGAGCAGACAAAAGAAAATATTTTTTCACCCAGTGCATTGTTAGTCTGTCAAACTCCCTGTCACAGGATGTGGTGATGGCATCTGGCCTGGATGCCTTCAAAAGGGGATTGGACAGGTTCCTGGAGGAAAAGTCAATCACAGGTTACAAACCATGATGGAATAATCTCCAGGCTTAAAACCAAGGTACTTCAAGGGCCAGATGCAGGGGGGTGCTATCAGAAGACAGATATCTAGTCTTGTGCGCTCCCAGATGCATTTGGTGGGGCCACTGTGAGATACAGGAAGCTGGACTAGATGGGCCTTTGGCCTGATCCAGCATGGTTCTTCTTATGTTTTTATGTTCGTACATGAGATGTCATACATGAGAAGACCAGTGGTTTGAAAGAGGAGTCAGGGAAGCCATTTATGTGAGCATTGAAACCCCATCCCTCAGCAGAGGTGGGGGCCTCAGGCATAGTCTATCTCCTACTTAACAAGGTGTGCTTTCAACAGTACCCAAACAAATCAAAAAAGCCTTCACCACCAAGGCCTTAGCTAACGGCCCATTCTTTATAGGTTTCAGCACCTTAGGCTATGTATACTATTGTCTACCTAACAAGCCTTTTCAGGCCATTGTTCCTCTTATGAGCCTATTTCAGACCAGGATGACAAGAGGTCAAAGTTGACTATAAGATGGAGGACTCACACTAGCTTTATTCAGACTGACGAAGCTGTTTGGGTGAGCAGCGAAATGGTTCTATCTCTCAAGAAAAAGAAGTCCAGTAGCCATGACTCAACTTCCAGATCAAGCCTAAGAGTGAAACGAGGTTTGTGCTTTCCCTAAACAATTCATATAAGCCACCTCTGCATACAGGGAATATATTTTCCTTTGTCAAAGCAGGCGGGCAGCAAGGGCAGGACTGATGGAGGATGTAAATAACTCATCCTAGTCTCCAAAAATACAGGGAAAATGGAGGAGCAGCTACTGTGGGCAAGAGTGATGAGGATACGTGATGATGGTAAAGGAAAGGCACCGATTCTGCTGCAGTTTCCTCCTCTTAATTTTGGTATACTTCTGATCCTGATCCCTTTATATATTTATATAAAAAATAGATCTGCTTAGAATAAATTCCTTTCAGAAATGTCAAGAACCTAAACAGTGAGGAAAGAGAGACACAAACATTCTCCCTCTTTCCATCTGCGGTATTCTTGTTCCTAGGAGTTTGTTCTTCGAAAGCTGTCACTTCTCTAACTAGAAAAGAAAATGCACCCCCCTCAATCCATTTCAGCAAAACATCATTTCCTGTGGTTCCTGCTGCAAAATTATAAAGGGGAATTGCAAAGAGAGAAACATATCTCAGTGGCGCAAGAGAAAACTGCAAAGCCCGATTGTGTATTTGGCACCGGGGAAGGAGCTAATGGGATGTAGGGAGGTGGGGGGAGGTGCTGGTGGGGAGAGATGGTGCAACCTGGATTCGTACATAAAAATGCCTGCCATATTTTTTACTGCAGTAGCTGGCATTGTCAAAACAGCGTCAATTTAGGAGGGTTGTGCCATTATTTTTCCCCTAATCTTACACAGATAGGAGTTGGGGTAGGTAGCTGCAAACTATGCATAGCTGAAGAGCCGAGAGCCTGCAGGAAAGCTCTTTGCTTTGGGATTTTAGAGGCTCCTGTCCAGCTGTGACGCTGATGAATACCAGCAATGACTTAATAATGCTCAATGCCTGGCTGAGTTAACAGCAGTATTGCAGGTAATGTGATTAATATGGCGATGTACCGGGAAGCACGATGCTTTCAAATATTGCTGGCCGCGCACCAAACGAGAAGCAAAAGTGACACCTAAGGGTGAGGAATGAACATATCTCAGATCTACCTGCTTTTAGCTGCCATGGTTTCCTACACAAACACTCACAGCAGACACCCAAAGAATCCTGAGCGTTGTGGTTTGGTAAGCCATTTCATGAGAGCTGCCTAGATGCCCCAAGCACATCCAATCTCGCCTGATCTTGGAAGCTAAGCAGGCTCAGCCCTGGTTAGTACTTGGATGGGAGACCACCAGGGAATAGGTGCTGTGGGCACCTGGAGTAGGAACTGGCAAACCACTCCAGTATTGGTGCCAAGAAAATTCCATGGACATGGGGTCACAAAGAGTCGGTCACGACTATAACAACACAACACACTCACACGCAAACCATTTCATTGTTTGAGATTAATAGGGACTCCACCAGTACTAAGGGAGCTCCAGTTTACAGGTTCATTCTTTGATGCCAGCTGTTGCCTTTAACTTCTGATCTTCGTTTTATGGTCTTTGTCCTTCAGGTCCTTCTCCCCCTCTAGTTCTTTGGTCTCAAGCAATTTGACAGCTGGCGTCTGCTCAGATTTGTCAGTACATTGCAGCTAAAAACCCTAAAAGCCTTTACCTTGTATCATTTTGGAATGCAAGCTTTGGCCGTTACAGTAATGCTAGAATTTTGCCATGTGTGCGTGAAGTATGATTATTTTGTCTGAGATGTGTTTCTATGGTTTCGTTCTATGCTCGGTCTCTGATCGTGGCCACAGGAATAAATAATACACATAAGGAATGGGAATCGTCCATCAGTAGACATGCACTCCATGAGGTGTAGCGGACAGAGTGACAGACTAGAACTCAAGAGATCTGGGTTCTAATCCCAGATCAGCCATGGTAACTTTCTAGGGGGTTGGGAAGGAACTGGTAGGAACATTCCTTAAATACCTCACTTAACTCAAAAGCCCTAGGGATGTTGGAAGACCACTCTGACTTGATGGCACATAATGCAATCTGTGAATGAAAGATAAGTCTCTAGCAAGGACAGACAAAAGAGGGCCACCCAGATGTTGCTGAACCTGTGACTCCAGAGTGCCTTACTGTGGACTGCACTGGCTGGCTATCCAACATCTGGAGAGCTTCATGTAGTCCATCCGTAGGCTGCAGTGCAGATATGTCCTCAGAGACAAAAACAGCTGGAAAGAGGGCTCCTCATCCCCACAGTTTTGGTCTCATGAGGTTATGAAAAGGAACCATGAAGCTACAAGCAGCTCAAAAGGAAAGCTCTGTTTCAAAGTTGTTAAAATAACAGCCAAATTTGTGGGGGGGAAAGTCATTAATATTCATAAAAGCAATAAGAATGTCTAATATACAGCATTACGATAGCAATAATAATAATGTCTAACGCATAGCAAATGGAGCAGGCATAATGTGACTATCATAAAGGGCAATAATACATGACATATAAAAGCTAATTGTGTTAACTAATCAAAGCATCATTGCTTGCAAATGGAACATCAAAGCATTTGTGTTGAACATTGTCCTAGCATCCTCCCCAATCCAGCCAATGTAAAGATTCTGAATTTTCAGCTGCAAAAGAGACGCAGCCGGAGGACCAGCTGAATCGCAGCCACTTGAGTGGCGAAGTCAGGATACAAGGGGGCGGGAGGGGGAGAGTCCAAAAAGTGCTTTGGAAGATCTCTAGGCAAAAAAAAAAAAATCTAAAATAATCTACCAAAAAAAAAAAGAGAGGTGGGACACAACTCAAGACATAAAACACTAAACCCTGGGCAGAAGATTTCTCAGTGCAGATGGGCACGAACCAAACCACAGACTGGAAAAAATCATAACACTGGTCTGGTTTGTGGTTTGGTTGTGGTTCCGTTTGCCCTACCTGGCCCTGCCGACTCCACCACTACTGTGTTCAGAGATAGCTACCCATCATCCCTTCCAGACCCAACAGGATCAAGCACCCACCTGCACCCCACCCATGGGCACAAACTGAAAACCAAACCACAAATCAGTGGGGCTTTCTGACTGGTTCGTGGTGGCTTGTGACGAACCACAAATCATCACAAGCCACCATTGTTTTTAGGTTCATTACGACCATCTCTTTTTTTATCAGTAGAGCTAAGAGGGGGAAGTACAAAAAAGTTAAAAAAAAAAACTCAACAGCTAGCTGATGTGAGTTTTTCGGGCTGTTTGGCCATGTTCTTGAAGTTTTTCTTCCTGAAGTTTCACCAGGTACTGTGGCCGGCATTCTCAGAGGGCAAGGTGCTCAGGGAACTAGGAGTACTCTCTGTCCTCTGGGATATAGAGTGAGTGAGGGCTCTATCCCATGTCCCTTTAAATGCAGCTTGCATTTTTAGATAAAGTGTGTCCACAAATGTTGTCCCCACGGCCACTGGGCTTTTTGGAAAAAATAAAAAAGAAAACCCGGTAACGCCCCCCTTAAGCGAGGTTTCCAAGACCTACCGGAGAGGTAGGGAATCATGGGACCGCATAAATGATCCGGGTTTTCTTTCTTTTTTTTCCCTCATAGCACCGACTGGCTGTTCCTGGGGCCAGTCGGTGCTGTTTGTTTTTTTTCAACTTCCCCCAACCCCTAGCACCATTCAGCTGGTCCTCCGGCTAGTCTGGCGCTTTTTTGAAAAAAAAAATAATTCCCCCCCCCACCCTCCTAGCGCCAGCCAGCTGGCTGATCGGCACTGTTTTTCTTTTCTGCTTTAACTTACCACCACCACTAGCGCCAGTCAGCTGGTCCTCTGGCTGGTCTGGCACTGTTTTTTTTTTCTTTTTCTTTTTCTTTCCCCTGCCCAGTGCTGCTCAGCTAGGCCCCCCCCCCTTTTTTTTTTAAATCTTTGGATATGGGAACTGCTATCCCACATTTTCAGTCATGTGACGGGAGGAAGAGGAAAACCTGGACCTTCAGAAGATCTTCCCCAGGTGAGACAGCAGCCAGTGACTGTGGGGTTTCAAAGTTATGGGGAAGAGGAAACTTGTCATATGCAGGAGAATAGGTGTTACTCATATCGTGATGGAGGGATTAAGAAGTTTCACTGCAATCAGGGGTGGCAGTGATCCTTCTCTGTAGTCGATGGGGTTGTTAGTTGTTCTATTGCGTGAACTGATCACTGGTGCTTATGGCTGGGTGCGAATAATTGAACGTTGATCTTTTGCAGGATGTAGTTTTCAGTACTTGAAAGTGGGCTTTGTTGATTTTTAGACTTTCTTTTTTTGTTGTTGAAACCACGCAATACAATGATCACAAACACTGGAGCAGAGCAAGATAACCAAAAAACCCAACAACCCCATTCTTGTGACAGTCTTTGACCTCAATCAAAAATATTTTGAAGCCCATTTTGATTGATTGATTGATGATGATGACGATGACAATGACAATGACAATGCAAACAACAACAACAACAACAACAACAACAACAACAACAACAACATTTCTGTGTCACTCCTTCTGGGGTGTGCTATGGGACAGAACAGTTGTGCATGGGTATGGAAGCTGGCTCTTCTGTCAGGAGGCACGAGATGTGTGTGAAACTCCTGACCACTGGCTCTGCAGCTGAGCACCCAACTCACAGAGCTAACAAGGTAGCTTAAATAGACCACAAATATCAGCAGCCTGGCCTTGGGTGGACGCTGGATGCCCTGCAAGACACCATAGGAATATAACATTGGTTGTGCGGGAATAACCCAAATTAATAAAAGGAAGGGAGGGAGAAATAAAGGTGGCATGTCCGTGGACACAGTTCATTTATCAGTTATTTCATAATCCGAAAGCTCAAATTCTCCTCCCCTTACTATTTTGTAATGGAAGGCTTTTCATTAAAGTCAATGCAATGGTGTCTTAATCCCAAACATTATTCCCTGCCAAAGGAAAATGAGGCAGTTCCTAACTGGAAGTTGAGTCATGGCTACTGGACTTCTTTTTTGAGAGATAGAAACGTTTCGCTGTTCATCCAAACAGCTTCATCGGTCTTTCCCATAGGAATGCATTGAAAATGGAGTAATCCCATGTTTATGTTGTATGGATTCTCCCCATAGGCAATTATGTTAAGCAAATTTCCCCTATCTCTGGAATTTTTATGTTGTACAGATTGTATGTAATACAAACTGTTTGTTATACAAGGGTCCACTGTATATCCATTTTCTTGCCGATTCCCCCAAATTTCAGGAGCATATTTTTTCATCTTCTCCTAACAAATAGTCAAAATCTAGTAAGGGGGAAACCCCAGCACATCATTAACATTACAAAAAAAGGAAACTAATTGCACACTGTTGAATTTCCTTTTCAATCCTTGGTGCTCTTCAGAAGAGGGTAATTCCCACTCGATTTATCTTAACCCCTTGCTTTCCAACAAATGCTAGTTTTCCCGAAGGACAATGTCATTTGTGCTTTCTAGAAGAAATTAACGCTGGAAGGTCAGCCAAGCTTGGGAGGAGGGGAGGAGGCCCCTTGTACAAGAAACAGCCACCGCCACTTTGCTATCAATAAGCCACATCAGAACTTCATAATCACCATCTTTAATTAAACAAGGCAAGGGCCTATGCATTAATAATGAGGCCCAGCACTTCAGCATGTCAGGCTAAATACAGTTTTAAATTAATAATGGGTGACTGCGGCATTTGCAAGAAAATGGAATCTTATTAACAACTTAATAAAGTCCTTTATTTGCCCAAGTCCTAGTGTCTGGGAAGTGGAAGGATGAAAAAGTGCTGGCAGGCGAAGGCGGCAACAGGGATGCAGGCTGGCATATGGATTTCTCCACTTAAGATCCCTCCAGGATGCTCCTCGCCTGGAACCAGTAAAAAGAAGATGAGCTGACTAACTGTTAAGGGAAGTACCCCAGGATTCATGACCATCAGATGTGGTGATGGGTGGCCACCAAAACAGTTTAGCCAGATTTGCGGACAATCAAGTTCTCAGTGCCGGCTAGTTCTATAGCTTTGAAATGATTCACTACCAACTAGAGATGGGTGTTTCATTTCGGAAGGGGACTGGTTCTGAAACAAAACTTGCCAGCACAGCTGGTGTTCGGAACCCAGTCCCACCTCCGGAACAAAATCAACCAGTGTCTTACCTTGCTGTAGCTCACGCTGGGCAAAATTCCAACCAGGAAGCAGCCTCTGATGCATCATCTTTCCCTCTCTCTCTCCCTGGCACTGGCCAATCAGGAGCTGTGCAAGGACATGCATCATCCCGCCTCCTTGTCTGATTGGCCAGCACCAGGGAGAGGGAAAGATGATGCCTCAGAGGCTGCTTCCTGGTTGGATTTTCTCCCAGCGTGAACTAGAAACTGTGTGCTTTGTACATTAAAAGCAAATGTGCTGCTTTACCACCCCATAGCATTTAAAGCACTCTCTGTGTGGTTTACAGCATAATTATGCAGGCTACATACCCCCATGACCCAGTGAGCTGGGTACTCAATTTACCAGATGGTAGGAGAGCTATTAAATGGATACAGTCACTGTATCCACTCAGGTCATGAGCAGACTTGGGTGGAGTACTGCAGCTCAACCACTGCACCGCAAGGCTCTTATAACTTCTGTATAGTTATAGTCCAGCCAAGGTGCTTAACCCTATAAGCAACCTGGAAAGCTCCTTTAAAGTCTGGAATAACCCATCTAAGTGCTTATGGCCTTCAGAAAATCTAGGAAAATTACCTGAAAAGTACAAGTCAGTTTACATCAGAGGTTACATCACAGGTTGCAAACCATGATGGAGATGTGTAATCTCCAGGCTTAAAACCGGGATACTTCAAGGGCCAGATGCAGGGAAGTAGTATCAGGAGACAGATATCTAGTCTCGTGTGCTCCCAGATGTTTCTGGTGGGACCACTGGGAGATAGAGGAAGCTGGACTAGATGGGCCTTTGGCCTAATCCAGCATGGCCCATCTTATGTTCTTATGTTCTTAGTCATTGCGGACAATTGTAGTTGTGTTTTCTTTACTGAATTTCTTTACTGCTTTCCCTTAATGACTTTCTCTTTTCTTGAATCCTGTTGCCATTAGGGATGGGCATTTTGTTTTGGAACCAGTAGGTTATGAAACAAACCACACAAGCATGGGTAGTTCTCGGAACCAGCTGATACACATAGATCCAATTGCTTTCCCTTTCTCTGTCTCGCGCAGGGTTAAAATCCAATGAGGAAACAAGCTGTGACATCTTCTTTCCTGCTTCATGCTGCTGGCCAATCAGAGAGGGAGGCGGGGTGATGCCAGTTCTTGCACAGCTCCTGATTGGCCAGCATCACAGTTCTAGCACAGATGACGTCACAGCATGCTTCCTCGTTGGATTTAAAACCTGCACGAGACAGAGAAAGGTAAAGCAATTGGATCTGCGTGTATCGGCCGGTTCCGAGGACTACTTGGGCTCGTGTGGTTCGTTTTTGTAACCTACTGGTTCCACAATGAAATGCCCATCCCTAGTTGCCATGTTGGAGGCTTCTTTGGATAGTCCAGCTAAAACACAAGTTGCATCCTTAGCACTAGAGGAACATCCACCTACTCACCCAGAGGAAACTTTTCCGTGTGGTAAAACCAGAGAAGATTGTGAAGAGCTCCAGAAGGATCTCTCCAAACTGAGGGAATGGGCTATGAAATGGCAAATGCGTTTTAATGTAGCCAAATGTAAAGTAATGCATATTGGGGCAAAAAAATCAAAACTTTATCTATCAATTAATGGGCTCTGAGTTATCCGTGACGGATCAGGAAAGAGATCTTGATGTGTTGGTGGACAGCTCCATGAAGGTGTCTCCCCAATGTGTGGCAGCGGTGAAGAAGGCCAATTCTATGCTAGGGATTATCAAAAAGGGGATTGAAAATAAAACAGCCAACATTATAATGCCATTATACAAAACAATAGTATGGCTGCACTTGGAGTATTGTGTACAATTCTAGTCACTGCATCTCAAGAAAGACATAGTGGAACTGGAAAAGGTGCAGAAGAGAGCGACTAAAATGATTACTGGGCTGGGGCATCTCCCTTATGAGGAAAGGCTAAAACATTTGGGGCTCTTTAGTCTGGAAAAAAGGTGCCTGAGGGGGGATATGATTGAGACATACAAAATAATGCAGGGCATGAGTAAAGTGGATAGAGGGAAGGTCTTCTCCCTCTCACAAAATACCAGAACTAGGGGACATACACTCAAATTGAGGGCTGGGAGAGTAAGAACAGACAAAAGAAAATATTTTTTCACCCAGCGTGTTGTTAGTCTATGGAACTCCCTGCCACAGGATGCAGTGATCTCATCTGGCCTGGATGCCTTCAAAAGGGGACTGGACAGATTCCTGGAGGAAAAGTCCATCACAGGTTACAAACCATGGTGGAGACATGTAATCTCCAGGCTTAAAACCAGGGTACTTCAAGGGCCAGATGCAGGGGAGTGGTATCAGGAGACAGATATCTAGTCTCATGCGCTCCCAAACGCATCTGGTGGGGCCACTGTGAGATACAGGAAGCTGGACTAGATGGGCCTTTGGCCTGAACCAGCATGGCTCTTCTTATGTTCTTATGAGCTATGAGATGTGAGCCTCTAAGTCCTCCCTTCCAGCTGGAGCTGTCTGAGATCTTCACCAGCTGAGCTTTCTCATGAGACCCCTGTGAATGCCTTCCTTTAAATGTCTCTAATGCTGTCTTTGAAGATTCTCCGTCATCCAGGCGAGGTTGCCTGGAAGTTGAATCATCATGGCAGGTGGACTTCCTTTCCTGTGAGATCGAAATGTTTCGCTACTTGTGCAAGCAGCTTCGTCAGCCTGAGGCAACGTAGTTCACATTGTAGTTCACCTTGACTTCACATCACCCTGGTCTGAATAGGCTCAGTAGGTGGACAGTGGCCTGAATAAGCTCATTTGATGTACAAAGGCCTGGGGTGCGTGAAAGTCCCACCTAGGCAACCCTTCCCAACAGCCAGTAAGTATGGATCATTAGCTGTGGTCTCTAATGCTGCTCCTTGAAAATGAGCTTGTGAATAGAAGCTCTCATAGGTAAATCTAATAACACAGTCAATGTTGCTCTGTTACAGATTAATTTTAAACTCTCCGGGGCCACAGGAGGGTGAAAATAAAAGCCCCAGGGTTC
Organism: Phrynocephalus forsythii; assembly: GCA_029282475.1. Lineage (NCBI taxonomy): Eukaryota > Metazoa > Chordata > Lepidosauria > Squamata > Agamidae > Phrynocephalus > Phrynocephalus forsythii. The sequence goes on along the minus strand of JAPFRF010000005.1, from coordinate 121,738,122 downwards.
TTTCTCCACAAGGAGAGAGAAAACACACCATATCTGGCTGCAGATCCAGAGGTTGGTAGTTTGGTTCTCCACTGTCCCTTCTTGATAAGGCTAGAGGGCCCTTTCCAGCAATGAAATTCGATGATGATGATGATGATGATGATGATGATGATGATGATGATGATGATGATGATGATGATGATGATGGAGGAGGAGGAGGAGGAGGAGGAGAGAACATTCTGCCACCTTTACTCTTTTACCTGCAGCACCCTTGGGAAGGTTATCATTTCATGCCATTCTGTCACTTTGGACTTAGGGCCGTGGTTCTCAACCTGTGGGTCCCCAGATGTTCCTGGACTGCAGTTCCCAGAATCCTTTGCCACTCGCTGTGCTGGAAGGGATTTCTGGGAGTTGCAGTCCAGGAACATCTGGGGACCTGCAGGTTGAGAAACATTGGCTTAGGGCAACCCTTCCTCCAAACAGATGTGGGCGATATGGATCAGAGGTAACTGTGAAACTATGCCATTGGAAGAGAGTGGTGCCAGCTCCTCCGGGTTTTGATCCAAACATCACCGGGATTAGCCATTGTACTACAAAGTCTTTATAACAGCTAGCCAAGGCCCTTAGCCCCATGAGCACCTTAGAAAGCACCTTTGAAGTCCAGACCAAAACCCAGTAAGATCCCCATAGATTTTCCTTCTTCTACCCAGTACAGATTGCTTTAGAATTCTGCAACCTCATCAGTTTCCAGGAAATCAATCTCATTATATTCATTGGCACAGGTGAGTCAGTATGTACAACACTGCACTGTTTTACAAATTGTAAACTGGCTGCTGTTAAGGCCACTGGCAATGCAATAACCCCAATTAACCAGCAGATGGATCTACAAGACATCTCGAGTCCTCCATTTCATTTTTGGAGTCCCAAAAATGCTTCAAATATCTTATTATTCAGTTCTTTGAAACAGCAACAAAAACACCCAGTTTATTAATGTGGTATATTGTGTTTCTGTACCTAGGATTCAAAAAGTCAGGAATGGCCCAAAGCTGCTGCACAATATTGTATCTGCATTGACAGCAGGAAGGATACCAAGCTTTACATAGCAAAGGCTAAATAACGGCAGCACCAATGCAGAGGTCAAGATGGTCTACTGCAAGGATGGTGAACTTATGGCACGCGTGCCAAAGGTGGCACGGAAAGAGCTTTTGCCTGGCACGCAACATGCTCCTTGCCCCCCACTTCCCCCTCCACTGGACTAGCCATGAGGAATTTGTGGAGGGGGGGAAGTGGGGGGGCAGAGAGCATGTCAGGTGCCAGGCCAACCCTGCCACCGCCATTGCCATTGCCGCCATTGCTGCTGCCCCCTGCCACCCCTGACCCCGCCTCCAACAACCTCGCCGCCATCACCAACGCCATCCCTGCCCCTTCTGCCGCCGCCGCCGATAACCCTGACCCCGTCGCCCTTGCTGCCCTCGACCTTGTCCCACCCCTGACTCCCCCACTGCTGCTGATTCCCAACCCCACCACCTCCCCCGGCCCCATCGCCATCGCCCTTGCCACCCCTGCCACCGCCAACCTGACCCTGCCTCCGCCGCCATCACCACCGCCATCCCTGCCCCTCCCATCGATGATTACGATGACCCTGACCCCACCCCCTCCATCACCCTTGCTGCCTCTGCCCCCTTCCCCCCCCTACTGCCGCCGATCTCGACCACCACCACCACCGCCACCACCACCGGGTTTGGGCACTCGGTGGCAAAAAGGTTCGCCATCCCTGGTCTACGAGATACCCTCTTGAACTCTACCATTCAGTATATGGCACCATGCAATGGAAAAATCCCATAAGCTGACTCCTTTTTTTTCCATCAGTTTACGTCTCACCCAAACCCAAAGCACCTGTCCAGGCTGTTTTTCAACAAGTGTGAATGGTGTCTACTAAATTTGCGCCAAACGTGCTGCTGATTCTAGTTTCAAAATAATTTTTACTTGGGGTGCTCCCATTATTACAACTGCCTTGAGGAAAGCTGCTTTTCTCTGTTGCACAATATCTACTGCTGCATCCCCCTGCAGCAATAATTTTTGAAAATTTCTCTGGTGAATAACTCCAGTAGCATTTATCACATAATAAAACCATGATCCTTCTTTCGTTTCTGGAAAGGAGAAGCTGGGAAAGACCCCTGTATGTTGCTCATACAGGTCCTTATGCACAGAGCCAGGGAGATTCAAAAAGCATCAAACACTATTGCTAATACTGTAGTAGCTCAGGATTCATCCAGCTGCCTATTGTTCTTAATATGATGGGAAGCTCATAAATGTTGTGATGCTGCCACCTAGTGGCAGAAAATAAAAAGACTAAATCCAGATGGGGGAAAACATCCATTTGTTTCATGAAAACAATCTACGTACACATCTCAAATAAAACTTGTTAGTCTGGGTTGTTTCTGGTGCAACAGGCCAGAACAGTTAATTCTGGCTAAGAGACTTGGGCTGGGCAATTTCATTCGTTAAAAATAAGGCTTTCCCTTTATTTATTATTAAAGATGTGCATAGAAAACAAACATCAGTTGAAACAGAAAAGTGAAGAAAAACACAAGAACGTCAACAAAACGCAGAATATACAAACTTAAGGGGAAAAGTTCAAAACTTTGTTTGGCTTTGTGTACCCTTCACCCATTCTTTTGTTCCAAATCAACTTATTTTATTATTACTTTGCTGATTATAATATTTTATTGTGCTACCCCGATTCTTTCCAGAAATATGTTGATTTTTTTTACTGGGAGTATATCTGTTTCCTTTCTAAAATACATGTGCCAAGAATTGATTCCAGATATCTTTAAAATCATTAATGTAAGGTACCCTTTGCTCATTTTCAAATCACAAGCTAATTTGTCATTAATAGTCATGCTACACATTTCTTTATACCTGTCTTCTGTTTTAAATTGACTACTAACTCAGGAGTTTTCTGCCATGATTAGCTTTGCTACAGTTACCATAATAATGAGTAGGTCTATTTCTACCATGTTTAATTGTTAATTGTTAAGCTTGGTCAACAGGTCCATCTTAGTAGTCATATGCACCTCTGTGCCCAATCTGAAAGTTGAGTAATTGGACTTCTTTTCTCGAGAGATTGAAATGTTTCAGTACTCATCCAAGCAGCTTCATCAGTCTGAAAAGAAGTCTAGTTGCCATTACTCAGAATCCAGATAACCTCACCAGGACAACTGAGAATCTTCTCAGGCTCCTTGCCCAATACATTCTTTATTTCCTGAAATATTTGCATCCACTCTTTTTTCCTCTGTTCATAGAGGGCGCTTTTACACGACCCCTAAAATCCGTTGGCAACTTAAATACGGACCAGAGATATTGGAGGGTTTGTCGCTCTTTCTGTGTTCCCACCCCCCTCCGCACTCCCTTGCTCCTGTCTGCGCGAGGGGGGGGAGAAAAAAGGGAGAAAAGAATGCAGGCTCACCTCCGCTCTGCCATCCGGAGCTGCTCCGGGAAGCATTCCAGTCTCTTAAATGGGTGGGGGGCAACAACAACAAAAACAACAGAATTCGAGGACAGCCCGGCACCCACTGCTTTGCAATCCACATCAGAAATTTTTCACCTTCGGAGACCAGGTACTTGGAAAATGCACTGGGACGTGCTTAGGTGGGCGGAGCTGGTGGGAAAAAAATTTTAAGCTCCGCATCTGGGAGCCCTATGCCTCAGATTTTAGGGGTCGTGTAAAAGCACCCAGAGCCACCACATGTGTAAACAGGTCCCTATTTCTTTCTTACATTCCCCGCATGAAGGTGGATTCAATCCATTTATTAAATTCATCCTCACAGGCATTAAGTACTATCTCCACATTACCTTATAACAGTTTTCTTTGACCCCTGTTGACATGCATTTCATCATTTTATTCCACATGGAGTTCCATTCTTCCTCTTTAAGCTCTGTTGCTAACTCCTCTTGCCTCATTCTCTTTAAGAATGTTGCTTTATTGTCTTGTCCGTGTCCATATCTTGTATATCATGCTAATATCATGTATAGCATGCTCTTCTCATTGGCATCAACATTCTCTTTTTTTGATTAATTCTTCAAATTTGAGTTCAATTTTTTTCCCAAAATTTGCAAATGCCATCATATTCAGAATAGAAAGAATCTGGAGAGATTTTTAAAAAAAAAAACATCCAAATATGGGGAGCAATAAAATAGACAAATGCATCCATTCAGAGCCAGGGTTTTCAGCTGATCTAAGACTTAGGAACACCGTACCTCAGGGGGTTGTCAACTTTCTTCACTGTCCAACGTCCACACCTATACGAGGTGATCAGGAGTAAAAGAGCATGGAGGATCTTGGTCATGGTCTCCCTTGTCACCCGTTTACATTTAACAATCTTTTCTTAATTCCTTCATTGTTGCTTTAGTCTCGGCCTTCTCCAGATTTTTTGGCTGCAGTCTCCATTTGGACTGATGGTTCAACTGAGGTACACAAAATCTGGCATCTCTCCCCTCATCGTTTATCTTAAATGTATAACTGTTCCTCAAGATGCTTGAAATATAAACATGACAGTGGTACCTTTTATCATATGTGGTGGGCTTGTAAAGAGGCAAATATACAATGGAGAATGGTAAAGCTATTTATAGAGATCATTGAAGGTTAAATTAGAGTTTAGAGCAGAACTCTTTTTATTAAATATAGTTGATATGAATATTTCTCATGACCAAAAGTATGTATTGCACCATGTAATTGTTGCCGCAAGGATTTTGTATGCGCAATTTTGGAAACAACCTGAAGCATATACAGAGAGAAATTTCTGTGAAAAGATAAGAGAATGTATCGAAATTGACAGACTTTCCGGATATCTGAAAGGAGACTGTGAAGAGACCACCAAAAGAAGATGGCAAGAAGTAGTAAATTTACTAGTTAACGGATATGTTATTAGATCCTGATATGTATAATCTTCGTCCTTGACTTGATAGACTTAATGTAGTTCCATGTGTTTTATTTTCTGTCCTTTTGCCCCTTCTCCCCTTTCCTTTTCATCTTAAAACTAATAACATTTTTTCAAAAACAGGGACAACGGTGGCCGACAAGGGATCCCGCAGCTCCGGCAGCACACATAAGAGCAGGTAGGCAGACTGACAGGGTAGACCGATACATGGTTAAAAAAAAAAAAAACCAACACACAAGGCAGTGCTTGAAAACCAGTAATAAAGGGGTAAAATACCAGCTCCTCAGGTCTTCACCATCCTAAGAGTCTGTTTAAAAGGTGCAACGGGAAGCGCTGCAAAAAGAACGACCTGCCAGTGGTGGTTCAGGAAAACGCGCTTGGCATGCGCTTCAGGGGGCATAGCTGAGGGTTTTTTTCCCCCCCAGAAAAGCTGAATGATTGTGGGGGCACGATTTTTAGAGGTGGATTTTCTTGATGTAAAAACTGGCTTTTAAAGGTCGTGGGATAGGGCTCATAGTCATCCTGGAAGCTCCTCTGCAGTCTATGAGTCATAAACCCCATTCAGGCACTAAAACCTGAAATTGAGTAGAGCTTGGGAAAGAGTGAATTTGTTTGTTTGTTTGTTTGTTTGTTTGTTTGTTTTTTAGTTTCAAATATTTCATCCCATCTTTCTCTTTCAAAAGAACCCAAAATGGCTTTCAACATCAGAGGACAATATTGATAGTTGAGGACAACAAGTGTAGAATGATAGAGGCATTGGTGGGGCCACTGTGAGATCCAGGAAGCTGGACTAGATGGGCCTTTGGCCTGATCCAGCATGGCTCTTCTTATGTTCTTATGTTATGTTCTTATTCTAACAACATTAATGGTTATTAACAGCATTAAAGATAAATTTAAAATTAAGAACAATGCGTGTGAAGAGACATCTAATGTCATTGAAAAAGGCAATATTAAAGCTAAGGCCTTGACTGCCTTGCAGAAGGACATCAATGATGGGGCCAGCCTGGCCTCCTGTGGGAGGGAGTTCCAAAGTCCAGGAGCAACCACAGAGAAGTCCCCACCATGCCCAGGCATTCTCCAGACCTATGGATGTTCAGAATGAATGCTGCTGCGGTACTTATATGTAGAGTGCATTGTGCTGAAAGTATACTAGACCTTCAAGCAAAGGGGGAGGTTTGCTACTGCCGGAAAGCTCAAATGCTCCTCTCAAAGAAACATACCAATCTTAGAGGAGAGGATAAAACGAAACTTCCAAGGAAGCAGTGGGACACCTCATCTCTTCTCTTTGTTTTGCCTCCTCCAGCCTCCCCAAGAATCCTGTGGTCCAGATTTTTTGCAGCATTTATATTATTTACTTATTTAGAGTATTTTTTAAACCCTGCCTTTCTCCTTGGAAATGGACCCAAGGCAGCTTACAGTAATGAGGGACAATATACAGTCCAGTGCAATTAAGGGATATTCAAGTTTGAAAACAGGGAATTTAAGGGCATCTTACAGCATTAAAAGACAATATTTAAGCTGCAAGAGAATGCGAGCCATTAAAGAAAGAGTAAAAATTCCATCTAGTCATGCACGGTGGACCATCCAAAAGTTATGAGGGATGGAAACTAACATTAAAAACATAGTGAAAATGCGATCACACAAGGGGAGATATAAACACAAAGTTATGAGTCATTATAAACACGAAGTCTATGTAATCGTGTACGGTAGATTCATATAAAAGACACAAAATAGGTAGTCCCAACATTCAGGGAAAGCTTGCCTAAAGAAAAAGGTCTTTGCCTGTTTCCAGAAAGACAGCAGAGATGGGGCAGTCCTGGCCTCCATTGGGCATGGCATAGGAAGAGACCTCCTTGTTTTATGTATTCTCAAAAGCTTTCACGGCCAGGATCTGATAGCTGTTGTGAGTTTTTGGGGCTGTTTGGCCATGTTCTGGAAGTTTTTCTTCTTAACCTTTCGCCAGACCCTGTGGCTGGCATCTTCAGAGAGCAAGGAGCTCAGGGAACTAGGAACTTTCTCTGTGCTCTGGGGACAGAAGCCCTAGTTCCCTGAGCTCGTTGCCCTCTGAAGGTGCCAGCCACAGAGTCTGGCAAAATGTTAGGAAGAAAAACTTCCAGAACACGGCCAAACAGCCCGAAAAAACTCACAACAGCTAACCTCCTTGTTTGATTGCAGGTCAAGCTCTGCAAAATCTTAGCACAGCCCTGATTTTCATTCTGTCAACTGCTGAAAGGAGGCAGATTAACAAAGTAGAAGGCAGGTTCTGCAGAAGGCTCCCTCATCCCCCCCCCAATTCTTATTCTCTTTGTTTCATTTTAAAATGCAGTGTATTGTATGGCCAGTAGATGTCAGCATTTGACTTCTACAAATATATATATAAAACTTCTTTTCTGACTCCTTTCTGTCCTTGAGCTGTTTTAAGGCAGCAGCACATCCCAACTTAACACCAAATGGAATGTGCAAGAAACAATCATGAAAAAATGTACACACAGAGAGGGTCATAATCTATACAAAAATCCTACCACAGGCTTTAGTATTGCTAGACAGTGCCAAATGTGTATTCCAGGCGTCTGGCCACTAGTGCAGTGACAGAAGTCTCCAACACATGATCTATCTATCTATCTATCTATCTATCTATCTATCTATCTATCTATCTATCTATCTATCTATCTATCTATCTATCTATCATATTTTTATCCATCATTTCTCCTTAAAAAGGACCAAAGCTGTCTTTCATCATTAAATGGCAGTACTCAACCTAACGAGCTGCCTAGATGCCCTAAGGACATCCTATCTCGCCTGATTTCGGAAGCTAAGCAGGGTTGGCCCTGGTTAGTACTTGGGTGGGAGACCACCAGGGAATACCAGGTGTTGTAGGCACCTGGAGTAGGGAACTGGTAAACCACTCCAGTATTCCTGCCAAGAGAACTCCATGAGCATGGAGTCACGAAGAGTCGGTCATGACTGTAACGACACAACACACACACACACACACACACACACACACACACACACACACACACACACACACACACACACACACACACACACACAGAGAGAGAAGCTAACAGTGAGTACAGTATATAAATACTCAGCAGGATCTAACAAATGCCATACAAAGAGCATAAGCAACACCAAAATACATTCAAAGCAGTAAGGGTTTTAAAAACCCACTCAGACAACCAGTCCCTGAGGAAAAGCTTGCCTGAAGAGAAAGGTTTTTGTCTGCTTCCGGAAGGACAGCAAAGATGGGGCCAGGTGGGCCTCCTGTGGGAGGGAATTCCAAAGTCTGGGAGCAGCCACAGAGAAGGCCATATTCCATTGTCTCCACCAAGCACAACTGGAAAGGAGGAAGTACTGAAGGATTAGGCTTCTCCTGATGATCTTAACACTCAAGCAGGCTGATAAAGGGGCATGATTGCCCTTGAGATAGAATGATAGACTAGGGATGTTGGAAGGGGCCTACAAGGCCATCACATCCAAACCTGCTCCAGGCAAAATCAAAGGAGACCTGCCAAGTGGTTGTCCTGATTCCTCTTGAGTGCATCCACTGTTAGAGCACTTACCACCTCTTAAGGTCCTTGGTTCCACTGATAGCTGGGACACGAGTCATTGGGGGCTTCATATGTTGGAACTATCATTTTGAGTAGTGCCTGAAAACAGATCAGAACATTACAATAAACCAGCCAGGATGTATTAATAATATTAGTCCATTAGAAGTAGGAAATTTAATACCTCATAGAACATGACCTCCAAGGAGAAGATGGACAAGAGGAACAAATACTTTAGAAAATACTCTTTAACTCCCTGGCTGCTGGCCTCTCTCAGTGTTTTCCCTTATGGTATTGAAGAGCATAAGAACATAAGAAGAGCATGCTGGATCAGGCCAGTTTCCTGTATCTCAGAGTAGCCCCACGAAATGCCTCTGGGAGCACACGAGACTAGACCTCTTGATACCACTTGTGCCTAGCACTTTGAGGTCCTTTCCTTTTAAGCCTGGATAACACACGTCCCCACCATGGCTTGTAACCTAGGTTAAGAACATAACATAAGAAGAGCCATGCTGGATCAGTCCAAAGGCCCATCTAGTCCAGCTTCCTGTATCTCACAGTGGCCCCACCAGATGCATCTGGGCGCGCACGAGACTAGATATCTGTCTCCTGATGCCACTCCCCTGCATCTAGTCCTTGAAGTACCCTGGTTTTAAGCCTGGAGATTACACATCTCCCTCATGGTTTGTAACCTGTGATGGACTTTTCCTCCAGGAATCTGTCCAATCCCCTTTTGAAGGCATCCAGGCCAGATGCCATCACCACATCCGGTGGCAGGGAGTTCTACAGACTAACAATGCACTGGGTGAAAAAAATATTTTCTTTTGTCTGTTCTCACTCTCCCAGCCCTCAATTTGAGTGTATGTCCCCTAGTTCTGGTATTTTGTGAGAGGGAGAAGAGCACCCCTCTATCTACTTTACTCATGTCCTGCATTATTTTGTACATCTCAATCATATCCCCCCTCAGGTGCCTTTTTTCAACACTAAAGAGCCCCAAATATTTTAGCCTTTCCTCATAAGGGAGGTGCCCCAAGCTCAGTAATCATTTTAGTCACTCTCTTCTGCATCTTTTCCAGTTCCACTATGTATTTTTTGAGATGCAGTGACCAGAACTGTACACAATACTCCAGGTGCGCCCTTACTATCATTTTGTATAATGGCATTATAATGTTGGGTGTTTTATTTTCAATCCCCTTTTTGATAATCCCTAGCATGGAATTGGCCTTCTTCACCACTGCTACACATTGGGTAGAGACCTTCATGGAACTGTCCACCAACACACCAAGATCATGATCCGTCATGGATAGCTCAGAGCTATCTTATAGTGATATATAATGTTTGGTGTTTTTTGTCTCAATATGCATTACTTTACATTTTGCTACCTTGAAATGCATTTGCCATTTGGCAGCCCATTTCCCCATTTTGGAGAGATCCTTCTGGAGCTCTTCACAATCTCCTCTGGTTTTTACCACACGGAAAAGTTTTGTGTTATCCACAAACTTGGCCACCTCACTGCTTATCCCTGTCTCCAGGTCATTTATGAACAGATTGGAAAGCACTGGTCCCAGGACAGAGCCCTGGGGCACACCACTTTTCACCTCTCTCCATTGTGAAAATTCCCCATTGACACCTACTCTTTGTTTCCTGGATCTCAACCAGTTCTCAATCCATAAAAGGACCTGCCCTCTTATCCCATAACTGTGCAATTTTCTCAGCAGCCTTTGGTGAGGGACTGTGTCAAAACCCTTCTGAAAATCCAGATAGACTATATCCACCATTTCACCCAAATCTACATGCCTGTTGACCTTTTCAAAGAATTCTAAAAGATTTGTGAGGCAAGACTTATCCTTACAGAAACCATGCTGATTTTTTCTCTCAGCAAGGTTTGTTCTTCTATGTGTTTTAAGATTTTCTCTTGGATGAGGCTTTCCACCATCTTCCCTGGGACAGACGTAAGGTTAACCGGTCTGTAGTCTCCTGGGTCCCCCTCCTTCCTTTTTTAAAAATTGGTGTGACATCCGCTATCCTCCAGTCCTCCGGCACTGTGGCTGTTTTAAGAGACAAGTTGCATATTACCGTCAAGTGATCCACAACTTCATTTCTGTCCAATTCCCTTTTGAAGGCATCCAGGCCAGATGCCACCACCACCTCCCGTGGCAAGGAGTTCCACTTTTGGGGGTTCAGTGTCACCAACTCTACCTGTTCTTGCCATCTAAATCTTTCTCCAGATCAGTGCCTAGTCATGTCAGTAATGGACAAGATGAGGACAAAAAAAAAACCCTTAACACCCAAGTCGGTTCATACTGTGAGATTCGGTCTTTGAGGTAGCTGAGACCCAGGTCGTATAGTGCTTTGTAGCACAAGGTCAATACCTTGAATTGTGCCTGATAGCTGATTGGCAGCCAGTGGAGCTGTTTTAATAGGGGTATGAATAGGGGTGGAATAGGCACCCAGGTGGTGCTATCATAAAGGGAGACCATCCCCAGAGCACCAAGCGGATCTCAAATGAGCAAGCTTCTGGATATTCTTTATTTTTAAAAATATCGTTTAAAATATTTTTACACCAGAAATAGAAACTCTTTTAAATGTCAGTTTGGCCAAGAAGGTATTAAAATGTTCTTGTGAAGATCATGTAATTTCACCATGGGTGGCAGGTTTGGATCTTCACCCTCCCCAATTTGTAAAAATGTTTCCATTTAGAAGGTTCATGCTGATAAGAAAGCCAGAAACTCTGACTTTGTTGCCTCTCAAATGGCTATTTTCAAAGTCAGTTTTGGAGCCCCGGATGCTTTGATTCCTTCCAGATAAAATAAAAGGGCCTGGAACTAACCATTCTCTTTCAAATCAAGCAGGTTTGGTCTTTTCAATGTAACTGAATGTAATCCATTTTAAATCTCCAGACACAGAAGATCACTGGAATCTGAACAGTTTTACTTTTTTTTAAAAAAAATCATAACCTACACACCATTTGCTGGAACAGGCCCAAATTTGGAACAGAGCAAGGGCAGGCTATCTGCTATATCTGTACTAAAGATGGGGACAAAGCGAAAAACAACATGCTGTTTCGTCCTTTCGTTAGGTAACGATTGTTCCATTACAAAATGAAACGAAAGAAACTGTGTTAGCCCAAAATGAACTAATCCGCCTTTTTTTCTGTTCAGAAACTGAACCGGGGGAGCTTCCATGGACTCTTCCCTGGAAGCTCCCCAAATTTGGAGCAGTTTGGGGCTCAGTGTTTCAGATGGTAAGGGGAAAGGTAGTGGGCTACAGCGAGATCGCCGCTACCACCCAGGTTCAGTGCCTATGGCAGAGGGGTTACCAAGATACCTGCACCACTAGGCCACCCACCCCCTGCACTGGAACTGGCAGAGAGAAGAATGAAAGACAATAGCCACCATCACTCCTCCAGGGAAAGGAAATTCTGAACGGTATAAACACTCAGATGCTCCTAAGATGGTTCTCAGAACAATCAGTTAGCAACTTCAGGATGTACCATAACTCCAACACTCCCACTATGCTGGTTACATGACACCTATGAACTTGTGCGTGCATATTCTACAAAGCACTGTGTTCTTTCAGTTTGCATACTTGTTCATCCCTTGGGCCTCAGAGGGCAGCCTCTCGTTTTGCATGTGTGTCATGAAGAATCTGATTGTTTCCCCCAAATTAAAACTGCAGAAAATTTGCAGCCCATCCTTTCAGCCATGCAAATATCACTGCCACCAGTGTATGCTCGCGTACACATGTCAATTTTTATCTAAATGCTGCTGCTCACGGGTGCCAACGAGAAGGAAGGGAAACCGCACAGTCACTTCGTGTTAGCGTGGGCAGAACAGGGGGTGACGGCAAACAATCTTGTGCACGCACACAACCACACACAACATGTAGAAAGTTCTGGGTCAGAAAGACTTTACAAAAGTGATCAGGCCACACATGGTGGGAGGAAGGAAGCTCACACACACACACACACACACACACACACACACACACACACACACACCTGAATTGTCTGCTAAATTCACCTATTGCTGCACTAGGCATGAACAAAAGGAATGAGTCTTGCTCTCGCTCTCGCTCTCCCCCCTTGTGTGTGTGTGTGTGTGTGTGTGTGTGTGTGTGTGAATGTGAGAGAGAGAGAGAGAGAAAGAAAGAAAGAAGAAGAAAAAGCAAGAAAAGCATAATAAGAATGTTCAATCAACAGTCATCTTTGAGGTTTTTTAGATGAAAACATGGCAATTGAGAGCAAATTTCTCTGATGATTGAGTCCATATGACTGGAGCTGAAAAATTGCTTCTTCAACCTCTGGTTGTGTTCATTTTTTTGTGACTGACTCTTTTATATAATTTGCTCATTTAATTTGATTTTGTGGTTTTTACATTTATATTTATTTGTTTATTTGTTTATTTGTTTATTTTTATATTTGTACACCACACCGATTACCCAAGAGGGAACTCTGCACAGTTCACATAAAAGACACAAGAAATCTAAGGAAATTAATAATAATAATAATAATAATAATAATAATAATAATAATAATAATAATAATAATAATAATAATAATAATAATAATAATAATAATAATAATAATAAGGGGGAAATACACAACAAACAAGTAATTGGCAAGAGGCATAAGACAGCTAATAACAGGCACAAACCTTAAGACTGGGAAAAATAATGCACACCCTAGTGATTAGGTTTTGTAACTTTATATTAATTCATATTTTTGCTTTTTGTTCTCTATTTTGAGTTATTGTTTTGTCTATAACTTGTGTATTCCTATTACTGTAAACCGCCCAGATTAGCCTTTTGGCTAGATGTCCTGGTATATTGTAAGGGTTCGATCCTTTCTAGGGTCAGTTCCGATCCATAAATGAGATATGAGTCGGGTTGTAATTGAACATTGAACAGGTTTTTATTAACAGGATCTGCATAACAACTTGAAGACACATTCTCTTCAGACACTTGTGCTTGTTTCAGTACCTTAGATAAATTAACAGGCTCAAATAAAGGTTCTTCTAAATCTAACTGAACTGGGCTGTATTCTTGAATCAACCCCTTTAGCGATAAGGGCGACTGACCGTCCCCCGCCACAAGCATTGAGTGCTGCAGCACGGGTGTCTTGCCCACTGCGTAACTGGATTCTCTTGGATGGGTTTCCTCCATTCTGCCTGGAACCTTTCACTGGTTTCCGGCCACCTCAGGGATTTAACCTGGACTGACCATCTAAACACCTCCGGCTCTTTCTTTCTCCATTTCTTTTCCTCCTCCTGAGGAAAACTGCCTTCTGTCTGACAGCTCCTGTCAGTTACTGGTCGCCTCCAACTGTCACCTCTCGCGCCTTCCCCCTCAGGCTCCACCCACTCATCACTCTCGCCCGCTTGCCTGTCACCTTTCTTGCGTGTATCCTCCACTACCCACAACACCTCTTCATCAGGTTTATTTACATTCTTCTGCTCTTTCATACTAATTCCTTTCAAAGCTACCGCGATCTCTTTCTCTTCAGTCTCTTCCTCAATCTTCCGCTCTGCAGGTATTCTCTCAGACGGCTCACTATTGCTTGGTCCCTCACATATATAAACAAACAAACAAACAAACATGGGAATGCTCAACCACTTATGAGTGATCTATATACCTGGAAGACCCTGCAAAGGGTCACCAGAAATCTAAATCACCTTGACAGCACATAAGTAAATAAGGTCTCTGTAAAGAACATGTCTGCTAGCACTTTCAATTATCATCATCATCATCATAATCATCCTAGAGCTGCAGAGCTGGAGGGGACTCTATGTAAGGAGTCCAGCCCCTCTCAAATTGCCTCAGTCTGGAATCGAACTCCCAACCTCTGGGTCTGCCGCCAGGTACCTAAACCACTGAGCTATTCAGCAGTTACAATCCCAGTTACATTTTGGCAGAGCCCGCAGCCATTCTGATATTAATCTACAGGCAGCAAAATCTGTTGGCTGGGGTTGCCAGCCCTGAGAGGGGCCCACATGGAGAAAACTAAAGGATGGGGCCTTCCTGGTGGTTGCTCCCCTGCTCTGGATAGAACTGCCATCTGCTATTTGCCTGGAACCTTCCCTAGAACATATCTGAAAATCTTCAAAAAACTTTCCTATTTCAGCAGCCTTTACAAACTGTACCATCTCAATGGCCCATGGAAATTATATATTTAACATTGCTAGCCACTGCCTGATTTTAAATTAATTTTTAACTGAACTTGACATTTGTTTGTTATACATTTATGTTGTTTATTCTTGTACACTGCCCTGAATGAAGTTTATAAAATCATACATGGTATGGACAAAGTACTTACGGGAAAACTATTTTCCCTATTGCACAACAATAGAAACTAAGGGGCACTCCATGAAACTGATAAGAATGGGTGGTTCTTAGAAAACTGCTACGCAAGGAATTAGTTCATTCAGTTTATTAGACAGATATAAGGACGCAGAGTTACAGGTAACATATAGCAAGAATATAGCAAACAGGTATCACACACAAAGCAAGTAACACACACAACAAAGATGTTAGTGGGAGTTCCATCACAGCATGGACCGAAACCCTGCTGATCTGGGCTCTCCCAAAGTGGTCTCTTACACTTTTTATACCTTTTTCGTAACTGCAGCTTACGCATGTTGTACGTAATGCTTTCTTAGATCATACCCGGTTAGCTATCATGATTCTTAGAATGACCTGGCCTTATTTCCTAGTTCAAAGCTGGTTCCCCATTACTGGCTAACTGCCATATGTTGCTCTCAGCAAAATGACACCTCAGCATAGGCCATCATGACCTTTGTTTTGTCTTATTTCCTAGCTTGGCACCATTCTAGCTAACCACAGAATATTTGCTGATTTTCATAGACTGGCACCCACGGGCTTTATCTTTTCTGTGTTTATGCCAATTCAATGAGACCTTCAGAGAAATGTATCTGGCACCCACAGACGGGTTTACGCTTGAATATTGTTTATAATAATTTTGGTGTTTATAAATCCTTATCAAAACCTTTGGGTGATAGAGCTCAAACAAATAAGAGAAAGTGCTTTTTCACCCAGAGGATCACTGGTCTGTGGAACTCCTTGCCAGAAGAAGTGGTGACAACTGTCAGCCTTGACAGCTTTAAGAAAGGATGGGCCAAGTTCATGGAGAACAAGGGTATCAATGGCTATCATTATGGATGCCTAAGGACAACCTCCGGGTTGGAGAGATTGGCAGGATATCTCTCCATACCATTTGCAGGGAATCTTAAGCAGGTGAAGACATCTGCTTGGAAATACCCTAAAGCCAATGGTGAGCTGCTGTGTGAGACAGAATGCTGGACTGAATGGGCTGTGGCCTGTTCCAGCAAGGCTGTTCTTATGTTCGTATGGACCATTGGTCAGAGGAGCAGTTAAGAAGCGGAAAAACGCAATTGATAGATGCACTTGTTTTGTACATTGATTGGTGATTTAATAACAAGACAAATCAATAGCAGACGGAGCCCTGCAAGGGGCTACTGGTCCATTCCTGTTGCCGATTTGCACAGGCATCTGCTCAGCCACCAGGAAAGCAGAATGCTGGCCTCCACACGGAGCCTCTTCCTAACTTTTGGTCACAATCTCAGATTCTTTGTTCCTGCCACAAACATCACGCTTTACCTAATAAGATAGAACTGTCAAATGCATTGAGGCCACCAAGAGCCAACCAAGTCTGCAAAGGTCTGTTTCAATTTAGATCTCCAAGAAAGCCGGCTCTCAAGAAAAAGGCAGGCATTAAATAGGGAGAGACAAGGCCCCTGCTTTGGACCGTTGTCTCAAATTGTCAACCATCCTCCGTCAGTTTCTGCTACGTCAAGACAACCTTCCTGGTTTCTAACATTTGCTCAGTTCCAGAACCCCATCATTCATCCCACAAAAATAAGATTGCCAGGAACTCTTTTCAACACAGAACCTGGGTTCACAGGAACATGTCATGATTCCTTTCCACAACGTAGATCAAATAGCAAAGTGTTTCAAGTCTGGTAGGCCCAGTGTGAAAGTTTTGTAAAGATTTCGTTTTTCACCACCCAATTCTTCAGTATAGAGCAGATGCTACTGAAAAGGTCTCCAGTCCATGTACCATTCCTGTACCAGGTGTTTTCTCAAAAGATGTTCATTGGGTTGTCCTTTCAGTGTTCCCCCGTCCTTTCCCGAATCAGAAGTGACCTCCGGAAAACTGGACATGACTTCCGGAATGTCCTAAAGCAATTCTTGGGCCTCTGACAGGCCCAGGAAGGCCATTGGAGGCCCCTTTGGGGGAGTGCCAGGCCTCAGGTAAGTGTAGAAGGGCCCAGACAGCCCCCCCTCAGTCCCAACCCAACCCAGCACTCACATATCATGGATTTTCAATTGTTTTGGGTTGGATTGGGTCCTTAACCCTTGTGATAAGCAAGGGGTTACTGTACTATGATGTGAGCAACCAAAGGCAGGAGATACCCTGGTTCCACAACCAAGTGGTATGCAAACTCACTGAGCTGTCCAGTTAGCTCTTATGAATGAGCTTTACACAATGGGTAAAGTATCTGGGAAGCAAAGAAATGGAGGTGAAGAAGAAGAAAAGAAGAAGAAGAAGAAGAAGAAGAAGAAGAAGAAGAAGAAGAAGAAGAAGAAGAAGAAGAAGAAGAAGAAGAAGAAGAAGAAGAAGAAGAAGAAGAAGAAGAAGAAGAGTCCACCACTAAGCTATCCAGTAAGTTGCTCTCTAGGGCTACCATAACGCAAAACTGATTTGAAACTATATAATTAAAACAAAGCATTTACGCTAGTGCTCTTTGGCCCTCAATGGAATTTGCAAAAGTTTTGAAACTGAGCTTTGCTTTTCACGGAAGTCTCTTCTATACTTGGTCATTTTCACAAGTAATTCTTGTGATTCTTCTTGAAAAAGAACTTGGATGCTATTGCTACCAACCCCTGGCACCCTGCCTGCCTGTCCACCTCACTCTCTTTTTCAGCATTCCCAGCCATGCCCAGGGCAGCATCGTGAGGCACAGAGGGAGCCAGCCATTGGGAAGCACTGCTGTAGCTAGAGGAGAGCAAAACCAAAGGTGTTCTGGTGGCATTCCAAAGCGCCCCCATACTCCTGGTGCTTCATTCCTTCCTCACCTTCCCAAGGTTTCTGCACTCAAGCAGTTCCAGAGAGGGAAGGGATGCCCTAATGGCTGAAAGCTTGGTTTTACAAGTAGAATTTCAACTGCATTCTTGAAGGCTTTCACAGCCGGGATCTGATAGCTGTTGTGAGGTTTTCGGGTTGTTTGGCTGTGTTCTGGAAGTTTTTCTTCCTGATGTTTTGCCAGGCTCTGTGGCTGGCACCGTCAGAGGGCAAGGAGCTCAGGGAATTAGGAACCAGTGCACTAAGGCCCTTTGTACACCGCCCCTAAACTCCGCCGCAAATGGCTCCCAGCTCCGGAGCTTAAAATTGTTTCCCCACCAGCTCTGGAGTTTACAGATAATTAAGTGCGACCACGCCCACCTAAGTGCGTCCCAGCGTACTTTTCATGTACCTGCTCTCGGAGGGTGAAAATTCCTGATGCGGATATAACAGTAGTGACTGCCGGGCTCTCCTTGCTTCTATTTGTTCTTTTTTGCCCCCACCCCTTTAAGAGATCTGAATGCAGTGACGGGAGCAAAGCGAGATGGCAGAACGGAGGTGAGCGGCATTCCTTTCTCCCTTTTTTTCTCCCTCCCCTCACGCAGCCAGCAGCCACGAGTGCGGAGGGGGTGGGAACACAGGAACAGTGACAAACCCCTAAGACCTCTGGTCTGAATTTAAGTGGCCAGCGGATCTTAGGGGTCGTGTGAAAAGGCCCAGAGAGAACTCCTAGTTCCCTGAGCTCCTTGCCCTCTGAAGATGCCGGCCACAGAGTCTGGCGAAACGTTAGGAAGCAAAACTTCCAGAACTCGCCCAAACAGCCTGAAAAACTCACAACAGCTATCAGAATTTCAGCTGTTTATAAGAGTGATGTAGATTCTGTGGTGAAATTGGTGAGAGAGGGGAGGCTGGATGACCATACATTGGGGCCTGAGAGACTGAGAGGAGGCCACCCCCAGAGAGCTTTAAAAAAACAGATGAAGTCAGATGTCCTTCGGAAGACGGGTATAATAATAATAATAATAATAATAATAATAATAATAATAATAATAATAATAATAATAATAATAATAATAATAATAATAATAATAATAATAATAATAATAATTAAGGCTAGAATAGAAAAATCAGCTGAGTACCCCACATGCAGACTCTGCAAAGAGGCAGATGAAACTATCGACCATATATTGAGTTGTTGCAGGAAAATTGCTCAGACTGATTACAAACAGCATCATAATGTAGTGGCTCAAATGGTCCACTGGAATTTGTGTCAGAACTATCATCTGCCCGTAGCAAAGAACTGGTGGGATCATAAGCCTGAAAAAGTGACTGAAAATGAGCATGCAAAATTACTTTGGGACTTCCGAATACACACAGACAGGGTTTTGGAGCATAATACCCAAGATATTGTGATTGTGGAGGAGAAGAAAGTGTGGATCATTGATGTTGCTATACCAGGTGATAGTAGAGTCACTGAGAAACAACTTGAAAAAATTACCCGATATCAGGATCTGAAAATTGAACTTCAGAGACTCTGTCATAAACCGGTACAGGTGGTCCCAGGGGTAATCGGCATGCTGGGTGCGGGGCCTAAGGAGCTAAGCAAGTATTTAGAAGAAATTGGAGTTGACAAAGTCACCATCAGTCAGATGCAAAAAGCCGCCTTACTGGGATCTGCTCGCATAATTCACCGATACATCACTGAGTCCTAAACACTTGGGAAGCGTTCGACTAGTGATTGGTAATAAAAATCCAGCGTAGATAGGTGTGTGGTTAATAATAATAATAATAATAATAATAATAATAATAATAATAATAATAATAATAATAATAATAATAATAATAATAATAATAATAATAGCAGCATACTGATAGTACCAGACCACGAAATTCTAAACAGCCTCTTTCAGTTTTTTCCCTGTATATGTGAAACACTATGGGAAACCATGGAACTCTGAGATACTCCACAGGCTAATGGTCAAGGCATCACCCCCAAGACCACTACCATTCACAAAGCGACAGGGGAAAATCCCAGAAGCTGGCTCCTTTTCATCAGTTCACCACTTCTCACCCAAACACCAAGCAATGGTCAGAGCTGTTTTTTCAACAAGTGTGAAGGGTAGTAAGCACAAGAAGGGATCTCGTAGTCCATCTTGACTGTTGCCATTGGTGTTGTCAACATCCAGGCTGCCCTTTGCAGACTAAAGCCTGGCATCCCCCCAGCAATGCAGACAGGATGTCATGAAGAAATATCAGGTCATTTCCTGTCTTTTTAAATCATGAGTACAGAAGCATAATATCCCACATTCATAAACCGGAGGTTTCTGGAAGAATGGAATTTCATCTTCTAATACAGTGGTTCTTAACCTGTGGGTCTCCAGATGTTCCTGGACTGCAGCTCCCAGAAACCCCTTCTAGCACAGCGAGTGGTGAAGCCTTCTGGGAGTTGCAGTCCATGAACATCTGGGGACCCACAGGTTGAGAACCACTGATCTAATACATTAATACAATTTATTCCAGGGCACACAATGACTGACAACCTGTTCCTTAGCACGGTAGGAGTACGTAGGCGCATTTGAATCCGTGGAAATGACTGACTCACCAAATCCCCATGGAGTCAATAGGCTTACATAGTGCAACTTACTATGCTGAACAACAGGATTTCAGCATCCCTGAGCCCCTGATCACCCACAACCACAAAACTTTTTAAAATTACTGTATCTCAAAAAAAGTTCCCTTGTGCCCCCAATGGGGTGTATGAGATACAGTTGCCATTAGAGATGGGCACGACTTAGTGGAATTCCCGTTTCCGTTTCTCGTTTCCGTTACGCAACGGAAACGGTAAAGGGAATTACTCCGCCAGAACTCGAACTCGAACCAACTAAAGATTAATTGGGTCTGATTTGTCGTGGTCATTCCTGGCATCGCGGCGATCCCGCAATGCCAAGCGGCACAGAAAAAAAGTTTTTAAAAGTTAAAAAAAACGATTCCCGGCCCTAAAAGCAGGCGAAAACTGTCTGAGGGCACCTACCAGGCCAGAAGGGTGTTTTATTTGGGGGGGAGTTCCCCGCCCCCCCTCTCCTAGGCTAGTGCTACTGCTGCGCTGCTGGTACCAGGTGGGGGGATCGTCTCGTCTGCCTTTGCCATGCGGTGTGCGGGCGGGGGGATCCAAAATGGCGACCGCAATAATTTTTTTGAAATCGTGGTGCAAAAACCCACCAAAGCACCACAGAAACATGCGAAAATTAGCTATTTTAAATGCTTGAATTTTTACAGTAGCAGCAGTGGGTTTGTCTTGCCAAAATACGTCTCCGTTGATTTTATTTTATTTTATTTTATTTTTTTACACCTGCGCATTCGCAATGATGGGCTCGCCCATGGGAGTGGACCATGCAAATTTTTGGAGCCATTCCACCAATCGCATGGCCAGGTTTTGGAGACTGTACCAGGCTGGGAGGGTGCATCCATTTGCCATGCAGTGCGGGGGGATCTAAAATGGCGACCACAATTTTTTTAAATCGTGGTCCAAAACCCCACCAAAGCACCACAGAAACATGCGAAAATTAGCTATTTTAAATGCTTGAATTTTTACAGTAGCAGCAGTGGGTTTTTCTTGCAAAAAAAAAATCTCCGTTGATTTTATTTTATTTTATTTTATCTTATTTTTTTACAACTTTTTACAACTGCAATGATGGGCTCGCCCATGGGAGTGGACCATGCAAATTTTCCACCAATTGCATGGCCACTTGGCCAGGTTGACCACAGAGACTTCTGGGATGTGCCAATCAGGCATAAACAGCCCACTAACCATAGCCCGAACCCAAACCCTAACCCTAAGCCTAACCCATACGCCAGTACACTGTTCTTCTAAGTGGGTCAGAGAGGCCCCCAGAGGTGCACCCCAATACTCACCCTAACCTCACCCATAACTAGCCTAACCCTAGCCCTTGCACTAACCCGTCTTAACCCTAAGCCAGATCTACTTGCATTGCACTACACGCAAGTACATTTCCCTTGGAGCGGGTGCAAAGTGTCTGCCAGTCCGTCACTTGTGGCTCTGGCTGACTCCTGCAGCATCATTTGTGTGCCATGCAAACCATGCCTGCAAGTGCTGCCTGACTGTGTCTCACCGACTGTTGCAGGGAAGGCACCCCAAAGAGGGGTGCCTCTGCCAGTCTGCTGCGTCTGCAATATGCATATCCATAGCATATGGCTATGCATGCCCTTTTGTAGCAGCCCTGGCGGGTGAGGATAGGAGGCACCCACCACAGAGAGGTGCCTCCAGGAGCCCGCTACCCCCCCAAAACCAGTACTAACAACAAACGAAAAAACGAAAAACGAAACGACAAATTTTTGCAAAATTTCGCAAAAAACGGAAATGAGCCGAAACGGGCTGCCTCCGACACACGACAACTCGAAAACATCATTTTCCCTAGTCGTGCCCATCTCTAGTTGCCATGTTTGAGATAACAACACATACCTAAAATTGTAATTTAAAAATATGCTCAGCCACAAGAGGGCATGAGAGAGCTTTTTCAGGAAAAATATATATATATATTTACAATAAAATGTTTTAATTCTTTACTTGATATACAGGAATTGGCAAATGGGCTACCAAAGCCAGACAAGCAGGTTTAACTCACCCAACTCTAGGCCTCGGACCTCTAGACATCACTCAGAAATGGATTGATGGTACAGAGATGAAAATATTTGCTCATTTTTCTTGTGTTTCTCCAAATCTTCCTTAAATGTCCTTCCTGTCCTTACTGCATATTGCATTGCAAACTTTGCTTGACCCTCCTTCAATAAAAACAGGTACGTTTTCCCCCGAATCTGCAGATTCATCATGGATTTCACCTAATTCGCACATTTTCTCAATAGGATAAACCATGTTTGTGCGTATTTTTCTGCCTTTTTGATCACTTGTTTTTGAAAATGTATGTCAAATTCTGAGCCCCCCAGAGTGGCATGATGGCCAGATGGGTGGGGTATAAATAAATAAATAAATAAATAAATAAATAAATAAATAAATAAATAAATAAATAAATAGGCAATCTACTCTACCCATTGAGGGTTGAATTCAAATGCTCCATACAGCCACCATTATCAGCTGACCTTAAGTCACCCAAAGGTATAATGCAGAAATATTGTCATAATAACCAGCAATGTAGTAGAAGAAGGATTTGGAGGGTCAAAGCCCCAGGATTTCCCAAATAACAGGAACATTACATTATTCACCACCTCCTTCAGATTTTCAAGTTCCTCTGCGTTTAGGTGCAATATTCATAGCAGCTAGCTACAACAGTACATTGTTCCAGGATATCTTCTATTGTAACAGGAAGGGTTTGAGGATTCTTTGGTCAAAAATGGGCAATGAAGAGCCATTGGCTTTGCAAAAGACCTGCCTCCAATGGAAACGAGAAGTGCTCAAACTCATTTGCTGAAACGGATTCAGGCTGTCTGAATATTTGGACTATCCTTGGGAGAGGTCTGCCAGGATGAGGCTTATCCTGATTCATCTATGCTCTGGAGAGCACCAGGCTGGACACAACCCCATGACAGATCCTGTATCACATGCCACTGGAAGAAGACTGTCTAGGCCAGTGATGGTGAACCTTTTAGAGACCGAGTGCCCAAACTGCAATTCAAAACCCACTATTTTTTTTTTTGCAAAGTGCCAATACAGTAATTGAACCTGTATACAGGTGGCTATGAAGGGTCGATGTCGAGTGTCCACAGAAAGGGCTCCGAGTGCCACCTTTGGCACCCGTGCCATAGGTTCGCCATCACTGGCCTAGGCTGTGACTGGTTTTATTGCATCTTATTGTTTATGTGAAGCATTTTATTGTTACAAGTGTTATATATCATTTTTGTGTAGTGCACTATTCTTGGTGTCCTTGGAAAGAAGAAAGGAACATGCAAGAAAAGAATAAATACATCAATAAAACACCATAAGACCACTTTCCATAAACGATCTCCAGTCTGTTATAAAGCCCTAAGCAGTTTGGGACCTCACCACCTGGCAGAATGCCTGCTTCTGGCGAGATCAGCCAGTGTTACTGAATCCTCAACACTCAAGTTGGACAGTTGAGCTTCTTCAACCTGAGAAAGAAACATAGAATCATGGAATCATAGAGTTGGAAGAGACCTCAAGGGCCATCTAGTCCAATTCCCTTAAAAACCCCAAAATCATGCTTCCATGGGGGGAAATCTCTCCCACCTGAAATTAGCCACATACACCCTTACTTTAGATGTTTAAGTAGTCACTGCAAACATGGCTCTAGAGGCAGGTATTCCCAGAGGCGCCGACAACATAACATAGTGGGTATCCAGCCAAAGCCACCAATCTCGCCATCTTCTTATCTTTCGTTTTTAAAAAATTGTTTCAGGAAATGTATCTGTATATGTAATTGCTGGTTATGGTTTTTCTTTCCTGTTTGAATTGAATTTATAGTACACTTAACGTTTTAATGGTTTTGGTTGCTGCTAACTAGCCAGAGTGGCTGCATTGCCAGATGGGTGGTATAGAATAAAAAAATAAATACTGTAGATACTGTAAATAAATAAAAGCTCAGTTCTGCTCCCCATTGCCACACTGACTTTAAAGAGCTAGGGTTCCCCTGGAGATCACTGGGAGGGACCATGTCCACAAAAAGTTGGGGACGAGTGGCTTTCTGGTTCATGCATGCAATAGGTCTTTTGGGAAAAGGAATGTCTTGAGTCAGAGGCTTAAAACCAGGGCTGGGGATTCTTTCCAAACCACGACTCTTTTTGGGCTGGTTACAGGACCAGAACTCCATATACTGCCTAAGAACCACTATCTTAGACAGCTTCCAAGTCCTGGGAGTTGCAGTCCAGGAACATCTGGGGACCCACAGGTTGAGCACCACTGTTCTAATACATTAATACAATTTATTCCAGGGCAAACAATGACTGAGAACCTGTTTGTTCCTTAGCACAGCAGAAGTGCGTAGGTGCATTTGAATCCGTGGAAATGACTGACTCACCAAATCCCCATGGATTCAATAGGCTTACTCTAGAGCAACTTACTATGCTGAAGCATCCCTGAGCCCCTGATCACCCACAACCACTGACTTTAAAGAGCTAAGGTTCCCCTGGAGAGGACTGGGACCGTGTCCACAAAACGTTGGGGCTGAGTGGCTTTCTGGTTCATGCATGCAAATAGGTCTTTTGGGAAAAGGAATCTCCTGAGTCAAAGGCTTAAAACCAGGGCTGGGGATTTCTTCCAGGCCATGGGAACGACGGTAGCTGCCCCTTGGGGCATCCGCAGCGGAGGCTTAGAGGGTTTCCAAGGAAGAAATCCGCCTCCTGCCAAGGGCATCCGAGTGGCGGCGGGAGGGGGGGCGGCGCACGCTCGCTCGCTGCGTCCAGAAGCAAGACTTTTCCCCGCCCGAACCGCGCAGCCCGTCCATCCCTGACCAGACACTTTTGCCTTCCCTTGCCTTGCCCTTTTTTTCCTCTCCTATTTTTAAATGTCGATAATTAAAGAAGTCCCTCTGATTGGGTGGCCGCGAAGTCCCAGCGGGCCCCTCGCCGCCATATAATGAGAGACCTGGGCGATACTTAACATCCTGCCCCCGGCACCATCACCAGCATCTTCGCCCCTTCTCCGACCCAAGCTGGGCGGAGGAGGAGGAGCGGGGAGGCGAAGCTGAGCGCGCCCCCGCCGCCGCCGGTCGTCCTTCCTGCTGTCCAAATTCGCCTGGTGGTATCCAAGCAGGGCGCAGGGAAACGCTTGATCCGACCGAGACGGCACGGCCGGGGCCCCGATTCCACATCCCAGGGGCAGAAGAGAGGGCGCCGGGCGCCATCGGATTTCCCGGTGGTCGCCGGGGCGCTCCCTGCGGCCCCCAAATTGGGAAGAAAGCGCCAACGCTAAGACTTCGAGAAGGGGGTTCCTCCCCTGGAGAGCCGGTGGTGAGCTGCTTCGTCTGACTTAGCGGAGGTGAGATGGGCGCCTAACTCCGGCGGACTTCGGCTGCCCACCTGGCGGCCAGAGCGCACAGCTCCAGAGCCTGGAAAGGCGGCCGGAGAGCTTTGCGCGCCGGCGCCCCTTGCTCCTGTCCGTGCCCGAAGGGGCGCCCGCGCCTTTCCTCCTCCCGATCCGCCGCCGCGGAGGAGAAGAAGGAGGAAGAGGACCAACAGCGCCCGAGGAGAGACCCTCAGCCGAGCTGTCCCCGCCCTCGGCGGCAGCGCCCGGGATGAGCGTGGCGCAGGGCGCGCCGCTCTACTCCACCTCGGAGCTGCCGGAGAAAGCCATGGCGGAGCTGAAGGCGCTGGGCGGCGAGTCCTACCTGGCGCTGGCGCAGAGCTACAACCCGACGGCGTTTGCTTACGGCGCCGTGCGGGGCGGCGGCGGCGCTTCGGCGGGCGAAGAAGTGGCCGCGGCGCACGCCGTCTACCCGGGCAGGGGCGGCCCCGTCGTCGGCGGGCTGGATTTCCACGAGGCGTCGCTGGGCAAGGCGGCGGAAAGCAGCGGCGAGCAGAGCGGCGACGACGAGGAGGAGGACCCCTTCGAGGGTGGCGTCGACGTGGGCGGCAAAGCCGGGGGCAGCCCGCCGGCCTTCGGGCGCGACGGCAAAGGGAAGGGGCGCCCGGGCTTGGGCGCCGTCGGGGCCGGCAAGAAGCCCAAGGAGCAGCGCTCGCTGCGGCTCAGCATCAACGCCCGCGAGCGGCGGCGCATGCACGACCTCAACGACGCCCTGGACGGCCTCCGCTCGGTCATCCCGTACGCGCACAGCCCGTCGGTGCGGAAGCTCTCCAAAATCGCCACCCTCCTGCTGGCCAAGAACTACATCCTCATGCAGGCGCAGGCGCTGGAGGAGATGCGGCGCTTGGTAGCCTACCTGAACCAAGGCCAGGGCCTCAGCGCCCCCATCCCGGCCAGCCTGGCCCCTTTCGGACAAGCGGCAGCGGCCGCCGCCGCCGCCGCCGCCGTCTATCCTTTCACGGCCGGCGCCCCTTTGCCCACCTGCCCCGAGAAATGTACTGCTTATCCCGGGGCCGCGTCCGGTCTTTGCAAACATTGCAGCGACAAACCTTGAGGGGACGTTGGTCCGGTGCCCCTCAAAAAGCAAGCACCCCCACCCCCCAAAAAAGGCTTACTTCTCTTTCCACCTGTCCCACCTTCATGCCATGAGTTAAGTTGCCTTGGCTTCTTGGCCTTCAATTCTTTGACCACCTTTTTTGCTGAACTAATCCAGATGTTTTCCCCCTAAATCGTTACGGTCCACTTCTCTGTTCTTCCATCTGCCACCATCCCCTCTAGCACAGTAAATATATCTCTATCTCACTGGAAATCTGTATTTTTTAAAATGAAACACACACAAAAACTTCTTGTTCTACTTTGTTGTTTTCTTCCAGCAGCATCAAGGATTAATTTTGAGCATAAAAGCTGATTGTTGGAGGGTGGTTTTTTTTGGGGGGGGGGAGGATTTTTGAAACAGATGCCTATCAGTTGAGAAATGGGGGTTATGTGAAAGACCGTGAGATTCCATTCGGGGTGAACTGACTTGTGTTGGAAACTATGCAATGCTTCTGGAATGCAAAGCTACAAAAATGCAAGCTCTACCTTGCAACTTACCCAACTAATAATTAGCAGTTATTGTCTCTTTCATTTCATTTCATTTTGGGGCTCTTTTTTTTGGGGGGGGGGGTAAGGCCTTTAATGGCATGACCGCATTACTGATACACACATATTTCTAAGCTTTGAACTCAATTCATGGACTTGACAGCAGTTTGTTGATTGTACCTTGTCGGCGGGATTTCCCCCAACCCTCACCCTGTTTCTTGGTTTGAGTTGAGCGGCTTTTCAAAACCAACCGTGCATATTAGCAAATAAGGATATTAAGTGAGCTTATTTATATGTATTTATAATAAATAAAAAGGACATCCGTCAGCTTGGGTTCTGTGCTAAATTTCTTCCAGGTCTAGCTTTAAAGGGAGGGGTGAGCCATCCAAATGAAAGAGCTTTTAAACTCCCCGATTTCACCAAAAATTGTGAAGTGATCCTGTGCACACCTGCTCAGGTTTATCTCACTGGACTGCCAGGTGATCTCATTTGGCCACAAAAGAACTCGGTTTGGTCTGAGTTCTGCCCATCGTATGATTGTAATAATCTATTGATTTGATTTATAGGCCGTTCCTTTAATTAAAAAATCCATCAGATTTCACATAATAAGATGTGCTAAGTTACTGGTAGAAAAATGTTGAGTTTTTTTGTTTTGTTTTATTTTGTTTTTGTTTTACTTTCCTAGCATCCTACCTCCAGTGCTAGGCAGACATCTGTGCTTAAGACATGCCAGGACCGGCATGTTCATTTACAAGATTAGTCATGTAACCTTTGTTGGGAATGTCATCCTGAACTTAACAGTTTGTTCCTCAATAGGTCTGATTAATATCAGGAAGAAAAGTCAGTTTCAGTCCAAGTTTAGGATCGGTAGAGTCCAGCCCGGGACCTGTTTACTGAGCAGTAAGTAGTGCTGATTCCTGTGAGACTTTCTCCCACATAATCTGAGAATACAGTAGGGTTGCATCCTTAATCTCTCATGGCCATGGAATCCAGGACCCTGAGTCATCTCGACCATGCTGTGCATTGAGACTAATTTGGTCTGCGGGGTTCCCCCATTGTAGGTTTCGAACAAAATACAGTGGTACCTTGTATAAAGGAATTAATTCGTTCCAAATGAAATTATGTTAAACAAAGTTTCCTTTATACAAATTCCCATAGGAATGCATTGAAAATGGAGTGATCCCATTTTTATGTTGTACGGATTCTCCCCATAGGCGATTATGCTAAGCAAATTTCCCCTATCTCTGGAATTTTTTATGTTGTACAAATTTTATGTTATACAAGCTGTTTGTTATACAAGGGTCCACTGTAGTTGGGTATGCTGGAGATAGTTTAATTAACTTGGCTTTATTGTGTTGGATTCAAGGGTCTCCCCCCTGCAAAAGTGAAGGTTATAATCAGGAAGAGGTGAATGGATTTGAATGTGGAAGATACAGAGCAATGTTTTGTTATTTAATAATAGGGCCTGATTCTGCAAGCTACCGAGAAACGTTTATGGACTTCCATGTGGGAAGCACATACTTTTGCACAAAAGGGGTGCACAATTACCTGTGAAAAACCAGGACTTTGCACATGTACCTGATGAACTTGGTTATCATGTTTTGGTTTTCTTGCAAAGGCTGTCTTAGCTTGAAAATCTGTTATATCTGGATCACTTCCATTTGCAAACCAGGCTGTCTGCAGCATAGGACTTTTGCCTAGGAGAAGCTCAGACCAGATGCCGCTTCTACAATCTGAGCCTTTGCTTATTTTATTGTGAAAGTAAGTTCTTCAGAGGCCAGCTGGTCTCGACTCCTTATTGGGTCCTGCCGGGGTTGCAGCCCAGTTTATTTCAGTTGGTCTTGCTGCTCAAGCCTGCTTATCCTCAAACCAGTTCAGCTAGGTTTTTGTTCCATTATAAAATCCACCCAGCAGTATCTTGTTTTGAGATGACTTTTGGGGCTTTAGGTAATTAAGGATGACTGGAATTGTACTTTTGTTAACATCGTTGTTCTACAATCAGCCACACACCGGTCTGAGGACTATGGTGTAACTGGATGGTGTCTCGGGTTGTATTGGCAGTTTCACTGATTCCTGGATCACTCCTCTATCCACTTTCTGATATTTGGCTTACTGGTAAGTGCTGCTGGGAAAACTTTGTATGGAATAAGGGCTTGGTATTTATTTATTTATTTGGTATTTTTTTTTTAGCTTGGATTTGAACAAGGCTTTCTGGTGTTCCTGATGCTTTATGGGCAGAATGGCATGGTGTGTGTTGTGTTAGAACCGGAAAGATCTCGCCTTTCAGCAGCCTTGCAAATTGGTACAGTGAAAGCCTCGAGGCCTTGATCTGTCCAGGGCTGTTTATGTTACAGGCTGAGGGGGTGTAACTATTTAAGGTTATTAAACCAATTTCCAGGCCTGTCGCAAATGTTATGCTAATGAAAAAGGGACTTGCAATGCCTCTGAACCTGCTTGTCGTTAGCATTTAATTTTAATTAATACATTTCTTCCTCCCCCAGAAAACTCCCGTCTTTCTTGCATGTTTGAAAGGGGAAAAACAAGGAGCCGGCGATTAACCCTCATCCAGAAAGACATATGGCTTGAAATTGGTTTCTTCTCATTTCCATTTAATTTCTTCATTTTAATTTTCAGAAGGTTGGGTTATCTACATGCATTCCATGCTCAGACAAATAGACACATGGCCTTGGACGATATGAGATACATCAGTGCCAGAAACAGGAAGACAATAATTGTGTTTAAATATTGTGGCTGATAGGATGCCAGAAAGATGTTGTGTGTGTGCTTGTTTTAACAAAACACAACAAAAACCCAAACCCCAGAGTTTTAATTTAGAAATGAATCATGATATTTAGATAAACAGTTATTAATTCTGGCTCAGAGCCCGGGGACTGGAATTAACGGGGATTATTTAAATGCAGAACAGTTTAATTGTTCTGTTCCCTGCTCTCCCAAAGAAAGAGTTACAGCATTTAAAAAAACTATTTGAAAGAATCTGTTCTTGAAAAGAAGCAAATTTCTTTTTGCAAGGAGAAACAGCTATTCATAACAAGGGGATTTATAATTGCTCTCCTTTTAGATAATAATGACTGGAAAAGACTGAATTCTTCAATCGCCAGTTTTATGAAGGTCTTGGAGAATGTTAAAAGATGTAAGAGATACTCCCCATATGGGAGTTTCTGACTGTTACATATACAAGTGTTGGTTGTGTTATATAGGGCGTTTATGCACGACCCCTAAACTCCGGGGCAAATGGCTCCCAGCTCCAGAGCTTAAAAATGTTTCCCCACCAGCTCCGGAGTTTACAGGAAATTAAGTGCGACCACACCCACTTTAGTGCGTCCCAGCGCACCTTTCAAGTACCTGCTCTCTGGAGGTGAAAATTCTTTGATGCGGTGCAACGATAGTGAGTGCGGGGCTCTCCTCGCTTCTGTTTGTTGTTTTTTGGCTCCCGCCCCTTTAAGAGCTACTTAAGAGCTACTTAAGAGACTGGAATGTTGCCGTGAGCAGAACGGAGGTGAGCCACGTCAAGCAGCCAGCAGCCAGGAGTGCGGAGGGGGTGGGAACGCAGGAACAACGACAAACCCCTCTGGTCCAAATTTAAGTGGCCAGCGGATCTTAGGGGTCGTGTGAAAAGGCCCATACTACTTTTGTGTGGTGGAAAGAGCCGAAACTTGAATTAAGATAAATTGATTTGGGAACAAATTTATTTTGTTAGCTGAAGGATTTCTTCTATTTACTAAAGTGGCATAATTCAACTCCCCTAGGAAGGATGCTGAGAGACCAATGTCTACTGGTTCACTTCCATTTTCCTTCTCGTGTTCGTTCCAAGGCAGAGATCCAGGAAGTGTCATGACCCTGACAGGATGGACAGGCAGAGAAATCTTCCAGAGAGTTTGCCAAAGTATTTAGGAAAGGAAGAGATGATCCCTTGCAGTATTCTGGGAACTGTGGTCAGGAAAAGGGACATGTCGAAGCTTTCATGCTTATGGTCTCTTCCTTTGAGCAGAAACACATTCTGCTTAGTTTTTAGTGGGCCATGTCACATCTTTTTCTCATTCAAATGAATGTGACCTTGAACAGAGAGAAGGATGTCCCATTGTGCTAAGAAGATAATTGTGTACTGGACTTTGCTACCTTCATTCTTTAACCCATGGCTTCTTTCAGCACCCCAAAGTAAGACTTGGAAATTGCAGAGAAATTAAATGAGTTCTTTGCATCTGTCTTCACGACAGAAGACCTTGAGCAGAGCTGCCTTTCCCCTCTTGACTAAAAAATTAAATCAAATACAGAAGATGTTTCAGGACTAATTGATAAATTGAAGATTAACAAGTCCCCGGGCCCAGATGGCATCCAAAGGGTTATTAGGGAACTGAGAAATGAAAGAACAGACAAAAGCAACTTGTCTTTAAAACCCAGTGCCGGGGACTGGAGGATTGCAGATGTCACACCAATTTTTAAAAAAGGAGGAGGGGGATGGAAACTCAGGCCAGTTAGGATACATCTGTCCCGGGAAGATGGTGGAAAGCCTCATCCAAGAGAAAATCTTAAAACACATAGAAGAACAGACTTTGCTGAGAGAAAATCAGCATGGCTTCTGCAAGGGTAAGTCTTGTCTGACAAATCTTGTAGAATTTTTTGAAAAGGTAAGCAGGCATGTAGATTTGGGTGAACTGGTGGATATAGTCTATCTGGATTTTCAAAAGGCCTTTGACACAGTCACCAGAGGCTGCTGAGAAAATTGCACAGTCAGGGGATAAGAGGGCAGGTCCTCTTATGGATTGAGAACTGGTTGAGATCCAGGAAACAAAGAGTAGGTGTCAATGGGAAATTTTCACAATGGAGAGAGGCGAAAAGCGGTGTGCCCCAGGGCTCTGTCCTGGGACCAGTGCTTTTCAATCTGTTCATAAATGACCTGGAGACAGGGATAAGCAGTGAGGTGGCCAAGTTTGCAGATGACACAAAACTTTTCCGTGTGGTAAAAACCAGAGAAGATTGTGAAGAGCTCCAGAAGGATCTCTCCAAACTGGGGGAATTGGCTACGAAATGGCAAATGTGTTTTAATGTAGCCAAATGTAAAGTAATGCATATTGGGGCGAAAAATCAAAACTTTATCTATCAACTCATGGGCTCTGAGTTATCTGTGACGGATCAGGAAAGAGATCTTGGTGTGTTGGTGGACAGCTCCATGAAGGTGTCTACCCAATGTGTGGCAGCAGTGAAGAAGGCCAATTCCAAAGGGGATTATCAAAAAGGGGATTGAAAATAAAACAGCCAACATTATAATGCCATTATACAAAACAATAGTAAAACGCATCTGGAGTATTGTGTACTTCTGGATCTCAAGAAAGACCAGGAACTGGAAAAGGTGCAGAAGAGAGCGACCAAAATGATTACTGGGCTGGGGCACCTCCCTTATGAGGAAAGGCTAAAACATTTGGGGCTCTTTAGTCTGGAAAAAAGGCGCCTGAGGGGGGATATGATTGAGATGTACAAAATAATGCAGGGCATGAGTAAAGTGGATAGAGGGAAGCTCTTTTCCCTCTCACAAAATACCAGAACTAGGGGACATGCACTCAAATTGAGGGCTGGGAGAGTAAGAACAGACAAAAGAAAATATTTTTTCACCCAGCACGTTGTTAGTCTATGGAACTCCCTGCCACAGGATGTGGTGATGGCATCTGGCTTGGATGCCTTCAAAAGGGGATTGGACAGATTCCTGGAGGAAAAGTCCATCACAGGTTACAAACCATGAGGGAGATGTGTAATCTCCAGGCTTAAAACCAGGGTACTTCATGGGCCAGATGCAGGGGAGTGGTATCAGGAGACAGATATCTAGTCTCATGCGCTTCCAAAAGCATCTGGTGGGGCCGCTGTGAGATACAGGAAGCTGGACTAGATGGGCCTTGGGCCTCATCCAGCATGGCTCTTCTTATGTTCTTATGTGGATGCTCTGAGAAGCAGGAGCAGCCTCCAGCATGGGAGACTTGAAAAGGGGAATGGGTGGGTGGGAGCGTACCAGTGCATTTGTTTATTGATTCCTTGCTCCAAATAAACATTCCTCCACAATCTCTCTTCCGATCTCCAGCCAGGCTCTGAAGTTGGAAGTGTAGCAAAGCAGAAGCAGGCAGGCTTCTGGACCAGAATCAGTAAGTGTAGGAAGATTGAGGTGTGACCACTGCTTTTTCTTACCTTCCAGTCTTCTGGGTAAATCCTCTGTCTTCCTTGTGGCTTGTCTGCAAACGTCTTTTGGGGAACTAACATGCATTGGATTTGTCCTGTTGATATGACAGTTCTGTCTATAAGGATGCAAAGGGGGTGCTGTTATCATGTGCCATCGAGTCAACTTCAACTTATGGTGACCCCCCCTCTCTCTCTGTGTGTGTGTGTGTGTGTTGTGTCGTTACAGTCGTGTCCGACTCTCCGTTACCCCATGTCCATGGAGTTTTCTTGGCAAGAATACTGGAGTGGTTTGCCAGTTCCTACTTCAGGCGCCTACAGCACCTGGTATTCCCTGGTAGTCTCCCATCCAAGTACTAACCAGGGCCAACCCTCCTTAGCTTCCGAAATCAGGTGAGATCGGATGTGCTTAGTGTGAGCAATCGCCAAAACATCCTGTCCTCAGCTGCCATGCTCTGCTCCTGCAGTCTCAAGTCTGTGGCTTCCTTTAGGAAGTCCATTCATCTCCAATTTAGCCATCCATGTTTCCCAGCATGATGGCCTTTTCCAGGGAATCTTGCTTGCTCATGACAACCCCAGAATAGGTGAGTGTCAACATTTTTGCCTCCAAAGATAGTTTGGACTTGATTTGATTTGAACCCCCTGGTCATCTTTATACACTCCAAGATATCTGTAAAGCTCTCCTTCGCCACCATATTTCAAACAAATCAGTTTTAAATAGATTTCTTTACTGTCTAGGTTTCACACCCATGCATTGTAATAGGAAATACAGTAGTGTAGGTGGTCTTGGTCTTGGTTTCTGGTGACACATCCTTCTAGGTGATGATCTTTTCTGGTTTCTTTATCACTGCCCTGTTGAGCCTCATTCTCACGTAAATAGTTACAAGATGGCACCCTCTACTCTCCTTGTGGATATTAAAATGGAAATCTGAAGCATTGCTATTTTCATGATGATGAAAACAACATAACATAAAATAAAAACCCTGGAGATTGCTTTGTTTCAAGTAGGGCTGTCA
Source organism: Phrynocephalus forsythii (assembly GCA_029282475.1). Lineage (NCBI taxonomy): Eukaryota > Metazoa > Chordata > Lepidosauria > Squamata > Agamidae > Phrynocephalus > Phrynocephalus forsythii. The sequence goes on along the minus strand of JAPFRF010000005.1, from coordinate 121,703,764 downwards.
ATAACACTGACACCTCTGGCGAACCAAGTGGTTTCAGTACCAACTTTGGGGTTCATGCATGGTAGGGGGTTGGACTGGATGGACCTTGAGGTCTCTTCCAACTCTATGATTCTATGAGTCCACTGTTTCCTTTGCTTGTATAAATAAAAATATACGCTTTAAGGATGACATGATTTTGGGGTAAAGTACAACTATTTAAAATAGTAGTAAGATCAGCATGGATCTGTGTCTGCATGGGTGTGTTACCACGGCTGCAGTCCAGTAGTAAGTCACAACTAGAATAGGCTTATTGAGTCAGTGGGACTTACATAAGTGTTGACTCACCAAATCCCACTGATTCAATAGGCCTACTCTAGTGCAATTTATGAGCAGATTTCAGCCAGTGAATGTTTGAGGGTAGGTGATTTTTGTAAAGGAACTAAAATGCATGTACATTGGATTACTTTGGAGAGCTGCAGCAGTGGGCAATAATACTTGCATTTTAAGTTGTTCTTATGAGTACCACTCTATTCTGCTCTGGTCAGACCCCACCTGGAGTATTATGTCCAGTTCTGTGCACCTCAATTTAAAAAGGATGTTGACAACCTCGAGTGGGTCCAGAGGAGGGCGACCAGGATGGTTGAAGGTCTGGAAGAAATGTCTTATGAGGAACGGCTTAGGGAACTGGGAATGTTTAGTCTGTCAAAAAGAAGGCTGAGGGGGGATATGATAGCTATGTTTAAATATTTGAAAGGATGTCATATTGAACAGGTTTGTTTTCCATGGCTTCAGAGACTAGGACTCGGGGCAATGGTTTCAAACTGCAGGAAAAGAGATTCCATTTGAACATTAGAAAGAACTTCAGGACAGAGCTGTTTGGCAGTGGAATATGCTGCCACAGAGGGTGGTGGAGTCTCCTTTGGAGGTCTTTAAGCAGAGACTGGATGGAGGGCCATCTGTCATAAATACTGTGATGGGGGTTGCTGCATGGCAGGGGGTTGGAGTGGATGGCCCTTGAGGTCTCTTCCAACTCTATGATTCTAAGATTCTATGATGTTTGGTGGTGCATTTTTTCCTTCCTAGAAGAAGGAAATGGTGAGCCATGTCTGAGAACCTAATTTACTTGGTTAAGAGAAACTGCCTCCAGAACAGCTTTGTTACCAGTCCCAACCTAGAAGAAGGAAACTGACTTGATGACATACAATGATTATTCATATAATTTCAGGGAAAGTGGCTGCTTGTGGATTTCTTTTGAGTCTTCTGTAAGCAAAAGAAACTAAACCAGATTAAACTTTATTAAATCAACTTGCAAACAATTGCATGGCACAGCATGGCTTATTAACAGGACTGGAAATATAGTGTTAAGTGGCTAACATTGAGAATCTGTCTGGTCTAATCAAGAGTAGTGATGGCAAAGAGATGGAAGAGGTGCTTTTATCACATTGTTGATGTTGTTAAAAATGTTCATTTTGACATCAGGTACAGTGGTACCTTGTTTGTATAAAGGAATTAATTCATTCCAAATGAAATTCTGTTAAGCAAATTTTCCTTTATACAAATTTCCCATAGGAATGCATTGAAAACAGAATAATCCCTAATCGTGACCATTTTATGTTGTACGGATTCGCCCCATAGACAATTATGTTCAGCAAATTTCCCCTATCTCTGGAATTTTTTATGTTGTGCAGATTTTATGTTATACAAACCATTTGTTATACGAGGGTCCACTGTAGTTTGTTTGGTAATCCTGTGGATTTTAAGTAGCACAGATTTTTTTAAAAAGTCTGGTCTTTGAAATGCACAAAGAACACAGAAATAATGTGGCTCTTGCATCCTTGCTCCCCCCCCTTTTTTTTTAAAGGAAACCACTTGCCATTTGTAGAACTTGAGATAGAAGCAAAATGTGAAGGCTTTGTTCTTCCCGGTTGTTTTGTGTGTTCATACCTTTTTGCTCCATAAATGAAGTGATTAATATCTAGGAGAGTAGAGCAGACTGGATAGATATAAAGCAGATTAGAGTCACATACCCCACGTGGAGAGAAGGTTTGCTTATACTCAGTTCATTTTCCCTTTTTGTATAACTGGGGTTGGGGTTGGGGAATTACTCTGTGATTAGAACTCAAAGCTACTTTTTAATGCCCAGTTTGGAGGTTTTTAAGCAGAGGCTGGATGGCCATCTGTCGGGAGCACTGTGATGGGGGTTGGACTGGATGGCCCTGGAGGTCCCTTCCAGCTCTATGATTCTATGAGTTGTGGCAGCTTTCCAATTCAGGGCCTGGACTTGATGACCCATAGGGTCTCTTCCAGCTTTGCAGTTCTCAGATACTTAATCTGATTCCAGATCATTATTATGATCCCCAGTGTAGGGAGCCAGGGGCTGAGTCTGAGATAGCTTAGGCCAGTGGTGGCGAACGTTTGGCACTCCAGATGTTTTGGACCGGAGTTCCTCTGGGAAGATGGGTAGTATAAATAAATAAATAAATAAATAAATAAATAAATAAATAAATAAATAAATAAATAAATAAATAAAGTACATGGGATTTGGGGTGCTTATAATGTCCACTGCCCTGCTTTAGTTCTGGTCCATTTTGGGGTGTTTGTGTTAAGAATAGCTTCAATTTTATCAATGGACTTGATGTTTGGAGGACAAAGAGGAGCTGTGAGGTTCTGAATGGGAATGCTGCCACCTCTGAGAGTAAGAGATCAAAGCCTTCCTACAGCTTTCTGATCAAGCCACTTCCTCAGTCCACACCAGGTCCTTTGTACAACTCTTTGCAACTTTGTTGTTTTCTCATAGAAAGCAGTTGACACAGCTGATAGTGCAAGCTGGGTGGGGGTGGGGGTGGCTGGATTGGTGGAGTAGTTAAACTGTTCCAATTTTCAGCCTGAACCTTAAAAGAGTTATCTGAGGATAGGATAGGATGTGGGGGACAGGAAGACTAAAACCTGAAGTGGATATGTTGCCTCATTGAGATGGGATCTGTCCACTTTCATTAACATATGCAAGTTGCATGAATTAGTACTTCATCTAATTTGGTCCTAAAATGACTTTCCCAAAATGGTAAGAGATAGGAGGAGGATTGATCCCCCAACAACTGTTGGCCATGATGCCAAAATAAAATCTCCATATTCAGTGGTAGTATAGCTTTGGATGCTAGCCAGGGCGAAGACAAGCAAAAGCAAAGCAAAGTGTTCTGCTTATATACCGCCCCATACCACTTCAAGTACTCTCTGGCCGGTTTACAGTTTTAATTACTGTATGCAGGCTACACATGCCCCCCCCCCAGCAAGCTGGGTACTCATTTTACTGACCTCAGAAGGATGGAAGGCTGAGTCAACCTCGAGCCTGCTACCTGGGATTGAACCCAGAGTTCGTGAACACAGTTTTACCTGTAATGCAGGCATTTAACCACTGCGCCATGGGGCTCTTGGTAGGCCACTGTATTTATGCTGTTTTATCTTAGAACTGCAGAGCTGGGAGCGACCCTGTGGATCATCCAGTCCAGCTCCTGACAAGGAGACTCAAGGGGGTTGAATTTCTAAGATCTGGCACTGCAGCCAGATGTCTAAGCCCCTGAGTTATCCAGCTGTTTTCCTGGACTATCTAGCTGTTCACTGCTGGAATCAAAATGCTACCCAACAATATTCTTACCGCATTCACATCCTTTGTGGGACTTAGTCAAGAGAAAGGAAATATTCATGTAAATTATTCAGGATTCATCTAACAGCAAGTTGCAGTAGGAGTTTTGTATTGATGCCGTCTCAGTCCTAGGGCTCACTGAGTCCAATATGGCTCACAAATTTTTAAAATAATAACATCTTATCTTCAAAAAAATATTAACAATTTGACAATATACAAAAAAACCAGAAAATAAAAGCAAGGGGGAAACCACATATCTTACAAAAGCTGAATAAATATTACCAAAATCAGTGTACTCATCACAGTGACCAATGGCCTAGATGCCCTAAGCACATCCGATCTTGCCTGATTTTGGAAGCTAAGCAGGGTCGGCCCTGGTTAGTACTTGGATGGGTGACCACCAGGGAATACCAGGTGCTGTAGGCGCCTGGAGTAGGAACTGGCAAACCACTCCAGTATTCCTGCCAAGAAAACTCCATGGGCATGGGGTCATGAAGAGTCAGTCACAACTGTAATGACACAACACACACTCAAACAGTGACCAAAGAGCCATGTTTCATCCAGGTTATTGTTTATGATGTCCAATAACTTTTCCAGAACAACATTATGATTTGTTTAGGTAATCAGCCATTGCCTTTCAATAATATAGACTTCAAAAAATCTTGCCACAAATCCCAAAACTTACTTTGCTTTAATAATTCCTTTTTAAAATCTTATCTCACCTGTCAACATGGCATTGATTGCTATTCCTCACACTTCAAGATACCACACATGTATTTGAGTTTTCAATGCCTTGCAATAATTAATTTGGTTGCCGTGATATGATTCATAATTAATTGCTCTTCCTCCAAAGATATACTAAAGCATTTTTTAGGGAAACCACAGGTTCAATGTCACTTAAATAAAATTTGGATTTGATTTAAATCCCATCCACCCTGAAATTGCCCTGAAATTGCTTTATTGTTTCAATTTTATTTACATAATGAATCATCTTTTAAGAATTAGGTTTTAGAATTTAAATATAGTGGTTTAAATTTGTTTATTGGGTTTTTTTAAACAAGATCACAAACTGCTCAAAATTGTTTGGTTTAGTTTATGTTTAGCATTGCTAAGCTGAAATACTTTCTCAAAGAATGAAGTCCGAAAGAAGTTTATTTTCTCATTTCTTACCCATATTCTAGCGAACCCAAAATACATGTATTCTCATGTAGTTTTGAATCTCATTTCTGTGGCTGTTGCATTCGCTGTATGTATGTTTTACCTGCTGTGAAGAGAAAGACAGAGGTGTGTCTAAGGCCCTTACTTGCATGTGGAAATGTGAAACCTGTGCCATGCTGCTGCTGCTGATGATGATGATGATGATGATGATAATGATGCAAAGAACCACAGGAATGTGCTTCCTGCTTGTTAGGAACATAAGAACAGCCTTGCTGGAACAGGCCACAGCCCATCCAGTCCAGCATTCTGTCTCACACAGAGGCTCACCATTTGCTTCAGGGTTTTCCCAAGCAGATGTCTTCACCTGCTTACGATTCCCTGCACAAGGCATTGAGAGATATCCTGCCTACCTCTCCAACTTGGAGGAAAACTAGTATCAAAGCAGGCTGCGTGTTACTAAAGCAACATTGGAACCTTGACCTTCTTCTCTAGGAGTTTTTTTGTTTACAAATGCACACATTTGGTATAAATGCTAACCTTTCTGCCTTCTGATCTGCAGTGTGCATGAACCTCATGTATTTGCTTCCATGCAAAACAACATGCAAAAAAGGGACAACCTGAATGAAGAAAGGGGGGAAAGATTACAACATTATGTACATGGACGGGTTAAAATCCTGTTGCTTGTCATAGTAAATTACTCTCACATAGGTCCACTGAAGTAATGAGGATTTGGTGAGTCAGCTCTTCCATAAGTTCCATTTATTTCAATATGCCTGCTGTAGTAATGTAGCCAACATTTATGAAATTGCATAAATTGCTACCAGATTGTAGCAAAGGAACTGGAAAACTAAGGTACTAAAACTCTCAGCCCTGTGAACAGTCTCTGTTCTTTTCCCACCTGCCTGGGATCAGAAAACCTGTTCACACCTTTGGGCCTTTTTACACAACCCCTAAGATCCGCTGGCCCCTTAAATTCGGACCAGAGATCTTGAGGGTTTGTCGCTCTTCCTTCCTCCCCACCACTACGCACTTCCTTGATCCTGTCTGCGTGAGGGGAGGGAGGGAAAAAAGCCTTTAAAAGGGACAAAAGAATAAAGCCTTACCTCCGGTGCCGGTGGAAGTTGCTCCGAGTGCCGGTTACTTCCTGGTTCCTCTTAAAGGGGCGGGAGGAGGCAAAAAAAAAAACCAACAAAAAGAAGCGAGGCGAGCCCGGCACTCTCCGCATCAAAATTTTCCACTGTCCCAGAGCAGGTACAAGAAAAGTGTGCTGGGACGTGCTAAAGTGGGCGTGGTCACACTTAATTTTCTGTTAGCTCCAGAGCTGGTGGGGAAACATTTTTAAGCTCCGGAGCTGGGAGCCATTTGCAGCGGAGCTTAGGGGTCATGTATAAACGCCCTTTGTGGGTTCTTTTAAAATCATTTTACTTTGTTGCTCACTCTGACTCACCTTAATCAAAAACATAGAGGCAATCTTTTAAAAAAAGATGTTTATTAAAATACAAAAAGAAGGAAAAGTAAGCCAAAATCTTAAAAATTGTAAAGAATTTAGAGAACTTAGATATACCAAGAAAAGTTACATTAAAATAACAAATATCTATCCTACGCTAACAATGGCTTATTCCACTGGCATTCGTTCATGATAAATACAACAAGAAAAATTGTTTTATATGTAGCCAACATTTATGAAATTGCATTTATGAAATTGTGGTGGCGATTGTTCAATTTAAATGGTTTTTAAAGATAAATTAATGGAGAATGAAGCTGTTCTTAATATGGCACCTGCAGATATATTTGCAAACTCAAGATCATGCATTAAATCTATGTCCCATTCTCTTCCTTCCTTCCTTCCTTCCTTCCTTCCTTCCTTCCTTCCTTCCATCATTGTGTATGTGTGTGAGAGAGGAGGGGAGGCAGGGAGACCTGTACCTCTTCTTACTTTCCTGTAGCAAATGGTTACTGCTTTTGGATATAAAGTGGGGAAATGGTTTTGTAAACCTAATGATATTTTTTTCCTTTCAGGGTAATGACTTTAAATGGGGTAGGTGAGCTAGTTAAAATACGGTCCAAGTGTTGGCAAACATATTTTGCACCTGTATTACCCAAAGGTGGGTTCCCAAATGTTCTTGAATTTTAGCTTTCAGAAGCTCTGACTGGATTAACTGTGGGAGAACAACTGGGGTTCCTGGTTTGAGAACAGCTGTTTTAAACTCTGGTGAGCTATATGTTGTGGTATCCAGAGAGGTTAGCTTGTGCTGAGACTCCTGGGAAAATATATTAAATGGGAAAGTCTCCTGCACACCATGTAGGCAAAGGTATACCAGGTTACAGTATTCTAATTTGTTTTGAAATTTCAGAGTTGTATTTTCCGTTTGGTCCATTTCTTCCAGACGTCCAGGGCTGAACTATATCTTGTGAATAAAACGTAGTTAGAAAAGGGAGATTTTAAGATGGTGATGCAGTGTGGATGTCAAATCACAAGCTCTTTCCTCCTCCTGTTATTTGCAGGTTTGTTTGTTCACTGGTTGGTCTCCACAAAGGTCATAAAAGCTATCCAAATCCAAAACGTAATAGATGACAAGAACTCCAATGTGTAGAAATCAGACAACAGAGCAGGGATGTGCTTAATGTTTCTGAGATGGAAATGTGGGATCCCCAGTGGTGTGTGGATGAAATGTAGGACTCGGGAGATTTGGGTTCAATTCATTGCTCAGCCATGGAAACTCAGTGGAGATAGAAGTGGGAAACCACTCAACTAACATCACTCATTCCTTGAAAACCCTACAAGGATCATCGTACATCAGGAATGACTTGACAGTGCATAGCCGGAAGGTGGTTAAGGAGACCTGCTTTAACTGAAATATTTATCTTTGTCTTTATCCGCCAGCTTCAATCCAGTTAGAATAGGCATGTCCAAACTTTGGCCCTCCTGATGTTTTGGACCACAACTCCCAGAATCCCAAGCCTGTATTTCTAATGGCAAAGGACTGTGGGAGTTGTGGTCCAAAACATCTATCTGGAGGGCTAAAGTTTGGAGATGCCTGAGTTAGAACATGGGATCATACCAGCCTCTCTAGTAAGAAGATAAAAGGCTAGGGGATGAGAGACTGCAACCCTGATGGTGTTTTTGATATTTGAAATTTGCATTTGCTAAAAATGTACATTTTTTTCCTTTCGGGACAATGACATGATTGTTCAGCATCCCTCTCATTTTTTAATTGCTATTCCATTTTAATATGCTCTATTTTCTTTTAAAATTCAGAATGTACAGATATAACGAGGAGAGAATGTTTCCCAAAGCAAAACCAACGAACCCACAAGAAGTGCCCCATACAGAAAATTTCAAGATGGATGCCTAAGAAAACCCTTTCTTTTTCATTCTTTCCTGTTCCCTGTAGTAGTAAAAGAATTTATTTAGAAGGATGTTTCTCGGGAAGAAAAATAAAATGTTTTTCTCTTCTCATGGTTACATGGTATAACACATTCTATTGCTCATTTGTTAGTAATATTTGTCTGCAGGGTGTTTTGCTCAGGAAAGGTCAACATGCAGTGCAAAAGAGTTTACATTTTGTGAGGTTGAATAAAATTCCTGGCACCATCTTCTTAACAATATTTTCATTTTGATAGCAGTGCAATAAAATTTGATTCATTTTTAAATCCAGGGGACTCCCCACCCCAAGTTCTACCATGGACTTTTGAAATGCCACTGTTGAGCATTGATGGACTAAAGCTTTCTGCTTGCATTTATATGTCTGTTAATGATTGCTTTTCCTTTCAATTTAATTTTGCAGAAGACGCACCAGATTCCTGCCTTAACATTGAAGGCATGGGTTAATAATCTCGTCCTGAAAACCTTAATAACAGCCAGTGTTGAATCGCTTCAGGAAGATAAGGGGAAGGATAAATGAAATTGTTTAATAACTAGAGCTGGTAAGATTTCAGAAGGGTACAGAAGAATATTTAGACATGATCAGACAAAAAAGAAACAGTAGGAACAAAAGAAAAGTCGTTAAGCAAGAAAAAAATTGGAGGGCATTATTCTTGATTGGCAGGAGCTTTATACCTGGACTGACTGATAAAAACGTCTAGGGAACCCAGATGCCTGCACATTTTAGGGGAATTTTGCTTCTTCCCAATATTGGCCGTTTGCAGATTTGAAGTATAAACAAACTGGAAAAAATATTTGAAATCAGTATGCTTTGTTTTGAAGTATAATCAAACTGGTAAAACCTGGTACACGTTTTAGCTTCTAATGATATAAACACTGGTAAACAATCACTTAACAATGCAATTGATTTCTAAGAAAGAAAACATTAGTCTGCCTATTTCTGGTTAAAAATAAAGCAGGGGACTGTGTGCAATGACCTTATAAGCTCCTTTCAACTCTGTTTTTCTTTTAGTCTATGAAAAAGGCCATTCAAACGCCAAGTAATGTCCATGTCAAATTTTGTTTAATTTTTCCCCTTTTTTAATGTAAATATGTCCTCAGAATTGCTACTCAAGACTGTGTAGAAATATTTATAATATGTTTAATGGGTAATTCTTCAAATGTGGGGAGTCGTGGACTGTTATTGCATTGTAATTCTCAGTACTATCTAATTAATAAGCCTTTTTTTAAAAAAACCATTGTTCTCACTTTTGGGGGCTGTTTGCGGCTGGGACTCACTGTGGTGAGTAATTTTTCAGGAAGATTTGATTGTTTGCATTAGCCAAGTGGAGGTATGTGGCCCGTTTTTGTGAGGACAATGGATCTGCTCCAGGTTTTGGTAGCTCTTCGAAGGTTCAGACTAAACTATGGTGTGGATTAACTTGGCCCCATGAAACTGGAATCCCCAGTCTCCGTGGTATTAGCAATTGAAAAAGGCTTTGATTGTCTCTTTTTCCTGGCAATTGATGGTTTTAAGATTTTCGTGTAACAGATTGCATTTGGATTTTGGCGAATGTACAAATGGTTCTTTCATAGCCAATGTATGAGGTTTCACACCCCCATTGATGCTTTTTTAGGGGTTTAGCCACTGCCTCTGGTAGGACTGATTTGATCTGTGGTCATAAGGGTGTGTCACACTTAGATTGCTTACAGTTGGTCATTGCTTATTTGCTGATGCGCGGAAAAGCCGTTTAAAGTCATTAATGGCATTAGCCTGTATTAATTGCTCATTTGACTTTGACTGGAAGGCATGCAAAGCATCAGTTAGGACTAAGCCCCACTAGCATATATTTTGCAGGTGACAGCTGTTATTGCTATCCAGGCGCACCACTGACAAATCTCTCTATGCATACGTATGTGTGGTTGCAGGATTCTGATTATAGAATGGGATGTATAAAGTGACCCAGCCTTGCGGAATCAGTTGCGTGTTGTCGGAGCTGCTTTCTTCTGTGGCGCACAAACTATACAACATGGAAGAAGCGCTGGCCACACTCTAGCATGAAGAGAAAGAGTTGTGTCCTACAGAAGCCTGGATAAACCTGCACATCTAGCTTTTTCAGGAGAAGGAGAGAGGAGGGAAAATATGGGAGGTTCGCATGAACCTCCAATGAAGGAGGAAGTCCCATGATGCAGGAAAGTTACTTCATTTTGAACTACACCCCCCAGAATTCCCTGGTGAACCTAATAATGATGAATGGTTCCATGATTTCTAGTCCAGGAAGGAACTCTTCCGCCATTTGATGAAGCCAGTGAATTGTGGCTGTCATGGGAATGGTGGGGGTGACTTTCGTCCACAAGCTCTGTATGCCTCGTTGCCAGATGGGTGATATGTAACTCCTATCATGATTAAATAAATAAATAAAATGTCTTTTATGGTACTGCCAAATTCTCTTTACCTTAAAGCTCAAAAACGCTGGAATTAGGAGACAATATTACCGTCATCTCTCTCTCTCTCTCTCTCTCTCTCTTTCAATCCAAGTTTATTTTTTTTCTTCTACAAAGGTGTTCTCTTGAGTATATTACTAGGTATGACTAGACTTAAGTGGAATTGTTGTCCGCTCAGTACGGGATCTTCAGAGGTCACATTAGTGTTCCAGACACATGTGTCAGGTCAGCCTTCTTGTCTGAAAAACCAGACCTCCAAATTTCTAGGCTGCAACTCAAAATGAGCCACTGTTTTCAACTCTTTGCCTTCATCCTACTCAGAGTTGCACGAGCCACGTACTATAGTTCTAAAAACATAATCAAAGCTTATTTGTTTGTGTGTGTGTGTGAAATTTGATTTCCTTTTGCTAGGAACCATGTAATTGTGGTTGTTAAAGCTCCCGGGATGCATTTTAATACCAGAGATATATATTTCTTTATTTGTTTATTTTCGAGGTTGTGATTTTTAAGGAAGAGAACCATTTTAATTGCAAGGATCAGTTTTGCTGCATAGTCTGTTCATAGCTCCTCATTACAAAGCAGAAGAACATTTGAAATCCTGTTTAATGCTAAAAAGACTCTGATGACAGTAATTTTCATAATGTAAATTTATTTGTGATATGTATTCTGTTTTTAATCTTCTTTAGCGTTTTGTTCAGAGTCGAGGGCAGGGGGGCAGGCTGGAAAATGTTGAAGGATTTATTTGTGTTTAAAATCACCCAATTCTATCATTCCTTCTTATTCCGTTCCTTTTTTAATATCCTCATCTGTCAGAATAAAGAAAAAGAACTTCTACTGAATGAGTTCTAGATTTCCCCATACCCACACACTTTAGAATTCCAGTGTTGGTAATTGGCAATAGGTTTGTGTTGGGATTAAATGGCCATATTTTATATTTTACTGTATATTTAAAGATTCGGTCTCACTCACTCTATACCCCAAGGTACCGAGATAACTTCTAGTTCCCTGAGCTCCTTGCCCTCTGAGAATGCCAGCCACGGAGTCTGGCGAAACGTCAGGAAGGAAAACTTCCAGAACACGGCCAAACAGCCCAGAAAAATCAAAACTATTCCATGGAGGATTGCGACCTCCCAATTACCAGTGCACAGCACAGCACTACTCTCAGGGGCAGGGTGTGTGTGTGTGTGTGTGTGTGTGTGTGTGTGTGTGTGTGTGTGTGTGTGTGTGTGTGTGTGTGTGTGTTATTTAAAAAATAAATATATATATTTAAATATATATTTAAAATATGTTTTTAAAAAGTCTCAGACAGCCAGTCATTGGTTTCTTAAGTGATGTTGTGGGACTTTCACCATCCCCAGTATGTTATAATGGTCTGGTGTAGAAATGTACCCCAGTGGCAGAAAACAGAATTTTTCAACAGATTTGCAGAAATTACGAATCACTTGCTGAATCAGCCTGATGACCAGCTGTTTTGTGTGAGACCAGGATTAATGTGGAATGGCCAGATTTGACTGCAAAACAAATTTATGAATTAACTTTTTTTCCGGAGCCCAAAACAAATCAGATAGGGGATACATCACTTGGGCATTCTAGATTTCAGGTGTGGGACACTTTAAGAAGCAAAATACACGTTACCTTATGTGTAAATCACTGAGCCTAGCTGCAAATCAGTGTGATTTTCCAAACAGATCCAGATTTGAGCACAACTCAGGATAGATCCAGGAGCTCCCAATTAACCTCCAGTGGAGTCAAGTATCCTGTGCACAGACTTAGCAAGACACCCGGGTTTTCTGAGACGTGTTAAATGCCAGCTGTTGTGCGTCTCTGTTGTATACCTGCTTTTAAAACCTGCACTTGCCTAATGGCTGAAACTTGGTGGCATTGCTTTCAACTCATCAGATAGTGGTGGCATGGGATGTTTACCTCATAGCTGTGGTTCTCTGTGAGTTTTGTAACTAGAGATGGTCACGAAACACCAAAATGGCGTTTCATTGCATTTTTCATGTCATTTTTTAAATTATGTTTCATTTGGAATCACATGATTTTTTTTAAAAAAAAAAGATTCATTTCATGTTTTGTTGTTTCATTTTTTTTTTGTTTTCTTCATTTTCTAATGTTTTTTACAGCCAACCAGCCTGGCTGGTCTTTTGTTTTTAAAACAAAACAAGCACTGATCAGCTGTAGTGCAGGCCAATCAGCGCTTTTTTCTTTTACCCTTGTGCCGACCAACCCACACATGGGGCCCAGCAAGTTGGCCAGCGCATTTTTTTCTAACAAGCACCCATCAGCTGTAGCATGGGTCAATTGGCGCTTTTAAAAAAAACCACACCCTGACCAACTGGTGCGTGGGACTGGCTGGTCAGCGCTTATTTATTTATTTATTTATTTATTTATTTATTTATTTATTTATTTACTATTTACTATTTACTATTTACTATTTATTTATTTATGCTTGTCAAAATAAATAATAAATGAAAACAAAATGGAATGGAATGAAAATTTCCATTTTTGTTTGTTTGTTTTTTTTTTTTTTACAAAACAAGCACAAATCATCCTGCGCGTGGGGCCCACCCAGCCGAAAATTTCCATTTCGTTTTGTTTCGTTTTTTTTAAGGGCACTACATTTTTCATTTTGTTCTGTAATGAAACAAAAAATGAAAAAAAAAAAATTGTTTCATGCCCATCTCTGTTTGTAACAGAACAGGACTTGAGAGGCTGTAATATGTGAAATATTGCAAATTAAAGAACCAAGCATAACCAAATGTGTTTTTTTCTGTTCAATAAGAATATATATGCCATCAATCTTAGTCTACCAATGACCGTGTGTGGAGGAATTAGGAAATCCTTTTGTCTCTTCTTGATCACGTGCACAGCAGTTGCCAGTATTTGTACTATAAATCTTGGAGCTTGAGAAACGCCTTCCTGTGCCAAAAGGAGCCAAGGCTGGATATGGTAAGAATGCATGGGGTGGGTCTCCCATTCTATTAACTACCCCTGTGCTTGTTGGGTTTTTCAACCTCTATCTCAATGGCAATGTAGCCATGCATGAAGAAACCTCTTTACCCTTTAATAGCCTGCTTCTTCTAGAAGCTTGCCTTTAGGCTATCCTGTCATCACCTACACCTGTCCTTCCTCTTCTGTTAGTATATGGGAAGGTTCTACCTTAGCCATACCTTGCTAGCCCACTACCTGCCTTTCCTGACAGAAATGCTGTTGCTGCCTTTCTTTCCATGCACAAGCTAAGCTAAGTATTTTTCCACTGTATGGACTGATATATTTTGGTCTTGTCACCGTTTTACAGCAAAGCTTTGTTATATTTTTCTATACAAGCTCTTTTTGTTCTCCTTATTAAGCAGTGCATAGCAACTCTGTGTGTGAGAGAGATGGGCGTTTATACACGACCCCTAAACTCCGGGGCAAATGGCTCCCAGCTCCGGAGCTTAAAAATGTTTCCCCACCAGCTCTGGAGTTTACAGGAAATTAGGTGCGACCACGCCCACTTTAGCCGCGTCCCAGTGCACCTTTCAAGTACCTGCTCTTTGGAGGTGAAAATTCTTTGATGCGGTGTAACGATAGTGAGTGCAGGGCTCTCCTTGCTTCTGTTTGTTGTTTTTTGGCTCCCGCCCCTTTAAGAGCTACTTTTACAGAGACTGGAATGTTGCCGGCAAGAGCGAGAGGCAGAACGGAGGTGCGCGGCATGCTTTTCTTTCTCTTTTTCTCCCTCCCCTCACACAGCCAGCGGCCAGGAAGTACGGAGGGGTGGGGACACAGGAAGAGCGACGAACCCCTAAGATCTCTGGTCCGAATTTAAGTGGCCAGCGGATCTTAGGGGTCATGTGAAAAGGCCCAGAGTTTGCTTGCTGCTGGAGAGTAGATACACCTGCTAAAGGTAAACAGTGTAACTGGCAGTAACTTTTCACTGACAGTGAATGTCTTCCCTATTGTACTACCAGACTAGTACATGCCCCAGACAAATTCCAAAGAGAGACACGCTTATTGGCAGCAAGAAGCTGCTGTGAGATATGCTGTTTGTCTTCCACAGGCATAACTAAGCCACAGGATTTGGGCAGTCAAGCTCCAGAAAGCAGGTGGAGAATGAGGAGATGCACCATATTTGTAGAGCAGTCTCTATATTTGTTGTCTATGTTGCCATTTGGATCTCTGGTTCATTGGGAAATTTTACTTTACCCCTCCTCCTTACCTTGAGAAGTGTGCATGACAAGTTTCCTGGCAAGTTTTGTTTTTGTGTATGGTTTTTTTTTTTACAATGAATAGAGAAAGAGAGTTGCCAGATTTCTAAAAAGACATAGTGGAACTGGAATAGGTGCAGAAGAGAGAGAGACTAAAATGATCACTGGGCTGGGGCATGTCCCTTATGAGGAAAGGCTAAAACATTTGGAATTCTTTAGTCTGGAAAAAAAGTCATCTGAGAGGGAATATGATTGAGATGTACAAAATAATGCAGGGCATGAGTAAAGTGGATAGAGGGACGTTCTTCTCCCTCTCACAGAATATCAGAACTAGGGGACATACACTCAAACAGAGGGTTGGGTGAGTGAGAACAGACAAAAGAATTTTTTTTTACCCAGCGTGTTGTTAGTCTGTGGAAGTCCCTGCCACAGGAGGTAGTGATGGTATCTGGCCTGGATGCCTTCAAAAGGGGATTGGACAGATTCCTGGAGGAAACGTCCATCACAGGTTACAAACCATGACGGAGATGTGTAATATCTAGGCTTAAAACCAGAGTACTTCAAGGGCCAGATGCAGGGGAGTGGAATCAGGAGACAGATATCTAGTCTCGGGTGCTCCCAGACGCATCTGATGGGGCCACTGTGAGATACAGGAAGCTGGACTAGATGGCCTTTGGCCTGATCCAGCATGGCTCTTCTTATGTTCTTATGTTCTTAATACAGGCTTGGAATTCTGGGAGTTGTGGTCCAGAACATCTGGTGTGCCGAAGGTTTGCCACCACTGACCCATAACCCAGTCTTGTATTTGCACTGAAATAAGAGTCCCAAAAGCTGGGGGTTAGTGTTTATTGGAACCAGGACTGACAGGGTCAAAACCATGGAACTGTGACATCATCCACCATCTCCCTTAGGCTTTACTGTTCCTCCCTGGGTTTAGATGCAATCCTCACACTACAGTGGTACCTCAGTTTAAGTAATTAATTTGTTCTCAGGGCCATTTTCTATTGTGAATAATTTATAAACTGAATCTGAGCTTCCCATATTAATGCATTGAAAACCAATTAATCCGTTCTGGAGGTGAGAAAAAAAGGCAAAATAGGGCATTCTGTGCGCTCCCAGACGCATCTGGTGGGGCCACTGTGAGATACAGTGAGATACTAAATGGGCCTTTGTCCTGATCCAGCATAGCTTTTCTTATTTTTTTTATGTTCAGATAGAGCTTAGGAAAATTAACATGCCATATATAAAATGCAGGGTTCTAAATGTTCGTATTTTTATTTATTTTTAGTGAATCTGTTTTTATACACATTTTTAAAAATTGCCACTCTTAACTTAAGCTTTAATTTTTCTGTTACTTATTGCCTTATATCCCAGCAGTATATGTTGGAGGATAAACAACAGATATGTTATTACTAAACCACACTAATCATTTCCTCTAAACATGAATAGACTCAGCCCTCAAATGATTGGGCTAACTTCCCCAGCCTTGGGTGATTTTAAACCTTCTTCTTTAGATAGCATGGCATGGGAGCCCAAATGTGCTTTAGGGATTGTGTGGCATTTTCATAATTCATACAAATGTGTTCATCACCTTTCTGCACTTCCTTCTATTTTATTGTAATAGCCCCAAAATGGTAAGCTGTTAAAATTAACTTGAAAGAGGAGAAAACTGGCATTCGATTAAATTGTTGACTCGTAGGAAAACATTAAAGTGGCCAAGAAATTATGTTCCTTTTGATTGGCGTGGAGGGAGTATTGGGACGATAATGGAACCCAATTCTGCTGGATTTACTAATGAGCAAAATGCAGTTGGCCTTAAAGTCTGAGAAAAGAGCAAGGAGGCGGGGGGTGCGGGGGGGACGGAGGGAGAAACATCACCGTCATGGTGTTTCTCCTTTTTCTTCCTCCCTTCCAGCCCACTTTTGTCGGAATTAATGAGGCCATAGTCGATTGCTTCCCAAATGTGTTGTGATTTGGTGTGACGTACTGCGGAGCCTGGCAGATCCGTTTGGACTGCCCGCGCTGTTTTAATGAGACGCAGGCAAACCCGGGGAAAGGTTTTCCCGGGGCCACCAACGGTACAGCGCAAAGCCCAATGTGAAATGTTTGCCAATTGCCACAAGGCAACTGACATTATAGATTCTTATCGCCACCATTATAGGGGCATAAAATTTGCCACATCCAGAGAGCTTTTCTCCTTCTCAGCTCGACCCATCCCCCCATTTCCCTTCCCCCCCCCCACACACACACACACCGAATGCTGAAAGTGACACCCGAGTTGTGAGGCCTCAACAAGAAAGCATATTTTAAACTTCTTTGTTTCTCACGTGAGGGTCGGACGTCGTTTCAAAGTTAATGTGTTCCCAAGTGCGGAGACGGCAGGGATGGGGGAGGGCAAGAAAGAGAGCCCTGACGCATACCAGAAGCTGAACAAAGCCACCCCAAAAGGTCACCACCACCTGGGCAACATCACTCGTGGAGACCTACCATCCCTGCCTTGACATAGTACAAGACATGACACAGAGGCATGCAGATCTCTCTGCAAAACACGAATCACAGTAATGGTGTTCTTTTAAGACGTGACGCGGGGTTTGGACTTCAGTGGAGACCCCAGAAATGTTCTCTCCCCACCCCCACCCCTTTGGTGAGAAAAGAGCAAAGGAAATAAGCCATGGTGTACTGATTGGCCTCGAAAGGAGAGATGGACCAAGTGATGGCAGTAGATTTAATTATCAGTACAATTGTGTCTTGAACAAGAGAGGCCACTTGGATGGATTTAAGCCTAGATCTGTCAATCAAGGACGCAGCCAAGAGCACCACTGTGTGCCAAATGCAAAGCGTGCATGGGAGTTTCTGGTTGTGCTGACTGCCTCATTCACTTCAATGGGAGGCACTGTTCCATTTCCGCATCAGGTGCTTTCCTTGAAACAAATGTAATAAATTATTCCACGCATGGGGAGTGGTCCAATGCCTTTGGTGTGAAATGCCCCATTTTATTTCCCATCCTTTCACACGACCTCCGTGGGCTTTCTCAGAGTCTTGTGATGCAGTGTCTGTGAAGATTCTCAGTCTTCCAGGTGAGTTTATCTGGAAGTTGTGTCATGGCAAATGGGCTTCTTTGCTTGAGTTATCAAAATGCTTCGCTACTCATCAAAGCACTGACAAAGCTGCTTGGATGAGTAGCGAAACGTTTTGACCTCTTGAGAAAAGAAGTCCAGTTGCCATGATTCAGCTTCCAGATTCTGGTGCAGTGGTTAAACTGCAGTATTGCGGCAGAAACTCTGCTTATGAGCTGGGTTCAATCCCAAATAGCAGCCTAAAATGTATGGAACATATTACAGGTTTTTGAACAGAAATCTGTTCAGCACAGAACAGTTCTATGATTTGCTTATTCCGAGCATAACATAGTTTTTGCAGCTGGATTGCTCAGGGTCAAGAATGGAGAAAGAGGTTACAGGTCTCTAAGGAAGCAGAAGAGAGTGCCAAAGGAGCAGGAAAGACTCAGGCATGAAAACTAACATGGGACAAGAGGCTCAGGTAACACAAAGACTCATGTAACACATCTTTTCCAGAGAATACAAAACGGCCTGGGTCCAAGCTGCCTCAAAGATCAAATATCACAGTATGAACTGGCTCAGGTGCTAAGGTCATCAGGAGAGGCCTTTCTCCTCATCCCTCCACCTTCACGGGAGCATCTCAGAAGAACACATGAAAGGGCCTTCTCTGTTGCTGCTCCCAGACTTTGGAACTCCCTCCCGCTGGAGGCCAGGACTGCCCCATCTCTGCTGTCTTTCCGGAAGCAGGAAAGACCTTCCTCTTCAGGCAAGCTTTCCCTGAACGATGGACTACCTGTTATGTGACTTTATATGGACTACCATACATGTTTGCATTGACTGATTTCATAAGAACACTAGTGTTTTCCATGTTGTTTTTCACCCCTCATAATGGATTTTTCTTTTCTTCTTGTGTGCTCTTTGTAGCTCGAATGTTACCTTTTAATGTTCCAAGATGCCTCTTTAAACTCCCTGCTCTTAATTTGATTATGTCTTAAATGTTCTGGACTGTATATTGTCATTTTCCAAGGATAAAGGTGGGGTAAAAATATTCAAAATAAATCAATACAAGCTGAGATTGTTAAAGCAGGGTTTGCTTTGGGAAGTGTGTATAAAGTTCTAAAGGATGCCCTGCTAGGACTGGGGCCACCAAATCTAAGGCCATGACAACTTTTCTTTTGCTCTCTCCCCCCAAAAAAATATTTTCAGGGTATATCTCCCACCATGTCTAAATGGGTGGTACTACCACTTCTATCATCCCCAACTGACACTGGCGTGGTTGTGCTGGCTGACAAAATGGACACAGTTTTCTTGCCACTTCTGGGAGGGTCCTGAGTTAGGGCAGGGTCTCTCAAGGGGCTGGGTGTCCCTCGGGAAGGTTTATCGTGGTTGAAAGCATAAGTTCGTGTCCACATGTGGGCTCTTTGCCTCTCCTCACAGCTCATGCAATTTTATACTTGTGAAGCAAATGAAAGACTCTTTTGTGCCTTTGCATCATATATATGACTTGTGGAGCTTGGCTTTCCTTGAAGACTTTGGACAGTTTGTTGCAGAATGACATGCCAATGAGTAAATCTACACCCATTCCTGGTGACACTTTTAAAATTTCCTTCTCTGCTGGCTGCCTCAATGTATCCTATCAGCAATCATGGAAAAAGGTGTGCAGAGCAGGTTGCAAAAAAGCGGGGGATAAAAGCATCTCACCCAACACTGTAGCCTCTGGCTGACACATTCTCTACGTGGTTCCCAGTGTCTGAGGATGATGCAAATATTCCAAACAGCACTGTCTTTTACCCCCTGAGGAACCCAGTTTGTATATATATCTTTGCTTTGCTTTGCTTTGCTCTGTTTTTATCACCATCTTGCCTCAATCTGTTCCTAAAAGATTTTAGAAAAGAAAACACTTTTTGTTCCAGTAGCTCTGTTACTCCTCAAATGCAGTGTGTTGATTTAATTTGGCAGCCTGACGAATAATACAGTGCCAGGAAACCAGTTTGGGAGGGGTGCTGGCGGGGGTGGTGTGTTGGGCATCCAACTCGTGCAGAGAGATGAGTCGTCTTTGCTCACAGCTGTAGCTGGGGTAGTATATTGCCTTTTTCCTGGTTCACTTTTTTTTGTTTTCCTGAAAGAACCTCTGGACTGAACATATGCCTTTGTTTTATAGGACATGGAGTAGCTACATCAGAAACTACTACAGCCTGTAACTGTTTCTCTGTTATTCCCCCCCTTGCTTCTGATCTCACTTAAGAGTGGAGCAAGAAGTGCTCTCTCTGCTTAGACTAGCACTGACCTGGTCTAGGAACCCGTGGGGCACTCCGGGTTGCCTGCCTGAACATGGCACATATCATAAACTAACGAAGTTGGAAAGAACATCTCAAGTCTATCTCCTACTAGCTTTTGTGAGTTTTTTGGGTTGTTTGTCTGTGTTCTGGATGTTTTTCTTTCTGACGTTTCGCCAGACTCTGTGGCCAGCATCTTCAAAGGGCAAGGAGCTCAGAGAGCTCAGAAAGAACTTCTAGTTCCCTGAGCTCCTTGCTCTCTGAAGATGCCAGCCACAAAGACTGGTAAAACCTCAGGAAGAAAAACTTCCAGAACATGGCCAAACAGCCCGAAAAACTCACGACAGCTATCAGATCCTGGCCATGGAAGCCTTCAAGAATAGTTGTGATTTTTTTTCAGGCTGTTCGGCCATGTTCTGGAAGTTTTTCTTCCTGATGTTTCACCACACTCTGTGGCTGGCATCTTCAGAGAGCAATTAAAATCCAGGCAACCTGTAGGACCTTGAAGAAGAACACAGAAGGTTGTTCTGTATCATCCCAGTTCACTTTGAGCATCCACTTCATCTCTGCTTGGTGTTTCCTCCACTCGGCATCTGTTGAGTAGCCCTAAGACATCCTGACGTGAACAAAGCCAGGATAAAGTAAAGACTGGAAACTGGTGAGAGAAGATTTAGGAACCTTCTTGTAGGAAGTCTGCAGAAAAGTTTCTTTCTGCCTGTGGTTTGTACAATTATATTGGAAGCTGTGTCCTGATTTACAGATCCCAGCAGGCAGCGTTTGGATCCCCAAAAGATTGCGTCTTCTCCAAATATTTTAACCCAAAATATGAATGTCAGGTGGCAAAAACATGGTCTGCCAGGAGAGTGGGGACATTTTTAAACACTAAGGACCAAATTCTATTTCAGCAACAGTCACAGGAGCTACATTCCAGTGGTCAATGTGAACCAGTAGGTTCAATGGTGACAGTGTCAGCCTAGTAAAAGGTGCAAAAGAGAGCGACTAAAATGATTACTGGGCTGGGGCACCTCCCTTATGAGGAAAGGCTAAAACATTGGGGGCTCTTTATTTAGTCTGGAAAAAAGGCACCTGAGGGGGGATATGATTGACTCAGTACAGGGCATGAGTCAAGTGGATAGAGGGACACTCTTCTCCTTCTCACAACTTACCAAAACTAGGGGACATCCACTCAAACTGTGGGTAGGGAGAGTGAGAACAGACAAAGGAAAATATTTTTTCACCCAGCATGTTCTTAGTCTGTGGAACTCCCTGCCACAAGATATGGTGATCGCATCTGGCCTGGATGCCTTCAAAAGGGGATTGGACAGATTCCTGGAGGAGAAGTCCATCACAGGTTACAAACCATGAGGGAGATGTGTCATGTCCAGGCTTAAAACCAGGGTACTTCAAGGGCCAGATGCAGGGGAAGTGGTATCAGGAGACAGATATCTAGTCTCGTGCGCTCCCAGACTCATCTGGTGGGGCCACTGTGAGATACAGGAAGCTGTACTAGATGGGCCTTTGGCCTGATCCAGCATGGCTCTTCTTATGTTCTTATGTTCTTAAGTGTAGTTGTCATCAAGCTCTTAATCCTAGTAAGCAGAAGAAGCATTTAGCATTCTGGCTAAACATATGGGACTTTCCCCCAAATAGGAAAGTGATACATAGGGGGAGCAAATGAAAGGTAAGATTAATAGCATTTATCATGGCAGAGAGACTAGCAGTTTGCTAATTAAATATGTTAGAACATAGAAGCGGCCAAGGATCAGTGGCTTTTAATGAGGATGGTGTAAGGTGATTTAGGTCTAATTTTCTGCTTAATAAGGCTGGTTTAAAAAGTAATTTTGTTGGGATGTGACTCTCCTAAACCTGTTCATTATCAGCGCTGGGGCTTCACTTCGACACTTCAGGAAATGTTGTGTTTAATTAATATTGTGCCGGCAAGTGGACATGCTGACAGATGAGGGAGAGAGAGAAAAAAATTGATGAAGACCTTTCAAGGACACTGACTTCATTAGGCGGCTTCATTACAGTCTTGAATAACTAGCTAAATATGTCGTTTAGAAAGATAATGTGCAGCTTTTCAAGTACAGAGGGATTGCACTTGGTGTTGATAAAGGATGTTGCCATAATAATCGGAAATGCAAGGGGAAACTAGCATTTGAGTTCTCGTCTTTTCCTGTGTACCTTCTGTCACTAATCAGCAGAGGCTACGATGACTACAAAGTGCTTTGTATCATTTTATGTGACATCCCTGCTTCATGTTCATTACCCTGTTCCTCCTGTCCAAGAGGCACAGAGGCCCTGTCTTTCATCTACTCCCTAAAGATTTCAAGAAGGTGGCCCCGAATGCCAGCATTAGGGGAGAATTGGAAAAAAATATCTTTATGGTGCTTTGGAACAACATGTGTCCGTCAGTTTCGGGGGGGGGGGAGGTAATAATAATAATAATAATAATAATAATAATAATAATAATAATAATAATAATAATAATAATAATAATAATAATAATAAATGAGCATGCAAAATTACTTTGGGACTTCCAAATACAGACAGACAGGGTTTTGGAGCATAATACCCCAGATATTGTGATTGTGGAGATGAAAAAAGTGTGGATCATTGATGTTGCTATACCAGGTGATAGTAGAGTCACTGAGAAACAACTTGAAAAAATTACCCAATATAAGGATCTGAAAATTGAACTTCAGAGACTCTGGCATAAACCAGTACAGGTGGTCTCAGTGTGCGGTGCCTAAAGAGCTAAGCAAGTATTTAGAAGAAATTGGAGTTGACAAAGTCACCATCAGTCAGCTGCAGAAAGCCGCCTTACTGGGATCTGCTCGCATAATTCGCCGATACATCACATAGTCCTAAACGCTTGGGAAGCGTTCAACTAGTATTACAAAACCCAGCGTAGTTAGCTGTGTGGTTCATCATCATCATCATCATCATCATCATCATCATCATCATCATCATCATCATCATCATCATCATCATCTTAGAACTGCAGAGCTAGAAGCAACCCTATGGATCATCAAGTTCAGATTCTAACAAGGAGGCATAGTGGAGGAACTGAACTTCCAACCTCTGGTTCCACACTCAGATACCTCAACCCTGGAGCTATCCAGAAGCTCACTAATAATCTCAGAATGACATGGCTGGAAGGGATCCTATAGATGTGGTGGCAAATCTTTGGCACACCAGATGTTTTGGACCACAACTCTGAGGATTCCGAGCCTAGATTGCCATTGACAGAGGATTGTGGGAGTTGTGGTCCAAAATATCTGGAGTGCCGAAGGTTTGTCACCAATGCTATAGATCAAGTCCAGCCTCTCTCAAGGAAGCACAGAGGGGATATGAACTTCCAGCCTCTGGCTCCCAAGCCAGATACCTAAACTACTGAACAGGGAAACTTGTACTTTGCCAGAGCAGATCCAGGGCGGTTCAAGAAGCTCCTAGTTACTCATGGGTCATTTAAGGCACTGCTACAAATCTCTCATGCATACTACTGCATTTTGAGCGTTGAAAGGGTTGGAAGTTGAACAAAAATCCTTGGTGCCCCTTGCTGTACTGAGAGAAGGAAATGACAACTGAAACCCCAGTGTCAGCCATGAGCTTTCCAGGAAACGCCAGTAGCTGGGTCTTGGAGTATTTAGTTAGTTAGTTAGTTAGTTAGTTAGTTAGTTAGTTAGTTAGTTAGTTTCCCAACGGGAACTCTGGGCGGTTTACACAAAATTAAAAAGCAATATTAAAAGCAATAGCGTCAAATAACAAACAAAAACTATTGTGGCAAGAGGCAAAACAACAACAACAGTGGTACTCCCCTAGCAGTTTCCGAAGGCGT
The DNA here is from genome assembly GCA_029282475.1 of Phrynocephalus forsythii. Lineage (NCBI taxonomy): Eukaryota > Metazoa > Chordata > Lepidosauria > Squamata > Agamidae > Phrynocephalus > Phrynocephalus forsythii. Next base: position 121,679,815 of record JAPFRF010000005.1, on the reverse strand, counting down.
CCCTAAATAGCCAGGTCTTCAAAGCTTTTCTGAAGGACGCCAACAAGGATGCCTGACGTATCTCGCTCGGCAAGGTATTCCAAATTGCTGGGTCAGCCACCGAGAAGGCCTGTTTCCGAGTGGCCACCTTACGGGCCTCCTTAGGGGTGGCGACCCGGAGCGAGAGAGCCGTAGAGAATCAGGTGGGTTGGGCCAGCTCTGATCGTCGGGAAATGCGCTCTGCCAGATATTCAGGGGCCAAGCCATGGAGGGTTTTGTAAACCAAAACCGACACCTTGAACCTTTTCGGGAGGCAAAGGGCAACCAGTGCAGATGAGCCAGGATGGGGGTGATGCGGTAAAACGTGCCTGCACCCAGCTTATTCACCCAGCCATTGGACTATGCAGTCATTTCATGAACCGGCATAGCAAGAAAAGATGCTACATTGCTTGCTAGGCTACTCACATGCCAGCATTTTCTTGAATTTAAGGAGCAACCATGAGTCTTCACTACATTTAGGACTGAACGTCCATATGGGTGTAGTATGCATAACTGACTCATGTCACGTATATAGACTAGGATTGGTTAGTTCAAAGTAGGAACTGGCACTATTCTTTTCCCTATTATCACCACCCTGCAATTTTCAACCTTCTTATATTTTGCAACAGCTATTGCCAACTTTTGTTTGCAGAATCGTTTCTTTTACCTGCTGCCTGTCTGTGTTCCACTTTTGCATTCTAATTTTTACTGGAAAGATGAATCTAGACAAATGTTTGCTAGACTCTTGAGCAAGTCAAGGGACTGACTAGGGACACTAAAGGGACATTTATTTTATTTTATTTATTTTAGAGTATTTTTACCCCACCTTTCTCCTTGGAAAAGGATCCAAAACATCTTCCACACCCCACAGCACATACATCTGTAAGCACAACTCGGAGGCAGGAGGAAGAACCCATTAAAGTACCATCTACACAGTGAAGATCCACCACATTTCTAAGGTTAAGGATGCACTGCACTGCACCTCCTCTCTCAGGTATTAGCCCTTTTATTTTCCAGGTTTTCACTTTCCCGTCTCAAGATCTGGAAACATACATATAAATATCTGTAGAACCCCAGGGACAGATCAGCACAAATCATGTCCAAATCAAGTCAGACTGGGTTGGTCCTGATATGTATGGCAAATACTTGGATGCAAGTTAGATTGGACAGTATTCCAAACCATAGATGGGTTTATAAAGGTTCATCCTGGTCTCCTTTTATGGAAAACCTTTCTTCTTAAAAAATGCCTATTGTGAGGTTTTCTTATCAGGAAAATGTTTATTGGGCTAGCTAGCTGAGATGTTTCCAGCATAATAAAAATGTTCTGCTTATGTTCGGCAATGGAATATGCTGCCACGGAGGGTGGTGGAGTCTCCTTTGGAGGTTTTTAAGCAAAGGCTTGATGGGCATCTGTCGGATGTCCTGTGATGGTGGTTCCTGCATTGCAGGGGGTTGAACTAGATGACCCTTGAGGTCTCTTCAAACTACGGCACCCATTAGTGCTTAAAGCATTCTTGGGGTTGTTTACAATTTAATTATGCAGGATATACACTGACCACCCCCACCCCCACCCTGCCAGTGAGTGAGGTACTCATTTTACCAACTTTGGAATGATAGAAGGCTGTGAGCCATGAACTAGCTACCTGAGTTTGAACCCCAAGTCATGAGCACAGTTTTGGTAGCAATAGAGCAGTTTAACTACTGCTCCACGAGGCCCAGGGAAAGTCCAAGGCAACACAAAATACAGTGAAAATATATAGAGCAGGGGTATCTAAACTTTTTGCAAGAAGGGCCAGATTTGGTGAGGTGAAAATATGTGTGGGCTGACCATTCAGCCACATTTGGGCCCCGGGCCAGACTTTGGACAAGTCTCTATAACATGCAAGGAGGTGGGCGGGGGAACGCTGCAGCAACGGAGCCGGAGGCAGGTAGGTTGGACAGGTGGCGGGGTGGGTGGGCAGGGGCAGGGAGGGCACGCAAACCATAAAATTGCAAGCTGATGCCTCCATCCGGTATGGGGAGGGGCCAGCGGGCAGAGATGCGTGACAGGCTGAGCCAGCAGAGAGATGAGGCCATGGGCCACTCAAAATTTGAAAACGGGCTGCATTTGGCCCCCGAGCCTGACTTTGGACATGCCTGATATAGAAGATACGAGCAAAGAGTCATAAAGGTCAATCTACCTTGGTATTCCCTTGATCCCACAATGTCCCTTTGATATTTTCAGTATGCTCCTTTGAAATACCTTTCCTTCGCAAATTTTTTTAAATCTTCCTTTAGGAAGGAAACCAAGTATTTTATTGTCTTTAATTTACCTTTGCTAAAAATACTTTTCTTTAACACTTTTTTCTTTGGTAAAAGACGTGTTTCTATTGTTCTCAGGCAATGGCTCTTTTCCCATAGTTCACTGTGGGACACTATTACTGGACTTTCCCTATACAAATGAAATTTATTGGCTATCTTTATATAATTCCTAAATCCTAACATGCATCATTATCTTCAAGTTAATGAGAAGGGATCTGGGGAAGACTTAACAGTACATTCTTTAGATTGTCATATTTGCTTTAGAGTTTAAGTCACAGAAATTAATCTTGCGGAGAGCTCTGGGCATCTTGGAGAATTAAAAAGAACACAAAACAGACAGACAAACAAACAAACAAACAATACACACAGATAGAATGGTATTCCAAGCCTCATTTTTGTACCTTGGAAAGCCAGAGTCACTAATGTGACCATATTACAACTTATGAATAAAAAGCTAGAAATTCTCAATACTGTAAAGAGAAGAAAATTTCAGTCACATACTGCATGATAACAAACCACAACCTCTGCAGGTTATCCTTCAAGGAAAATAGTTGGGAAGCGTAGTCCATGGCATAGAAGAACATTCTGGCTTAAGAATTTAAGCCAATGGTTCACAGTAGGCACAGCTTCTCTATTTAAAATAACATTAGATAAAAAACAGATTGTGCTACTGATCACCAACATTCTACCATGGCACTTGACGAAGAAGAAACCTCTTTTCCATGGGCTGAAGGAAGAACTCATAGGCAAAAGGAATGCCCTGGAGACAAGGAAGCTTACTGTGCCAGCAGAAAGGTCTTTTGTCTCTTTTGAACCCCACTTCTTAACATTTTTGCAGATCTTTTTCCCCTAAGCTAAAATAACTACACTTCCATTGTCTTTAGAAGACATCGAGTTGGAAGAGACCTCAAGAACCATCCAGTACAACCCCCTGCCATGCAGGAACCCCCATCATAGTACTCCCGACAGATGGCCATCCAGCCTCTGCTGAAAAAACTCCAAAGAAGGAGACTCCACCACCCTCCATGGCAGCATCTTCCACTGCCGAACATCTCTAACTGTCATGAAGTTCTTCCTAATGCTTAAAGTGAATCTCTTTTCGTATAGTATGAAACCATTGCCCCGGGTCCTGGTCTCTGAAGCCACAGAAAACAAACCTGTCCCCTCTTCAATATAACATTCTTTCAAATAGCTATCATATCCTTTTTCAGCCTTCTTTTTTCAAGCCATCATAAGACATTTCTTCCAGACCTTTAAACATCCTGGTCACCCTCCTCTGGACCTGATCAAGGTTGTCAACATCTTTTTTTAAATTGAGGTGGGCAGAACTGAACACACTACGCGAGGTGGGGTCTGACCAGAGCAGAATAGAGTGGCACTATCACTTCCCTTCTAGACACTATGCTTTTATTGATTTTTTTAAAAAGGAGTTTACTCCCTTCCTGTTGATTAATCAACCATACCTCTGATAGAGGGAATATACTCATTGGTTGGATAATGAATAGTGAGATCCTACTAATGTGGTTGAATTGCAACTCCGGTCTTATCCATTGGTGGTGAGCAATGCTGGGATCCGTAGCCCCCAAACATCTGGAAGACTGCAGAGTGCACATGCCATCCATACATAGTGGCCTTTGGAAGACAGAATTGTCAAAAGCTTTCCAAGAAATGCAAATAATACCATATGTAAGCATAACCTACCTAGTGGTATAGGTAAGTGATAGATGATTTTCTGGATTATGACCACAAATGGGAGACAGTGTGGGCCAACGGAAAAGCAAAGGTTCTTCTCTTGGCTGTAAAATAAACAAAATCCATACTGAGAAGATATGTTTATTATAATAATAATTGCATGCATTCAAAAGCAAAGTGTTCTGCTTATATACTACCCCATACCACTTCAAGTAGTCCATGGACTGTTTACAGTTTAATTACAGTACAGTGGATCCTTGTATAACAAAAGGTTTGTATAACATAAAATTTGTACAACATAAAAAATTTGCTTAACATAATGGCCTATGGGGCGAATCTGTACAACATAAAAATGGGATTACTCTGTTTTCTATGCATTCCTATGGGAAATTTGTATAAAGGAAAATTTCCTTAACATAATTTCATTTGGAACGAATTAATTTCTTTATACAAGGTACCACTGTATTCAGCTACACATTGCTCCCCCCCCCAAGCTGGGTACTCATTTTACTGACCTCGGAAGGATGGAAGGCTGAGTCAACCATGAGCCCGCTACCTGGGATTGAACCCCAGGTCATGAGCACAGTTTTACCTGCAGTACAGGCATTTAGCCACTGCGCCACGAGGCTCCTCATGTCACTTATGGTGACTCTTTATGGGGGTTTTAGGTAGAGAATATACAGAAGGGGTTTTCTATTCCCTAGTTCTGACTCATCACAAGGGCACAAAGCCTTTAAAGTCAGTGATCTCTTCACCAAATCTTACTTGACAATGTGATTGGTTATTTCAAAAGTTTGCACGTTCCTATTTAATAAAGACATTTCCTCGACTTGATTCAGTCCTTTCTTATTGGGAAATTGTACTCATAATAAACAGGACTGGTGGATATTATGTTCCAAGCCCAAAGCAACATCCAGGATATAAAGGGGGGAAACCTGAACATGAGATGCAGAATTTGTCTTAATAAATCATTGTTCTCTATACTACCATATCTGGAAATATGCGGTACCAAGAAAATAACTGCATAACCTGACTTAGGTTTTAGTTCAACGCTGGATTTTTTTTTTTTTTTTTGGTTGGCTTCTTTGTTGTACCGGAAACACAGAAGTCATGAAAGTGAGGGCTGGATTTTTCAGAACAAAGCATCCAATAGAGTTTCTTCCCAGCTAAGTGTGTGTATATTATTAAAAATCATATTTTATGTTACTCACCGGACATAAAGATAATCAGAAAGCTATCTCCATAAACAGAGGGTTATTCATAATCCCTTGCATGGCATTTCAATTATCAGTCGATGACAATGTGACATTATGGATGGGGTTGTGATTAAATTTTCTTGTGTAATGACCCTAAGTAAATCTTTGCAATTTTCATTTTGCGGAGATTTAATATAGATCAGTGGCCTGTTGTTTGGGGGGGGGGCTCGCCTAATCCAAAATCACTCATTAAATTGGGCCCAGCCAACCCCTGATTGCATTTCATGGACCTGAGCTATGAACTTAACATATTAAATCTGCATTCCAGATGGATGTAAACATCTGTTCTCATTATGGTTATTGGTGTTAATCTCAAACCCTGACCTGCTTCTCCTAACATTATGCATATTAAATTTGATACAGCATGGGAGGGGGCAACTTGAGAGCCCTCTCCATACATCAAGACAGTTAGTAGTTCACATACCTTCACAGTGACATCACTTGGGGGACCAGGCAGTTGCGAACCACCCCTTGGATCTGTGGAGTGCTTTTCCGATTCCCACGAAATAGGTCTTCTGTTCCCCCATTGCAAGGGGGGGAGCCCTCTTGGGATAACTCAGGGGTTTAGGTCTCTCCCTCTGTGGAGCCAGAGGTTGGGAGTTCAATTCCCCACTGGGCCTCGTGGTGCAGTGGTTAAATGCCTGTACTGCAAGAAAACTGTGCTCACGACCTGGGGTTCAATCCCAGGTAGCAGGCTCAAGGTTCACTCAGCCTTCCATCCTTCCAAGGTCAGTAAAATGAGTACCCATCTTGCTGAGGGGGACAATGTATAGCCTGCATAATTAAACTGTAAACTGCCCAGGGACTATTGAAGTGGTATGGGGTGGTATATAAGTGGAACACTTTGTTGTTTTTTACAGAGGCTGGACTCAACAATCCATAGTGTCCGTAGCTCTGCAGTTCTGAGAGAGTATAAATGATGGCTTGGGAGAAGAGGGAAAAATCAAGGAGGCTGATTCTGTGTTGAATTGGCTGGTGAAGGTTGGGACTCAACGGTCTTTTGTTTATCTTTGATTTATTGTTTCATCGTTTTGTTCTTCCTGTGATCTCAAGGAAGATAATTTCACAGGAGTACCTAGCCTGGCTCGCCACCCAGCCATTCAAGGTACCTGAGGTGGACCTCTTGTGTGGAAGATTATTGTGGTGAAGGGAGATAAGGAAGGGCAATGCTTGGTTTGTGGAGAGTTCCCTCTCTAGTGAGGCCTAGTTGGGACTCTTTCTTTCAGACTTATATCTTGTACAGTTGTTCTTGTGTTTTCATCCCACAAGTGAGAATTTGCCTCCTTGGCAGGCCAGGGCTGTTATTGTACCCAATTTACAGGTGTGGAAACGAGAGTCAGACGTAACCATTATGGCCATAAAACTTAGCAAACCTAGGACATGAGCCCAGTTTATCAGAGTCAGTGCCTGTTAGACTGAGTCTTCCCAGTCGCTTTTGAGAGAAAGAGGAGGTGAAAGTTATCATTAGCAATTAAGGTGGTGTCGTTCGAAGCAGGCATTCTGCATATATTATTCAGGGAGACTAATTATTACCCAAGTACCACAGGATTTTTGGAAGCAGCTTTTCATCTCACACAAAGATCCAGATTGACTCAACATGTTGCCACGCAGCTGGACTGGGTTGTGCAGCCTTGTCTTGAAAACATGTGGCAGAGACATCATTTGCTTTCAAAACAGCAGCTTCTGCAGTTTCTGATGTACAAAGGAGAATTGTTTAAAAAAAATTAAGAGGAGGTAAAGTGGGAAAATAAGATGTATCCCAGCCAGCAGTTCAGGACACTGGTGGATCTTGTTGTCATATAAATTGTTTGTTTAACAGGATTTGAGAGGCACCATGCAGGCCTAAATGTCTCTACACAGAAATATGTCACACTTGACTTCAGAGCCACTGGCTGGAGAACAGCACTCTTGCATTATTGCTGCATCTTGTACGTCTGTTTGTCTTTCTATTAATACTTTGCTACCTGTTTCTGTCCTTAAAAGTTAATAATAATAATAATAATAATAATAATAATAATAATAATAATAATAATAATAATAATAATAATAATAAAGTGATTGAAAATGAGCATGCAAAATTACTTTGGGGCTTCCGAATACAGACAAACAGGGTTTTGGAGCATAATTCCCCGGATATTGTGATTGTGGAGAAGAAAAAAGTGTGGATCATTGATGTTGCTATATCAGGAGATAGTAGAGTCACTGAGAAACAACTTGAAAAAATTACCCAATATCAGGATCTGAAAACTGAACTTCAGATACTCTGGCATAAACCGGTACAGGTGGTCCCAGTGGTAATTGGCACACTGGGTGCGGTGCCTAAAGAGCTAAGCAAGTATTTAGAAGAAATCGGAGTTGACAAAGTCACCATCAGTCAGATGCAAAAAGCCGCTTTACTGGGATCTGCTCGCATAATTCGCCGATACATCACTGAGTCCTAAACGCTTGGGAAGTGTTCGACTAGTGATTGGTAATGCAAAATCCAGCGTAGATAGCTGTGTGGTTAATAATAATAATTTTATTTTTATGCCGCCTTTTTCCCTAAAGGGACCCAAAGCGGCTTACAACAACAAAAACAAAAGAAAATCAGGATAAACAATATTAAAATATCAAAGGCAAATATTTAAACAATAAATGTACTATAAAAAAACAATACTAAAAACAGAAGAAGCAGCAGAATTTAAAAGGCCCCCAGCCACTAAAAACTAAGTATTAAGATGTTTAAAATAAAGAATTTAGTCCCAGCATAATAGCCAAAATCATATTTCACAAATTATGTCTGTACAAGGGAGATGGTGTAACTCACAGCAGCAGATTGCCACTAATTAAAAGAGTTCCTTTCTAAGATTCCTCATTACTTAAACAGAAGTTTCTTTTTACACGTGAGTCAGATGAGTTCATGCATGACCCAGAAGTGAAGGCAGGGCTCTTTAATTTGGCTGCAATCAAATTCATGCAAGATTCCAACTGTAGTCTTTAAGGTGCTCCAGGACTTTGCTTTAATCAAAGCCTTTACTTTCAAATACTTATATAAGTTGTATGTGTCCTGCATTACATCATGTCATGTCCTTGCACCTTGAATGCAGTTGCAACATTCAGACTGTCCAATGAAATCTTACTTAAAGACAAACTTGGCCTGCTGCATTTCCATGGCTTCAGAGACTAGGACTCGGGGCAATGGTTTCAAACTACATGAAAAGAGATTCCATTTGAACATTAGGAAGAACTTCATGACATAGCTGTTCAGCAGTGGAATATGCTGCCACAAAGGGTGGTGGAGTCTCCTTCCTTGGAGGTTTTTAAGCAGAGGCTGGATGGCCATCTGTCGGAAATATTGTTCCTGCATGGCAAGGGGTTGGACTAGATGGCCCTTGAGGTCTCTTCCAACTCTATGATTCTATGATTCTATGATTCTATGATGCTTGCATAGATCCCTTTGCCCAAGTGATCACACCTTCTGGAATCCTGTAGTACACACTGCATTTGCGTGAACAGTTCATCCACTTGCGGATGGGTGTGTAAGCGGCTGTGCTTTCACTATATACAGGCATGCATAAGTATGTTGACAATAAGCATCAGCTTGTTGACAATAAATGAGCTTTGCCACAGACTTGGAAGTAGCTCTCCAAATTTTAATGGACTTCACAAAAAATTTCTGGCTGCCGGGGTTCACAGAGTTGGGATAAAGATGTGTCTCTGCTGGTTGTTGGACAGTGTTTTGTTTTGGTTTTATTTTGGGGGAAGCAAATTAGTCTAGATGCAGACACATTCATAATCACACCAGAGGCATGGCTGGGATACTGAAAGAGCATTGGGTCCATTCGTTCTGTAATGAAACAAAAATGAAAACAAAACAAAAAATCATTTCATGCCCATCTCTATTATTTATTTAAACACTCTATTGTAGCGTGGGGTTAGTGATTCAGCAGTGATTTCAGCTCTGAGACAAAGTAGGCTGGAAACAGCTTCTAATGAACAGCTCATTAATCAAGGAGAGACAAGACTGGGGACTGGGGAGAGGAGGTTACATTTATAGGGACCAGGACTGGCTAGGAAAAGATACATTTTGGAGGGAACAATTACAACCAATCACAAGGCTGCCTTTTGGCGAGAACCAATAGGATTGAAGATCCAAATGCAGCAACTATAATCAACCAATAGGCCTGTTCCCTTTTGAACAGGGAGGCAGTTACTTCAACCAGCAATTACAGATCAATACACAACACCCCTCCCCCCCCCCCGGTGGGCACAGCACACGTAATCCTTTAGATATTGTGGGGCCCTGCGACTTCTAATTGATCTCCTGACTACAGGTGTTGCAGGGGCTTCAGCAGGCAGTGTCTGTGGTGGAGAGTCTACTGTAATCGCTTCGTCTGATACGGAGGGGGTTTCAGACAGCTCAGTGTCCCTGATCTGTTCCTCGGCACCATGAGGACTTGCAGGAGTAGATTCATTTGCTGACGCCACTGGTACCTGCATTCCTGGGGCATCTCCGCTCTAGTCTTGCAGCTGGGACTCATTAATGGGGGTAGTGTCACTCTCAAGCTGCAATTCACCCATACCGGTACCAACTCTACTGGGCGCTCTGCGCCTCAGTTGGTCCACGTGCCTACGCCAGACCCTGCCATCTTCAATGGTCACATAATAAGAGACTGGCCCAGACGCTCTGGTAATCACCCCTGGCACCCACAGGGGACCTCTGGCATAATTCCTCACCCAGACCAAATCTTCAGGAGCAAAATACCTTGTAGAGTCGCTCTCTGCCTGTGGAGGTGCTCTAGCCTTGCGGTTTGGCATTTTGTCTGGGTGAACATAGTCCAGCACTGTCACCAGTCTTCTACCTAGAAGCAGCTCTGCTGGCGACATGCCCGTAGTAGTACACGGCGTCGCATGCTGCAAGAACAACATTCGGGCAATGCGTGTTGACCAGTCACCCTCCATCAAGCATGCAAGGGATCCTTTGGCTGTCTGCATCATGCGCCCAGCCTGAGGGATGAAAAGGAGCTGAGGTGACCCCTCTTATGAAATTATCAGCCAGAAATGCCCTGAATTCTTGGGATACAAAGGCTGCTCCATTGTCTGAGACAATGGTCTCGGGCAACACATGGGTTGCAAACAGCTGTCTCAGCACCTTGATGACTGCAGCTGACGACATGCTAGGAACCATAGCCACCTCTAACCATTTAGAATACGCATCAACAATAACCAAAAAAACCTTTCCTTGGAATGGCCCAGCAAAATCTAAGTGCAGCCGGCTCCAGGGAGTCCGGGTCTGCTCCCACCAGTGGACTGGTGCTCTGGCCACTTCTGGGCGTACTTCCTGACATGCCTTGCACGTCCGTACCCATCGTTCAACCTCTTGGTCCATCCCAGGCCACCATACATAGCACTGGGCCAGCGACTTCATCCTGACCACTCCCGGATGCCCCAAGTGCAGTATATCCAGAACCCTGTTTCTCAGTGGTGCTGGGATGATTACCCTTTCTCCCCATAGGAGACAGCCCTTATGCAGGGATAGCTCATTTGCTTTGTTGCGTACGGTCTAAATTTTTCCTCATGCGGGCCACCTGGCCATCCCCTCCCCACCCAAGTGAGAACACGGGAGAGAGCGGGATCTTTCCTTGTTCTCTCAGGTATTTCAGTGGCAGTTACAGGGGGGGAAGTGTTTCCAGCATCATCACTCGTTCAGCTGGGGCAGGATCTGCATCGCACACACCAGGAAGGGGCAAGCGACTTAGTGCATCAGCGTGGCACAACCTTTTCCCTGGAACATGGGTCAGGGTGTACTGGAACCCATTCAGGAATATAGACCATCGCAGCATTCTGGGGGAGAGAATCTGCGGCGTCTGTTTGTTTGGGTGGAACAATCCTAACAGAGGCTTGTGGTCAGTTTCAAGGAAGAGGTGGCGACCGTATAAATAGTCATGAAACTTTTTAATCTCTGCCACTATTGCCAGGGCTTCCTTGTCAATTTGTGCGTAGTTGCGCTCCGTTGGCGACAACGTACGAGAATAGAACAAGATGGGCTTTTCTGACCCATCCGCTTCCCTATGACTCAGCGCACCTCCCAGCCCATACTGAGAAGCATCACATGCCAGAACAAGAGGTTTCGACTCGTCATAATGAGCAAGGACGCTCCTGCTAGTCAGCATGCCCCGCAAGGAGTCAAAAGCCTTCTGCTGTGCCTGAGCCCAATGCCACACACTCTTTTTCTTCAATAGTTTATGCAACGGTTCCGCTATTGAAGCTTTCTGAGGTAGGAATGAATGGTAAAAGTTAATAAGTCCCAGGAATGACTGTAACTCCGTCTTGTTCCGTGGCCTCAGTAATGGCTTTAATTTTAGAGTCAGTGGGGTGGATGCCCATTGCATCAATTTTAAACCCAAGAAATCCACAGATGGCACCCCAAAACTGCATTTTTCCTTTTTTAGCTGCAGCCCCACCTCCTTAAATTTGAGTAACACAGCACAGATACGCCCCACTAGTTTCTGGGGGTCTTTTCCAGCAATCAGAACATCATCAAAAAATGGCAAGACCCCTGGCAGACCCCTTAACAGGTGCTCCATTAGCCCTTGAAAAATTCCTGGAGCCACACAAATTCCAAACTGTAACCTGTTCACTCTGAAAGCTCCTTTGTGCGTTACGATTGTTTGTGCTTCCGCAGATTGCGAAGTCACTGGCAGCTGTTGGTAAGCTTGAGCCAGATCAAGTTTGGCGAAAATTTTCCCCCCAGCCAATTTTGCCAACAGCTGTGAGACGACTGGAATGGGGTATGAATTTCCCCTGAGTGCCTTGTTGATAGTACATTTGTAGTCTGCACAAATCCTCACTTCCCCATTTGCCTTAAGGGGTGTGACGATAGGAGTCTCCGACTTAGAAGAGTCCACAGGTGAAAGAACTCCCTGTTTGACCAATTTGTCCAGTTCCGCCTCAATTTTGGGTTGCAGCGCAAAAGGCACTCGCCTTGGCTTGAGTCGGATTGGAGCCACCCTGGGGTCCAGCTCAAAGTCAATTGGAGGCCCTTTATAACAACCCAGCTTTCAATTGAACAGTTCAGCAAATTCTTGGCCTAATACCTCACCCAACTCTGGGGAAGTTTGGACTGAGTTGAGCCCTGATATACTCAGCCCCAAGGCTGGAAACCAGTCAGTACCCAAAAGACTGGGGCAACTCCCCTGTGCAATCACCAATTTAAGCACGGCCTGTTTCTCCCGGAATTGTACCCTCACAGCACACATTCCTAGAATGTGGATGCGGCCCGCCGTGTATGATTGCAAGGTTGCTGGGAATGGTTCCAGAGAGGGGAACTTACCCCCAGGAAAGAGCCCCCTTGCAGTCTGGTCTGAGACAATGGTGAATCCAGATGCGGAATCCACCTCCATGTTGCACAGTCGACCTTCGATCTTCACTCTGATGGATGGTTTGCCCTGCGCCGGAAACTGCACAATCTCTCCATTGATCTCTGTGAGATAATTGCAGTCGTCCAGGAGATGAGTCGTGGTGGATGATCTGTGATGCGTTGATCTAGGTGATTCCGTTGTTGCAGCTGCCACTGACCGACAGACCCGGCCGATGTGTCCTGTCTTACCGCAAGCCCTGCACGTAGCATCACGAAAATGGGAGCTCTTCCGCTCACGGTGTCCGCCACAGCCTGTGCAAGCGCCTCGGCGATCTTTGGGCCGTGCATTCGCCTGACGCACCAACTCGACACCCCGGACTGGGCTCTGGCTTGGACTAGCCTCTGGCTCATCCATGGCATGGGCAGCCTCTACCCGCAGCTTCGTGGTCTTGCCACTGGCATTGAGCTCTTCCTGCTCATAATTCTCTGTGGCAGAGGCCTCTTTCAAGGCGGAGGCAAGGGTGACATCTTCCTTTGCCACAATGCGCCTTCGGGCTTTTTTGCTGCAGAGCCCCCCAACAAATTGATTCACGAGAGTGTCTTCAAGATTTGGGAAGCCACAGTGCTGAGCAAGCTCCCGGAGTCCTGCCAGGAATGCAGCCACAGATTCTCCGGCTTGCTGCTGCCTTTTCTGGAACTCCATCCGCCAGGCCATCTGGGTTCTGGTTGGTGCCAAGTGGCTTGTCAGCTGGGCGAAAATGTCTGTGAGTGCTGTCTCACTCAGCTTTGCTGGGGCAAGCAGTGCCTTGGCCAACATGAAGGTCTCCCGCCCACAGCAACTCAGGAACATGGCCCTTCTTTTGCTGGCATCTGTGATTCCTTGAGCCACCGCGAAGAACTCGAAACGCTCAACATAGTCCTCCCAAGTGTGAGGCTCGAACGGCTGGAAGGGCTCCAAGACCCGTGGACTTTCCATTCTCCAGGCGGGCAGGGTCGTCTTCTAGCCAGCAGGTGAGTCTTGTCTCTGCTGCAATCCGGACTCTGAGTCAGCGTGATGAGCCTCTGCTACTCAGCATTCCGGATCCCACCTTCGTCGCCAGTATTGTAGCGTGGGGTTAGTGATTCAGCAGTGATTTCAGCTCTGAGACAAAGAAGGCTGGAAACAGCTTCTAGTGAACAGCTCTTTAATCAAGGAGAGACAAGACTGGGGCCTGGGGAGAGGAGGTTACATTTACAGGGACCAGGACTGGCTAGGAAAAGATACATTTTGGAGGGAACAATTACAACCAATCACAAGGCTGCCTTTTGGCAGGAACCAATAGGATTGAAGATCCAAATGCAGCAACTATAATCAACCAATAGGCCTGTTCCCTTTTGAACAGGGAGGCAGTTACTTCAACCAGCAATTACAGATCAATACTCAACACACTCTATATACACAGAATGTCTCATCTTAACAGCACAACCTCTAGAAGAGATTCTATTGTTCCTATGTTTTGTTTAGCATAACCATACTTTAGACGTTAAGTCACTTTTAATGGTCCAGAAGCTGTAGCGAGAGCATACACATGAAAGTGCTGGGAGCTGGCGTTCATCACATCCACTCTGAGTGTGCTTTTGTATGCCAATACATGCAAATTCAAAGCGGTTGGCCAGGTCATAGTCTCTTTCCGAGATGGCCTTTTTCCAAAACAAATTGCCCAGCCCTCCTTGACAGCATATAAGGAAGGCCAATTGTGGAATGTCAACAGAATAAAGTCAACAAGCAAGCCTCTGGGGAAAAAAAACAACTGTTGACCATTTCCCAGAATTGGTTGCCTGGCAGGTATTTTGTAGCAAAACCTTTCTGCATTGAGGAAGTGATTCTTGCTGTGCCTTGAAGAGCAGGGAATAAATTCATCTTTGTACAATGACAAAATGAGATGGGCTACAGTTAAGAGTTACTCTTAAGAATCCTTTTGTCGTTGCTGGCCAAATTGATCGAAAAGGGCTTTAATTGGTTGTTAACTGCTATTGTGGCTTGGGGGTTAAAACCACTGAAGCTGTCCGGTGTAAATCAAATGCATCAGCTCAGTAAATCTCCTCTTTAAATGACAGCGCAAGAGGAAGCACACTAAATTAGAACAGCACAACTCGACTTGGGGCGTTTATACACGACCCCTAAGCTCCGCCGCAAATGGCTGCAAGGTCCGGACCTTAAAAATGTTTACCCACCAGCTCCGGACTTTGCAGACAATTAAGTGCGACACTGCCCACTTTAGCGCGACCAAACAGCAGTTTTCTTGTACCTGGTCTTTGATGGTGACAAATATTTGATCCGGTGTAAGGATAGTGAGTGGGGGGCTCTCCTGGCTTCCGTTTGTTCTTTTTTTGCGCCCTGCCCCTTTAAGAGATCTGAATGCTGCCGGGAACAAAACGGAGGTAAACCGGCAGTCTTTTCTTTCTTTTTTCTCCGTCCCTCAGGCAGCCAGCAACCAGGAAGTGCCGAGGGGGGTGGGGACAGAGGAAGACAGAGGAAGAGCAACGAACCCCTAAGATCTCTGGTCCAAATTTAAGTGGCCAGCGGATCTTAGGGGTCGTGTAAAAAGGCCCTTGGTGGCCACTGAAGGCAAGGTAGAGACAGTGTCATCATCATTGGAACTGAAACCTTTGGTACTGGCTAATGTCTATCATTATCATGATGGATGGGGTCTACCATATCATATTTTTGCAGTTGCTTCACTAAATTACCCAAACTTCCACATGGCATCTGCGGTCACAGGAACTAAGTGATCAAGAACTATAGCTGGGGCCAACATTGACTTTGATCATTATGAGGATGCTCGATAATTGTAAAATTAATCATACAGCTTGTGGGAGGGGGTAATTCTTGTTGCATGATAGAAGAAGGGCAATCATTTACCAACCCAGCCCCAAAAGAGAGGGGATGATATATGACTTTAAAACGCTAAGCTTGGCCCATGCTAATGTGCACTAATTCCCATCCAGTTTTAGTAGCTAAGCAGGGGAGAACCTAGTTAATTCTTTAATGGGAGACAACCTAGGAATGCCAGGGATGTTCAATTAGAGGTAAAAGATACTCCTGCTTGGAATTGTGGAGAAATGCCGTTGGTTGGAATTGGTAACACTAGGTTAGACGGTCCAGGGGAATGATACACTCTAAAGCATCCTCACTCTACTGATGAAGCCTTTGGAGACCTGGTCTGCATTCTTAGTGCCAAGTAGCTGTCTAGGTGGTTATTGGTGATAGCAACTTTCTCCATCCTTAAGGTTCTTGTATGGTTAATTCAGAACTGGACTGGGTGGTCTTCTGAAAGCCACAACAAGAGGTTGTATGTTTGGGGGATGGCTGGAGGAGATGGGTATTCTCAGACAAAATATATAAAAGCCACCAGGTTGGGAAATGCATTCATTCATTCATTCATTCATTCATTCATTCATTCATTAGATTTATGTAGTCCCCACCCCACCCACCCCATCTAGCTACTGAGCTACTCTGGGAAAGCTTGGCTTACATAGTCCACAAAATTTTAATTAATACCTTTTCCATACTCAGTTTTCCGAAAGTATCTTTCATCCTTCTGGTATCTCAACAACTTGAGAATGGCGGTTACTTCATGTCCTACCTTCTTCCGCGATTACGTTTGTACCGTGACAGCATTGTTCATGGTCACGTGGTTTTGTCTCTGTTCAGTCCCTGTTTCCGTTTACTCACGGTCATGATAACTTGTCCCGTGACAAGTGTTACTTCACGGCCTTGTTTCATGACAAGATCTGCTTTTGGGGGAGAGGGCATAAAAATAAAGGGTGCAGCACACCCCCTGTGCTTCGTTTATTCAAGATGTCGATCCACAGCACTCAAAAGTACGAGAGAAATGGATGGACACAAGTTCACAAGTGGAAGTGTGAACTGCCTACCCAACCATTTTCTGAGGGCTCTGCCACTCTGTCAATGGCTGGACCCCTTTAAACCCGGCCCAGTCAACACCAGGGGATCCCCCTGGTGCTGACTGGGCCAGGTTTCAAGGGCTCCAGCCATTGACAGAGCAGCAGGAGCCCTGAGAAAATGGTGAGGAGGGCAGTGCAATCTGGAACTGCCCGGAGTCTCCTACTCATTGCAGTCTGTTTGCCTTAAAAATAATAATAATAACTCAACTTTTCCAAGACCTTTAAGAAAGTCACTTGAATTTACTTTTTACTTTATTTAAAATTTATATACTGCCAGCTTGTATAAAACAACTCATGGTGGTGAATTATTTCCTCTCCAGAGGCCCATCTTACCCCAATATTCTCCAAGCTCTTCAACCGTTGTGGACCCCTCCCCAATAACTCTTTGGCTTCATCAACATGTATTTTAAGATTTGTAGGAGTATCTTTGATTTCTGAATTCCCCCTTGACCTTCCTATAACTCTGACTTTAGTAGCAGGTGCTATTATACTGTCCTATTGCCTACTCAAAACACATCTCTGTGCAGAGGTTGTAGGCGTAGGGATACATGTACAGATATATTGATTCTATAAATCCCCTGTTATTATCTTTTATCGGTAGCAATAAATGTCCATATTAATTAACTTAATGGATTTAACTGCAGTAATGACTTTGTATTAAACTAGTGCACATTTCATGTTCTCTATAAAAGCTGTAATAATAAAAAAAATTGTCTGCAGTATTTTTTAAAAAAATTTTTTTGAAGTTTCCACTGTGCTGAGACAAAGCAAATCACCTGCTAGAATTCTCCAAACTCTTAGATCTGGA
The DNA here is from genome assembly GCA_029282475.1 of Phrynocephalus forsythii. Classification (NCBI taxonomy): domain Eukaryota; kingdom Metazoa; phylum Chordata; class Lepidosauria; order Squamata; family Agamidae; genus Phrynocephalus; species Phrynocephalus forsythii. The sequence continues at coordinate 121,662,453 of JAPFRF010000005.1, read as the reverse complement.
GATTAATTGGGATGGAACAAGAGAGCCTTTCATTCTGAAATAAAAAGCTGAATGTGGTTTCAGAACGTTTGCATACACCTTGCTAAAGGGCAGCCCCTTTCCCCAGTCCTCACTACCATGACCCACTTAAGCCAAAGTATTGAAACCATGGCTGATCCAGTCTCATTGAAATGAAGGGGAAGGAACCAGTTTACGTACAAATACATCCATGTAACTAGCTTGTGAGTTCAAAGGAAGAGGAAACCTAACTGCACTGGATCTAAAATAAAACTGAGCTGGATTTTTGTTAGTTGCTGACCTCACAGACTTCCATGCGTCAGGTTCCTCAGCTTTGAGTCATCACATCAGCATATTGGCCTAAGAACTTTTGCTCTTATTTACTAACTAGCTCATCAATGCCAAATAATATTTTTAAATTTTATTTAAGTATCTATGTGTTGCCCAGTGCTACCTAGATGCCCTAAGCACATCTGATCTCTCCTGATTTCAGAAGCTAAGCAGGGTCAGCCCTGGTTAGTACTTGGATGGGAGACCACCAGGGCATACCAGGTGCTGTAGGTGCCTGGAGTAGGAACTGACAAACCACTCCAGTATTCCTGCCAAAAAAACTCCATGGACATGGAGTCATGAAGAGTCTGTCACGACTATAATGACACACACACACACACACACACACATGTGTTGCCCAAATTGCAAAATATCCGTGAAATGTAAGGGTGTAGGTGAGATGAGGAAAAGGGGTACAAATACAAAACTGTCAATACAATCACAACCACTACAAATACATCAGTGAAATCCATTTCAGAGCAATGCATTATTAGGGCACTTAAAATTATCACTGCCAACTGTATGGCCTGTGCAGTTGAGTCAGAACTGAACTTATAGTGACCCTATTAGGGATTTTAAAAGGAGGGAGATATTTAAGGAGTGGGGTTTTCCCACTTCCCCTGTGAGTTTCCATAGCTGCACTAATTACACTAGCCCCTATATTTTCCCCAGGCAATCTTCAAAGCTAGCTCCACATGTAATGTAGTACAGTATCAGAACCTGTTACACGCCTCCTGGCTAGATAAAAAGCGTTTGGTCTAAATTTTCACATTTAGATTTGAACTATTGTTATAAAATTGGTGCTGCTTACTAGTGTCATGACTTAATCAGATTCGATTGGCTGTTTTGTGGCATTATTGCAAGATCTTGGCTTAGCTGCAAATGCTCATGTGACTCATAAGAAGCGCCATGCTGGATCAGGCCAAAGGGCCATCTAATCCAGCTTCCTGTATCTCGCATTTAGAAAGGACAACCCAAGCTGTTAATTGAATTTGTTGCTTCAGAGTAACATGATCATGCAGAGTAGGTATGTAAGCATCACATCAGCCATGTGATCCCTGATTGGTTGGGATCATACTTATCCCAGTGCTGGACAGGAAAGAGGAAAGAATCAGAGAGGTATGTCAACATGTACTGACTAGGCATCAGATCTTAAAAGCAGTCTATATGGGCAGCAGAAACCTGCAGTGCAAGCAGTTTATGTCCTTCCAGGCAGAAATCCATTTTTCATTCCACCATAATGTTTCCAATCTCTGCAAGCAATGCAGCTACCATTTCCTTTTAAAAAAATTGTGGGGAAAAAAATCAAATGCTGACCTGCATTGACTAGAGGATGCCTAGGAGGCAGGGCTGAGGGTAAAACAACTGCAAGCAGTCAAAATGATTCCTAGACCAGACAGGCAGTGAATTAAGAAGGCCCACAGAGCAGTAAGTGGTATCAGATTGGAAGATCAGCACCATGGACAGCTCCTTCATTAAACTCCACGTGTGACAAAAGTTAAGAAATGGGAGCCCCTTTCTCACCATCTCTCCTTAGGTGAAGAGCTAAGAGCTGAAGTGGAAAGCCTCTATGTGAGGAGGAGGTCCAAGCAGTCAGGAACCCATGTTCCTGAGTGGCTTCCTGCCTCATTTAAGACAGACATGCCTGTCAAAAATCACCTTGCCAAGAACTTTACATGTAAGAATAATCTCCTGGCAAACCACTTTTTTGCCATGTTTGGATTTTGGTACATGTTTTGAAGAAGTGGGTATTGCCCATGAAAGCTTGCTATGATTGGTTTTTTTAAAAAATTAGTGGCCTATAAAGGTATCACCTATAGCAGCAGTGGCAAACCTTCAGCACTCCAGATATTTTGGACCACAACTCCCACAGTCCTTTGTCACTCCCTCTCACAAAATACCAGAACTAGGGGACATACACTGAAATTGAGGGCTGGAAGAGGGAACAGATAAAAGAAAACTTTTTTTTACCCAGTGTGCTGTTAGTCTGTGGAACTCCCTACCACAGGATATGATGATGGCATCTGGCCTGGATGCCTTCAAAAGGTGATTGGACAGATTCCTGGAGGAGAAGTCCATCATAGGTTATAAACCATGATGGAGATGTGCAATCTCTAGGCTTAAACCCAGGGTACTTCAAGGACCAGATGCAGGGGAGTGGTATCAAGAGACAGATATCTAGTCTCGTGCGCTCCCAGATGCATCTGATGGGGCCACTGTGAGATACAGGAAGCTGGACTAGATGGGCCTTTGGCCTGATTCAGCATGGCTCTTCTTATGTTCTTAATACAGGCTTGGAATTCTGGGAGTTGTGGTCCAAAACATCTGGCTTGCAGAAGGTTTTGCCACCACTGACCCATAGCCCAGTCTTGTATTTGCACTGAAATAAGAGTCCCAAAAGCCGGGAGTTAGTGTTTAGTGGAACCAGGACTGACAGGGTCAAAACCATGGAACTGTGACATCATCCATCATCTCCCTTAGGTGTACTGTTCCTCCCTGGGTTTAGATGCAATCCTCAAACTACAGTGGTACCTCAGTTTAAGTAATTAATTCATTCTCTGGGCCATTTCGTAATGCAAATAATTCATAAACTGAAACACAGTTTCCCATAGGAGTGCATTGAAAACCAATTAATCCATTCTGGAGATAAGGAAAAAAGGCAAAACAGGGCATTCCGTTTAAAATTTTCTTAAACCAAGGCATCTCCATTCTTTTCATCATGCGAACATCACACATCAACTTTTAATGCCTTACGAGGAAAAATTTAACCCAGGGAATTCAATTGAAATTTTTTTCTTAAACTGAGGCATCCCCATTTCCAATTATTTCTTTTCTTAAACTGTGTTTTTCTTTAACTGGGGCATTCTTAAACCGAGGTACCACTGTAGTTGGGAGAGAAATAGATTTTATCAGGAACCATGGCATGTCCAAACTTCAGCCCTCCAGATGTTTTGGACCACAACTCCCACAGTCCTTTGCCATTGGAAATACAAGCTTGGAATTCTGGGAGTTGTGGTCCAAAACATCAGGAAGGCCAAAGTTTGGGCATGCCTGTCGTACACTGTATCTGAGAATGGCTCTGTCTTGAGTGGGCAGTTAAGACCCATTAGCTTTACCAAAGCCTTTGCCCTTAATAGGGATCAATCCACCTGCCTACATTTTCAGATGTGTTTTATGGGGGGCATGCTGGCTACAGAGACAGTTGGGATGACTACATTTCCAATGTTATCAGCACACCTCAGTGCCAATGGAAGAGGAAAGAAACAGAGTCACTGACTTCTCTCTCTCTCTCTCTCTCTCTCTCTCTCTCTCTCTCTCTCTCTCTCTCTCTCTCTCTCTCTCTCACACACACACACACACACACACACACACACACACACACACACACACACACACACACACACACACATGCAGATTGAAGGAAATGAACACAGCTGAAAGGATTTCTCAACCCCTTCTCATGGATCTATTGGGAACAGGAGTTGTAAACTTTCATAGAATTGGTCAGTCTCAGACTCTTCAGCAACAGTAGTCAATGCATAACCTTGGATTACTGTGATGTTGAAAGGTCTGCCCTGGAATCATACTGAAATCATTCTATCATTTTTGAGGTTGTATTCCAGCATAGCTTTTCCCACTCTTTTGTTGACTATGAGAGCTACTCCATTTCTTCTATGGGATTCTTGCCCACAGTAGCAGATGTGAAAGTAATCTGAACTAAATACATCAATTCCCATCCATTTAAGTTTGCTGACATCCAAGATGTCGATGTTTATTCTTGCCATCTCACGTTTGACCACATCCAGCTAACCCTGGTTCATAGATCTCTCATTCCATGTTCCTATGCAGTATGTTTCTTTGAAGCATTGGACTTTACATTCTCTTTCCCTGGAAGGACAGATTTTGAAGCTGAGGCTGAGGCTCCAGTACTTTGGCCACCTCATGAGGAGAGAGGACTCCTTGGAAAGTCCCTGATGTTGGGAAAGATTGGAGGCAAAAGGGAAAGGGGGCGGTAGAGAATGAGATGGTTGGACAGCGTCATTGATAAAACCAACATGGATTTGACCAATCTCCAGGAGGCCGTGGAAGACAGAAGGGCCTGGTGTGCTCTGGTTGATGGGGTCACAAATAATCAGACATGACTTAGGGCACTTTTACATGACCCCTAAAATCAGGGGCAAAGGGCTCCCAGATCCAGAGCTTAAAAATGTTTTCCCACAAGTTCTGGACTTTAAACAAAATAAAGTATGACCACGCCCACCTAAGCGCATCCCAACGCATTTTCCAAGTACCTGGTCTCCGAAGGTGAAAAATTTCTGATGCAGATGTAAAGCAGTGAGTGCCGGGCTCTCCTTGCCTTGTGTTTGTTTTTTGTTTGTTCCCCCTCCCCGCCGCCCCTTTAAGAGACTGAAAGAGACTGGAATGGTTCCTGGAGCAGCTCTATGGCAGAGCAGAGGTGAGCCTGCATTCTTTTCTCCCTCCCCTCATGCAGACAGGAGCAAGGAAATGCAGAGGGGTGGGAACACAAGAAGAGTAACAAACCCCCAAGATCTCTGGTCTGAATTTAATTTGCCAGCGGATCTTAGGGGTCATGTAAAAGCGCCTTTAATGATGGAACAACAACAATTTGGAATGGAAGACATTCAGTCAGAACTTGGAAAAGGTACTTGTTCAAATGATAGTCCCTAGAATCCTCCATACTTGCTGAGAGATCCTGGGAGAAGCAACCACCACAAAAAGTAATTTTTCTAAGTTCTGCATTCACAGTATGTAATTAATCAGCTGTTAGAAGTAAACATCAGTTTTAGGAGCAGATAGTAGCTGGACAATCCTTTGTCATCAGAAACCAGAGTGGGTGTCCATTCAGGATCTGGGTCATGATTCATACGTGTATTTATGCTTACCACCTTCCATTCTTGGGGTGAGGGGTGGAGGGGTTGAAGAACACTAAACAAAGTAAAGTTGATCATGTGTTGCTTTAAATGGAAATTTTAGTTGAATAGCTGCAAGCCAGGTACTTATTCTGGTTGTTTTATGTAAATATTTTAAAGTGGTGCATCTGCTTGAATTACAGCAATGCACTCTTGGATTGCTAATTGCCAGTTTTAATTTGGCCGTAATGATCAGTTTGTGCAAATTAAATGGTTGCTATGAAGCAAGCCCTCAAGAGTTGGGTGTAAACTAGCACCATTTGGAGCGGGGAGCAGGGAACCCCCATGGAAGCCAACCATGGAGGTGGATCAGGTCTGTTACTCCCTCTTTTTTCATCTTTGAATTCCTAGACAGTAGGATGAATTCTGTTTGAAAGTGTTATTTATTCCTTCCAGTTTTAACTTGCCTGGCCTACCCAGGTTAATGTTTGCAATTCTTTTTTGGTCCAGTCACTTCTGAGCTCAGCAGATTTACTTCCTGGATGATGCATCTGAATCATCCTAACAGGAGATTCTGGGGTATGCGGTGGAAAAATCCAATTTTCTAAGCTGTCCTTAAACCCCACTTTTCCATCTCGATGGGCATCTGAGTAGCTGAATTTTTTTTCCAAAACACCAATCAATACAAGCAAAGCAATGTTTAAGCATATGTCAAAGTAAACAATACAAGTAGCCCAATCTAAAAAAAAAACCCCAGTGTTGCAGCATAATAGGAGGGAAGTTCCTAATGCCTGATGTGTACTGCCAATCATATTGAAGCAGGACTCCCCAAACTAAGACAAGTTACTTTATTGGACTACAGTGCCCAGAATCTTCAGGCTGGCTGGAGGATTCGGGAAGTGGGTATCTAAAACAGGAGAGTCAAGTGGAGTGGAGTGGATCAACCCGTGGTCTAGGACAATGGATACCTGGATTCATATCCTTATTTGGTCATGGAAACTCACTGGGAGAGTTGAACTGATAAAACCACCTATTCACTAGACCTATCCTAGACTAGCAGCTTTAAAGTTCTTGGGAGGAGGCAGCGTGAAACATCCAGTCTGCTCTATGAGTCTCACCAAACAAGAAAGTTCCCCTAAAATTGGGCTCACTGGAATGAAAGATCATGCTACTGATCTCCAACATTCTACAAGGACATGGCACTTGAAGAAGAATGAAAGCAAGAGTGGCAGAATGGAAAACTGTCATTGCATAGATACTACACAAGCTCAGACAGTTTCCAGACTGTAGTCCTATTCAGGCATTAAGCTGAACACATGAGGACAGGGATACACTAACAGCCCTGCCCTCTCTCCTAACATATATGGGAAGTCTAAATATAAGAATCTCTCCTCTGTGCAAAGGGCTCTCTGTATGGTTTAGAACCAAACATGAACTGGGCACATTGAGCCTAGAGAAAAGAAGACTCAGGGGGACATGATAGCACTGTTGAAATACTTGAAATACAGTTTTACAAAAGGAGGGGAAGGATCTGTTCTCCATGATTCCAGGATGCAGGACGCGTAATAATGGGCTTAAGTTATGGGAACCCAGATTCAGGCTGAATATCGGGGGGGTTCTTAACTGTTAGAGCAGTACAGCAATGGAACCAACTGCTTCAAGGGGTGATGAGCAATGCTGGAGGCCTTTAAAAGAAAATTAGACAATAGATATGGGCACGAACTGAAAAAATGGCGATTCATTTTGGTTCAGTTTGTTTTAGGGTTTGTTTTGTTTTGTTTCATTTTTAATGATTTTTTTCAAATATTCATTTCGTTGTTTGTTTTGATTCATTATTCATTTTTTCCCACTTTGTGTGATTTAATCCATTTGACAGCGTGCGGGTGGGGGGGGAAGGAAGGACCAGCACCAGGTAGAAGACATCTCCGCCACCATTAACGAAACAAAATGAAATGAACCATTTTTTGGCTCAGTTTGTTTTGTTTAAATCCACCCTGAGGTTCATTATGAATAACAAAATGAAAAACGAATGAAATGAATAACGAATAACAAAATGAACTAAAAGTTCGTTTGTGCCCATCTCTGTTAGACAACCATCTATCAGATACTATTTGGATTCCTGCACTGAGCCAGGGGGGGTTGCACTCAGTAGCCCATCAGGCCCCTTCCAACTCAATGGTTCTATGATTCTGTGATTCTAGAACTAGAGCACATTTGGGTTCCTGACTGCTTGGAGCTCATCCTCGCATAAGTCTTTCCGCTTCAGATTGCAGCTCTCCTCACAAGGGGAAGCAGTGATGGGGAGCGGGGATGTTTTGATGTTTGGTTGTTATGCCAGAGATAAGCAGGAGGAGGGCTGAGATCCTCCCATTTAAATACAAGTCCCTGATTTATAAAGCCAGGGGGCATAAAAATCAACTTTATGAACCCAGTTTACCTCACAGCTCCCTCGCTTGGTGCAGAGTACAAGGATGGGATCCAAAAGCCATCGAGACTTTTGCCTGTCTAAATTGACATGTATTTTAAAGATTAAAAAAGGAGGGTTAAAAAGTGATTTTTTTAAAATGATATACGGGGTCGATTTATTGAATATGTGCTTGTAAGAGATAAGGGTAAGGCTTCCGTGCAACAATCGATTTTGTTCTGGAGGGGAGGATAATGACTGTAAATAAAAAGAGTGATCCTGTTGGTGAAGGGGTGTACTGTTGTTGATGTTTTGTCTTTTTTGTAATTTGTATTCTGTATTTTTTTGTATTCTGTATAAAAAGAATAAAAATTTATATTTTAAAAAAACAGACTTTTGCCTGTCCTCACCCATCCCAAAACAACCTCCGCATTCACTTTTCCCTTTCCTCACCAATGTTCCAAAGACCTGCTCATGTCCCCTAATTGTGACTTGCTTGTCATCCTTATATATATTAAATTCCCCCTTCTGAGGGAGACAGTAATCTTTCTTTTAAGACACCAAGTGTGCTTTTCCCAGCTGAAGCTATTATATTCTGTTGCCGATGCCCCTTGTAAAAATTAATAAGTGAAATGAAATGAATTAAAGGGTAGTTCAAAATGTTTATCCACACTTTGTAGAAACGGAGAGAATGCTCAGCGACAGATGGACACCCTCTTTAAAGCATCGCCGTATGCAAATCGCCATACAAAAAGAGCCCAGGATGTTTTTAATTCTGCACACTTGCCTCAGGACATGTTTTGAAAATCCCCCTTTACCAAAGTCCTCTGCTTTTTATCAGTCAACCGCCTTAAGCATTGTGTCAATGTGGACATCTGGCCGCACACAGGGGTTGAGGAGGAGAAAGAGAGAAATCTTTATTTGCTAAAATATTTAGCGATACAACAGAGCGATTCACTGGGGGGACAATAGTGCCAGTGGCATATGTTTCAGCCTAAGTAGTTGTGAGATCAATATCCGGACACTGTCCGGAGTTTATTAACAGAAATATCACAAGATTACTAATCTGTCAAGGGTGAGGCATCATTTCGCTCACTCCCTATGCACCTGACATTAGGTCTGTGAAGGTTTGCTTTTAGAAGATAGAAGATGAGTGATTTGTGGAGACTGGAAAGGTGGTTTAGTGGTGGAGGCTTGTGGTTAGGAAGTCTGATGTTCAGTTTCTAGTATTTCTGGGCAGAGGTCAGAAAGTGTTCTGTCTGAACTCCTGGAGGTCATGGTTATCTGTTAGGCCCATTGTGAGGGTTCCAATCTCTCCCTCGGCGGATCCGAGTCACAAACCAGAGACGAGTCAGTTTTTAATAAAATATCGAAAGGATTTTTATTGTGTTTTAAATCAAAGCTTCTATGGGCATATTCAGTAACTTCAGGAGTCAATTCAGGCATAACAGGACTAACGTTTCCCTCAACGTGAGGGTCTTCAAGAACAACATCAACGGACGTTAAACATAAGTTCGGGTCTCTTACGGGTGAGGGGGAATAGCTGATCCTCGCCCCCGATATTGTGGGTGCTTTGCCTACTGCGCCACAGGAACGGCAGGTCTCGTGCTTTTTCATTCTTGAAACCTCCTAGAGTTTCCCGGCCACTGTATGGGTCTTACATGGACAGCCCACACCCATTTGTCACCTTTATGGACCTTTGTCCATCCGACACACCCACAATCCAGACCCTTGTCAGTTTTGGTCCCTCTCTCCCTTGACCGTTGGTCCCAACTGTCATTCTTTCCTCCCCTCACATCACACCGCTTTTTCTCCCCTCGCGCGCGTTCACCCAATTGGTTGGAATTTTCCTCTACCACCCAATAGGCATCCTTTGCTCCCTCACTTATCTCTGCTTCCCAATCTTCCTTTATGTCATCCACTAACTCAATGACATGAAGTCTTTTAATGTGTCTCTCTAATTCCTTGTCTTCTTCGCAATTGCTCTTGGGAGGTCCGGACGACACACCCTCTGGTCTGTCTCCGGGTTGTTCCACCATCTCACACCCATGCTGGCCTTGTCAGACCAATGATCTGACTTACTGTAAGGCAGATTCCAATGTCACTGCATCCTTGAGCTAGAAACAGACATTAGAGCTAGCCCATTATTAGAGCTAAAATCACATTAATGTGCTGGAAGGTGATTGGGGTTTTTTTTTCAGGTGTATCTAATCACATTGCAAAACAATTCTGTGTTCCACTTATGAAGATGAATCACCAAATACAGCAAGCTAACATTGATACTTTTAATTGTGCAGCTGTCAGAATGTGGATCTTAGAAAATGTTCTGGTGCACACTCTGATATTTTTATTATTTAAGGATTTTCCTCTTCTGATCACAACTTGCCTATAATATCTATTTCTGGCATGGGAAAAAGTGTCATCTGTAGAACACTGATTATGACAAATCAAATCAAGGGCCTGGTTATTTTTATTTTTATTTCAGTTTTATTTTAGTTTATTGTTGTTGATTCATTTACTTATATTTTGATTATATTATGTTGTTTGTTGTTGGTTACTATATTTAAATGTGTTATTGTTGCTATATTGTGATTTTATGTTGTTAACCACCCAGAGTAGCCCTAGGGCTAGATGGGTGGTATAAAAGTCAAATAAATAAATAAATAAATAAATACATACATACATACATACATACATACATACATACATACATACATACATACATACATACATACATACATACATACATACATAAGAGCAAGACAAGGAATTCCTAAGCAAAGCAAAATGCCAGTTAGGGAGATGCAAATAAAGGGCACACACATTGGGAGTGACCCACCCTGTGCATTTTAATGACATTTTACGACATTCCCTCTCCAGATCCTTGACGATGTTTGCATATTTCCCATTCTTCAGAAGATCCATTTCCAACACGCACACACAAAATGGAAATGGCTATGGAATCAGCGGACCCAGGTGAAGAACACCAACAGCAGCCAGATCCTCTATTTTATTTCAGTTTCCCCCTTTTCTCAAATCACCAAGAGAAGAGCATCCATTGGCTTCCTAATGCTGTCACCAGGATGAGAGTGAGTGAGGGACTTAAAAGGGCAATGGACCCAATTGCCTTTTTTTCCTTCTTAAATCGGCAATGCAGTGCATCTCTTGTTCTACTTTTTTTTACTCCTTCTCTATCCCCCTAATTCTCCTGTTCTTTGGATCTGAGATCAGAAGTCTTGGGGCAACAGGACTTGGATGACTTTGTGGCAGGAGAGGCAAGGAAGTTTCTTTTCAAAGGTTAGGGGCTTGTTTTTCTTTGTCTCCCAAAAGTTCTATTTCTTTTTCTCCCCTTCCAATCTTAAGATGTGCATGTCTGATTTAATATAAGGGATCCATGTGGATATTGTTCAAACCCATCATGGGTAACAGCTCCCAGATTCTCTCCACCCATATTGGGAGTTGTAGTCCAAAAAATTCAAGTCTCCAAGTTCTGGGTCTATAGATACTGAACCATTTTGTTTTTCAGTTTGTATAGATGCAGGTTTCTGGATCAAGTTAAAAAAAAACCCTGAAAATGATAAAAGCAAAAGGCTCTGGTCAGACCCCACCTGGAGTACTGTGTCCAGTTCTGTGTTCCTCCGTTTAAAAAGGATGTTGACAACCTTGAGCGGGTACAGAGGAGGGCGACCAGGATGGGAGAAAGTCTGGAAGAAATGTCATATGAGGAATGGCTTAGGGAACTGGGAATGTTTAGCTTTTCAACAAGAAGTCTGAGAGGGGATATGATAGCTATGTTTAAATATTTGAAAGGATGTCATATTGAAGAGGGAACCGGTTTGTTTTCTATGGCTTCAGAGACATAGGACTCCGGGCAATGGTTTCAAACTACAGGAAAAGAGATTCCATTTGAACATCAGGAAGAACTTAATGACAGAGCTGTTCGGCAGTGGAAGATGCTGCCACAAAGGAGGGTGCTGGAGTCTCCTTCTTTGGAGGTTTTTAAGCAGAGGCTGGATGGCCACCTGTTGGAAATACTGTGATGGGGATTCCTGCATGGCAGGGGGTTGGACTGGATGTTCCTTGAGGTCTCTTCCAACTCTATGATTCTATGATTCTATGATTCAAAGCAAAAGTTTATACCATATGCTTATATAGCAGTCCATACCACTTCAAGTAGTCTCTGAGCGATTTACAGGTTTTTAATTACACCTTTAAAAGTATGACTTGGTGGTGTGCTCAGTGCAGCAGCGTCAGATTTGAGAATGTGGTGGACTTTCAATAGAGGGTTTGATGTGCTTGTATTTTGGACAGTCTTTTGCTGGTGTGCATGAGTGTTGTCTCCAAAAGCAGTATTTTTTCTGGTGTGCATGAGAGTTGTCTCTAAAGCAGTATTTAGTACAGTGGTACCTCTAATTAAGAGCGGCTCTACTTAAGAGCAATTTGACTTGAGAACAGAAAACTGATGGCATTTTAACTTCCACCTTACAAATTTTAGATGCGGTCTGTTCTACTTACTTTTTTTTTCAAATTTTTTTGCAATTTTTCCTCTTTTTTTCTTTTTCTTTTTCTTTTATTTTTCCCCCAGATACGGTGCCTCTACGTAAGAGCTGTTCGACTTAAGAGCATGCATTTGGAATGGATTAAATTCATAAGTAGAGATACCATTGTACTGGGAAAGGAACAATCTGCCAAACCTTGGCAAAACACTGGTGATCGGTGTTTGGCAGAGAATCTATAGATGTTAGAGGTGTTGTGTACAATTCCCACAATTGCTAGCTTTGCCTCCAGAAAGATGCCTAAGCAGGATACCAAGATATTATGTTCTCAGAGAAAGCAACATGCATCCAAGGCCTAACATGACCAGAAAAGCTGCCTTGAGTTAGGAAATACTCTGCTCTTTTTCCTTCTTTCAACAGACAAGAAGAGCAACAGTGCACCAAGAAAGTGAAAAGAGAAAAACAGAAAAGCAGAAGAAAATAGCCCCTAACATTGTTGTGACTGTCCAGTCAAAGCCCCCACAGGGAAGAACACATTCATTCCTCCGCATTTTCCCCTACGATCCTAACAGTGTCATGCAAAACTGTCTGCTGATTTATTTAAAAGGAAAATTCCAGAACATGATGAGTAGACTTGGCTCTACTTGAACAGCTGATTACCTCACTCTAAGCCCTCCCTAAGGGTCTCAGCAATAGGGCTCCACAGGAGAGATCTGGGGCTTTGTTGGTTGTTTGACTCTTGATGTACTTATCTGTGGTGCTTCCTCCTTGAGCTGATGCTTCACGTCCAGTACTGCTGGAACAAACCTGTCTGAACTTGTGGAGGTGCCTAGCCCACTTCAGGAAGTGACTGGAGGCATCTTCCTCCACTCTGTCATTGACCCAAAAACAGTATAAGATGTCCCTGATTCGAACTGTTTTGCAACTTTTCTGTAACAAAACAGCACATCTCTACTTGAACCACAGTTTCGTTTAAGATGGATGCTGAGACTCCCAGGATCCTTTGCCAGCTGATAGATCACTACCTACAGTGTGGATGGCTCATTTAGTAAGGCACTTGGCCAGTGGGGGCCAACCTTCAGCACTCCAGATGTTTTAGACCACAACTCCCACAGTCCTTTGTCATTGGCAATACAGGCTTGGAATCCTGGGAGTTGTGGTCCAAAACATTTGGAATGCTGAAGGTTTTCTGAGAGAAGAACTAGCATGTTAGCTTGCAGGAAGTTGCCCAGTCCCAGGGCCTTACTGAAAACAGGAATAGTAAACCATTTCTGAGTACACCTAGAAAACCTGGAAAGGGACACCATCTGTTGGAATCAACTTGACAGGGCTTATTTATTCTTGATTGTTTGTTTGTTTAGATTTATCACCACCCATTTCCCAGAGGGGACTGTGGGCAATTTACAATATAAAACTCACTAAAACAATGGACAATAAAAATCTAAGCACCATCCAAAATTAACAATAGAAATATAAATATTTATTGTGAGATCACATAAGAGCAGAAGAATATAAAAGAGCCATGCTGGATCAGACCAAAGGCCCATCTAGTCCAACTTCCTGTATCTCACAGTGGCCCCACCAAATGCATGTAGGAGTGCATGAGACTAGATATCGGTCTCCTGATACCACTCCCCTGCATCTGGCCCTTGAAGTACCTTGCTTTTAAGCCTAGAGATTACACATTTCCATCATGGTTTGTAACCTCTGATGGACTTTTCCTCCAGGAATCTGTCCAATCCCCTTTTGAAGGCATCCAGGCCAGATGCCATTACCACCTCCTGTGGCAGGGAGTTCCACAGACTAACAACACGCTGGGTGAAAAAATATTTTCTTTTGTCTGTTCTTACTCTCCCAGCCCTCAACTTGAGTGCATGTCCCCTAGTTCTTGTATTTTGGGAGAGGGAGACGAGCATCTCTCTATCCACTTTACTCATGTCCTGCATTATTTTGTATGTCTCAATCATACCCCCGGAGCCTTTTTCCAGACTAAAGAGCCCCAAATGTTTTAGCCTTTCCTCATAAGGGAGGCCCCCAGCCCAGTAATCATTTTAGTCGCTCTCCTCTGCACCTTTTCCAGTTCCACTATGTTGTTTTTGAGATGCGGTGACCAAAATTGTACACAATACTCCAGGTGCAGCCTTACTATTGTTTAGTACAATGGCATTATCATGTTGGCTGTATTATTTTTCTTCCCCTTTTTGATAATCCCTAGTATGGATTCCTTCTTTACCGCTGCCACACACTGGGTAGACACCTTCATGGAGCTGTTCACCAACACACCAAGATCTCTTTCCTGATCCATCATGGATAGCTCAGAGCCCAGGAGTTGATAAAGTTTTGATTTTCTTGCCCCAATATGCATTACTTTACATTTTCCTACATTGAAACACATTTGCCATTTCACAGCCCATTCCCCTAGTTTGGAGATATCCTTCTGGAGCTCTTCACTATTTTTGCTGGTTTTTACTACACGGAAAAGGTTCATGTCATCCGCAAACTTGGCCACCTCATTGCTTACCCCTGTCTCCACACAACCCAGAGGCCAGGTTTTCTCTGTGCAAAAAAGTGTAGAAAAAGTACCAACTATGAAATGAATAGAGAGGGAAGACTAATAAGTAACCTTCATTTTTTTTTCTTAAATCAAAAGCAGCTTATTTTCTACTTTTCCCCCCATTGCTTGTTGTGTCCTGTTCATTTCTCAGCTTTGTTTCTCCAGAGGACAGCTGGTCACTCTTATTTTTATAAAGTATTAATATGCTACCAGCAATGTTTATGTACCCAGATCAGGATGATGGGTGTTTTTTTGTTTTTCTCTGTTTTACCTTTAGATGTTCAACAGCATGAACACTCTTATTTTTTATTTAGAACTAATTTGGAGATTCCACTCTCCATGGGGCTTCTAATCACCAAAAAGTGCCGCAGGCTAGAAGTGATTGACAGCAAAATGTAGCCGCTTCTGAAAAAGTAAATTGGCTATTGACAGAGCAGTATACAAAGGAAAATGCTAAACGATTATTATTTATGAGCTATTAGGGGAAATGTTATTAGCATCTGTCTCCCACATGGGCAAAAACACCTGTCAGACATCAGGAAACTATAAAACAATGCACAGTTAATAGTTACTTTGTTTTTTTTAAAAAGCCATTAAAATTGAATGTCAATGAAAACTTAGGGAAACATTTGTCTTCAAACAACTTTTAATCTTGTGCTTCAAAACAAACGACCTACCGCACTATATATATATATATATATATAGTGGAGGCACAGAGGAGTAAAGTTATTTGATGGCAAATCCTAGTACACAATAAACAGCCGATAAAAGGGAAGTGACAACACTTCCATCCCATCCCCACTGCCCCCCCAACCCTCCAAATTTGTAGCAGAAGAAAAGAGATTGAGGTCAGACGCTGGCAGGGTGTTTGGTTATGGACTACCCAAGGATCCTTTGTGTCAAAATGAATGAAAGACACTGCATTTATTCATGGCTCCATTCTCAGCTTTGCACCACAGCCCGTGCAAGCAGTTGAGAACATAAAGCTACCTTATTCGTGCATTCATCCCCATCCCCTCCATCAAGCTCAAGATAATGTCCATTGGTCCCCCTGGGGATTTTTCCTTCAAAACAACCCTGCGAAGTAGGTCAAGCTCCAGAAAAGTATTCATTCCAAGGCATTCAGTGAGTTTTTGGCTCATTGGAGATGAGGCAGCTTCCAGATGCCTAGATGCCTCAAATGTCTAGGCTTTGACCTCAGAAAGGAGGTCTGTTTATGTACACCAGTTCCCTAAGAGTTTTAATTTACCTTTTTTAAATTCTCATTTTCAGGTGCTCCAGACATGTTCTAATCTAAGCAATCAGGCAACGGGCTGTAGTGAGTTCCGGTGACTGGATAAAGGTTTTGAATTTCCCTGCTCTGCTGTCCCATTCTCAACACTGCCACCCAGCTGGTTTTGACAGGTCAGGGTGTGGGGAGGGCCCCCAATGGCTTTATTCCTGCTAAAGCTGTGGGGCTCCCTCCCCACAGCCCGAGATGTCAAAACCAGCTGGGTGGCGGCAGCTTCCTGTGACCAATGGCAATAAGAAAATTATATTATAATTCACCATTTATTATCTTGGATATATATTATGAAGGCTTTTAAGCTTACATACAGGCTGTATTGGGAAATGCATGTCTCAAGAGGAGATTTCTGGGAAACTACAGAGACCTTCCTTGGCTAACTTCCCCTCGGCCAAACCACAAGCACAACAGAGCTCTTGTCAGGCCTCTCTTTCCACGAAGTCACTGAATTGGAAAATTACTTTTCTCTGCTGTTAGTATTCTTTCTTAACTAGATGTATACAAGATATATTTCAGTTCAAATGAGAAAGTTTCTTCATGTGTGAGCATCTGGATCTATCATGTACAAGCTCAAACTGCTGGCGTATCCTTAGTTTGACAAAGTATAAGAATGTTCTGTTTCGGCTTGGAATTTGTCCTTCCTTCTATGGAAGCACCCTTATGAGCATTCGAATAAACCTTTCTCAGGATCCGAAGCTCCGATGTCTGACTCTCTGTCTAGCTGTCTTTAGAAGCCTGCAAAGGCTAAACCCATTGCAATCCAGAATTGTTTGTGGGGGACATTCCAAATTGTTTTGTTTTGTTTTGTTTTTTTAAAAAATATTCATTACTAACAAAGCAAAATGAACTAAAACAAAACAGTCTATTTTCATTTTGAGCCCATCTCTACTGTCAATGCATAGGTTATTGTTTCCTTTATCTCATCATTGTCTACTGTGACTGGTGGGAGGACTGAAGAAAATGAGGTCTGCTGAATGTTATGCTACGAAAAACAAACAAAATCCCAACTGGTAGAGAATTAATTACCTCAGAACAAAGACGAGTAAATAGACATGGGCACAACTCGGCGAAATTGTCATTTCCATTTTCGGTTGCCGTTTCCGTTACGTAACGGAAACGGAAACGATAATTAAGCCGTCAGAACTCGAACTCGAACTGAAAAAAGAAAAATTTGGTCGGGTTTTTCATTTCCGTTTGTGGCATCACAGCAATCGCGCAATGCGAAGCACAGAAAAAGTTTTTAAAAGTTTTTTTTAAAAAAAACCCTGACTCCCGGCCAAAAAAGCAGGCGAAAATATGGTTTGCCACCTACCAGAGGGGTGGTTTCTGGGGGGTCCCCAGCCTTTCCCCCCCTCTTCTCCTGTCCTGGGCTGCTTGCACCAGGCTGGGGGGGGGGGGGGTCATCCTCATCGTCTCACCATGCCATGCGGTGGGGGGGATCCAAAATGGCGACCACAATTTTTCTTTTGAAATCGTGGTCAAAAAACACACCAAATCACCACAGAAACATGTGAAATTTATTAATTTTAAATGCCTGAATTTTAATAAGTAGCAGCAGTGGTTTTTTTAATAGCAATAAAACGTTGTATTGATTTTATTTTATTTTATTTTATTTTTTATTTTTTTAGACCTGCCCATTTGGGCTGGGCATGGGATGGGACCATGCAATTTTTTTTTAACCATTCCACCAATGGCATCGCCAGGTTTTTGACTGACACTTCTGGATGTCTCGGAGGGCATAAAAAGCTGAGGCACCTTCCAGAAATCACATTCAGGTGTATGGATGTGGTTGAGGGAGGAGGGCTGGCTGCTGGTGCTGATGTGATCTGATCGAGATTGAGGAGGGAGGCTGGAGGTTTTAGGATTTAAGTTAGGCAGGGAGGGAGGGAATTTAATTTAGAAAATAAATTCTTTGATTCCCTTCAGCTTTGTCTGCTGAAGGGAATAGCAGTTTATTCTTTATTTTTTCTCTGGCAGTTTGTGAGGATTTTTTTCTGACATTGGATAAAGGGGGAGGTTCGACTGGGAGTGGGAGGTGTGGATTTATTTTAAAAATATATTATATACTACCATTTATTTTCTATTTTCCCAACTTCAATTTGCTTGCACACACACACATTTGGGGTGCAAGCCAAGAACAGAACCTCTATCCTAAGTGATATCCTAACTGTCCACTCGCCCGTCCGCCCGTGCCCCCGCCTGCCCACTCGCCCGCCCGCAGCCACCGCCCACCCATGCCCCCCGCCACCGCCGCCCGCCCGCACCTCCCCCCGCCCACCGCCCACCAGCCCCACCCACCGCCTAGGGTGCAAAAACACCTAGCGCCGGCCCTGATTGTGGGACGCCCCTATGCTCTGGGAAGTCAAATCACGCTAAATCGCAGTGGAAACGACAAATGACAAACAAAATGACAATTTTTTGAAAAATTTTGCGACAAACGGAAACGACCCTAAACGGACCTGTTCCGACAAATGAAAACTCAAAACGTCATTTTTTCTGGTCATGCCCATGTCTACGAGTAAAGTTTCATGGCAGGAGATTCTAAAGGAATCCTAAAAGGACACTAAGATGGGTGGGAGTATCTAAAAAAGGAAATTCTAAAAGCAGAACTACAGTAAATTCCAATAAGAAAAAAGGTGGGAAGCAGCAAAAAAAAAAAAAAGGCCAGTGTGGCTTCACAAAATGCATAGGAAGGCACTGGGGGGGAGAGAGACATGCATGGGAAGTGAAATGAAGGCCGGGTCACCAAGGAAGTGTACTGACAAGTAGCAGCAAGGGATGGCATTAGGAGAGCAAGAGCAGAGAATGAGCAGAGGTTAGCTAGAGACACTAAAAGCAATAAAAAAGCATTCTTCAAATAGGTTGGAAGCAAAAGAGAAAGAAAAGAAACAGTGGCACAGCTCTTCAATGGAGATGGGGAAATGGTAACAGATGACAAAGAAAAGGCAGCAGGAGGTTGATTAACAAATAGTCAAGGAATTCCTTACACCCTGAATGAGTTCAGCTCTCCAGGGCCAGATGATTTGCATCTGAGAGTGGTAGTCTGAAATTTTACGTATTTTCTAAATGGGTTAAACATCAGAGCATTATGGGTCAACCAGCAGAAGCGGCTTGCTGACAACTTCTGCATTCTCTAAGACTAAAATATCTTTCAGGATGCAAAACCGCAAAACTGTGAAATTATAGAAATGCCTATGTGACAAGATGTTGAATCAGCAAAGAAGTCTCACTCTATAAATTTAACTTTGGACATGCACAGAGGAACACCAGGTCATAATAGGCAAAGAAAAAGGAACAATTATTAGTGTATCAGCAAGCTGGTCTGAGCTTGTTCCCGTAAAAGTGGAACTGCTGTGGAAGGTTCTGGACTCTGGATATAGCAGGCTGAAGGATATTTACGGAAGTGTTCTGGACCATTTGGTTGTCCAGAATTTCTGGTGACCACTGTTAGCGTCACCCAAATTCTGTGACCCTAAATGCATTTAGTTTTATGTCTTGGGATTTTTGCAATCACTATTAGTATTACTGGTTCCAATTCCCAAGATGGACGGTACCACCATCGGGCTTCCTGTCTCTGTGTTATGTGTTGTGTCAACTTTCTATGTTATGCAATAAAGCTGGCTTATAACTTTGCAACCAAGATGTCTCAGTGCAAATCTTTTCCACCCAAAGCCCCATCTTATCAGTTAGTGCATTTTCAATCTTATCAAGAGTACTGAAGGAATTGGCTGAAGAACTCTTAGAACTCTTATTATTTTCTTGAAATCATGGGAAATGGATGAGGTGCCAGATGACTGGAGGAAGGTTAATGTCCCTATCTTCCAGAAGGACAAAAAAGAAAAAAAGAAGAAGAACCTGGGAACTACAAGCAATCAATTCTAGGGGAAATCCAGGAGCACGTACACAATAACTATGCAAACATCTAGGGAAAAAATCAGTAACAAGTATAAGCCAACATGGACTTGTCAAGAACAAATCCTGCCAAACTAACCTGAACACATTTTTGATAAGGTAACCTCCCAGGTAGACATAGGGAATGCTGTAGATGTAATATATCTTGACTACAGTAAAGCGTTTAGTTTCCCATAATATCCTGATTAACAAGCTAACTAGGTGTGGGCTGAATAGATCAAGTGTAACATGAATGCACAGTTGACAACATAATCATATTCACAGGATGATTATTGACTCCTTCTCTAAGTAGGATGAGGTAGCAAGTGGGGTGCCCCAAGCCTCAGCCCTGCATCCAGTGCTCTTCAACCTTTTTATTAATGACTTGGACAAGGGAGTGCAAGGAATGCTCGTCAAATTTGCAGATGACATGAAATTGGGTAGAATAGCTAATATAGTGCCCTGGAAGACAGAAACAAATTTCAAAATTATCTTTATAGGTTAAAACCTAAAATCTTTACTGGACTAAAACCAAAAGAATGACATTTAACAGGGATAAGTGCAAAGTATTGCATCAAGGAAGAAGAAACCAAACACACAAATAAAAGATGGGGGACACCTGGCTCAGCAATACTACATGTAAGAAGGATCTTGGAATCCTGGTAGCTGAATATGAGACAACAGTGTGATGTGACAAAAAGGCCATCAAGTCCAACCCCCTGCTCCATGCAGGGATATAAATCAAAGGATCTCTGCCAGGTGGTTGTCCAAATTTCTCTTGAATAGCTCCACTGCTTGAGGTCATTATGTGTAGCCTGCATACTGTAATTAAAACTGTAAACCGCCCAGAGACTACTTGAAGTGGTATGGGGCGGTATATAAGCAGAACACTTTTACTGTAAGACCATACATTGATATATACATTGATGTAACTAAGTAACCTACCCATGATGGATGCAGCAAGGCCCTGGTGCTTGCAACATTCTGCCCCAAAAGTGAGAAAATGAATAAATGCTGCACCTATAAAGCATCACAAGTTGTTGCTGACCTTCATTATTTGGATGGTGAGACAGAGCTGTCTGGTTTACATTGCAAATTAGCCACATGCTCTGATCTCTCCCACTTTCTGTAACAGATTCTTCATTCTGATTCTTGCCTTTGGCTCAACCTGGAACTCCAGGCAGTCATCATCCCCAGAATTCCCAGTTAGTTTCCTGAACCAGGTACCAATGAAATCTAAATTTTCTTAGGCTCAGCAACTGCCTCCAGATGAGTAAAACCTCATCACTTGTAAAAAAAAAATTCCTTTCTAATAAATACCACCAGTAGCATTTGAAAAGCTCTTTTGCACAAGGACAACCCCCCTGCAACACCAGTAAAAATGCCAAGGAGATGTAATGTAAAATACTGCCTGTCAGCTAAAATTATGTAGTGTTATTAGCATTAACTGGCAGACATAGATAGGAGGAGTGATTCATATACATTTCCCCCTTCTGCTCATAGTTTCTACAGCAAAACTTAAACTTGGAATGAAATGCTCCCCTTTTCCTTCTCCCTGTTGTCTTAAAGTGACAGGGTCCAAAACGGACCAAGTCTCCCGCTGCTGGATGCACATCCATGAGAACAACCCTCTTGGAATTCCAAAAGGCCCATTATTCCCTTTGCTTTTGGTGATTCAGTTAACAAATCCACCTTGGGCTCTGAAGCAGGATTGTTGATGAAGGACTTGGTAGGTGTCACTCCCAAACCAGTTCAGTGGCTTTTCATCACACAAAATGCATTGCCATTTCAGTTCTCCAGTCTCATCCTTTTTAGTTCCTGTGGCGAAGGTCTGTAGCTCCGTGCAAATCTTTCATATCCAGAGGCCTCCAGGTACCATTCTTCCATGTCAATGAAGGATCCGGTGCTAGAGCTACAGGAGACCTCAGCCTGACATCAAGAAGAACTTCTGCCCATCCACACATAGACCAAGGATGGGCAATGTGTGGTCGCCAACATGAGGGGAGATACTGTATAGTCCAGGCATGTCCAATGTCCACCCTGGGGATCCAAATGCACCCCCTTTTCCAATTTTGAATGGCCCGGTGGGAGCCAGAGTCAGAGGAAGAGAGTGAGGAAGGGAGCATGGCAGCAGCTGGCAATAATGCGCTCACTCACGTTGCTCCTGCCTTGGAGAGACAGAGGGAGAGAGGTTGGAAGGGTAGCCACCTCCCCTTCCTTCCTTCCTTCCTTCCTTCCTTCCTTCCTTCCTTCCTTCCTTCCTTCCTTCCTTCCTTCCTCTCTCCTCCTCCTCCTCTTCTTCCTCTTTAGCTGACAGGTCCTGCCAGAAGACGAAGAGGGTATCCTGACAGGACTGAGATCCCTCCTCCTCCTTTTCCCCTGCCAGCCACCGGAGCTGGCCCCATCAGGATTTTCGGCTGTGCTTCGCGCTCCAGCTTTCATCTCTCCCTGTGGCTGACCCGAGGCAGAGAAGGCGAGATCTGGACTGAGGGAGTTTTTCCGCTGTGTGTATGTGTGGCTGTTGTTCTTTTGCTGGTGCTGCTTTTGGGGCTTTGGGGTCAAGCAATCACTCGTGGGTGAGGAAGAAGATGAGGGGGGGATCACTGGCGCGGAAAAACTTTCCAGCTCTTGTTCCGCATGGCCCATGGTGGGCACCTCTTCTGAGGAGGCCAAGTGGAGCAGCTCGGAGGGGAGAGAGGAGTCCAGACAGGGGGAGCTGAGCTGTTGGGTGGGAGGACTCTAGCCCAGGCTCTGACAGAGAGCACCAGAAAGCCAGCCCAGAAGAGCACTGAGAGCCAGCATGGCGTGGGAGCTGCCACTCCGCCAACGTTGCAGTTGTTGCTTCTGCTCATGCTGCAAATGTTAATGGTTCAAAGAATGGCTTCACCCAGCACGTTGTTAGTCTGTGGAACTCCCTGCCACAGGATGTGGTGATGGCATCTGGCTTGGATGCCTTCAAAAGGGGATTAGACAGATTCCTGGAGGAAAAGTCCATCACAGGTTACAAACCATGAGGGAGATGTGTAATCTCCAGGCTTAAAACCCAGGTACTTCAAGGAACAGATGCAGGGGAGTGGTATCAAGAGACAGAAATCTAGTCTCGTGCACTCCCAGATGCATCTGGTGGGCGCTACTGTGAGATACAGGAAGCTGGACTAGATGGGCCTTTGGCCTGATCCAGCAGGGCTCTTCTTACTGTATGTTCT
Source organism: Phrynocephalus forsythii (assembly GCA_029282475.1). Classification (NCBI taxonomy): domain Eukaryota; kingdom Metazoa; phylum Chordata; class Lepidosauria; order Squamata; family Agamidae; genus Phrynocephalus; species Phrynocephalus forsythii. Next base: position 121,639,419 of record JAPFRF010000005.1, on the reverse strand, counting down.
TATGTTCTAATGTTCTAATGTCAGGCTGACTGATCGGTCCCCACACATTTTCATCTCACCAAATCTGGACCTCCTTGCAAAAAGTTTGTATATCCCTGGTATAGTCCAACCATATGTGGAGGGCTGTGCATGACTCGTCTGTGAGGTGACCATGCGGGACATGGATGAAGAAAGTGTGAAACCTGGTAGGAGGCACTTTCCTGTATTTATCCACTGACACAGGCAGCAGCTGTTACTTTCCCTTCCTTTGCCCTCACCTCCTCCGAAGACTAGCGTTTCCCTCTGGGCAGGCATTTCCATTTGTTCACACAGTCGCCTTACACTTGATTTGCGGTTCTCCCTTTAAGATGAAGCACTCCTTTCATTTCCAGCCCAGCTCCTCTCTGGAACCAGCTCCCTTTTCATGCCCTTCCCAATCAAGGCTGCCAAGGGAATAAGGCTTAAAAAACAAAACAGAAAACAGGCACGGTGATTTTGAAGCAGTTTGTTTTAACAAACAGACCGAGGCCTCTCTTCTTTAAAGAGGAATTGAAGTACCATTCACAGGCCAATGGCTTTCATTCCTTTGTGTGTTGGACTCAGTCTTTTCAATGGCTTTGAATGGTTTTCACAAGTCTGTATGTTTTTAAATGGGAAAACAAAAGTGAATAATATGGTTTAAATAAAAATATATACATGTGAAAGTTTGATTTGAAATTGTCCCTCAGCTATTCACCTAACTATCTATTAAGAAGATGTAAACAAAATTGCTTTTAAACACATCTAGAAAGAAGCAGAATCCTTTTCCTCTGTTGTGGATCTGCTACATTTTTTTTTAATTTCAAATCACCTTCACTTGGATAATTCCAAATGTTAGTGTTTTAGTAATGGTGCTATTCTTATCAGCAGGAGTCCATTTCTGCTACACAGTTATACCTGTTCAGTGCTACTTGAAATGGTATACAGTGGTACCTTGTATAAAGAAATTAATTCATTCCAAATGAAATTATGTTAAGCAAATTTTCCTTTATATAAATTTGCCATAGGAATGCATTGAAAATGGAATAATCCCATTTTATGTTGTACAGATTTGGCCAATATTTTATGGTGTACAAATTTTATATTATACAAGCTGTTTGTTATACAAGGGACCACTGTACCTATGTAGACAGGTTGTACAATTGCTACATGCTTTCCATAATGCCATGATGCCCATCTTCAAAGGTCAAGCCTCAGAAACAAGTTAAAAGTAGGAAGCCCACAGTTGGAAAGGCATTCAAGAGAAAATTGGACAACTACCTGTCAGATCTACTTTGATTCAATTCCTGCCTTGAGCAGGTGGTTGGACTTGATGGCCTTTAAAGGACCATTCCAACTCAATTATTTAATTATTGCACAATGTGTGATTATTTAATGTCTGTTGCACCAAGTTGTTGGCAAAGGGAGGGCAAGATTAGAAAGCAATAAATTCTCAGATACGGTACACAGAATCATAGAATCATAAAGTTCCAACCCCTGCTCAATGTTTGCAAACCCAGGCATCGATTGCTGGAGCATTACAATACCCCTGCTTTTGGTACATCATACTGCAAGGTGCCATCAACCATTGAATGAGTTTGCAAATAACGATGCATTGGGGTTTTGTTCGTTGAATTCTCTCTTGTGTGTTATGTCTTGCCATGTCATGCCAGGTGACAACAAAAACACATGGTTTGTTAGTCAGTTGCCAGACCACAAGTTAAAAACCACAGGCCTCAGGAACAACTGAAAACAATTGGGGAAAAGGGAATTAAAAGTGTCTCAGTGTCCCAAAAATAGATGTTTTTTTCCATGGGGAATGATGCAGTACGTCCTAAAAGAGTGATATTTTTGCTAAAGAAAGTGGGAGATCAATGGGAGCCTGCGGCCATCAGGAACACGCAAGCAGCCTTGAAGGCCACAGGCACCCACAGCCTACAACAGGCCTGCCCAAAGTCCGGCCCGGGGGCCAAATCCAGCCCATCAGGCCATTCTGAGTGGCCCGCAGCTGGCTGGCCTGCCCCTCCCTCCCCCTCCTTCGCCCCATGTTTTTTTCTTAAAAAAAAAAACTTCTGCCAACACTGACACCGCTGGGAAGCTTGGGCGGCTGGGCGGACTGCCGCCACTGGCACTGCAGGGGAAAGTGTGGGGGTGGGCAGGCCAGCGGGCCCCTGCCACCACCAAGGAGCTTTTGGGTGGGCTGACGGGCAAGCCGTCATCACTGCTGGGGAGCTTGGTGGGGTGCAAGGTCACACAGATTGCCTCTTCCAAGGGGCAACCTGGGCTACCTGCTTCCTTTGGTCCCCACCGGCTTCCCTTTCCTCCCTCCTTTGGTCCCCACCTTCCTTCATTCCTCCCTCCTTCCTCCCTCCCTTACTCCCTCCCTTCCTTGTTTCCCACCTTCATTGTTCTCTTTGTTTCCACCTTCCTTCCTCCTTTGGTGCCTTCCTTCCTGCAGGTGGGGTTGCAAGGTATCAGTGGGTGGGGCTTATGGGTCAGTGGGTGGGGCTTGCAGTGGGGTGGCAGGGTCAGGGAGCAACCGGCCCCTGACACATTCTCAGCCACCAAATCTGGCCTCCTTACAAAAAGTTTGGGCACCCCTGTCCTACAATGTGCCCACTCTCCTGTCGGAGGAGAGGGGAGTGAATTCTATCTATCTATCTAAGTTTCTCTCTCTCTTTTCCATGGCTTCAGAGATTAGGACTCAGGGCAATGGTTTCAAACTACAGGAAAAGAGATTCAATTTAAACACTAGGAAGCATTTTATAACAGTTAGAGCTGTTCAGCAGTGGAATATGTTGCCACGGAGCATGGTGGAGTCTCCTTCTTTGGAGGTTTTTCAGCAGAGGATGGATGGCCATCTGTCGGGAGCACTGTGATGGGGGTTCCTGCATGGCAGGGGGTTGGACTAGATGGCCCTTGAGGTCTCTTCCAACTCCATGATTCTATGTAATCTTTTTACAGTACTTAGAGCAGTATGTCACGTAAGTAGATTCAATTGAATCAATAGAGCAGACTCAACAAATCCCCATTGACTCAAGTGCAACTCACTATGCTAAACAAAAGGATTTCAGCCATTATCGGCTCTTTCTTGTATTGCTTTGGGTGCTCTCTCCAGCCTTTCAGTGTGGGATGTGGGTGGGCGGGCAGACCTCCAGAACCTACAGACCTTCCTGCCTCTGGGAATATACAAACAAAAGACCCAAACAAACAAGGAAAGCTGTCAGTGTCACAGTGTCATGGTGTTTTTCTTGAGAGGTGCCCACAAAGGCATGTCCTTGGACAGTCAGATTACACCAGCAGGACCTGCAAAAAAACTGCTGCAGCATCTTCTCACCTCTTGATCAGAGTGCTTCTGTCCAGAACTCCTTAGAACTAAGTATGACTTTCTAATTATTCCCCATGCTAAAGCCACTATCAGTTCTCAGAGGAGATATAGTCCCAAAAAGTGACTTTCAACTATCTCTTGATCACAGAATCATACAGTCAAAGAGTTGGAAGAGACCTCGAGAGCCATCCAGTCCCATTAGGAACCATAACCCCCATTACAGGACTCCCAACAGATGGCCATTCAGCCTCTGCTTCAAAACCTCCAAAGAAGGAGACTCCACCACCCTCCATGGCAGCATATTCCACTGCTGGACAGCTCTAACCATCAGGTTATTTCTGCCTGTTTTGAAAGTGGCCCCTTTGCCACCCTTCTGGAGTTTGCTGTTAGAAGGAACACTTCCCCACAGAAACTCCAAAAATACCATATACTCCATCATAGGGAAAGTCCATAGAGTTCTTCATTTCCATATGGGAAACAAAATAATTCAATGGCAGGAAGAGCCCTACAATTAGGCAGAGTAAGGCCGCTGCCTCTGGTGGCAGATGGTAGGAGGTAAAAGCAAAGTAATGGAGAGGGGACCTATCTGCTTGCATCCTGCCCTAACCTAACCAATGGCATTCAGGTACTGTAGAAGGGACTACTTCATCACTAACAATGAAAAAGTTTTTTTAAAATAATTTTATTGGGTTTTTAAGGGGGGAAGAAAGGGAGGGGTATGGGGAAAAAGGGGAAAAAAGCAAAAAGGGGGGGATACAATTTTAAAATTTACATTGAATATGTCAAGCAAAGTAAAAATAGTGATATAACATATTGATAGATTGCCAAATATTATCACAGTACTAATAGGTTTGTTACTTCTTGCCATCTTTTCCGAGAAATCTCATCATAGTCTCCCTTTAAATAGCCGGAGAGTCTGTCGATTTCGATGCATTCTCTTATCTTTTCGTGGAAATTCTTCTCTGTTGGCACGTTTGGTTGTTTCCAGAATTTCACATACAGTATCCTTGCAGCAACAATTACATGGTGAAGTACACATATCTCTGATCATATGAAATATTTATATCTACTATATTTAATAAGAAAAGTTCTGGTCTAAGCTCCATCTTAGTTTTCAGACATCTTTCTAAAAATAGTTTTACCATTTTCCAATATGCCTTTGAAAAAGTTCAACTGTAGAAAGGGAGAGGCAGAAGATGCTGGATACTCCAGTTTCAAAGGGGCAGCGAATCCATTCCACATCTTGGCAGTTGTTAGTCTGTGGAACTCCCTGCCACAGAATGTGGTGATGGCATCTGGCCTGGATGCCTTCAAAAGGGGATTGGACAGATTCCTGGAGGAAAAGTCCATCACAGGTTACAAACCATGATGGAGATGTGTCATCTCCAGGCTTAAAACCGGGGTACTTCAAGGGCCAGATGCAGGGGAGTGGTATCAGGAGACAGAGATCTAGTCTCATGCGCTCCCAAATGCATCTGGTGGGGCCACTGTGAGATACAGGAAACTGGACTAGATGGGCCTTTGGCCTGATCCAGCAGGGCTCTTCTTATGTTCTTATGTTCTTAGTTTGTGGGCGAGTTGACCACCATCTCCAAAGCAGGCTTAGTCCCTGGGACATCTCCTTTAAAGTTACAGCTAAGGCTCAGTGTGGATTCATGGCGCCCAGAAACCAACATCGCCAGACTCTAGTAGGGAGAGGGGGCCATCTTTGGGATTTTTGTTTTTGTTTGTTTCTTTCTTTATTTTTGTCTCAGGCAGCAAAAACAAAGTCTTGGTTTGCCCCTGGAGTGTGACAAACTCTTTGCAAGCAACTGTCCCCCCCGCTACTGGACTCTTGTGCAGATCCTTCTAGTGATCCCAGCTGGCCGTCTTTTGGCTTTGAAACGGCTCGTGCTCACCAGCTTCTCGCATTCTAAGCGTCGAACCTTTCGTCTTCCCTCCCTCCCTCGTCTTCCTTCGCTCCTGGAAAGTTAGAAACATCTTTTGTATTCCGAAAGGCCAAAGGGCCAAAGTTTGCCTTTTAATTAAAATGCATATTCTGTAATTAAAGGCCCCATAACACATGAAGGGCATTCATTGAAATACGATGGGTGACATAGTCATTACCCCGCTGTTAATTACTAATTAATGAAGCTATTTCAATTAATAGCTTCCCGACTGTCACTCTCACTTTGACAGGGCTCCGTACTGTGAAGCTACGGCACAATCACAGACCACCATAACTCCTGGAACATCACCAAAAGGCCTCTCCTGAATATTCATGTCAGAGGACTTTTAACACTTTTCAATTAAACATAATAAAGTAAAATCTCTGTCAAAAGTGTATATCAAACGTGTGCCAGCCTTTTCTACCCCCCTTCCCCTCCCCACCTGCTCTCTCACTTTTTCTACCCGTAGTTTTCCCTTGGCGTCTCAGAAAAAGAAAGGCTTGAAAGATGATTGGTTTGCCTCTCTGTGTCCACACCTACGCATCTCTCAAGCAGAGGTGTGCTAGTCGTGTCTGACTCTAGGGGCGGTGATCATCTCCGTATTCAAACCAAAGAGCCAGTATCATGCAAGTCCATGGCCATGTGGCCGGCATGGCTCCAAGAAAACACTGTTTTACCTTCCCGTTTTTAATGGCAGTACCTATTGATCTACTTGCATTGACATGCTTTCGAACTGCTAGATTGGCAGGAGCTGGGGTTATCAGTGGGAGCTCACTCTGCTGCGTGGCACCCGGGATTCGAACCGCCGAGCTGCTGACTTTGCAACTGACAGTTTTCAGAAGCTTTAGTCCACTGAGCCACTGGAAGAAAGTAAAAGGTGGTTCTTGGCGGATCCTCCTGATTTCATATTATTTTTGCATGGGATCCTTCCCAAATCACAATCAAATTATACATCTCATTCATCTCCAAATACTACATAATAATAATCATGCATCCTCCAGTGCATGGCTCCAAAGTGGCGCAAAAACATGGGTCCGAGGCACGGATCCACACGGATCCACCTGATTTCTCACATGCTAGGCCCCATCGTTGCATACAGTTTGCCCATTATAAAACAGGCCCAAAGTGGCACAAAAACAAGGATCCAAGGCACAGATGCCTCCCAGAGATCTTCACTCAAGAGGGACGTGTGTGAACATACTGTTCTGCTAAACAGAGGCACCTTTCACCCATTATCACTGGGAATACTTAGCTGAACTTCCATTGAATCCAACATTTTGTTTTAAATTGAGAAAGTTTTACAATCTGAAATTCATTTTTCTAAAATGATGCATTATTATCCTGGTCTCCCTCAGGCCCAGTTCCATCCCAGGTTGCATTCAGACGTCATTTATTTCTATTTCCCAATCATTTCAAAAATGTTGCCAACAGGTCTTTGGTACCTGGGCAGGGCACAGAGGCAGTGAAACAGGAGTTCAAGCTCCCATTGTGTTTCCTAGGAGAACAGCCAGCCTGTGTAGTCTCAGGCTCAACCTCCCTTTAGATGCCTACACTTTCTCACTCACCCCACCCCACCCAGGCTTTAAGCCCCCCTTCTCAATCTTATTTCTGGCCTCTGAAATATTAGGCACAAATTTGGGAACTTCATATTATAATATATGTGTCAGTGTTAAACAATGCTCTGAGATCAACTGATAAAGGGTGGTATGTATATGTGGTATCAATGCCCTAAGCACATCCGATCTCACCTGATTTTGGAAGCTAAGCAGGGTCAGCCCTGGTTAGTACTTGGATGGGAGACCACCAGGGAATACCAGATGTTGTAGGCGCCTGGAGTAGGAACTGGAAAGCCACTCCAGTATCCCTGCCAAGAAAACTCCATGGAAATGGGATCACGAAGAGTCGGTCATGACTGCAACGACACAACGCCCACACACATCTATCTGTCTGTCTGTCTGTCTTGTCCACTCATATGTCTTTCTGCCTATCCAACTACCTGTCCATCAATATGGCTATAAATGTTAAATAAATTCATCAGTAACCATTCCCTCAAAATACAGAACACAAACACTGAGCATTTTCAAGGGACCAATCTGTTTGTTCGGCATTGTGTTGACTTATGATTCAGAAATAGAACACTTTCTGGATGCAAATCGGAGCTTGGGGAGTTATTTTTTTAAAAGCAGCATAACAATATTCACTGCTTCATTTTCATTTTTAAAGCTCTTTTAAGAGTTGTATCATTACTAGGGTTATTTTTTCAATTTAAAATTTCAATTTAAAATAGAAAAGGGACCAGAAAAGGAGGAAACATGACCTCCCAAAACAACAGAGTAGTAAACAAGTAGGTGTTAATCGTTCCAATCTAGAAATAACAGCATTGCAGATGTTAGTTTATAAAAAATAATAATGTGTACTTCTAAAATTCTGCCCTCCCGTTACACATTGCAAGCGACACTGTTTCTTGTAATGCATTACAGTACTTACAAATCCTGATGAAAACCAGGGAGCAAGAGGAGATTTAAATCTCTGTTTCTTGTTAGCAAGAGAGACTAAGGTGTCACTAAGGGGACAAATCTGCATTTGAAGTACAGTGGTACCTTGTATAAAGGAATTAATTCGTTCCAAATGAAATTATGTTAAGCAAATTTTCCTTTATACAAATTTCCCATAGGAACGCATTGAAAACGGAGTAATCCCATTTTATGTTGTACAGATTTGCCCCATAGGTGATTCCCCTATCTCCGGAATTTTTTATGTTGTACAGATTTTATGTTATACAAACTGTTTATTATACAAAGGTCCACTGTACTTTCACGAGACAGCCCTCTGTTTGAATGCATCTGCTTTTTGAAAAACTACTGAGAACTATTTAGGGTTCTTCCAGTTCTGAAGAATCCGAAGGAGTCCAGGGTCTTTTTAGCCACCCATCAACCTGACCTGAGTGACCGACCGAGGAGGCGTACAAGATACCTCCTCATAATCCTCTGTGCTGTGGTGGGATGTACAGTACTTTGCTTCTATTTAGAATACCATAACTCTTTCTGGCTCTTATATGCAGGCACAAGTATAAGCACATTTTAATGGAAACCTATACTGTACTTTGTTTTCTCTTTTTGGGGTGGTGCAAATTCAGCCATCCTCGGTGAGTTACATAGAAGCGGCAGTGTGATGCCTAAACCGAAATTCATTTTAAATTCTTGTTCTTTGCATTCATTTGTTTCTTTCGAAACTGCATGAACATTTTCTTGTCCTTTGCATTTCAGCATCCTCTCTGCATTGAACGTTGGGCCTATGCCTGAAATCTCTGCGGCAAAATCACACGGGGTGTGTGAGCCCTGGGTTAAATTATATTATAATAATACTTATATTATCATTGTTGTTGTTGTTTGTTTGTCTGTTTATTTATTTGATTTATATACTGCAACCATCTAGCAAGCTACTTTGGGCAGTTTACAAACATATACAAAATAAAAAAATTAAACAACTTAAAATAGTAAATAAAAACTAATCAATCAAACCAAATAATCAAATTATCGCAATAAAAAGAACAAATAAGCAAATAAGCACTATTACAATAAATCAAAATGATATAACAATTCAAAATAAGAACAGATAGAAAAAATAAAGAACTAATAGAAAGTTACCATAAGGCGGGGAGAAATAATAGCATCCTGTTTATATAAGGAGGTTGGAACAGAATTATCAGGGAAGGCCAACCTAGAAAGCCAGGTTTTCAGTAATTTCTTGAAGGCTTGTAGTGAGGGTGCCAGGTGAATCTCTTGCGGAACCTGGTTCCACAGGTGAGGTGCGACCACCGAGAAGGCTCGTTTCCTTGTTGATACTTTCTGGGGGTCCCTCCGGGTCGATACCTGCAGATAGCCTGCCTGGCTTGAACGCGTGATCCTGGCAGTTCTTGTTCTTGTTCTTGTTCTTGTTCTTGTTCTTGTTCTTGTTCTTGTTCTTGTTCTTGTTGCAGCAGATTTAAGGGGGCAGCAAATATATAATAATAATAATATATACTTGTGCCTGACACAAAGCAGTGCAGCAGTAACGTAGATAAAATGTTAGTATTGATATAAAGGGTTTGCAGAGTTAGTCTATCAGAAAGACAATGACAATGAATAGAGTAAAAACTCATATATTCATATATACATCAAAATATACACAGCATAACAACCAAGCATTATATACAATATAGCAAATAGACAAACAGAGTGTGGGGTAAACTGTTCTCACCGTAACAGTCCCCAAGTTACAAATGACTAGCTAGTGCCTTTTATACTATTCAGCACTCATAAGATCTGATGCAATCACTAATTAACAATCTGATGCAATCTGATCTATCCATTACAAATCATGATGTTACAATCAGTTCCACCTGCACTTCATCACTTAACATGCCTGTGATTACTAGTCTCTAACACTTGTGGATTAACATCATGACACTGCAGAATCTAATTGCCTCCATTTTACAATTCACTTTACACATTCTGTTAAATATACATAACATATGTTTTATCAACTTTTACATATCTTGACAGCTGCTGCGGCTGATGATGATGATGATAATGACGACAATGACGATGGCAATGTTTTAAAAATATTTCCTCTGTTCTTAAATTACTGTAAAAAGCTTTCCTGGACCAGGTTATATATAATCAGGAAATGATATAATCCCAGCCTTCAGGCAGACCATCCAAACCAGTGGATCTCAATCTGTGGGTCCCCAGACGTTCCTGGACTGCAACTCCCAGAATTCCTGGCCAGCTCAGCTTGTGATTAAGACTTCTGGGAGTTGCAGCCCAGGAACATCTGGGGACCCACCGGTTGAGAATCGCCGATCTAAACAGTCACAACACAAAAGGAGGGAGGGAAAAGAAAGGCAGGAAAGGTTAGGAATTGGGGGGGAGGCAGGGGGGAAGGGCCCATTTCTAACCAGATCTCTCCCTCTGCTACTGCTTACTCAGCTTCTGTATATACAGCTAAGCCCACGCTGTGTTCCTCTTCCCAGGCAATACGGTATCACAGCATGCACTCATAGAATCAATAGGGACCACCAGTTTACTCTCAGCCCCCTGGGACAGGTAAAAGAAAACTTCTGTGTGTCATTCTTTCATCTTGAAGGAGAGTGAAAGAGCCAAAGAAATCCTTTTTTTAGCATTGGGACAAGCTACGCAACGTTAAGATTGTGGCATCTCACTGTATGAACCGGCTCAGGTGTTAAGGTCATCAGGAGAGGCCCTTCTCTCCACCCCGCCACCCTCACAGGCACGCCTGATGGGGACACATAAAAGGGTCTTCTTGACTGCTGCACCCAGACACTGGAACTCCCTCCCACTAGAGGCCAGGACTGCCTCATCTCTTATGTCTTTCCGGAAACACGCAAAGACCTTTCTCTTCAGGCAAGCTTTCCCTGAATGATGGACTACCTATTATGTGACTTTTATCTGAACCTATCATACATGAACACATAGACTTTGTGTTTATAGACTTTGTGATTGCATTGTCACTATGTTCTCAATGTTAGTTTCCTTCACACATAACTTTACATGGAATTTTACTCTCTTCTTAACTGCTTGCCTTCTCTGGTAGCTTTAATGTAATGTTTTCTTTTGATGATATAGGATGCTGTAGTTCTCAATACTTGTATATGCTGGCAGATTGCTGGAAATCTGCCAACATAGTTTTGATCCCCAAGGACGGAAAACCAAAAGAGGCTATAGAGAATTATAGGCCTATAGCCCTTCTAAATGGGGATTATAAAATTTTTGCTTCTATTTTGGCTACTAGATGGCGGAAAATTCTTACCACACTAATTCACCCAGATCAGAGAGGATTCTTGCCAAATCGATATCTCCAGTCAAACATTAGAACCTTACTTAACTCCTTAGAGTATTACGAAATACACTCCCAAAAGCAGGCAGCCTTTATCTTTTTGGATGCTGAAAAAGCCTTCGATAATGTCTCTTGGTCCCTATTGAAATCTCAAATGGATTACCTACAATGTGGTCACAGAATGCTTAGAGCGGTAGAACAGATATACACCACTCAGAATGCCAAGATTATTGTGAATGGGTTCTCTTCCGACAAGATTCTTATACAGAAGGGCACAAGGCAAGGATGCCCCCTTTCACCGTTGCTTTTTATCTTATCCTTAGAGATTTTATTGCATGTGATTAGAAACTCAGCATCGATACAAGGTTTGAACAATCGGGGGGAAATCTATAAAATACAAGCTTTTGCTGATGATTTATTATTAATTCTGGAAGACCCTACACGGTCCATGCCAGAACTTCTAAGAACCCTAAAGGAATATTCAGAAATATCTGGCTTTTTGATTAATAAAACAAAAACTGTAATGTTGACCAAAAATATTTCTGTGACTAATATTCAAGAATTAGTGGACCTATCAGGATTCATGCATGTGAATAAGGCGAAATATTTAGGCATAACGGTATCCAATAAATGTTCTACCCTCATTGATAACAATTATATCCCTCTGATTAAATCTGTAAAGGTAGATCTTGCTACCTGGGCCAAACTCCAGTTGTCACTAATGGGTAGGATAGCGGCTATCAAGATGTCCGTTTTACCAAAGCTGCTCTTCTTATTTCAATGCCTACCTGTGTTATCCAATTTCAAGATCTTGTCCGACCTAGAGAAGCATATTCGTATATTCATTTGGCAAAAGAAAAAGCTAGAATTAAAAATGCTTATCTGCAAGACAGGTCTACTTCTGGGGTTTCGCATTACCTAATTTGTTCCTGTACTATAGAGCAGCAGCACTGACATGGATACGCGATTGGATTTCTATGACAAACGAAAGAATTTTAGGCTTGGAAGGTCACGATCTAGACAAAGGGTGGCACCATTACTTATGGTATAGAGGTAATATTCCATCCCTGTTTAAAAGACATTGGATACGGAATGCCTTAATCAAAAGTTGGTTGTCTGTTAAAGACTTATTTTACCCCAAGGCTCCTAAATGGTTATCTCCAATGGAAGCAATTGGTGGACCAGGCTCAAAGGTAGTTAGTAACACTTTAACATACAAACAACTTCTGTATGAGGACCAGACTCTTAAACCTCCAAATCAGTTATTCCTGGAAGGGGTAAACATAGACTGGTGGACTTATCAACAAATATACTCGCATTATAAACTAGTGCAGAAGGAAGGTGGATTTATGGTAAATGATAATATCTTTGATAAAATATTGTCATCAGGTGAGAAGAAACTGTTGAGTAAGTTTTATAATATGCTGTTACTTGAAAGAACAAGTGACTCACAGGTTAAAGAATGTATGATAAGATGGGCGGAAAACTGTGGGCACTCCATCCACTTAGATAAATGGTATATGTTATGGCAAACGATTAAGATGTTCAAATCCACCTCATATAAAGAGAATTGTTATAAAATGTTCTACAGATGGCATCTTAGTCCTCATAGATTATCCAAGATGTACAACTGTTCACCCATATGCTGGAAGTGCGAGCAAGAAATCGGCTCTTTCTACCATATGTGGTGGACCTGTAAAAAAGCCAAACTATTCTGGAATATGGTTAAGAACTTACTAGACATACTGTGGGAGGTTAGGTTAAAACATACACCAGAACTATTTTTGTTAAATATTATAGATACTGAGGTAACATATGATCAAAAATATGTAACTAATTATATAATAGTAACAGCCAGAATTCTGTATGCCCAACTTTGGAAGAACTCTGCAACACCTTCAAAAGATGACTTGAAAGGAAAACTATACTCGGCTATTGAAATGGACAGAATCTCCGGCCACTTGAAAGGAGAAGATGAAGAAGTTTTGTCAAGAAGATGGCAAGAGCTAATATCTGTGTTAAAAACCTTATAAATGATGTTTGCGCTATGAGATTGTTATCAATGTAAAGCGATCCCTTTTTCTTTTTTCCTTTCTTTTTTATTTTATAACAATAAATAAAAAATATTATTTAAAAAAAAAATCAATACTTGTATATGCCTTAATTGTACTGGACTCTATATTATCCCTCATTACTGTAAGCCACCTTGGGTCCTTTTCAACGAGAAAGGGGGGCAAAATATCCTAAAATAAATAAATAAAATAAATATTCCTTTTTTAAAAAAAACTAGAACCGACCAGGTACAGCTGGAGGATGCCTGTATACTATGAATCAAGGGCAGAAAGCCTCAGCACCTGTGTGGCAAAAACAGATTTGATGGCAATATGGCAATTAGATGGTGATAATATGTGATTCCCCTACAGGGACACTGTTAACGAAAGTTTCTTGAGTGCAACATCAACTTACAAAACCTTACATAGTTTATTTCCCAATGACCAGATACTGAGCAAAACCAAAATAAATTTGCATCTTGTAAAACAGTATAGAATCATAGAATCATAGAGTTGGTGAGACCTCAAGGGCCATCAAAGTCCAACCCCCTGCCATGCAGGAACCCCCATCACAGTATTTCTGACAGGTGGCCATCCAGCCTCTGCTTAAAAACCTCCAAAGAAGGGGACTCCACCACCCTCCATGGCAGCATATTTCACTGCCAAACAGCTCTAACTGTCAAGAAGTTCTTCCTAATGTTTAAATGGAATATCTTTTCCTTTAGTTTGAGATCATTGACCCAAGTTCTAGTCTCTGAAGCCATGGAAAGCAAACCAGTCCCCTATTCAATATAACATCCTTTAAAATATTTAAACATGGCTCTCATATCCCCTCTCAGCCCTCTTTTGGTAAGCCTCAACATTCCCAGCAGTCATAAGTCATTTCCTCCAGACCCTTAATCATCTTTGGTTGCCCTCCTCTGGACCCGTTCAAGGTTGTCAACATCCTTTTTAAATTGACGTGCGCAGAGCTGGAAAACAGTACTCCAGGTGGAGTCTAACCAGAGCAAAATAGAGTGGTATGATCACTTCCCTTGAATTATTCTAGACACTATGGTTCTGTTGATGCAACCAACAATCACATTGGCTTTCTTGGCTGCCACGTCACACTGCTGACATATTCAATTTGTGGTCCACCAAGACTCCCAGATCCCATATACATGTATTATTCTCCAGCCAGGTGTATCCCATCCTATATCTGTACAATTCATTTTTTTACCTAGATGCAGCACCCTACATTTCTCTCTGTAAAAACCCATTCCGTTAGATTTGGTCCAGCACACTAGTCTGTCAAGGCTGTTTTGGATTTTCATCCTATCCTCTAGGGAATTAGCAACCCCTCCCAATTTGATAATATCTGCAAATTTAATCAGCATACTCTCTATTCCTTCATCCAAGTCATTAATAAAGATATTGAATAGCACCGAACCCAGAACTGAACCCTGGGACACCCCATTGGTCACGTCTCCCTGATGAGAAGCCATTTATGACCATCCTTTGGGTGCAATCAACCAATTACAAATCCACCTAACAGCAGCACTATCTATCCCACATTCTACCAACTTCTTTGTATGTATATCATGGGGAACCTTATCAAAGGCCTTATAGAAATATAGATAAGCAATGTCCACAGCTTTCCCTTCATCCACCAGTCTTTTAACTCTATCAAATAAAGACATCAAATTAGTCTAGTATGACTTGTTTTTAAGAAACCTGTGTTGACTTCTGGTAATGACAGCATTGCTTGTTAAATAATTACAGACTGTCTGCTTAATAATTTGCTCTAGAATCCAGGAATTGAAATCAAGCTGAAGGGGCGGTAAATACTTGGGTTCTCTTTTTCCCCCTTTTTGAAGAATGGGACAGTAGTCCTCCTCCAGTCTATGGGGACTTCCCCTGTTCTCCAGGACTTCTCAAAGATTATTGCCAATGGTTCTGAAATTACTTCTGCCAGTTCTTTTAATATCCTTGGGTGTAAGTCATCTGACCCAGGATACTTAAATTCCTGGCATGGAAAAACAAAACAAATGCCCTTTAATTCTTTACACAGCTCTGCTGCTCATTCTAAAACTGGCATTTCATCTGCTTTTGTCCAGAAGAAGCATACAGCTCTAGTTTTGTCCCATATTCCCTTTATTTCAACATCCTAATTTGGTCTTTATTTATGTCTGTTCTCAGGCAGGAGTGGAATAAGACATGCCAATCTACCAAAAATTATGCTGAGATCTACCGGTATGTCCCACTTGGCTTTTCCTTCCCCATCCCTTGTACCTAATCCCCTGTACCTAAGATATATAAGTAACCAATGAGTAATTTGATTCCTCCCTTCCTGTCCTATGAGTCTAATGTAGCTGGTCTCTAAAGTCTCAGTTATGGCTTTCTGTGTTGATTTGGCTCAACCTCTCCTGGGAAATACTTGGCCTGTTCCAGTCAATCACAGGGGCTCATTCAACATGCAAAAAGCAAAACTCCAGGGAAGGAGCTTTAGATACACTTGAGTCGTAAAACTCCGTTGTGTCTTTTTGTGGTTGCAAATGACCCCAAAGATTTCCTGTGTTATCTGACTGCCCTATGTGACACATCCCTCATTAAAAACTATACCCCTTCCAACCTTTCAAGTTGTTGTAGTCTAAGGACTCACAACATGGTCATAGAAAATGAATCTAAAACATGCAAGCATTACGGATAAGCAAATTGCATTGCCTGGAGCCGCATCAAAAGATTGAAGGGCATGGCATTTTTCATCAAAATGAGCCGAAATGCTCATCGGTCCAATGATGCAAACTCTTCAGTGGCCTTACTGGCTAGGGAATTCTAGAGTTGGGCACAATGCGTTTCGTTGTACTTCATGCCAATTAGCATGAGCAGTGCAACAGGTGCTGCACATAACCTCCTGTGGGGCAAAATATGGAGAAGCCTGTGCCTAGTGAGTCATCCACTTCTCCTATAAAGAAAGAAAAATGGCAAACACACGCCCTTGCACCAGAGATGAAGGCACTGAGCATGGAGGTGAAGGTTGAGACAGGAACCAATGAGAAGAAACACCAAGGGCACCTATTGTAGAGGGGGTTTTGGTGAAAGAAGTGGGGGAGTGAAATTGGAATGAAGAAGGAGAAGATATAAAAGAGTAGGAAAGAGGAGAGGGAGGTCCAGGTTGATATGAGGCAACTGGAATGGAGAGTTTTTGTTTTTGTGACCAATGTGGGTCCTTGGAAGACAGGACCGCAGGTAGGACAACTGAAGGTAGACAAAGAGACAAATGGAAGTGGAATGGGCACACCATCCCTGCTGCAGCATGCTGGGCTCAGGTCAGGGGACACCCACGTGAAAGCTGACAGACCAGGAAAAGTTTGGGGTGCACCTGTATTTGGATCCTCATTAGTAACACCTTAATTAGTTAGGCCAGGGACAGAGTTGGTTGATGTTTGTGATCCTATGGCTCTGTTTGAACATATTGTTCCTCAACCTGATAACACTTGCAATAAAGATGAACCTTGTCTCTCACAAAGGGGTCTGTGGGAAGGGAACTGCCTAGAGTGAAGTCTGAACCGAGTCACACCTTCCCCACCACCACTGACATGCTGGCCCACACGCTATTCTTGTTGCACCGCCGGGGTCCTCCTTCTCCAGCAGCATGCCAGTCTGGGCAGGAGCTCAGGCTGTCCTTCCCTGCCTCCCCAGGCACCTGAATACTCATCAGCTGCGTGGGGGATAATCCCTGTCCCACATCCACATTGGAGTGGCTGGCTGCCTGAGGTGGTGGGGAAGGGCATCATCAGCTCCTGCTGGAACTGGCAGGCCACCAGAGATGGAGGATTCCAATGGCACATGAAGAACGGTGAGTAAGCCAGCCAGCCAGAGGGGTGGGGCAAGGTTTTGCACATCACCTGTGGTGCCATGAGGTTTCCTCAATGTTATACATGATTCCTATAGAAGAGTTGAACTTATATCCCAGATACTGTGCACTCATTCACATGTATGACATAACTGGTACTTGATAACAATTGTGCCTCATGTGGTTTATACAACTAAGGTAGCAACATTTATATTTTTGGGGGGATGGGACTCCAGCTCCCAGAATTCCCCAAGAATTCACCAAGCAGAATTCTGAGAGCTATAGACCACTTACACACCACCAAGAGTATGGTCAGAGGTTGACAACACTCTCCAACTTCAGTGCTTCTTACGGGAAGGCCAAAAATATGTAGTGGAATTTCCCTGCACAGAAGTAGGGGCACGAGAAGGGAAAAGGCAAACATGGGCAGTGGGGAGGTTTTCCCTGGACACTCTGTGAGCCAAATCTAGGATCTTCTTTGAGTCAGATCCAGACTGCACTTTGAAGGGTCCCCTCTTCTGATCTCTGCATGCCATGATACAGTAGGTGGGTGCAGATGTCAATTGAATAACTTTACAGGGAAAAAGAAGAAGGCAGAATGAGTTATCTATTCCTCTACTACATAGTAATTATCAACCCATAGGTCTCACCTTTCATATTTTATACCCTATCAAAGAACTACAGTCCCTCCAGGACAGAAACAAAAAGTCCAGTTTCCCTCAGATTTATTTATTTATTTATTTATTTATTTATTTATTTATTTATTTATTTTTGCATTTGTATACCACAGCCAATTTTCTGCAAAGGGAACTCTGGGCTGTTTACAGAAAGCACCATAATAAAAAACAACAAATAATAATGAAGAAAAAAAAATAATGCAAGGCAAACAGACAAACAAATACAAGCAAACTGCACCATCAGTCCACAGGATCCTCCTTTAGGTCCCTACATGAATACAGTATTTTAATATCTAAACATTGTACAGTATGTTTCCTGCTTATGTACATGCAATTGACATGCAATATTTTATCGTAAATCTACATGCAATATTTTATTCTCTTCAACCACATACAATTTTGTCTGCTTGCAGTCTTAACAATGTACATTTCAGAACGTAGCAGCTTGCATATAAATACCTTGGAAATTGTTCATTCAGAATTTCCATCCGTTTGTGCTGAACAGAGTCTAACATGCCTTGGGTCCTTTTCCAAAGAAAAAGGTGGGGTAAAAATATTCTAAAATAAAGATAAATAAATAATGCCCTAAATCCAAGGACTAAAGGATCTAGAATGAATGCCAAGCTCTTTATATTTATATAAATATATCGCATATACTCAAGTATAAGTCGATCCGAGTATAAGTCGAGGCCCCTAATTTAACTCCAAAAAACCTGGGGAAACTTATTGACTTGAGTATAAGTCTAAGGTGGGAAATGCAGCAGGGCCTGGCAGCTCCTCCTTTGTGAGCTGGGGGAGGTGTGTGATGTTTAAAATGACTTTTAGCCACTGAGACAAGTGCTTGCCTCAGTGGCTAAAGTCATTTTAAACATGGCATGCTGCTCCCCCATAATGCAGAGGGGGGGTCAGGAAAAGCGGTGCGCAATGCTTAAAATGATTTTTAGCCACCAACCCAAGCACTTGTCTCAGTGGCTAAAAGTATTGACCTGAATATGAGTCGAGGGCCCCTTTTTTCAGCCCAAAATTAGGGCTGAAAAACTAGACTTATATTTGAGTATAAGTGTATATATTTAATGATAATATTGACATGAACATATTTATATGTTTATGTTAATTTTCTTTGTATGGTTGCCAATGGGTTATTAGCTTTGGGCAAGGTGCCCCCACAAGAAGGGAGTGATAAATTACTAATGAGTAGGGATGGGCATCTTACAAAAAACAACACACTGTTTTGTCGTTTCAAAACATTTTGAACTGTTTCGAAATGAAATGAAATGGCAGACAGTGTGTAGTCCCAAACCCAAACAAAATAATGTTTTGGTTCAGGAGGAATCGAACCGGTGAGCTGCTACCAGATCTCACTTCAGCAGCAAGATCCGCCAGCTGTTTCCCTGCTCAGTTCTTGCTGGCCACCAACTCCCAGCTGGTTTTGACAGCTCGAGCTGTCAAAAAATCCCAGCTGGGAGGCAGGTGGCTAGGGAGAATGGAGCAGCCAAGCAGCAGTAACTTCGCTGTCTAACTGCTCCTTTCTCGCCTGACACCCCCTCCTCCCAGGGGGGCTGTTTTGGATAGTGCTATCACTGTTGCGGTGGGGGATTCATTTCATTTCTCATTTCATTTCACAATGGGTTTTAAAAGAAATTATGAAACAAAGCAGAATGAGAAACAAAATGAAACAGTAATTTTCCATTTCATGCCCATCTCTACTAATGAGTACTATCTACCTAGAAAAACCCTGAAGAAGGTCAACATAAGTCAGAACTGACTTGATGGCATACAGTTAATATTGTTAAATTATTTAAAGCATACAATAAGCTTTAAAGGACAGAACATTGCAGAAGAATTATTGATGTAAATAATAGGGACAACAATTAAGACAATCTTAGTACTTCAAAACGGTAGTGAAAAAATCCCATATTGCCTCTTAATCAGTTCTTTGTTCCAATGATCAGCAGTTGAGAACAGCCAACGTAGTGGGTGGCTGGGGGATTTAGCTTGAAGATGTTGCTAACACATTTTATAAAAAGAGGAAAGAGAAGGGATGTAATCCATCCTGTGCTTGTAAGGAGCTGATGGCCAGCTTGGTTTCCTACAGCTGTATCATCTTTTCTGATCCTTCAATGTATTCCTCCCCCGAGTCTCTCTCTCTCTCTCTCTCTCTCTCTCTCTCTCTCTCTCTCTCTCTCTCTGGGTATGATTAGGGTTTTTGTTTTGTTTTGTTGGCTTGGTAAATCTGGCATTAAATGAAGTTTCCCACTGAAGAATTTCGCTGTTATTAAACAAAGGAGATGAGAAGAAATTGTGCAACGCAAAATAATCTCCAGTTAATCTAATGTGCCTGACTGGTTGATTTCCGTTTGTTTCCCCCTTAATCTTATGTGAGGAAGCCATCCAGGGGGGGAGAGAGTTATTGTTTCATCAAGTGCAAGACGGATGGAGCGGTTTATTCCAAGCGCCAGTTTTGCACTGAGCAAGATCCTCTGTCGGCCCACGTTGAGAGCAGGTGGCAGACCTGGGAACATGGAGACTAGCTGGGGTGGTGGGAACCGTGCTAAAGGCGGAATGGACAGAAGAGGTGGGATTTATGCATTCCTCTCTTCCCCAAGCATTCAGTACCAAGAGCACAATGTACATTGGTAGGCTCACCGGGTTGTAACAGTGTTTGCTGTGCTTATGAATGATGGCAACATGCCGCTAGGCAGATTTTATTCTTTGCTCTTCTTGAGGCTGACTATTAGCTGACAGTGGTTTAGGCAGCCAGAGGTCGGGAGTTTGATTCCCCACTGTGACTCCTGTGAATTGCACTAGCCAACATGGCCTTGGGCAAGCTGCACACAGTCCCAGGGCACCCCCACCCCACCCCAGACAAAGGAAATGGAAACCATATGCAGTGGTAACCTTGCATAAAGGAATTAATTTATTCCAAATGAAATTCTGTTAAGCCAATTTTCCTTTGTACAAATTTCCCTTAGGAATGCATTGAAAATGGATTGATCCCTAATCGCGACCACTTTTCTGTTGTACGGATTTGCTCCATAGGCAATTCACTTAAGCGATTTTCCCCTGATCTCCGGAAATTTTTTCCTTTGAGTGGATTTTCTATTAAACAAACCACTTGTTATACGAGGGTCCACTGTACCTGGAAAAGCCTAAAAAGGGTCGCCACGAGTCAGAACTGGCTCCACATCACATGACTCAGCAGCACATGACGATGATTATGGTTCAAGCATTCCCTTATGAGTTGTCATTCTTCTAGTTATAATTTTAAAGGTAAACCCTTTTTCCTCATTATTTCCAAGCACGGATGGGCAGCATGAACGTATTTTTTTAAGCACGGATGGGCAGCATGAACATATTTTCTTTTTTGCTGCCATCTTATATCCCAGGCCTGCCCAACAGGTAGACCGTGGGCTACTGGTAGCCCATGAAGGGTTCAAAAGGAGCCTGCCGACCATCAATAAAAAAAGTGAGGGGATAAGTTCTCCACCCCTCCCTCCCCCATCCCAAGGACCACCACTGCTCCAGCAAAGTTCTGGGTCTGCCAGCCCACTGTGTCAGCCGAACGGAGCAGTTCAAGGGCCATGGTGCATTGAAATTTGTTCTCTCCAGAACAGATTAATTGGTTTTCAATGCATTCCTATGAGAAACCGCTGCTCTACTTACATGTGCTCAGAATGGATAAAATTCGTAAGTAGAGGTTTTAGTGTAGTAGCCCTCAGACACTTTGGGTTGGAAAAAGTAGACCTTGGCCTGTTCAAAGTTGAACAGCCCTGTATATTTCCCATGTTTTCATTTATTTTAATGCTCTGATCGGCCAAGGAAATGATCCCCTCCCTGCCACGGCAGTAGCTTTTCAGCAATGGTGGTGGTGGTGGTGGTGGCAACAGTGCCTCCGAGCCCATCAGGTAAGGAAGGCATTTTACAGATGGAATGAAATAGTTCGTTTTAATGGGGAAAAAAACCAGCCATTTTGTTTCATCTGTTACAAAATGCTGCTTCTTTGTTTTGTTTCGTTTCATTCCATTCCATAACAAAGTGACAAAACAGCATTTCATTTTTCATTTCATGCTCATCCCTAGTATTGGCTTGATAGTCTAAGAGACCTGAGGTGGTTCCCCCGCTCTCTGTGTGTCCTCCTCACCAGTCGTGACCGACTCTTCATGACTCCATATCCATGGAGTTTTCTTGGCAGGAATACTGGAGTGGTTTGCCAGTTCCTACTCCAGGCGCCTACAGCACCTGGTATTCCCTGGAGGTCACCCATCCAAGTACTAACCAGGGCCGACCCTGCTTAGCTTCCAAAATCAGGTGAGATCGGATGTGCTTAGGGCATCTAGGCAAGCTGAGTTGTACCCAATTATTCCTCCAAGAAACTGCCCAGAAGATAAGGGAGGACTCTTGTCCACCATCCCAGCACTGACTGGGATGACATTGAGACAATTCTGCCACACTCTGGCCTGAACTGTAGAGCAGCTGCTGGGCAACCGCAGCCAGCCTGGTGAAGACAACAGCGGCTGCAAAATACCCATGCCAGCCAGTCTTCAAGGGGAATGGGTCAACTCCAAACAGTCAATGGAGACTTTGACCAAGACGGGTCACATCAGAGGCTTCAGGAAGACTTGGGGATCCTTTCCTTGGTGTCCTTCTCTCCTTCCTCAAATCATAAGACATGCCCTGGGGAAATGATAAACTTTTTTAAAAAATAGGGGACATGATGGGAAGTAGGGAAAGAGCAATGGCGACATGAAAAGAAGCTACCAGCTGCAATGAGCCTAAAAGGAAAGTGTGGGGAATATCCCCTGTCGACAGCTGCCTGCTTTCGATTAATGAGAATTCAGGGCAGGTTTCAGATAAGCTTTATAATTTGCTGTACAAAATGTCACAACAGATAACTGCCACACCGGTACTTTACCATGATCTTCCATCATGTTCGTTCTCTCCTCCTTCCCTTCTTCCTTCATACCTGGAATTTAAAGCAATTTTTTTTAGAGTTAACAAACAAGTGCTCATTTAGAATCATAGAATTAGAGTTGGAAGAGACCTCAAGGGCCATCCAGGCCAACCCCATGCCATGCAGGAACCCCCATCACAGGACTCCCGACAGATGGCCATCCAGACTTTGCTTATAAACTTCCAAAGAAGGAGACTCCACCACCTTCCGTCTCAGCATATTCCATTGCCAAACAGCTCTAACTGTCATGAAATTCTTCCTCATGTTTAAATTTAATCTCTTTTCCTGTAGTTTGAAACCATTGCCCTGCGTCCTAGTTTGTGAAGCCATGGAAAATAAACCAGTCGCCTCTTCAATGTGACATCCTTTCAAATATTTAAACATAGCTATCATATCCACTCTCAGCCTTCTTTTTGTAAGGCTAAACATTCCCTCAAACACTCAGCTTCACTCCATATGTTCCCATAAGTAGAAATTTGTCGTTTTCATAACAATCTCTGTATGACTCCTTAGTGTGCAAAATGCTTCGCAATCTGTAGTTCTTAATCTACAGAAATAAAGGGAAGCCATGTGATCTATAAAAACTAATATACAAATGCAAAAATAGGCAATGCTGTTATAACCCGCTAAAAAAATCACCATATAATACATGAGCATAATAGATGAAAAATCCACTCATTGGATTTGTACCAGTTTAGAAGTCTACCTTGTAATGAGAATGAGATGGTTGGACGGTGTCATCGGTGCAACCAATATGGATTTGACAAAACTCCGGGAGGCAGTGGAGGATAGGAAGGCCTGGCGAGCTCTGGTCCATGGGGTCACGAAGAGTTGGATACGACTCAACGGCTGAACAACAACAAGTCCACCTATTGTGGCAAAATGCATTTTGCTAGGAAAGTTACTCTGAGATGTCAAGTTTAAAAGTTCTTGGAAAGATGGAATTTGCCACATACGTCTCTCTTAGGGCCTTTTCACACGACCCCTAAGATCTGCTGGCCACTTAAATTCAGACCAGAGATCTTAGGGGTTTGTCACTGTTCCTGCATTCCCACCCCCTCCGCACTTCTGGCTGCTAGCTGCGTGAGGGGAGGGAGAAAAAAAGGAAGAAAAAAATGCCGCTCACCTCCCTTCTGCCGTCCCGGCACTGCATTCAGATCTCTTAAAGGGGTGGGGGGGGCAAAAAAAGAACAAACAGAAGCAAGGAGAGCTGGGCAGTCACTACGTTATATCCGCATCAGGAATTTTCACCTCCAGAGAGCAGGTACCTGAAAAGTGCGCTGGGGCGCACTTAGGTGGGCGTGGTCGCACTTAATTATCTGTAAACTGGTGGGGAAACAATTTTAAGCTCCGGAGCTGGGAGCCATTTGCAGCAGAGTTTAGGGGTCGTGTACAAAGGGCCTTAGATGCAAGGCAGGAAGCCACCTGGTTGCTGTTTTATGGTTACATCTGAGGCTGCTGTGGATTGATGTAAGCCCCAGTTCTCCAATCAAAGATGGAAAAGTCCTATTTGCACACACATACATCTCCCCTTTCACCCCTTTCTTTGAATCATACATATTCTTGCTTGGCAGAGGGGTGGGGTAGACACAGAGAAGAAAAGTCCTCCATCTGGGATTTCGGGTGATAATTTAGTAGGTTTAGCTAGTTGGGGTCAGATTAAGGTCAATATAACATTAGATGGTTGCAGGTGCCTTACTGATACAAGAGGGTGGAGGGTTTTTTTTTTTGTATCCCTGTAATTCCATTGAAATAAAGGATAGCTGTGTGTGGTCCAGACAAAATAAAATGCAAATGCAAAAATAGGCGGTGCCTTTATAGATCGCTTTAAATATCTTCATTAAATACAGGATCTTGGGTGGATCTGTGTTCCTCTAGGATTTTGGGAGTTCATGTGGATAGAAGCTGCCGGCACCATGGCCAAAGATCAGAGATGTTGAAAACTGAAGGCCAAAAGGGCTGGAAAATTAAGGTTGTTTTGCTTTTAAGGGGCATTTTATGGCATTGCCATTGAAAAATAACTCAGGGTATTTGTACACGACCCCTAAACTCCACAGCAAATGGCTGCCAGCTCCGGAGATTACAATTGTTTCCCCACCATCTCTGGAGTTTGCAGGAAATTAAGTGCGACCACACCCACCTAAGCGCGTCCCAGCGCACTTTTCTTGTACCTGCTCTAGAAGAGTGAAAATCCCCAGGTCCGGATTTAATCTGGTGAGTGCGGGCCTCTCCTCGCTTCTGTTTGTTTGTTTTTTTGCCTCCCGCCCCTTTAAGAGAAGGGGCGGGAGGCAAAAAAAAAATCAGAAGAGAAGGAATCAGGACAATGATGGGGCTCCTGGCAGTTCGGAGGTGAGCCTGCATTTTTTCTCTCTTTTTTTTTCTCCCTCCCCTCACGCAGACAGGAGCAAGGAAGTGCGGAGGGGTGGGGACGCAGAAAGAGCAATGAACCCCCAAGATCCCTGGTCCGAATTTAAGTGGCCAGCCGATCTTAGGGGTCGTGTGAAAAGGCTCTCAGTAGTTTAGGTATCGGTGCCTCCTTGTTTCGATGATTCTTTGAGTCCCTTTCAGCTATGCTGTTCAAGAAAAAAAATATTTTGATGTGAAGTTTTCAAGTTGTATGGGCTCCTTTGACTGATTTTTTTTTTTTGGACGACAGCTCCCCTTAAACCTCAGGTAGCATGGTTGATGGCCACATTGCCAAGGTCCTGTGGGTGACAGGACCTTGTGAGTGGCAGTGGAATATGCTGCCATGGAGGGTGGTGGAGTCTCCTTCTTTGGAGGTTTTTAAGCAGAGGCTGAATGGCCATCTGTCGGAAGTCCTGTGATGGGGGTTCCTGCATGGCAGGGGGTTGGGCTGGATGGCCTTTGAGGTATCTTCCAACTCTATGATTCTATGAGTGGTTTTGCCCCCAAAAAAACTCATAATGGAATTTTTCTTTTCTTTTCATGCGCTCTTTGTACCTTTAATGTTATTACCTTTGAATGTTGTACATCAGAATGTTATGAATGTTGTAAGATGCCTCTTCTAATTCCCTCTTCTTGAATATGTCTTAAATATTCTGGGCTGTATTTTGTCCCTCATTATTGTAATCTGCCTTGGATCCTTTTCCAAGGAGAAAGGTGGGGTAAAAATATTCAAGACAAACAAACAAACAAACAAACAAATGTTTATCTCTATTTTTCTAGCATGCACCCTTGCATTCCCAATCACCTCACCATTACAAAATGGGTTCATCACAAATTTGATGCTTAATGTGCAGAAGCATCGTCCTTTAGATCTAATCTCTTTGAAGCCCCGGCAGATGTTACTCACATATTCTAGAAGGGCCCAGTGAGCTGCTTGTGTTTTGTTTTTACAGCATTCTTAAAAGCTGGCCTGAAAAAGCCCCTCTCCCCCAAGCCCACAGACAAGCTAGTCTCTTATGTTAACCTACAGCAATAAGGAAGACTGACCAAGGAGCAGGCAAGAGTCCTCTCTGATATCAACAAAAGCCATGGGGAAATGTGATGGAGAACCTCTCCAATGCAAGTGGGCTTTCAAAATTAGTATATACTCGAATATAAGCCTAGTTTTTCAGCCCTAATTTTGGGCTGAAAAAAAGGGGCCCTCAATTTATATGCAGGTCAATACTTTTAGCCACTGAAGCAAGTGCTTGGGTTGGTGGCTAAAAGTCATTTTAAACATTGTGTGCTGCTTCTCATGACCCCCTCTGCATCACAGGGGAGTCTAGGGTGGGAAATGCAGCAGGGCCTGGCAAGCGCTTGCATCAGTGGCTAAAAATCATTTTAAACATCACACACCCCTTCCCCAGCTCACAAAGGAGGAGCTGCCAGGCCCTGCTGCCTTTCCCACCCTAGACTTATACTCGAGTCAATACGTTTCCCCAGTTTTGGGGGGTTAAATTAGGGGCCTCGACTTATACTCGGGTCAACTTATACTCAAGTATATATGGTAACTTTTGACTCTTCTTACAACACCTGTACTGTTGGTTTTTTTAAATACCCTTTCAGCACAGAGTCAGCTGAAATCTAAATAGGATCTGGGCTGATCTAGATCTTGTAGCTCCCTCTGTTGGCATCTGTATGTATGCAGAAATAAAAATAGCTTTTGCAATTTGGGCATATGGAGCTACTTACGCAGTAAGGCATACATTAAAAAAGAAAAACATTTGCTTCTTCCTTACAGCACAAATGAGGCAAAAAGAAAAATTCAGGCTTGGGCAAAGAAGACAAAAGAAAGGAGAGACGTACTGAATAACTCCCATAGCTACAGAATGAAAACAACAAATAACAAGAGATTTCCAACTAAGGAATTGCTGCTGCTCTCTAAATTAGTCCAACTTCTGCATTTCTGTGAAGCATATGCACAAGATTATTGTTTCCAAGGGCTGGTTGGTAAATTTGCTACAGCAAGCAGCAATGTTCAATGGCTGTTACTTTTCCACCGTGGACAAGATATTATTTCTGGATGACAATGGTCAAAAATGGCTGCTGTTTCTGGGAATCACCCTTCTGAAATGTTACTAGCCCATGATCTGCTGGAATGTGTAGTATTCTTCTCATAGTCACCCAACTACATTTACCGGGGATACCTCGGGGAGAAAGGAACAGTAG
Organism: Phrynocephalus forsythii; assembly: GCA_029282475.1. Classification (NCBI taxonomy): domain Eukaryota; kingdom Metazoa; phylum Chordata; class Lepidosauria; order Squamata; family Agamidae; genus Phrynocephalus; species Phrynocephalus forsythii. Next base: position 121,612,200 of record JAPFRF010000005.1, on the reverse strand, counting down.
CAACACTGTTATAAAACGAAAGTACGTACATGATGCAAATATGCTGACCTTCTCACATGCCTTGAAAGTTGAAATGTTATATTTGAACTATGAGATAAAATGGCTTAGGACCTGGATACCTGAAGGACCGTCTCCTTCCATATGAACCTACCCAGCAATTAAGATCTAGCCAGAGGGCCCTCCTGAAAGAGCCATCCCTCAAGGAGGTGAAAGGGATGGCTTGTAGGCCAGGGCCTTTTTGGCAGCTGGCCCCAGGTTATGGAATGCCCTCCCCAGTGACATCCACCTGGCGCCAACACTGATGACATTTCGACGCCAGGTAAAAAAACCTTCCTGTTTCTGAATTTTTTTAACTGACATAACATAGATTGTGGGTCCTGGTGGCAATTTTAGTGTTTTGTGTTTAAATGTTTTTATTGTTTTTAAGTGTCCATTGCCTTTTTAATGTTTTAAGTGTTTTAACTGTTCATCTTAATTGTAAGCCGCTCAGAGACCTTTGGGTAGTGGGTGGCATATAAGTTGTAATAATAATAATAATAATAATAATAATAATAATAATAATAATAATAATAATAATAATAATAATAATAATAATAATAATAATAATACAATATCTCCCCTCATGTTGGCAATCACACAATAGATAGATAGATAGATAGATAGATAGATAGATAGATAGATAGATAGATAGATAGATAGATAGATAGATAGATAGATAATACCCAAAATCCTATTCTCCAAGTACCGTCTCTTTTTCAGTAAGTAAAGAGCTCCCACAACTGATCCAGCTCAGGTGGGTTCAGTTTCATTTATGCAAGCTCTAGCCTGGAAACATGACCTCCTGCGTTAACAGCCTACAGTTCTGCACCATACAGTAGAACAAACAGCGTCACCCAATATGCATTCTCAAAGGTTTTTGTTTATTGGTTGTTTTTTGTTTCAGCTGCTTATTCTATTCTTTGTTCTAGGGAAACTGCTCTGGCCCACCTGGATTTTGATTTCCATCGTATGGCTGTGATCCTGCAATTCATTAATTTGTCCATGTGCTCCGTCCTTTCATTTTCATATTTGTTGAAAGGCATATCTTGAGCTGCTTACCTTTTACTGATTCTCATTCATTCATTTAATTTATACATTGCCTAATTTACTATTCTGGGCAATGAACAATATACATGAAACTACAAGTGATTGTGAACTTGGCTTTCTTTACATTCACTTTTAAAGATAAAGGTAAAGGTTCCCCCTGCACATGCGTGCTAGTCGTGTCCGACTCTAGGGGCGGTGCTCATCTCCATATTCAAGCCGAAAAGCCAGTGTGGTGCAAGTTCATAGTCACATCGCCGGTATGGCTGCAAGGAAACACTTTTTTACCTTCCCACTTTTTACAGCGGTACCTATTTATCTACTTGCATTTTTACATGCTTTTGAACTAGGTTGGCAGGAGCTGGGGTTATCAGCGGGAGCTCACTTTTAGACCATGTCTATTATTTCTTTCTTTAACTTTTGCAGATAAAATATTTTTCAAAAGGGCAGAGTATGAGGCCAAATTATTATTCCCAAGCAACATATAATTTACAGAGCCAGCTAGGCTGAGATGCTAAGTAGTGCACTCATTTTTAAAAAAGAAATAAGTCCAATAATTATGGGCAACCACATTTTCCTGCTTGATTCGAATCACAAAGAGACTGGATTGTACTCTTCTTTATTTAAGATTTCAAAACAACATGACACTGATTCATTTAGGGACATTGGTTGCCTGGCCCCTCTCCCTTACAAGATCCAGCAAGAATCTTGGTGATCTTAGAAAGCACCTATATACTGTACCAGAATTCAAAAACAGTTGTCTCAGAAGAGGCAGTGGCTGTAGGAAACCCATACATCTGAACACTGCAGAGATAAAACCAATATAAATGTTAACACTGGTACCTCATGAACAAATAAAGTGCCACCGGACAGGAGGGCAAGGAAATATTTCAACAACGCAATACACTTTAGGCCAACCAAGAGATTAGTATGCAGCTGCCCATCACTTCTGTATTGTCTAGTACATGTGTGTGCACCTGTGGTGTGCCTGGCAGTCATATTACTTTCCCTGATACCACCAAAGACCAGCACTTGACAATGGCCAAGATTAAATGTGGAAATAAGTGGACTTCCACACTGGTGTAACTAGGGAGGGGTGGAAGAGTACATTTGTCCCAGGGGGCGCCTGGAGGGGGAGCAGGAGGAGGAAGCCATGTACCATCCCACCAGCAGTCCTCCTTTCGCCCTGCTAAGGCTTGGCGATCCTTAGTCGGGGGAAAGGAGGAGAGGGAAGCAGGCTTCCACCCCCCCCCCAAGCAGCACCTCCGTTGATTGCTCCCTCCCTCCTTCCCCCCACCCCTACTAAGGCTTAGCGATCGTTAGCCAGGGGAAAGGAGGAGAGGGAAGCATTAGACAGAAGTGCTGCTTGGGAAAAAAATCCCATTGCCTGCTTCCCTCTCCTCCTTTCCCTGGGCTAACGATTGCCAAGCCTTAGCCGGGGGAAAGGAGGAGGGGGAAGCATACTACGGAGTTGATGCTTGAAAAAATCCATCGCCTACTTGGCGCTACCCGCGCACTGTACAGTTTGCACAGGAGAGCCTTGTCCGGGAGACCAGCAAAGAGTGTGTGAGAAAGAGGGATCCTTTCCCCCCTCTCCTGCAGTTCCCCCAGGATTGGGCACCCCTTGCTTGATGGGTGAGATGCAGTTGGGGGGGGCAGAAGGGGGGGGTGCAAAAACTGACTTTGTCCCTGGGCACTTCAAACCCTAACTATGCATCTGGACTTCCATATTTGAGGTTTGGTGTGGGGTTGGAGTGTTATTTGACACACACAGCATGGCAAGAACTCCTGGGCCTGGAGGCCTCTGCATCTCGGTCATGAGGCATTCTACCCTCTTTTGCTCTATTGCAACTTGTCCATTTGTTGAACCCATGACATTTCCCGTCTCCCCACAACCATGCTGTATCTGTGGTGCTGGGGACACATGGGAGGTCCTGATCTCCTGAAAGAGTAAGTTGGACCAAAAAACAGCTAGGGAAAACATGGAAATAGACATGTATTTTCAGTGGCAGTGGTGTACCTGTCATGATATCGCGCATGGCCTTCTACAGCCCCAATTCGATCACATTTTAAGCATGAAAAGACTAGCTTGTTTAGTTTATTGTTCCTGGGACGTTCCAGTGGCTCCTTTGCTTTCTTGGAATCATATTCCCCAAATGTAAGGCAAGGTTTAAAGATCCAGGCTACACCCTCATGTCACCACCATTCAACAACACAGACAGATACGTTCATACTGATTCGGCCTTCAAGCCTAAATGATTCCTGTTGTACATTTAGTTGTTGCTGAGTGCCATCAAGTCATTTCTGAGTCATGGCAACCCTGTGAATGAACACAGACATGTACTCCCATGTCTGCAGAATTAATATCTATTCTGTCACTTATTTGTGGTCTGAAAATATTAAAAATATTAAAAGAAAAATTCTAGAAATGTGTATTTCCAAATATGAAGTTACCAAAACCGGCCACTAGAAGGAGACATATACCATGCAGAAGGGTTTGAACATTTAGCTTCTCCTCCTTCCAGCCACCTGCTAAGACGCCAACAGGTGAGTTGAGGACTAGCATCCACTTTTTATTTCCGCTTTGTTTGAGATGCTCCATAAAGATATAGAGACATGATATATTTGAACCTCTGACATTTAAAAAGACAGAAGGCTTTATAAGGCTAGAGTAGCCCTGGGAAACTTCTACTTTCCTAGATTCGCTCAGATCTTCCTGAAGCCTAACCCCACCACCACCACCACCACCGCAACTGCAAACTATACCCCAGAAGCCTCTAGACCAGTGGTTCTCAAGCTTAGGTAACCTAAGTGTTCTTGGACTACAACTCCCACAATTCCTGACCAGCAAAGCTAATGGTGAAGGCTTCTGTGTCCAAGAATATCTGGAGACCCAAGATGGGAAATCACTGCTCTAAATGAACAATTTGCCATAAAAACATAATTCTTTAGGGTTTTTCCCCCTTTTGGCCCTTAAATATTTTTTCTTTTTTCTTTCTTTTTTTCTTTTTTCTTCCTTTCTTCCTTCTTTTCATAATAATAATGATAATAATTAACCTTTATTGTCAAAGTATATGTGTGCAGTGAAATTGGCTGAGCCTCCCTCCCCACTTCCAACACCATCCCACTCATTTCTTTCTTTCTTTCTTTCTTTCTTTCTTTCTTTCTTTCTTTCTTTCTTTCTTTCTGAAAGGCTAGGGGGATATGGCTGGCTGGATAATTCAGTATCTGCCTGTAGAGGTTGGGAGTTTGTATTCCCCGTTGTGCATCCTGGGAGAAGTGCCAGCCTAGGTGGCCTTGGACAAGCTGAAAGTGGGTATGGAAAAACAGGCTTCAGATGTTTGGAGGTTGGCCATCAATGGGCTAGAACAGTGGTTCTCAACCTGTGGGTCCCCAGATATTCCTGGACTGCAACTCCCAAAAGACTTCATTACTAGCTGAGCTGGCCAGGATTTCTGGGAGTTGCAATCCAGGAACATCTGGGGACCCACATGTTGAGAACCACTGTTTCCAAAATGTAAGACAGTTTTCCTTTGCCTTTCTCCTAAGGACCTTGATCTGCTCTAAGAACTGGGTGCCAAATTGCCCTGTTGATCTCTTTCTTTTTGCATGTGGACTCCCCCTGCCCTCCCCACCCCTTCCTTCATTCTGGCAGGAATGCTCTTAGTCTTTCCAGAATCTATCAAGACACTTCTTTAGCCCACAAGCTCAAAGAAATAGTGCTTTGATGGAGACAGAAGGCTGGCAGGCAGCCACTCCAAGCTGCCTTGCTGGGCTGTGTGTGTCATGACTGGTGCTGTGTGTCATGACTGGTGCTGTGTCGTTACAGTCATGACCGACTCTTCATGACCCCATGTCCATGGAGTTTTCTTGGCAGGAATACTGGAGTGGTTTGCCAGTTCCTACTCCAGGCGCCTACAGCACCTGGTATTCCCTGGTGGTCTCCCATCCAAGTACTAACCAGGGCCGACCCTGCTTAGCTTCTGAAATCAGGCGAGATCAGAAGTGCTTAGGCCATCTAGGCAGCTCGCCTTGCTGGGCTAACCATTTGTTATCGTATCTAAAACCCTAATCCAGCGTTCTCATTTTTGCATGATACTGCAGCAACTTAGGGTCCTTCAGATTCCACCCATAACGTTATTTCTTCTCTTTATTGACTTCTTCAAAGAACTAGAGCAGAACCCCCGTGTTTCATGTGTTATAGCAGCACAGCAGTCTCCAAATAAAATAAAATAAAATAAAATAAAATAAAATAAAATGCACAACTTAAATGCATAGACAAAGCTGCTTAGTCAAATGAGTTAAAATACTGACTGGTTGGCCACTCTACATGTGAACACTTGGGGAGGACTTCTACGATTGAGTTCTTCCCTCAACACAAAAATATTAAAATTTGACTGTTGGAGGGAGTGGGGAAATAAACTTTTTTCCTGTAATCAAAACTCTTCCTTGAGTAAATTTGGCTGGATCAAACTGGATCTTCAGCCTGAGTTCCAAGTTTTGGCGTTTGGACTCCGCCATCTTTCTGCCAATGGCCTAATCCAGTCCAGGAGGAGCTCTAGAAGTAAGCAGCGCCCAGAATGCCTTGAATTCCACTCGCTGGGGAATTCTGGGACTGTAGGACAAGAGCAACTGTTCCAAGCTCCACAACTAAGAAGGTATCTTGCATGTGCATGTGTACACACACACACACACACACACACACACACACACACACACACACACACACACACACACACACACACACACACACACACACAGAGAGAGAGAGAGAGAGAGAGAGAGAGAGAGAGAGATGGAGGGACAGACAGACAGACAGACATCATCTGGAAGTCTCAGAGTTACAACTGAGAAAACCCAGCCCTGCTTGGAGCAATCTAAGGCACTCGCTGAGGGCTTAAGGACCTCTGCAGCAGAACATCATAGTGATGAATGACAATACTATTTCCACTGGCATCAAGACACCTTCTTGATGACCACCCAGATAAGGCTAGAGATAATAAAGCTTCCTCTTTTTCTAATGGGAACAGTTTGCTACTCATGTGCCTATGTCCATCCAGCTGCTAAATCAGGTACCATTAACACCGGATTGCTGATGTTCTTGTAGTTTGGAGGGAAAGAGGGAATGTTGGTTGAAATAAAAGTGACACAATTCTGGTAAGAAAAGGAACTGAAGTTGGCTTCCAGCAAAAGCACCATGTCAGTGTTAACTTCTTAAAGGTCATGAGCAAAACTGGGGTGGTGGGGAGCACCACCAATACAAAATTTCAAAGGGCAGTAGGGCACGGGTGAAGCTGAAAGCTGATTTGTTAATGTGAGGGGCCACCATGTTGCACAGCCAATCAAATTGGATCTTCAGCCTGAGTTCCAAGTTTTGGCATTTGGACTCCGCCATCTTTCTGCCAATGGCCTAATCCAGTCCAGGAGGAGGCTTATAGATCTACACAGGCGGTGTCCATGTCCACTCTGTGGGCTTTGCCAAAGATGAGAAATGTACAAAGTCCGAAGGAGTTCACTGCAGCCACGAGATGGAAAACGGAGACCCATGAACCAGTGCTTTCAATCAAATGTCCAGCTAAATACACGCAAACGACACCTGCATGAAGAGAGAGAAAAAGAGGGGGTGCTGAGGTTGCTTGGGGCTAAAATGTCTTTATTTATTTATTTTTATTAGGGTTTTTTTTTTACAATTATGTACATCTAGTGTCTTATTTTTCAGTTCCTGGTGGGGGGAAAACCAAGCACTTAGAATCATAGAGTTGGAAGAGACTTCATGGGCCATCCAGTCCCCCATCACTCTGGCTGAAAGCTCACAGGGGGGAAATGATTCATTCAAAATATGATGTGAAAGGAGAACTTTGCAGATACACCCCCTCCTGCCCCCCTCCTCCTCCTTCAAGTGCCATGTCCTCGTAGAATGTTGGTGATCTGGTGGTTTTTATCCAAAGCTATTCTAAACTGTGCCCACTGTGAACCATTGGCTTACACTCTTAACTCAGAATGTTCTTCTACATCCCAGCCCATGCTTCCCATCTATTTTTCCCTTGAAGGATAACCTGTGGCAAATGGAAAAGCCTTGGGTCCTTTTCCAAGGAGAAAAGAGCGGTTAAAATACACAAACAGTACATCACTGCCCATTTTACCCTACATTACTTTGGTTCACATCAGCATTTTCCCAAATAAACCTGGGAACTGTAGGGTTTTTGGGGGGCGGGGGATGCTCCGGTTGCTTGGAGTTAAAATGATAGGCAAGAGGATAATGTAGAGAGAAACATCAATGAAATCCTTTCTCTACCTCCCCCATCCTCAAATGTTTGTCAAAAGGTGTCCCATCCCATTGCAGCCTTCTGAAAAACAGTACCTCAAGTGGCCCAAGAATCATTCCCTCCATCCCAGTTCATTTACTGGCATCGTTTGCTAAGATGCCCCAAAATTCTGTAGGTGGAGGGAATGCCTGCTGAAATGACCTGCGGTGGAGACCTACTCCAAGAAAAGGGCTGATAGGAAGAAGGACCACTTCAGTGACTTACCTAATAAAGCTCCACCAGTATTTGCCACACCTAAGATGAGGGAGAAAGGAAGATGTCACTCCGAAGGATGTTTTCAATCCCACACCACTGCTCTTTCTAGATCAGTCCCCCCCCAAAAAAAAAACCTTCTCTACTCTCGACTGTGAAGATTCTCAGTCATCCAGGTGAGCTTATCTGGAAGTTGAGTCATGGCTACTGGACTTCTTTTTTGAGAGACAGAAACGTTTCGCTGCTCATCCAAACAGCTTCATCAGTCTGAATACAGCTAGTACAAGTCCTCTATCTTATTCTTATCAGAGTGTGCTTTCCAAAGTACCCAGACAATCCAAAAAGACTTCACCACCAAGGCCATAGCTAACGACCCATTCTTGATAGGTTTCAGCACCTTAGGCCATTGTTCACCTTAAGGCTATTGGATACTATTGTCTCCCTAATGAGCCTATTCAGGCCATTGTTCATCTTAGGAGCCTAATTCAGACCAGGGTGACAAGAGGTCAAAGCTGACTGATTATAAGATGGAGGACTCGCACTAGCTGTATTCAGACTGATGAAGCTGTTTGGATGAGCAGCGAAACGTTTCTATCTCTCAAAAAAGAAGTCCAGTAGCCATGACTCCACTTCCAGACTTCTCTACTTTCCTGCCCTCAGGACTCCCAAGCACTCAGCTTTTCTCTTTTCTATCAACCTACTTCTCCTTCAAGCATCTTCAAGGAGCCCTTCCTTAGTAACATTTTCCTTGGACCCAGGTCACCTCCCTCAGCCACAGAGATGCCCCAAAGACTCCCCACTGGCTCCATGCTGCCCTAGGGAGTCCCTTCCCTCACAAACCTTCCCAAAAACCACTCCCAAGTTCTTTGTCGATAGATAGACAGACAGACAGACAGACAGACAGACAGACAGATAGATAGATAGATAGATAGATAGATAGATAGATAGATAGATAGATAGATAGATAGATAGATAGATAGATAGATAGACTTTATAAATGTTTGCCAAGTAAAGCCATTTCTGCCTTCCTAAAATACGGCAGCAGCAAAGCCATTATCATCGCACCTTCTCCACCTGATCTTCCCAATGGCTTTTGGAAGCTGGCAAGTGATATTAATATTCCATGCTAGCATAAATTATTGTTCATTTTATGTATCAGATACATTCGTACCCCACTGTTCCTCCAATGAACGCAAGGCCACACCTTTGGCTGTCTTCTTTCCCACGTTATCTTCACAAACAATCTTCTGAGGTAAGTCAGGGCGAGAGAGGCTGCGCCGCCCAAGATCACCAGAAGTTCCCTGGGCACAGTGGGAATGAGAACCTGGATTTCCCAAGTTTCTCACCAACCAGGCAGCTCTGGTTATTGCTGTTCATTCCTATTCCATGCAAATAGTGTTTTCCCACTGAAAAGGGGAAGAGTTTAGAGTTTATCCTTACCAAACAATAATCCAGCACACGACGGAGCCAGGTCTTGGACATTGACAGATATGCCACTGTTTGGAGGGGAAAACAATGATCAAATAGTTCCAATTGAAGCAAAACCCTTGAAATATTAGCAACATTTTTGTTATTTTTCTAGTAGCCTAAAGGTATCGCCTGTTCCACTTTAGTAAATAGTTCCAGTATCTGAAAATATATGGTGTGGTTGCAATAGTTACAGCAGCACAGAGTTCCACTGATTAGAAAGAAGGCTAGTTGTTAACACTCTTTTACTAAGGAATGGAACACAGCAAATTCTTCTCAACAACCCTGCGAGGGAGGTTAAACAAAAAAAAGGGGGGGCAACCTGCTGAACTCCAGCCAGCGCGTTTCAGGAAGAAGCAGAGATTTGAAATCAGGTTTCCTTGAGTCCAGTATGCCCACCAAATCCCACGGGATCACCCACGCCACACCCAGGACCTTGACACTACCTGTGGTTGAAGGTCTGAAGTCCAATACAGGCAGAGGCAAATGCAACAGCTCGGCAGAAGCTGGAGGAGTAGCCGATGCCCAAAGCGAAAAGGCTGGAGACGCCTGTACCAACAACCTGAAAGAAGAAGAAAACTAAATAACTAGCATGAACTGGCTGTAAGTCTAGCAGTAGCAGCCCCTGGCATCTCTACGTAACGTGGCTGGACTAAAACCCCTAGAAGTCTTCATAACTAGCAGTGCTATCCAGGATTTCTGGGAATTGTAGTCCAAGAGCATCTGGGGACAGAAGATTGGGAAGCACTGCTTTAAAGTCTACAAGACTTCTAACTGGGAAATCGATCTTAGGTCACATGATGAGCTTTACAAAGGAACAGAGCTTTCGGAACATGCCTGTGGGATCCACAGTGGATAATCTCAGTATACTCTTAGGCGGTTACTTCATGTCCTACCTTGTTCCGCGGTTACGTTTGTACCGTGACAGTGCTGTTCGCGGTCACGTGGTTTTGTCCCTGTTCAGTCCGTTTCCATTTCCTCACGGGCATGATTACTTGTCTCGTGACAACTGTTACCTCACGGCCTTCTTCCGTGACAAATTCTGAATTTGTCTTGCTTTCTTAACCCTTTTTAAAAATATCATAAATAAAACTTTTTCGATATTTCAATTTACTGGTCTTCCTGGATTTACACGTCAATGCTACAGGATTTTCAGTACTTTCTTTAATAAACATTTGCATTGCATGGTGTTTTCCATAGGGAAACTAATGTTGAATGCCGCTTCAGCCGCTGACCACTAGGTGGACACTGGTTGTTGCATCACAGTTGTTACCCCATGGTCCCTTGTCTCGGAACAGGAACTGGGAACCAACCATGACAAGAGAATTCCCCAGCCCAGGGGCAGGTACGGCTTGTCACGCTCTGTTCCCGATTTCGGTGGCGTGGTTGAGACAACTTTTTGCTGTCACACTATGGACGTGACTTAAGGAGGGACGAACGGGACATGAAGTAACCGCCTTAGGAGTACTAAACCGCAGCTCCCAGAAGTCCAACGAGTATGGCCATTGGTCAGCAATTCTGGGAGCTGAATTCCAAAACATCCAGGTGATCAAAGGCTGACAGAGATGGGGGGAGCTATCAAGTTATGAAGAATTATAGGTCGAAGGTTATAGAAGGTCTGTTCACACACGGACCTGGGTTTCCATCATCACCACCCCATCCATTCTAACAATCAAGCTTGTTTCTTACCTGCATAAACTTACGAGCAGTGATTGGTTTGTACCCTGAAAGCAGAGAGACAGGCAGACAATCAAGCCATGCTGCAAACAGATGACTGATGCAGCCTTCCCTCCATCCACTGATCTAATACAAGCATCTTGCAGGTGCATCCTGCATGTATAAACTAAAATATTTTCAGCTTTATTCTTTTTGGTGGGCAGGGCCAGGGAAGGAAAATTTAATTTTATGTAGTATACAAATCCTTGAAGCTAGCTATCCAAAATTTAGCAGTTTTATTTCCATCTTTTGGATCTACTCTGCCCCCAAATATCACGTACATGATAGATAGATAGATAGATAGATAGATAGATAGATAGATAGATAGATAGATAGATAGATAGATAGATAGATAGATAGATAGATAGATAGATAGATAGATAGATGGGTTTTTCCAGTGCAAATCAATTGTAAGTGTACAAACTAATTTGGATTCAGAGTACGAATCATTCCTTCATCAAGGTTGGGTCTATTCCAGATGTCCTGCATTTGTCTGAAAATTAATTCAGAGGTCCGTAAACAACAACACTGATTTATACTCAGCTCTGATTTATAGTCATCTACTGATTTAAAGTCAGCTCTCAACAAGATTATTAGAAACATAGAGATAAGAAACAGAAAATAACATTAAAACACACAACGTCAGTGTTTCTGCCTTGCCTCTCTTCACTTCATTGTTTCCTAAAGTCAAGACTCTATGTTTCAGTGGAAAAGAAAAGAAAAGAAAGACCAGAAAAATGTGCTTGTTAAATTTCAGTGCTGTATAGACTGTATAGACTGCATAGAATTGATGAGAGTAAAGATAATTACCTTGACTGATACACTGATCAGAAAGAAACCCACTGAACAAACTGGTTGGAATTGCCACGAGCCATGGGACTACATTAAAGATCCATCCCTAAACGAAGTAAAGAAACATGCAAACAGTGATGATGCTCACAAAAGGACGGATAGCATGGAGCGGCATAGACTCACAAGATGACCCACCATGACCAAGCTTCACAACTTTACTACATGACAATCTAACATTGTGGCTTCAGCTTATAAGTCTGCCAGGCTGGAATCCTACTGGTGTTCATGTAATGTTCCTCTAACTTGCTGTAGCTAATTGACATTGCTGCTAATTGACAAGGTGCCACGCTGCCTTTCAGTTGCACACTCAAGCATGTGACCACTGCGATGCACCTCAGCATCTCAACAATCACTTGCAATTGACGATGGCAAACTATGCAAGCCTTATGTGAACATCAGTAGGTTTCTGGCCGTAAGGGGCCACCTGATACAAAGTTAAGGCCAAAAGTTTGAAAAACAACACTTTTTGGACAAAAACTCCCCAGATGCTCCAACCAAAACAGCAACAGGTTATTTGGGGGATGCTGTGTGTGGTAGTCTAGGATGCAATATTTCTGAGCTTTGGAGGCCACTTTTAGTTTTATCTTCACCGGTATTCCTACAGCTCCTGTCAAAGGGGCCACACAGGCCCTTTGTACACGGCCCCTAAACTCCACTGCAAATGGCTCCCAGCTCTGGAGCTTTAAAATTGTTTCCCCACCAGCTCCGGAGTTTGCAGAAAATTAAGTGCAACCACGCCCACCTAAGCACGTCCCAGCGCACTTTTCAGGTACCTGCTCTCGGAGCGTGAAAAATCCCAGATCCAGATGTAACCTAGAGTGCCGGGCTCTCCTCGCTTCTGTTTGTTGTTGTTTTTGCCTCCCGCCCCTTTAAGAGAAGGAATCAGGACGACGACGAGGCTCGGGGCGGCTTCGACCGGCAGAGCGGAGGTGAGCCTGCATTCTTTTGTCCCTTTTTCTCTCCCTCCCCTCACGCAGACAGGAGCAAGGAAGTGTGGAGGGGTGGGGATGCAGGAAGAGCAACGAACCCCCAAGATCTTTGGTCCGAATTTAAGTGGCCAGCGGATCTTAGGGGTCGCGTGAAAAGGCTGACAGTCTCAACCCTCAGTGTTCATGGGACACTATAGGGTGGTCAGCAGAGCCAAACTCAATCCTGCTTTTGATATAGTGGTCATTTCACCCGTGTTGGCTCAACTGTCACCCAGCCAAGGAAGTGAGCTTGTCAGTAAGCCACAAAGACCACGAGGAGGAAGATGTTTCGTATCTATTACTGTGGTTCTCGGAGTGGCCATTGCACAACCTACCTATTTCCCACTCCACCCCACCCTGGTCTTCCAGACTCCTGTTCACCCATGGACAGCGGCAGACTTGAGCAACCGAGGAAGAACCATGAGGCAAACAGACACACATAGATCTAAACAGCTTTGATTCTGACAAATTTGCATAGGCACACACACACAAAAAATCCCACCTGTGTGAACTGAAGCATCACCTTTATATGGTTCCCTTTAGGCCATTGGTTCCCAACCTTCCTAATGCCACAACCCTTTAATACATTTCCTCATGTTGTGGTGACCCCCTTGCCCTGCTTGGAAGAGGCCACCAGCCCCCTTGGGCAGGCCACTGCCCCAGGTGCCATGGAGAACTTCTCTCTACAATCACCCTCAGCCAATCGCAGCCTCCGGTACCACTGACTGACATCCCCTCCAACCTATCAAGCTGTAACTCACTCTTCCCCCCCCCCCTCCAAGGGGTCCCGACTCTCAGGTTGAGAACCACTGCTCTACTTTAGGCTCAAGTACTGCGTCTGTTCACAGATGGGAAAAGTGTATTTGTTATGCGCAGGTCTAGCCAGTAGGTGGCACATGTTTGCTATGCTAAGTCTTTCTAAGCACGCTTTTTCCAAAGGCTCTCTCTCTCTCTCTTTCTGTGTGTGTTCTTCCCACTTTCTTCATGTTAATCAAGTAGCTCCCACATGGGAGGAAAACCTTCCCCATAAGACCTTAGGAAGGACTGATTCTCACTTACCAGCAGTACTTTGTGGAACAAGACTGAAAAACACCAAATTCAAACAAAATAAATAAAAAAAGTTCAAATCCTGGGAGTGGGTGAAGGGGGTGTTGGTAATGGAATGATGCCTCTGAGTTGCTGAAATTTTTAGCCTGCTACCTCTCAACTAACCCTCTAGCCCTCATTTTGGAACTTGCTTTAAATTCCACACCAGGCCACAGATTTTAGCCATTCGTATTTGTTCTGCTCCACCTCGTTTGGGTAATACCACCATCCCACCCCACTCGGGAGGAATGAGCTAGATCTGGGGATGTTACAGTGATCCCCCGCCTATCGCTGGGGTTAGGGACCTGACCTGACCCGCAATAATTGAAAATCCGCGATATGCAGATGCAGGTCAAGTCAGGCCTGAGGGGGCTAGCTGGAGGCTCTTGTACTTACCCCCAGCCTGGCCCTACCCCGAATGGGCCTGTGAGAGCCTCCCCGGGCTTTCTGGTAAACCAGAAATCATTTCTGAGGCCTCCGACAGGCCTAGAAAGGCTCTCAGAGGCCTCAGAAATGATTTTCAGTGATTCGGAATCACTTCCGGTCCACAGGGAGGCACCTTTGGGGCCTCCAGAAGGCCCAGGAAGGCCCTCACAGGCCTGTTGGGGGCAGCTCCAGTCCTGGGGTAAGTATGGGAGGCTTGAAACAGGACTTTCCCCCTTTACCCTAGGTGGACTTTTTCATATATTACAGTCCCGCAATATAGCGGTCCCGCAATATATGAACTGCGAAAGGGCAGGGGAACACTGTATTTAGTTTAGATGGCTAGTTTTTGGGACCGAGTCCTGAGTCAGAGTCTTTGGTATCAAGTCCCAAGTTCCAAGTCTGATTCTCAATGAAAAACAAGCTCCCCCCCCCGAGAAAAAAGGTGGGCGGGCTTCATGGGTCACGTCTGAGTCATGGGGGGAGGGAGCTGAGACAAGTCTGAGATGAGCAGGGCAGCAAATGGGGGGACAAGTGGGGCAGGTGTCCCAGGTGCTGCACTGGGGAGGGGGGGAACCAAAATGACAGAAATAGTATTTGTACTTTGTACTGTTCTACACCCACACCCTGGTGCTGCGGGTGGTGGAGGCATGAAATCTATGTTTGCAAACACTAGTTGTGGGCCTGGAGTCAAGTCACACAAGTTAAATGCGACAGTTTTAGCACCATCCTAATCAGTTTTTAAGTAGTGTTTTAAATTTTGTAAGTGATTTTAAGAGTTTTTAATATCTTGTATGGTGTTTTGTGTGTTTTATGTGTTTTGTATGGTTCCTTGTTTAGAGTGTGTAGTGGAACAGCACTCTAATTTCGTTGTGCATATCTTGCATATGCATAATGACAATAAAAAACTCTATTCTCTATTCTATTCTATTCTATTCTATTCCATTCTATTCTATTCAAGCCCAACTTGACAGAGAGTCCTATCACTTGAGTCCACATCCCCAAAGTATTGGTCTTTTTAAGGACCCAAAGAATGCTCACATAGACATCTGCAAGCATAGCAGCAGCAAGGAGCCACATCCATGTGCTCGATGGGATGGGAGCAATCACAGCTCCTTGATTATCTCTCTTCGCCCCCTCAGTTCAAAATAAGGAGTGAACTATTTTTAATTAAAACAAAGCAGTGTGCTGCTTATATAAACCCCACCCTGAGTCTAAAGCATTCTCTAGGTGGTTTACAGATTAGTTATGCCCCCATCCCAGTGAGCTGTGTACTCATTTTACTGACCTAGGAAGGATGGAAGGCTCAGTCAACCTTGAGCTGGTGACCTGAGCCCACCAGGATTAACCTTTGGCTGTGAGCAGAGTACTGACTGCAGTGCTGCAATTTAACCAATGTAAAAAGAAGGGCTCCTATACAAATGTTCTACAGGGATGGAAATGCACATTTGCATAAAAATATTTAAACATTTACCGTTTCCTGTGTTCAAGGGTACCAGGTGGGGAGAAACCATTTCCCTTCCTTAATAATATTGAGAACACCAGCATGACCGTTGGAAATATATAAAAATATATATATATATATACCAACGGGGCGGGGGGTGGGGGCAACCTGGCCTTCTCTGGTCACCCCAGTCCAACCTTACCTTTGCGTCAGGAAATGTTTCTGTGAAAAATGTCGGGAGCCAGGAGAGCAGGGTGAAGAAAGTGCTGGCGGCACACAACTGGGCGACAATCACCGCCCTAGAGGTACCCAGGAGAAAGGAACAAGAGCACAGCCTTAGAGTTGTGCGACAAAGGGCCATCCGCAGAAGTTAACACTGGAAAAGAAACAATACCAAGCAGCTCATAGGCAGAATCCTGGATGTTCAGTACACACAATTCCTTCCATGTGTGTCTTCCTCTCCAGGTAAAAAATGAAATGCATGGGGAACAAAGCAAGGTTGGTGTCTGCTCAATCTTGCTCAATTTAACTCCTGTATCTGTTAACTATTGGAGGTTTTGCAACCTTGCATGCTGCCTTTAGCAGCTTTGATGGAGAGGGATCTTTCTGGGTTGGGGTGATTGTCAAGGCATCACTAATCAATCATTCCTTCTCTGCCTCTGAGTTCAAAGAGACCCCCGCCTCTCTTTGCTCCCCTGAAAGAGTCTGTGTAAGTCTCTTGCTGAAGGAAGATGAGTTTGTTAGTTTGCTATTTGATCTATTCCACTGTAAGTAAATGAAACATTTTATTCTTTCTCCTACTGATGTCTCAAAGTGAGTTATTGAGTGTAAGTGCCAGTTAATGAGGAAAAGGGGAGGACTTATCTGGGGGCCTTGAGACTATTCCGCTTTATGAAACCCTGCACTTCTGCTGAGCAGCAAGAGGAATTTAATCAGAAATTCAAAACTCTGCCACATTCACCAGGAGGTTTGTACTGTGTAGGGAAGACTAGTACAAGTGTACGTGCACAGCTGAGAGCTCTCAACACAACAGACAACTGCATGGCAACAACTTACCATACTGGAGGCCTTTTAAATATCTGTTTCCAAGGCACTTTGGTCTGTTTGGACAAGGAGAAGCCCTTGGCTAAATCTTCTAATGGGATGAAGATTTCTGCATGGAGGAAAAGAGAACAAATATAAGGCCAATTGCCACAAAATCCTCCATTCAGTCCCCAAAGTTGCCTTTCCCAGCTTTGGTGAGTATCTACATCTAAAATGCCATATCACTACTTTTCTGTTAACCCCTTGCAATCCACAAAAAGTAAACACATGAGAGAAACATAGAAACGTAGAGTGGGAAAGGACCCCCACAGTGATCATGTCCAAAATCCTGCTGGTGTAGGAAACCCACAGGTGAAGCTCCCCTTGCAGAAGTCCAGCCCAATGCTATGCAAAAACCTCCAGAGATGTAGAACTTGCTGCCACCTGTGGTAGTCTATTGCAGTGTCAATGAGCACTCACTCTTAGAAAGTTTTTCCTAACTATTAGTCACAATCTCCTTCCTGGCCTTTTCAATCCATTGAGCGAGATCCTGGAGCCACAAGTAGGACCCATGTAGGGCTGGCACGTCCATTAAGGCGAACTAGGCAGTTGCCTAAGGCGCCAAAATGGACAGGGGGTGCCAAAATGGACAGGGGGCGCTGCCCAGCCAGCTGTCCCCCGCCGCCACCACCACCACCGCCGCTCAATCCCCCCTGCTGCCGCTGCCACAGCCGCCGCCCAACCCCCTTGCTGCCGCCACCCAACCCCCTGCTGCCACCGCCACCCTACCCCCCACGCTGCCACCACCCTACCCCCCGCCACTGCCGCCCAACCCCCCCTTCCGCTGCCGCCACTGTCAAGCCCCGCACACAGAGTACACACACAAACAGGGTTCAGTTCTTTGTCAAGGTCTTTAGTGGAAAGCCAGGCAAGTTCAAGTCCGTTGCTAACAATCAAGTGCCAGATAAATAACAGAATCCAACTCCCAGCAATTAACAGTCCAAGTCAAAACCAGAATACAGTATCTCACGGAAACCAGATGCCAAACCCAAGGAAACAGATCAAGCCGTGGTCCAAGAAGCCAGTCCGAAATCAGGAAATAGAGCCAAGGTCACAGACAGGAATGTAGTTGCAAGTTCAAATGACACATTGCTCCCACAGAGAACTCAAGTGAGCTTACCAGCTTTATCCCAAAACAGGGAACACACCCTTACTCCTGGAAAGGCTTCTGCTAGTACTCAGGGCTTGCTGCCCTGATTCCCCATCTGCCAGGACCCTGCCTGTCATAGAACCTGAATGTGAAGGGTTAAATGCTGAAGAACAGCAGGAGGAGCCTTGCAGTTCAACTCAGCAGGCAGCTGAGTCTGAGGACGCAGCTGAGGGCACATCTCCTCCTCCTATGAGGGCTAGGAACAGGATCCTGCAAAGAAGAACTAACAGGAGAGCCAGGGAAAGGATCTTTAATGATAGGCGTAGAATTAGATCTGAAAGCCCTGAGTTCTAGCAGGAGCCTTGTCAGAGATATGGGTGTGTTCCCTGGTTTAGGATAAAGCTAGTAAGTTTACCCTGAAACCTCTGTGGGAGCAACACGTCACTTACCTTGTCACCATGTTCCTGTGTGTATCCAGACTCTGTTTCCTGACCTTGGACCAGCTTTCTGGTTACGGCGTTCTCTGTTTCCTGACCTTGGACCGGCTTTCTGACTACGACATTTCTCTGTACCCTTGAACTTGGCATTTGGCTCTGTAAGGTATTTTGGCTTTGATTCGGACTGTACTTTGTTCATTATCTGGATTACAACTAAAGTTCCTGGCAAAGAACTGAACTTGGCTTGCTGTGTATTCTGTGTGCGGGGCTTGACAGTTTGCTCCCACCCACCAAACTTATTCAAGCAGAATGGAGAAAGAGGGGGCTGTTGGAATGACTCCACTGGAAGCTTTGCAAAACCAAGTACTGTTTTTGTCTCAAGCAATTGTTCAATTGCAGCAAGCTCCAGCATCATTACAGCCTCGTTGCCCTTTGCTGCCTCCTGACCGGTTTGAAGGCAAGTTAGAGGAATTCCCTGCATTCCTAGCTCAATGCAAGCTGTTCATTGAGGTGCGGGCTCAAGAATTTCCTACTGAGAGGTCTAAGGTCTGTTTCATTATCAGTTTATTGAAAGGAAAGGCAGCTAAATGGGCAACCCCTTTATTCCTCAGTGCTTCACCTTTGTTGGATAATTACCAGGCTTTTCTGAACCATACTGTATTTCTTCAGCCTTTCAGAATCCTGTGCAGGCTGCTACCGCCAACAGGAGACTCAGAGCCTTGAAACAGGGCAAAGACTCAGTGTTTAATTACACTACTGCATTTCATTTGATAGCTCAGGATTTGCAGTGGAACGAGCCGGCACTGATTTCTCAATATATGGAAGGTTTGGCAGATGAAGTGCTGGATGAGCTCTGTAGGGTAGAACAACCAAACACATTGCAGGAGCTCATTACACTGAGTCTGAGAATTGATGGACACTTGGAAAGCCGTCGTCTCTCCGAGGCCAGAACTGCAAACAGCAACCTCTGCCAGCTGTGTCTCATCTGCAATCCCGGGAGGCTCGTGAAGTAGATCCAGAACGTATGCAACTGGGAGCTGCTCGACCACGCCTTACCCCAGAGGAAAAGACAAGACAATGCTTTCATCATCTCTGCCTGTACTGTGGGGAAGGAGGACATTTTGCTTCTAATTGCCCTTTGAAGCGTTCCTCAATTAGAGCTGCTATCTCTCCAGCAGTAAAAGGGCAGCTCCATCCTTGAAGGAACCTCGAGGAATGGAGCATACCGAAAGGTTCCCAGGTAATACTATTACACCTCAAGCACCTTTTTTGCTACCTGTGACTTTAGGGCTCCCTGATGGCCGGGAGATTCCGGTGTATGCTATGGTAGATTCTGGGGCAGCTCATTGTTTTGTGGATGCTGGGTTTGTGCGGTACCATCGGATTCCAGTACAAAATAAGGACACCCCTTTGCTGGTGGAATCCATTGAGGGTCGGTTATTTCGTTCTGGGCCGGTAGCTCAGGAAACCTGTCCCCTTACCCTTCAGGTAATGGGTCATAATGAGCAGATTAGCTTTAATGTAACCCGTATGCCCCGGTTTCCTCTTGTTTTGGGACTTTCCTGCTTGCGAGCTCATAATCCACTGGTGGATTGGGTGCAAGGGGAATTATATTTCAAGGTCCCTTGTTCTAAGCAACATTCCTCCACTATCCTGGCATCTGCTCATGATACATCTGACCCTGTCTTGCCCCAGGCATATCAAGACTTTGCCGATGTATTTGAAGAAAAGGGGGCTGACAAGCTACCTCCACATCGACCCTATGACTGTTCCATTGATTTGATTCCTGGGGCACCTCTTCCTGTAGCACGAGTCTATCCCATGTCTGAACCTGAATTAGAAGCGTTAAGGGCTTTTCTAGATAAAAATATTCGACGTGGATTCATACGCCCTTCCAAATCACCATTGTCGGCACCAGTGATATTTGTCAAGAAGAAGGGAGGGGAGCTTCGTCCTTGTAATGATTACAGAGAACTCAACAAGATCACTATTAGGGACCGGTACCCTTTACCTTTAATCTCTGAACTTTTGGACCGGTTAAAAGGGGCTAAGTGTTATACTAAGCTGGACCTTCAGGGGGGGCGTATAATTTGGTACGTATCCGCAAAGGAGATGAATGGAAAACTGCATTCCGGACCCGGTACGGCCAATATGAACATTTAGTAATGCCTTTTGGTCTGACCAATGCACCCAGTGTGTTTCAGCGGATGATGAATGACATTTTTCAGGATCTCCTAGATTGTTGTGTGCTTGTGTATTTAGATGACATTCTGATTTACTCCGCTGACCCAGTTCAGCATGTTAAAGATGTTTGTCAGGTATTGCAGCGTCTCCGGGAAAACGGATTCTATGCTAAACTGGAAAAATGTGAGTTCAACATTGAAGAGGGTGAATTCCTGGGACATATCATTTCTCCCCAGGGAATCCACATGGACTCCAAGAAAGTAGAGGCGGTGTTGTCATGGCAGCAACCACAAAATCGTAAGGACTTGCAGTGGTTCCTTGGCTTCGCTAACTACTATCGTCAGTTCATTCCTGCTTACGCTGACATTGCTGCACCTTTAAACCGTCTCCTCCGTCCCAAAGAGCCTTTCCGGTGGACTCCGGAAGCAGAGAAGGCTTTCTCTACCTTGAAGACCCGCTTCACTTCGGAGCCTATACTTCGCTACCCTGATCCACAACTGCCGTTCATAGTGGAGGCTGACGCATCTAGTGTTGCCTTGGGAGCAGTATTATCTCAACAAGAGGATGCCTCCCAAATCCCGCGTCCCTGTGCTTTCTACTCTTGGCAATTAAAACCTGCAGAAAAGAATTATACGATTTGGGAGCGTGAACTGTTGGCCATCAAAACAGCTTTTGATGTATGGAGGCATTACCTTGAGGGAGCTCGACACCCTGTGCAAGTGCTAACTGATCACAGAAACCTGGAACATTTACAAACAGCTCGGCGATTGTCTCAGCGACAAATCCGGTGGTCTTTATTCTTTTCCCCGTTTGATTTTCGTATCAAGTATATTCCTGAAGCTCAGAATAAGAAAGCTGATGCATTATCTAGAAAACCTGAATATGCGGCACCAGTGAAAGAGACTTTAGTGGCGCCCATCTTGCCTCCCTCCGTGTTTGCAGCCACAAATCCGTGTCCCAGCTTGGCAGAAGAAATCCAGGAGTCTCAAGCTCAAGATCCATGGACTCAGCAACGTCTTCAAGAACTTCAAAATGGGGAGCATGGAGAGTTTTCTGCACAACAAGGGTTACTACTACATCGAGGAAGGTTATATGTTCCTGCTGGTCCCCTTCGTAATCAGGTATTGCATCTTTCTCATGACTCTTTACCTGCTGGACACTTTGGACTTTATAAAACCCTGCATCTTCTCACAAGGGAGTTCTGGTGGCCACAGGTCCAAGCTGATGTTACCAGATATGTGGGGTCCTGTGAAGTGTGTCGGCAAGTAAAGGATGTGGTGGCTAAACCTTTGGGTCTGTTGCATCCTTTGCCAACACCCTCTGGTCCTTGGAATGCTGTGTCACTGGATTTCATCACGGATCTTCCTCGCTCCAAAGGATTTACCTGCATCCTGGTCTTCATAGATTTGTTCACCAAAATGGCCCACTTCGTTCCTTGTCCTAAACCTCCTACCACAGCAGAAACAGCTCATCATTATTTACAACACCTCTTCAGGCTTCATGGTTTACCTGAACACCTTATTTCGGATCGTGGACCCCAATTCACCTCTCGTTTCTAGCAAGCTATGCTCAAGGCACTAGGAACCCAAGTCCACCTGTCATCCGATTATCACCCCCAGTCAGATGGTCAGACTGAGAGCACCAATGCCACCTTGGAACAATATTTACGCTGCTACACGTTATCAACAGGACAATTGGGCGGATTTGTTGCCTTTAGCCGAATTTGCATACAATAATGCGGTACATTCATCCATTCGTCAAACCCCATTTATGGCTAACTATGGATACCATCCTCGGTACTTTCCCACCACCCTTCCTTCCACCTCTGTACCAGCTACCGATGTTTACCTTCAAGAACTTCATAGCATTCAAAAACTATTAAAAGAACAACTTAATCATGCTAAGGAAGCATATAAGAAGGCAGCGGATAAGAAAAGGCAAGAAGGTCCACAGTTGAATCCGGGTATGAAGGTTTGGCTCTCTACCCGATATTTGAGACATCCTGGGCGATCCCGAAAACTAGATCCTCGATTCATCAGCCCTTACCCCATCCAAGAAAAAATCAACCCAGTGGCGTTCCGTTTGCAATTACCTGCTTCTCTCCATATTCATCCTGTGTTCCATCGTTCTCTCTTGGTCCCACCTAAAGACCCTGACCCCAACCGACCACCAAATCCTGAACCTCCTCCACCGATATTGGTAGAAGGAGAAGAGGAGTATGAGGTCTGCCAAATTTTGGATTCCCGGATACATTGGGGGGGGTTTACAATACTTAGTGGACTGGGAAGGGTATGGACCAGAAGATCGTTCTTGGGAACTGGTATCTAACTTGCATGCGCCGGAGTTGATTCAGCAATTTCATGATAATTATCCAGATAAACCTGGCCCATCGGAAGAGGGGGGGCCATGGGGAGGGGGATAGTGCCAGGACCCTGCCTGTCATAGAACCTGAATTTGAAGGGTTAAATGCTGAAGAACAGCAGGAGGAGCCTTGCAGTTCAACTCAGCAGGCAGCTGAGTCTGAGGATGCAGCTGAGGGCACATCTCCTCCTCCTATGAGGGCTAGGAACAGGATCCTGCAAAGAAGAACTAACAGGAGAGCCAGGGAAAGGATCTTTAATGATAGGCGTAGAATTAGATCTGAAAGCCCTGAGTTCTAGCAGGAGCCTTGTCAGAGATATGGGTGTGTTCCCTGGTTTAGGATAAAGCTAGTAAGTTTACCCTGAAACCTCTGTGGGAGCAACACGTCACTTACCTTGTCACCATGTTCCTGTGTGTATCCAGACTCTGTTTCCTGACCTTGGACCAGCTTTCTGGTTACGGCGTTCTCTGTTTCCTGACCTTGGACCGGCTTTCTGACTACGACATTTCTCTGTACCCTTGAACTTGGCATTTGGCTCTGTAAGGTATTTTGGCTTTGATTTGGACTGTACTTTGTTTGTTATCTGGATTACAACTAAAGTTCCTGGCAAAGAACTGAACTTGGCTTGCTGTGTATTCTGTGTGCGGGGCTTGACACCATCTAGCATCAAAGACCCTTTCCCTAGCCCACCTGGTACCAAGTCTTTGCAGAATCCTGCTCATGGCCCTTCTAGGGGGAGAAGATATGTTTTCAGCTGAGTCATTAGACCCAGCTGCCTGCTGATTTGAGCTGCAAGGCTCCTCCAGCAGCTCTTCACCATTTAACCCCTCAGAATCAGGTTCTGTGACAGGCAGGGTCCTGGCAGCCGCCGCCCGACACCCCCTGCCGCCGCCCGCCGCCCGCCTAGGGTGCGAAAAACCTTAGCGCCAGCCCTGGACCCATGCACAAATCCCCTGAGCCATCCCAGAGAAGGCTCTCACTTGCTCACTTGCTCTTTTCTACCGATGTAACAGATGTTACCAGCTGGCACATGAGCAGGAGCCTCCTGGCTGGTCGCCAGCCCTGGACCCATGCACAAATCCTGGTTTAGGAAATTCCATCAGAACGGAGCCGTCCCAGAGAAGGCTCTCACTTGCTCACTTGCTCTTTTCTACCGATGTAACAGATGTTACCAGCTGGCCCATGGGACGTTGGCACTTTTTTTTTAACCTATGGCAGTGAGCTGATTTACAGAGGGAATGAAATGGTTCATTTCAATGGAAAAATGACCATTTAGTTTCATCTATAACGAAATGCTGCCTCATCGTTTTGTTTTGTTTTGTTTCATTTCATTACATAACAAAACAACAAAACAACATTTTGTTTTTCATTTTGTGCCCATCCGTAGTTGGGATTATTTTTAAAGCTTTTCACTGTTTGGTTCTTTGTTTTTATTGAATAAATTGGCTACTCAATAAAAATCATTTTTCATTGAAATGAACCATTTCATTCCCTCTGTAAATCAGCACGCCATGACTAAGTGCCCCCCAAAAAGGAGATTGGCGGGAAAAAAGGAAAAATTAAAAAATGCACCAACCCCGCCTGCAGGCCAGCTAGTCAGCAGGGGATTTTTAAAAGGGGGAAGAAAAAGAATGCTCTAATCTGCCCCCCGGGCCAGCTGGTCAGCGCGAGATTTAAAAAAAAAACACGCCAACCTGGCCCACAGGCCAGCTAGTTGATGGGAGATTAAAAGAAAAAGTGCTGACCCGGCCCACAGGCCAGCTGGTTGGTGCTAGGATTTTTTATAAAAAGCACCCATGGGTTTCCCCGCGGGCCAGCTGGTTGGCGGGAGAAAAAACCGCAACCACGGCCCAACAATGTAATTTTTTTTTAAAAAAACAAGAAATGAAATGAAACAAAATACAAAATGAATTTTTTTAAAAAAAATCATTTTGGAATAAATGAAACAAAATGGGGGAAGAAACAAAAAATGAAACAAAATACCTTTTTGGCATTTCGTGCCCATCCCTAATCCCAACATATTTTCCAAAGGCCAGTCCCTCTCTCTCTCTCTCTCTCTCTCTCTCTCTCTCTCTCTCCCCCTCCCTCCTAAGAACAGGAAAGCATATTTACCTTGTTCGTTCAGGAGATATTTGCACATGCAGTACACCCACAGCAAGGTCAACACTCCTGAGAAGTAGAAGACGCTTTGCCATCCATACCAGTCGAGGAGGAGGGATCCTGCTGCTCCCATCACCAGCGTACTAAAAGGGGAAAGAGAATTAAGGAGGCAAGCTTGCTTCCCACTCTGTCATCTAACAAAGAACTGAGAAGGGGAATTACACCACAGTGCAGCTGCTCAGAACCATGTTGGCCAGCTTCCCAATGTAGACCATAAGATGTAGATCATAAAAGTGGGCAACTTGTCAGCTGCACCCAACCTCAACAGTTCCTTTCGATTGCCAAAATGTGCTGCTGAATTTCTGGCAAGTGGTTTTCTGTCAAGACATTACACCTTCACTACAGCAGCCAACGTTTGCACCACCGCCACCACAAGAGGGCAATTTAATTCACTTCCCTTGCCCAACTCCCATAGGAATCTCAGCTTTTTTGGGGGGCGTTGGCTGCCACCCCAATATCTTCTGCGTATGTAGAAAGAAATGGAGGCCTTCACCAACCATGCTGTGTGACCACCGCAATTTTTCTTCTTCTCTTCTGCTCCCAATAAAGAGAAATTTCAGACTTGGCTACCAGGAGAGCCTGTGAAATGCTGCTGTCAGGCCCGAGGAAAGGTCTGCTCCCATATGCTACGTACAACCACTCCCATCATTCTTTCCTGTTGGCCACAGCGCCTGGGGTGTCTGCAGACTGGAAAGGGAAGCTATTCAAAAGGAACCCACTCGCCGCTGTAGGAATATACCAGATACCTTGTAGTTGTGGCCAGGTATATATTTAGGGACCACAACCAGCAGCATCCAGACCAGAATCAAAGAATGTGAAAGTCACCACAGACTAAAACAACCTGAAAAATCATCAGTAGCTGAACACATCCTGAAACAAACTGGACATGAAATCCTCTTCCAAGACACAGAGGTACTGGACAACACTACCAATCACTATGTCAGACTACACAGGGAAGCCATTGAAATCCACAAACATAAACACAGTTTCAACAAAAAAGAAGAAGTTTCAGTACTAAAAAGAAAAAGGTCAAAACAATAGAACAGCTAAAACCTCAAGGATCCTTGCTTCTGATTGAATTGAAACTTCTTAATCCCTTCATCACAATAAAAGCTGCAGACAAATTCCTTCAATCTTAAAAAAACCCAGTGCAGAGTCTTGCAAAACGTCAAAGAATCTAGAATCATGATTCCCCACCCAGCCAGCCCCTGCCATGCAGGAACCTCCATCACAATATTTCTGACAGATGGCCATCCAGCTTCTGCTTAAAAACCTCCAAAAAAGGTGACTCCACCACCCTCCGTGGCAGCATATTCCACTGCCGAACAGCTCTGTCATGAAGTTCTTCCTAATGTTCAAATGGAATCTCTTTGAAACAATTGCCCCGAGTCCTAGTCTCTGAAGCAATGGAAAACAAACCTGTTCCCTCTTCAATATGACATCCTTTCAAATATTTAAACATAGCTTTCATATCCCTCCTCAGCCTTCTTTTTGAAAGGCTAAACATTACCAGTTCCCTAAGCCGTTCCTCATAAGACATTTCTTTCAGACCTTCAGCCATCCTGGTTGCCCTCCTCTGTGCCCACTAAGGTTGTCAACATCCTTTTTAAATTGAGGCGCACAGAACTGGGCGCACAGAACTGGACACAGTATTCCAGGTGGGGTCTGACCAGAGCAGAAGAGAGTGGTACTATCACTTCCCTTGATCTAGACACTATGGTTCTGTTGATACAACCAAGAATCGCATTGGCTTTCCTGGCCACCACATCACACTGCTGACTCAGGTTCAATTTGTGGTCCGCCAAGACTCCCAGATCCCTTTCACAGGTACCATTTTCCAGCCAGGTATCTCCCATCCTATATCTGTGCAATTCATTTTTTTCCTAGATGCAGCGCCCTATATTTCCCTCTGTTGAAACCCATTCCGTTAGCTTTGGGCCAGCACTCTAATCTGTCAAGGTCCTTTTGGATTTTCATCCGATCCTCTAGGCCTAGGGAATTAGCAACCCCTCCCAATTTGGTATCATCTGCAGATTTAATTAGCATACTCTCTATTCCTTCCTCCAAGTCATTAATAAAGATATTGAACAGCACTGGACCCAGAACAGAACCCTGGGGGCCCCACTCGTCACATAGGAAGAAAAAATTCCAGAACATGGTCAAGTAGCCCGAAAAACTCACAACTATCCCCCCAAATTGTTTTTCATCCCAGTCTGTGTTTGTGGCTCTGAGTGGTGGTGCTGATTTGATACTTGGTGTTTGTTCAATAAATGGCACTTGGAGGCAGTTCAGGAAAGTAAGTATGAATAGGAATAACTAAACTTGGTGGGGTGACTCCCATGACTGGAATACAGAAATTGAGTGCTGGAGTGCCATATGTCGGGATTACATTGATGGGGGGGGTTTCCTGCATGGCAGGGGGTTGGACTAGATGGCCCTTGTAGTCTCTTCCAACTCTATGAGTCTATGGATCAAAAACTGTCTTCCTGCTGGGGAGAGGGGATGGCAATACTTTTCCTGGGATGGCCACAGGGAGCCCAGTTTAACTATCAGTGGCCAGAATCCTGTTATAGATTATAGATTTATGCCAGCATTAAGTGTGTGTGTGTGTGTGTGTGTGTGTGTGTGTGTGTGTGTGTGTGCGTGCGTGCGTGTGCATGTATGTGGATGGATGGATGGATGGATGGATGGATGGAAGGATGGATGGATGGATGGATGGAATTATTTATATACCGCCCGTCTGACTACAACACCACTCTGGACAGTTCAGTACAAAATAAATAACAGCCATTTAAAGTAAATAACTGAACAAAATCAAATGCCGTTATCATAGAATCATAGAATAATAGAGTTGGAAGACACCTCAAGGGCCATCTAGTCCAACCCCCTGCCATGCAAGAACCCCATCACAATATTTCTGACAGATGGCCATCCAGCCTCTGCTTAAAAACCACCAAAGAAGGAGACTCCACCACCCTCCGTGGCAGCATATTCCACTGCCGAACAGCTCTAACTGTCATGAAGTTCTTCCTAATGTTCAAATTGAATCTCTTTTCCTGTAGTTTGAAACCATTGGCCCGAGTCCTAGTCTCTGAAGCCATGGAAAACAAACCTGTTCCCTCTTCAATATGACATCCTTTCAAATATTTAAACATAGCTATCATATCCCCTCTCAGTCTTCTTTTTGAAAGGCTAAACATTCCCAGTTCCCTAAGCCGTTCCTCATAAGACATTTCCTCCAGACCCTCAACCATCCTGGTCGCCCTCCTCTGCACCCGCTCGAGGATTGTCAACATCCTTTTTAAATTGAGGCGCACAGAACTGGACACAGTACTCCAGGTGGGGTCTGACCAGAGCAGAATAGAGTGGCACTATCACTTCCCTTGATCTAGACACTATGGTTCTGTTGATGCAACCAAGAATTGCATTGGCTTTCCTGGCCACCGCATCACACTGCTGACTCATGTTCAATTTGTGGTCCACCAAAACTCCCAGATCCCTTTCATAGGTACTATTCTCTAGCCAAGTGTCCCCCATCCTATATCTGTGCAATTCATTCCTTTTTCCTAGATGTAGCACCCTACATTTCCCTCTGTTGAAATCCATTCCATTAGCTTTGGCCCAGCATTCTAATCTGTCAAGGTTATTTTGGATTTTCATCCGATCCTCTGGGGAATTAGCAACCCCTCCCAATTTGGTATCATCTGCAGATTTAATTAGCATACTCTCTATTCCTTCCTCCAAGTCATTGATAAAGATATTGAACAGCACTGGACCCAGAACAGAAACCTGGGGCACCCCACTGGTCACATCTCTCCAAGCTGATGAGAGGCCATTTATGATCACCCTTTGGGTGTGATCAGTCAACCAATTACAAATCCAACTAACAGTAGCACTATCTATCCCACTTCCTACTAACTTCTTCGCAAGAATACCATGGGGAACCTTATCGAAGGCCTTGCTAAAGTCCAGATAAGCAATATCCACAGCATTCCCCTCATCCACCAGGCCTGTAATTCTATCAAAGAAAGAGATCAAATTAGTCTGGCATGACTTGTTTTTAAGAAACCTGTGTTGACTTCTTGTAATGAAAGCATTGTTTGTTAGATAATTGCAGACTGTTATAAGACAGAGGGTAGAGAGCTCAAGTAGAATATAATGCATTTTCATGTCCTCGTTGTCTGCTCCAACAAACTCACCCGAACTGCGATCCAGTCCCAACACTGCTATATGTGAAGGCCCTTTCACTCTCCCGCACCTTCCGGGAAAACAGGCTAGCCAATGCAGGAAAGTAAACCCCTAATAAAAGGTTGTGGGGGGAAGAGGAAAGAGAAAAGAAGATTCCTTTGTCATCAGTCATCCGTTTGGGGCAGTTGCAGTAAACAACCCACATCCCTATGGTTTGTCCTGTAGCTTTTTTTTTTTTCTCATAAGGAAACTAGCATTTCATTTCAAGCTTCATGGGCAGGATGCACCTTTTGTCAACTTTTCTCTGTCATCAACTTTCTCCTATGTAGTTGAGCTGTTGTGAACATTCCGTGACATCGCAACCAACTGGGCCATGGTTGGCAGGGGCTGGCAAACAGCATGTCTCGAGCTGTTTATGTAAACAGCTAAACGGTCTGCTATTAAAGCCCTATTCAGGCAGTTTTAAAACATGCTTTCCCAACACACAGGGACCACACAGGGTGCTGACTCTCTCCACCTCTCTGTCTACAGTAACCTCCTCCTACATGTGAAGGATTACAGTCCAGAGTAGACTGGATCCAGTCATTCCATGTCAGTTCCAAATCTGACTTTCCAGTCCTTACACACGTGGCTAGCCAATTCCATGCTAGGGATGATCAAAAAGGGGATTGAAAATAAAACAGCCAACATTATAATGCCATTGTACAAAAGGATAGTACGGCAGCACCTGGAGTATTGTGTACAATTCTGGTCACCGCATCTCAAAAAAGACATAGTGGAACTGGAAAAGGTGCAGAAGAGAGTGACCAAAATGATTACTGGGCTGGGGCACCTCCCTTATGAAGAAAGGCTAAAACATTTGGAGCTCTTTTGTCTGGAAAAAAGGCGCCTGAGGGGGGATATGATTGAGACATACAAAATAATGCAGGGCATGAGTAAAGTGGATAGAGGGAAGCTCTTTTCCCTCTCGCAAAATACCAGAACTAGGGGACATACATTCAAATTGAGGGTTGGGAGAGTGAGAACAGACAAAAGAAAATACTTCTTTACCCAGAGTGTTGTTAGTCTGTGGAACTCCCTGCCACAGGATGTGGTGATGGCATCTGGCCTGGATGCCTTCAAAAGGGAATTGGACAGATTCCTGGAGGAAAAGTCCATCACGGGTTACAAACCATGATGGAGATGTATAATCTCCAGGCTTAAAACCGAGGTACTTCAAGGGCCAGATGCAGGGGAGTGGTATCAGGAGACAGATATCTAGTCTCATGCACTCCCAGACGCATCTGGTGGGGCCATTGTGAGATACAGGAAGTTGGACTAGATGGGCCTTTGGCCTGATCCAACATAGCTCTTCTTATGTGGTTATGTTGTTATGATTTGAAATGTGTTACCCTCCCCAAGCTGAGGGCCCAAGGGTTGGCCTGTGGCCTTCGTCCGGCAGAGTGTGGCAAATCAACCATGTCCATTGTTGAAGACTGAAAATCTGGTGACATACGCCTTAATTACCTCACAACCAGACTACTGTACTAACACCATCAGGCTATCCGTAAAGACCATGCAAAAACAAGGGTTTGTTTTCTCAGTCTAAATCAAAGTGCTGGCTTTTAAGCACCACATAGCTTGAAACTAGGATACTGGGAAGTTTAACTTTTCCTTGGTTGCCATGGTCCTCATCAGAAGTCCACCTACATATCCTAAAATTCCCAATGCATGTTTATTTGGGGACTGGGAACAGGGCCTTTTCAGTGACTGCACCCAAGACGCCCTACCTGAAGGACTCACTGCCTAATGGAGACCTGCTGTGTGCCCCCCTTAAAGCCCATGGCTGGGAATTCATCAAACCAAACTCTCCCTAGGATAATCAATACTGCACCGGAAGACACCCTTTAATTGGACTTCCATTCAAAACAAAGCAAAAAGTGTTCTGCTTATAAACCACCCCATATCAGTTCAAGTAGTCTCTGGGCGGTTTACAGTTTAGTTACAGTATGCAGGCTACACATTCACACCTATGGGCCCCAAAAAGAATTCTGTCTTTTGGGGGATACATTTAATGGGGCTGGGAAGAAGGAAGGTGCCCCAGAGGAGAAACCCTCTCCTGGCCGGGGGTTGGTTATTAAAGCCCTCCTTCACAGCTGTGAGTTGTCCAAACTTCACCCCATCTAAACCACCATTTCCCGGTCAGATTAAAGTCTCTTACCTTGCAACAGCCCCATGAGGAACCGGGAGAAAGTCATCAGAGCAAGGTGAGCAGAGCCAACATAGATAAGTAGAGGAGTGATGGCAGTGATACATCCCCAGGCTGAGGCAGAGAGGATGAGAACTTTCTCTCCTCCTATCCTAGAAAACAGAAGAGAATCAGGGCATTGGCTGCAAAGAGGGTTAATGCTCCTCCAGGTCAATGTTCAGCAATGGTTCTCAACCTGTGGGTCCCCAGATGTTCCTAGACTGCAACTCCAATAAGTCTACATCAGTAACTGAGCTGGCCAGGATTTCTGGGAGTTGCAGCCCAGGATATTTCGGGACCTACAGGTTGAGAACCACTGCTTTAGTTGTGGCACATAGGTTGTACACACCACAAACTACGAAAGGTCTATTTCTTAGGTCTGATGTGCTGACATGTATCAGATCAGTTCACACATACTGCACAACAGTGATTCCCAATAGGTCAGGCATACCCAAACTTCAGCCCTCCTGATGTTTTGGACCACAACTCCCAGAATGCCAAGCCTGTATTTCCAATGGCAAAGGACTGTGGGAGTTGTGGTCCAAAACATCTGGAGGGCCGAAGTTTGGGTATGCCCGCAATAGGTTGTCAAGGGGTACGCAAATGAAGAAAGGATGGGAACCATTGCCATAGAGCAAGAGTGAATTTGTACCTAAGATCTGGTGCTGCCATCTCGTCCTTGTCCATTGATGTGCCTTTTGATGAATGGAAAATTCATACAAACCTACCCGGCAATTAAAATCGAGCCGGGGGGGGGGGCTCTTGAAAGAGCTATCCCTCAAGGAGGTGAGAGGGATGCCTTGTAGACATAGGGCCTTCTCGGCAGCTGCCCCCAAGCTATGGAATGCCCTCCCGAAGTGAGATCCGCCTGGCGCCAACACTGATGACATTTCGGAGCCAGGTAAAAACCTTCCTGTTCCAGAAGTTTTTTAATTGATACAACATAGACTGTGGGTCCTCTGAGGGCAAGTTTAGTGTAATGATTTTAGTGTAAGGTGTTTATTATTGTTTTAATTATTTATTGATATTCTATGTTTTAACTGTTTTAATTTTTTGATTGTAAGCTGCCCAGAGACCTTTGGGTAGTGGGCGGCATATAAGTTGTAAAAATAATAAATAAATAAATAAATAAATAAATAAATAAATAAATAAATAAAAGTGCTGGAAGATGGGAGTTGGCCCACAGGGCAGAAAAACATTAACGTTTCTGCAACTTTAATACCAGTGCAGACAGGTAAAGATTTTCTGCTGGTTCACATAATTCCACATATACTTATCATCGAGTGGGAACAAACGGTCCTTCCATTGCTCACTGAACGATCAGAGGTACGATGTCATCTCCATTTGCATGTGCAGTATATTATAATAAGAAGTCAAGTCAGTTCTGACTTATGGCAACACTTTTCAGAGTTTACCAGGTAGAGAATTTTCAGACGTGTTTCCCCATTTCTTTCTTCTACGTGCTCCCTGGGACTGTGCAGCTTGACCAAGGCCACACAGGCTGGCTCTTCTCCCTGGAGGCTCAGTAGGGAATCAAACTCCCAGCCTCCTAAACCACTGAGCTATGCAACCAGTACATTAAAATGTGCCATAAGTAGAGAAGAAAGGTGTCCTCCTGGCTTTGCAGTGCTGTTGTTCCAACCATCAGTGTATTAGGTTTGGACGTCACAAGGAGCACCTCTACATACAGAGACTTTCTGTATGAATGGCCTGGCATTCCAGAATACAAGGAAACCCAACATGCACCGAGGTCTGAGCTGCTATTCCTCTGCAAGATATCCACGTCTGATGTGTCAATCTGGAAGTTGAGTCATGGCAACTGGACTTCTTTTCCTTGAGAGATAGAAACGTTTTGCTGCTCATCCAAACAGCTTCATCAGTCTTCATCAGAGACTTATGAAGCTGTTTGGATGAGCGGCGAAACATTTCTATCTCTCAAGAAGAAGAAGTCCAGTTGCCATGACTCAACTTCCAGATAAACTCACCGGGATGACTGAGAATCTTCACAGACATCTGATGTGTCAATGAACCATTGCAGAAGGTCCGGGGGCAGGGCGGGGTCAATGAGGTGCCTTTTTATGTTGATACTGTCGCAGTTGCAAATCAATTGTCCGAAAGAAGGTTAATAAATATTAAACAAGAGACAAAAAAATGCCCTTCTGTTTTCAAAGAACATATTAAATAATTATTCTCACAGAAAAAAGAACTGCATCAGGTAACTGATGTTTGATATTGCAGTTTCATGCTCTCAAAGGGATGCTCGTGTTTTAGTCACCGTCTGGCGTGCCACAGTATAACGATGTTGAAGTTTCCATGACCCCAGGCAAGTTTTGTTATCATCAAAAGCATACACTTTTGGGAAGCCAAATATTTAAAAGTTTCAGCCATTACAATGCCAAATGGTTCCCAGTGGGGGCATAAATATCCGGCCCTCAGAGAGCTCATCGACCAAGAAAAGGTAGTATTTTGAGGCATCCTTTGTTAGAGAATCTGTGCCTCCAATCTCACAACTGGAAGGACAAAGGGAGAAATAGTCCAAGGGCCAAATCCTAATCACTTGTGTAGTTGTCTGTGTCTGATAGTTCGTGGTGTAAGGGTTCCCCTGGCTCTGGCAGCTGCTCTTTTGCACAACCCGTCACACCCTGGTTGGGAATAGAGGCCTGTGATGGTTTGTACAAAAGACAGGAGGCTGCACTTACAGATTTTTGGCCAGAAGGCTTAACTCCACACCTAATTGCAACAGATCAAAAGATCTATGTTTTAGAAAGCCGACTTGGCTGGAATAATGTACAAATTCTGCAAAACAAATGTACTGGAATATAAGAATGTTTTGCAGAAACAGTAATGGCTATAATAGTATAGTATAGGCGGATTCAATAGCTTAGTAAAGTGGTGCCTCTTAAAACAAATTTGATTCATTCTACAGGTCAATTTGTTTTAAGAAAATTTTATCTTATGAAATGCGGTTTCCCATAGGAACACATGGAAAATGGACTCATCCATTCCAAAGGCAATGGGTCGCTTCGTTTTACGAAAACTTTGTCTTACGAAATGTGGTTTCCCATAGGAATGCATTGGGAACAGATTAATCCTTTCCGGAGGCTTGAATAAAGACAAAAATAACCAGTTTTTTCCCCCAGGATACATGCAGAACAGGTTTTTTTGTCTTGCGAAGCATTCCATAGGGAATTTGTCATGCAATGCATGCCTATTCCTGGATTTTTTTCTTCCTACAAGTTCTTTTTTTTCTTACAAGGCATTTGTCTTAAGAGGTACCACTGTAGTTTAGATATCAGACTGTGGAGCAAGGTTGGGAATTCAATTCCCTGCCATGCCTCTTGGGAGAAGAAGAGGCGTAGCCAGGATTTGGAGCGCCTGGGGACAACGTTCATTTTTGTACCCTTCCTCCCCACATTGCACACACCTAGCAATGGGGGGCTGAACCCTGCGTGCGTGGGGTGGGTGGGTGCATGTGTGTGTATGCACATGGGCAGACGGGCATATGTGTCTGTGTGTGCATGCACTCCTTACACTTCTTCCACTAAGGTGAGGAAGAGGAGGAGGAGGAGGAGGAGGGCGCTGCAGTCACCACGCTCCTGCCTGCCTGCCTGCTTCGCCGCTCGCCTGGCACAGGGCGGCGGAGGGGGTACCATCACTAAGCTTTAGGGAAGGAGGACAGCTGGGCGGCGGGAGGGTGCACGGCTTCCTCCTGCTGCTCCCCCTCCAGGCGCCCCCAGCTTGCTGCAGATGTACCCTTCTGCCCACCTGTCCCCCAGATATGCCCCTGGGGAGAAGAGCCAGCCGTGTAGCATTGGTGAGCTACAAAGTCCCAGGGTAGCCCTAGAAGAAGGTAATGGTCAACCTCTTCTGTGTATTCTTTACCTGGAGAACCCAGTAAAGGGCCATCATAAATCACAAGTACTTGATTGCATGCAATGATTATTTAAATAGTACTGTGGCCAGAGTCCTCTTGATGATTTACACTTGAGTGAGGAAAATAGCTTAAGTCTTGATTGCAAATTGCTGCTAAGTTACTAGATGCGAGTTGCATTGCTAGACATGAGCCCATGAATGCAACAGGCACCTTATTAATGAATGGCAATTTGCAACCAAGGCTTACAACATGATTTCTCTTACACAGGGTAAAAATAATCAAAACGGTTCTGGCCATTTGTACCACTATAATGTGTCATTATCTTAGTGGGTATGTACTAGTTTTCATGAATGGCTTTGAGGGTAATGCACGGTGGGAAAGGCAGTGATCTGTTGGACTACAACTCCCATCATCCCTGGCTGACATGCAGAAGACCATTGTGGAGAAGACCGACTTAGTATACTCTGAAAAGAAAGGGAGAGGGGTAAAAAAATACGATACTCCTAATATCCATGTTCACATTTTGTGCTCACGTTCACCTAACTTTTCTTTTGGCAGGAGGCATAAAAACGATGTCTCCTTAGTTGCAGAGGAACAGCAGCACATGAGTTGAGCAGCAGAGATCTACAGAAATCCTAGAGAGCTTTGTGTTCAGATTTGTGGGTTTTACAGTGGTACCTTGTATAAAGGAATTAATTCGTTCCAAATGAAATTATGTTAAGCAAATTTTCCTTTATACAAATTTCCCATAGGAATGCATTGAAAACAGAGTAATCCCTAATCGCGACCATTTTTATGTTGTATGGATTCACCCCATAGACAATACTGTTAAGCAAATTTCCCCGATCTCCAGAATTTTTTACGTTGTACAGATTTTGTGTTATAAAATATATAAAGTATAGATTTTATGTTATACAAACCGTTTGTCATACGAGGGTCCACTGTGTATAGTTTTCAGACTTACTATAAAACATATATTCCAGTATACAGTATAGAACAAACGGTTTGTATAACAAAATCTGTACAACATAAAAATTCTGGAGATCGGGAAATTTGCTTAACAGAATTGTGTTTTTTACAATGAAATTTTATTCATGGCTGAAGAATTATTCATTTATAACTAAAACTACAACTAAACTCTTACTGTAACTAAACTCAACTATTCATTTATAACTATAACTAAGTTTTTTAAATGGATAAATAATTAAGCACATATATAAAATGCTTAATTATTTATCAGTTTTAAAAACTCAGTGGCCAAAATTGTGTTGCTAAACATAATTTTCATGAAAGATGGTTCCGGGGGAGAGTTTTGCAGATTCCCTGTATCAGTGGTACGACAAAACTATGGATCCTGCATCAAATCAAGCTTGAACTTTTTCGGGAAGCAAAAAAAAGGGGGGGAACAGATGTGTCATACAATGGACACATCATGAGAAGACAAGGCTCTCCAGAAAAGACAATAACAATAGGAAAAGCTAAATGCAGCAGGAATAGAGGAAGACCAAATGTGAGATGCATTGACTCCATAAAGCAGCCATCAATCTCAAATTTGCAAAATCTCAGCAGAGCTGCCAAGGAGAGGATCATTTGGAGGACACTCATTTATTCATAGGGTTGTCATAATTCAGAGGCGATGCAATGGCAGGTAACAACAGAGCAGCAAGCGGTACTAGATTAGACCCGTTGGATGAATGGGGATTTTGTGAGTCAACTTCTTCACAAGTCCCATTGATTCAAATGGGTCTACTCACTCTAATTTACTTTAGCATTAGAGATGGGCACGAACTGCGGGTACAGCATTTGTGCCGGCTTGTTTATGGGCTGAACAGGTATTCGGTGCTTCAAAGCCCCGCCTCCTTTGTCTGGCAGGCACCCAACCAGAGGCAGCAGCCTGGTTTCCCTGCCCACCTCTCTCTGGGCACTGCCTCTGAGTGGGTGCCTTCCAGACAAGGAGGCGGGGCTCTGAAGC
The DNA here is from genome assembly GCA_029282475.1 of Phrynocephalus forsythii. Lineage (NCBI taxonomy): Eukaryota > Metazoa > Chordata > Lepidosauria > Squamata > Agamidae > Phrynocephalus > Phrynocephalus forsythii. The sequence goes on along the minus strand of JAPFRF010000005.1, from coordinate 121,575,066 downwards.
GCCAAATGTCTGTTCAGCTGATATTTGGTGATTCACATCCATCTTTCTCTTTAGCATAATAACTACCAATTGGAGCAGGGCCTTTTGAGACAATGGCACTGTCTCATTGGACCTACACAAGTGCATTTTCCTAATGCTAAACAACAGGATTGTGGCCGTTGTGTTTTAGCTACATTTGGTTTTTCATCATTTGTGTTCTTCATTTCATTCTACTTCAGAGAAATGAAATGAATACATAATTGCTCTAGAGTAGCGATGGGCACGAATTAAAAACAAGTCGCAAAATATGTCAAAACTTGGTAATTTGTCTGTTCATCTTAATCAATAGCCCTGATGAATACAAACCAATGAATTTTAGTGATTGTTGATTTGTTGGGCTATTTCTTACCCTGCCCCAGACATCTAGAGACACCCAAATTGCAGAGAAGGTGCCCTTGACTTTCTTTTACAATGCCTCCAGGTTTGTTGCAGATTCGTTTTCAGAAGTCTGAGTTAAACACCCACAAAACACCCCATCCCTGGAAAATTCCCGCCAGGCACCTAGAGACACCCAACTCCCAGAGAAATTTCCCCGATGCTCCTCTACAATTCTTCCAGTTTTCGTGGAAATGGAGTTTTCCCCAAGCCAGCTGTTAAAGGGAACTTCCCTGGGGAGACCCAGTTTGTAAATGTATCAGTTATAATGGCCAAAGCCGAATCTATTCTAGAGCGGTCATGATGCAAGGAAACGCAATTAAGATCTAGCCAGAGGGCCCTCCTGAAAGAGCCATCCCTCAAGGAGGTGAAAGGGATGGCTTGTAGGAACAGGGCCTTTTCAGCAGCTGCCCCCAGTGAGACCCGCCTGGCACCAACTTTGATGACATTCCGGCGCCAGGTAAAAACATTCCTGTTCCAGAAGTTTATTAACTGATTATTGTGGGCCCTGATGGCGATTTTAGTGTAGTATTTTAATATATTGTATTTATTGTATTTAACTGTTTTATTGTTTTAATTTTATTGCAATTTGATGTTTTAATTGCCGGAATTGTTTACTTTGATTGTGAGCCACACAGAGACCTTTGGGTAGTGGGCGGCATACAAGCTATATAAACAAACAAACAAACAAACAAACAAATAAATAAATAAATAAATTATCCCTACCGATCGCTCAGGTGGCCTCCAACAACCTGAGTTAAGCAGTAGCCCCAGAAGAAGCTGCTCAGCACGACGCCCGACTGTTTCTTGTCCCAGTCAAAGTGTGCGCTCATGGCAACTACACAGATGGGCATCGTGACCCTTGCGCAATACAACAAACAGGTTCCAGTCAGCAGCATCAGGACCCAGATCCGCGATTCGGCCCTGAAAACATCAGAAGATAAGAGAAATTTAACCAAAATCTTTCAGATTCATGGCTACATAATTATTTATTTATCATTTATTTATTTTGAATATTTTTACCCCAACTTGGTCCTTGGAAAAGGATCCAAGGTGGCTTACAATAATGAGGTACAATATACAGCCCAGAACATTTAAGACATGTTCAAGTTAAGAACAGAGAATTAGAAGAGGCATCTTGCAACATTCAAAGGTAACATTAAAGCTACAAAGAGCACACAAAAAGAAAAAAAATCCATTATGATCATGCATGGTAATCCATCTAAAGGCACATCATGGGTAGTTCATCATTCAGGGAAAGCTTGCCTGAAGAGGAAGGTCTTTTCCTGCTTCCAGAAAGACAGCAGAGATGGGGCAGTCCTGGCCTCCAGTGGGAGGGAGTTCCAAAGTCTGGGAGCAGCAACAGAGAAGACCCTTTCATGTGTTCTTGTGAGACACACCTGTGAAGGTGATGGGATGGAGAGAAAGGCCTCTCCTGATGCACTCTTAACTAGAAATGATGGTCAAGTGTTGTCTTAGGATGAACCTTGCATGTTCTATGCATGGAACCTGGCACTAAGTATGGAAAATGCATCTAAGAGTTCCAGCTATCTTTTTAAAAGGGGTTTCTAGTCCTGAACATTGCCAGTCTGTTGGTTGGTTGGAGTTCTCCCAGATAGCGGCACAGAGGATGGGTTGACACACTGAGATTCAGAAGACCTCGATCAGTGGTTCTCAACCTGTGGGTCCCGAGATGTTCCTACACTGCAACTCCCAGAAATCCTGGCCAGCTCAGTTAGTGATGAAGACTTCTGGGAGTTGCAGTCCAGGAACATCTCGGGACCCACAGGTTGAGAACCACTGATCTAGATTCAAGCCCATTTGGCCACAGAAATTTGCTAGCAGTTGGTACTGATAAAACCCATTTCTTTAACATCTCACACACCTTGAAAGCCCTATTAACAGGATCATAAGTTGGACTGAATGCAATGACACATAACAATGGCTAGCAATTATGACTAACAATTCTCTCAGCCACAAATGTTGCATCAAGTGATGTATGACTTATTTAAGTAGTTAGTTAAGCACAATTAAAACAATCCCGAGTTACGGCTACCTTTTGTAGGGTTTTCTAGATAGAATGTACCAATGGTACCTCAATTTACAAATTTAATCCATTCCGGATGCATGCTCTTAAGTCAAACTACTCTTAAGTTGGGGTACCTATTTAAAAAATTGAAAAAATAAGTTAAAAAATAAAAAAATGAAAAAAAACTGTATGTCGAACAGACCATATCTAAAATTTGTAAGGTGGCAGTTAAAACGCCAACAGTTTTCCGCTCTTAAATCGAGCTGCTCTTAAGTTGAGCTGTTCTTAAGTCGGGGTACCATTGTGCTCAGGAATAGGTTATTCCCCCCCCCCCCATTCTAGCAGGAGTATCTTGGGAGTCTGCACCTTGCCCAACGCTGCACAGGCTGGTTTTTCTTCCAGGAGTCACAGTGGGGAAGATGCAGCCAGGAGTTCTTCCAACCGACAGAGCTATCCAGCTAAGCTGCATAGGGATTTACTTTGCAAAAACTAACTCTTTAGGTTCTGCTCAACAGCTATTGTACATTGGTTTGAGTCCTGCACCAGGACGCAGGCGACCTGGATTTAAATTCCCGCTCCCCTCTGAAATTCACCAGCTAACATTGGATCGGTCACAGCATTCTCTTAGCCTCTCCTACCTTGCTGGATGCTTGTGCAGAGGAAGGGTAACAAGAAGGATAGCCATGAACACCACCCTAAGCTCATTAGAGGAAAAGCTCTATGCAAATTCAACAAATTCAATTTTTATCCTTTCAAAAAGAAGTTTGAGAACCATAATCAACAGAACCATAATGTCTAGATCAAGGGAAGTGATAGTACCACTCTATTCTGCTCTGGTCAGACACCACCTGGAGTACTGTGTGTCCAGTTCTGTGCACCTCAGTTTAAAAAGGATGTTGACAACCTCAAGTGGGTACAGAGGACAGCAACCAGGATGATTGAAGGTCTGGAAGAAATGTCTTATGAGGAACGGCTTAGGGAACTGGGGATGTTTAACCTTTCAAAAAGAAGGCAGAGGGGGGATATGATAGCTATGTTTAAATATTTGAAAGGATGTCAAATTGAAGAGGGAACAGGTTTGTTTTCCATGGCTTCAGAGAATAGGACTCCGGGCAATGGTTTCAAACTACAGGAAAAGAGATTTCATTTGAACATTAGGAAGAACTTCATGACAGTTAGAGCTATTCGGCAGTGGAATATGCTGCCGCGGAGGGTTGTTGAGTCTCCTTCTTTGGAGGTTTTTAAGCAGAGGCTAGATGGCCATCTGTCGGAAATACTGTGATGGGGGTTCCTGCATGGCCAGGGTTGGACTAGATGGCCCTTGAGATCTCTTCCAACTCTATGAATCTATGATTCTATGAAATAAAACAAACCAACGAAGACAGAATCTTGCTCACAAAGGACTAGCAGCTCAAGTACATCTTGGGACTTCCTTTTACCACCAGTCCCTTGGCCAATACGCAGCATTATGTTCTACGCCGCTTGGCTGTCATACATACCGCACATACCTCCTTCATGCCTGTTACACCCAATCCGATGCAGATCACAGAATGCAAGCTGTTGTGTATTGATCTGTATTCCTATTGGTTTCTGTTCCTGTTCCAAAGGGAACAGGCCTATTGGTTTATTCAAGTTGCTGCATTTGGATCCTCAATCCTATTGGTCTATGCCAAAAGGCAGCTTTGTGATTGGTTGTAATTGTTCCCTCCAAAATGTATCTTTTCCTAGCCAGTCCTGGCTTCTATAAATGTAGCTCCCTCTCCCCAGTCTTGTTCTCTCCCTAAATAAATAGCTGTTACCCTAGAAGCTGTCTCCAGCCTGCTATGTCTAAGAGCTGAAATCACTGCTGAAATCACTAAAACTCACGCTACTCTACTGGCGACAAGGATGGGATCCGGAATGCTGAGAAGCAGAGGATCATCACGCTGACTCAGAGTCCGGATCGCAGTGGAGAACAAGACTCACCAGCCGACTTAGAAGACGACCCTGCCCGCCTGGAGAATGGAAAGTCCACGGGTATTGGAGCCCTTCCAGCCTTCGGAGCCCCACACTTGGGAGGACTATGTTGAATGCTTCGAGTTCTTCGTGGTGGCTCAAGGAATCACTGGTGCCAGCAAAAGAAGGGCCACGTTCCTGAGTTGCTGTGGGCGTGAGACCTTCATGTTGGCCAAGGCACTGCTCGCCCCAGCAAAGCTGAGTGAGACATCACTCACAAACATTTTCGCCCGGCTGACAAGCCACTTGGCACCTACCAAAACCAAGATGGCCTGGCGGATGGAGTTCGAGAAAAGGCAGCAGCAAGTTGGAGAATCTGTGGCTGCATTCCTGGCAGGACTCCGGGAGCTTGCTCAGCACTGTGGCTTCCCAAATCTTGAAGACACTCTCTTGAATCGATTTGTTGGGGGGCTCAGCAGCAAAAAAGCCCAAAGGCGCATTGTGGCAAAGGAAGATGTCACCCTTGCCTCCACCTTGAAAGAGGCCACCGCCACAGAGAATTATGAGCAGGAAGAGCTCAATGCCAGTTGCAAGGCCATGAAGCTGCGGGTAGAGGCTGCCCATGCCATGGATGAACCAGAGGCTAGTCCAAGCCAGAGCCCAGTCCGTGGTGTCGAGTTGGTGCGTCAGGCTGATGCACGGCCCAAAGATCGCCGAGGCGCTTGCCCAGGCTGTGGTGGTAACCATGAGCGGAAATGCTGCCATTTTCGTGATGCTATGTGCAGGGCATGTGGAAAGTCAGGACACATCGCCAGGGCCTGTAGGTTGGTGGCAGCTGGAACAACGGGATCACCTAGATCAACGCGTCGCAGATCATCCACCACGACTCATCTCCTGGACGACTGCAATTATCTCACAGAGATCAACGGAGAGACTGTGCAGTTCCCGGCGCAAGGCAAAACATCAGTCAGAGTGAAGATTGAAGGTCAACCATGCAACATGGAGGTGGATTCCGGATCTGGATTCACCATTGTTTCCAGACCAGACTGCAAGGGGGCTCTTCCCTGGGGGTAAGTTCCCCTCTCTGGAACCATTCCCAGCAACCTTGCAATCATACACGGTTGGCCGCATCCACATTCTAGGAATGTGTGCGGTGAGGGTACAATTCCAGGAGAAACAGGCTGTGCTTAAATTGGTGATTGCAAAGGGGAGTCACCCCAGTCTCCTGGGTACTGATTGGTTTTCCACCTTGGGACTGTGTATATCAGGGCTCAACTCAGTCCAAACTTCCCCAGAGTTGGGCAAGACATTAGGCCATGAATTTGCCGAACTCTTCAGTGGAAAACTGGGTTGTTATAAAGGGCCTCCAATTGACTTTGATCTGGACCCCAGGGTGGCCCCAATCCGACTCAAGCCAAGGCAAGTGCCATTTGCACTGCAACCCAAGATTGAGGCAGAACTGGACAAATTGGTCAAACAGGGAGTTCTTTCACCTGTGGACTCTTCTAAGTGGGAGACTCCTATCGTCACACCCCTTAAGGCAAATGGGGAAGTGAGAATTTGTGCAGATTACAAATGTACTACTAACAAGGCACTCAGGGGAAATTCATACCCCATTCCAGTCGTCTCACAGCTGTTGGCAAAACTAGCTGGGAGAATTTTTTTTTGCCAAACTTGACCTGGCACAAGCTTACCAGCAGCTGCCAGTGACTCCGCAATCTGCGGAAGCACAGACTATCGTAACACACAAAGGGGCTTTCCGAGTAAACAGATTACAGTTTGGAGTTTGTGTGGCCCCAGGGATTTTTCAAGGACTAATGGAGCGCCTGTTAAGGGGTCTGCCAGGGGTCTTGCCATTTTTTGATGATGTTCTGATTGCTGGGAAAAAACCCCAGGAACTAGTTGGGCGTATCTGTGCTGTGTTACTCAAATTTAAAGAGGTGGGGCTGCAGCTAAAAAAGGAAAAATGCAGTTTTGGGGTGCCATCTGTGGATTTCTTGGGGTTTAAAATTGATGCAACGGGCATCCACCCCACTGACTCTAAAATTAAAGCCATTACTGAGGCATCACGCCACGGAACAAGACGGAGTTACAGTCATTCCTGGGACTTATTAACTTTTACCATTCATTCCTACCTCAGAAAGCTTCAATAGCGGAACCGTTGCACAAACTATTGAAGAAAAAGAGTGTGTGGTGTTGGGCTCAGGCACAGCAGAAGGCTTTTGACACCTTGCGGGGCATGCTGACTAGCAGGAGCGTCCTTGCTCATTATGACGAGTCAAAACCTCTTGTCCTGGCATGTGATGCCTCTCAGTATGGGCTGGGAGCTGTGCTGAACCATAGGGAAGCGGATGGGTCCGAAAAGCCCATCTCGTTCTGTTCTTGTACGTTGTCGCCAACGGAGCGCAACTACGCACAAATTGACAAGGAAGCCCTGGCAATAGTGGCAGGGATTAAAAAGTTTCATGACTATTTATACGGTCACCACTTCTTCCTTGAAACTGACCACAAGCCTCTGTTAAGATTGTTCAACCCGAACAAACAGACGCCGCAGATTCTCTCCCCCAGAATGTTGCGATGGTCTATATTTCTGAATGGGTTCCAGTACACCCTGACCCATGTTCCAGGGAAAAGGTTGTGCCACGCTGATGCACTAAGTTGCTTGTCCCTTCCTGGTGTGAGCGATGCAGATCCTGCCCCAGCGGAACGAGTGATGATGCTGGAAACACTTCCGGGGGGGCCTGTAACTGCCACTGAAATAGCTGAGAAAACGAGGAAAGATACCGCTCTCTCCCGTGTGCTCACTTGGGTGGGGAGGGGATGGCCAGGTGGCCCGCATGAAGAAAAATTTAGACCATACGCAACAAGGCAACATGAGCTATCTCTGCATAAGGGCTGTCTCCTGTGGGGAGACAGGGTGATCATCCCAGCGCCACTGAGAAACAGGGTTCTGGATACACTGCACATGGGGCATCCGGGAATGGTCAGGATGAAGTCGCTGGCCCGGTGCTATGTATGGTGGCCTGGGATGGACCAAGATGTTGAACAATGGGTATGGACATGCAAGGCATGTCAGGAAGTGTGCCCAGAAGTGGCCAGAGCACCAGTCCACTGGTGGGAGCAGACCCAGACTCCCTGGAGCCAGCTGCACTTAGATTTTGCTGGGCCATTCCAAGGAAAGTTTTTTTCGGTTATCGTTGATGTGTATTCTAAATGGTTAGAGGTGGCTATGGTTCCCAGCATGTCGTCAGCTGCGGTCATCAAAGTGTTGAGACAGCTGTTCGCAACCCACGGGTTGCCCGAGACCATTGTCTCAGACAATGGAGCAGCCTTTGTATCCCAAGAATTCAGGGCATTTCTGGCTGATAATTTCATAAGAGGGGTCACCTCAGCTCCATTTCGTCCCTCATCCAATGGGCAGGCTGAGCTCATGTTGCAGACAGCCAAAGGATCTCTTGCACGCTTGACGGAGGGTGACTGGTCAACGCGCATTGCCCGAATGTTGTTCTTGCAGCATGCGACGCTGTGTACTACTACGGGCAAGTCGCCAGCATTAGCTGCTCCTTGGTGGAAGGCTGGTAACGGTGCTGGACTATGTCCACCCAGACAAAATGCCAAACCGCAATGCTAGAGCACCTCCACAGGCAGAGAGTGATTCTACAAGGTATTTTGCTCCTGAAGATTTGGTCTAGGTGAGAAATTATGCCAGAGGTCCCCTGTGGGTGCCAGGGGTGATCACCAGAGCATCTGGGCCAGTCTCTTATTACGTGACCATTGAAGATGGCAGGGTCTGGCGTAGGCACGTGGACCAACTGAGGCGCAGAGCGCCCAGTAGAGTTGGTACAGGTGTGGGAGAATTGCAGCCCAAGAGTGACACTACCCCCTTGAATGAGTCACAGCTGCAAGATCAGAGCGGAGATGCCCCAGGAGTGCAGGTACCAGTGGCTTCAGCAAATGAATCTGCTCCTGCAAGTCCTCATGGTGCCGAGGAACAGATCAGGGACACTGAGTTGTCTGAAACCCCCTCCGTGTCAGGCGAAGCAATTACACTAGACTCTCCACCACAGACACTGCCTGCTCAAGCCCCTGCAACACCCGTGGTCAGGAGAACAATTAGAAGTCGCAGGGCCCCACAATATCTAAAGGATTACGTGTGCTGTGCCCACCAGGGGGGAAGGGGTGTTGTGTATTGATCTGTATTCCTATTGGTTTCTGTTCCTGTTCCAAAGGGAACAGGCCTATTGGTTTATTCAAGTTGCTGCATTTGGATCCTCAATCCTATTGGTCTATGCCAAAAGGCAGCTTTGTGATTGGTTGTAATTGTTCCCTCCAAAATGTATCTTTTCCTAGCCAGTCCTGGCTTCTATAAATGTAGCTCCCTCTCCCCAGTCCCCAGTCTTGTTCTCTCCCTGAATAAATAGCTGTTACCCTAGAAGCTGTCTCCAGCCTGCTATGTCTAAGAGCTGAAATCACTGCTGAAATCACTAAAACCCACGCTACTACACAAGCAACACAGGCTGGGCAGGTTTCCTCTGGGCCCTCAGCAAGTCCTGTCCTCCCTTTGGGCGGTGGCTCCTTGCACTGCCACAGGCCTTCATCTGATCTGCCACTCACCTGCCATTCTGATCCGAGCGGGCACCGCTGGCCCAGCAGCGGAGAGATTAGCAACAGTGACAATGACTTGGCATGACTCCCGTACCTCTTCACAAAACCAAGCGAGAAAGCTCTCCAGTTGCTCCACTCAAACCCCAGCTGCTGGCAAGCGATCGGCCCTGCCAACTTTTTTCCTGACAGAATGACTTTGTTGAAAAGAACATCACAAACTTTTCCACTTTGGGATTTTCTTTACTTTTGCAGAGGAATGAGAGAGGCATCTAGTGCTGTTTATCTTCTGAGGATTTAAGATTTCTCTGTAAAGCCTCTGTTGCCCGCTTTTTTAAAAAGTCAGGAGGAGACGCATCTAGCTCCAGGAGCTGATGTTATTAAGACATATTTCTTATGCACAGCTCTGAGGGTGGGTCACCCACAGTCCAAAATGCTGGCACGGAGGGTGGTGGAGTATTTCTGACAGATGGCCAAAGTCTTGGAATGAACTGGACTCCCATCCCAGGTCCAAACACTGTGGTTTTACCTGGAGTGACTCCTGCCGTTGGCTAAAGAACCTTCTACAGCCCTGGGTCTTTTCTGAAGGAGCAATTTGTTTGCAAGGACTCGATGTAAGAGGAAGAGTCTACAGACTGTTTACGTGAAACAGCAGTTGATAGTGTGTTTTGTTTTTTCCTGAGTGAAAGAAAAAGAGGCAGAGAAAAGGGAGAAAAGGGAAGATGCGTGGGCTGGCTAGACGTGAAGCACTGTGTGGTGGAGGCTGTCTGGGTCAAACCATATATTATGGACAGCGTGTCATTAAAGAAAGGAATTCCTTAAACACATCATAGGGCAGGCATGTCCAAAGTCAGGGGGGCCAAATGCTGCCCGTTTTCAAATTTTGAGTGGCCCACAGCCTCTTCTCCCCACCGGCTCAGCCTGTCATGCATCCCCACCAGCTGGCCCCTCCCCATACAGGATTGGGAGATGTCAGCTTGCAGTTTTATGGTTTGCCTGCCCTCCCTGCCTCTGTCCATCCCTCCAACCACCTGCCCAGCCCACCTGCCCCCAACTCAGTTGCTGCAGCATCCTCCCTGCCTCCTTGCATGTCCTAGAGGCTTGTGCAAAGTCCGGCCTGGGGGCCAAATGTAGCTGAATGGTCAGCCCCCACACATTGTCACCTCACCAAATCTGGACGTCCTTGCTGTTATGTCTTGGCCGATGAGAATCGACCAGGCAAAACAGAGTGGGGGAAATTATCCCACATAAGGGTGAGTCCCCTTTAATTGTAAAATGGGTGGTAGATTGGTCGGTGGGAGGAGGTGTGTTCCAGGTGTATTTTAGGGCAGTGTTCCCCAACCCCGGCCGCGGACCGGTGCCGGTCCGTGGAGCACCCGCCCGCGCCACCCCCGCGCCGCCCCGCCGCGACCCCCCGCAAGCAAACCCCGCGCCGCCGCGACCCCCACACCGTCCCGCCCCACATTGTCACCTCACCGCAATCCCCCGCCGCTGCCGACGCAACCCCCCCTGTCGCCACCGCCACCACGACCCCTTGCATTATGTCTTTGCGCGCCGCGACGACCCCGCTGTCGTCCCGCTGCCGCCGCCGCACGCCCTCCCGCCCCGCCGCCACAACCCCCGCAACCGCCCAATTGCCCCCGTAATCGCGTAATCCCCGATGAATGGTCAGCCCCCCCACAACCCCAACCCCCCCAAATCGCCCCCGCCGCCCCGTCCCACCAGGCTTGCCCCCGCAATTGCCGCCCCGCCAGAAAGAAAGAAAGAAAGAAAGAAAGAAAGAAAGAAAGAAAGAGAAAAAGAAAAAAAAGAAAGAAGGGAGGGAGGGAGGGAGGGGGAAGAAAAGGGAAAGAGAAAGAAAGAAAGAAAGAAAGAAAGAAAGAAAGAAAGAAAGAAAGAAAGAAAGAAAGAAAGAAAGAAAGAAAGAAAGAAAGAAAGAAAGAAAGAAAGAAGGGAGGGAGGGGGGAAGGGGGAAGAAAAGAGAAAGAAAGAAAGAAAGAAAGGAGGGAGGGAGGGAGGGAGGGAGGGAGGGAGGGAGGGAAGGGAAGGAAGAAAGAAAGAAAGAAAGAAAGAAAGAAAGAAAGAAAGAAAGAAAGAAAGAAAGAAAGAAAGAAAGAAAGAAAGAAAGAAAGAAAGAGAAAGAAAGGAGGGAGGGAGGGGGAAGAAAAGGGAAAGAAAGAAAGGAGGGAGGGAGGGAGAAAGAAAGAAAGAAAGAAAGAAAGAAAGAAAGAAAGGGGGAGAAGGAGGAAGGGAGAGAGAGAAAGAAAAAGAAAGAAGGGAGAAAGGAAGGAAGGAAGGGAGGAAGGAGAGGAAGAGGAAGGAACAAAGAAAGAAAGAAAGAAGGAGGGAGAAGGAGGAAGGGAGGAAGAAAGTAAGTAAGTAAAGGAAGGAGGGAGGGAGGGAAAGAAAAAGAAAGGGAGAGAAGGAGTGAGGGAGAGAGGAAGAACGAAAGGAGGAGGAGGAAGGAAGAAAGAAAGAAAATGAGGAAGAAAGGAAGAAAAAGAAAGGGAGGGAGGGAGGGAAGGGAGGAAATAAAGAAAGAAAGAAGGGAGAGGAGAGGAGAGAGGAAGAAAGAAAAAAGAAAAGGGGGAAAAAGAAGAAGAAAGGAGAGTGGGAGGGAAGGAAGGAGAGAAGGAGGGAGGGAGGGAGGGAGGGAAAGAAAGAAAGAAAGAAAGAAAGAAAGAAAGAAAGAAAGAAAGAAAATGAGGAAGGAAGGAAAGAAAGAAGGGAAGGAAGGAGGTAGAGTAGGAGGGAAGGAAGGAAGGAAAGAGAGGGAGGGAGAGGGAGAGAAATAAAGATAAAAGAAAGAAGGGAGAGGGAGGGAGAGAAAGAAAGAAAGAAGGGAGAGAAAGAGGAAGGAAGGAAGGAAGGAAGGAGAGTGGGAGGAAGGAAAGAAAGAGGGAGGAAGGGAGAGAGAGAAAGAAAGAAAAGAAAGAAGGGAGAGGGGGAGGGAGAAAGAAAGAAAGAAAGAAAGAAAGAAAGAAAGAAAGAAAGGAGGGAGGGAGGCCTCACATCAAGGAAGGGCAAAGGGTCCCAAGACCTCACAGCGGCTGGGTAGTAAAGTAAAAACAGTGGTCGCACAACACTGGCTCTTCGGCTTGAGTACGGAGATGAGCACCGCCCCCTAGAGTGGGAAACGACTAGCACACATGTGTGTCAGCGGCGGGGGGGGGCATTTACATTTTTTATCTTATTAAATCAAAACAAGCGGGCCAGGGAAAAATTATCAAGCATTTACTGGTCCACGGTGATAAAAAGGTTGGGGAGCACTGTTTTAGGGTGTGTGGGTTGTAAGCCAGCGTCTCTCGCTGGAGTTGCAGTCGTCGTATATGGAATAAAGTTATCGTCTTACAGCTTTGAAAGTCTGGTGTTTGTCTGGTAAGCCCATACATTGCACTTGCGAAAAGTTTGGACACCCCTGTCATAGGGGAATCTTTCAACACCTGTAGTTTGCTGATGAGTTTGCTTTGTCTTGTGATTGGCCATCAGAAAGTCAGCACTGGCTGCTTTTGGATGTACGATTGTTTACCCATAAAATAAAAAAATAAAATAAAAATTTATTTTAACATCCAGATATATGCCATGATTAATGCACAGGCTTCACTACCTGTCGCAGCTTCTAATGGACCTGCAAACATAACAGGGGTGACTTCTGTTTAATTCTACATATTCCCTGCTTCCCTATTTGTAATGCCAGTAACTGCCAATGACACCCCAAGTTCTCCTGTGACCTAGGAAAGAAAACCTATCAATGCTTAATAGTAATCCTGTGCCAAAAAGTTGATTCCAACTTCTGGTGAGCTTACCATGGCATGCTTGCAATATTTATACCCCACCTTTCTCCTGAAACGAACCTTTATAATTTTTTCTAAGCATACAGTATAGTACTCAGAAATGGTTTGGCATTTCTTTCATCTGGCCTTTGCATTCTGGGAGCCCCAGGCATCTTGAGCAATTATTTATTTATTTATTTTATTTTATTTTATTTTATTTTATTTTATTTTATTTCTATACCACCCATCTTCCAGCAGGAACTCTGGGCGGTTTACAACAGAATTAAAATCGACAACACAATACAAACAAAATCAAATGAAGCAAACACAATAAGAGTGGGAACCCTCAGCAAGAGGTGTCGGGAGGGCGGAGGAAAAAAAAGTAGCAGGACATGTAGCCCCACCGGCCACATATGATCTGGGTGATCTCAGCTGGCCTCTTCCCAGGGAGGCACAAGGGGAATTTGAACTCCTGGACCCTGGCAATGAGCCTTTCATAAGAACACAAGAACAGCCTTGCTGGAACAGGCCACAGCCCATCATTCTGTCTCACACAGCGACTCACCATTTGTTTCAGGGTATTCCCAAGCAGATGTCTTCACCTGCTTAAGATTCCCTGCCGATGGTATTGAGAGATATCCTGCCTCTCTCTCCAACCTGGAGGTTGTCCTTAGGCATCCATAATGATAGCCATTGATACCCCTGTTCTCCATGAACTTGTCCAATCCTTTCTTAAAGCTGTCAAGGCTGACAACGGTCACCACTTTGTCTGGCAGGGAGTTCCATAGACCAATGATCCTCTGGGTGAAAAAGTGTGTGTGTTGTGTCATTACAGCTGTGACCGACTCTTTGTGACCCCATGTCCATGGAGTTTTCTTGGCAGGAATACTGGAGTGGCTTGCCAGTACTTCCTCTTATTTGCTTGAGAGCTAGCACCCAAAAGTTTCATGGAATGCCCCCTAGTTCTAGTGTTGTGTGATAGGAAAAACAGCTTTTCATTATCTACTTTGGCCACATCATGCATGATTTTATAAACTTCGATCAGGTCACCTCTTAGGCACCGTTGTTCAAGAGTGTCTTCCAAGCCATGGAGTTGCACCACACCCTAAATTTTCCGCACTGCTTGCAGACATTAAGAGCAACAACAAAGCAAAACACACTGCTTAAATACCACCCCATAGCGCTAAAGCAGTTTACAAGTTAATTTTGAAGGCTATACATTGCCCCATCCCTAGCAAGCTGTATAGTCATTTTACCGACCTCAGAAGGATGGAAGTCTGAGTGAACCTTGAGCTGGCTAACTGGGATTGAACCCCAGGTTGTGAGCACAGTTCTGGCTGCGGTAGCGCAGTTTAACCATTGCACCATGAGGCTCTACAACAGTTTACTATATACATTATTAGACATGTATCTATTTGTTATACAAAGGGCCTTTCTTCTGGTCTCTCTCTAATGCTCATTTCCTTCCACAGCATCTCACAAACTGCTGGAAAGATAAACAAAATGACAATGCAAGTCTAGGTGAAACATGACCTCAAAGCAAGCAGATTCTCGCTCACACAATGGGGCTGTTCTTCCCCTCTGCGGTCTCTTAATGCCTCAGATCCTGCTCCAGAGACTGTAGTGAGCAGCTGAGGCTTACCAGAGGATGTTAACAGAGATGGAGAGTTGCTCTTTCTCATTCAGCAAAAGAAAAAGTACAGTAGGACCCCAGCATCTTCTGGGAGTCGGTTCCAGACCTTCTCGTGGATAGCGAAAACCGTGAATAACAGAACACCAAGCCCCCCTCCCAAAAAACTGCTGTTTTGTGGCAGTAGCTTGCTTTACGGCTGCTCTTTTGTGACAGTAGTTTGCTTTACGGCTGCTTTTTGAGACAGTAGCTTGCTTTACAGCTGCTGTTTGTGGCAGTAGCTTGCTTTGTGGCTGCAGAATTGTTTATTCATTATTTTCCTCTGCCAACCATGGATAACTGAATCAGTGTGGATAATGATTCAGTGGATACATGGGTCTTACTGTAGTTCCAATCCCGAGAAGCTTTGATTTCTCGTTGTTTATAATATTGCATCACCAGAATCATAACTATTTGAAATTCATTCTAAAGAGGCTAAAACAGCAGCATAAAAAGAAATCCATAAATATATAAATAAATACACATGTAACTAAACAAATTAACTAATTAAAGTGGAATAAAGAAGAGTTAGGCCGATTGAAACTTTAAAAATCAGTATATATGACTACATGCATAGACATATATGTGCATTAATGTGTTCGTAGATTGAGGCCTTTAAACTCTCTTAATGGCCAAGCTCCTCCAAACATATAACATAGTTTGTGCTCTTTGAGTGCAACAAAATCTAGGTTTTGTATCAACACCTCTTGGTACGTGTTCACTTCTCTCATCTCATTAACAACCCAAAATCAAGAAACGCGGCGTCCTTTGCTAAAGTGTTATGCTTCCTTAGCACTTTAAATCTTGTGTTTTATTTTGCTGTCTGCAAGCAAGAATCAGTACCTGGTATGTTATGTTGGGGTATTAATGAAATGTATACAACACGAGAGGCCAATACAAATCAATTATAGGGGTACCTTGTATAAAGGAATTAATTTGTTCCAAATGAAATTATGTTAAGCAAATTTTCCTTTATACACATTTCCCATAGGAATGCATTGAAAACAGAGTAATTCCTAATCGTGACCATTTTTATGTTGTATGGATTTGCCCCATAGATAACTGTTAAGCAAATTTCCCCTATCTGCAGAATGTTTTATGTTGTACAAATTTTATGTTATACAAACCATTTGTTATACAAGGGTCCACTGTATTTTAGCCCTGATATGAACCCTTATGGGAACTGACTCTTTATGATTGCCCGACACAACTCCTCTGGAAGTCAAGCATGATCCCCCCCAATCGTGGTCTGTGATGCCAAAATCAGAAGGGCAGTGAATCGTCTCTGTGTTCTAATTTATAGGAGCTATCCTTGGTACTGAACCCTGCCCTCCCAGTAGGTTCAGCATGTTGAATTGCACTTTTAAAGTTCTAACAGAAAGCCAGAACTGGTTCAATGCCGGCATTACACCAGACACCAGCTTCTCCCTGTAAGACCAGCATGTGTTCAGAGTGAAGATCTGGAGAGGCACTTGGAAGCACATCGGATAGAACAGAGGTGTGCAGGTCTCTGTTTTGGAGTCACAGCTTCCAGAATGCAAAAACCTAAATCTGCAGACCTGTAAGAGTTGGAAAAACCTTTTCCAGTTTTTTTCCAGGTTCTGCTCACCCCAACCAGGCCCCTAACCAGGTAAGGGAGAGGTCAAAAGAGTATTCTGTCAAGTATTTCTACTTGACATCGTACATGAAAATCTTACATTTGAAGTTCAACCTCCACACTCACTTATTTTGCAATGATCCAGGAAAGACATAAAACACAAAGGTATGCATTATTTCCCTGGAGGGTGAGGGATCACCATTAAAATTTCTCAAGTGCATCTGATTCAATGTCTGCATTTGACATTCAAACATCAGCTTGATTTGTGTGTAGTGTACATTTAAAAGAAAAGGTAGTAGAAAATACAAATTACATCAGAAAGCAATAGCGACTGCAAGGTTTCACAAACACACTACATGCCCTAGCAAGGTAGCTGCATGTCCTCCTTTATTTGTAGGGCCAAAGAGAGGTCCTCTTTTCAAACATGCTCTCCCTCTGAAGGGAACTGCTGTTAAGAAAGAAAGAGAAAGAGAGAGAGAGAGAGAGAGAGAGAGAGAGAGAGAGAGAGAGAGAGAGAGAGAGAGGAGGAAGGAAGGAAGGAAGGAAGGAAGGAAGGAAGGAAGGAAGGAAGGAAGGAAGGAAGGAAGGAAGGAAGGAAGGAAGGAGTGGGATGGTGTTGGAAGTGGGGAGGGAGGCTCAGCCAATTTCATTATACACATGTACTTCAACAATAAAGGTTAATTATTCATTATTATTATGAAAAGAAGGAAGGAAGGAAGGAAGGAAGGAAGGAAGGAAGGAAGGAAGGAAGAAAGAAAGAAAGAAAGAAAGAAAGAAAGAAAGAAAGAAAGAAAGAAAGAAAGAAAGAAAGAAAGGAAGGAAGGAAAGAAGGAAGAAAGGAAAGAAGGAAGAAAAGAAGGAGGGAGGGAAGGAGGGAGAAAAAGAAATTACTCTGGGCTCCTCCAGACTTGCACATACAGTACAGTATGATCCCCATATCCACTGATTCACTTATCCACGGTTGGGAGAGGAAAAATAAATAAATAATTCAGCAGCTACTGAAAGCAAACTACTGTCATAAAACAGCAGCCGTAAAGCAAGCTACTGTTGCAAAACAGCAGCTGTAAAGCAAGTTACTATCACAAAACAGCAGTTTTGGGGACATTTTTGGCATCCTCTCTTATCCACCTTTATCATTATCCATGAGAAGGTTTGGAACCAATCCCCAGAGGATACTGGGGTCCTACTGTACATCCCTACTGTAAGCATTGTATTTTTCAAATAGACCATCAAGCTATATCTTTATTTATATATTTTTTCCTTAAGAAAGTGATTGTGCATGATTTCTGAATTCATTGCAATGTTCTAGGACTTCAGGCTATAGCACATTTGAATGCATTCTTTCCTGTTTATCTGAGCATCTTCTGCCTCTACCACTGCAAACGTAAGATAATGATTAACTAGTCCCCCACACAGGGAAAACACAGCCTTGGGGTATGATTAACTGGGTTTGATCCACATGTTCAGATGCTTCGTATTGCACCGGATCTCTACTGCCATTCAGGCTGAGGCTAAAGGAGGATGTGGCTGAGGCATGGAGAGGGCAGGCAATCCAAGCCAAGGCAAGAACTGGCTTGCAAACAGCTTTTTCACACCATTCTCCGAGCTAGTCACCCTTGGCCACACTTCCAGGCTTTGACGCAGATAGGTGTGTGTTTCCTAGTTTTGCGTAATGTTGTAGGAAAGAAGTCACACAGCAAAAGCTTCTAGTTTTTCAAGCTATTCTGGAAAGGATTTGAGGCCGGAAGTGAGCTCCCAAGAACTGAATGAGTTATGGAAGGAAGGAAGGAAGGAAGGAAGGAAGGAAGGAAGGAAGGAAGGAAGGAAGGAAGGAAGGAAGGAAGGAAGGAAGGAAGGAAGGAAGGAAAGAAAAGGTAGTGTTTCACTCTTTCATTCATTATATTTATATCCCATTTTCTTCCTTATAAAGAGAGCCAAGCTGTTTCACAAAATATTCCAAAACAGCCACCCGAAAAACTCCACAACTATTACAATATTAAAAAGCCATTATACATCATCATTAATACAACTGGTGAATACAAATGATTAAGAGCAACTAAATGCACATTATAATAGTACTATTGAAGTACAGCATGCTCTGTTACACTCCTTCCTTGGCAGCTACTCAGGTGTTTATTGCTGGCAGAAGTTCAGAAAGGAGGGCAGGGGCCTGGTATCCCCTGGAAAGAAGTTTCTACAGCCCCAGAGCAACCGCCCAAGGGGCCGTCTTTTATGTCCTCACTAGGCACGCCTGTTGGGAGTAGCAGGGCTGACAGAAAAGCCTCCTCCAGCTATCTTAAAACTCGGGGAGGCTCATATGGGAAGGTATGGTCCTTAAATCAGAATCAGAATCAGAATACTTTTATTGGCCAAGTGTGGTTGGACACACCCAGAATTTGTTTTGGTAAAATATGCTCTCCATATATAAAAGGAAATATAAGAATCATACAGTCAACAATAAAAACACAGTACAACAATACAATATAACCTATTATTTAAAAAGGAAGACGAGAAGTAAAAATTAATTATTCAACAGTTCGATAGCACTTGGAAAGAAACTATCTTTATATCTAGCTGTCCTAGAGTGCAATGCCCTAAAACGTCGCCCTGAGGGTAACAATTGAAACAGGTTATGTCCAGGATGTGTGGAATCTGTATATATTTTCATCGCCCTCTTTTTAGTTCGGGTGGTATACAGTTCCACAATAGATGGCAGGTTAGTAGCAATAACTTTTTCTGCAGTTCCAATTATCCTTTGAAGTTTATATCTGTCATGCTTAGTCGCAGAACTAAACCAGACAGTTATAGAGGAACAGATGATAGATTCAATAGCACCTCTATAGAATTGAATCAACAGTTCTTTTGGCAGTCTGAACTTCCTAAGTTGACGCAGAAAAACATTTTTGTTGTGCTTTCTTAATAATACTTTCAATATTAGATGACCATTTTAAAAACCCAGACCCAAGCCATTCAGGCCTTTATAGATCATTAGAGTACCCAGAAATGAACAGGTAGCAGTGAGGCTGCCCTAGCAATGACTGTGGGCTCTCTCTGCAATGAGTTCCAAATGGCAATCTAGATACAATATCTATCTATCTATCTATCTATCTATCTATCTATCTATCTATCTATCTATCTATCTATCTATCTATCTATCTATCTATCTATCTATCATGTATCTATTTACAAGATTTTTAGCTGCCCCACTACCAAGAGGTCTCTGGGTGGCACACAACAAGTATTAAAAACTATAAAGCAATAAAATTATTAAAGCTATAAAATACAATACAATTAAAACAACATACAGTACAAATTATAAATTATAAAACCCTGCTGGTCATGTGTCCAGCCAAATAATCTCATTAAAATGCTGGCCAAACAGGAAAGTCTTTGCCTGAAGAAGCCAGAAGTGTTGTTGCCAGGCAGATCTCCGTAGGGAGGGCATTCCAGAGTTGGGGGGAAACCGCCGAGAAGGCCCTGCTTTGGCATGCCACCCTCACTCACCTATTTGAGGGATGGCACTTTCACCAGGGCCTCCTGGCCTGATCTTAGAGTACGGGCAGGCTCATATGGAACCTGATGTTACTTAACCCTTTCCAAAAGTGACACCATGTTGTGTATGCTACAGTATTCAAAATAGGATGTAATTAAGACATGTGGCCCTGTGACCAGGCAAGACGTCTTGTAGAAGGCAGACAGTGCTAGTTTCAGCTGTTCAAAGGCACTCCTGGCCACTCCTGAGAAATGAGCATCCAGGAATCCATGCAAGGTGCAAAGGTTTCCAGGGAGACGACTCAGCATCTCTTTATGGCACAATCCTATGCTTGCTAGCATCAGATATCCTACTGAGGTCAACAGGGTTTACAGTAATACCTTGGTTTACGGGCATAATTCATTTCGGAAACATGCTTGTAAACCAAAACTCTCTTATATCAAAGCAAATTTCCCCATAAGAAATAATGGAAATTTAGATGATTCCTTCTGGGGTCCCACAGAACACATACTATACACAAAAAATGCAAAAACTCACAAAAGAAATTAGCTCGAAATCCATGTTCACACCATGGTTTAGGTACCTAGCTGCAAGATCTGCTCTGCTTGGGATTAACAACTGAATTTTACTCTGTATTTTTAATGTGACATTAATAAATTGCAATTTGTAGCCATACGCACACTGGACAGCTGCCCCATGACTAGAAATGGTTTGAAAAATAAGAAAGGATTCTTAAAACAAATTAAATATAAATATAAATATAAATATAAATATAAATATAAATATAAATATAAATATAAATATAAATATAAAGAAAATAAAACCCTAACCCACACACCCTTTGAATATATTCCTGGCTGATGCAAGGGAGACCTCCTTTCATCTCTCCTCCCTTGGCTTTTGAGGCTGTCTGAGATAGTACATTTCAGGCAATAATGCACAATCCACCAGGGAGAGAAAGAGAGAGAGAGTCACTACTGGTTCACTGGTGATCATGTGACCTACTCCGGTGCTTGTATATTAAGACATTGCTTGTTGATCAAGGCAACATTTAGAAGAAATGATTGCTTGTCTTGCAAAGCTCTCTTAAACAAAAGTATTCTTAAACCAAGGTATTATTGTATTCCTAAGCAGTTGTACATAAGAGAGAGACCTACCGTACATTAAGATTTTAGTGCCTCCTCAAGGACTGATCACACTGGCTAGGGGATTTGGAGAAATACATACCTTGGCTGGTGGATTCTGACGGTCATAATCCAAATAGAATTAATGTTTTCAAGCACTGAAACTAATCTTAGCTGCTAGCTGAAAGGGTTTTTTTTTGCCAGACCAGTTAGTGACAAATAATAACAAATTTCTTTCAGCCCAAGGATCAAATCTGATTTCAGAAAATTTCTGTCTATGAGGGAACTTCAGATAGTGTTGGAGTTTTGTTTTCAACCTCGCATGCTGTCTGTAGTGATATAGAGGGGCATTTCTGGGCTGGGTTGATTGTCTATCAAGCACTAACCAACAATTCCTTCCAGCCTTTGAACTCAAAGCGAACCACACCTCTCTGCTGAGTGTCTGGTTTCATCTCCTTTGTCTGTTGGAGTCAGTTCTTTGTTTGTTGATGAGCTGTTCCGTTGGTTGCTAAGTATGTGTGCAGTAGAGTAATCCACATACACCAGTGGTTCTCAACCTGTGGGTCCCCAGTTGTTCCTGGACTGCAACTCCCCAGAAACCCCTTCCAGCACAGCGAGTGGTGGAGGCTTCTGTGAGTTGTAGTCCAAGAACATCTGGGGACCCACAGGTTGAGAACCACTGACATACACAGTCTTTGATTTCAAGTATCTGTAAGTAAAGAAATGTTTTTAAATCCTTTCTCCTACAAATGTCTCAGAGTGGTTTATTGATATTTCATTGAGAAAGAGAGGGACCTGATGAAGGGGTGAAGCTATACTTCTCTGTGGATCTCTGTACTACTAATGTGTAGCAAAAGGAGTTTTACCAGAAATTCAAAACTCTCTAACATATGGTAGTAGGTGTTCCATGCACCATATGAAGGTCACCTATCCTCACCATCTACTTGTCTCTCCCACTTAGGGCCCTGAAAAGAATCCCTCCTCAAACAAGGTTGGTATTGCACTAGACAGGTGCAAGGACATAGTTGTGTGCATGGTATTCTCCTAGTTACTGTAATCAAAACAGCAGGAGATGTCTCCGAATTTCGGCGTGTCTAAAAACAGCAGCAGAAACAAAGCTACCCAGCATTCTTCTATGCAGAATTGAGGGGGGGAAAGTTCAAAATTACAGGGCTATTGGGAGCAGCCATGTTTCTTCTCTACACTCTGGTGAATGTATTACAACGCTGCACGCTTCTCCTCTAGCAAGGTGGGACAAATGGCCCCAGACAGAGCATGGGCAGCTCTTCAGGATTCTGGGATGTTGCCTTCCGGAACAGCGATTCCACACCCTTTCCACACCCAGAGCAGAATTTTCCAGTGCTGGCAAAATCAGGAGTTCTCTGAAGGAAAAAAAGAGGAGAAGCCTAGGAGAATCAAAAACTCCCTTGCCCTCCCTTCATTAGCAAAATAAATGACACCGTCTCCCATCCAAAGGCATAGTAACTATGCCTCTTCACATTCACAGCTATAGAACAGAGCTACAAGAGTTTAAAACAGAGGTGTCCAAACTTCGGCCCTCTAGACGTTTTGGACCACAACTCCCAGAATTCCAAGCCTGTATTGGCAATGACAAAGGACTTGTGGGAGTTGTGGTCCAAAACATCTGGAGGGCCGAAGTTTGGCACAGTGGTTAAATGCCTGTACTGCAGGTAAAAGTGTGCTCACAACCTGGGGTTCGATCCCAGGTAGCTGGCTCATGGTTGACTCAGCCTTCCATCCTTCCGAGGTTGGTAAAATGAGCACCCAGCTTGCTGGGGATGGTGGTGGTAATGTGTAGCTTGCATACTGTAATTAAAACTGTAAACTGTCCAGAGACTACTTGAAGTGGTATGGGGCGGTATATAAGCAGAACACTTTTAACCACTGGTTTAAAGGGTGCAATCACTCCAGTATTAATTTGATCCTGGGTGTCTCTGACCAGGACTGTAACTGTCAGGATGCAATGGGTCCTGCAAAGGATGGAGGGTGGTCCTCCAGAATGGCAACTCCCATCATCCCTCACCATTAGCACTGCTGGCTGTGGCTGCTAGGAGTTGGAGGCTACCAATCACACGCACACACCCCATCCCAGCGCAAGCAGGTCATCTGCAGTGTCAGACCAACAAGAAATCCTGCACAGTGAAGGAACTCAGCACGGTCAACTACACAGGCCTGTTTGAGACAGGAAGGGCCGTCTGGGCACTTCAGATGACGTGGCCTAGTTTATAGAGTCAAAAGTACCGGCACCAAAACTAGCTCACTCTGTTCTCCCCCTTGCACAACACTGAAAAACGGCTCCTTTCTTTCATGCCGATGGCACTGTAAATCTGTATGATGCTTTGAAAATTCTGAAGACTTGCTAAAACAATCATTATATCAATTATGGTACAATTATGGGGATACAGGGTCGGGGGAGCTTCCTTGAGTACCTTCCTAGTTCATGAAAAGGTAACAGTTTGGTGAAGATCAACCAAACTATAGTACTCCTAGTTACACTGTGCAGATGTGAATGATAAGCAATGATGAAAGTTGACAGGAAGAATTATTTGAAATAAGGTGTTAGGGGGAAGATTTACAGGCAGGCCAAGAGGACAAATGGGTTCTGGTTCCGAGAAGCTAAAATGATTGAACGGAGGCTACCATGTTTCAGACATTTCGCAAGAAAACAAAACTCACTAAAAGAGACACTAATGCCGGGGAAGTGAAAAGCAGTAAAAAAAAAAAAAAAATAGGGAAACCAAAGACAAGATGGATTGACTCAGTAAGAGAAACCAGAGCCTTTAGTCTGCAAGTCTTTGTTGGGGGGAGGTCATTTATTCATAGGGTCAACACAAAACAGAAATGATTTGTCAGACCGTTCTTCTTTACAGGTTTACAATGTAAATTGCCACTGAAGTTGGTGCTTGGCAACATCAGATTTTATACATATTTGTATTAAAATAGTTTTTTTAAAAAAAAACCTTGAACATCTGTTGCTCAATTAACTAAGGAAAAATTATTAGTCGGCCTTGATCTCCAAACATCGTCCAAACATCTGCTGGGCAAAATACAACTACACAAGGCTGATGATGTCCCTGACATGGAGTGATATAGAATCCCTATTTCTGTCCTGCAGCTTGTTCATCTTGTGTGTGTCACTCTCATTGTATCTGAGCCATGGGAGCCATGGGACAGGAGGAGGAACTCATTGATTTCTGAAAACGCCAGCTTCTGGTGATGCCGTCACCCTTACACAGCGCAGCAGTTCTGCCAGTTAACTCTGGGAATGACAAATCCAAAAATGACAACTTCCAAGTGCAGCTGCTATCTTATTACAGCCCCCTCATCTAAAACTGCCACTCAACAGAAACACAAGGCCATGTCACAGAGAAACAAATACAAAGACTAAGAAGGATCAACGCACATAAGGTTATCCTAAGCCTAAGGAACAAGACCTACTAACACCTCCCTATGCACATCTGATCTCGCCTGTTTTCGGAAGCTCAGCAGGGTCGGCCCTGGTTAGTACTTGGATGGGCGACTATCAGGGAAGACCAGGTGCTGTAGGTGCCTGCATTAGGAACTGGCAAGCCACTCCAGTATTCCTGCCAAGAAAACTCCATGGGCATGGGTTCATGAAGAGTCATTCATAACTGTAACGACACAACACACACACACAGACACACCCACGACCTGTTGCTTGCATGGGGCAAAGAAGGAAGTGTTTATGCAAAAGAAATAGACACAAATCTCTCTCTCTTTATAAACATGTCAGTCTTCAGAAGAGAACCAGCAGTAGAATAGATGTTCCAGGATACTTGGTGCCTAATCTGAATAACACCACCCTTTTACAATAGCTTCAAAGGACTCCAACAGCATGAAATCACTGAACTAGATTTTATCTGCAGCTCATTAGAATTTAATTGAGTTTAATCTCCTCCTTCCTCTCCAGGTGCTTAAATAAACACAGTGCATGGAAGATAATGCTGTAATCAATTACTGCAAACAGCATACAGCTATTTGCTTTTTTATCTTGTATACATAAGAACATAAGAACAGCCATGCTGGAACAGGCCACAGCCCATCCAGTCCAGCATTCTGTCTCACAGAGTGGCTCAGCATTTGCTTCAGGGTATTCCCAAGCAGATGTCTTCATCTGCTTATGATTCCCTGCAAATAGTATTGACTATTGAGAGATATCCTGCCTCTCTCTCCAACCAAGAAGTTGTCCTTCGGAATCCATAATGATAGCCACTGATACCTTTGTTCTCCATGAACTTGTCCAATCCTTTCTTAAAGCTATTAAGGCTGATAGCTGTCACCACTTCTTCTGGCGGGGAGTTCCATAAACCAGTGGTCCTCTGGGTGAAAAAGTACTTTATCTTATTTGTTTGAAATCTAGCGACCAAAAGTTTCATGGAGTGCCCCCTAGTTTGAGTTTAGTATAAAACTGTGTACAGATTGGAATGGAAATACTGTGTTTCTTCCGTATTTTTCCATGAGGGACAGGGGTGTCTGAGCACCCACTACATTGTTGTGATGCATTGTTGCTTCCAAGTTATGGTAACCCTAAAAAGAGCTTTTGAGGTATGTGCGATTTAATATTTAATATTGCCACCCACCCACTCAATTAGTTTCCATGGTCAAGAGAAGATCTAAACCCAGGTTTCTCCAGTTCTAGCCCTATCCTCTATGCACTAGATCACATGGGCTTTCTGGAGGGGACAATAGTTTTTTCATTTGCTAGCGTGGCACAGTGGTTACTGCAGGTAAAACTGTGCTCACGACCCTGGGGTTCAACCCCAGGTAAGCAGGCTCATGGTTGACTCAGCCATCCTTCCGAGGTCGGTAAAATGAGTACCCAGCTTGTGGGGGGGGGGGCAATGTGTAGCCTGCATACTGTAATTAAAACTATAATCCACCCAGAGATTATTTGAAGTGGTATGGGGCGGTATATAAGCAGAACACTTTGCATTTTGCTTTTTCAGTCTCACTTATTTTCTTGCTGACACAGGGAAGAATTTCCCAACTACAGCTGATACCTCGTGCATCTGATGCCGTTCAGGGGCAGACAAACTTCAATCGTAAAAGATCCTCTCTTGAAAACCTAGAAACCTAGACACTAATTCATGTTTGCTTAAACAAACTCTGAGCCCAGGAATTTATATTGAATATCAGAAGTCACAGAGTTCATTGTTCTTTCTGACTAAACCCCATACCTGGTTAGTCCAATCTTCCTTGATTTCAGCAGTAGTATTTGGAAAGTGGAGCCTTAATTTGTTAATTGTTCTTGCGGTTAGAAATTGCTGCAAATACACAGCATTGACCCAGAGATCTATCTATGGGGCAAGATCCACACAGACTTTCTGCCCAGATTTACCCTTGAGCTGTGATACCTGTTAAGCAGTGCCACCAGGCTCTTAACTTTTAGAAGCTAGCATAAAAATTCTGTGAGGATAAAGATGATGCCTTTTTGATCAAAAAAGTAGAATAAACAAACACTTAGGAACAGCATGACTGAGGTGTCCCTCCTTGGGATTTCTGGAGCGAGGCACCCCTAATTCATGAGTAGACATCAAAAAGTTGGTACTAACTTAACACCCCTTTTAAATCTCCAGACCAAGAAAGACGTGGGGGAGAGATGCAGAATGAAACAACCTTTCCATGTTCAAGATTTCAAAGTGGTGCTCATTCGTCAGGCTGGAGAGTTTAGCTCCCAAGACTTTGTTTAAGGACAGAGAGAGAGAGAGAGAGAGAGAGAGAGAGAGAGAGAGAGAGAGAGAGAGAGAGAGAGAGAGAGAGTCTCACCTGGACCAAAAAGAATCTGCAGCTCCATCTTTTTTCATCTTTTCCTCCTCCTGGTTCTGGATACATCTTGCGGGTGTCAGGAGTGGATGCTTGTGAGGATGGTGGAAAGACAGCAGGTCCGTCCCGTACACCTGTGCCCCATTTTTGCTGACACCCAAGGCCATTCAACTTTAAACTTGGGGAAAAAAACTATCTGCAAAGCAAAGATGTTTGCTTTCACTAACTTCTGTGGCCCCTACCTGAATCTACCAAGGGAGGAGACAGGATTTAGGGCTCCAGTGAACGGGAGGGGAAGGGGGGGAATGAGATACAGTACAAGTGTGTGTGGGGAGGGGGACTGGATGAAAAAAAAATCCCACCCTCCCCAAGTTGTTGCTGTACTGGTTCCCTTTGCTGGCTCTGGGTCATTGGGTTTTTAAAGACACCCCAAAGGAACACACGAAGCCCGATTCTCCTCAGGGACAGCCACCCGGCGAAGTCATCAGCCTGCCCTGGCAGGAAAATTTGGGCTTGGAGGGGAGGGTTTCCCCCCCCCCTTCCCCGCTCCTTCTCTCCTCTTCTTGCAATAAACTGAAGTCCACGTGTCACTTTTTTTTTTCAGCGTCTCTTCCTGTTCGGGTCTATTTCCAGGAAGTGTCTCACGTAGCGGCCGCTGAAGCTTTCTCGGGGGACGTGGGGGTTTTTTTTTGGAGGTGGGAGTGAGAAGGAGAAGCGAAAGCGTGCAAATAAAATAAAATAAAATAAAATAAAATAAAAAGCAGAAGAGGCAGCAATGCGAGGCGAAACGCACGAACTACCGTTCTGTTCACACGGATCCTGCCTGGGACTCTTGCGGATTAATTTAGGGCGGTTTGGAAAGCGCAAAATAATAAAAATGAAAATAAAAAAAAATAAAATAAAATAAAATAAAAAAGAGTGCACCGGAGGCTGGTCTTCCCATGCAATCCTCGGAGCACAGAAAGCGCCCCCCCCCACTTTATTTCACACCACACACCCCCGTCCTCCATCCTGCGATCTTTTCGGTCGGAGACGGGGAAAGGCAGCAGCCCCTTACGGTCCTGGATCGGATCCGTCGCGTTTACACGGGGGATGGGGGAGAGATCCGCGGTCCAGATCTCGGGTGAACCCCAAGGGGGACGTTATTTGCGGCGCGAAACGTGGCGGGACAGCTGTCCTTGAAGGCAGCTAAGGAAGTAGGCGTTAGAAGACACTCGCGTGCGTTTAAAGAAAATCCCGACCGCCCGAGCCAGTCGTTTAACTTTAAATGACATCAGGCCACTGAGTAACACGAAGTCATTTTCCGGGGTGGGCATTCCTTTCTATGGGAAAGGATGAGGGTAATTATGTGGCTGTGATGCACCTCTAGTAGGAACCGACTGAGCTATTTTTTTATTTTTATTTTTTTATTAGTATTTTTACCCCGCCTTTCTCCTTGGAAAAGGACCCACCTCACATAATTTCCAAAGCGTGTCGGGATATTCTACTGGCGGTTCTCCCTGTTCTACACCCTTCTATAAATTTCCAGGTCCCAGCCGGGATTCGAACCCATGCCCCCCGGGGTCCTACTCCATCACTCTTGGCCAGCTATAAGAACGATCTATCCTGTTGCTTCTCCTGTTCTTCTAAGCCTAGGGCTCCTTACCCAACCACCATAGTGGCTTTTCCCATTGCCAAGTTTCAGTGGGAAAGGTCTGAGCATCAAATGGATGTCATCGCTAGGTGCAAAATGCCCAATTGGGTTAGTGCACACAAGTTGCAAATTATGTGAGCCAAAACACTGTTTCTTTTATATATTGTTTTTATTTGGGGGCGGGGCTATCCAAATGTCTTAAAAATTGCCATGCCATTTCTTATGCCTGAAGAAGTGGACTGGATCCACAGAAAATCGCTTGAAAATACAGTGGTATCTTGTATAAAGGAATTAATCTGTTCCAAATGAAATTATGTTAAGCAAAATTTTCTTTACACGAATTTCCCATAGGAATGCATTGAAAACAGAGTAATCCCTAATCGTGACCAGACGATTCTGTTAAGCAAATTTCCCCTATCACCCGAAATTTTTATGTTGTACAGATTTTGTGTTATACAGTTTGTTATAAGAGGGTCCACTGTATAGCAGTTTCTTTCATTGCACCCAGTTCTACCAGACAGAGCTGGTTTAATTTCTAGCATGAATGGTGCCATGAAGTGGGCCCTTTTTTCCACAAATGTGCACAGAACAGTAGCAACTGTATTACTGCAGTGCAGTGTAGTGGATACGGCAACAGACTAGGACTTCTGGAGAGCAGGATTCAAATCCTCCCACTTGGCTGTGGAAATTCATTGGAGAACTGGCAAAAACACTCCTTAAACCGCTTACCTTGAAAGCCCCATGAAGGGCACTATAAGTAGGCTCCAGCACATCACACACAGAGATTCCCCCCTCTCTCTCACACACACACACACACAGAGAGAGATTCACTGGGGCATTGTTTGTAAAAAAGGAACTGTAGGATGATGCATGCCAGCAAACTGCAGCTCATAAATGAAGCAAGGAACACAAGCTGATTCCATATGTAGAATACCACCCTGATATGTGTAGCTCCTTATTAGTGCCTGACCCTGTTGCATGTTTGCACAGGAGTCTTTTCCAATAAACACTGACAATAGAATGGATAAAAGTCAACGATTTTTAAAAATCAAATTGATTTAAATAATGACTTAAATAAAAATTGATTTAAATTCAAATCATGATTTAAATGAATATACCTAATCTATTCTGACTATACTGTAGCACCCCCAAAAATAATACAACTGTACAGTGGAACCTTGACTTGCGTCATTAATCCGTTCCGGAGGTCTGGACATAAGTCAAACATGACTTAAGTCAAATGAACTTTTCCCATAGAAAGTAATGGGAAAGTGGATTAATCCGTTCCAGATGATGAAAAAGACCCTCGAAAACAGCAATTTAACACAAATTTGACTGGGACAGGAGATTCCTTCTGGGGATGTAAATGAAATGTCTCTTCAAAGAGAGGAGGAGGCAGTGGAATTATAGTCCACAAGTTATACGCCTCCACTTTTTAATGTTCATAGCAACAATGTCTAACATTTAACTTTTACTGATTTTTAACCTGACGTTCCAAGTTCTGAACAACCCTATGCTTATCATTAGAGTCCCACAACTGTACAGCTCCCCAACTAAAATGCTTCCATTGTGGACCAGACTTCTGCAGCCAGATTTTTTTACAAGACTGAGCCGGCTGTCTAACCAGCGAGGAGTTCGGAGCTGGCCTTGCCGAAGCCGCCACTGCCAGAGGAGAGGAAGAAGGCAGGAGCAGTTTGGAGGCGGCAGCCGCAATGTTGGGTCGTGGCTGCTGCCCGATTCTGGTGCCTTGCGCTGGGGCTCCGAGTTGTAAGTCAAAGCCTGCGACTCAAGTCAAACAGGCCCCTTCTTGCTGCAAGTCAAATATGATGCAAATCAAGCAGTATGTAAGTCAAGGTTCCACTGTATTTCATTATGAGATTTTGTGTGTGTGTGTGGGGGGGGGTTAATGCTCCCTGCAACATTAGACTAGCCTGGCTCCCTTTTTGAAAACCTCCCAATTAACTTATTTTCTCATCCATTTTTCTGACTGATTCAACAGCTAGCTTGTGCACCAAAACAATTGCTGAAAAACCTTTCAGTACTTAGTTTTCAAATATATGAGCACTAATGTAGGTTAGCGTACTCAAGATAAACCTCAGCTGTCTTGCTGAGGCCCCCAATAAATTTACTGCACCACTTTCAGGCTTGCCTGGACAAAAGCTGGTTGAATATATTTTAGTCATAGAGGCAAAGATGTTGTTTGAAGATATTCATCCAGCTATTCTAAAGTGAAAGGAAATACTTTTGAACACGAAGAACTGCATTAGAACTGCAATGTTTTAAGGAATTTCCAAGGGCTCAAATTATAATTAAACCATATGGCACATAGTTCTCAGGAGTCCCCCCCCCCCCCATAAGTCAGTTTACAGGTATCTTATGAAGGGTAATAGTTGTTTCAAATCCACATTTTTATCATAGCTGAAGACATAATCCTCTTATTATGAAGAGAGGAAACAGTGAAGGATTTGTAGCTTTGGAAGATATGCTAGAATATAAGATGTACAGCAAAGGTAAAAAGGAACTGTGTGCCCTAATTTGCATGGTTTGAATTAAAGAGTTATGCCATCTACTCAGCTAAGCACATTTCTTCTTCTTTTTAATTGGCAGTTGAACAAGGTCCATGAAAGAAGCCTCGTGAGACACCAGTTGTAAACACATTTCTGCTAGCAATGCTGGGTTCTGAAAATACAAAGAGAACATTGTCATTCATTTGACTACGCAACGCGGCCCCACCTGACAACACTCACTGCATTCTGAAAATGTTAGCCTAGTGCTTAAACAGTGTTACATGTAAGCCAAAACGTGTCTCGCTGAAATGTCACCTCTTCCACAAATGTAGTGCATAACCTTAGGGAAGCCGTATTCTGTTATCTTCATCATGCTGTTAGACAAAGGGATCATACTGCCCTACCATCTGGGCTGCAAATGTGCCAAACTTCCACAGGAGAATATGCTAATCGGTACAAAACTCAAATTTCTGACAACCTCTCCTTGACAATTCTTTTAAAGAACTACCTCACCCTTGTACCATTGCAAACATTGTATGGAGCTACGGAACCATACTCCGAGAGAGATAATTAATGGCTCCTTCTCTAAGTGGGAGGAGGTAGCCAGTGGGGCACCCCTAGGCTCAGTCCTGGGTCCAGTGCTCTTCAACATTTTTATTAATGACTTGGACAAAGGAATGCATGGAATGCTTGTCAAATTTGTGGATGGCACAAAATTGGGTGGAATAGTTAATACCCTGGAAGGCAGAAACAAAATTCAAAATGATCTTAATAGGCTGGAACACTGGGCCGAGACCAAGAGAATGAAATTTACCAGGGATAAGTGCAAAGTACTGCACTTAGAAGGAAGAGACCAAATGTATTTATTTATTTATTTATTTGTAAAGCTTATATCCCGCCCATCTTCCCTGGCGGGAACTCTGGGCGGCTAACAATAATAAAAACCCATAAAATAAGTGGAGAAGCCTCCGAGGGCAGAGATGGCGGCAAATCGAATAGAGAAAGAGGGAAGGAAAAAAAACCTAACTAGTAAGGTTACCAAAGGCCTCTTTAAAGAGAAAGGTCTTCAAGGCCTTTTTAAAGGCAGGCAGGGACCCCAGCAGGCGCAGCTCACTGGGGAGCTGGTTCCAGAGTGAGGGCCCCACCACAGAGAAGGCGCGGTTTCGCGTACGTGTTTTCCGCGCCTCTCTGGGTGTGGCCACTCTCAGAGAGCGCGCCTGCGACGATCTCGTGGGTCTGGATCCGGATGCCCTCTGGGAGATACACTCCGCCAGGTACTCTGGTCCCAAGCCGTGGAGGGCTTTGAAAATCAAAACCAAGACCTTGAACCTGGTCCGGAAGACAACGGGGAGCCAATGCAGGCGGGCCAGGACTGGGGTGATGTGCTCGTATCTGCGGGCACCCACCACCAGCCTGGCCGCCGCATTTTGGACCCGCTGTAACCTCCAGACCAGGGTCAAGGGCAGCCCCACGTAGAGGGCATTGCAATAGTCGATCCTCAAAACCACCAGGGCCTGCACAACTGTCCTCAGGGAGGATTCATCAAGGTACTGGTGGATCTGGGCGATCCTGCGGAGATGGAAAAAAGCGGCCCTGGAGACTGTCATCACCTGGGCTTCCAGGGAGAGGGCCGAGTCCAGGACCATGCCCAGATTCCTGGCCCTGTCTGTAGGCTGGAGGGAGATACCCCCCAGACTAGGGAGGGGGCCATTGTACCGAGACGAAGGCGCCCCAAAGAACAGAACCTCCGTCTTCTCTGGATTGAACTTGAGTCGGTTATCTCTGGTCCATTCCAGTACGGCCTCCAGGCACAGATCAAGGGAGCGAACCGCCTCCTCTGCAGATGATGAAAAGGAGATATAGAGCTGCGTGTCATCAGCGTACTGATGACAGCGAACTCCATATCTCCTGATAACCTCCCCCAGCGGCCTCATATAAACATTGAACAGCACGGGAGAGATTGCCGACCCCTGGGGCACCCCACAAAGGAGAGTCCAAGGAGCCGACAAGACATCTCCCAGCTGAACCCGCTGAGTCCGGCCGCCGAGGAAGGAACGGAGCCAGGCCAAGGCCTGACCACCAATTCCCGCCTCCGCGAGCCGGGCCAGGAGGTTACCGTGGTCGACGGTATCAAAGGCTGCTGAGAGATCAAGGAGGACCAACAGGGAGGAGCTCCCCCCGTCGGCCTCCCTGAGGAGGTCATCCTGCAGAGCGACCAGGGCGGTCTCGGTCCCGCGAAGAGGCCTGAATCCAGACTGGAAGGGATCCAGGATATGATTTACCTCCAAGTATGACTGAAGTCGGACAGCAGCCACCCCCTCGACAACCTTGCCCAGGAAGGGAACAATGGCGATTGGACGATAGCTGGAAAGATCGTCCGACGCCAAGCCAGGTTTCTTAAGAGTGGGTTTCACCACGGTCTCCTTCAAACGGGAAGGGAGGCATCCCTCTCGGAAGGAGGCCGTGGCGATAGCAGAAACCCACTCAGGCATGTTCCCTTCGGCAGATTTAATAAGCCAGGCTGGGCAAGGGTCAAAGGGAGTGGCCGCCGGCCAGCAACGAGCCATAACTCTGGAGGCCTCCGCCGGAGAAACTGGCCCAAACTCATCCAGGAGGGGAGAACGGAGGGGTGAGGCACCAGAGATCCCAGAGGGTGGACTAGAGCAACTGGGGGGCAAGTCGGAACAGATGGCCTCTATTTTTGATCTAAAATGGGCTGCAAATTGCTCACTAGTGAAATCACTAAGAGGAGGCCGCAGCTGACTGGGATTGGAGAGGTCCCGAACCACCCGGAATAACTCCGCCTGGCGGCTCGAGGCCTCACCAATTCTCAGGGAGACAAGACGGGAGACACCTGGCTCCAGCAATATGTGTGTGTGTGTTGTGTCGTTACAGTCGTGACCGACTCTTCATGACTCCATGTCCATGGAGTTTTCTTGGCAGGAATACTGGAGTGGCTTGCCAGTTCCTACTCCAGGCGCCTCCAGCACTTGGTATTCCCTGGTGGTCTCCCATCCAAGTACTAACCAGGGCCGACCCTCCTTTGCTTCCGAAATCAAGCGAGATCGGAGGTGCTTAGGGCATCTAGGCAGCTCAGGCTCCAGCCATACTACATGTGAAAAGGATCTTGGATTTCTGGTAGATCCTAAGTTGAATATGAGCCAACAGTGTGATGCCGCCACACAAAAAAGGCAAATGCTATTTCACTTCATTTGCTATTTTACTGCCTTAACAGAAGTATAATTTCCAAATCTTGCTAGTTGCTCACCCCACCCCAATTCAGAACAGGTTAGGCCTCACTTTAGTACTGTATTTTGTCCAGTTTTGGATACACTTCAAGAAAGATGCTGACAACTTGGAACAAGTTTGGAGAGCGAGAAGAATGATCAGGGACCATCCTCAATGAGGAAATACTGAAAGAACTGGATATGTTTAGCCTGGGGAAAAGAAAACTGAGGGGCAATATCATAGCACTTTGCAATTACCTGAAAGGCTGCCATACAGAGGAGTAAGAACTGAGCCTCGTTGCACAGTGGTTAAATGCCAGCACTGCAGGTAAAACTGTGCTCACAACCTGGGGTTCAATCCCAGGTAGCCGGCTCATGGTTGACTCAGCCTTCCATCCTTCCAAGGTAGGCAAAATGAGTACCCAGCTTGTTGGGGGGGGATGTGTAGCCTGTATACTGTAATTAAAAACTGTAAACTGCCCAGAGACTACTTGAAGTGGTATGGGGCGGTATATAAGCAGACCACTTAACTGTTCTCGATCATGCCAAAGTGCAGGTCACACAACAATGGACTCAAGTTTAGACAACCCAGCTTTTGGCTGAATAACAGGAAATCCTCCTAGCTGACAATGGAATCAATGATCTCAAGAGGTGGCGACTGCTCCAACATTGAGTAATTCAGACAACCACCTGGCAGATATCCTTCAATTTGTATTCCTGCATGGAAAGGCATGGGTGGGGTGGACTTTATGACATAATAGGCCCCTTCCAACTTCACTATTCTATGACTGACACCAGTTACAAATAAAACAACTCTCAAGTGATGGGGAGGAGAGTGGTAAGCTTTCCTATCTTTCACCCACCACCAAGAGTTACACAAAATAAACAGAGCTGTTAGTTTTCATTTCTATCAAACTGTTCCTTCTCGAGGAACCCAAGGCAGCTTACAAAGTAAAGTTAAAAAAAAAAATCATCTGAGCAATCATGTCTTAGTCAGGCTGTACAAAGCAAAGGGCTGGTCTTATAGAAGACTGTAACCTATGAAATATTGATACTACAAGTTTTAATCCTTGATCTGTTTATTCTTTTCCTGAAACACATGAAAAGGTGTTCTAGGAGATTGGTTATCTTCAGGAATAATGTAGAAAGTAACAGGAGGAGCTGCAAGGCAAACTATGATGCCCTTGATCCTGCAGAAGCTTCCACTGGATCAGAGGTCTTTCAGGAATGGAAAGATTCCTCAAATTGTATAAGTTAAGAGTGGGCAATGCATGGCATTCCAAATATTACTGGGTTTACCCCATCCCTTGTTTCTGGATAGGCTGGATGCTGTCAATGAGACTTTCGGTCTAACAACATCTAAATGGAGACATCCAATTCAACTCTGGGTTAAGGACGTATCTTGATGTAGCCCACCGTCTTTAAAGATTCACGTGTAAAAGAGGGTGTTCCATCCCTTTTAGTAAGAGACAGAAATGGGAAAAAAATGCCTCAAGAATGGTGCCTCAAAAATCAACAGTACTCATTTTAAAAAATTGACCAACTGTATTATAATTTAAATATGTCTACTGTAAGCATAATTATATTGGTCAACACTATTTTCATTATTTAGATGAAGCTTTCTTACCATTAACGTTGAGCCAGACTGCAGATGTCTTGCCCCCCCGTTTTTGTTATATCCACACACACAGCCCTGACTAAGGTCTAGAGTTTAGACCAGGCATGTCCAAACTTCGGCCCTCCAGATGTTTTGGACAGCAACTCCCAGTCCTTTGCCATTGGCAATCTAAGCTTAGAATTCTGGGAGTTGTGGTCCAAAACATCAGGAGGGCCGAAGTTTGGACATCCCTGGTTTAGACTCTAAATACAGATTCACACATGTGCAAAGTTCCTTCTAAGTTGCAAGTCCTGCGCAACGCTCCATCAATGCAGGCAGATCAATGTTGCCACCCATTTGTTTCAGGTTGTGGCTAGAGCCCTGCACAACACTAGTGGAAATGAGAGGGAAGATTGCATATGCGTAAATCCGAGTGCAACTCTCAAGAGGCCAACAGTTGCTCCTGATTGAACTTCCTTGCCGCTCACTAGTTGAGCGACTCAGCGCACAATTAGGAATTTGATCAGGAGCTTGCTTGTTGATTCTTCACTGCTCCTGGGTTCACATCGAAGCACACCACTATTCACCTGGATTCTGTCCAAGGAATGCTAAAAACTCCTAACAAAGGCATTAAGGTATGGGTGAGGCACTTACAACACTATAATGTTATTTACACAAAGGTTCAGAAGAGGAAAATTTGATAACAAAACAAAACTAAAAGAGAGGTAAAACATATTGATCAAAGTGATATTTAATGCTAAGCAGTTAAGAGTGGCAGTCTTAACAAAATTGCAACTATTCATCCATAGCCACCAAATAAGACAATTCTCATGCATATGACAAATTCACTTACGGAGCAAGGGCTGTTTTCTGTGTACAATATTTTCATAAGTTATGTTTCACAGCCTTCCCCATCTCTGAATAATTCAAACTGATTATATTATATTTTGTATATGCAAACTCTTTTATATACATGTGAATATAAAGATCCATAAAAGTACCATTGGGACGACACCCTCGAGCTTTCTGTAAAATGCATAGCTTTCTCTCCTACCTTTTTTAAATATTTTCTTTCAAGTTATACCCCCTTTCCCCCAGAAAATCTTTACAGATTAAAGCTGCTTCAGTGTGTAATGTTTTAACAAAACCTCAATGGAGTAAATCTAAAAGGTTATATTTAAATCACGTATTTGGCTCTTAAATAAATGAACTAAGCAAGCGAAAGAACGTTCCAGTCATCTATGCACTCATGGAATAAGCACATTACTTCAAATACATAGGAAACAGGGCCGCAGTGCAGTATTTCTGGTGCAGAAAAATCCCATTTGTTACACAAGTGACTAACTTCACAATGAAAGCTAAAGGTTCCAGCTTTCCCAAGACCTTCAGATTGCATTCAGTGGTCAAGAATGGGAAGAAAAGCTGGTCATATTTGAAAAAGGGCTTTGACCCATTTCAGCTTCACAGCTTCACTTTGTCCTTTAGAACAAAAAAAAAAAGATACATCACACGAATGGCAAGTGTCATATTGAACAGACAGGGGCACAAATGTTTTTCAGTCAGTTAAATGCAGCTACAACAGTCAAGCTGAATGGTTCAAAAATATCTGTAAGGACCAGGACACCGAAATAGTGGTAATCAACCCCATGTTATTGCTTCCATAGCAACTTAAATTGCATGGTGGTAGAGCTTCATCTGAAGACAGGCTGTAGAGGCACGTGTATCCAGCAATTCAACTAGACTTTGAACTAGTCCATGGAACAGTTTATATATCTGCCTCTTAGAAAACTGAACTACACAGACGCACAATAGGTAATCATAGTAGTCACTAATAACTAGGGACGTTATCATTCAGGAACACAACCCCCCCTTCCCTGCCGCTAGGTAATTCCCCATCTATATCTAAAAGCCTTGCCTTAAAATATTCCTGATAGACCATGACCATGTTAATTAAGCCAACATAAACAAGAACCTTGTCAAAAGCCTAAGAATTTTATTTAATATTTTTCTAACCGCTTACCAACCTTAGGTTATGAACAAAGCATCCCAATTGCTATTGTATAGTCTGAGCCAGCCAGCAGAAATATTATCCCATGTAACATTTACAAGGGAGAGGTGGATTAGCATCCGCAGTTGCTGTTTGCAGCTTTATAACGCTTATATTATCATAACAACTTTTGCTACTGTGCTCACTGGGGGCTTCTGTAGGTTTAGTGGCATCCTGCCCAAATGGGTGTTTAGGATCAGTCTTGGAGCTGGGATAGGGTAGTGCCTAATACTATCAGCAGGACAAGTGAACATTGCGTTTGAGAGAGTCATATGTGCTACGCAGAGATGTGGCAAGTGAACATAAATGGCCTCATGAAGATGCAAGGCCTTCAACTGGTAGAGAAATAAACCGTAATACCTCATGGTAATTACAACACCGCAGTGATAAGTAGATGAATTCAGGAAAGGAGATTTGTAAAATCAAAATCCCACTTGTCCCAGGCAGAAACTGTCAAAGAGACTCCACCAAAAATCATAGCCCCAACATTTTCATGCTATTCCACTGATCTGCACTGAAATAGGTACAAACTGGAGATGGCCCTTAGCCATACAACAGCACTGCTCATATCTTTTATACCCCCCACACACACACATACTGTTGGCTTTAAGGCTATAGCTGTCACTTCACCCTAGTACCATTGCGGCAGCTGGTGTTCAAAAATGTAAACAAAACAAGGAGGGGAAAAGGGGGAAGGGAATTAAAGTCTGATGAAAGAAAACCTAATTATAAAGTTATTTCAAGTCTTGTTTCAGAGACTATTTTGGTCATCCTTGATAATTACAAAAGAAAATGCCTTTATTTTCAGCAGTATTTCTCAAGAGAACTAAGCCCATCATGAATATAACATTCAGCTATATATAAATAAGTCACCGAGTTGTGAAAAGCAAGGGGATTACCTTCAGTTACAGTGTATACAAGCCTTCTATGCTATCTTCTATGCAGAAAAACAACATTGCCATGAGATTTACAAAAAGATCACTCCAACCCATAGCTAGTTTATAAATAGGGAATGCATGTTCGGCTATAAATTAACACAGAAAAATAGTCAATGTTTAAGTGACAGACAAGTTAGGTTTAACTGGAGAGTTGCCAAGAGTTTCGACATTAATTCACTGACCACCAAAATGTGTTTCAGCGGCCAGACATTACAAACCTTCAGCACAGTATTTGAAAAAAAGGGTTTTGTTTTGCTAAAATGCATTGACAGTGCATAGCCTAGGTCAGATGGTCAAAGTGATACAATGCCAGTCTGCTGCATTTAAAAAGAGACAATCTCCCTTTCAGTATGTTTGTCAAGAAAAAAAAAAGGGGGGGGGAACCACAACTAAATAGCAAAGTCCTGAACTGTAGTAAAAATATTTCAGTCACAGACTGATTAAAATGTATATAACTGTGCAGTTTTGAAGTTTAGTGTCCATCTGCACATTTTACTTGGGTTCCTCAATTGTCCCCTTGCTGATGTCTGTCATTTTGGGATATTTTACTTTCTTCTGGTCCAGCTCATTCTGAGCCCACAGTAGTAACTTCAGTAACTTAGCCAACTTCGGTGTTGATTCCCGATTCTCATAGTCCAGAACAGCTTGATTAACTTCGCTCCATACCTAGAAAGAAAAAGAAAGAGAGCAAGAACAAAAGAGAAGGTCTACATTAAGAAAAAGAGTCAAAATGTTCAAAAAGCAATCTCTCAATAAACAGAAGTCTAGTTCCCATGATTCAACTTCCAGATAACCTCACCTGGATGACTGAGAATCGTCCCAGACACATTACAGAGTACTGTTGCATAGCTTACCGAATGCATGTAGTAAATGGGAAGTAGCAGTTTGAATAAAAAGGTCACACAGATGCATTCACAATGGCACCAGAGTGGCAAACTGCTGCTAGTCAGCAAGTCAACACTTGTATTGTCATTCATTCTCATGACTTATCTACACTAAATACTGTAATACAAACTGTGATTAACTAGCAGAATTTCAGCGCTTCAATTTATGCCAGTCTTTAAACCAACGTAAATAACAATTATCAGATAGATGCCAATGTTGTGAGGACATTTAGCTGGGTATTTAGAATACCTACACTGATTTATATGGGTTGTACAGTGTATGTAGCAAAACTATAGCATTTTTCTGTGTATAAGACTATATTTTTCTAAGATTGTTAGAATAAAAATAGAGGGTCAACTTATACAGAGGTAAGCTGAGGAAAGAACCTGTAATTTTGGGCTGGAAAAGTGGGGGTCGTCTTATACATGGGGACAGGTTATAGATAGAAAAATACGGTAATGTATTTTACAAATTTACACTGCTGGTTTATAGTGAATACTAACATTGCATTGCCAATTTTTGCTTTGTCTTTGTGTTGTTGTTGGTTGGTTTTTCTTTCTAAATCCTATTTATTTATTTATTTATTTTTAACATTAAATCTGCCAAAAAAGTGAAAATAAAAATAATAGTAAAAATAGCCAGTACTGTATAAAGAACCAGCTCAAATAATAAATAAATATTCTGGTGAATTATTTCTGAGTTCCTGAAAAGCTTTAAAATCTCATCTATTGGGATCATCTAAATACCATTCAGCAAGTGTTTTGGGAATGAAGATGAGCAAGAAGTTGGATTTTATATTGACATCCAAGTGTCTAAGCTGGGGCTATAATACTTTAGGCACATTATTGTCAGATAAAACTCCCTGGGAAACACAATGCAATGGGATCCCCATATCCATGGGATAGCTACGGTTTCACTTATCCATGGTTTGCCCCAGCCCTAAAAAAACAACATACAAGGGTGCCCCCTTGTGGCCTCTGATCCCCTTCACTGTTAGACTGTGGAACTGCTCCCCTGCAGATATTGGGGAGGTGGTGGTCCTATAACAATGTTCGGGGAAATTCAAGGCATCAGAAAAAGAGAAAGACTGACTGACTATAAGATGGACTCAATAAAGGAATGCATGGCCTTCAGTTTGTTAGAACTGAACAGGGCTATTAATGGTAGGAACTTCAAGAAGTCCTTAATTCACAGAGCCACCATAAGTCAGAAACGACTTGATAGGCAAGTGGCAGTAACATTTCAGTGCCCAGTAACATGCACTGGCCTGCAAACTACAGTAGTACTGCCGTATCTGTGGGGGATCAGTTCCAGGATCCCCCGCAGATAGTGAAATCCATGGATAAGAGCAAACACTCTTATCCGGGTTGACAGCGGTGACAGGGGTGGTGGGGTGCCGGGGTGAAAGTTTTCGACACTGATATTCTCCCAAATGGCAAAGAAGGAAGTTTATTCCTCCCTTTTTCCTCGTCCTCAGGCTCTGCTGTGGCAAGGAGAAAAGAAGGGGGGAAACTTTATTCCCTTCTCCTCGCTACTGCTGCAGGCCAGCCAGGCACCCTCCGGAGGGGTCCGGTCCAGGAAGTTCAAAGGCTGGTTGGCCAGGTGAGTCCTCCACTCCGGAGTGAGGAGGAGGGTGGCGGGCATCAGTGGCAATAAGGTTTATTTTTAATTCCCCCTCCTTGCACCCCCCATCACCAAACGCGGATAATTGAATAAGCAGCTGGTGAATCAGTGGACGTTGAGGGGGTCATACTGTATTTAAAAAGCAATTATGTACTCTTAAAACATCACTGCATCAACATTAAAATCTGTTAAAAATGAGTGACTTCTTGAGCTAAAGAATTTGGGAGCCGATTTTAAAATGGCACACCGAAAGGACTAATACTCTTATTATGCATACTAAAGGTAGATTTTTCCTCCAGAAAGCAGAAAGACAATTCTTAGCCAATCCCAATTTATTATGAAACACTAGAAGGTGACATTGAAAAAAGACTCCTTTCTACTTTTAATAAACGAAGACTAATGTGGTGCCTTTGCAAGGCATCAAAAGACAAAAAGACAAACAAAAGACAATTACTTTCTGTCTTTGCATCATGTTGAGTAAGTCGCCAAAAGGTGATTCCTCTGGGTTATCGAAAGCAAGGAGTGCAAGAGTGCGCTCCATTTCTGTCAAGCACTCCCGGCTCTCTTCTCCTTGTTCCGCTAACTGAGTCTGGGCGAATTCCAGCGCAGCCTCTGTCTCACGCTGTCGAATCAACTCAATTAAATGTTGCTGCTATAAACAAAACAAAACATGCAAATAACATGTCAGACAGCGCAGCAAAACAAAAATTAAAGGAGCACATTTGGTTTCTTTCCCACACAAAAAGACTAACATTGTTTTAAAACTAAGGCCCAGAATCCTATTGCTGATTTACAGATTAAACTTTGCAACTCACAATAGTAAAATGGAATTTGAATTGAATTTATTGTCATTGTATAAATATGAGATTAAAAATGCCATCCAGTCATTCATTCACACACCCCAACATAAAAATCCAAGATGTAAAATCTGCGATTTAAGAACAAACCATCCATACATATACTCCAATATTCACACGCCAAACATCACACTCATTTAAAACTGACATAATGCTGCTGCTAAATTAAGAGGATGCTGGTTGTACGCCCACTGTACCACTTGCTATGCTGCCTGGAGAATGTTGGGACTTTTAGTCTAAAAACAAAAATGTGTACATCTTTAAAAAGTCACTGTCAAATCGTTCACAGTTTGAAGACTGCCTGAAGATTTCATGAAACCTCTGGGAAGAACGTGGCTAGTATTTCCC
Source organism: Phrynocephalus forsythii (assembly GCA_029282475.1). Taxonomy (NCBI): domain Eukaryota; kingdom Metazoa; phylum Chordata; class Lepidosauria; order Squamata; family Agamidae; genus Phrynocephalus; species Phrynocephalus forsythii. The sequence goes on along the minus strand of JAPFRF010000005.1, from coordinate 121,532,963 downwards.
TGTATTACAATGGTAAAACACTGTGAAAAGCTCTTTTCTAAGTAGTGCTGTATTCCTTCTATGGCCAAACTGTCCCCCCCCCTCTATAACCAAGCTCCTTCCAGAATCTGATCAAAATTCCTCACATCTCTATTTCTCATTATTTCTGAATTAGGCACTGAAACAGTTGTATCAGTTGATTCTGAACAGGCTGCAGGACACATTCTTCTCAGAGTAGGATGGATAAAAACTACAGTAGGACCCCCATAACCGCAGGGGATCGGTTCAGGGACTCCCTGCAGATACCAAAATCCGCGGATAACAGCTAATGCTTTTATTCAGGGTGGCAGTGAGGATGAGGGGAAGTGGAAGGAGGCAGCAGTGGCTGGCCAGGGAGGGGGTAAAAGAGTAGCCTTCCCCCTCCCGGCTTGCAACCCCCATCCACCCCAATTTTTTTAAAGAGAAAATAAAACTTACTTTTACCGTCCTCTTCGATGCCACCGTGGGCCAGCCAGGCACCCTCCGGAGGGGTGGAGGACATTGGGGGTGGCGGCAGAAGAAGCACCCACGCCGCACCCCTCACCCAGAACATTGGGGGTGGCAGCAGAAGAGACGCCCGTGTGGACCTGCAGATGGTTTCAGGAAGTGTAGGCGCTTCTTCCTCCGCCGCCCAGATTTTCCGGGTGAGTGGTGCAGTGTTGGCGCTTCTTCCACTGCCGTTCCCGATGTCCTCCACCCCTCTGGAGATGCCTGGCTCACCCACGGTGGCGGCGATGAGGAGGGCTTCTGCAAAAATTAAGTTTTATTCCCCCCCTTGCCCCCCCCCGCTGATCACCAACCGCGGATAACTGAATCAGTGGTTAGTGAATCAGCAGATACGAGGTCCTACTGCATTTTTAAAATTATGACTAAAGATAAGAATATAATCTAATTTATTTTTAAAAAATGAAAAGGATTTTTCTTATTTAAAAGTAACACACAATGAAGCCTTATCACAAATGCATTACATCTATACCTAAATCCTTTTTTAAATGATTGAACGGCTCTGTCTGGGTCATACAGAGAGCAACACACCAATGGGTAGAGATGTTAATTTTATCACATGAAAATGGTCGTGATCAGTCTGATTCCAAAAAAGTCATCCCAAAAGATGCAAAAAATAAACCTTCTTCGATATTGTCAAGTACTGGATTGAACTGTAAATAGTAAGTTTTAGTAATCTGTTTTCCAGCAATTCAGCAGGAGTGAAGAACTGTCAATGATATATTCCATTTACAGTATAGAAATGACATAAATTATGGCTTTCTTCTGATGATTGGTATCAATACTTCAAATCACCATGATTTAACTAAATCCACCCTGCTCTTCCACTGGAATCCTCTCCTCATTTTAACCATGGCACAACAATATAACTGTGCTCGCCTAATTATGGTGCAAAAAAATTAAAATAACCGTATTTCAAATTCTAATTGTGATAGCTTAGCACCCAACTACTTTTAACATCTCAGTAACAAGGCAGGGAATAGAAGAAAGGGACATACAAGATTTTAACCCTACACTTAAAACTAATGACACTATAGGTTTAGTCAGAATTAGGTCAAAAAGCATCACATAGGCACACACTCTGGGATCTACCAACCCCTGCTTTCTCTTGCACCTTCCAATTTGTTTTAAACACAATCCCTGCTAGTTTACAAGAGAAGCTTACCTGCAAGTGGAAGTAGAGGTATCGGTTTGTGTCTAACAATTCTGGGTGGAGGCTATTGATGAGCGCAATGGCTTCCTGAATCTGGCCTTTGAGGATCATCTCTCGAATTTTTATTCTTTCATCAAGGGTCTCTAAATCAACACTGGGCTCAATTCCAGATTCCATCCGAAATTTCTCTGCTGCCTCCTTAAAGCCTTCTGAAAATTGAGGAAAAAACCATTTACAGAAAAAGAAAGTAGTTAACTGCAGTGGTAGGATACATTTGCGCGCACACAACTTTTCCAAAAAATATCTTAAATTTAATATAAACACTTTCAGTATGCCCTCAGACAAAATAAATTTTAAGGACCATGATTCTATTTTGTGCTATTAAAACCTCTGCCAGACCTACTTCTCTTGGGCCAGTCATCAAACCTTTATAAAATGTATATAGAATCTGTGGTTAGATTTCTCCTATGTTCCCATTTATCCTTTTGGGTGGTCCTCTGCCCCAAATCTGGGACTTTTCAGGGAGAAGGAGAAAAACAAGAAGTCTCTACATACAATACTGTATGAAAGCCAATGTAAAATAATAAAGTTGAAACCTTGGTATTTTTACATCAGTCCACTTCTCTACTGTACAGATAACACTAATTAAAAGTTACAACAGTCCCATGTTTATCCCAGGGGTTACGTTCTCTGACCAGCCGCGATAAAGCAAAATCTGCTATATGAGGCCACCTCCCATTGCCTCATTTCCAAAGAGGCTTCTTCCACAGAGCCTCTCCCCACCCCTCCCTGGCTGCAGCCAGGATTCCATCCCAACCCCAATCACCTCATTTCCAAAGAGATCTCCATGGAGCCTCCCCCAATCCCTTCTGCAGCCATGATTCCCCAGTCCTAATTGCCTCCTTTGCAAAGAGGTCTCCTCCATGGAGCCTCTCCACTCTCCTTCTGTAGCCCAAAAAGATCTCCACCGAGCCTCTCCACTCCCATTCTGCAGCCAGGATTCCCAGTCCTAATCGCCTCCTTTGCAAAGAGGTCTCCTCCATGGAGCCTCTCCACTCTCCTTCTGCAGCCCGCATTCCCCGGGCCCAATCACCTCATTTGCAAAAAGATCTACACGGAGCCTCTCCACTCCCATTCTGCAACCAGGATTTCCCGGTCCTAATCACCTCCTTTGCAAAGAGGTCTCCTCCATGGAGCCTCTCCACTCTCCTTCTGCAGCCCGGATTCCCCCGCCCCAATCACCTCGTTTGCAAAAAGATCTACACGGAGCCTCTCCACTCCCATTCTGCAACCAGGATTTCCCGGTCCTAATCACCTCCTTTGCAAAGAGGTCTCCTCCATGGAGCCTCTCCACTCTCCTTCTGCAGCCCGGATTCCCCTGCTCCAATCACCTCTTTGGAAAAAGATCTCCACGGAGCCTCTCCACTCCCATTCTGCAACCAGGATTTCCCGGTCCTAATCGCCTCCTTTGCAAAGAGGTCTCCTCCATGGAGCCTTCTCCACTCTCCTTCTGCAGCTCGGATTCCCCCGCCCCAATCACCTCATTTGCAAAAAGGTCTTGTAGCTGTATAAGGGGTGGGTAGAAGCTCTGTGGAGGAGACTTTTTTTTTTTTTGCAAATGTGATTGGGGTGGGGGAATCCTGGCTGCAGCAAGGGGTGGGGAGAGGCTCTGCGGAGGAGACCTTTTTGCAAAGGAGGTGATTGAGCCGGGGGAATCCTGGCTGCAGAATGGGAGTGGAGAGGTTCCGTGGAGGAGATCTCTTTGGAAACCAGGTGATTGGGGCAGGGGAATCCGGGCTGAAGCAAGGGAAGGGAAAGACTCCTTGAAGGAGACCTCCTTGGGGACAAAGGAGAAGGTGGTAGCCGGGATGGTGGGGAGAGGCTTCTGAAGGAAGTCTGTTTGCAAACCACGATGGATTAGGGAGGAGGGGGGATCCCAGCTGCAGCAGGGGACGGGAGAGGCTCCACGCAGACAACCTCTGTCTAAAGGAAAATCCACAAAATATTGGGACCACAATATATGAACCGCGACGTAGCGGGGGACTACTGTAATTCCTAAACTGGGTTCCCTGCTGTTCAGATACAGATATCCTTGCAATTTTACTAGATGAGTATTTATTCAGGCCTCGGCACCTAACAACTCTAAGACAATAGAAGCCAATCAGCAATATCAGCAATACCGAAACAGACAATCATTATGGATAAATATTCAAATATTATATTTATATATCATATTCCTACTTAAGACAACACTAAAAAGTTCCAGTATTATACTAAATGTTCTCTGGTTAACAGGCGAGTATTACAATGAGAATTGTTTAAACAATTCATTGCTGCTTACCTGTAACAAGATAGTTCATGATCAAGCGATTCATGTCAGCTCTCTGGATGTGCAAATTATTGAGCTTTTCCATCCACTCGTCTTTTGTGATTTCATCGGGTTTTTCTGCATAACTCATTCTACCCCACACTATCAAATAAGAAAAGGAAAATTGATATTTTATTTAAATAAGCATAAAAGAGAACAGACAAAAAGTCTTTTACTGTCCAAATACCTTTTATTGCTCACTCACTGAAAAGCAACAGTGAAACAAAATGACAAGAACTTTTCCAATTTGTAATAATTAAAAAAAAAAAACCACCAAAGCAAGACCTTAGTCACACTCCTCAAGTTATCAGTAAAGAAAGATTAACACACCTTACTAAAGGCTATTGCTGCTACGTACTTCGTAGGAGAATGTTTAAATTGAACATTTAAAAATTATTTTATATTTGTATAAAATATTTGTACAGTAGTACCTTGTATAACGTAATTAATTTGTTCCAAATTAAATTAGGTTATACAAATTTTCCGTTGTACAAATTGAAATTTCCCATCAGAATGCACTGAAAACAGATTTAATCTTTATTTCTCTTTGTCATTCTAGGCGTTTGTGGAAGAAAATAAAAAGACTGCTTACTGAACACATTCAGGTCTGCGGAAACTGAGATTGAACTATAGACATTATTGGTCACTATAGATGGGCATGAAACATGGCTCTGCGGGAGCCACAGGCAGCGGGCCCACAGCACAGCAGTATTCGGCACCCAAACTAACATATTTAATCTGTGGAGGATGGCTCTTGTCTTCCCAGAATTGCCGCCGCCACTGAGGAGGCTGCCCATTACCTTTCATTCTAACAGAACACCTTGTGGCCCCCTCCTCCTCTCCAGCCTGGTCCCCTCCCCAGCCTGGTTGGGGTTGAAGGTAAGGGGACTAGGGGGAAACAAGAAAGCCAGGGAACATGGTATTTTCAACAAGTGCCAGCAAGATTGGCGGATGAGGTGGAACACCTCTGCCAGGTTCTAGGAAATGAATCCAACCCTATTTATTTCTACTTTGTCATTCTAAAGAAAATAAAAAAGAATGCTTATTGAAACATCGTTTGTGAAACTGAGATTGAACTATAGACATTATTGGTCACTATAGATGGGCATGAAACATGGCTCTGCTCATGGCCCACAGAGGTATTCCACCCAAACTAACATATTTAATCTGTTGGCTCTTGTCTTCCCAGAATTGTGCCATTACCTTTCATTCTAACAGAACAGAGCTGCATGCTAGTAGAACAGAACATGCTTTCAACATAGAACATGCCAGGTTCTATCCCTATCTATCACTCAGAAGGCTACCAACTATTATATATAGATTTTTTTCCCTGCCTGCACCCAGAACACACCTCAAAATCCAATGCTTATGATATAATAGCACCTATTCAGGTTGACAGAAAATCACAACTTGCAGATGTGTACTAGGCATTACTTATGGGGAGAAGCAGTCAGATTGACTGCCAGCAATAACCTTCTGTAAAACAGACCCAAAACTGAAAATTAAAAGGCTACCATTTATTGGCTGAAATCCAATAGTAAGTCACAACGAAAGGATGCCTCACGAATCAGTGGAACTTGTGGAGTTGATTTACTAAAGATTCTGTTATTCAATGGGCCTACTCTAACGGCAATTTAGTCTGGATTTCATGCAATGTTAGTGAACCTTCCTAGCTAATATCTGTTGTTCAGGTGCTATTTTGGACTTTTAAAAAATCTGTTAAGAGCTGGACAGCAACCATAGAATGACAGGGAGTAATGGAGCTTTAGTACTGACAACAATGGTATTTTACCACTGCGGTGTAGTGGATAGAATGATGGATTAAAACTCCAGACCTAGACTCAGTTACCTGCTCAGCTACAGAAACTCACCAGGGGTAGGAATTAGAGATGGGCATGAAATGAACAATTTTCCGTTTCCGTTTTTCGTTTCATTACACAACGAAACAACAAATGAATTTTGTCTCCAAAATGAAATGAAATGAACAGAAACACCGGAAATTTTGTCGTGCGTTGTTTTCGTTACTGCAGTACAGTGAACTGTTTTAAATGCTTTTAAAAAACACAAAAAATTGACATAAATGGTAACAAAACGGTAACGAAACAAACGAAAACGAATATTTTTCAAAAATTCGCGAAAAATGGAAACGAACCGAAACAAACCCTTACAAATGAAACATCATTTTTTTTTATTCGTGCCCATCTCTAGTAGCAATAGTAAAACCATTATTGCATGTGCATCTAAATGCTTTTAGGATTGTCATCAGATTCAACTTGAACATACATCAATAATCATGCTGGATCAGAAAAACAGTTTAATCTGTCCACACGTTGGGCAACTAGCTGCTTATGACAGACCTTTAAGAAGGATAATAGTAAAACCACTTCCTTTGTTCTGTTACTGAATCCTGAGAGCGTGGAAGGTCTGACAAAGGCCTACATGTAGGCTGAAACCTTGATTTCATAAACATCATGGTTGATTTCTTTGACTTTCCTGGATTTTTTGCACCTATATTGATAAAAATTAAAATCTACACGTGTGCCCTTGAATATGTTAAGAAACAGGACACTTCTTTTGATTCAGAATTAGTGAACTCTTGGAAATAAGACTACAATTGTGTTGGCCTACACTAGAAATCTCATTAGCTAAAATTGTTACAATAAGAGTTATTAGTGAAACATTGTTAACTCTAATAACTTAGTTATTCAATAATAGAGCACAGATTGTGCATTAATTATTTTAAAATATTTTATATTAAAGTCTCTATAGCTTTATATTATCGGAAGATATCATTTTGGATTTAAATTGCCATAAGATTTTTTTAAAAACCCACTTCCCTAGCATTATGTGTTGCATAACAAGTCATACAACTTACCCTGCAACAGATAATACATATGGAGAGTTCTTAACCAACAGCAATTTACATTGTACAGAAGTTACACCATTTGTGTACCTGAATGTGCAAGATAATTTCAAGAACTATTATCTGTAATTTTTTCACTTTCTTCTCTCCACACATTCCAGATCAATTTTATATTACCTAAGACATTCTTTAGTCTGATTTTTTTTCTTCCCAAGTTTATTTCCTTTATCTTACTTTTGAGCTTCTTCCTATTCATATTTCAAATAAACTGTGATTTTTCATTTCCAAAGCTTGATACTTTCTCATTATCAATGCATCAAACAAAGATGGCATAATAAATTTCCAAGTCTCCAAGGTGGACTCTGTGTGGTACTGAAATGTATAGTACTGTACTTTAATTCCAATCACTCTAAAGCAGGGGTCCTCAAAGTACAGCCTGCGGACTGGATCCAGCCTGCCAGCAATTACAGACCCCCCCTCCCCGCTCAGTGTTCTTCACTTGAGCCAAAAACTTACTGTGCCGCCTCAGCCACCAACACAACTTTCATGGCGCGGGGGAGGATGGGAGGTGCCGGGCGCAGCTCCCAGAAGCTGGGGCGGCCAGTGGGAGGGAGACAGAACCCTCCAGGCACCTAGTGGGGTCGGGGTGGGTTGGCTGATGGGGCTCCTTGGTCTCCTGAGGCAGTAAGCGAGCAAGCCTGCGAGGAATGACAAAAGGCCAGTGCTGGCTCACTCATTGGTGGGCTGGCCCCCCACTGCTCCGCCTTTGCCTCCTCCTCCTCCTCCTCTTTCCCGCCCTGCTGGAAAGCAACAGGACAGATGGATCCCTGCAAAAACCTGCCCTCTTGCTGGGCTGAGGCATCAAGAGCAGGCAGGCAGTGGGGCACGCGGGCCAGCGGGCTCTTGGGGAGGGGGCGGCCTGCTTTTCCTTGGGGCAGAATGGGGCCTCCGGATCGGGCCTGCACTCAGGCCCATCTCCTTCCAGTTCCTGAAGCAGAAAATTAACAAGGCCACCCAAAATGTGCACACAGCTTCCAATACTGGTTTCATTTTGCCACCGAGTTAATGAACACAAGCCACACATTCTCAGATTGCCTCCAGAAGAAAGGAATGGTAAAACAACTTCTGAGTACGCTGTACCTAAAAAAAACTTCAAAACAGTTGGCTTGGACTTGATAGTACAAGTATATAACTGTCAATATTGATTCTTTCATTGCAAAGATTACAACTTTCCAAGATAGATGAGCGTGGTAAGCTCCAAATGGCAGATAGAAGACTGAATAGTCCAGGCTTTTCTACTAATGCACAATCACATTGTGGAAGAGGTAACATATGACTTCCTGGTTCATAAATATACTGTAAAGACCTGTTTCCATATACTTGTATTAGTACTGTAATTAAGTAAATGGCCATGACCTAGAGGTGAAGAATATGCCCCGGATGTTTATGCATCTTGGATCTTCCTGCTATTTTTCTTCTAGGAGATTTACTCTGCTATGATACCAAACAATTTTTCAAATCAGGCCAAGTCATTAAAAGTGTCTGGAACACTGACAAAGGATGTGCAAATGAGAACAAGTACAGTATCTTACTTCAGAAGAAAAAAATACTGAAATAAGTGAAAACACAAAAAATGCAAGTTCCAATACTGTAATACTGAAATTTCAAATGGCCCAGCGAAGCAAAGAGCAGTAACAGAAAGTCAAGAGGTAATAGTTCCTCATGGAACTAAAAATAAATGTATGCAATTCACCACTGCAACATGTGATGGTGATAACTTATGTTTTAAATGACTTTTTAAAAGGCTGGACAGGTTAATTGGTGAGAGGTGCAATGAAGACTTAAACAAAATACTTTATATACTCGAATATAAGTCTAGTTTTTCAGCCCTAATTTTGGGCTGAAAAAAGGGGCCCTCAGCTTATATTCGGGTCAATACTTTTAACCACTGAGGCAAGTGCTTGGGTCGGTGGCTAAAAGTCATTTTAAACATTGCATGGCGCTTCTCATGACCCCCCTCTGCACCACAGGGGAGTGGCACATGATGTTTAAAATGACTTTTAGCCACTGACCCAAGCACTTGCATCAGTGGCTAAAAGTTATTTTAAACATCGCACACCACTCCCCCAGCTCACAAAGGAGGAGCTGCCAGGCCCTGCTGCATTTCCCACCCTAGACTTCTACTCGAGTCAATATGTTTCCCCAGTTCTGGGGGGTTAAATTAGGGGCCTCGACTTATACTCAGGTCAACTTATACTCGAGTATATATGGTAGTTAAAAATAAACTGGTCAGTATACTGTTAGTTGCAAGACAAGAGGGAAGGCTACCATGAAGTCCCGTTTGGGACTAGAGATGGGCAGAACTGCTTATTTGGCAGTTCATGCCAGTTTGTTTATTGGCCGATCAAGTGTTCAGCCTGTTCCAAGCCCCATCTTCCCCAAGTGGAACCCACTCAGAGCAGTGCCTGGAGGAATGGAGCTGGGAAGACAGGCTGCTGCTTCCAAATGGTGGCTACTGGAGGAGGCAGGGTTTGGATTACAGTGGACCCTTGTATAACAAACAGTTTGTATAACATAAAATCAGTACAACCTAAAAATTCGGGGGATGGGGAGAATCCGTACACCATAAAAATGGGGCAAGAATTTGTATAAAGGAAATTTTGCTTAACATAATTTCATTTGGAATGAATTAATTCCTTCATACAAAGTATCACTGTACTGAACATCTATTTGGATGATAAATGAACCAGCGCCAATTACTGAACCAGCAGTTCATACTCGGGACCATCCAAGGAATATTCAAAACAGGTACTTCTGAAAAAAAAAAACACTATAGAAAAAAGTGGGATCAAACCTAACTAAAAACTCCTTTTTCTAATGACAAAAGGAATTAATATAAGAAAAAAGTACTTCTCTTTGGCATCCCAGAAACATGAAGCAGAAGTAACCAAACTAATGAGTACAACTCTTAACTGGCCAAGTATTCAAAACAGCATCACACTGGATAATACACCCCAAACATGCAGAAAAATTCAGTGGGAACCAACTTTCTATAAAAAGGCGTCAAGGAATAAACCTCAGTTTCTTCTTTGTAGAATGGAATTCTAATTAGGACCTGGTATTGTAACTTTATTGTAAGAGTTAGTGGGATAAACAACTTTGCAATTGCTATTGGTCATATCGTATGTATGTATCATATTGTATTTTGGTTTTTTAAATGTGCTACTTTGTTATTTTGTTATTCCATGTTGTAGACCGCCCAGAGTAGCCTTAGGGCTAGATGGGTGGTATAAAAGTAGAATAAATAAATAGATAGATAGATAGATAAATACTAACTCCGCCTTTTTCTAAAGGTATGAAAGTCAAAGGTAAAAGCTTATGTTTAAACTCAAAAGACTACTTAACATTCAACTAATAACTACTGTTTCAGTCTTCAAGGCTAAGGACTATCTATCGCCATCTTTCAAACTAATTTTTGTAGAAAAATATTTCTTAGGATCTCTCCCTTTAAAGTAGACACACACCCATCTGTTATATTGTGAGCAATAACACCACCAATTCTCCACAGTCTTGTCTTGTTCTAAGGATAACATTCTCTATATCTCACCTCAATACACAAAGTATGTGGACTGTGCTGAGGAAGTTTTCCAAAAGCAGTAGTTCCTAATGATGTGCTCATCAGGAATTGTATGGATAAAGATTAAATCAACTGTAGCTATAGACAGTTAAAAGAAATTATTTATACATGCTGCTAGAACATCCATCTTTTCTTTCACCTATTTGAAATTTCATTTAGGATTTAAGGCTTTTTGTAGCACTTGATACTGATAATGAATCTTCTCTTTCTAGGGCATGGGTCCTCAACCTAAGGCCCTGGGGCCGGATGCGACCCCCAAGGTCCTGAATCTGGCCCCTGGGACCAATCGCAACCCCCCACCTACCCCCTGTTTTGTGAGCAAGCCAGCCTCCGTGGCTGCTTTTGGACTGTGATCCAGCCCCCAGTGGTGTCTGGGTGGTGGTGGACCGGCCCGCTGTTTGAAAACTTTGAGGACCCCTGTTCTAGGGAATGTGGAGTTACAACACCATATTGTTGTTTCTAAACAACAAAAACTCTCCAAAGCACACTGATTATAGTTTGAAATTAGGTCCATTACGGATGTTGTAGATTTTAACTACATTTAAAAAGCCCTTTGAAAGATTCTTGTCTGTCTAGCACAAATCGTAGGAAAACAAAAAAACAAAACGAGAGGAAAACAATCACACCTCAGTAGTAATACTACATGTCTAATACATCAGAGAAAAATTAATTCATAAGCCTATTCTGAACCCAGCTCTACATTCGTTCAACAAGCCTATTTAAAAAACACAAAACTTTGGTTAAAAAAAAAAGCTAAATGGGGCCAAGAACAAATAAAAACAAACATGATTTTATAAAGCAGTTGTCAATTTTTTTTGAATGCCTCCGATTACCTCCAGAGACGGTGAGTGCTCCAACATTGGGGGGGGGGCATTCAGGAGAAATCCAAACAACCACCTGCCTGATACTCCTTAATTTTGTATTCCTGCCTTGAGCGACGCCCATCCAACCAACCTCACGGTTCTCTGATGATCACCACCACTGCCAAAAGCCGGCGGCGGCGGGGGTCCATTGTCGAAATTCAAAACCGTGTCTCCTCGCCAGTTATGATCTGGATTCGTCATCTTTAGCCTCCTCCTCCTCCTTTTTTTTGGGGGGGTGGGGGTGGGGAGAGGAGGGAATCCTCCCCTTGCCTCTTCAATATCTAGAGTCAGGATTTGTGCCTTTGATCAGACTGGCTGGCCAGGGGGTTGGTTTCCACCTTCGGGGCTCTTCCCGCCTGAGCGGAGGAGTCGCGGGGAGGCTGGCGCCGTCCCGACGTGACGCCGAGGGTTGAGGGTGGGGGGAGGGGGGGGCGTGTGAAGACGGGCCCGCGCCAAAGGAGCCCAACGGAACCCGCCAAGGCGGAAGACCACGCGACTGAGCCGGCCTGTTCCTCTCTCGCCGACCCAGCCGGCCGGTGGCAGGCCCAAGCGGGGGCGGGCCCCCCTCGGCGCACCCACAACAAGCAGGCCTGGGCCCCCCCAGCAAAGCCTCCAATATGGCTCCTTCCCAGACGCCTGAGAAGGACCCCGCCAGGGCGCCGCCGCCGCCGCCGCCGCCGCCTTGGCCAACCCCCACAGGTGACTTCCCCCACCCCCAACCCCGGCGCCGCCATTTTACTCACCGTCCGAGTCGCAGGAGGAGCCGCCACCGTCGTCGTCGTCGTCGTCGTCGTCGTCGTCGTCGTCGTCCCTCACCTCGACGCCAGCCGGCTCCGCCCCTTCCTTCGGCCGCTCGTACCTCTCAGGCGCGCGGGCGCTGCCCCCGCCTCCCCCCACCATCCACCCGGCCACACCGCGGCTCTCGCGAGAACTCGGCCCCTGCCCTCCTCCGCCAATCAGATCGCGGCGGCCTGAGGGGGGGGAGGGGGAGAAAGAAAGGCCACGGATCATAGAGACGAGACAGAAAGAGAGAGAGACAGACAGACAGACAGGCGAGGTGCCTAGGGGAAAAAATGCCCAACTACCACCGAGAGGAAAAGAGGCGGTTTTTAGCCCGTTTCACTGATCGGAGAGCATTAAAGTTATGAGTCCTAGAGCGGCTAATTTTCAGCTGTTGGGAGTAATAGGCCTTAACAGTGTTAAATGGGGGTGAAGTAGGGGAATAAGTGCGGTGGTTGAGGGTTTATTTCTCATTCTTCTTCTTCTTCTTCTTCTTCTTCTTCTTCTTCTTCTTCATTATTTTTATTATTATTTTTATTATTATTATTATTATTATTATTATTATTATTATTATTATTATTATTATTATTATTCTCAAATACTTGAAAATGTCTTAATTGTACTGGACTGTACATTATCCCTTGTTACTGTAAACCGCCTTGGGTCCTTTTCCAGGAAGAAAAGCAGGGTAAAATACTCTAAAATAAATAAATAAATATATATATCATCATCATCATCAACATCACACAGCAGAAAAGATAACTACAGATAACTATTACAAATTACTAGTGGAGCTCTTCCCAAGCGTTTAGGACTACGTGATGTATCGGCAAATTATGCAAACAGATCCCAGTAAGGTGGCTTTCTGCAGCTGACTTTGTAAACACCAATTTGTTCTAAATGCTGTACTTGCTTAGCACTTTAGACACTGCACCCAGTGTGCTGATTACCACTGAGACCACCTGTACCAGTTTATGCCAGTCTCTGAAGTTCAATTTTCAGATCCTGATGTCAGGTAATTTTTTCAAGTCGTTTCTCTGTGATTCTACTATCACCTGGTACAGCAACATCAATGATCCACACTTTTCTCCACAATCACAATATCTGAGGTATTATGCTCCAGAACCCTGTCTGTATTTGGAAGTACCAAAGTAATTTTGCATGCTCATTTTCAATCACTTTTTCAGGTTTATGATCCCACCAGTTCTTTGCTATGGGCAGATGATAGTTCTGACACAAATTCCAGTGGACCATTTGAGACACTACATTATGACGCTGTTTGTAATCAGTCTGAGCAATTTTCCTGCAACAACTCAATATATGGGCAATAGTTTCATCTGCCTCATTACAGAGTCTACATGTGGGGGACTCAGCTGATTTTTCTATTCTAGCCTTAACTGCATTTGTTCTGATAGCTTGTTCTTGAGCTGTAAAAATCAGGGCTTCTGAGTGTTCCATTGGTGAGCCATAACCAGGTCTTTTCCTCATCTACTTTTCCTTTGATTTTGATTTTTTTTTTTTTTTTTAGGAACTGCCCATGCAGTGCTTTATTGTGCCAGCTATCAGCTCGTATTTGCATGGTTCTTTTCCTGTATTGACTCTTTGTTTACTTTATTTTAAACACCTCCCTGTTCTTAACCTCCAATAATGCTGGCTCTGTACTATTTTTACATAATCTGCCCACACATGCTTCTCTTGTTCAACTGTCTGCTTAACTTGCAAAAGACCTCTAAACACCCAATTTTCTAGGTAAATACAGCCCGTCAGCATCAGTGCATCGATGTACTGTAATGCATAGTGAATGGTCATACGTTGTTTTCCTATCCAGACTATCTAGCTCCATCTGAGTCCAGTTTATAATGCCAGTGGTATACCTGATGACTGGCATGGCCCAGCTATTAATGACTTTGATGGTGTTACCACAATTCAATTTACTTTTTAATACTTTTCTAACCCTTTGGATATATTCTTTAGTGACCACATTTTTCACTTGCCCATACTTGATATTATCTAATTGCAGCATGCCCAGATATTTATAGGCTTCAGACTGATTATACTTAATGGCTGGTCCATTTGGCATTTCAATTCCTTGACTATGTCATTTTTCCTATTCTCAATGTTGTTGTTAACATTTGCTGTATTGAATGTATTTGATGTATCTACCACCCACAAGCCTTAGCTAGTTTAAACAGTGAAACGGGATTAGGGGAGTTTTAGTTAACTCACATCACGCTGGGTAAAAAAAAATTCTTTTGTCTGTTCTCACTCTCCCAGCCTTCAATTTGAGTGGATGTCCCCTAGTTCTGGCATTTTGTGAGAGGGAGAAGAGTGTCCCTCTATCCACTTGACTCATTCCCTGCATTATTTTGTACGTCTCAATTGTCCACACCCTGTTAGCAGCACCCCCTTTCAAGGCCTGCAGGACATCCTCATTTTAACTACTGCTAACATGGACATGACAAAAATCAAAGAAAGACACAGAAAGAGAGAAAACCTAAACTGGTGAGAATACAATGGGACACTTTATAGGTATACATTCTGTGTTATATTACTTTGTTTATATTACTTGGCTGCCCTTCTCCGCCTCCTCAGGCAGCTGACCACTCATCACCTGTGCGGGGAGAATCCCTGTTCCACCCCATCTGAAGAGGAAGTGCTTTGTGCCTATCACATGCTTTGTACACTGTATGGAATGCAATACTTTTGTACCCTCTGGAGCAGTAGTTCCCAACCTTGGAGAACCCAGGTGTCCTTGGACTGTTCATTCAACCAAAATCATGCCCAGCACATTTGGTGGTGAAGGTTTCTGGGAACTGTAGTCCAAGAACACCTGTGTTACCCTAGGTTGGGAACCACTGCTCTAGAAGTATGGTAGTATTGCCATGTTTAGAACACTCTGGGAACCTGATTTTCCACTTTTTAAAAAGTGGATGGAAATAGGCTTTTCCAAGAATAGGTGAAGCTCTTTCAGTTAATATTTAGCCTTATTTTTTGTTTTTTTGTTGAATGTCATTTCTATGAGACTCTTTAAAAATTCCAAAGTGGTTTGCAAATAACCAATACCATAATATGAGAAGCTTAAAAATAGATAAAATTTAAAAAAACAGGACAATCAACAACAGTTAATTGAATTCCAGGATGACTGGTAGCGCTAACAATGAGGAAACTAATTATAGAATCATAGAGTTGGAAAAGACCTCAAGGGCCATCCAGTCCAACACCCTGCCATGCAGGAAACCCCATCTCAGGACTCCTGACAGATGACGATCCAGCCTCTGCTTAAAAAACTCAAAAGAAGGAGACTCCACCACCCTCCGAGTCTGCATATTCCACTGCCGATCAGCACTAACTGTCATGAAATTCTTCCTAATGTTTACATCGAATACCTTAATACTTTCAGTGAGTTCAGATTCCTGGCTCCAGGTGAACTACACCCAAGGATATTGAAGGAACTGCCTGAAGAGATTGCAGCTCCACAGTCTATTATTTTCTTGAAATCATGGAGAATGGATGAATGATTGGAGGAGAGTTAACTCTGATCCTCAGACTCAGAAACTACTTATCAAGGTCTCTTCAAATTGGGAGGAGGTAACCAGTGGGGGTACCAAAAGGCTTAATTCTGGGCCCAGTGTTGTTCAACATGTTTATTAATAACTTCACTGACCACTTGCAGCCATATTGCAGATGGCACAAAATTTTGTGGAACAGGTAATATCTTAAAAGATAGGGAAAAATAAATAAAATATTTGATTGGTTTGAGCTCTGGGATGAAAACGACAGAATGAAATTTAGCAGGGGAAAGCGCAAAGTTTTATACCTAAGGAAACTAAACCCTAAATGCACAGTTACAAGGTAGGGATTACTTGGCTCAGTAATATTATGAGTATCAAGAATCTTAGAATTGTTGTAGAGCAAAAGCTGGATATGTATCAACAGTGCAATAGGGCAGAAAAAAGGTAAATGCAATTTTAGGATGCATGAACAGAAGCTGCATTCAGATTTGGGGTGTGTGATTTTTTTCCTGTTTCAGTGCTGCCAAAACTCAAATACAGGATCTTTTCCCCTTCACACATAATTATGTTTTGGCAGCAATTCAACTCATTGCTCATGTTACTTATGACAGAAAAAATGCAACTTGCATTTTAAGAGAAAGTACACTGCCAAGTGCTTCCCACCCCCCAACAGTTCTTGTGCCTTAAGAGGTGCTTGACTTGTACCATTCAGGAGGTAAAGCAAAAAACATGCTGCCATAGCGCTTAAAGCCATCTCTGGGTGGTTTACAAATAATGATGCAGGGTACACATTGCCCCCCTTCCACAAACAATCTGGGTACTTGTTTTACCAACAGCAGAAGGATGGAAGGCCGAGTGAACCTTGAGCCTGCTGCCTGGAATTGAACCCTAGGTTGTGAGCAGAGTTATAGCTGCAGTACAGCAATTTAACCATTGCACCATGAGCTTTGCACAGAAAAAAATATATTTATATTTGAAAGTGAAGTACAGTACTCCCTTCTGCTAAGGCAGTGGTTCCCAATCTTGGGTCCCCAAATGTTCTTGGACTACACTCCCCAGGAATCCTGGCCAACAGAGCTTGTGGCAAAGGATTCTGGGAGTTTGAGTCCAAAGAACATTTGAAGGGCCAAGGTTGCGAACCACTGTGCTAAGGCCTGCCCTTTGGGTGGCTTCTAAAGCTGAGGCAAGAAGAAGAAGACGGCATTAAAGCAATCTTATCATCCAATAAAACTGCATATACTGTAAGTAGGAGAGTGTGTTTGAATGTTGAGTGAAGGAGTCACAATTTGGATGCAGAAGCTTTGAGGGGGCGGGTTATTGCAACAAAAGCAACAACATGTAATTTGGCGCCTTAAAGACAAGCAGGTCTGCAAATCAGTGCCCACGCAAATGAATATGCCCTTTTCAGTCATTATTAAGGCAGACAGGCACGCTTATCCAAAGTACTATACCTAGGTGGGTGGGTGGGTGGGTAGGGGTGAGGAGATATGAACAGTTACAAGATGGGGGATACTTGACTCAGTAATACTATGACTAAGAATGCCCCAAAGGCATCATGGTGTCAGTCAGGGTACAGCTTTGCTTTGCTGATTACAAGGCAATAAAGACATAAATTTACATTTGTATACAAACCATTTGTCATTGCATTCCGGAGGCCTGAAGACACACTGTAAGACTGTGGGACAATGGAAGACACAGAGAATCACCTCAGGTCTTAGCCCTTTAACAGCATATTTTATTCTAAAATGGATTCTTTAAAAAAAAAAATAAATTCACAATTACTCTATCTTTAAGACACATTCCTAGATGTGAAGAATCAATGCCCAGAAGATGATTTTAATTTCTCTCTTGTTTTAATTTCTGGTTTTAATTTAAATATCACATTTGAATAGGTTGTTGAATGCCTAGAGACATTTTTATTGAACTTTAAGGAAGATTGCTGCTAGCCAAGAAGGCTCTCTTTTTTAAAAAAAAATCGTCTCTATGCTTTGGTAGCAGGAAGGAGTCAAAACATTATTGTCCACCCTCCCCCACCCACAAGCCTTTACTGAATTTTCTGCTAACTCTAGGCTTTGCAGAAAGTTAATATCTCTTCGAGAAACGTTCCTTTCTGAATTTACCTAATTCTGAAATCACTGCTGTGGTTACTGGATGAAACTTAACCCTCTTCTTTTGTAGAAAAATGATGCCCATAAAACCCAAGGTATCATCCATAGTCTAGTTTTATTCCCCCGCTTTAGAAGGTTTGGGGGAAGGGCAGTCAGAGGAGGAGGAGAGGCTCAGAGATGAATGGAAGGGGGGGTCCTCCTTGGTGTTCCACTGATTTATTATCCACTGATTCAGTTATGGATGTCAGAAGAAAAAAAATCAGATAAATAATTCAGCAGCCACAAAGCAAGCTACTGTCACAAACAGCAGCTGTAAAGCAAGCTACTGTCGTAAAACAGTAGTTGTAAAGCAAACTACTGTCATAAAACAGCAGCTGTAAAGCAAACTACTGTCACAAAACAGTAGTTTGGGGAATTTTTGGTGTTCTCTCTTATCCATGGTTTTCATTATCCATGGGCAGGTCTGGAACCAATCCCAAGCGGATACCGGGGTCCTACTGTATTGCATTCTTAAAGCTGCAGCTTTGATTATAAACTTGGCAACTTTGGAAACAATGTACACATTAGAGCAGGGGTCCTCAGCCTAAGGCCCCGGGGCCGGATGCGGCCCCCAAGGTCCTGAATCCGGCCCCTGGGACCAATTGCAACTCCCCCATCTACCCCTGTTTTGTGAGCAAGCCAGCCTCCTCAGCTGCTTTTGGACTGTGATCCAGCCCCCGGTGGTGTCTGGGTGGTGGTGGACCGGCCCGCTGTTTGAAAACTTTGAGGACCCCTGCATTAGAGCCTGAAAGAAGATAAGACAAGAGGATTGAAACATTGTAACATCAGCCAGTGATAGGAGAGTTGTATATTTTTATATATATATTTATTTTAGAGTATTTTTACCCTGCCTTTCTCCTTGGAAAAGGACCCAAGGTGGCTTACAGTAATGAGGGATAAAATACAGTCCAGTACAATTAAGACATGTTCAAGTATCTGAGAACAAAGAATTGAGGGACATCTTACAGCATTAATACATTACATTAAAGCAACACAGTTATAAGTACTTTAGTCATAAACATAAAGTCTATGTGAACCCATAGATTCATATAAAATGCACATGGTAGTCCATCATTCAGGGAAAGCTTGTCTGAAGAGAAAGGTCTTTGCCTGTTTCCAGAAAGACAGCAGAGATGGGGCAGTCCTGGCCTCTAGTGGGAGGGAGTTCCAGAGTCTGGGCGCAGAAGTTGAGAAGGCCCTTTCATGGGTTCCCACGAGATGTACCTGTGAGGGTTGCAGGATGGAGAGAAGGGCCTTTCCTGATGACATTAACACCCAACTCGGTTCATGCTGTGAGATTTGATCTTTGAGGTAGCTAGGACCCAGGTCATATAGTGCTTTGTAGGTCAAGGTCAGCACCTTGAATTGTGCTGATAGCTGATTGGCAGCCAGTTGAGCTGTTTCAATAGGGGTTGTGAGGCAGGCCAGGATGGAGGGGCTCCACGCCGAAGAGTGCCGCCCACACCTGTGGATACAGAAAGGGAGGAGTGGATGGCAAAGCAGAGGCAGAGGGAGGAGGATGAGTGGGAAAGATTATGGAAACAATTTGAGGAATCCCTAAGGATAGTAGAAAGGGAACAGGAGGGAAAAATCGATGAACCCTCAGGAATGGTGGAGAAGGAGAAGGCAGGAGAACCCAGCCAATCCGCAGTTGTGGAGGTGAGGCTTGGATAATGTAAAAAGGGAAAATCGCGCATCCTACCCCTGAACTGGGAATGGGTGTGGATGGAAGACCCCTGGATGGGAAAATGGGAGCAGATGATGATGCCCTGGGCAGAGGCTGGGAGCTTCCGAAAACACGCCCACAAAATAG
The DNA here is from genome assembly GCA_029282475.1 of Phrynocephalus forsythii. NCBI lineage: Eukaryota > Metazoa > Chordata > Lepidosauria > Squamata > Agamidae > Phrynocephalus > Phrynocephalus forsythii. The sequence continues at coordinate 121,513,305 of JAPFRF010000005.1, read as the reverse complement.
GGTGCTCATACTGGGGCGAGGGAGAAGCCAGGAAATATAACCGAAAACTAAAACAAATCAGGCAAGACCTGGCCTGGGAGAAATGGATAAAGAAGATAAAAGAAGAAGAGAGACTGACTGGGAGACATTGCACCAGGAGGGGTCTAGCCCTGTGAGACAAGTTTCCTCTCCACCACCTGCGACGGAGGAGATCTGGAACCAGGGCAACTTCGGAGGTTGGGGTACAAGCAGAGGTACTGAAACCATGCGAGGAACCACAGAAGGAGTGTGGTGGAATCCTCCCCCCTCAGGAGCAGAAGGGGGATTGAACTTTTCTATTTTTACCCCTTCCCGGGACTCTAGAAACAACCCGTTTAATGTTGACGTTGAACCAGTTGCACCCGTTATAAAGAAAAGCGCCTCCATTACCTTGGAAGAAAAATAAAAACTCCTGTTGGTTCATTCAAAAATGCCTCTTTATTGAGTTTGGAAGGGCGGGCACTCTGGAGGAAAGAAGAACCCTCACTAGGGTGTAATGTGATCTCGTTACCCCACCCCAGTCAGCAGTCTGGCTGCTGCATTTTGGACACGTGGAAGTTTCCTGATACTTTTCATTGGTAGCCCCACATAGAGCGCATTACTGTAGTCCAGTCGGGACGTCACTAGGGCATGTGCCACCGTGGCCAGAGCTGGTTTCTCAAGAAAGGGGCTTAACTTGCGTACAGTGGTCCCTCGCTGCATCGCGGAACCACAGTATATGAAAAAAGGCCCCCTTGGGCAAGGGGGGAAAGTCCTGTTTCAAGCCTCCCATACTTAACCCCAGGACTGGAACTGCCCCAAACAGGCCTGTGAGGGCCTTCCTGGGCCTTCTGGAGGGCCCAAAGGTGCCTCCCTGCGAACCGGAAGTGATTCCGGATCACTGAAAATCATTTCTAAGGCCTCCAAGAGCCTTTCTAGGCCTGTTGAAGGCCTCAGAAATGATTTTCAGTTCACAGGGACGCCATTTTGGGGCCTCCAAGAGGCCCAGGAAGGCTCTCACAGGTCCATTCAGGGAAGGGCCAGACGGGGGGTAAGTACAAGAGCCCCCAGCTAGGCCCCCCCAGCCTGACTCGACCTGCATCCGCATATCGCGGATTTTCAGTTATCGCGGGTCAGGTCAGGTCCCTAACCACTGCGATAGGCGGGGATCACTGTACTAGCCTTAATTGTGCAAATGTACTCCTGGCCACAGCTGTGACCTGGGCATCCAAGCTCAAGGATGAGTCCAAGAGCACCCCCAATCTGCGTACCTGATTTTTCAATTGGAGGGTGACCCCATCCAGTATAGGTTGCATCCCTCTCCCTTGGTTATCCTCACTGTTGTCAAAGTCTAAAGAAATTGACTTTGCTTCATGACAATCCCACTGCTGTTTTGCATTTCCCAATAAACTGATATGGTCAATTAGAGAAAGGGCTTGTGTATAGGAGGCATCATTACACAGAGCTGAAGAAGTGTGCTTAGCGGAATAGACTTTCAGTGGTTCAGCCGCATCACATACAGTGCCAAGACTATCTTTAGCCTCATCCCATTTAATGTTGAATTCAGCCAAGTCAGATGAGGCCTCCTTGGTGTAAATATGCATCTCCCTTTGGTCGGATGGTATCTGGTTCGATAAGCCCTTTGGTTGAGTTGTAGATCACATTGGACCTACTAGTGATCTACTGAGTAATATAGATTTTCCAAATTTAGATTGTGGACAGGCTCCATGATCTTGCAATGCCGTGGTTCTTTGAAGTAAGGGGTGAGAGGGCCTCTCCGAAAAAAAAACTGGTGGGAAAGATCAGGAATTGTGCCAAATAAATTTTAATTTTGAGAATAATAGAATCAATACCTCAAGGGCCATCCTGTGCTCTGGATTATAAAGTGAATGAGATGGGGTTTTTTTAAAGTTGAGGAAAATTGTCTTATGCAGGAAAATAGGTGTTTTTCATTGTACAGTGGCACCCCAACTTAAGAACAGCTCGACTTAAGAGCAATTCAACTTAAGAGCAGAAAACTGTTGGCGTTTTAACTGCTGCCTTACAAATTTTATATATGGTCTGCTTGACTTTCAATTTTTTTTCATTTTTTCATTTTTTAACTTATTTTTTCAATTTTTTAGATAGGCACCCCAACCTAAGAGTAGTTCGACTTAACAGCATGCATTCAGAATTGATTAAATTCGTATGTTGAGGTGCCACTGTATTTGTGATGAAGGGATTAAGATGTTACATTAAAATATGAAATGTTTTTGTGCCTTCTGTTTTGCTTTTTTTCTTTGATTTTGCCTGGAACTGTTGAAAAGACTAGGCTACCCTCTCCAAATCTTCCCACAGCGCCTGATAGACTACATCCATGATCAAGAATGCCTTTTGGTACAATGCTTTGATAAAGATAGCTTGCTATGGAAAGCTCAGCTTGCATTATTTTATTTTATTAGTGACCTATAAAGGTATCACCAAGCCTATCCTAGTCCTGAAGATGGGCGCCTCGTGGGATTTTGAGACTAGAGTTGTTCAAGGAGCACGAGGTGCGACGATGCGACGAGGGGGGGGGAGAGATCTTATGCCGAGCCCGCATCTTCCTCCCCAGAGAAAGAGGACCTCCTCATCTCGGGGGTAACAAACCGCCTTCCCTCTCCTTCAGGCGGGGGAAGCGGGCCGAGTCCTCCCAACTGCCAGTGAGTGTCCCTCAAGGCGAGGGGCCAGAGCGGCCTTCTCTGGACCGGAGGTCTCCCCCCCTCTCTCGCTCTCGGCACCTCCTCCCTTCTCTCCCCTCTAACCCCACCCACCCCCACCCCCACCGGCGGCCATTTTGGCGACGGCTTCTCTAGCGCTCGGTGCGGGCGGAGCAACAAGTCCAATTCCCCACCCCCACCCCTCCGCCCTGCGCCGTGGAGAGAGAATCCGTGAGGAGGAGGAGGAGAAGGAGAGGAGGACGAAATGGCGGCGGCGGCCGGCCTTGCTACTGCTGCAGCTGTTGTTGTTGTTGGGAGCGGTCGTCTCGGCTGAGGCGGCAGCCCGCCCTTTTTACCCCCACCCCCACCCCCGAAGCCTTCCCCCACCCCCGCCCCTTTCCGCGAGCCTCCTTTCTCTCCTCTTCGGTGAGTGAGTGACGGTGGGGGTGGGGGTGGGGGGCAGCTGCACCGAGCGCGTCGGGCCTGAGAGGAAAATGGAGGCGGGCGGGAGGCCGGGGGAGAAGGAAAATGGAGGCGAGGCCGGGAGGGGGGGGTTGGCGAAGAAGCCCGGCTCTCACGCCTTATCCGTGGGGGCGGTTTCCTCTCGATCCCCCCCACACACCTCAACCCCGCTGGCAACCGGCATCGACGGGGGGGCGGCGGCGGCTGGGAGTCGGTTGTGATGTCACAGTCGGGTGACGTCAGGGTGTCGCCGCCGCGGCCACCGGTAAAGGTGTCGGTTGAGCCCCTCCTCCCCTCCTTCCCATTCCTCTCTCCGGAGGCTTAGGCGGGGAGGAGTCCGGAAGGGTCTCGCCACTGTGGATCGGGCCTAGTAGCGCCAGAGAAAAAGGGGCGGTTGGACGATTTTAAAGGGGCCTCCGGGCGATCGTTTGCAGGTGGGGGTTGGTGAGACCTTGCTTGCCCCGCCCGGCCCATTCCCGAAGATTTGATGATCCTTTCTTTCTTATCTATCTATCTATCTATCTATCTATCTATCTATCTATCTATCTATCTATCTATCTATCTATCTATCTATCTTCCCGGCCCATTCCCGAAGATTTGATGATCCTTTCTATCTGTCTGTCTGTCTGTCTGTTTGTTTATTTATTTATTTATTTATTTATTTTTTTTTTATTTTTACAACTTATATGCCGTCCACTAACCCAAAGGTCTCTGGGTGGCTTACCATTCTAACCCTCGCCCCTTCCGTTGCCCCGCGGAATGGGAAAAAGGTCCTCTGATCCAGATGTGTTTTCTTTTGCGTAGTCGTTCCGGCCACACCTTGGAAGTCCTCCTTTCTCCGATTTAGGAATATGCCGGGATTTAAAAAAACAAAAAAACAAACCGTAGCTTTATTTTCGCGGTTCTTAAATGGCTGCCCTTTGTTGAGCCTACATTGGTAGAGCCGAGGGGTTCCAACGGGTCGCAAGCCATCTACAGTGGTACCTTGTATAAAGCATTTAATTCGTTCCAAATCAAATTATGTTAAGCAAATTTTCCTTTATACACATTCCCATAGGAATGCATTGAAAACGGAGTGATCCCATTTTTATGTTGTACGGATTCTCCCCATAGGCAATCATGTTAAGCAAATTTCCCCTATCTCTGCAATTTTTATGTTGTACAAATTTTATGTTATACAAGCTGTTTGTTATACAAGGGTCCCCTGTATTTTTAAAACGCTTAGTAGTGCTGTGTTTTTCCACTGTATTCACTCAGAAGTCAGCGGTTATGATTTCTCTTCGACTGGGGTCCCCGCTCAGTTCGTGTGTAGTTTCAGCCCACAACGCCAAATGCAGTAAAAAATCATGTGGCATTGTAAAAACTAAAGAACATCTGCGACTGGTAGCCCATTTCTTTGTGTATCTGAAAAATTACAGCCTGTGAAAACCCAGGACACAGTAATATTGTTTATTCTTAATGCCTCACTAGAGGCCTTGTTCTTGCTGCAGCAGACTAACATGGTTGCTCTCTGGATACAGGATGTTGCTGTAAATCGTTTCAAATGCCTGCATTATGGCTTTATCGTTTTGTCCATAAGGTTTATTCCTTAATCATTCTTCTAACATCTCATTGTCAGACTCTTTTTGAAGTTTTTTCTTGCTCTTGTTTCCCCCTCACCTCCAGTAATCCCATTTTACTTAATATTTGTAGAATGTGTGATAAATTATAAGAGGCAACTGCTCTGATAGAGATTTTGTGCAACTGGTGGTGGTTAAAGTGTTTGTTTTTGCCAAAATTGCATGAAGGAATCCAATATGAAAATATTGCTATGGAAGGTGCAAAGTCTCTCAGTAGCAGTTGTAGGAGTATGGATCAGGGCTTGTTAATATATGTAAAATTTTTGAAAGGGAAAATTACAAACAGAATAATTGATACTGTACTGTATAGTTATTTTTCACCTGTGTAGTTTAGTGAGCTGATATAGCTCTATAAATTGGAGTGCCATGCTGTATAGTTAAAGCCTCTGTGTCCCTTGAGAGAGGAGTCATCTCAAATCACCCCTAGTATATGTGTGGCTGGCAGGATTCCATGCCCTGCCACAAGTGCAATTTTGAGCAAGTTACTTGGTTCCAGGGCATCACCAGAAGGATGTACTAGTAAACCACTTCTAGTATTTTATAGTGGGAAAACCCTGAGAAGATTGTTCTAAGTCAGCTTTTACTTGTCATATAATCATTATTAAGCAGGTAGTGTGGTGCCAGTTGTGAAACATTAACAAATCAGTCTGCTGCTCTTGAGATTTGTGGGTGAATTATTTTGAAGCATTGCCAAGGCACATGCCAGGAAGGTGGAAGTGAAAGAGAAGTGTCATCCCTTTGTGTTTGTGTGTGAGAGTTTTTATCTTTTTAAATTTCCTCTCACTGTTTTTGAAGAGGGAGTCCAAGCTTGTTGGTGTGAGTGTCACTTGCTAGATGCAGGGGAGGCCCGAAAACTAGAAATAAATATTTAATCTCTTCTAGCCTCTTAACTAGTGTGCCACCTTTTCTGCATCTCTAATGTTTGAATAGAAGGGGTTCTGTAGGCAGCTGAGGGAGGTTTCCAGAGTTGGGTCTTCACCTTCAGAGATGGACCCCTTTCTCTCACCTCTTGGTGTGGCTGATTTTAACATATCCTATGCCTGGGGTGTCCTTCAGAAGATCATAGGACTGCATCCTAAGTTTCAGAATAGCTGACAATGTAGAAGATGTTGCTGCAGATCTCTCTTTGTGAATAGAGAGGGTAGTGTTCAGTTAGAGAGATTCTCAGTATACAGTGTCTTGCTAACCTTCTGTTGTTATACCATGAATGATGGAGACCCAGATAGAATTAATTTTCAGTCTTTCATAGTGATGTAAATCATGATTTAAGTCAATTTGATATAAATCACTCTGTGCAGCTTCCTTTTATATCTAAAGGATCAGTATAATTTATTTATTTGTTTACAAAAAAAATTAGCCGTCCCACTACTAAGTGGTCTCTGGGCGGCATACAACAATGTGTTAAAACTATGAAACAACACAATAAAACTATAAAATACAATACAGTTTAAAACAATATACCATACAAATCATAAAACCCTGCTGCTCATGATCCCAGCTAAAAACACTACCTAATTAAAATGCTGGCTGAACAGGAAGATATTTGTGTGGTGCTGAAAAGCTAAAAGTGTCAGTGGCAGGTGGCTCTCTGTAGGGAAGGCATTCCAGACTTGGGGGGCAACTGCCAAGAAGGCCCTGTTTCGACTTACAATACTTCATTGTTTTGTGAAGTGTATCTTGTATCTTCCATTTTGAAACGATCCTTTTGTGTTGCTATATTCATAGCTTTCAAAGATAGTGTACATATATCTTGGACGCAGTGTTTCCCTTCTAGGTTATCCTTGTTGTAGCATCAATTAATTTCATGTCTGTTTTGTTTTCAAAACATGCTTTACTGTGCACATGTTTTCTCTAAAAAAAACTACAGATTTTGTTGTTTTGATGACATTTATTTAAAGGAGAGACCTTTGAGGTCGTTTTTGGTTCTTGTAACTATTACTGTGTTTTATATTTAGTGAGGTTATATAATAATAGTTCCTGACCTTAGAGAACATTGTTATATAGAAATTAAGAGTGGCAACAAATGCATGCTTGCCCAGAATTTGGTTCCATTTAGAGATGGGCACGAAAACTATAATGGCTCCCCTGGGTCCTAGAAGCACCAAAATAGCAGGGGAGCTTCCTCAAGCTCTTCCCTGTAAGTCCCTGAAATTTGGAACTGTTTGGGGTTTAGTGGGCTAAGTTATTTAACTCCAAAGGGGGTCCCTGTAGGAGAAAATTATTCTAATAGAGTGGAAGTCGCTAATTCATTTTTTATTTGGGGGGCTTACAGGGAAGAGCTTGAGGAAGCTCCCTGCACTTTGGTTCTTTTAGGACGAATTGTTTCATTCCTAAAGGAAAAAAATGATGTCTTGTTTCATTACATAACGAAATGATGAAACAGCATTTCATTTTTTGTTTCCTGCCCATCTCTAGTTCCATTGTATTCGGTATATTACTGTCTGTTGCAGTGTAAGAAATTGAGATAATATTGGCCGAAATTGCCATTGTTGATGAATAAAAGCTCCAGTTTAGAATACATTCCTTAATATTGAATAGCTTTTCCAATGAAAGTAGAGTCTAAAATGTTTTACTTTTATGTTTTATAATTGTATTTGGCCAAATAATAAAGCTAAAATCTGTATTTTGATAATTGCATTACAGTTTACTTCATTGTACAGGAGCAGAAAATCTATTGATTTCTGGTTTTCATGTTAAAGCTTTCAGAATTGTGGTTATCAAAAATCTAGATGTGATCTTCAAACATTCTCAAAATTTAAGCTGTCTAGTGTTGAATCTGAGAAAATGGGTTCAGATTGACTAGGTACCTCCTGTTAGACCTGTTCTGAGAAATCTGTGCAATCTTTCTGTAAGATCTTTGTCTTTGTCTTGAATCTTCTTTCTGTAGCAGCTTTTATGTTTATATTTGGTGAACTTTTGGCACTGCATGATTTCTTACACAGTATGATAGTTCAGCATAAACTGAAAATTTTGTAACAGTGTAAGCTATATTCGTTTAAAAACTTTGTCATAATAGTAGCACCAAAGTGCTCTAGAAGTAAGGGAGGCTTTTTCTAGCATTATTGTGAGCTTTGTGTTTTCTGTGAAGTTTAGTTGCTCACTGTTTAATTTTCCTCATGCTCATTGGTGCTGCTAGTTGGATAGTTCATTGTTCTGTTTTCCTTGCCAGATTTATTGATCTCTGGGTGGTAAATGTATTTTATTTTTGTTTTAACATACAACTATTAGTACAGTTTCGTCATTGCACACATCTCTAATAGTAGTACTGCTTAGATTTATATTTTTTTCAGTGGTACCTACCTACTGATTCTATCTTTGACAGTTGGTCACAAAGTTACATTGAACCAACCATATCAGTTTCTACCATCCACTCTTCGCCATTTCCCTGCTAACCTGGCCAATAGCTATACTACAGTCTAGACCCCAATGGTTCAAAGACGAAGATGTACACATACTGTATTAGACAGAGAAGATGAGTGGTTTGAGAAGGCACTCATGAGTATTGAAAACCCCTCTCAACAGAGGTGTGCCTGAGCCCAGTCTGTCTGCCACTTATCAGGCAGTGATTTCAATAATACCCAGACAAATCAAAAATACTTCACACCTCCTCCACCGCCAAGACCATAGCTAACGACCCATACTTTATGGGTTTCAGCACTTTAAGCCATTGTTGACCTAAGGGCCTATTGAGACTGTTGTCTACCTTATGAGCCTGCTCAGGCTATTGTTCATCTTATGAGCTTATTTCAAACCAGGGTGACATGAGGTCAAAGTGAACTATAAAATATAGGACCCACAACTAGCCTGACCAAGCTGTTTAGATAAGCAGCAAAATGTTTCAATCTCTCAAGCAATGAAGTTCAGTTGCCATGACTCAACTTCCAGATTTTGTATTTAAGCTTCAACAGAATATTTTGTATAAGAATTAGGGATTTAAACAGTAAAACAAATATGAGAATCCATAATACATATTAAAAATTAATTGGTAAAGCAGCCTAGGTCATAGCAAAAGACGAAAGGTTAAAATGTCCATTGGTAAAAAATTAGATGTTATTCATGGCATGCTAGATAGTGGAATGTACAGTAATAGGTTGGAATCATGGGTTAGGTGTGATACTTTATTATCCAACATGTTAGAAGTTTTCACTAGTCAATTAATGAGCAAAAAATAATGCAAAACGTATTAATGGCAAAAACCTTGCTAGAAAGATTTGTGTATTTAGTTTTAGTTTATTTTGAAGATGTTTTTATGCAATAGTATGATGAAAATTAACTTTACTTGCAATATTTAAGTTTACACTTTAATATACGAATTTCTTTGTAATGAAAATGTTAATTGCAGAGGTAATGCCAAATTAGTGAGTTAGCTAGCTTCCTTGATAATGCTGTGATACTGTTGCTATTCAGCTCAGTAGCAATTCCATAAGTAAATGGAGTTTTGTCTTGCATAATAATAATAATAATAATAATGGATGTTTAGGTATTGTAATGAATGTTAATTGGTTTTGAATGCTTTAGTGTTGTATTTTATTGTGAGCTGTATATTTGTAGCAGTAAATTTAAAAAAGGAGTCAGATTACTGTACTGCTGTTGCTACTAATTTGAAATTTAGATTGCATTTTGCCAAGCATTTGTTTATGTGTAGACTGCATTTAAATGTCATAAATATGCCGTGGTTTGCTTAAATCTGACTTGTGATGTGGGAGCCTTGTCTAAGGCCTATTGCTGCTTTGTTTCCCTTTTGCCCACCTTGAATCAAGTGCTGGCATGATGCATGGGATGGATCAATTAAATGAGGAGGAGCAACCTGATATGTTTGTGCGTGTGTTCTAAGGTGTGTGTTCTGCTTATATACCGCCCCATATCACTTCAAGTGGTCTATGGGCAGTTTACGGTATAATTGGTCATCAAGAGTTTAGTTGCCAAAAAGAAAAGAAAAGATAAACACACCTTTTTATGTGTGGGCATTCTCGCTCTGTTTGCTTTAAAATACTGTTTTTATCTACTTTAGGGAGTCTGCATCCAGCTGGAGGCTCCTAGATTTATCCACTGAAGCAAGTGGCTATATCTGAATGAAATGGTTAGGAAATATCTCAATGGTTATGTATGAGGATAATGGGATATAAAGATGTCCCATTTCCACAAGAATGTTTTTGGGTACAGAATCAGGAATGTCCACTGAAAAACCCGGAGTAAAAAAAAAATTGGGTAGAATAATGGTAAAATAAAATTGAATGAAGCACAACTTAAATTTGTTACGTTGTGAGATGTTTTCTGACTTCATCCAATTCCAGTGTCCACCAAAGGAACAAATTCTTAAAATCTCAAACTAGCTAACCTGTAAACAAAGAGAGCATATCATATTTCCTTTGCCTTGGATGGAATGGAAAACGAATCCAGAGACAAGAATCAATAAGTTTGTTGGATTTTTTTTTTTTGCCCTAGCAACTTCTGTCCATAGGGGTGGGGGCACCCTGTAGATAAAAAGTAGGTAAATTTACTGTTTTTATTTATTTTTGTGCTGATAGCAGTGTCATACGGTGATATGCTTGTAGATTTATTTTGGTGTATATATACTTTAAGTCAAAAATGCATCTGGGAGACTAAACTGTCCCATTGTAGAGTGTGAGGTTAAAAGAATTTACTGTAGCTGACAACAATAATCTCTTGATTGGTTTCATTCTTTATAAGCACACCTAGTTAGAATTCTACTTATACAACAATTTACTCTTGAGTAAATTTGACCCAGTGGCTGAAATCCTGTTGCATAGCATAGGCAATTGCAACCAGTGTAGGCCTATTAAATAAGTGAGGAGTTATGAGTCAAGTCCTTTGTAAGTTACAGTACATTGATTCCATTGGACCTGCTTTTGTTGCAGCTTACCTGCTAAGCAATAGGATTTTAGCTAGTAACACAAGTCTTAGTCTCAAAAATAACTATCACCAGTAATTTAAATTTAAGCACTAGAAGAGTGGGCATTAAATTTATGTTAATAAAAGGGAACATAACCATATGGTAGATAAACATTTGTGGTGGCTATTCATTGATCTAAAATGATATTATTTTACCAGAAGAATAAATTGCAGATCAGGTTGTAATTTTGAATCTACATTAGAATTCAGTTCCAGATACAGAGGTAGTAGAAAAGAACAAAATGAATACGTTTTCAATGAGATTCTATGATATTTTTTTAAGCTGCTGCTCTATAAGTAGAAGTATAAGGCAGTGTGTCCAAGCATGCTAATAATACATTACATATAATCCAGTGTGCATATGGATATTTGTCTTGTGTTGTATGAACCCAAAGTAATGTACTGTATTAGTTTAACCCCTTTCTTTCATTAAAAAAGATATCAATGCATACATGTATTTGGGTAGCCACAAAAACATGGATTCAGTTACAGGAATAGGATGGAATAATTTTATCTAGAAATACTGTATGCTGCTTGTGATAGAAAGTATTAGTGCATCTTCCCAGTAGCTTTTCATGAAGTGCTTTGCAAGGAGAACATAAAAATGCGTACAGTACTATTGAAGGGCATAGATCTCACATATATATGCAATAAATGGTTGAATATGTATTTTTATTTTAATTATTTCATTCAATTTTTATACAGCCCATCTAGCAGCGAGGCCAGATTTTTAACGGAAGGTATTGATTGAAAACAAAGTGAAAGGTAGAGGGAATTGTAATACTAATGAAAGACTTTGTGAGAAAAACTAGCGATATTCTGCTGTTGGCATAGTAAATGAGCATAGGAAAAAAGACAAGCAATAACTTATTTTGTCAGTATACTTGTGTTTCACTGCAAACGAAGTGTGTTTCACAGATAGGAATACTTTTTTAATTCACTTCATTGCTACATCTTACATTGCTAGCCAGAAGGCATCTGACAGTGCTATGGACAGTCCTGGCTCCTAGCAATGTTTGTCAGCTATTTCCATCCTTGCCCCCTTTCCTTTTATCATTGTCTCATTTGCTTTTTTCTTTTCAGGGCTCCCAAAAGAAAGCATTATTTGGCAGTGCAAATAAGAACGTGCTAATGCAATGACTTAATGTAAAGCTGTCTTCCCAACCTGTGCCCTTGTCAGTATTTCAGATGTTTTGTGTACAGTATAAGGTCTTAAATATATAGTGAAGGGCAGGCAAGTCCAAACTTCGGCCCTCCTGATGTTTTGGGCCACAACTCCCAGAATTCTAAGCTTAGATTGCCAGTGACAAAGGACTGTAGGAGTTGTGGTCCAAAACATGTGGAGGGCCGAAGTTTGGACATGCTTGGATAAGGGGTTGCAGAAAAGCTTTTCCTGAAATTGAAAGTAAAATTAAAAGCATGACTTGGAAATACAGTAATACCTCTGATAAAAAATGCCTTTGTTAACGAAAAAAATCAGATAGTGAATGGAATTTTCCAGGAATAGGGATGCTTTGGATAATGAATTTTCCCTATGGGCTGCCTCTGATAATGAATTTTCCATTATGCTTTGCAAAAAAAATGTATCCAGGATGCACCCCCCTGTAGTTTGTGGAGGGGTGGGAGGAGTTGGAGCAGTTTTTTCATTGTGTATTGGAGCCATTCTGGACACTTTTTTGCTGAGGGATTTGCATCTTTTGATTTCCCATTCATTTCAACTAGAAACTGCATTTTGGATAATGAATAGAATGAATTAAATTCATTATCAGATGTACCATTTTATTTATTTATTATTTATTTATTAAATTTATATACCGCTCCATCTAGCTACATGGCTACTCTGGGCGGTTTCATGGCTACTGTGGGCGGTTTGTAGTTTGTTATTGTCATGGCAAAACATTTTTTACCAAAACAGTTGGCCAGCTTGGGCTGAGCAAGGTCACTGAATCATGAACATCCTGGCAACTGAAATACATTTTCTTTACAACTTACAGGTGACATATGGTACTTTCCCATTTCCTTTGTATTACAATATTTGGGTCTCCTAAGAATTCAGGGTCTCAGATATTTGATGCTGTGAATTCAAGATTCTGCAAAAAGCCTTGTCACCACCATAACGTTATTGATAAAATGGCCATTTTCCAGATATTAAGTTTTAATTCTTTGAAACTACAAACAATTGGAAAAATAGATTCCTATTAAAACCGTGTTTTCAAATCTTTAAGCTTTTGGATTTTAAAGATCTATAGATAAGGTTTGTTTGGAGGAAAAGAAACAGCTGCTAAGAATTAGAAATACATTGGTCCCCTGTCCTTTCCCAGTTCATATACTGCGGTCCCGCTATATTGCAGGACCATAGTATATGAAAAAAGCCCCCCGGGGTAAGGGTCAAAGTCTGTTTCTGGCCTCCCATACTTACCCCAGGACTAGCACTGCCCTGGACAGGCCTGTGAGGGCCTTCCCATGGGCCTCCAGAAAGCCTGGGAAGGCCCTCGCAGGCCTATTCGGGGCAGCACCAGGATGGGGATAAGTACAAGAGCCCCCAGTTAGCCCCACCCCCAGGCCCGACCTGACCTGCATCCACATATCTAAGACATAGGTGACTTTGTCCAGTTATTAATTTACATGAATTTCCTGTTGCCCTAGTTGCCTAGATGCCCTAAGCACATCCGATCTCACCTGATTTCGGAAGCTAAGCAGGGTCGGCCCTGGTTAGTACTTGGGTGGGAGACCACCAGGGAATACCAGGTGCTGTAGGCGCTTGGAGTAGGAAGTGGCAAGCCACTCCAGTATTCCTGCCAAGAAAAATCCATGGATATGGAGTCATGAAGAGTCGGTCACAACTGTAACGACACAACACACACACACCTGTTGCCTTGTTTTAGATTCAGGGGCACCTTGGGTCTCCATTTTCCTGGGGAAGTCTTGGGAGCAGGGAAGTTTTATTTAAAAGTTAAAATTTGGTGCCAGATCAGGGTGGAGGACCTGATCCTAGCAACAGCAACCAGGAAGTGATTTTTGACCTTTAAAGGTATCTCCCATCCCCTCAATATTTTCAGGTGCTTCCTCAGAAAAAAGGGAGAACCTAAGCCTATAACTGGGCAATAGGAGGATTTTAATTAATGTCTAATCTGTTACACTGAATGCAGTGTTACATAAAAGTATTTCCCAGTGTCTGTTAACTTCTGTACTTTTTCTTCTCCTGTCTTCCACTTTACTTAGTAGCTTTTTCCATTGCCTCAACAATATTGTATCATAGCAAAAGGGGGTTGAGCCGCGTGGCCATGACAAAACACAATTTCAAAAATAGGTTACAGGCGATACCTGTAGAGATTGTAGAGTAAAATATATTTTTGGATACCTTTTTAATCTTTTGGACACCTTTCAATCTTAATCCAAAAGAGTGCTTTACTTTATACCAAAGGTAAATGGATTTATCCTTTTTAAAAGTAACTTGTTCCTCTTATTTATTACAGTGTTTGGAAAGTAACCCACTATGTCACTTGTTATATTAATCATTATTTTTCTGCTATCTTTTTGGGGTGGGGGAACTCCCTAGGAATAGTTTGTAAACTGCCCAGAATATCTATTTGCTAGATGGGTGGTATAAAAGCTGAATGAATGAACAAACAAATGAACAAACGAACGAATGAACTGTAAGGCAGTGGCATAAAATGGAGAGAGAAAAATCCTTTTATACTTCACCAAAATGCCTTAAGTAACCTTCAAAAGTAGCATTGAAAGTTGTCATACAATGTTAGCTTGCTGCTCCAAAGCAAATTTTGTTGCTTCATCATTGCCCAAAACTGTTGTTAGTCGCAATTTACTTGTAATTTATTGTTTATGAGCACTGCCGCTAAGACATACTGCCTGGCAATGGGACGGAGACATCACTGGTTGCATTGGTAGATGATCTACACAGGGAAATGGATGGGGGAGTTGTTTCCCTTTTGGTTTAACTAGACCTCTCAGCTAAAATAAATAAATGACTAAACAAATGGAACATACTTAGAAATAGATATAACTAGAACAAGGCATGGAAATAGTGTGATTATATAACAGTCGTGATATGGAGAGCAGCTATACCACTTATATGTTGTTAATCAAATTATTTTGATATTGAACAGAGTTTGGCCAGGTAGTGGAAGCACAAGATTGCCTTGAAAAGACAATACATCGATGTTAGGAACCACCCAGAGTGGCCTTGCTACCAGATAGGTGGTATAAAAATCTAATAAGTAAGAAAGTAAGAAATAGGCAGTAGGAAGAGAGGAAGACCTAGCATGAGATGAACTTACTCAATAAAAAGTGACAGCCTTTAGCTTGCAAGATTGTGTGCAGGGCTGTTGTGATAGATTGTTTTGCAGTCCCGAAAAGTGGTTGTTGCAAGCCAGAAATAAGTTGAACGCATTTAGCAACAGCAGGAGTTTATTATTTGTATATTCATTGTTTTAAATTGTTTTTTGTTTTATAGTATTTAATATTTATGTTGTTTTATAGTTTTAATATATTGCTGTGCACTGCCACCTAGATACCAGTTGGTAGTGGGGCGGCTAATTTGTTTGTAAATAAATAAAATAAAATAAAGAAATTTGTTGCACTAAATTTTCTTAAAAGTGTCTAGTCATCATGGTCCTGGTTGACCTTTATTTACATATAGATAGCAGATAGCTTGGCAAATGTGAATATAGATGTATGCATTCTTCTACACAATATATTAACCAGCTTTTTGTAGAAGATTTTTTATCCATATTGTGAATAGTTTCATTTTAAGCAATGTATGGTAATCTGTTTCAAAATATGCTTGTTAAAATACATCTTTAGTTTCTGAGGTGAAAATAACAATTTAATTACTGGGTGGAATATTTTCACTTTAAATTGAAGTTCATCTGGTTGCCTTGTCACATTTAAGGAAGTTTCCAGTCTTGATTTTTTCCATCAGATATTTCTGTATTCCCTTTTCACCATTATTCCAGTAATACAAGCAGAGGCAACATCGCTGCAGGTAATAGCAACTTTCTCCATTGCTCTGAGTCCATATCTAGTCCTTTGTCCATCATTGGTAAATTATGCTCTAAGAATGACAAAGCACTACAAGTTGCCTGTTATCTGCAGTGATTTTCCTATGTGCTCAGATTGGGGAGGGAATAGCAGCAGAAACCCTGTAGGATCCCTGTTTTATTTAATGTATGCATGTTACTTTTTAAAAGTAGGTAAATTTACTAATAAGCTCTTGCATGTTCTTTAGACTCAGCATGTTTAGGATTGAGTACCACATGTGTTCCTTGACATAAATGCGGATGGTAACTATCTTGCTGATGAGATATGACATTTGTATTGTAAAAATTGAGCCACAGGGTCATTTTTTGTTACTTTTGCTTTAGAAATAAGGATAGTCTTTCTTTAGAATTGAATAAGAAGTGATTAGCCAATTTTCCCCCTTTTCCTTCTGGCAGATCTTTTAAAATTGTATGATGTGTGATGAGTTGGAGATTCTTAACAGAGAGCTTCAGAAGTTATTGCAAAGCAACGTCGTGGAAGGAAGCTCTTTAAACTCAGAATCTCTTCAACCATCAAGCTCTGCTTCCTGGGATGTAGCTGCTGCTGCTTCAGGCAATGAAGCACAAGGCAGTTTAGTGAAGGTATCCAATACCTTAATGTTACAGGACTTGCAAGATTATCATGTCCCTCCATTGTTGACATTATTTGCCTTCCAGGGTATCTTTTGATCACATTACTCAGATGCATTGCTAAATTTTAATTTAGCTGTAGAGGTTGATTTAATCCATAGACGTTTATTTTAACAAGTGCCCAATTTTAGCTGAGAATATCCATCTGAAATGACTGTGCTAACATAATGTTACCTGAAGTACTGTAACTGAATATTAAATCCCATCATCAACTGCAGAGGGACCATTTATGGACCAATAAGCTTTTTATTTCATATTTATTTTTGTGGAATTTCATATACCACCCAGTTAGTGCTGGGCACGACTCCAGGTGGTTAACATTAATATTCAATATAAAGTAACAGACAGAGAAAGATAGGAAATTCTCAAATAAAGACAAAACGATAAAAGCAAGAAGTAACAAATACAATGATGTGAAAATGAATTAGATGTTCGCTGGGAGTCCTTTCCAAAGGGATGGTGCCACAACCTGGAAGGCCTGATTCCTTATGGACGTCTTCCTGGTGTTCCTGAAGTGGCAGCCTATTGGAGCATAGCTTGCATGGATTGAGTGGCACTGATTGATGTTCTTAGGGAATAATGCTCTGACAAGTAGGGAGCTCACACGTCATAGAGAGTTTTATAGGTAACCAAAACTGTGAGTCTGTCCTAGAATGGCACAGGCAACTAGTGTAGACAAGCCAGGACTCGGGATATGTGATTGAATTTATTTGCACTTGACAGTAGCCTGGCAGCTGCATTCTGTACCTGCTGCAGAAGTATTTAGGCCTGCCTCAAGGGAAGCTCATGTAGAGAGAATTACAGTAGTTGATCCTTGAGATCACCAGCACATGTACCAAAGTTCTCGTGGGCCCATTGTCCAGGTAGGGTTGTAACTTGATAACTAGTCTCAGTTAGTTGAAAGCTGACCTAATTGTGGTTGCAGTCCTGGATTCCTAAAAGAGATCCAGCTCCAGGAATAAATTGCAAACCTGATCCCCAAGAGAGAGAGTTACATGGCCCAATCTCCCAGCCTATCCAGAGCTACCCCCAACCCATCCAAGAGAAGGATCTCCATCTTATCCAGGTTCAGGTTCAGGTTCAGGCTGTTAGCTGTAGTCCATTCCAGAGCTGAGGCCAGGCAGTGCTCGAGTATCTGGACAACATCCATTGCGAAAGATGTAAAGGAGAGATAGACGTGCATGTCATCAGCATATTTATGATAACATATGTCAGCTCTTCAGATGACTTCTCCCAGCACCTTAACATAGATGTTAAAAGTGTTGTGGAAATTGATATCCCTGGGGCACCCAGTTCCATCCCAAGCTGTACTTCTTGGACCCAACCATCAAGGAAGTACTGGAACCAGTTAAATGTGAATCCTCCAATCCCTACATCTGACAGTGTCATGGTTGATGGTATCATATGCCCCCGAAAGGCCAAAGAGCACCAACAAGGTCATTCCTCCCTGTCAGGTTGCCTTAAAAAACCATTGTGCAGTGTGACCAGAACTGTCACATTCGACCTGAATTCAAGCTAGAATGAATCTAGGCACCACCACCCTCCTCCAGGTATATGTGGAGTTACTTTGCCACCACTTGCTCAAAGAGAATATTAGCAATAGGGCTAAAAATTATTTTGATCGTTGGTGGTCAGATTCAGCCATTCTGATGGGCCATATGATAGTCTCTTGTACCCGTAGAAGGAAACATCCCTTCCTCAGTGAAGCATTTACAATATATTTGGCCCAGTCCACACAGAAAATTGTACTCTTTCCCTTTAAGTGAAATGTGATAGAATCCTCAGGCTTTTGAATTTTGACTGTTGGGATTTTTCAGTTGGGCAGCACAGGCCAGTTCTGAAAGGTAGGAAACGGAGAGCAGAAGTAGTTCATTCAGTACAAGGAAGCTCTCAGAGGTCCAGAACCATAATCTGATCAGAGCAAGGGATTTGTGCTCCAAAATTGTTTAGGAACACATGTGTTTTTAAAGTTATGCTCTGTTGGGTAACACACATTTTATGTAAGTAACTCTAAACCTTAAAGAAATCCAAATGAAAAACAAATCCTGGGACTTAAAAAGATATATGTCTAGTTAAAAAGATACATGTCTAGTAAATATTGAAAAAGTGGCAAAATATGATGTTTGTAGTCAACTGCTGAGTAAACATACTATAGTTTTCTGTGGATTCCATTTTCCCTAAGGCAGGGCTGTCCAACAGGTAGACCATGGGCTACTGGTAGTCCGCGAAGGGTTCAAAAGTAGCCTGCCAGGCATCAATACAAAAAGTGAGGGGATAAGTTCTCTCCCCCCCCCCATCCCAAGGATCACTACTGCCCCAGCAAAGTTCTGGGTCTGCCAGCCCACTGTCTTAGCTGAGTGGGCAGTTCAAGGGCCATGAGCATGTGCTCAGAATGGATAAAATTCATAAGTAGAGGCATTAGTGTAGTAGCCCTCAGGCACTTTAGGCCAGAAAAAGTAGACCTCGGACTGTTCAAAGTTGGACAGCCCTGCTCTAAAGCAATGATGTCTCTTTTAAAAATTTACGGAAATTTTAATTTATTTGTTTAAATGGAATCTTTTTACCTCAGTTGATAAACAGGTAATTGAAATGTACAAGCATATAAATACATTTTCCTATAATAGGCAGCCTTATCAAGTGGACCATTGCTGGTTTCGGAGTCTTCAGGATGGCAGCAAGATGAACAATGTGCTTCTGGCTTCAGCAGTACATCATGTGCTGTAGGGATAATGCTGAGTGGCTTTGGCTTGCTTCAGCCCTTCAGTGATCCTTCCTTTGGTTTAAATCAACAGGCAAAAAAAATCTCAGCAACCTCTAATACTATGTCAGGTAAAATTGTTCAGAGGATATTGGAGAATCTATTTCTTCCTTTTCTGGAAATCAGCATTCACCTACTGTACTCTTAACCTTTCTTAGCCCTCTGAGGTAAACAATTGCATACTAATGTGCATGTTTTGTATAGCAAGCTCCTTTTCCTTTAAAAATTCTGTCATTATTTGAAGCCAGTTATGGGCTTAAGTCACCTGAAGATCCCTTTCAAGTAGAAAAGGGTCTTTCCTGTAGAGATCCAGCTCAAACCTGTAGAAATGTAGACGGGGGATGTTATAGATATCAGGCTTGTCTCCGATGTCACCCTTATGTAATGGAAATAATCTAGGGTGCGCATGAGAATGTCTCAGTATAGCTTTTGTGCAAAATAGTTTGCCTCTCTAAGTAAGAGTCTGAAAGATATAAGTTATCCCTTTGGGTTTCCTGCAGAGAGAATAAATTACAGAAATTAAGTTCTTTGTGGTTTGGGGAAAACAATGTGTTACGTTATTAGTGTGTGCTGATCCTACTTTCCTGCATTTCTAATGCGAGATTGTATAGACACTGTGGTGTCAAACCTTGGGCACTCCAGATGTTTTAGACCAGAACTCCCACAGTCCTTTGTCATTGGCAATCGGCTCGGAATTCTGGGAGTTGTGGTCCAAAACATCTGGTGTGCCGAAGGTTCGCCATCAGAATGGTTGTGCTGGATTAGGACAGAAACATGAATAACAGTCCAGAGGGGTTGTGTAGGATCTTGGTTAGGTGTTTCTTCAGATACTGCTGGACTGCAGTTTTCATCATATCTAGCCAGCATAAATCAAATGTATGCAGCTGTTTATGATCTTCTTATCCGGTCTTTCTGTTCCAGGCACCATTTGTGTGCTATGAAAGGACACTGTGTGAATGATTCCAGTAGAATAAAACAATAAATAGGGTGATAGTTCTTTAGTTTTGAGGAGTGAAGCTTGAATCATAAGTAGAAGGGAAGTAGGAAGCCAAGTGTGCGGATCCTTGCATATATTTTTAATTTTTGTTATTTTGTTTTATTTTGTTTGGGGTTGTTCATTTTGCAATTTGTTGTACACCACCCAGAGTTCCCGAGGGAAAGTTTGGCGGCTAACAAGTATAAAAATAATAAATAAAATAAATAAATAGACTTTTTATTCTCGCCAGGAGAATACCTTCATAATGATTGAGCATATGTGAACATAAGATGGGTAGGGAAATACATTTGTCATTGGTATTTTTAGAAGTTAAGAGTTGTGGAATTATACTAGTGCCTCTGAAGAGGGACTTCCTTTCTAAGTAAAAGCTTGTTGTGATAAACTGGCATATCTGGTAGTTGTTTTTTCCATCTTGAATGTTTCTGGAATAAACAGTTTTGGTTGGGATGACAGAGAATGCTTCTGCAAGCTTTCACTATGTGTGTTGTCATTTCAGCTTATTGTTGATGTAGAACACACATTTTTTTGTGATTCCTAAGATAGCAAATTAAGGTGTGCTGTGAAAGTTAGCCTATAAAGACTTCATTTTAAAACTTCAAGCAAAATATTAGCTGGTTATTGTATATTACCTTATTCTGTATTGCCTTATAGTAATACTGCATACTTTAGCCTGCCCTGGGACCATTTTATAACTAAAGGAAGTGTGTAATTTTATATACTTCCATATAATGGAGTGAGTTTATCTATATTTATTCGGGTAAGCTCTCAGGACATTATACATGAACCTTGCTCTCTAAACTTTATCCTAGTAACAATCTTGCACTGTAATTAAGTCAGGCTGAGAGTGACCAAGTCATGGTTATTCAGCAAGTCAATTGGCTCAAGTGTGACTAGAACCTAAATCTGCCAGGTCCCAGTCCAACTATGTTCCACATTCTAGTTAACAAATGTATGCAAGCTAGACAGACACTGTAGCTATTGAGGTCTTCTTTTTTAATATTCAATTATCTAAACGTTTACCCGCCTTCCCCACACAAAAAAAAATCTCCAAAGAGAACCTTGATAGTTGGTCACTGGCAATGATTTTTTATTAATTGAAAGTCAATTAAAACTTATACATCTGTTTTATTATTGTTTGTTTTCAGAGGTGACATTTGGGAGCAGTAGAATCTCTAGTATGGAAGAAGAGAATTTGGAATCTACAGTGGAGTCTGAATCTAATATGGAAAATTCTTCTATTGGTAAATTATTTTGCTTAGGGAGGGGAATAATTTCATAAAAACATGGAACCATCATTCAATTTCTTTCCAGTATTTAGGCTGAGTGTCATCATTCACAGGGCCCAAAATGTACCACTAGCAGACAGCAAAAAAGTTATCAGTGGGACTGGGTATACCTTAGTGTTTGCAGATATATAAAAATCTTTTTGGTAAGAAGTTGAGGCATAAAAGCTACCACCCTATGAGGACTGAACATGCCTATTGAGGATGTTTAGTCCTCAGGATTGCTGACTCCTTGTGGGGGAAATGGGACATTGGGAGGGTGGGAATAACAGAATAATATGATTGGAGCTGTAAACACCAGCACTCCCTTATTGCCACAGTTTTGCCAAAATCATGTTGCATAGTATAAATTACTCAACAGTAGGCCCATTGAATCAGTGGGGATCTGGTCTGTCAGCTCTTCCATAGGTTGCAATTCAGTGAGCCTGCTCTAACTACTACTTACTTTAGTATAGTAAGTCATAGTTCAAAGAGCCTTGCTGGAGTCAATGGAAGTTATGGATGAGTTCACTCACTAAATTCTCATTGACTTTATAGGCCTACTGTAGTGAAATTTACTATGTTAAGCAACAGGCCTTTGGCCTTTGCTGTAAGTCTCACCAGTAATTAATGAATAAGAATAGTTTTCACCAGACAAATCTCTTTTAGACCCTAAATTTATATGCTGATTTTATGGAATGCAAGTAATTAGACTTGTCTTTCATCAGTATTCAGGATGTGTCATTTGTTTTCAGAATTCTAGGCTTTCTCTTAAGAGTTTTCCAGGCAGAAATCTGAGGGTTGCAGCTGACAGATACACTGCCATTTCACTCACCTCAAGAATGGCATATCTGACATGCTGCTTGGCTGTCTGAGGCCTGTTGTTAATGTACAAAAAGGAAAGTCTCGTAGAACTTGAAGGGGGATCTCAGTCTTCATGAGAGCTGTAGTTTCACTGCCTCTTTGTCTTTCTTAGAAGGCTTCTCCAAAAAACTAGGCCTCCCACAAAGGCCAAGGCCTTCAATGGGTGCACTGTATAGTTTTCTTTTATAGGTTAACCTTTCCTAGGCCTCAGATAGTCAGATAGGCTTGTTTTAGATGAATGACATGTACATATGTGTGGGTGAGTGTTTGTGGGCTGGAGAACCCCAGAAATCGGCCTGGGGAATTCTTAAAGGATTGTGAGAGATAGAGTCTAAAAAGGGGGGGAAAGTATTGCACCTCAGACAGTACTCTGTCCAAGTACAGATCTTGCAACCTGTAGCATTTTAGATTATGCTGGACTACAGATTCCGTCATTCTACCTTATTATCTGTGCTGCCCAAGTCTGATGGAAACTAGTCTAGGATCTGGAGGGACACAAGTTGTGTGTATCTTGTACTAAGTTGGACACACACGCAGTGAATTGTAGTTCTGAAGTCACAGTTGTTTGGAAGGCTTCTACATAACTCACAAGAAGCAACTTTATCTGTTGCTTATACTTATCACTGCTGTTGCCTCCTCGTTGCCAGGAGATTCAGACATCATACCGTAAATAGTGTGATTGCAGTGTTCATTTTGTGATTTAAAACTTGTAAACAGAAATAGACAACTGAACATTATGTTCAGAGGAGGGCATTGTGATTAGTACTGTACACTCTTAGATGAAATTGGGAGGTTTAAATGTATCTTATTTCTGCAATAACTTGGTTTAATAAGAACTGGTTATACAAACTGTTTTAATTTTCCTTCTATGCAGAATCATGCCATGCCCTCTTTTATTATATGTGCACTCATGAGAAAAAAGTTGATATGTGTAAAATCTGCAGAGGTTTTTTTCCCCTTTCTCATTAACATCAGCTTTGGATGACAGAGGCGAGCAAAGCAATGAGGATGAACAAAAAACAATTAAGCCCACCAGTAAAGAGTTCAGGAAAACTTGGGGTTTTCGGAGAACCACAATTGCAAAGCGTGAAGGCTTAGGAGATGCCGACATGGAAATCATTGAGCAGTCATCTGCACAGCAGCAAAACCTGTCTCTTAGGCGCAGTGGGCGACAACCCAAACGCACTGAACGGGTAGAAGAATTCCTTACCACAGTGAGGCGCAGGGGAAGGAAGAATCTTCCTGCAGCTCTTGAGGACCTGAATGAACCAGCCTCCTGCCATGTGACTGACATTGAAACTGCTTCTGAAGGCAGTGTGGAAAGCATGCCAGATACAAAAAATGTAACTCCAAAGGGCCGCTCCAAAGACAGTAAGAGCCCATCAGCTTGTAAAAGTAACACAACTAAGGAACCAGAGGAGGAGGAGGAGGAGGAGGGAGATGAAGAGGATACATCTGACAGTGATAGTGACGGGTTAACATTGAAAGAACTACAGAACCGTCTAAGGAAGAAACGTGTTGAGGAGAAACCTACAGAAATGACACTGAAAGACTTACAGAATCGCCTCAGGAAAAAACATCAAGAACAGAGTTCTGCTGAGACAGTCGATGGCCAGACAGACAGTCAAATTAAGCAAGAATTATCAGTAAAACAAGAGCCAGAAAGTGAAGATAATACTGATATTGGAGATCAGGTAGCTGCTTCAAAGAGAAATACTGAAGTACTTCAGATTAAAAAAGAGAGAAAATCTTCTGTGGAGACTGGTGATGAATCTGAAGAGCCTAGGAGGACCAAATCGGAGTCTGAAGTCTATGATCCTAGTACTCTGTATTGTATTTGTCAGCAGCCCCACAATAACAGGTATTCTTTGCAAACAGTGGCATCAGAATATCATGTTAAAAAGTGTACAATGTTTCAAGTCTATTTAGGAATGTTGGCTGTTCAAGATAGTACAATATTGAAGTATAAATATGAGGCATTAAAACTGGTTTGAGAGTAGCATTTTTACTGCACAGTCCATGATATATAGGAAGGTTGCAGATATTTGAAGTTCTATGGATTGTGTAGAATGAAGGAATCCATTGGGATAAAAAGATGACCATATAAAATTATTTTAAACAGTTTTCATTGGGCTTTGCTTATATACAAAGAGTAGCACACCATTTTAGGTGCTGTCATTCCATGAGGGAGTTTCTGCCACAATTTTACATCTATCTGTTTCTACAGTTGTATCCTATTAGGCACTGAGGTAAAGAATGCTTGAGAGTTCAGAGCAGAGAGAGACATTATCACAGGAAAGGCAAGGAGACAAAGTATTGCAGTTGGATATGAGCAAAATATACAGCAGGAGCTGTTACTGTGAAGACTTTGTGTGTCGAGTGCCATCAATTTGCATTTGACTCGTAGTGATCCAGTAGGTTTTTCAAGACATAAGAAACATTTTAATAAGTAATTTTACCATTTTCCACCCCCAGCCAGTTTCCATGGCTGAAGGGATTTGAACCCAAGTCTCCGTAGTTCTAGCCCATCATTCTGTCCACTACACCACACTACTTGTACTTTAGCTTTTGGTGAAACATTTTTAATGTGTAATTCTATAAAGAAAACAAATGGATTAGGTAGCAAGGAATTACATTTTTAATTTAAACTTTGATTGAAATCAAATCCACACTGCTTGCTGTTCTTGAGGGTGCTATAGGGCTGTTTGCTGCTGTTGATGGTACAAGAATGTGATATAACTTACATAAACTACATTCAGTTGCAATCAGATATGTGTATATAAACCTGAGTTACTATACATAACTGATATATTTCTACCAATACTTTTTTTTTTTTAGGTTTATGATTTGTTGCGATAGATGTGAAGAGTGGTTTCATGGGAACTGTGTAGGGATTTCAGAGGCCCGTGGGCGACTGTTGGAAAGGAATGGGGAGGACTATATCTGCCCAAACTGCACCATTCTACAGGTGCAGGATGAAACAGTTGTGGAAACAGAGCAACAGGAAACTGGGTTGGGACAAGTTGCGAGTGATGGCACAGAGCTTACAAGCATAGGAACTATTGAGCAAAAGTCTGTTGAGGACCAAGGAATAAAGGGTCGCATTGAAAAAGCTGCCAATCCAAGTGGAAAGAAAAAATTGAAAATATTTCAACCAGTGAGTATTTAAGCTATTCAATTTATATCCGTTGTTACAGTCGGTTATCTGTGCTTTTCTGATAACATTTTTATTATGATTATTATGGGCATATTTAACATGTCTTCAACTGGACACATTCAGTCACTTACTGCCTGACATATGTATCCATAAATGATCTAATTCACATTTTCCTACAGAGGGGAAGGACATTCTTACAGTGCATTTTCTTGCCCTCTTATTACCTTGATAGACAGGATCTTGGCGTCAGTCTTTTGTAGGTACCCAGCTTCCTCTGATGGGGAGGATAGACGGGGACTTCAGCCTGCTCCCTGTCCCTGGCTTGATAGCAGCTCATTTTCCTCATCTCCTCCACTCATTCCTCTCTAGTCTTTTTTACTCCTTGTTTTTTCCTCCCTCCTTTGCTATTTTCCTCCCAGCTCTAGGACAAACATTTTCTATGTTGCTGGATATGTGTTGCACATGGAGGACAGTCTGTGGCATTCACTGGCTGCACTCACCCCTATGAGGCAATCTGACTGCGTCCAAAGTAGTGCCTTGGTTTGCAGTTGCCAGGGATGGCTGGATCACTACCGGATGTCTCCCTGAACAAATTGGAGCCTTGTAGAGTAAGCCTTCCTCTACACGTTTATAGGGCCTAACAGTGGCTAAAAGATTAAGGCAGAGAGCTTCTGGGGTGAGGGTCATTAAGCAAACAAATTCTTCTTTGCCTGCATCATGGAAGTTTGTGCTCAAGACTTCCACTCCAGGAGATTGCTGGTATCTGTGTTGCATCAGCTTTCTCCGCCCAGCGGTTTTTTGAGAAGAGAGCAGGAACCCTCAAGATATGAGTGGTATTTCCCCAGTCACTTTAGCCTGATGGGTCAAAAAGCCTCTTGACAAGGAAGACAGCTGCCTCTCCTGCCTCTGGTCTCCATGGAGATGCCCAGAAAGAACAGTAAGGACCACATGTACCTTTTCCTACACATGGCCATCTTGAGAGCCTTTGGGAGGGTCGAGGAAGCAGGAACCAGCACCACTCTCCATTTGGAAGCATTTGACCTCCCCAGAACATGAGAAGGGGTCCCTCACAGACGAGGCTCTTCTAAGAACTAAATGGGACTATAACTGGGGCCTCAGTTCACTGTCCTGGAGAGGGAGAAAGAGAAAAAGATCTTCCTCTGAATGGGGGAACTGGACCCACGGGAGAATTTCCTCTCAGCCTCAGGAAGAGGAAAGAAAGGGAGCAGCCTGTGAAGGGGGAGGAGACAAAAGCTTCTATAATTAATTATCTCCCATCTTGTTCAAGGCAGGGGAGGATCTTGTGTATCTTCCTGTCTTCTTCCAGGGCATAGATTGAAAAATCTAGAAACCCTAGCCAGGCCTACCTGAGGGCTTGGTGAAATGCAGAGGAAATTCTCAAATGTTATCACCTGCCACATTGTGTTAGCGCCTGATGGATGCCACATGTAAGGGTTCTGGTCTGTTACATTTTATCAAAGAATGGTGGAGGGAGGTGAGGGAACCCTCCAATGGAGAGAAGAAAAAGGATTTCTCCTCACAAAAGATTTTCAAGGCTATATCTGCAGCCTTCAGAAAAGTTTCCAATTTGCAAAAGGAATTGATCCACGGGCCAGAGACATGCTTTGCAGTCTCTTCACGGGTGAAGGTAAGCTCATTTGGGTACTGAACAAAATTATTGAAGCTGCTGTCCTTACAGTGGGTGCCTCTTCAGTTTAGGACCATAGCACGGACAGTGGTTTCTCCAGTACATCATCACCTATAGCTCAAATGCTGGCAGGAAAACACTACAAAACAGACAAACAAACAAATGGTGTCCTTTAGAAACTCCTAATTAGGAGGCCTTAAATACTGTTGCAACTTAAAAGAAAAAGAGCATTCCCCATGTACCTGGAATGAGGCACATGGACTCTCAACACCAAAGGGCAACGCTGGGTAATATCACTTTAATTCAGTCTGGTTCCAATTGGCAAACCTTGTGGGCTTACTAAATTTTACCCTAATCCTAGAATGAAGCACATGGGTCCTCTACATCAACCCTTTTCTCTCCCCTCCCCTTTGGCTAACAGGGACTTTTATGTCTTCTAGAGCCAAATGGGATGAGGGGTGAGTGAGTGGGGTGCGTTTGCATGACCCATGTTCATTTGTTTGAAGAAGGGGAAAGTGAAACCCAATGCTTAAGTAGCTTTTACAACTGCCCTCCTACTTCCAGCCTCCAAGAAAACTCCTTGCCTGGCTACATCATCTAGGCAAGAATTCAACATCATCTAGCCAAGAACTTTAAGAATTACCTGGCATGGCACATCTCCAAAGGAGTCCACAAAACGCTGCCTCCCCTTCGCCTGGTTTTCTTCACAGCCATTTCCGCAGTCTCAAAATGGCTCTGTGAAGAGAGTCAGGCGAAGGAGAGGCAGTGGTTTGTGGGCTCACTCATAGCACAGTTTTTGGGATGCCTAGAAATTTTCCCCTTGGCCTGGCTCTTTTAACAGAGCAGAGTGGTGTGCTCATGAGGGAGAAGTGCCATGGATGTGAGGGGGCAGTGTCGTGTGCCCACAGAAAGGATTTTGTGTGCCACCTTTGGCACTCGTGCCATAGATTCGCCAACACTGCCATAGGCCATCTGATCAGAATTGCAACTAATGAAGAGGTGCCATTACGTTCAATATCTTTCCTCGATGAAGAGCCCTTCTGGGCCTAAAATGGGTGCATTAGTATGTAAAAGTCAAGAAAACCCAGTTGAAGGACCTTGAGAACACTAAAAGCTCTTTAGGCAATTAATGACTAGCTTCTGGAATTGACGGGTATTTCTCCACATCTGTTGAGCTTATCCAGAATTTATCCAGTATTGAAAGATACCTGACAGTTTTCTCTTCCTCTGAAAGGTGCGAGAATCTACAGGCATGTGGTAATTGGGTTAAGCTACACCAAGATGTAGCTACTTTGATATGGCTAACAAAAGTGATAAGTTCAGTAGTAGCAGACTTGGACTGGATGCCATGGACAGGTTTCTGTGCCTCCAAAGGACTCCAGTGTTTCTGTTTCCCCTGCGTCCAAAGAACTTTCTTTTGCAGAGTCACAAAGTTGGTCAGTTTTGCCAAACATCCTGTAGTCTTTACATAGCAGACAGTTCTGGTCTTACTCAGGACCCTGCTGTTCTCTACCCTCAAAAGGTTCAGATTACAACTCTCACTGCCCCTCAGGGCTGAGTGGATGCATCCAGCTGGGCCCGTGACTCAGCACAAGCTGTCCCAAGCCAAAAAGGTTCACCATGTCAGTTGGCTTGAATTAAGGGTGCTTAAACTAACCACCTCAGTTTTCCCCATCAGTTGGAAAGAGGCATTTATTTTATTTAAAATGTTTATCCTGCCTTTCTCCTTTCAAAAAAACCAAAGCAGCTTACATCATTTAAAAATACATTCAGAGGCTAAAGAACAAGTACACAAATGTTTAAAAATAAATAAGTATATTAAAAACAGTAAATAAAATCAACACTAAAACACACTTAAAACAACAGATCACAGTCATCCATTTCTTAAAAAAAAAACCCCTCAGACCACCAGGTATTAAGGAAAAGACTTCCTGAAAAGAAGGGTCTTTGCCTGCTTGTAAAAGGACAGCAATAATGGAGCCAGCCTAGCTTTCCCTGTAGCATGGCTTTCTTTGCCTCTAAAAGGCAATCTTTTGACATAAGGTTCACTATTAGGTGTTTACCCTGTAGGGGAGGTGACCTTGCCAATGACTACACAGTACTTAGCCAGAGAACAGCATCTGCCAATGGCTGAAATCTTTACACAGTTCCACTTAGTCCTCCCCAGAGAACAGCATCTGAGCTCACCCTGGGACTGAAATCTTTGATAACTGATACTATTGGAGTAGTCGGGTGTTAGGAACTAAGGGAGAAGTGAAGGCTATTAGTTCACCTGGGCTAATATTCTATCACATATACTTTGATTTTCATATGGGGGTTGGCTTCATAGGTCCCTTCCAGCTTCATTAGTCTATGTGTGTGGGGGGGTTGTTACCTATTCCATATTTAATCTTGGTTTATCAAGCTTGAAGCTTACTGACGAAACTGAATTCTCAAATTGTCCTCACCACCAGAGGGAGCTGGCAGCTCAAAAAAGGTTGATATTGGGATCCTATCTGTAAAGGATGAGTGGGTGGGATAAGCCACTATAAGAATGCTTTATCCCTTGTATAAAAGTAACAACATCATCTTCAAGTAACATGTTGCACAATAAATGCCAGTGTTAATTTTTAGCTGGTGCTGAACTAGCCCATCATATGTGTTTACACTTATATTTTGCTTGTTTAAGAATGGGGATCAGATTTGTGCATTTGTATAGTGGTTGCAGTTTTCTTGTGAAGGCCTGTCTTTGAAGTGTGTTCTAATTGCAAACATTGCTAATCACTACCTAGGTTTCTATATTTTGTCTGGTATACAATTCTGTTCCTTTAGGGATATTTCTTAGGCAACCTCATGCATTAGAAAGGAGCCTTGGCACTTGAATGTATTTGTAGTTCCGTGCCAAATTTTAAATTTAGATGTGATGCTTCCCTGGCTGAAAATGGAGAAATCTACTTTGCAATTTCTAAATTAAGTACAGTTTGTAAAAGCATAAACATGGAAGCATGGTCTTGAAGCTGGAAGATTGTGTGTCTTCATTTCTCTTGATTCTGTAGGACTGTGAAAATTCAGTGGTCAGGATCACAGCATGTCATATGGTGAGACAATTTTCTTACCATCTGAGGCTACAGTGGTTGAGCCTCTTCAGTCTTGAACGACAGCGCCTAAGAAGTGACCTGATTGAAGTTTTTAAAATCATATACGATGTGGACAAAGTAGATAAGGAAAAGCTGTTTTCCCTGTTGCACAACACTAGAACTAGGGGGCACTCCATGAAAATTTTTTGGGTGCTAGATCTCAAACAAATAAGAGGAAGTACTTTTTCACCCAGAGGATTACTGGTCTCTGGAACTCCCTGCCAGAAGAAGTGGTGACAGCTGTCAGCCTTGACAGCTTTAAGAGAGGATTAGACAAGTTCGTGGAGAACAAGGGTATCAATGGCTGTCATTATGGATGCCTAAGGACAACCTCTGAGTTGGAGAGAGAGAGAGGCAGGATATCTCTCAATACCATTTTCATGGAGTCATAAGCAGGTGAAGGCATCTGCTTGGGAATACACTGAAGCAAATGGTGAGCCGCTGTGTGAGACAGAATGCTGGACAGGATGGACTGTGATGACCTGTTCCAGCAAGGCTGTTCTTATGTAACTTCCATTGATTCAAGTGGGTCTATTTTAATGGTGACTTAATTTAATAAGTAAATTGCTTTATCGAATTGTATAAAAGAATCAGATTACAGAGAAGTTGACTCACAAATTACTTGTTGTTCTTGTAAATGTAATATAATGGGGAAATACTGTGTTCATGTGCATATACTGTCAGAAAAAAATCAAAGGTTTTAATTAAGAAATAGCAAAAAAGGAAAGGGAAGTGGCAGCATTAGGGACCCTTGCTGAAAGTTTTTAGGATGGCTATTGTTCTTGTTTATTTATAAAAATAAGTTAGGTTTCAGTGCTGCTAGGCAGAACACATTATCATGTTGTAAAGGTTTAAACATATTGTTCACAATTTCTTTATCTATTTTCAGGTTGTTGAAGAGCCTGAAGTTGCCAGTTGCATTGGCCCAGGGTGTTCCAGTGTGGCTCAGTCAGGTTCAGTGTACTGCAGCCATGAATGCATTCTGAACCATGCTGCAGCTACCATGAAATTTCTAAGTGAAGGCAAAGAACAGAAACCGAAAGAGAAGCCTAGATTAAAAGTTGAACGAACTATTGTTGTAAAACCCCAGCCTGTGGTAAGTCATAGTTAATTTTGAAACAGCTTAAACCTTTCCAAGTACAGTACAACCTTCCCCACTAAGAAGGACATAGTAACTAGTTATTGCATAGCAAAGTATTTCAGTTTGTTGAGTGGTCTTATGTTGAATGGTTCTTCCTCAACTTGTTCTCCCCAAGAATATGCTATTTCATGACCTTGGTTT
This sequence comes from Phrynocephalus forsythii, assembly GCA_029282475.1. NCBI lineage: Eukaryota > Metazoa > Chordata > Lepidosauria > Squamata > Agamidae > Phrynocephalus > Phrynocephalus forsythii. The sequence continues at coordinate 121,481,862 of JAPFRF010000005.1, read as the reverse complement.
CCTGCCACCCCAGCAGCAACCCTTATACTTTATAGATAGCTATATTCAAACAATTATGTATCAGAAACAATAAATCAATAGCAGAATTTTCATATTGCAGTGAAAAATGCAATCAGCATATCACAAGTCTATACACAAGCTCAGATATGTCTAAAAATAATTTACAAATCATTTTTCTTGCACAGCAGATACACTGCTTTGCAGTCATAAACAGCAAAATAAATAACATGATACCTGTTGAGCATTATGGTTGCAGTATAAAATAGACCTAAATTAGATTGAGACATGCTTTGTAGGCAGCTAAACAACAAAGAAAATCCCTCAGTTTTGTTCATTGTAACAATACTAGAATAATGGAATGGAAGTTTAACTATTTAAAATAAATTTGCCTGTCTTTCTACTAAGAAAGGACTTCCAAGGTTACATACTTAAAACATAATATTAAATCCAAAAATGGGAAATTAATCAAATATTAAATGAAATAATATTATAATAAGAATGTTAGAACATTACTAAAACACATTTCTAGGCAACAAAATGGAAACTATCTCATTTTAAAATATCTCCTCAACAAGTGCCCCCCATTGCATGTTTCCTCATACGTCCATTGTTTTTAATTCAGGCAAATTGTGTGGGCTGATGTAATACTAACAATACCTAGCTTGTATGTAGCACTTCAAATAGTTCAGATCCATGAATTATAATCATGCTACTCTGTCAGAGTGTTCTGTTACAGTGGTGGCAAGCTCTGGGATATCCAGAATAAAGATGTAAAGAAGACAGTCTTCTGCTGCTGTTTGCCCATCTGCAGTCAATATTCATGAACATAAATAATTCCTCATGGTATGAAATTACTATAGAGGGATCATGGCTTAATACTGGCTAAAAACTCAGCAACCGTGTATAGTTCTCATTGTGTCTTAGAAAGGGTATTGTACATTGGGAAAAGATGCAGGAAAAATGAGCCAGGCAAAAAATCAATTCCATAGGATTTAGCTTAGAAAAAAGGATTAGTGTGGGATAAACATTTTAGGTGTATAATATTGTGCATGGTGTATTGCAGAGAGGTAGCTCTGTCAGTTAAGTATCTGGCTGCAGAGCCATTGGTTGGGAGTAGAATTTTCCTCTGTGTATCCCAGAAGAGCCAGCCTCTGTCACCTTGGCGAAACTGCACAGTCCCAGGACAGCCCCAGAAGTAGAGAATGGTAAATCACTTCTGTCCTCTCTACCTCAAAAATGCTCAAAAGGGTTGCCGCAAGTTGGAACTGACTTGATTGCACACAGTTGTTTTTAGATATATTAGATAAGGCAAGACTGTTCAATCTCCCATAATACTAGAATTTAATGGGAGATTGACAACAAATAAAACAGATATCTTCACACACTGAAAAGTTAATTGTGGAATTTGTTGCAGTAAGAATGTAATGATGGCTGCCTACTTGGACATTAAAATGAGTAGAGATTATGATCCCTTAGTGGTTACTAGTCTTGATGGATATAGCTAACCTCGCTGCCAGATGGGCAGTATAAAAATCCAATCAATCAATCAATCAATCAATCAATTGTCTAAGGCAGATTGCCTTTATCAGTTCTTGAGGAATGCAAAGAAGAGATTCAGTTGTATTAATGGTGCTTTAAATATTAGTTTGATCCTTGATGTGATTTGCTATGGCTCTTTTTAATATGTTTTTCGGTAATTTTAAATAACATATAACAGCACTGTGACAGTACCATTTTGGGAAAGCAAGGGTTATCTACCTAGGGTTGACATTTTCTGAGGCTGAAAACTCATAGCACACAAGAAAACACCAGATGAGTTTATGCTAGAAGAAGGTTTGAACTAGGGTATTTCCTGTTTCACTATACAGTCCCTTAGCTACTATTAGAATATTGACTTTCCTCTATTTATTGGACTTGTTTTCCTAAGTTTCTCCATATTAAAATATTTTTAGCTAAGATGTGCCCTGGAATAGAAGACTATAGTAATACAGTGTTAAGTTTCAGTTGACCTTCAAATAGCTTTTCCTTTTAACAGTCTTTCAACAAGCTAGGAATCAGTTTTGGTTGACATTATAGCAATGCAAAAGATTTGCAATAGAGAGGCAAATACAGTGGACCCTTGTGCAACAAACAGTTTGTATAACAAAATCTGTACAACATAAAAAATTCTGGAGATAGGGGAAATTTGCTTAACATAATCGCCTATGGGGGGAATCTGTACAACATAAAATGGGATTACTCCATTTTCAATGCATTCCTATGGGGATTTGTATAAAGGAAAATTTGCTTAACATAATTTCATTGGGAACGAATGAATTCCTTTATACAAGGTACCGCTGTAACTGTAAAGTGTATCTGGCTGTACTGCAGCCAAAACTGTGCTCATGACCTGGAGTTCAATCCCCAGCTCATGGTTGTCTCAACCTTCTATCCCTCTGAGGTTGATAAAATGAGTATCCCACTCATAGGGACAGGGGGCAATGTGCAGCCTTCACAAATAAATTGTAACCCCCCCCTCCAGCGAATGCTTTAAGCATTGTTGGGCAATATATACAGTGGTTTGCAAAAGTATTCGGCCCCCTTGAACTTTTCCACATTTTGTCACATTACAGCCACAAACATGAATCAATTTTATTGGAATTGCATGTGAAAGACCAATACAAAGTGGTGTACACGTGAGAAGTGGAACAAAAATCATACATGATTCCAAACATTTTTTACAAATAAATAACTGCAAAGCGTAATTATTCAGCCTCCTTTGGTTTGAGTGCAGTCAGTTGCCCATAGTCATTGCCTGATGAGTGCTAATGACTAGAGTGCACCTGTGTGTAATCTAATCTCAGTACAAATGCAGCTGCTCTGTGACAGCCTCAGAGGTTGTCTAAGAGAATACTGTATTGGGAGCAACGACACCATGAAGTGCAAAGAACACACCAAACAAGTCAGGGATAAAGTTATTGAGAAATTTAAAGCAGGCTTAGGCTACAAAAAGATTTCCAAAGCCTTGAACATCCCACGGAGCACTGTTCAAGCAATCATTCAGAAATGGAAGGAGTGTGGCACAACTGCAAACCTACCCAGACAAGGTCGTCCACCTAAACTCACAGGCTGAACAAGGAGAGCACTGATCAGAAATGCAGCCAAGAGGCCCGTGGTGACTCTGGACGAGCTGCAGAGATCTGCAGCTCAGGTGGGGGAATCTGTCCATAGAACAACTATTAGTCATGCACTGCACAAAGTTGGCCTTCATGGAAGAGTGGCAAGAAGAAAGCCTTTGTTAACAGACAAGCATAAGAAGTCCTGTTTGCAGTTTGCCACAAGTCATGTGGGGGACACAGCAAACATGTGGAAGAAGATGCTCTGGTCAGATGAGACCAAAATTGAACTTTTTGGTCAAAATGCAAAACGCTATGTGTGGCGGAAAACTAACACTGCACATCACTCTGAACACACCATCCCTACTGTCAAATGTGGTGGCAGCATCATGCTATGGGGGTGCTTCTCTTCAGCAGGGACAGGGAAGCTGGTCAGAGTTGATGGGAAGATGGATGGAGCCAAATACAGGGCAATCTTGGAAGAAAACCTCTTGGAAAGACTTGAGACTGGGGCGGAGGTTCACCTTCCAGCAGGACAACGATCCTAAACATAAAGCCAGGGCAACAATGGAATGGTTTAAAACAAAACATATCCATGTGTTAGAATGGCCCAGTCAAAGTCCAGATCTAAATCCAATCGAGAATCTGTGGCAAGATCTGAAAACTGCTGTTCACAAATGCTGTCCATCTAATCTGACTGAGCTGGAGCTGTTTTGCAAAGAAGAATGAGCAAGGATTTCAGTCTCTAGATGTGCAAAGCTGGTAGAGACATACCCTAAAAGACTGGCAGCTGTAATTGCTGCAAAAGGTGGTTCTACAAAGTATTGACTCAGGGGGCTGAATAATTACCCACACCCCACTATGCAGTTATTTATTTGTAAAAAATGTTTGGAATCATGTATGATTTTTGTTCCACTTCTCACGTGTACACCACTTTGTATTGGTCTTTCACGTGCAATTCCAATAAAATTTATTCATGTTTGTGGCTGTATTGTGACAAAATGTGGAAAAGTTCAAGGGTGCCGAATACTTTTGCAAACCACTGTAAGCAGAACACTCGGCCTTGCTTTGCTTTACAAAGAATTGATATCTTATATCATAAAACCTGTTGAAAGCTACTTCAGACTGGCAGGTGAAATGGCATTATATGGTAGTGTAGGACTTTAAAGACACTGTGTGAGGTTTTGCATGATTTGACACGGAAACATGAAAATAAGCAGATATTATTTCAGAAGTAATTTAATTTGTTGCTTATGCCCATTTTAATTTGTAGATTGGTTGAACGTTCACTGCATACCATTGCTCAACAGTGCATTAAATGTGCCGTGACTATGTATTCTCCATGTGTTCTTGTAGCACTCAGCATAGGAATCTTGATTTAAGTATTAATTGCTATAACTAGGCTGTCACATTTTGCCAAGACCTAAAGTTCTGTCGTATACTTCTCACTTATCAAAGTACAGTATATAGGACAGAAATTTTCATTGCAGTGTGAGATGATTGCAATGCTTACCTAATAGCAAAATATTTTTCTCTTCAGTGCTGTTTTGTGATTAATATGTTGTTGCAATATTTAGTGATTGAGGTTCTGCTGGTTACACAGGCAGGTACCAAATTCCTTTCCATGCAGAAGAAACCAGCTCCTGAGAAGAGAGAGAGCAACATGAAGAAAACAATGGTGACAGCTGTTAAGACTGAAGCAAATGCTCAGACAGTAGTTAAAGAAGCCACTTCAGAAAGCAGCACACCATCCTGGGCAAGCGATCATAATTATAATGCAGTAAAGCCAGAAAAGACTCCTGCCATTTCATCATCACTATTGTTGAAATGTATGTATTTCACAGGGATCTCCTTCTGCAATCACTTACAATTTCCCTTGGGTACTTTTACATTTTTTTGATCCTGCAATACTAGAAAGGAGTTTAAATGACTCCTTTTCTCCATCTTCAAAGATTTGCACACGTACCTCTCACACAAAGCTTCAAGGCTCAGATGTAGCATTGGCAACTTGGGGGTTATCCTTGAGTTCTATAAAATGACCTTAAATTATTCAAGTATATATTTAACCTATTTTATATTCTTTATATATGAGTGGTATTTTTCTAACAAAGGTAGGTAATGCTACATACGTATCCATTGCTTAAGATTATGTTATGTAATTGTTGTATTTAACTTATTTTTTATCCCTGCCAGTCTTTCCATTTCCAGCTTGGATTGTCAGGACTTCTAAACGACTTGAACAACTAATCTACATATGTACACAGATACACAGGATTTAACTGTTAATGGGGACAGGGGGGAGGATGGAGTATTTCTTCCAAGAAATTGATATTATGGAATGATGTGAAACTTCTGCTTAAATCTGAATGCTTATTTTAAACCAGTGTAAGCTGTGTGCACAGTAAGCTCACATGAAGGTAGAACAACAGACAGAGAAAGTATCTCCTTGCATGTCGTTTTGCAGTATTTGAAGAACATCTTTGGCATCTTGTTAGTTTATTAAAGGTAAGTAGATAAATGCTTTATAGTGTATTAAGCAGTGTTGCCCTGCAGAGTTTTGTGTTTTTCATTTGTTGCCTTGCATGGAGTAGCAATCTTAATTTGTAAACCCATTAGAAATGAAATTTGGGGTGGGCAACATCTGAAAAGGACAAAGCCTATGTCCCATGACCATTACAAAAAAATACCTTTGGTTAACCCTTGAAAAGAAGACACAGAGCATCCCTTTCTGCCTGTTTTCATTTGAAAGGTATTTTCCCCACAAAATTATTCTTGCCAGATATTAGATGGTGGGAGGAGGCTGTTTCCTAACGCTTGGAGGACCCACACACTTAGCTGCAAACCTGTTACAGGTTTGTTTTTCATCTCCACATACCTTAATTCAGTCACCCATAGAAATCCACAAAATATCCTTTTCCACCTACTTGTACATACCATGATAAGTCATTTGAGACACAGCAGTAGCCAGAAAAGACCAGTTACTTCCCCAGCTTAACAAAAGTTTCCCTACCTAGTCAAGTCCTTTGCCAAGCCATTGACTATTGAGAACCCTCGAGTGAACAGTTTCATTTTCATTTAAATTGTACATTAATCAGTGAAGTGGCAAAAATTGCAATTTCTCTAAAAATCTCACAGCTAGGAGGAAGTATTAATGCTTGGAACATCTTTTTGTTGCTGTTTTTAAAAATTGACATACTCAGTTCAGTTTACATTCAATGAAGAGGGTTCACCATATCTAGGAGACATTCCATCTTACTGTTAAGGTAAGTTTACAGATGTCTTGAAGTTCTCTGAATCACTGCTAAACTACCAAATATAAATTCTGACATTAAAACGACTCATTTCTCCTTCCGTTGGTAGAGATCATCCAGGAGTGGGTTATTCTTCCCTGTTAATTTGGAGGGAGTGCTGGGCAACATTTTTGTCTATAAATGGTTTGGACCTGATGTTATGTCTGGGCAAATACAGAAGCCTGAATGACCATCACCTGATGGAGTAGGAGTGGATCCCACACAGAGACATGGAAGTCTTGATTATTATTCTCTTTTTTCATCTCTGAAATATACACTGATACTGTAGAGAGGGATATATTCTACAGCTTTTGATATTAGAGACATGTCACCATATTTAGCTCCAACTACTTTCGCCTCTCTTCTAACACTTCACAAATAACTCAAGTGACACATCACCTCTCTGCTGTGTACATAGAATGGGTACTGACGACTGTGTTTCAGTGCAATTGTCTCTGTGGTGCAGTGCCTGGGCATCAATATTACTTTTCCTGAATTTTTTTTACCACATCATTTTCTTAACCTGCCCATAGGTTTATGGAAGACCTTACCAAATGTGCTAGCTTGGAAGAAGAGTAAACTAGCTCTTTCTTTTTCTGTAACAATAGTGTACTGTTTGGTCATTTTCACAGTTCAGTTTAGTGATGTCACCTAGTGTCCAATGGAATATATTTTGCTTCTACCAAACACAGTATTGTTCTGGGAGAATTCTCTTGCCAAAACAAAAATCACTGGAAACAGGAAGAATGGTTTATGCTAAAGTACAGGGGTCTTCAACCTAAGACCCCGGGGCCAGATGCGGCCCCCAGGGTCTTGAATCTGGCCCCCGGGACCAATTACAGACCCCCCCCACCTACCCCCTGCTTTGCAAGCAAGCCAGCCTCTGCAGCTGCTTCTAATGCTGAGGCAGTTCAAAGCGGTGGGCTATGTCGCTTCCCCCACTCCCTCCACCCACTGCCCAGATGACTGGCACACTGGCCAGATGGTTGGGGCACCGGCTGCAGCCGAGCAGGGCAATTTAAAATGGGAGGGCTGTGGCAAGGTCTCCCATTCCCTCCATGGCCCTGAGGCCCCACCCCCGCCCCTCCACCCCACCCCACCCACCTGCCTTCCTTGTGTGGTCGCCACTTGTGTTATTGTGGTTGTGATGAAGGAAGGGGGCAGGCGGAGGCAGTGCCAGCCAGCCTTCCAAGCCGGAGCAGCCACAGCAGTGGACTTATGGAGGGATGGATGGCAGGCGATCAAGGGGAAATGGAGCTACTTCCTGCCCACCCAGCCCCCTCCGTGCTGCTGCCTTGCTCCATGGAGTGAGGGAGGGAAGGAGGGAGCCCAGCCATGACTGGAGGCTGAGGCCGCCGCCACCATCACTGGGTTAGAGAGCAGCAAGGAGGAGGTGGCGGAGAGGGAAGGGAAGGGAAGGGAAGGCCAGCGGTCGCCTGGGCCTTGTTCCTGGGAGGCTGGTGGGGCTGCATTTGTCCCCAGTTGGTGATGGGTGGGCTGGCGAGCCAGCAGAGCACCGCAGTCTGGCTGGGCTCGGTGGCTTTGGGCAGGTCTTCCTGCCTCCTCTCCCTCCTTCCCAGCCCTTGCTCCTTCCTTCCAGCCAGCCAGGTCAGGCCAAGAGAGAAGGCAGCTTTCTCTCCAGGACGCAGCAAGGGCATGATGGCCAGGGGCATCACATACTGCCCTTGCCGCGGCTGCTGCTGCTGCTCATCCTGAGTGGCTGCTGAGAAGGTGATGAGGGGCCTGAGTTTGCCTGGGCTGCCGCCTCCTTCCTGACACAAGGAAGGGAGGGAGGAGAGCTGCTCCAGCTGCTGCCACTGTATTAGAAGGAAGAGGCACAGCAGAGGGATCCCAACGGCGGCACCTCAGAGCAGCGATCCAGAGCAGGAGGCATTGCTGGGCCCCTGGAAACACACTGATCATGGTCTGATTGGGGGGGGGGCTCTGCCCACTTGGCCCTCCCTCCTCCCCCATGTCGGCCTTTTTTTTTTTTTTTTTTTTTTTTTTTTTTTTTTGGACTGGGGTTCGGCCCCCAGTGGTGTGTGGGTGGGTGTGGACCGGTCCGCTGTTTGAAAACTTTGAGGACCCCTGCTCAAGTTCCATGCAGTATGCTGATAGGTGATTGTGGGGAGAGGAGAGTATTTTCAGCATTGTATCCCATTATGCTGACATAAGAGCTTACTGTTAACACCTATTTAAATTGCAAATTTCATTTAAAATCCTGTAAGAAAGAGTTGGAAAATTGGCAAAACTGTATCTGGATTCATATTATCAGTCCTTGGATAAGTCATCAGTCCAGTCACTGTCAAGGAGACAATTAGAGTATACAGGGTTTGAACTTGGCCACCACTTCTGTGACTGCTCACAAGCACTCATGCATAAGAGAGAAACTTTCTGTAAAGAGAAGACATAGCCTGCTCTTCTATTGGGGATTATATGTTAACTTATTTTACATTATACCAGTGTAGCAGGTCAGGATAATAGGCACCACAGTGATCCAAACAGGGTTTTGAACATGAATGTTTCACACCCTTGCCATTCCACACTGAATTTGTGCCTGAATTACATCAAACCAGTTTTGATCGGGGAGGACCCTTCCAAAAGACTCCTTTTTGGGAGAAGTCAGGTAGAAAGCAAAATTGCAAAATATTTGCCCATGCTTTTTACACAACTTTAACAAAATAAACCATGGCCATCTTAGTATAATTCTGCATATTTGTGTATTCTATACTAGCACTTTTGATAAAGCATTTTATATGGATAATTAGACAATTGAGCAGGGTATTATTTTATTAGCTGCCATACTGTGTGTACAGTGATACTGTATATTACATTGGGATGGTTGCAGGACAAATACAATCAAACAAAACTAATGGTACTGGAAGATACTAGTGCAAAGTGATCACATTGGCTGCAGGAAACGTTTTCTTAGAAAACAAAACTAGTAAAAACCCCAGGTACAGTGGAACCTTGACTTACATGCTGCTTGACTTGCAGCATATTTGACTTGCAGCAAGAAGGGGCCTGTTTGACTTGAGTCACAGGCTTTGACTTACAGATCGGAGCCCTGGCGCAAGGCACCGGAATCTAGCGGCAGCCACGACCCAGCATCGTGGCTGCTGCCTCCAAACTGCTCCTGCCTTCTTCCGGCAGCGGTGGCTTCGGCGAGGCCAGCTCCGAGCACCTGGAGCTGGTCCTCAGCCTCACCGAAGCCACCGCTGCTGCCGGAGGAGGAGAAGGGCCAGGAGCTCGGGGCTGGCCTCGCTGGTTAGACAGTCGGCTCAGTCTTGTAAAAAATCTGGCTGCAGAATTCTGGTCCACAATGGAAGCATTTTAGTTGGGGAGCTGTACAGTTGTGGGACTCTAATGGTAAGCATAGAGTTGTTCAGAACTTGGAACGTCAGGTTAAAAATCAGTAAAACTTAAAATGTTAGACATTGTTGCTATGAACATTAAAAAGTGGAGGCATACAACTTGTGGACTAATTTCACTGCCTCCTCTCTTTGAAGAGACATTTCATTTACATCATCGGAAGGAATCTCCTATCCCAGTCAAATTTGTGTTAAAAGTGCTGTTTTCGAGGGTCTTTTTCATCATCTGGAACAGATTAATCCACTTTTCCATTACTTTCTATGGGAAAAGTTCGTTTGACTTAAGGCATGTTTGACTTATGTCTAGACCTCCGGAACGGATTAATGAAGTAAGTCAAGGTTCCACTGTATGAACCTTCTGCCACATACTGGACAGGAGCAAGAAAAAAATCCCCATTTCTATTGTCCTTGTAACTTCCATTGTGATCTACTACAATCAAAGCATCAGTTTTAAGATATAAAATGACTCAGTTCCTGCACAATGCAGTTGGGATAGAATTCAGGGGCAAAGTACAGCAAGTTAGTGTAGGCATTTGCTGTTGCATGTTGAGTTTTATGACACCACATGCAGTGTCAAATGCCTGTGGAAGTTTCTTAACCTGTAACAGTTTGCTGTCTGATTTACACTGACTACTTTGCATTAATGGATATAGCTAATAGGATTTTGGTCTGTGTCATTTCAGCATCCAACTGCCTTTTCATCAGAGATGGGCATGAAACGGTTCATCTCACTTCGTCCCACTCCATAATGGCAGTAGCAGAGGAGCTGCTGCTGCCTTCCCTGGTCTGGCTCACTCAGCCACTCATCAGGCCCAGTGTGCTTGCTTCCTGACCTTCCAGGTCTGGGAACAGCTTAGGCTTCTCTGCCCTGCCATTTTGGCTGATCCATCTCTCTCAAACAAAAAGGTGGGGCAGAGAAGTCTGTGGTCGTGTTCATGATCGAGAGGTTAGAGATGGAAAAAGCAAGCAAGGTGGGCCGGGTGAGTGGCTGATCTGCTGCGCTGCAGCCTTTATGAACTCAGATGGACTGGTTTGTGCTCATCTCTGCTTTTCATATATACAGAGAAAATTAAAATAGGTTGCAAAAAATTGCAATTCTCTGGCTAATATTGGACCCCAAACTGAATTTGTATGGCCAGTTTTAGGGATGAGGATTGTTGTGACTTGGCAGCACCTGGATGGCTAAAGTTTCCTTATTCCTGTCTTGTAGGAAGTAGCATAATTTGAATGGGATTTGAAAATAAATGTAAACTGTGTCTGACATATGTTGAACATATCAAGAAAAGATAAGAACCTGTGGAACAGGCAAGAATGCTATGACTTAGTAAATGGAAGTCACAGCCTTTAGTTTGGACCTCTTGGAGGTCATTAGTATAGGTCCAGTAGTTGAGAAAAATAAGTAAATATTCACAGGCTATAGGACAGTCTAGGTATGATTGAGTGGACACATTTATAGTCTTAGTCCATCAATTTATACTGTTAATAGTTTTAAAATACAGTAAATACCTTGGTTTATGAGCATAATTTGTTCCGGAAACGCTTGTAAACCGAAAGCAAATTTCCCCATAAGATGAGACCCCCTATACCACATATTGTACACACAAAATGCCAAAACTCACAAAGGAAGTTGGCTAGAAGTCCACAACCACACCATGGTTTAGGTTCCTGGCTGAAGAATCTGCTCTGCTTGGGGTTAACAACTGGATTTTACTCTGTATTTTAATGTGACAATAATGCTATAGGCACACTTGACTGGCAGCCCCATGACTTAAAAACAAATTAAATAAAATTATAGAGAAACATTCACTCTACTTTGAAAACGTTCCTGGCTGGTGCAAGGGAAACCAGCTTCTTCCTCCCTCTGCTTTGGAAGCTTGGCTGAGACAGAACGTTCCAGACAATCACTTACAATCCAGCAAAGGGGGGAGCCACCATTGGCTCACTTGCAATCATGTGACTTGCTCCAGTGCTTGTGTATCAAGACATTGCTTGTTGAGCAAGGCAAAGTTTAGAATGTTTGCTTGTCTTGCAAAACCTTAAACCAAATTACACTTAAATCAAGGTATTACTGTACACTCACAGATTTTGGTTTTGTGAGAAGTGAACAAAGAAATGAACATAAGAACATAAGAAGAGCCATGCTGGATCAGGCCAAAGGCCCATCTAGTCCAGCTTCCTGTATCTCACAGCGGCCCCACCAGATGCGTTTGGGAGCGCATGAGACTAGATATCTGTCTCCTGATACCACTCCCCTGCATCTGGCCCTTGAAGTACCCTGGTTTAAAGCCTAGAGATTACACATCTCCATCATGGTTTGTAACCCGTGATGGACTTTTCCTCTAGGAATCTGTCCAATCCCCTTTTGAAGGCATCCAGGCCAGATGCCATCACCACATCCTGTGGCAGGGAGTTCCATAGACTTACAACGCGCTGGGTGAAAAAATATTTTCTTTTGTCAGTTTACTCTCCCAGCACTCAGTTTGAGTGTATGTCCCCTAGTTCTGGTATTTTGAGAGAGGGAGAAGATCTTCCCTCTATCCACTTTACTCATACCCTGCATTATTTTGTATGTCTCAATCATATCCCCCCTCAAGCGCCTTTTTTCCAGACTAAAGAGGCCCAATTGTTTTAGACTTTCTTCATAAGGGAGGTGCCCCAGCCCAGTAATCATTTTAGTCGCTCTCTTCTGCACCTTTTCCAGTTCCACTATGTCTTTCTTGAGATGCGGTGACCAGAATTGTACACAATACTCCAGGTGGGGCCTTACTATTGTTTTGTATAACGGCATTATAATGTTGGCTGTTTTATTTTCAATCCCCTTTTTGATAATCCCTAGCATGGAATTGGCCTTCTTCACTGCTGCCACACATTGGGGAGACACCTTCATGGAACTGTCCACCAACACACCAAGATCTCTTTCCTGATCCGTCACGGATAATTCAGAGCCCATGAGTTGATAGATGAAGTTTGGATTTTTTGCCCCACTATGCATTACTTTACATTTGGTTACATTAAAACGCATTTGCCATTTCTCAGCCCACTCCCCCAGTTTGGAGAGATCCTTCTGGAGCTCTTCACAATCTTCTCTGGTTTTTACCACACGGAAAAGTTTTGTGTCATCTGCAAACTTGGCCACCTCACTGTTTATCCCTGTCTCCGGGTCATTTATGAACAGATTGAAAAGCACCGGTCCCAGGACCGAGTCCTGGGGCACACCGCTTTTCACTTCTCTCCATTGTGAAAATTTCCCATTGACACCTACTCTTTGTTTCCGGGATCTCAACCAGTTCTCAATCCATAAGAGGACCTGCCCTCTTATCCCCTGACTATACAATTTTCTCAGCAGCCTTTGGTGAGGGACTATGTCAAAACCCTTCTGAAAATCCAGATAGACTATATCCACCGGTTCACCCAAATCCACGTGCCTGTTGACCTTTTCAAAAAATTCTAAAAGGTTTGTAAGACAAGATTTACCCTTACAGAAGCCATGCTGATTTTCTCTCAGCAAGGTTTGTTCTTTTATGTGTTTTAAGATTTTCTCTTGGAGGAGGCCTTCCACCATCTTCCCTGGGACAGATGTAAGGCTAACCGGCCTGTAGTTTCCTGGGTCCCCCCCTTCCTTTTTTAAAAATTGGTGTGACGTCTGCTATCCTCCAGTCCTCCTGCACTGTGGCCGTTTTAAGAGACAAGTTGCATATAACCGTTAAGAGATCTGCAATTTCATTCCTCAGTTCCCTAATAACCCTTGGGTGGATGCCATCTGGGCCCGGGGACTTGTTAATTTTCAATTTATCAATTAGTCCTGAAACATCTTCTCTTTTAACCTGTATTTGATTTAATTCTTTAGTAAAGAGGGGCGGCTCAGGCAGCGGAATCCGCTCAAGGTCCTCTGTCGTGAAGACAGACGCAAAGAACTCGTTCAATTTCTCTGCAATGTCCAAGTCCTCCTTAACCTTCCCTTTTCCTCCCTCACCATCCAGAGGCCCAATTGGTTCTCTGGCAGGTTTTCTACTTCTAACATATTTAAAGAAGCTTTTATTATTATCCTTTATATTGCTAGCCCTGCATTCCTCAAAGTCTTTCTTTGCCTCCCTTATCATCTTCTTACATTTCTTTTGCCAGAGTTTGTGTTCCTTTTTATTTTCCTCGTTTGGGGAGGATTTCCATTTACAGAAGGACCTCTCCTTGTGCTTTCTAACTCCTAACTCGTTAACCATGCCGGTGTCCTCTTGGACTTAAATGAGCTCTTCTTTCTTTGTGGTATGCACTTGTGCTGGGCCTCTATTATTGTTGTTTTAAACAGGCTCCATGCACTCTGAAGAGATTGGATTCTTCTAACCCTCCCCTTCAGTTTCTCTCTAACTAGTTTCCTCATCTGAGGGAAGTTTGCCCTTCGAAAATCAAGGGTTTTTATGTCTGATTTGGTTGACACACTTCCTCCGACATGCATGGCAAAGGTAATTGCAGCATGGTCACTGTTCCCCAGAGGCTCAGTGACTTTCACATCCCTGACAAGGTCCTGAGTATCACACAATATTAGATCTAGAGTTGCCTGTTCTCGGGTGGGCTCCATGACAAGTTGCTCTAAGGCACAGTCATTCAGCAAGTCGAGAAACCCAGTTTCTCTTTCTTGCCCAGAGCTCACAGTGGTATGTGGATATAGTGTGGGCCCGAAGGAAGGAATGGACTGCATTCTTTAGGCATGGTCAGAATGTTCCAAAGGCATTTTGAAAAGAACATGACAGTCCCCATTTGTAAGAGTAAATCGAGCAGACATATATGAGATGAGGTGCAGGAGGCATACGAATCTGTAATATTTTTAGAAATAGCCATTCTGATCATTGCCTGATCACATCATGAATTTGTAGTTCTCCAGAGATCAAGCAAATATTGGAGAGTTTGAGGAGTTCCAAACATGGCTTGTTTGGATCACAGTCTGTAGGATAGAAAATCAGGGACCAATTATTTTACCTGTTTATGCTGTCATAACATGAATGGTATAACTTCAAGAGGCAAATTAAGTTAGGAAATCATTGTAAATATTAACTTTTGCATAATGAGTTGTGTAATTCACCATGCAGTATCTACGATGTCTTCTTAACTTGGGTCAGTTTGCCTCAGAATTATGCCATTTGTATAATTTTTCAAGAGAATTTTGAGTATTCCATGTCATCCTAAAAGACGCATAAAACATCTTGAAATCCTGGTACATCATGTGCTCGGGTATGTGGAAATATAGACAGCAAATATCACTTCAAGAATGGTTTGGTGTTTAGGGGGATGTATGTTATAGAACTGCCAGAATTGGAGAATAAAAGCAGAATTGTGTTCCACCAGAGTTTACTGGTGAGGGTGCTCTCTGCCTGCTTGTCCAACTTCTTCATGATTAAATGTTGAAGATAATTACTCTAGTAGTATAATACTTGATGTTCTTTTTTATCATGGTTTTCTTAAGCCAATTGAATATCTAATTAGAATCTTTCCTCCTCCCCCAAATAAAAGGGGTTCTCCATGCTGATGTCTTGTGCTTCCAGTACTAGAGACAAAGGAGCAGATGCAGGCTGCTGTGATGGCTTCTGGTCGTGCCTGAAAGCAGTGAATGGGAGTAGAAGATGCCCTCCATGGAGCTACGTTTTCAAGACCTGTCTAAGAAGATTTAAGCGGTGGGCTGCACCACATATTCCAGGGCACTTTATACAACCACAGAGTTTCCCACTAATGTGGGTTGGGAGGGAAGTGTGTATAGACGGCTCTTATCCCACAGGCCAACTACTGAAATTCTGAATACCCAAGATAATTTTCCATAGAGCGTCAGCCTAAGGGCTTGCCCATTTGCTTTTGGTGCCGACTTGGATGATTCAGCAGAAGAAAAGCAGACTTGAAACATGGGCATCTTTCTCTGCCTCTTACTAGATCACTGCTGACATGGCTGATAAAGGGTCATCACACAGCAGCTCACATTCATCCAAATGAGCGGAAAATTGGTTCATTACTCTTAACGTTTTAAAAACCCTGCAGCCACACTCAACATAAAGCTGACACTATTTTTGATACAATGCTACATACTAGAAAACATTTTTAATCCCCCTTCTGGAAAAGCAAAGTTCTGGGTCACCTGTACATTGGTTCAAAACCCTAGAGACACAGCTTTTGTTTCAGCTAGGAACTTGCATGATTCATGAACTGAAATGTTTATTGTCACTGACATCCACAAGTTGGGGCTTCTCTAAATAACCAACAGGGATCAGTACAAAGTATGAATCAGGAAATAATCTTAAGAGGTATAAGTTGAGCAAGTATTTATGGAGTTGTTCACTGTGTCTTGTATAAAAATTTCAGACACAAATAAGCTCCTGGAAGGACTTGCTGCCTCAAATCTATGCATTAAGGAAGTATCTCAAATCTCATTTGGTTAGTAGTTTTTTTTTTTAAAGGCTGGCCATTTAGTTCAGCCTTCAATGGCACGTGCCCAATAGGGGAGTAGTCTAACCCATGAGGACGGAAGTGTGGCAACACTTTTTTAGCACTGCACAGAAGTACAGCAAGATCTTTCTTCCCTCGGCCACTGATGGAGAAAGATGGATTTTGGTGACACATCTAGGAACCCAATCAGGGTCACAGGAGGTGGTTTAAGTGTCTTTCAAGCTTGTCTCTTTTGGAGATAACTGCTGCTCTCTAGTGTTGCATGCATTTTCCAACTGAAACTATGCAGAAGCAACACTTGAAGAGCTACAATTTGTGGTAAGTAAGGTAGATCGTGCAGTGCCTTTTTTTTCACATGCTGTTTTCGTGAGTACATATGCCCCTTGTGTCAAAGAGTGAGCCCGTGTTGATTATCAATCAGGTTTAGGGCTTAGAAATACTGGGATTGTAATTCTTAGTTTTCATCGTTACATAAAATTTTTATTGACAGTGGATTAGAAAAGTTAATAGCAGCAGGCCTATAAATTTGTCAGTACATAAATATAAAAATGTAGAAGAGGAGTCAATAGATCTAATTGAGCACACAAGAGAAACAAAAGGCTTTAGTTTTGACCCCAGTGACGGCCAGATGAGCCTAGACAGTAATATTACTAAGATCTGCCCATATGCAACACAGTCCCATTTCCTAAAAGGGCACTTCTTTTCATTTTGTACAGATATTTCACCAGGCATATCTGTTTCCTCATATAGCAATGGGTGTACAGACTAAAAGTCGTGGTCCTGTTTGACTTTGTAAATTGAGAGGGAGATGTGATCAGGATTCTCTGTTGTCAGCTACTAGCCTCTTGAGATGAACAGAAGAGTAAATAATGCCTCCAGAGATTCAAGTCTCCGTGTTTTTCACACTACTCCCAGGCTGGATAAACTGGAAATGGAGAATCGTGATTCTAAAATATATGCAGTAAGAATGAGTATATTATTACAAAAGCTGCTACTTCATTATATGGACGAGCTTTCTGATAAGATGACATGTACACTACAGCAAATGGAAGTGCACACTCCAGAGATCAAAATGAAATTCAATACTGCGATTCCCATCTATCCCACAAATTACATGGAAGCCATGGAACCTTGCTTGGTGCTCCCATTTCATCTGCACCAAGTTGGATCCCATTGCCCCTTCCCAGTTTCTGACACAGTTACTTCTTAATTTGAGAGACTGTGTGAATGGTTGTGCCGTGTTTATAACACCACATTGGCGCACCATTTTGTATGCTTGCAGGATAACCATTTGTTCAGAACAACTTGTGTGTCCACATAGATTTATATAACCATGTCATCAAAATTACTGTAGTAGTTGTATGACTGTTTAATGTATCTAATAGTTTGATCATTGAAGTTTAAATTATTCTAGTCCAAATATGACTAACTTTGTATGCATAGCTTCTCACATGATTTGGAATTATGGCAGTTGAATCACAAGAAAAGCAGTGTTTTCTGCTCCTGCTGGAAACCAACTAAAGTTCCACTTAAGTTAATGTCCTGTCATGCAGAAAACTAAGTTCATGCTGAGAACTAAGCAATTTAAAATCAGCTGGTTTGGTTATCCTCCCATCAAAGTACTAGGGACAAGTTTTGAAAATATAATTGTTGGTAGGTTGGCTTTTACTGATTCATTGTGTATTTATAAGTGTTGTCAATTTTATGACTTAATGACAACCCTAACAAAGTTGTCATGGTGTGAGAATAGTTTAAGGAGTGGTTTTCCCATGCCACCTCTGAATGAGTTTCCAGGGCCAAGTGGGAATTTGAACACACCTCTCATGAGTCCCAGTTTAACATTTTGCTCTGTATACTACAGTGGAAATTATCCAAAATATTATAATACAGAGTCAAAGGGGAGAACAAAGGTCAGGATGTAATCTACAATTTACACTTTTGGAAGAGAAGTGTATTCTGGCCAATACTAATGTGAAAAATGGTTTCTGTTTATAGATAAATTGGCAGGTTGCATAGAGAACTGAACATCTAGCTTTATAGGCTAAAAATACATGTAGTAAGCTAATTCTTGTCTAAACTTATGAACTGTTTACTATTTCATCCAAATCGTTTAAACTTTAAAATTAACCCTTGCAAGCACTGTCAGAGAACAGGCAGTGATTACACCTTCCCCTTCTTTGCCAATGAAAGCCAAACTATTTTGAGATTACAGTGGACTCTCGTATTCTAAATGGTTTGTATAACATAAAATCTGTACAACATAAAAATTACAGAGATAAGGAGAATTTGTTTAGCAGAATCACCTGTGGGGCGAATCTGTAAAACATAAAAATGGTCGCGATCAGGGATTACTCTGTTTTCCATGCATTCCTGTGGGAAATTTGTATAAAGGGAAATTTGCTTAAGAGAATTACATTTGGAACAAATTAATTCCTTTATACAAGGTACCACTGTATCTGAATCCTGAATTAAGAATATTTTTTGAAATAATGACAAAGGATCTACTTTCAATTTTTGACCATATACATAAATCTTTCTTGCTTTACAGAATAGTATACTAGAATCCTCAGTATCTCCATACCAGTGTGGTGTGTGTGTGTCTGCATCTCCCCCCTCCCTTTTCCATAAATCTCAGATTTGACAATATTTTGATGGGTTATATTTGACATCTGTAGTACATCAAAATAGTGCTACTTTTGCTAGTATAGGAGGACAATTATCCACTAAAATGGCAGGAAGATGAGAAAATCGTAGTCCCCATGAACCAAAGGTCCATCCACTGAAGGGCTGAACATATTTTGTTTATACAAAATACATTAGTTCCTTCCTGGTATTTGTGAGGTAGCTCACAAATCCAAAGCAGGGACAGCTGATGCCTGTGAAACAGTAGTAGTGCAAAGGAGTGCTTTCTGGATCCTCAGGTGTTCCACTTATATTTTCAAAATGATCAGTTTGACAGCCCTTTGGGATGGAATGATTTACAGG
Organism: Phrynocephalus forsythii; assembly: GCA_029282475.1. NCBI lineage: Eukaryota > Metazoa > Chordata > Lepidosauria > Squamata > Agamidae > Phrynocephalus > Phrynocephalus forsythii. The sequence continues at coordinate 121,462,698 of JAPFRF010000005.1, read as the reverse complement.
CTTAGTAGATGAAATAGGATTCTCTCCTGGATGTCACACAAATTAGACATGTTGATTCCCTTCGAGCTGCACCTCCCCTTACCCAGTACTGCTTTGTGAGCCACTATTTGAAATTGTCTTGTTTGTTGCTAACCACAATCAAGATACACCAGGTAGCTGTGTTTAGCGAGCTAAGGCTAAAGGAAAGCAGCAAGCCCATATTCAGTATACACAAGGGGCGGGGAGAAGACCATGTTAGCTGGAAAGTAAGTCTTAATAGGATGTTCACATACTAAACCACAGTTTAGTGTGACATAAATACAACCATTGTCATGCCCATACAGTATATTGGAGACTAGTTACGTGTTAGATTTATCCACAAGTGCAGTTAACCCTTTCTACGTACAATAATTCATGGTCCTTTCACTAGAGTCTAGAACAGTGATGGCGAACCTATGGCACGGGTGCCAAAGGTGGCACTCAGAGCCCTTTCTGTGGGCACCCAACATCACCCCTTCATAGCCACGTGTATACAGGTTAAATTACTGTATTGGCACTTTGCAAAAAAAAGTATTAGTGGGTTTTGAATTGCAGTTTGGGCACTCGGTCTCTAAAAGGTTCGCCATCACTGGTCTAGAACGTAGGTGACCCTATGCAGTCAGCTGCCACAAGTGGCAAGCACCAACAATTCGTGACAAGTGATTTCTGAACAAACAAGTCTAAATATACTCTTCTCGCTTAGGATGTGACATCACTTGTTCTACAAGTCTGTTAACCAGCTCTGTCACAAAAATCTTGTACTCTGTACTGAAGGTTTATTGGCCCATGGGGCAGAAAGATATTTAAGATGGACTTAATGCACAGCATACTTGCCCCAAAATTTGCACCACAGTAACTTCCAATATGGTTTGATGATTCTGATTCTCTCTCTCTCTCTCTCTCTCTCTCTCTCTCTCTCTCTCACACACACACACACACACACACACACACACACACATACACACGCACGCGTGCGCGCACACACACACACACACACACACACACACACGGGGTATTTTTCTGCCATAAATATTTTGGCAGTGGAATTCAGTTAAATACGTTTTTTTTTTTGTGTGTGTGTGTGTGCTTCCACAGAACATATGAATACAAACTTAGGAAATATATTGCATATTTAACACTGGAGGTTTAAAAGCACTTTCCTGAAATGGACTGAGTGCTCTTCATTTATTTATTGTATGCTCCGGAAGCCCACTTTCCCTTGAACTGGGAAAGCTGATACAAAAATGTTTTCAGTGTTAGTGTATATAACACAACTAAGTCATTTGAGGGTTTGTTTGTTTTTTTGAAGTCATGCTACTTGCAAAATCTGTGTTTTTGTAAGGTTATAATAGTTATCACTTCTGAATGTTAACTATTAGATTGTAATTTCGTACATAGATGTATGAGTAGATCAGTTTGCAGACATATATAAGCATACCTCGGTTTGCAAAATTAATGCGTTCTCCGCAACATTTTGTATTCGTAAACCAGAAACGCACGGTTGTGCATTGTATCCTGGGTACTTTTTTCACAATGCCTTTTGAGGAAAAAAAAAACCGTACACCAGAGTACACCAGAGTATTGCCGGGGGGGGGGGATCATGAATCGAGGCATTATTTACAATGGATTTCCTTTTGTTAACTGAAAATTTCGTTAATGGAGGTGTCTGTAAACTGAGGTATGTCTGTAACTTAAATCACTTTATCTGAATATTTGAAGCACATGGCAAGCGTTAGACACTATGAAGATGACCCAGATTATCTGAATCTGGATGCAGGATGGAAACGTTTGGAATGAATCTGGTATTAGCTGATCATTCTTCCAGATATTGTTTGTTTGGTGGGAGACACCTGGACACAACCCTCAAGAAGCACAGCCAATCACTGTCATCAAAATCTTGATCTTCCTTGCCCTTCAAAACTCATCTGAATAGAGTTGACATCTGCTTCAGCTGCTCACCTGCTCTGAGCTGCAACTCTTTTATAATGCTCCTTTGATGTCTTCATCCCATCCCCACATCCTGTATGGATACACAGCAAGCTAGTAGCCATTTGGGACCCCCATCTGTTGTCTAAGACACACATATACAGCCACACATGTAGTGCCTAAAGGCACTTAAAATCTAGATTTTCTTCCCACCCAGTATGTGTATGTGTTCTGGGAGACAGTAGTCTGCGTGTATGTCTTGGCACCACTACTTTTGTCTCATGCAATGGCACTGCGGAAGAAATGGCAGAATGCAGAAAAATCCAAACATGCAGGTAACTCCTACCTGCCATTTTCCTACTGGGACTAATTCCATTGGTTACAGCCTTCTCTGTCGCTGCTCCTATTCGCAAAAGCTGAATAGCTGCTCTGGGCCTTTGCTTTCTTATATCCTGACCTTAGAAGAAGAAAAATGTTTTATAATAAAAATCATAGTCAACAAGGGCTAAATATCTCCACATCTGTATAACATCAGTTCTATTGAAGGTGATTTCTTGGCATACTCCTCAATTATAAAATGAAACATTTAAGTTTCAGAATTCTGTATTGTAGAAACATTCTTGCAAATCTTTTATAAGATACATATCACAAGGAAGTTTATTTTGCCTCCATTCACATTAATTCTGGGAATATTTTACAGCCTGGAGGCCTTGCTTTGATGCTGGAAGAGTTTGGAAATTTAACGCCAAATAATTTTGGCTTTGGATAAGAATGAAAATCCTTTATGTCATTTCACTGGTCTATTTTGATTGTTCTATCCATGACAGCTAGAATGGGTCCTATTAATATGGTCCTACTAACATGGTCAGTTATCTGTGAGTTAAAATACTGTATACTACCATGTTGATCTACATTTTTCAGTGGCTTCAAGTATAAGATTAGTGGATGTTTTTACACTATACCTTCAACCAATTTAGGGTCCCCCCCCACTTTGTATTATGCTATAAGTATTATGCAACCATTTCTCAGGTTGCTAGAATAGGCAAAGTCAGGTTTCATCCTCAGGTGTATAAACCAATACTGCTGGATAGCTCAGTAGTTTAAGTCTCAGTGGAGCCAGCGATTGGGAGTTGGATTTCCCCCACACCTCTTTAACAGGGTTTGATTCAGTCATCCAAAGGGTCTCTTCAAGTTATGCAGTTCTAAAATTATAAAGGAGACTCTTGTTGACAGAAATGCATGATATGACATTACTTAATAGTTAAGAGGGATACTGCAGTCCTTAGAGAAACTGAATTACTCCTTGGTGGTTAAATTAAGCCAGACAACTACTGTGAATTACAGTGGGGCATGGACGCTTAGAGCTGTGGTTGCAGGAAGTGAAGAATTGAAAAAGATCAAATTCTCAAGTACTGTACCAGATGACGTTTCTTCAGTAAGTTCTGAGCAGACCTGCCTGAACAACCTGGAACCTAAGATGCACAGAGTTAACAATGCCCTGTTTTTGAGGAAACTAGGAAGTTAGGGACACAGTTCAGGAGCATAGACTTTGATAGTGATCCCATAAAATAAGGGGTTAGCCATAGATATCAAATCTATTAGTACCCTTACAGTAGTTTTCCCTTATATCTGGAGAGGTTATGGATGCTAAACTGAATTATTCAAATGATAAAAAAAATTAAGGTTGAGTTTTGAGCTGTAGAAAGTGAAATTGGATTTCTAGTGATATTAAATAGTTTCTATTTCTGCTTATTTTGTTTCAAAAGTAAACATTGCACTTGGTTGCAAGCTAGCCTGGATGCTGTCATTACCACATGTTTGGAATGATGGCAGCGGTCGCTGCAAACAGTAAACACCTAAATGCTTTCTCAAGCAAGTAAGACACAGAACTTGATTACGGTGATGGTGATAAATATATAAATAGATGTTGGAGCCAGGAGCAACCCTAGTTAAAACACTGAAGGCAATGAACATGAATCAGCACTATTAAGCATCTAAGAGGGTAGCTTAGCAGTTTGTGTTCATGCAGTGGCAGTCTGTATAGACTTAAATATGTATACTTATTGTGACACAGTTATTTCTGTTAAGGAATTTCACCCACCATAGACATGAGTAGTCTGGCAGATAGCAAGCCTTAATTCTTTTGCAGTTAATTTGCAACTGAAATTATACAGTGGCAAGATTAGATACTTTTATTGCGGCATAGTAACATGCATGCTAATTGAAAAAAATTAGCAAATAACTGGTAGCATAAATATCAGTAGAATACCATAGGTGAGTTACGTTATTTATATGGATTGAGAAAAATATACAAAATTATATAAGGCAGTGAACAAATAATGGAATGATTTGATACATTATTTATGTTTATCTGCTTTGTTTTATACTCCCATCAATAGACATAACTGCACAACAGAGATTGTACTTCTAGAGACTCCTCAGGAGGACTAATATTTCAAAAGATCTGATGCTGGCATTCTACCACTGCACCATAGAGAGTATGTTAACCTAGGGTCTGTGTGTGTGGTTTGGGAGTTGTACAGCTAGGGAAAGGGGAATGCTGTACAAAGCTGTGAAGACTGCGGAGAGGATAATTGGGTGTACTTTTCCTACTTTAGATCAATTTTATGCCTCCAGGTATTATAAGAAAGCCGTAGAGATTGTGCAGGATCCCACAAACCCTGGAAATGATCTTTTTCAGCTTCTGCTTTCTAGAAGGAGGTATAGAGTCATTAAGACAAGAACCAGCCGCTTGAGAAATAGTTTTTATCCAAAAGCGGTTATGGCTTTGAATGCAGGGAAATGTAGGTTTTGAGGGAGTTTCTGTATAAATGCAGGGTGGGGTATATTTGTGGTATAGTCATCTGTATGGATGTTTCTGATGTAGATATTTCAATTTCATTCTTTCAATTTCGTTCCGTATAGGACAATGATAATAAAGTTTTATCTTATCTTACTGCGTTTTACTTCCCTTTCTGTTCAAGTAATATTGATAGGTTTTAGCAGTCTTGATGCACTTGATTTATGCTAGCTTCAATGGAGGTGATCAAACTCTGAGAAGAAATTAACATGCCAGGGAAAGGGAAATGCTAGAACATTTTCCCCCTGATATTTTGTTTTCCAAGTGCAGGGAAAGTGCAACCTTTCATATTTGGATGTTCCTCCATACAATTATTCTGGAAAACTACAATCTAGTTTCCCACCTTGATGAGAACTTGGATTTAGTTCAAAGAACTAAATTGTTAAATATACTAATTTTAATAGTAGGACATGGCATTATTTTTTTCTGGTGAACAAGCACAGCAAATTGTGACTAGAGCATAATAGTTGATTCTACCAACTTCTTTCTTACTGTGGGCTGAGGGGGACAGCAAGGAGATTTTCAGTATTTGGGCAGATCAGTAAAGCCCACTCTGATGTTTGACAGCTATCAAGTATGAACAAGACTGGTGGGTTCGGCACAACTGAAAGTTGTTTCATATATACAAACTGGTAGTAGTAGCTGTCATATAATCCCTTGCACATATAGGATATCACAGAATCTGAAGTATGGATGGGGTTCCAGATGAAGATAGGTTCACAACAATTCTTGTTGAAGCACAAGAAATAGTTTATGTAGTAGCAGTTTTTGCTACTAGATAACTGCACAGACTACCATGCATGAGGTCCTGTACATTATTTGATAGCTGATAAAAGCAGCACAAATGGAGAAAATGGCTCATTTGAAAACCCTCTGCTTCATGAATTCACTAATGAGGCAGCAGCACAAAAAAGTACTGTGACACATTTAAGTCTAATCTGTTTCCAATTTGTTTTAGTGTGAGCTTCCACATTCTGTAGTCCACAAGAGGTCATATTGAAACAAATGTGTTAATTTTAATGGTGACATAATACAATACAATGGTACCTTGTATAATGGAATCAATTCATTCCAAATGAAATTCTGTTAAGCAAATATTCCTTTGCACAAATTTCCCATAGGAATGAATTCAAAATGGATTAAACCATTTTTCTGTTGTATGGATTTGCCCCATAGGCGATTCTGTTAAGCGATTTCCCCTTTAAACGGATTTTCTGTTAAACAAACTGCTTGCTGTATGAGGGTCCACTGTATTCTTGTTTTGCTGCTGAAATAGACTAGTATATCTTCCTCTGAAATTTACTGATGAATGCATGAACATGCATGAGTACACATACATAAGCGTAATATTTTGAAATGATACTTCACATATGGAAGTTACTTTGTACATGCATGTAAAGTGGTCTAAAAGTGCTTTTCAAAATGAGATTGTAACCACTTGGCCAAGAATTATGAAGTTTGATCTGTGAGCCCAAAGGAGCTTTAGATTTGTTCTCCGAATAAGTGTCTAATTTAGCTTCAAAAACAAGATACTTCACACACACACCCCCACACACACATTACATGAATGTCAGCTGCTCAAAAATGTTAAAAAGAACTTCATTGGCATAATGGAGGCATGTGTCCTATGAATCTAAATGCTTCAAAGAAGAATAGAAGTTAGGGGGAAACAAGACAAATGTTAATCAAAATACTACCTTCAATTCAGGTTAGCTGTTTCTGGTGTAGTAAGTCATGTAAAAGCTGATGTGGACATTTGTTCTTTGAAAAATACTAAGCTTGCACTTTACGTGCATGTGGGCATGTAAGCATGAGTTAAGAATGGATTTACCACATTAACATTTATGGAGGGAAATACTGAACATGTTTCCAATTTTTAATAATTTATTTGAACTTAATTGAAGAATAGATAAGTAAGTTAGGGTTGGATTGAAAGTTGTGTTTTTAACTAGACCTGAAAGGTTTTGTTAATGGCAAGTAAATTTGAAACATTTGACTATCAAGTCAAGATTATCCAGACACAGGAAAGAAAATCAAAATAATTTCCCATTATTATTTTAGATTCACTATTGTCAGAAGCTTTTGTAAAATATTGGAATGCCACTGTTTTCTTCCTGTGGTTTCCTGTTCCTTCCTGCAAAGCACTTTTAGCAAGAGTATGTTCATTACAGCAGATCTAACTAGAGTGCTTTAATCAAAATAAATTTTGTAAATTTGGAAATATTGACGTCTTTGTCTCTTGATGGAGCTGCTTTACACACATATGCTCATCTAAAGAACTATTTCCAGATGCAATATAATCACATTAGAAAGTTTATATAAGTTCAATGGTCCAAATTGCAGTACCTTGCCTGAAAGAAGCAGTAATAAACAAGCCCATAAGGCCACTGGTCTTAAGGCTGGATAACAAGAACACCTTGTAGAAAATATATTCAGTTATTGCCATTGAGTGAAAACACAGCGTTTTGGAAATCATATATCTGTGTTGTGGAATAAGTTTTGAGATTCCTTGCATGCAAGATGTTCATTTATCATCTATCTTAGGGATGTGTGGTCCCCAGATTGTTGCATTTATCATCTATCTTAGGGATGTGTGGTCCCCAGATTGTTGCTGCAGAGATGAGAGATTCTTCACATTATGTCCTTCGTTCTTACTGTTAGCATTTTAAAACATTTATATTGCTTCATTTGTATAGATAAATAAATAAATATCCCTGGATGCTTTGCTGCACTTTAAAACAAAAAGTCAGGAGTCAATTAGTCAAGCAATTACTCTGTGTAAGAATTTACATACTGTTTCTCTTTTCAGCCTTTATTCCACCCTTCTCTATTGTTAATGATGCTCTTTTTTGCCTTTGAGCAGAAACCAAGCCTGGCAACATCATTATCATGATTCAAGTGTTCTGTTTTGCTTATTCCTCCCTTCTGCCCACATGATGGCAAGCATACTAAATAATATATTGTTGTGACTGTCATAATGCTTTGTTATCCTGGAAATTTCCCCCTGTTAAACAGTTGGTGTGGGTGTGGTGGGATGGACACTTGTAGCATATAAGAATTTGAAGAGGTAGGAATGAAAGTTGATGTTATGAAACAGTTCATTTGGTGTTACAAGTAGGATTCTAAAGTGTTTCTCATGAAACAATACTTGTTGAGTGGGAGTGCAGCAAAATATTTGTATTCCTGGCACTATTCTATCCCTATTTTCTGAGACAGAAAAAAAAACTTTGTTTCCTGAGTATTGTGACAAAGATAATCCATCTTATTTCTAATACAGTAAGTAGAATAAATGGAATTATTTAGATAATTTTGAAAGCCTCTAAATACACAATGTATGCAGAGTATGCAAAATCCTTATAACTATGAGAGGGAAAGTGGAATAAACAAATGATGGGGATCAACAAACTGAGTAATAATCATGGGAGTCTTTATGTTTGCTTCTGTGGCATTGTGAGTGTGCAATCTTTGAAGATGGATCGACTTTTTATTTCAAAGTGAGATGAATATATATATATGAAATAGTGGTGTTCTTCAGGGTTTTTAAAACAATCTTTGTAAAATAATTTATGTACTTTTGTTAAACATTGGTATCTTGCACTTGCTCCAAGATGCAGCACTTTCACTTTAACAGTAAAACAGCAGAAGGTTAGATGTGATGGTGAAGAGTGCCTTTGTTTATACCTAGTATATCTCCCTTTAGCCATCTCTTCATTTTTATAAATCTCCAAGGCTTGCAAGTTGCTTGTGGCCAATGTATCTGTTGTGAGATTTAAAAATAATGAAATTGCTGCTTCTTTTCTCCTAAAATCTGTACAATCAGTACAGAAACATTTTTTGTGCCCAATGTTTATAATTCATTGCAATATTTTGTATAACGTAATGACAAATAGCATATATCAGAATCAATCCAGCCAAATCTGATACCCTTAAAATCCCACTGATTGCATTAGACAAATAAGGAAGATACTCGAAACATTCCTGTCATAATCAAGGAGTCTGAATTGGGTTGTGAGGGACAACTGTGACTCTTCAGATGTTGTTGGACTTGCTCCTATCAGCTCTAGCTTATGGGATGCAGAGAACAGCAGTCCAACAATATTTGGAGGGTCACGTTACCCAACCCTATTTTAAACAGCTGCTACTGATGCATGCCATTGTTTATTTGTTTTTATTGGATGCCAAAATATAGTTTGGATAGGATGTTTTACTATGCTTTGTTCTTTTAAAAGCACAAAAAGAAGAGCGGAAGAATGAAAAGCCTGCAGAATCTGCTTCAGTTTCAAAAAAAATTGTTCCATCAACTTCTACTGCTGAAAAACAGATGTGTTCCCAAAATAGGAGTCAGTTTCAAAAGAAGCCTTCTACATTTGTTAGTACTCCTCTAACTAAGCACCCAATTAAGCACTCAGCTGCAGATTTCAAAGGTGTAATACCTAAGAAATCCTCACTTTCAGCTGGTTCATCTACACCAAGTAGTGTGTCATCATCCAAACCTTCACCTGGATCCTACAGCATACCTTCAACTTCCAAAAAACCAGTTCCTTCTAGCACAATTGGGGGGCTTCGAAAGCCCTTTATATCTGCTACTTCTCCTTCAACAACATCAGCATCTCAAGGCAAATTGACTGCAAATCCCAGTCAGTCACAGCCTAACTCGCAAATTCGTCAAAATATACGGAGATCCCTTAAAGAGATTTTGTGGAAAAGGTATAGTCTAACTATGCTTAATTTTATAAACTCACCCATGTATGTTGGATAGCCATATAAATAATGATATGCAGTCATAAAATTTAACCAAAAATGTAAAATATGTATCATACTAAAATATGTTTCATTTTTTTCATTGGAAAGCAAACAGATTGGCCTTAAATAACAGTGTGTTAAAGGTTTTCAGTTTTAAGAGAGCTTTCTAAAGGCAATTTGAAATGTCTTGGCTGAAATTATTTTTAATTTTCTTAAAAAATAGTTTAGTACTGAATACTAATGGTATAGAGACAGGTGTGTGTATTTCTCCTGACATCTACCTTTTCTGGCAGTATAAATGTAGTTGACTTATATCAACAGTATTTAAAGCTAAAGAGCAATTTATCTGATTACATGCTTCTTGAAATGCTTTGGACAATATCAAGACTATACTATGGGTGATATCTTCACAGGCGACTAGAAAAAAGTTGCTTTGAAAGCTCAGCAACCTTTCCCCCTGCCCCTCACAGCCTATGAAGGTATCACCCATAGTCTACTCTTGCTTTTGTTTTTATGGCTGCACGGCTCCAAATTTCTTTTGGACAATATGGCAATGGTAGGAGATGGTAATCAGATTTGGAATTTTTTTCAGCCTAAATTTGGTAGACTTTCAGGAGATTGATTGTAGAAGCCTTTAACATTTTGTTGCTGTATTTAGAAAAATAAAACTGTTTTTTTTTAATGTGGCCATTATCTGAGTTTTGTTGTTGTTTTGGCAGAGTAACTGACAGTGATGACCTGGTTATGACAGAAAATGAAGTAGGAAGGATTGCTCTGAATATTGAAAAGGAAATGTTTCATTTATTTCAAGCAACAGACAATCGATATAAGAGCAAATATCGCAGCATTATGTTCAACCTTAAGGACCCCAAAAATCAGGTATGTTTGTAAGAATGTGACTCAACAGTTTGATGAAACAAAATCATTTAATTATTTCCAAGTTGAGAAGAAAGATGACTAAAAGAGGAATGTGTCAGGTTTTGAAAACAATGAATGGGAGCTTTCTCTCATTAGAACTCTGTGTCATCCAATAAAATTGATTCAAAATAACTTAGATGGGTTTAGTGGGTTGATCTGTTGATGCCTCAGTTTGTTATTGGCTATTCATTTCTCATCATAGCTAAATGCAGTTTTGTATGAGATCACCATAATCCCATACCTCCTGCATTTTCTAGTGAGAGGCCACAATCCTCTAAAGTGGATTGTGAAGGTTGAAGGGACCCAGGAACTAAATCCCAATAACATATTGTTCCATATAAGCTGTGTTCTCTTCCTAGATTTTTGAACTAATACATCGTTTTTGACCATTCTCAGATACATAGAATATAACATATTATAATGTGGAACATACACAGCATATAGAATATAACATTAAGCGGTCATTCCAAAATATATATTTATTGTTAAAGGGCAAAAATATTTGATCTTTTCAAATTTTAATTTTTCAAGTTGATACTTCCATAATATAAACTACGTAGTATCAATTCTATTTACTTAGGCCAATAAAAGATGCACCTGTGCCAGTTACATCAGTAGCATGCATCATGTTAATACTCAAATTATTCCTCTTTCTCTCTAGGGGCTTTTCCACCGTGTTCTTCGAGAAGACATTCCTTTGTCTAAGCTAGTAAGAATGAAGCCAGAAGAACTTTTATCCAAAGAACTATCAATGTGGAAAGAAAAACCAGCCAGATCAGTAAGTAATAAATTCCAGTGATGTTTAGTAAGAATTGTTAAGGTTGTCCTATTTGTTAATTGGTTTTTAGAAATAACATACTTTTATACAGGAATCTGTTCACAAATGTTTGTATGAAATTCTGTAGTATGAGTGGTTTAGATTGTATGTAGTAATGAATTCAATTTGTTGGTAATTGTAGAAAAATAATTAAAAACTAAACCAAATACTTTGTATGTATTCATACACATGTATACTTATAATTTTATCCATTTATAGGTAATGGCACCTAGACGTAAAACATTTGAAAATAAGAAATTGGTTATAAAACAAGATCCCATTCCAGATGTTAACATGGAAGATTCTCCACCAGTGTCTGACTCGGATGTGAGTATAAGCTTAAACATATCAATTGCATGTATTATTTGCAATCATGTAGTTCTTGAGATAGTTGGCTTTAAATTAATGAAAAATATTTTGATATTAGGGAAGAAAGATAACTGTTTAAAATAAGAAAAGGTCATATTCAGCAGCTGAACATAGCTGTGGAACTTAAATGCAACCCTGCAGAGCATCATTTTGGGATTCATGAACACAGCAGTGTGGTGGACATTAACTGGACAGTTCCTTCAAAAGGGAGAAATAGATATGGGCATTTCGTTTCAGAACCAGTAGGTTATGAAATGAGCCACACAAGCTCAGGTGGTGCTCAGAACTGGCTGATACATGCGGATCCAATTGCTTTACCTTTCTCTCTGCCGGCACGGAGCTGAGCTGCAATGAGGAAGCATGCTGCGACATCATCTTTCCTGCTCCATGCTGCTGGCTAATCAGAGAGGGAGGCGGGATGATGCCTGTCTCTGCACAGATCCTTATTGGCCAGCATCACAGATCAACCACCGATGACGTCGCAACATGCTTCCTCATTGGATTTTAGCCTGCGAGACAGAGAAAGGTGAAGCAATTGGATCTGCGTGTATCAGCCGGTTCCGAGGAACACCTGGGCTCCCGTGGTTCATTTCATAACCTACTGGTTCCAAAATGAAATGCCCATCTCTAGAGACAAATAACTTATATACACTGGCTGGGATCCTATTTGGATTTTACTGCCATTAGGATTCTAAATTAAATTATGGAAATCATGGTGACTTATTATAGCTATTTAACAAGATACTAGTAACATGCCTGGTATGTAATCAAAACCACATTATTTAGCTGCTCTTTGTTGCCATGATATATGTACAGTGGTACCTTGTATAACATAATTAATTGGTTCCAAATCAAATTACGTTATACAGATTTTCCGTTGTACAAATTTTAATTTCCCATAGGAATGCATTGAAAGTGGATTTAATCCGTTCCAATGCATAGTCACCCCCCTCTGTGTCTGCTGCCCCTCCTCTCCCTTCCCTCCTTCCCTCTTTCCCCAGGCGGCCGCAGGTGGTCGGGCGGAGGTGGCCGCGGGGGTGGGGGGAGGGAGTGGGGTGCGCTGCTTGGCCTGGGCACCCCTCCTCTCCCCTCCCTCCTTCCCTCTTTCCCCGGGCGGCCGCAGGTGGTCGGGCGGAGGTGGCCGCGGGGGTGGGGAGAGGGAGTGGGGTGCACTGCTTGGCCTGGGTGCCTCTCCTCTCCCCTCCCTCCTTCCCTCTTTCCCCGGGCGGCCGCAGGTGGTCGGGCGGAGGTGGCCGCGGGGTGGGGGAGGCCTCCGGTTCCGCAGCTCGGGGGGCGGGGGCGGGGCTGGGGCGGGGTCGGCGAGACCTGGGGTGCTAGGACTGCGTGGCACCCGGAGTCGCCCTTCGCCTTCGGCTGAGCCGCAGCGGTGGGAGCAGCATCGCTCGCCGCCCGGGCCGCCCCGGCAGCAGCAGCAGCAGGAGGAGCAGCAAAAGCAGCAGCAGCAACCTCGCCCGACCGAGGGGCCGGCGGCGCGTGGTAGTGGCCAGGGCAAAGCCCGCCGCCGCCCGGCATGAGCCGCCGGTTCATAGTCACCGCCGGCGAGGAGCCGCGCCCAAGCAAAGCCGCCCCGCCAGGAGGAACCCCAGCATCCCCTCCCCTCCCCGACCGCCCCGCATCCTCTTCCCAGGCGGCCGCAGGTGGTGGGCGGAGGTGGGCACGGGGGGGGAGGGGGTGCGGTGCGCCGCTTGGCCTGGGGCTGGGGGCTTGGGCGGGACCGCGCCGGGAATCCCCCCCCGCTCCCTCTTGCCGGAGCCCTGGAGGTGGCCAGCAGGCAGGAGGGCGCACCGGCAACCAACTGTTCCGAGGGGCTCATGGGGGGGAGGGGGGCGGATTTTTTTAACGTTGTACAATTTTTTCGTTAAACAAACCCTCCGTTATACGAGGTACCACTGTATTTTTTCTTAATTCCAGAGAAAATCCCAATAGCATTCTGACCAGTAACAGGTGTTCAATTTTTAATTGGTAAAAACATAATGCATTTATTTGAATATACAGTGGAATCAAGATTCTCTCTAAGGTGTGCATGCACATGCATGCACACCTGCCCCCCTCTGCACAGGGCTTTCCCATGCCTGCACACGCATTTTGATTGTTTGTTAAGGTTACAACAGAACCCACACGGGGGGTGGGTAGTTTTATGTGCATGTACCTTACACATGCATGGAAAAGAGCCCCGTGCAGTGGAGACAAAAGATAACACATTGAGTGGAATGAAGGGAAAATTGGCATGTTGTCTAAATTTTGTGCATTTCCTTTTAGGAACAGCAAGAATCAGATCGAAAAGGACCTGAGAAAACTACTGCTCCTGTTTTGGATGTTTTCAGTAGTATGTTACAAGACACCACAAGTCAGCACCGAGCTCACCTTTTTGACTTGAATTGCAAAATCTGTACAGGTATGCACAAAGATCTATCATACTAACTTGGTCAAAACTTGGGCTAGAGATGCAAAATGTAAGGTAATTTTTGCTTTCAATACAAGTCTTAACCTGGGCATTTCATATTAGTTGATGGACTTTCCAATGACTCATAGACTTCATGATGCTATCTCACATCTTGAACTATGTACTGTTCAACAGATAAGTTGGAAAGGTACATAATTTACTCATTTTATATAGCCATTTTATGCCCTTCAACCTTAAAATGGCATTTAAGGTGATTTAAAAAGAAGACTGCCATGAAAACCAACACAGTGGCTGAAATTATGTTATACAGTTATTCAAAAGGCTTGGTAAATGGCAGATATATATATATACCTATGGAGATTATTTAATTACAGTGATTCACTTCCAAAAGTTTTACCTTTTGCGAAATTGTGCAACACTATTTCAGCTACTTTTAAAAGAATTTCAGCTTACTTGTCCACTTGAGAATGATCAAAAATAAGGTTGGTGTAAACTCATTTGAAATGCAGTTACTTAGAGTGGTAGAGAGTAGGGGTGGGCACAAAATGAAAACGATGAAGCAGCATTTCATTACAGACAAAACGAAATGGTCATTTTTATTGTTAAAACAGTTTTGTTTCCTCTGTAAAACGGCTTGCTGCCACGGATAAAAAATAATAATAAAAAAACCTGCTGACCTGGCCTGCGGGCCAGCTAGTCAACACAAGAAAAAAATATTAACAGCTGATCCAGCCCACAGGCCAGCTGTTCGACATGAGAAAAAAATCAATAAAAAATAAAAAAATAAAAAATGTGCTGACCCAGCACAAGATAAAAATAAAAAACGCGCCAACCCAGTTTGCGGGCCAGGTGGTCGGCATGAGAAAAAAAAATTAAAAAGGGCTGACCAGGCCTGCAGGCCAGCTAGTCGGCACAAGATAAAAAATAAAAAAATAAAAAATGCTGACCTGGCCCATGGGCCAGCTGGTCAGCGTAAGATAAGAAATTTTTTTTGCGCTGACCCAGCCCTTGGGCCAGCTGCTTGTTGTGAGAAAAAAATAAATTATAAATTAAATGCAAAATGAAATACGAAATGATTTTTTTAAAAGAAATTCATTTCGTAATAAATGAAATGGGGAGAAATGAAACGCCATTTTGTTGTTCAAGTAGAGGCATTCAAGAAAAATGTATACAAGCACTTGGCAGATATCCTTTGATATTTATTCCTGCATTGAGCGAGGGGTTGGACTTGTCCTTACAGGCACTTTCCAGCTTCATGATTCTGCTATTTCCATTCTGTAAGCAGGCATTGCTATAGAAAAGGCCTGCCATTGGCACTGTACAATTGCTAGAATTTGAGGTTTCAACAACAGTGGAAATTAGGTTTTTGCTTGGATATAGAACCTATGTACAATATAGAACACATGAACATTGTGGTGATTGAGAGAACAAGATTAGGTGCCCTCCATAACTTGGAATTATGATAAATAGACCTAAAATCACTCTAATTTTATAGATGGGGATTTTGAAGGGACCTCCCTTTTCTTTAGGGTTCAGGTGCAACACTGTCTTTCAAACTTTGTTGACCCACAGCAAGGCATGTTGTTTTTGTCTCCTATGCAGGTCAGATTTCAGCATCTGATGAAGAACCAGCTTCAAAAAGACCAAAATTATCTTCTACTAAAAAAGTAGAACCAAAGACAGAAATAAAATCAAAATTGGAGATGTCAACCCCAGTAGAGAATGTCGAAGTTGCAAAAGAAGAATTGGAAAATGCTCCTGAACCTGTTGTGCCTGCAACTGAAGCAGTTCCTCAACCAATCTCAGAAAGAGCCTACATTCCTTTAACACAAGGACAAACTAATACAGAATGTTCCCTACCTAACGAGAGTGCTCCCTATTCCACATCTTATGCTGGTGGAGTTATCACTACTGTGACAGTTTCTGGCAAGGATCCCAGAACTGCTATGAGTACTTCATCAGCTTCTGTTTCTGCTGGGACCTCTGTATTGCATCCCATGCCCATCCCTGACAAAGCGTCTGTGAGTGAAAGTAAACCAGAAATACCAAAAAGTATTTTGCCAGCTCCAAAATCAATATTAACAAAGCCATCATCAGACACCAAATATTTGGCATGTCCACCATCACTCAATGTTAGGTATGTATGAGCTGTGCTACTAGATGATCAGCATGTGCTATCATGTATTTGAAAACTTGGGCATTTTTTCAATCCTAAATCTTTCTGAAGTGGTATACTTGCACAAGAGGAGCCAGTGTGTGACGAAACACACAGACACCTATTTTTTTACACTGAGAGCAAATCATGGTTTTAATTTCTTGTTGTGGCTGATACATTCTTGCGTAAAAACATTGAAGCATAATAGGAGTTGTATATTGGGGGCAGTAGTGAATGTTGCTGAATATATTGTGGTCACTAACCTTGCACTGAATATGGATGAAGCAAGAACCAGATTTGAACACTGACCTCCAAACCTCACTAAAATAAAATTTATAGCAGTATTTGGATGGGTAATCTACAAAATGTTGGAAATGCTTACAGTGGAGAAGAGTTTCTGCAAAGAGCAAGAGAATTCTCAGTTCATCCATCTTGTCTGGAAGTTGAGTCATGGCTACTGGACTTCTTTTTTGACAAGAGGTCAAAGCTGACTGACTATAAGATGGAGGACTCGCACTAGCTGTATTCAGACTGATGAAGCTGTTTGGATGAGCAGCAAAACGTTTCTATCTCTCAAAAAAAGAAGTCCAGTAGCCATGACTCAACTTCCAGATAAACTCACCTGGATGACTGAGAATCTTCACAGACATACTCATCCATCTTGGTTTCTTTCTTTCAGTATACCTGAGATACGGTCCCCCCAAGAAGGAGATACTTCCATATTTCTTTCTCGTCTCAACCCCATTTGGAAAGGCTTCATCAATATGCAAAGTGTGGCCAAGTTTGTCACAAAAGCATACCCTGTCTCTGGGTCATATGATTACCTTAGTGAGGTAGGTCCCTGAAGTGATGTGCTGTGTAAATGAATGATATCTGAAGTTATATTCTTTACTAAACATGTTTTGAGAAATAAAAAGGTGTTTAATGCTTTGGCTACATTTCAGATTAGCACATTAACTTGGGAGAGAAATAAAGCAACAATTACAGTACAAATTTTGTACTTTATTTTAATCTGAATTGTGATCAACTACTATTGAAAATAATGTTATCTGATCACTCCTAAATATATCCTGTTGCTTAATCATTGATAAAAACTAGAAATGGGCTAGAAATTAAAAAACAAATTGCAACATTTGTTTAAAAATGATTAATTTGTCAATTCATATTCATACTAATTGATACCTCAATGAATATGAATTGATGAATTTTAGTGAATTTTGATTTGCATCATTGGACTATGGAAAGGTGCACAAGGCATCTAGAGACACCAACTTTTCAGGGACACTTCCCTGATACTTCCCTATAATCCATCCCTGTTTGGGAAAGACTGGATTTATAGTGTATGGGTTATTCACCCCCCAAAGAGAAAAGTTCCTCCCAAGTACCTAGAGACACCAGAATTGCTGAGAGCTTCCGATGATTCTTCTCCACAATCCCTCCAGGTTTGGTGAAGATTGGGTTTCTCCAAGCCAGATGCTAACAGGGACTTTCTTGCAGGGGGTCAATTTGTGGATGTATAACTCTGATGTCTGAAGCCCAGTCTTTACCAATTCTGGAGGGATTGTAGAGGGGAGTCATAGGAAGCTTCCCTACAAATCTGTTATTGCACGTTGCCTGGGGGGCAATTCCTAGGGGTGCTATTTGGGTGCATCTGAAAATATTTTAAAAAATCCAGAACAAGTATTTTCAAATGAATTGCCAGAAACTGGCTATTAGAGGGAGGCAGAGACCATGTTAGGAATTATAGATGCCTATAATGAGAACTTTAATAAAATAATATTAATAAAATATTCTGATTAGCAATTTTTTCATTTGTGATAATTCTATATGTAACCATGGTGTCTGGTAGAGATGGGTGTTTCGTTTTGGAAGTGGTCCAGTTCTGAAACAAAATGTGGGAGCCCAGCTGGCGTTTGGAACTGGACCAACCCTCTGGAATGAAATCAGCCAATCACTTACCTTGCTCTGGGGTCAGAGCTGACAAAAACATGCATCATCCCACCTCCCTGTCTGATTGGCCAGTGCCAGGGAGAAGGAACGATGACACATTGGAGGCTACTTCCTTGTTGGACTCTAGCCCTGCACAAGGTAAAGCAAGGCAAGTCAATGGGTGATTTCGTTTTGGAGGGTGGGTCCAAGTTCCTAACAGCACCTGTGCTGCTGTGCTTCAAATCAGAACCAGACCCATTTCAAAATGAGAGGCCCATGCATAACTTTGAAGTTAAGTACTGCATGGTGAAGGAATGGGATAAGAGTATTATAGACAACCTGTTTTTAGGCCATCCTTTTGTGTGAAGTTATACCTGCATGAAATGATGGCATCGTTAGCTGCAGGCTTTTGTCACTCATTAAAAGTTTTGTAGTCTAACTTCCCTATATTATAAAAGGATCCCTTTTGACCTGGAAGAGCTTTTGGGGGCCTCAGGACAGAAGAGGAAGCATTTAATGCCAAAAAATAGCCACTGATCCTCCCAATCCCGGCAGTGAGACAGTCAGTGACAATTGTCAGGGATTAAATGTGCTGCCTCTGTCTCAAGGCTCCCAAAGGCTCCCATTTATATTCTGATAATAAACTGTTGAGTAAAAACAATATATTGTATTCTCAAGTTATACCATCATTTCACACTGTAAACATTTCTTATTTAGGATTTGCCAGATACAATTCATATTGGAGGAAGGATCTCACCGAAGACAGTGTGGGATTATATCGGCAAACTTAAATCTTCTGTGTCCAAGGTACTAATTTTAAAAATGAAGTCTGAAAATGATGTAGACTATATCATTTGAAATGATGCTACCATACCTTACATAATTATTATAATACAGTGATGCCTTGAATCACAAATACCTTGAGTTACGAAAAACTTTAATTATTAAAAGTAATCTGTGGGTATAGGAAAGTTTTGAATTTTGAAAAAAATAGCTGAGGTTTTTTTGTGATATGAAAAAATAAAAATAAAACGTTCCTCCCATGATTCATTGAGCCTGGGAGGTTTCTAAGGCCAGCCCCCTCTTGAGAGCGATTTGGAGCCATTTTCCAGAGTTTTTCATGCCTTTCTCAAGTGGTGGAAAGGTAGGGAGGTGATCTTTGCAATTTCCTTGCTTTTTCCTAAGTGTGATCTTTGCTGTTATGTTTGTGTGTGGGGTGTCCCACGCTGCATATCTTTAAAATGCACTTTATAGAGTTTTGCTCAAAAAGGGTGTTTTTTTTCTAGCCTCCGGAATGAATGAATTCATTTCCAGTTCATTCCAATGGGAAATCAGATTTTGAGATACGAAAATTTTGCATTAAAAAATCCCACTGGAACAGATTAATTTTGTTATTCAAGGCATCACTGTATATGGGATTGAGTCATTATACAACTATTTCTGCTGTTCAGAAAAGGAGTGAGATTTCAGTTTAATTTTTTGTATAGCAATGCTTAAGCTGCTCCTCTGTATTTAAAGCAGTGGTTCTCAGCCTGTGGATCCCCAGATGTTCTTGGACTGCAACTCCCAGAAACCCCTTCCAGCACAGCGAGTGGTGGAGGCTTCTAGGAGTTGCAGTCCAGGAACATCTGGGGACCTACAGGTTGAGAACCACTGATTTAAAGTTTTGCTCTTTATGGAGCAGGCATCAAAAACTTTCAAGTAAATCTATGATTATACTGGGTATCTCTCCGCTTCCTCCAGCACTTTGGCTCTTCATGTCTCAGACATTAATTTGTGTGCAAGACATGCAAATTAATAAAACTGCTTGCCCTGCTGCTTGTCTCTTTCATTCTTAGCCTTCTTCCTCCCCTTTTACTGTAGAACAAGTTATGAAGATACATCATTAATACATTTAAATATGCAACAACCATAAATAGTGATACATTAAAATGATATTAACAGTAATATAACCTTTTAGCACCTTGAGTGAAATCTTACTGAGAATGGTCTACCTGTGCAGTGGGAATGATGTCATTAGAGTGCAGTTGATAAAAGGCTTCCTTTTGCAATTCTGGGGTACATGTGTCTTTGCTACACTGAGTGCAAGTTGTGCGCACCCTCAAGTCATAGAAGGAAGCCTTCACTCAATAAAAATCTACTGATGCCATTTCTCATTGTTTTGTTGTTGTTCAGTCGTTCAGTCGTGTCCGACTCTTCGTGACCCCATGGACCAGAGCTCGCCAGGCCTTCCTATCCTCCACTGCCTCCCGGAGTTTTGTCAAATTCATTTTGGTTGCATCGATGACAATGTCCAACCATCTCATTCTCTGTCGTCCTCTTTTCCTTTTGCCTTCGATTTTTCCCAGCATCAGGGACTTTTCCAGGGAGTCCTCTCTTCTCATGAGGTGGCCAAAGTACTGGAGCCTCAGCTTCAAAATCTGTCCTTCCAGTGAACATTCGGGGTTGATTTCTTTCAGAATGGATAGGTTTGATCTCTTTGCAGTCCAGGGACTTCAAGACTCTCCTCCAGCACCACAGCTCAAAAGCATCAATTCTGCGGCGATCAGCCTTCTTTATAGTCCAGCTCTCACTTCCATACATCACTACTGGAAAAACCATAGCTTTAACCATCCTGACCTTAGTTGGCAAACTGATGTCTCTGCTCTTTAGGATGCTATCTAGGTTTGCCATTGCTTTCCTCCCAAGAAGCAGGCGTCTTTTTATTTCATTGCTGCAATCTGAAGTGATCAAGGAGCCCAAGAAAATAAACTCTGTCATTGCCTCCATTTCTTCCCCTTCTATTTGCCAGGAGGTGATGGGACCAGTGGCCATGATCTTAGTTTTTTTGATGTTGAGCTTCAGCCCATTTTTCCACTCTCCTCTTTCACCCTCATTAAGAGGTTCTTTAATTCTTCCTCACTCTCTGCTATTAGAGTAGTATCATCTGCGTATCTGAGGTTGTTGATATTTCGTCCGGCAATCTTAATTCGGCTTGTGATTCATCCAGACCGGCCTTTCTCATGATGTACTCTGCATATAAGTTAAATAGGCAAGGTGACAGTATACAGCCTTGTCGTACTCCTTTCCCAATTCTAAACCAGTCAGTTGTTCCATATCCAGTTCTGACGGTTGCTGCTTGTCCCACATATAGATTTCTTAGGAGACAGATAAGGTGGTCAGGCACTCCCATTCCTTTAAGGACTTGCCATAGTTTGTTGTGGTCTACACAGTCGAAGGCTTTGGCATAGTCAATGAAGCAGAAGTAGATGTTTTTCTGGAACTCTCTGGCTTTCTCCATAATCCAGCGCATGTTGGCAATTTGATCTCTAGTTCCTCTGCCCCTTCAAATCCAGCTTGTAGTTCTGGAAGTTCTCTTTCCACATACTGCTGAAGCCTGCCTTGTAGAATTTTGAGCATAACCTTGCTAGCATGTGAAATGAGTGCAACGATAGTTGGAGCATTCTTTGGCATTTCCTTTCTTTGGGATTGCGATGTAGACCGATCTTTTCCAGTCCTCTGGCCACTGCTGGGTTTTCCAAATTTGCTGGCATATCTTATGCAGCACCTTTACAGCATCCTCTTTTAAGATTTTAAAGAGTTCAATTGGAATGCCGTCACCTCCACTGGCCTTGTTGTTTGCAATGCTTTCTAAGGCCCACTTGACTTCACTTTCCAGGATGTCTGGCTCCAAGTCAGCAATTACACTATCTTGGTTGTCAGGGACATCCGGATCTTTCCGATATAATTCTTCTGTGTATTCTTGCCATCTCTTCTTGATCTCTTCTGCTTCAGTTAGGTCCCTACCATTTTTGTCCTTTATCATATCCATCTTTGCACGAAATACCCCTTTAATATCTCCAATTTTCTTGAACAGATCTCTGGTTTTTCCTTTTCTGTTGTTTTCCTCTATTTCTTTGCACTGTTCATTCAAGAAGGCCGCCCTGTCTCTCCTTGCTATTCTTTGGAAGTCTGCATTCAATTTTCTGTATCTTTCCCTTTCTCCCTTGCATTTTGCATCCCTTCTCTCCTCCGCTAAGGCCTCGTTGGACAACCACTTTGCTTTCTTGCATTTTCTTTTCTTTGGAATATTTTTCATTGCGGCCTCCTGTACAATGTTACAAGCCTCCATCCATAATTCTTCAGGTGTTCTGTCCACCAAATCTAGTTCCTTGAATCTATTCTTCACTTCCACTGTGTATTCATATGGGATTTGACTTAGGTTATACCTAACTGGCCCAGTGATCTTCCCTACTTTCTTCAGTTTAAGTTTGAATTTTGAAATAAGAAGCTGATGATCTGAGCCACAGTCAGCACCAGGTCTTGTTTTTGCTGACTGTATAGAGCTCCTCCATCTTTGGCTGCAGAGAACATAGTCAATCTGATTCGGTATTGTCCATCTGGTGATGTCCATGTGTAGAGTCGCCTTTTGTGTTGTTGGAAAAGAGTGTTGCAATGACCAGCTTGTTCTCTTGACAAAACTCAATTAGCCTTTGCCCTGCTTCATTTGGAACTCCAAGGCCAAACTTGCCAGTTATTCCTTTTATCACTTGACTCCCTACTTTAGCATTCCAATCCCCTATGATGAGAAGAACATCTTTCTTTGGTGTCAGTTCTAGAAGTTCTTGTAAGTCTTCGTAAAATTGGTCAATCTCAGACTCTTCTGCACCGGTAGTTGGTGCATAAACTTGGATTACTGTGATGTTCAAAGGGCTGCCTTGGAATCATAACCGAGATCATTCTATCATTTTTTAGGTTGTATCCCAGCACTGCTTTTCTCACTCTATTGTTGACTATGAAGGCTACTCCATTTCTTCTTTGGGATTCTTGCCCACAGTAGTAGATGTGATAGTCATCTGAACTGAATTCACCCATTCCTGTCCATTTAAGTTCACTGATACCCAGGATGTCAATGTTTATTCTTTCCATCTCACGTTTGACCACATCCAGCTTACCCTGGTTCATAGATCTCACATTCCAGGTTCCTATGCAGTATATTTCTTTGCAGCATTGGACTTTCCTTTCTCTTCCAGGCACGTCTGCAGCTGAGCGTCCTTTCGGCTTTGGCCCAGCCACTTCATTAGCTCTGGAGCTACTTGTACTTGTCCTCTGCTCTTCCTCAGTAGCATTGTTCTCATTGTTTAGGCATAGCCATTATTTGAGAAGATGATGGGGAAATTTTAACTAAAATGTTATATTTCAAGAAGCCATTACAACCTTTGAAACTACAGTGGTACCTTGTATAAAGGAATTAATTTGTTCCAAATGAAATTCTGTTAAGCAAATTTTCCTTTGTACAAATTTCTGATAGGAATGCCTTAAAAATGGATTAATCCCTAATTGTGACCATTTTTCTGTTGTATGGATTTGCCCCATAGGCAATTCTGTTAAGTGATTTCCCCCTATCTCTGGAAATTTTTTCCTTTAAGCAGATTTTCTGTTAATGTTAAACAAACCACTTGTTATACGAGGGTCCACTGTACTATCAAATTCTAGATTTATTGCTTAATGTCATATTGGCTTTGTTTGCTTATTTATTAGCAATAAGTATTATCCCTGTATATTTTGTATTTTAGGAACTGTGTTTGATCCGTTTCCATCCTGCTACGGAAGAGGAGGAAGTTGCCTACATTTCACTCTACTCCTATTTTAGCAGTCGTGGTCGTTTTGGTGTTGTAGCTAATAACAACAGACATGTGAAGGACCTCTATTTGATACCTCTCAGTGCTAAGGATCCTATTCCATCCAAACTTTTGCCCTTTGAAGGACCAGGTAAGCAATGAATTGTAGGAAAAATACTTCCTAAGTCACATTGTGAGTTTTATATCTGCATAACACTAGGGGCAGTTTCTCACAATGCTGCCCCTAAGCATGGAGGGAGGGAAATATACAACACTATATACAAAAATATTTTTTGAAATAGGGAGTCATAATCAACTCTCCTTTTTAAACCTCACATAGGATGTGAATTTCTCTCTCTCTCTCTCTCTCTCTCTCTCTCTCTCTCTCTCTCTCTCTCTCTCTCTCTCTCTCTCTCTCTCTCTCTCTCTCTCTCTCTCTCAAAGGTATCAGAGAGGTACCTCTTAAGTCAAATGCCTTGTTAGACAGAAAAACTCATAGGAAGAAAAAATTTCTGGGAATAGTCATGCTTCACATGACAAGAAATTCCCTGTGGGGTGCTTCACGAGATGAAAAACCGTTCTGCATATCCCCAGGGGGGAAAAACCTGGTTATTTTTGTCTTTATTCTAGCCTCCGGAATGGATTAATCTGTTCCCAATGCGTTTCATAAGACAAAATTTCTGTAAAAGAAAGTGACCCATAGCCTCCAGAACAGATTAATCCATTTTCAATGCATTCCTATGGGAAACTGCATTTCATTACACAAATGTTTCTTAAAACAAATTGACCCATAGAATGACAAATTTGTTTTAAGAGGTACCACTGTGTGTGTGTTTATGTATGTGTGTGTGTGTGTGTGTGTGTGTGTATCTATACACACACACACACACACACACACACAGAGAGAGAGAGAGAGAGAGAGAGAGAGAGAGAGAGAGAGACCTTCTGTTATTCCAAAACATTGTAGATTATTTTGATTTTACAATTCATCACATGAAATGCCCCAGAAGAGCACAAGAGGGCAGCATTTTCAAAAGTGGCCAGCTAAGAAACTCTTAGTGCCATTCTAATTGAAATATAAGTCCAATGTTTAGAAGATAAGCGGGATATAAATTTAACAATAAATAAATAAAATAAATAAATATTTTATGTGTCCTTAGTTGCTCACATTGAAAACCACATTAGATCTACAGATTTACATAGAATTTCCTAAGAAGTGAACAAGGAGCAAGGCTCTTCAAGGTTTTTAAGTTGGAAGTCAGTTGTACACACTTTAAGATGCCTAACTAGTAATGTGCTATTACATTAATCATGTGCCCTGACAGTGTAGACTAATTCATTCTAAGGAAAAAAAACTTGCACAATTATGCTTTATTTCTTAAAAGGTTTTCTTTTAAATCTAATAATACATTTTAATCAAGTACTGCATACTTTGACCAACACTACATCACATTTTAATCAAGTACTGCATACTTTATCAACACCTCTTTATAAAGACTGTAATTTAAAGCTTCTGCAGTCTCAAGAAATAGTACTTGTATATCTGATGCTCTTTTAAAAAAAGATTGTTAAGATATTTCACGAATGGTCTTAGGCCACAGAAAATGTTGCAAGAAATATGCTGGGTTACTAGGAAAGTGCTTCAGATCCAGTTTAGTTGATGGTAAGTAAGCAAAAATGGATTAAATAAAATGGAGAGGTTATACTATTTTAAAAATACTTTTTTGTAGTATGGTATATATTTGGAACATCAGTCTCTTTGTATTATGCAGTAACTTCATTCATCATTATGGTTGATGGTCTCAGGTATGAGTAGGACATGTTCCTCTCTTCATTGACATCCAGCTGCCTGACATATTTTCTTCAGGGAAATGTTATCTCTCAGCTAGCTACTCATCTAGGGTGTATAATGGCCTTATAAGTGTTCCTTCTATATTTGATCATGTCAGTGGCAACTGATGAGGGTTTCAAATACAGCAGTATTTCAGAGGAGTTTTACAGTAGTTTCCTGACCCCCAGCCAGAAATTATAACACATCCAGTTTGTCACCCTCATTATTGTAAGCCACCTTGGATCCTTTTCCAAGGAGAAAGGTGGGGTAAAAATATTCTAAATAAATAATTAAAAGCCTGAAAATGTCTCTAATTTTCTCAAGAATTCTGGTATTCTAGATTTTGAAAACTCTTGCTTAAGACATATTCTAAATCAGGTTAAAATCTTATTTCCAAATATTGGATATTCAGAGGATTTCATTAGAGTACAGTATTTTTTGTGATCAAAAAAGC
Source organism: Phrynocephalus forsythii (assembly GCA_029282475.1). Lineage (NCBI taxonomy): Eukaryota > Metazoa > Chordata > Lepidosauria > Squamata > Agamidae > Phrynocephalus > Phrynocephalus forsythii. The sequence goes on along the minus strand of JAPFRF010000005.1, from coordinate 121,436,653 downwards.
CAACATCCTACGTTCAAGAATACACGGAAGGGGATAATGCCTGCTCAAGAAGCATGTAAAACTTGTTTAAAAATACCCACACTTCATAATCTCCCTTGCTGATGAAATCTTGTTTTTGTATCAATGGAAAATATACTTCTGGCTCCAAAGTGATCATTTCTCATGTGGAATATTACCCACACCATAATGTGATGTTCCCATGAGAATATATGAAGAGTGTAAATTTCTGCATGTCCGTTCAGAAAAACGTTCTAGTGAGTTCAGTGGGGCTTAATTCTGAGGTAAGTATACTTAGGATTTTAGCCTCAGTTGTACAGTTTGTTCTGCGCTACAAAAAGCTGGTGATAATTAGTAACACCAATAAATATCCGGCAGTTTAGAAAAATGTAAACTGCATAAGTGTTCTTTGGTGGCAAATTACTCATCTATTCTCTGTTGGAAGATGCTGAAAAAAGTCCTCCATGGCTATTATTTACTGGACAAAATCCAGTTTCATAACTTCGTGCCCAGCATGACCTAAACGGGGCACCAAAAATGTTTAATTTACACTAATTAAAAGTTTCCTATTTTCCCATCCTGATTTAGGTTCCCAGACTTCTCCAGGCACCCTTTTGCCATAGGAAAACCTTTCAGAATGAAGGAGGGAGTCTTTAAAAGTCATTAATCAACACTGGCAGTCCCAATACTGGCAGTAGCAGTCTGTTGTTGATGTTTTTCTTTTAAAGGCCCTCCCCAGTCCAAAGGCTTCCCCAGGGCAAAAAGAAGGACAAAGAAACATTGGAACCAAAAATGGAGGGATTGGAAGTTTTTAACTGGTGTAGATTAAATGTTTCCAGCGCTTGATCTGGATTTTTGTTGGACACGGTTATGCAACTGAATTTTGCCTGCTTAAATGTTACTATTCGGTGGAAGGGGAAAGTTTCATCAAAAAAGGTACATTCAAGTTGTCAGACCAATTTCAGATATGGGGTTACCTTAGTTATTTGGTATATGCATATATGTATAGAGAGGTATAAAATATGCAATCTATATTTTTAAAGTCAAGACTAAGTCTGCTGCTTTCACTACATGATCTCAATAAAATTGTTTTAACTCAAGTAGTCATTGTCTCTTTTTAATTTAAATGGTTTCGTGAGTTTAATAATACATTTTACTCATCGTAGTTCTTGGAAAAATCTCCCCCCTAGTAAGATGGTGGAGAATTCTTCTGTTTACATCTGGAAGTTGAGTCATGGCAACTGGACTTATTTTCTTGTGAGACTGAAATGTTTCCTCCTGTGCAAAAGGAGTAATATACTATATGTGGTCCAAAGCAGTGAGGAGTGTGCAGACCTCTGCATTGGAGAAACTAAACAGCCATTAAACAGGAAGATGGACCAACATAGGGGGGGGGGGTAACAGCTCAGGACCAGAATCAGCAGTATGCCTCCACTTGAAGGACAAAGGGCGCTCATTCAAAGATGAGAATGTACACATATTAGACAGAAAAGAGAGGTAGTTTGAGAGAGGTATCAGGGTAGCCATTCATGTGAGTATTGAAAACCCCTCTATCTACAGAGGTGATGAACTAAGGCACAGTCTGTCTGCTACTTATCAGGCAATGATTTCAACAATCTCCAGGCAAATCAAAAATACTTCACACCTTCACCACCAAGGCAATAGCTAAGGATCCACACTTAATAGGTGTTGGGAAGGTTAAAGGTGGGATTTTCAGGCACCTTAGGCCATTGTCAACCTAATGAGCCTATTGTCCACCTAACGAGCCTATTCAGGCCACTTATCATTGTGGGAGTTTGCTGGGAAAATGCCAAGCAAAAATTTGGTTGCAGAAAGGAGAACAAAGAAAGCACACACAGAGAGATGCTGTTTCTCAGCCAGCTGAGATTTAGACACAGAACAAATAAAGTCTGCCTCAGCACCCCCTTTTATTGAGCTATCTAATGTTGATGAATACACATTGTATTACTAATGAAAACATTGGCTCTAATAGGGAGCAAATGCCCTTTAGCCTTTGTCTTGCCTCAAAGCAAAGATGAAGAGGAAATAGGTCACTTTCCCCCAGGGGTGCTACATGGCAAAGTCAGGATGGTGTGCCTTCAGCTGTAACTTCCCCCTCCTGGAAGCATACCCCACAGAGAAAGGTTCCCCACAGTTCATCTTATAAGCCTATTTTAGACCAGGGTGACATGAGGTCAAAGTGAACTATAAAATGGAGGACTCACAACTAGCTTTCCTCAGACTGACGAAGCTGTTTGGATGACCAGCGAAACATTTCAGTCTCTCAATAAAAGAAGTCCAGTTGCCATGACTCAACTTCCAGATAAACTCACCTGGATGACTTAAGAATCTTCACAGACAGAAGTCAGAATTGTGAGTTTTTTGGGCTGTTTGGCCATGTTCTGGAGCTCAGGGAACTAGGAGTTCCTAGTTCCCTGACCTCCTTGCCCTCTGAAGATGCTGACCACAGAGTCAGGCGAAACATCAGGAAGAAAAACTTCCAGAACATGGCCAAACAGCCTGAAAAACTCACAACTATCAGATCCCGGCTGTGAAAGCCTCCGAGAATACATGTCAGAATTGACTTGATGGCACACAATTATGCTCTTAAGAGCAAACATTCTCCAAGTGAAATAAAAAATAGTAATGCCACAAACAAAACATTCTAACACAAAACAGAACCTTGGATCAGCACCCAGTTTAGCATGGATGTATCAGAAAGTCTGTTCTTCCTTTATGCCAAATATGGGGACAAGTGAGCAAATTATTATTATAGGGATAGATGAAATAGTCTGTACTTACCAGTAGTGGAACACATTGATTTCATCATCTGTGCCTGGACTATTAAGATAATTGTGTCACATGACAGACTACTTTTCTACAAGACCTCCTTTCAGCTGGTATCACAATCAAGAAAAGGAAAGAAAGAATCATTTGCAGTGGAGTTGTAAAACATTTTAGTACCATATACCTTAGAAGAAGAAAGTTGTGATTACTTAAATCATTTGGCTTTTAATGCACAAAGCTTCAGTGACACTTTTTTGTTGTTTCTGAATCGGTCATGGTTTATTTATTTATTTATGAGAGGTTTATACCTAAGCCATCTAGCCCAAAGGCTACTCTGGCCTGTTTACAAAATGAAGAATACAAATTATAATGGTGAATGAAAATCTGAAAAATGGACCTGAATAGTTACTAGTTTCACTAAGTAATTCTATGATTATATATTTCCTGTTACTACATATATGAATATGATATCTATTCTGTCATCACTTTCATTTACACAGTTTAATGTAATTAACAATTGCTTACAACACAATTTGTAAAAAAGCTTTCATTATCTTCTGTGGCCATTTCTACTAATTCCACGTTGATCAGATTGACTGGAGAGGAAATACAGTAATTTGTATGGATCCTTCAACTATTGAATTGTCTACCAACCATCATTGCTACAAGAAGCGTTTCTCTATTAATTAAAGACCTTTCCAGCTTAATCAATCTGGAACTTCAGTAGGAATTTTCCTACTCTTTTTATATAGACTATTTTGACATGGGTTTTACCATAGAGAGAAGCAGCATTTCCCAGGAAAGGTAACATATCCGGGAACATATCAATGTATTAGTGCAGTGGTTCCCAACCTGGGGCTCGAACAACCATTTCACAGAGGGGTCGCCATGAACCAGTGAAGAAAAAGGCACAAACGGTTCGGTCTGGGGGAGGGGGGAAAGAGTGAGTTACAGCTTGATAGGTTGGAGGGTATGTCAGTCAATGGCACCAGAGGCTGCGATTGGCTGAAGGTGTCTGTAGAGAGAAGTTCTCTATGACACCTGTGGCAGTGGCCTGCCAAAGGGGGCTTGTGGCCATTTCCAAGCAGGGCAAGAGGTCACCACAACATGAGCAACTGTATTAAAGGGTCGCGGCATTAGGAGGGTTGAGAACCACTGAAGTAGTGGATGTGCAAAACATTCATATCCACATGCATTCCAAGTTTAAAAGTTCAGGCTCTGTTTTATTTTAAACCATCAATACTGAAGATAACATTTTTATTCTAAGTATGATTTAATTTCTTCTGACTTTGTTTCTGCAAGGAAGACCTTATTTATTATTTATTACACTTATATCCCGCCCATCTTCCAAAATGGAACTCTGGGCGGCTAACAATAAAACAAACTACAAAAGAAACAAGAAATCAAAAGCAGATTACAATTAAAATGGGGAGGGAAAGTACCCTCAGAAGAGCTTGGTGGAAAAGCAGCAGCATTATTTGGGAAGTACCACTTTCATTTAAATGTTTCAAACCACACATGCCACAACTGCATTTTTCTATTCAATCACATTTATTTGCTCAAAAGCAAGCAAAATAATGCTTATTGTCTGCTAAGACCAGCTCATTGGAGAATGATGCAAGCAACTCATGACTTCAGCTAATGCCACCGATGAATAAACAATGAAGTAAAGGCAGAAGCAAAGCCACCGAAGTGATCCTGCCTCTTCCTAATGAACAGTAACCAATCTTTCAGAATATGTAATACAGTACATTATTTTAAATGGTTCCAAAACACATCTGATAAACAATCCCCTCCCCCCAGTTAAGACTGCCAGCAAAAATTGTAACTTTGCTAGCTATAATCCACAAAGAATTATCATCTTTGGTCACAGTTTTTCTCATCCTTTCCAAATAATTAAGTAGAAAACTTTAAAGCAATGCACTTCTTAGCTTTGAAGAGGTACCTAAGTAATACCAAATCATTTTTAATTTCATCCATATTATCACTTGCCTTCCCAAGCCCAGGGCTTTTGGATTGGTCACACTGAGGCCAAAAATGATGCAGGTTTAAATCCAGCATGTGATAAGAACTTAATTTTACATAGTCACAATTATTAAATGCTTAAACTGTCATATATATCCTCTGACTAGTTCACAAAACTATAAATCTATAATCAGAATGGAGGAAAGGTGATAGAAGCAGATTAGGGTTTAACATGAAGGTAATAAAGCTGACGATATAGGTTGATGTTTCAACTTGTTCCAAAAACAACAAAGGGTTTGTAGAACTACGCTAATCCCAAAGGAATATAAAGAAGCAAAATCTGATGGAAATCTCTGAAGAGGGTTTTTTAATGAATAGAACAGTTTTATGTGTGTCTAAAGTCCCACTACATTCAGTGAACTACTCAAATAATTGTACATAGGATTGGTGTCTAAAGGATGTGGAAAAATATTACAACTAAAACAATGGAGTAGCTTCATTTATCATTACAAAAGATCAAGGTGGGATTAAAGGGTAGACAACTGGAAACCTATTCCATTCTTATTTTAAAAGTACTGTAGTTTAAAAGGAATAAACTATTGGCTGAAATCCAGTACTAAACTGCAACTAGAGCAGATCCATTGAATGATGGGGATTTAGTGAGTTCTCTTGCATACGTTCCATTGATTTAATGGACTGATCTGTGACTTATAACTGGATATCAGCCACAAATTCACAAATCATTGTACTAATTGCTGTAAGATATTAAGTTTAAATCTTTCCAGAATTATTTCTGTTCTAAAATATTCTACCTTTTAAAACATTCACTTCATCTTGTCAGTGCCAAGAGCCAAAGCTAGAATCCTAAGAATTTGGGACCTCCAAAATACCCTGTCCTCAGCAGCCCTGTTCAGCTCTTGTAAACTCAATCCATCTCATAGTTGGTTTTCAGTTTTTCCAGTTATTGTCGTTTCCAACACAGCATGTCTCCTCATTAAGTGCCCAAAGTAAGACAGCCTCAGTTCATTAATTTTTGCTTCCAAAGAAATTTCAGACTGGTAGCTCAGGATTGCAAAGCTCTGCTCCAGCACCATATTTCAAATGAATCAACTCTTTTCCTGTCAGCTTTCTTCACTGTCCAGCTTTCATATACATACTCAGCAATTGGAAGTGCAATCTTGTCCACGATCTTGGGGTTGGCCTCCAGTGACACACATCCTTACACTTACTCCATGGTCCTCTCTGCCTCCTGCCCAATTGCCCTCCTAAGTCAAAGTGTTCTGATTTCTTGGCCTCTAGTTTGTTTTAAAGAACACGACAATATAGTACTATTCCTTTCTGTTAAAAAAAGTTTGCTATAAAAGGCAATCTAATGTAAGAAGCCAAAATTCTGAAGAAATCATGAGAAGTTGGCCAGTCCCACAGAGTGATCAAACTCGATGATTTGTTAATTATTTTGGTGCTGTCAGTGTGCATACATTTCCTATTAAGGCTTTGGCATCTTCTACCATAACTTATATAGTCAGTAGATAAGACTCCAAACTATTCACTTTTAAAGCAATAGTCCTGGGAACATGTTCTTATGTTGCACTTCATAGTAGGTAGGCACAGATTAGCCAAGCAAAATTACTCTTCAGAAGAGTAAATTAAATGTTACACTGCTTTTCCAAGTTCTCCATTATGTAGGTTATGCTGTCTGTGTGCAAGACACAGAACTGATTCAAGATGAAATGTGCATAGCGTTGTGCCATGTATAGTCTGCCATATTTCCATTTGGAAGCACTAGACTGACTATTGCATACTGAAATATGAGAGATTTTTTACACATTGAAAAATATGTTACTCATAAATGATAGTAAGACAGAAGATGGGCATTTACTTGTATGTCAAATAATAAATGATAGGATAAAATCCAAGTGAATATTTACATCGAATATTTACATTGTGAAAACACTGGCATAAATTGAAGCAGCAAATAGCCACCAATTAACAAATCCCTAATTAAATTCTCAACTGACTAGATAGCTCTGCGGAACCAGAGGTTGAGAGTTCAGTTCCTCATTATGCCTCCTATGAGTACAAGCTGCACAGTCCCAGAAGAAGGGACTGGTAAACAACTAACATGCTTTACCTAGAAAACCCTGAAAAGAGTTCCATAAGTCAGAATTGACTTGATAGTACATTATTATTGTTATTAATTACCATGTTTCCCTGAAAATAAGACACTGTTATATTTATTTTTCCCCAAGAAGATACACTAGGGCTTATTTTTGGGGTAGGTCTTATTTTCGGGAAAACAGGAACTGCAAGCAAACATGCTACAAAGTATGGTAACTTTGGTGGCACAAGCAAAGGGGGGGACCATGAATGGAAAGGGAGGGGCAATGTGCGCTCTGTGTGTGTGTGTGTGTGTGTGTGTGTGTGTGTGTGTGTGTGTGTGTGTGTGTGTGTGTGTGTGTGTGTGTGTGTGTGTGCAGGCACAGCCAAGCCCATCACTAGGTCTTATCGGGGTAGGGCTTATATTTAACAAATGAATAGAAATCCTGCTAGGGCTTATTTTGGGAGTAGGTCTTATTTTCAGGGAAACGGTAAATTCTCAATAATACACCAACTGTGTGACTAGACACACAAGAAGGAATTCCATTTCAGATTTATTAATCAGCAGCTATTTGTTTCTTTGAGTTATTCCAGTGATCTTACACAAGCATAAATATTACTGTATTTAATGTACTTCAGATGTAGGAATCTGAACGAATAAAATTTTGCTAGGTTTAGTTGTCTGATGCTAAATTAATAATAAAAATGAAAACATACCTGTTTTAAAAGCTTAAATTTAAAATCTTACATTTTCCATTAAAACTTTTGTCTTACAGGTCTGGAATCAACACGTCCAAATTTAATTCTTGGATTAGTCATTTGTCAGAAAGTTAAGCGTCCAGGATCTGTATTGGAGCCTGAAAAGACTGAAGAAAAGAGAAGTAGAATTCAGATGCAGGAGGAATCTGAAATATCTGGATACCCTAAAGGCACTACACTTGCACAACAAGAGAAGAAATCTCTAAAGTTTTCTCTTTATTCAGGAGAACCTAGTGTTAGTACTACTCCACCTGGATCTCCACCCCCTCCACCCCCAAACTTACCTTCAGAGCCACTTTCCACAGTAACACCATCAGTATTAAAAATACTATCATCTGTTAAAGCTGCAAACTCTACCACTGTTGCACCATCAAATGTTTCAGTGTCAGCAGCCAATACTAGTACTGCATCTTCTGCAGCTTCAAAATCATCCACACCCCTTGATCACATCCTGGAAACACTTTTTGGGAAAAAGAAGTCTTTTGACCCTGGTACCAAGGAACCTGAAGGTGCTCATACTTCGAAGTCTGAATCACAGACTGTTGCTGATGAAGGATTACCCGCTGCTCCCTTATTTGACCCCATTGTGCAGCAGTTTGGACAGATGTCAAAAGATAAAGCTATAGAAGAGGAGGAAGATGACAGACCTTATGACCCTGAAGAAGAATATATCCCAGAAAGAGCTTTTGAAGTACAAAATAATGAAAGCAGACTTGGAAAACAGTGTGAAACTTTAGAGCAAGAAGATGAGGCATATGATCCAGAAGATGAAACTATCTTAGAAGAGGCAAAGGTTACTGTTGATGATTTACCAAATAAAATGTATTCAGAATCAAAAAACAACTCGTTAACAACATCTGCTACATTTGTACCTGATATAACTTCACCCTCATCCTTGGTAGAACAACAGAAAATGCTAGAAGAACTAAACAAACAAATAGAAGAACAGAAAAAACAACTAGAAGAACAAGAGGAAGCTCTTAGACAACAAAGAGCAGCTGTTGGTGTATCAATGGCTCATTTTTCAGTGTCTGATGCTTTAATGTCACCACCTCCAAAATCATCAATAGCAAAAATAGAATTATATCAGCATGAAAAACCAACTTCTGAAAAGTCTGAGTTATCAGTATCTTTAAGCCAAACCCAAATGTTCAATCAGGCAAGTGACCCTAGGCAAACTAGGGATCCTCGCCAAGCTAGGCGGAATGTAACTGAGTGCAATGAAAATGCTGATTCTAATACAACACTGCAGGTGATCCAGATAGACTCTTCTGCGGGACAAATTCCTCCACCCAGCTATTCAGATCCACTGCAGACATCAATTGACAAAGAAGATAAAACACTGGTTTCTTTTACTCCGCCTAGTCACTGCGATACATGGATTACAAGTGAAAAGGGCTCTGCTCTCCCTGAACAAGCTGTACATATTAGTGCTCCACAAGTTCACCAAGAAACTTCAAACCAACCACCTGCTATGGAATTGCCCACAGGTGCACCTGTTCGTAAAGTTCTGCTACCCACACCTCCCAATCCATGTTTCCTCCCTACTTTCTCTGCACCTAACAGTGTTCAGTCTGTAGCTTGGTCAAATGAGTCTCAGGCTAGTAATGTTCCTGGAGCAGTAAGGGATACTTTTTCAAGTACAGTGTTCACATCTCAGGAGACCATTCCTCATCATTTTGAAGCAGAAAGAGGTCCATCAAATTATGAAGACCAAAGAAATCCTCAGTCTGGCCACTTTTATGATCAAATGGAACCTTCCATAATTCAAAATGAGGAAGTAAGAAGTGGGCCCCCATTTTCTTCTGTAGGACAAAAAGGTGGTGCTCCACCAATGTGTGGTCCACTTGACTTTCAGGGAGAGAGAGGTCTGTCACAACAGTTTACTGAAGGACATAATCTGCCAACTGATAATGATGGACAAAGGGGAGCTACACCAAACAGGTTTGGGACCCCAAGAGCACCTATTCCTTCATTATTTTCTGCACAACCTGGACCGCCTCCCCTTTTTGTTGATAACAGGGGACCTGCACAGTCATTTCCTGGTGGTCAAAAAGAAAACCCGGCCTCTCAGTTTGAAGATCACATAGAACATAGAGAATTTCCAGATTCCCAATATCATGAAATCAATGTGCCTCCTGCACAATTTGAAGGACCTGAGCCTCCCCAATTTATGGGAAATAGAGGCCCTTCATCCTTTTCTTTTGGGGGACAAAGAAGGCCTTCCCCAAATCAATTTAAAGGTCAAAGAGGAGGGCCATCACCTCAGTTTGGAGGACCAAGAGGTCCACCACCCAGTCATTTTGGAAATTCAAGAGGTCCTCCTCCAAATCAGTTCGAAGGCCAAAGAGGAACCACTCCTAGTCACATGCCAGCATCACGGGGACTTCTACCAGCACCATTTGAAGAACGGAGAGGGAGCCCACCACTCAGATTTCCAGTCCAGAGAGGTCCAGCACCACATCAGTTTGGAGGACCAAGGGGACCAGACCAAAATAAACCTCTTCCTAGCAGACATACTTTTCCAGGACAGTCTCAGCAAAGCATGAAGCCAGGCCCTAGACCACTTCTGGATCTTCCAAGTCATCCACCGCAGCATAGGAAAGAGATGTGGGATGAACCTGGACCATCTGCTTCTCATTCTAATATTTCAGGGCAGGGTTCTGACTCAGAAGCACAGTGGTCATCATCTGATTTTCGAGACAGACGAAGTAACGACTATAGAAAGCCTTTTGAAGGGAGACAGAGAGAGAGATTTGAGGGAGGTAATAAGGAAAAAATACTCGAGCAGTCTGATCCCTCAGATAATCGGTCAAATAGAGGAATTGATGATAGGCGAAGAGATCGTGACCATAACTGGACTTGGGAAAAGGATCGTGGCAGAAACTGGAACAGGGGTAGGGAAAGGGACTGGGATAGACAAAAAGAAAAAGATTGGGATAAAAACAGAGATAGAAGCTATAACAAAGACAGGGAAAGAGATTCAGAAAGGAGCAAGGACTGGGAAAGAAACAGAGACAAAACCAGAACCAGAGAAGGGGATACTTACCGAAGACGAGACCGATCAAGAAGTAGAGAACGTGATTATGACCGATACCGAGACCGACCTCGAAGTAGAGAGAGAGAGAAGGGTAGAGAAAGGGATAGAGACCGTGACAGAGAGAGAACAAGAGATCGCAAGGACCGGAGTAAAAGTCAAGAATGTGACAAAGACTCAAAGCCAGACACGTAACCAGCTGGCCAAAGGCCAACACACAGAGAAACTATTCCTTCTTCCTCTAAACAAACATAATATTTACAACCCTTTCAGAAGGGAAGCAGAATGTAAGGGTTGTATACTACTTGTAAATATTGTATATTCTCTTTGTTAGAAAATATTTGGTAAAGCCTGTTTCACAAAAATGAGAGAAATTTTGAAATGTAAATATATATATTAAGCAGGTGCATTCTGGAGTTGGTAAACTTTGTTCATAATGCTTTCTTACAAAATACAAAAGGAACAACCCTTCTAGGTCCACAATATCTGTGTACAGATGGATTCTGCGAGGGCTTAAACCTTTTCATCCCTCTCTTTCAGCTGCACTACCTGCTGGGGTGCAGGCCAGGTGGCAAGAATCTCTTGAACCCCCTGTAAGTGTTGCACCCCTGCAGGGAAGAATTGTGACTACGTGTATAGCATTACAGTTCTAAAATGTTATGTTTTCCTTTTCTACTTCTTTATCTTGAAATTTCCATTTGTAGAAGCAAAAATGGGAATTATCTTCAAAGAGCATATTGCTATTTCAAAGATATAAACCTATGTTTTCCAACAACTTGAATAGTAATTTTATAAGAATTTAAGCAAGAACTTAGAAGCCATACCTTTACATCTCAAATATGAAATATTTTGGTGTTTCAGGTAGTCCCAGAAAGAGCCCAACATTTCTGTCATGAATTTAATTATCAATGGGTTTTGTGTATTCAGGAAATGATGCCTGAGGAGCAGTGTTAATGTTTACTTGTAACTTGCAGAGTATTTGAATAAGAAACAACAAGTTTCTTAATTTCATACTTTCTTTTTACGTGAAGGCATTTTGGGTTACAGACTTAATCTAGTAAGAATTCAGTCATGGAATTGATGTATCTAAATCAGTAATTACCTTTCATGTATGTAAAAGATTTTAAATGTTGCATTTTTATGAAAGGTATAATTAATGAAAATTAACACTCCCATATACCACAATGCTTTTAAACATGCACATTTGAAAACATTTTACAAATTTTCCTATCAAATGGGAAGTAGCAACTTGAGCAGAAATGATTATAAATAAATAATTTGGAGGGTTTTTGGATAAATTTAAGTCAGAAAGAAGAAAATATTGAAATGTTCTAGCCAGATTTAAGTACTTTTAAATCATTTATTTCAGTGGGAGAGTTTTGACCATCTAGGTAACTGTCTTGTTACTGTTAATGGGATTCAAACGTATTTATTTCTCATCAGACTGTGTCCCCTTTCCTGTTCTTGACAAACTTGTTGCTGTCTGTTGATAATACTGGAAGTAAATATTTGTGTAAAGATTGAATTAGTCAAGTTGATACTAATAGTTCTGTACTTTCAAAGGAAAAAGTTTTCACTCAAATGCATTATATTTTCCTGTATTCCTTCAAATCCATAATTCTATACAATGCAGAGAACAAATGTTAGCAGTTTAACTGGATTTACGCATAGATAAGCAGTTACTTTGATATTTTTATAAACTGTTGCAAATGTAAATTATATTTGTAACATCTGCATTTTGAAGTCTACATAAAAATACAGTAGCACTGTTCCATAAAGAAAACCCAACAAATTTACACATGCTATTGGTTCATCTTTGAACTTCAAGAAGGTACTAATATAAAGATGGCCTATATGCAAAACCTTTTGCAACATATTAGAGGTGGTGTAGAATACAAATACCTACTAAGATGTAATTTTTAATTCAATATGTTTATAACTTAAAAAGACATACACATAAGTATGCAAAATCAAGTGTTTGTTTAGGTTTACTTGACAGAGGTTTCTGTAAATTGTATTTTATATTTGAGAATATATCATTGTACATTAAATGTGGAACTTCATAGGTTTTTGTTACTATAAGTCAAATAAACATCTACCAAAAACCTCTGTGTGGGTATTTTAGATAATCCCTTATATTTAGATCAATGGTGGACAGCACTCTGCATCTAGAACTGATCTTGACCATGATCCTGTGTGGGTTGTTTGGACCGCCAAAGCTTGAAGGATATCTCCAACTATTGAGATGTTTTTCTAAATAAGTTTCAGAATGGTGGCAAATTAGCTTCAATGGGAAAGTTGGCCAATGGCCAAGTGAGAAAGTCATAACATGAATCCTGATTTTTTAAAATCATTAACTTCCATATCATGTATGGTCCCAATTACTGGGCTTGCACACACGGGGAAACTTTGGAGATGGGATGGTACTCAAAATAAAAGAGATGTTAAATGTTCCTCAAAGAGCTATAACTTTTCCTATCAGCTGCAGTTCTGAAATTTGGCTGTGAATCAACCAAATGCACAGTGAAGGGATTGAAACAGAAATTATTCCCTCAAGATATACATGGAGATAGATACACAGCTATAAGCAACTGGACCTTTCCACATTTCATGTACAGTACATTTGCAGCTAAGAAAAATCACCCAATTTAGTTGTTAAGAAATAAGTGGATAAGATCTGGACTTTAGGTATGGTACATAACTAGAGAAATCTGAAAGGGCATTGTACTATGCCTAACAAATCTGGGTAAGGAAATACTACTTTTAGATATGACATGGGTCTTCAATTAATCAACTCACACAATAAAGTGGAATGTGATTATTTCTGACCCATTGTTACATCAAAGCCTACTGGAATAATTAAAAATGAATGCATAGAGTTTATTGACGACAACATTCCAGCAGAGAGAAAAGCAAACCCTTTGGGAAGCAATATTCCCATGTTTAGAACTGAAGAGGTGCACAGTACTGAAAGCCCTTCATACAGATTGGCAGTTGGAAATGCCAAGCTAATAAATAAGACCTTGTTGGAGGAAGCGGACTTAACCATGAACGCTCACATTAAAATACAGCACTGACGTTTTTGACGTGCCCCTGCATTTTTGTCTTTTTTTTTAATTTTAATTTTGCCTTATAAGGTAAGGCTAGATGAATTACGTCGCTGGAAGAGACCTTAAAATCACTGATTAAACTGGTGCTTCCTTTGAAGGAAATGCGACGGGGAGGGAAATTATTTTAACATTTTCTGGATGGGATGCTGCTCGTCCAAGCAGGCGAATGGAGGACCTCGGGACAAAATTTAAGGGGGAAAATAAGGTAACTTTCGTCTGCCCCCCCCCCAATCCTAACTACTAATTTAGAAAAGGACCAGAAAAAGTAAGGAACACGTAGTGCTTTGACAAACTTGAGGAGGAAAACAGGCGGGGCGGGCGCTTGGGTCTGAGCCACAAAGCTCTTGCCAGTCACGTTTACAAGACTAGCAGGAAAATAATGAAAAGAGGGACCGTAGTTTCTACGTGGGAATAATGTGTAACATGACTGAGCGGAAGCCCACAGAAACGTGTCGTGAAGAGGAAAAAGGAAGGACGGAACGACCCAGGCTGTATCGCACAGCCCGCCGAACTCGCCTGAGGCGACTCGGAACGCGTCTGAGGAGACGAGCAGCGGGCGGTTGCCGCCCCGTCTCTCGCGCCTGGTGGGCGGAGCTCCTGAAGCGGCGCTCCTCCTTATTTGGCAGACCCTCGCCGCCGTTTTGACCGTTGGGGGCGAGTGGGGGTTAAAAAAACGGGGGAGGGGGGTTTGGAGGAGCTTGAGCGCCCCTAGCGGACCGTCGAGGAGAGACAGCCGGGGCGGGGCTACCTTTCCCAGCCTGGCCTGCCTTTGGTTGCTAAGGGGATTTTGGTCTACTGGGGCGGGGATGCTTTGGGGCCTGCCTTGGAGGCGTGGGGAGGAGTAGTGGAGGTTGCTTGGTTGGGAACCCACCCAAAAGCACACGCCAGAAATCCAGAAAAGAGGAGCTGAAGGATTTTTTTTTGGGGAGTTCCTGCTCCATTTAGTAGCAGGGGTGGGGCAGGAATCCAAAGGGCTCCCTTCTCCATTCCACCTGGAGATGTTGGGGAAGAGTGTTGGATTCCCCCAAGGATTTCGGGCTGTAGCCATCCCCTTCACCCTCCTTAAATAGAGCAGTTCATGTTACACATGTAAAAAGGTGGGGTGTCATCATTTCCCATCACTAGACAGCATCCCTTGTTTGTTTTGGACCACAGCACTCCATGCCATCTCCTTTTAAATGCACTGTGCATTTCTCTCTCTTTTCAAAAAAAGAGATTAATTCCTCTTTAGTTCTCCCCACCCTTGTAAGGGGAAGACCTGCTTTCTCTGTGATTGATGTTTGATTTTTACTTCTGGTCCCCTTTGAAAGGATTTGCCAGTTCTCTTAACAAAAACGTTTATGCCCTTTATCACCTTTGGATCAATTAAGTGTTCTTAACCCAGAATGGTACTGCCAGCAATTAATATGGCTGTGAAGGAATTAATGTTCTGACGGAGAGGGCAGCGTGCATTAGAAGGGTGATGCAAGCCCATTAACAAGTGGTATTTGTCTAAAGCAATCAACCTAATATTGCTTGCTCTTTGTTGTAGTTACTGGTTTTCTTGCATAACGTGGACATTGTTTACTGTTTGCACGTTCAGCTGTCAAAGCACGTGGTGTTGTTAATATTCTTCAAAATCATGTCAGACTCTGCTACAAAGGAGTCTGAAACAACCAACCCTCAGTCTGTGGTTGCAGATCCAGCTGCTTCTGCTCCTGTTGCTGAAAGCTCAACCAATTCATCTTTTGGTGAGCACAACCTAAGCTTCACCACCACAGACCTCAGCCTAGTGGAAATGACAGAAATAGAATACACACAACTTCAGCATATACTTTATTCGCACATGGAGGCACAAACAATTGACAATGAAGCAGAAAACAAGCTAAATTCAAATGGCTTCTCAAGTAACAATAGTGTCAATCAAACACAATACTTGTCTTCTTGTAGTAGCAACAACCAAAGTGGCTTTTCGTCAAACAACTCTGGAAACCAGTCACTCTGTCCCATCATCTGCCAGTCTGGCTTGGCTTCTGACAGCAGTTTCATGGGTCCCCCTAATCAATGTCTAGGGCATATTGATTTCCAGGAACTAAGAATGATGCTACTTAGCGAATCTAGCCTTCTGCCAAGTCAAGCCGAAAAAACACCTAACGGTAGCTCTGTGGATACTTCTGGGCAGAGTTTATTAAAAGTTAGACACAATGAAAGCATGGGTGGGGTAAACAAAGAAAGCACATTAGGGGAAAATGCAGCCCCAGTATCTGAATCTAGAGCCAAATCTGCAGTCCGTGTGCGTTTGGAAGATAGATTCAACAATATCCAGGCGGAAATTCCAAGATGTCAAGAAACCCAAGAAACTGGAATGTCCATTAACAAGTGTGTTGCATTTATATTTCCCTTAAAGTGTATAATCATTCATAATAGCTATTTTCATTTAAACAAGAGAAATTGTTAAATGGATTAACAAGATTACACAAGTGTTTTTTTTAAAAAAATAAGAAAATAATAGCAACCTCTTAGGTTCATTTTCAAATTCATTAAACTGGCTTCTATTCATTGTTTTGCATGTGTATAATGGAGAAAAATCTTCCACCTCCATTCTTTACTTCCATTTTATGTGTACTGTATAGAGATCTAAATCAAGAGGTTTAGGAGGTTGAGAGTTTGATTCCCCTCTGTGTCTCTGACTGTGGCTGGACATGATAATCTACAGGGTCCCTTCCAGTTTTGCACTTCTAATATTATTAGTAATATTGTTATCAATAGTTTGTGATTTTAACCTTGCATTCCAGCCTTTATCCTTATTAATCTCTAATCTTGGTATCTGCAGCTCTTAAATTGGGAATGGACAATGTATCTCCTGTCAGGGCCCAAATGCAGTTCCCAGAATGCATGGGTTTCCAATACCCTATAGTCCAGTGGTGGCGAACCTTTGGCACTCCAGATGTTTTGGACCACAACTCCCAGAATTCCAAGCCTAGACTACCAATGACAAAGGACTGTGGGAGTTGTGGTCCAAAACATCTGGAGTGCCAAAGGTTTGCCACCACTGTATAGTCAACCAAAACATAAATGTTTAAAACACACACATACACACAAAAAGAAAAGAGATTTTGGCTCAAAAAGTCCATGTGCATCTTCTTTGAAATGTGAAAAGCAATTATGCTGAATAGAGCTTCCCTCTACGCCCAATATTTAATTTAAAAATATTTTTGGTCACTAGAGCCAAATAAACTGTGTAGAGCAAGTAAGGCTCTCCAAGCTTAAGAGTGAGCATGTATAGAACATGCCCATGTCTACTTTAAGTTATGTTGCACTAGAGAATGTGCAAATGTTTTAGATACCTTTTATATTTTATAAACTGCCCAGAGTGGTCGTGCTGCCAGATGGTGAGGTATAGAAATCCAATAAGTAATAATAATAGACCCTTGTGCTCAGAAACTTTCTCTATTTCCTCCTCACCTCTATAGCATTTGTTTTGCATACTATGTATCATACTGTGCTTATTTATCAAAACTATGCCAAGGTCAGTGAAGTGTGTTTTACATACTTCTGAAATTAGTGGCAAAACTCCAATTAATTTATTAGGCCGGGGCTGAATTCTGTGATTTTATCATCATCATCATCATCATCATCGTCATCATCGTCATCGTCGTCGTCGTCATCATCATCATCATCATCATCATCATCATCATCATCATCATCATCATCATCATCATCATCAAATTCTATTAACCAGCTCTCACAATATTAGAAATATGTGAAACAGAAGTAAGCAGGCACTCTTGCCATTTTGATTTTAGGTGGTTAGGTTTTGCTTTTCTTCAATTTCTTTTGAGCTCAAATACATACTACATGATTGTAATATTGTGTTTTGTACCTTTGAAAATGTGAAATAATAGAATCTGAGACAGTATGTGGGCAGAATTCAAAAGCATGCAGACAGCTCATCTCCAAGCACATTTTAACCGCTGTGAAACATGCTACTGTGTAAACCTGCTTAGAACTATGCTTTACTTTGCACACCTGATAAATGTTGAGGGAATACATGCAGCACAGGTGCCTTCTGTTTCTCATCCTTGATTTAGTGCCTATAAAATAGTTATAACTTTTTGCTTTGTCGATTTGAAAGACTAACAAACAATCCTTGGATTTTAAGGATAATAATCCCTTTAAATGTATAGCTTGATCTATGTTTGAGGTGAGTTAAACTAGAATTCTGAATCTAGATTTGAACAGCTTACTGATATAAAAGAGTTCATAATAACGGATAAAGCTTTTTGAAATTGCAGCTTCAGACAAGTCTCATTGTTTCACTAATTTCTTTTGTAGTCTAGTAACCCTCATACGCCATACACCAGAAGTGATGGGTGTTCCTCTCCATCAGCAGCAGAACAAATGCACCACGTTAGTGAAAAACAAGACTGCTGCTACAACCACGACTGCACTGCAGTTTACGTGCCCGCTCTTTAACCCAAATGCAGCATCTCCTGCAAATGCCAGTGCCAATACGTCACAGTCACAGGTTGGTAACTTTTAAAAACTGTAGTCTTTATTGAATGAATCCATCTCATTCAGTTTTTATTTATTAAGCTTGTATACCACCCTATAGTGCATGGGACTCTGGGTGGCTTACAATTGAGAATTCAATCAAATAAACACAATGCCATGAACATATAATTTATAAAAACAGTAATTAACCCCTTTCATGGAATGCTCAATGTTAAATAAAAATATATTAAAATTTCAAAACAACAACAACTGATAAACGTTCCCACCCCCCACCCACCCACAAGACCTGAAAAGGGAAGGAAGAAAACATTAACATTATTTCACTAATCTTCCTCCCCAACTTTCCAGAAGCCCATCCGAGTTTTCCCATGGCCACCCATTTTTTTACAGCCTCTTCAGCTTTACAGTTTCCTGTAATATATTCAGGAGGCCATCTCTTCTGCGTTACTCTGCACCTCATGTCCCAAATTAGATCTCATCTGATCCCATCCAGCCTGAGGGGAGCCAGGTCTGAGCTTGGCTCTTCTGGCCCAACACGCTTCCTAGCATTGTTGTCTTTTCCAGGGAATCTTGTCTTCTTATATATACAGTATTCCAAAGCTCAAGCTTACTCCTAGTGAGAAGGATTTTGAGGAGGACTGATGTGTCAGGAAAGGTGAGAGACTAGACTCGGTTACCACCTGGAGACTAGACTCGGTTACAGATCTGAACTTTTTGCAGGGCCTCGCAAAGATGACAATAGATTTAAGGTGACTGTTAATCCTGAACGGATTGATCTATATAAAAGAATTGGTAGCCCCAGTGGTGTTGCTGGCAGATAAGAGGCAGCAGCAGTACAGTAGGACCCCGGTATGCGTTGGAGATTGGTTCCAGGCCTACCTGTGGATAATGAAACCCGTGGATAAGAGATAATGCCAAAACCTCCCCCAAAACTGCTGTTTCATGACAGTGGCTTGCTTTCTGGCTGCAGTTTTGAGACAGTAGCTTGCTTTGCAGCTGCTGAATTATTTATTTAATTTTTTTCTACAAACCATGGATAACCGAATAAGTGGATAATGAATCATTGGATATGGGGGTACTAGAGATGGGCACGAAACAAACAATTTTTCGTTTCTGTTTTCATTTTTTCATTTTGTTACGTAACAAAATGACAAACAAATTTTGTCTCTGAAATGAAATGAAACGAACAGAAACACCGGAAATTTTGTCATGCGTTTCATTTCCGTTACTGCAATATGAGTGAATTGCTTAAAATCCTTTTAAAAAATCACAAAAATGAAATAAATGGTAATGAAATGGTAATGAAACAAACAAAAACGAAAACAAATTTTTCTCAAAAATTCAGAAAAAATGGAAATGAACCGAAACGGACCCTCCAAACGACAAACGACAAAGGAAATGCATTTTTTTGATTCGTGCCCATCTCTAGGGGGTACTGCTGTAGTAGAAGCTTCCACTTTCAGGAAGTTCTTTCCCATAGAACAGGAGTGAGCCTCAAGCTAGTTCTTGCTACAGCTGAGCAGAGAAGGCAACAGTAAACCGCTTCAGAAATTAATAATAATTGTGAGGCTAGATAATTCATTAAAAGTTGCATTTTCAGTTGAATTTGGGGAAACCAATTAAAGCATTCATTGTGATTTGTTCATTGCTAACAGCTGAAAATCTGTACATTTTGAAAATAAACCTGATTTGCAATGGAGGGGTGGGAGGCAAGGGGGTTTGAATAATTTTGGTTACAGCTGTAATTTCCAAATAGAATCTGCAACCTTCTAGAATCAGCTTGAGGGAATATCTGGGATGTTAATGTCATGTTTTTTTTTCTTAATTTGCATAGTCAAAATATTGCCGTCACACAACGCCTTTCCAATTGCCGGATATTAAAGCATAGTGATTTTGCTCATCATTGAGGTGCCACAACACTTTTATTTTATTTTATTTTTTTATTTTATTTTAAAGGAGATTCTCAAGAGATTCCCACTGACTTGACATAGGTAGCAAATTTGATGCTATGTGCACATTTGGGCTCTCCTTAATATTGATTTCTTTCTCTGTCTACTTAGAGTTCTGGAACATCTGTTCTGGAGGTAGCCAAACATCAAGACCTTGGATTGCCTCGAACTTTTTCTATCTGTTACCAGCAGGAAATTGAAGCAACAAAACAAACAGTTGGTCCCAGGAATAAGTCAGTACCAGAACATGTTTGGATTAAACTGGGAGGTAAATGGCATAAGGTTGGCTCATGTTCTTGTCAGCAGCCATTACTTTCAAATAATTAATTCAGGTTTCTTAAGAGTAGCTTTTAGGGGAAGGTATGGGCGGGTTTTAATCTGAGTGTTGCAATTGTAGACTTGCTATCCCTGAACCACTTAAGATTTTTATGTGCTTTTCAAACTACAAAGAACACCAAGGATATTCCAACAGGTTATTCTCTTTTTCCAACTCAGAACAATGTCTGTAAATTGATGCAACAATTAGCTTTTATGTGGTGTACTTATAAGGTTGGATGGGGTTTTATCATTTTCATTTTCTTAAGAAGTGCTTTGCTGGCACATAGAAGAAGCAACACAAAATAGCTGCTGAGAAGAAGCAACAAATAAACAAACAAATAATGGATTTCCCTAAACTGCAGTGGCCATGATTTCCACTGCAGTAAGAGATCTAGTCCAGGCAATGGACAATGTGTCTTTCCACCAAAGAACATGGCAGGCAGCTGATGGGTCTTTTCATGGCACTTGTATTCTGTCTGCATCTTTTGAACAAAAGTACAGCAATGCCTTGAATTACGAATGCCTTGAACTGAAAAAAAAATAATTGAATTACAAAAGGAAATCCACCAGGCTGCGAGTTGTCAAAATCACCTGGCTGTCAGGAGTGCTGACAGCCAGGTGATTTTGACAGCTCCAAAGTCCAGCAGATTTCCTTTCCTAATTCTAATTTTTTGCTCTCACAAAGCAGGCGTTCAGTGTGGGTCCATGCCTTCGGACCCCGCTGCCCACCTGCTAATCCTGGTTGCCCGGACTGCTGGGATTGGAGCAGCAAGAATCTGCTTTTAAAAGACCTGTGTGCACCATACAAAGAGCAGGCTGTTTACATGGGTGTTTTAAAAATGATCTAGTTTTTAAAACACCCATGCACACAGCCTATTCTTTGCATGGCATGTGCAGGTCTTTTAAAAGCAGATTCTTGCTGCTCCATCCCAGCGGTCAGGGAGCAGCAAGAATCTGCTTTTAAAAGACCTGTGCGTGCCATGCAAAAAACACCCTGTCATAATTACTTGGCTGTTGGCTGGCCAGTGATTGAGGGTCCCCCCCCCCGAAACCCAGCAAAGGAGGGAAGCTCTTCACCTGCTTTTCTGGATCCTGGCAGGCTTCCCATAGGAACACATTGAAAGCCTATTGTAATCTGCCCCCTTCAGAACAGATTAATCGTTTTTCAATGCTTTCCTATGGGAAACCGTGTTTTGAATTACGAAAAATTTTGAATTGCAACAAATCAGTTGGGACTTCATCAGATGAGCTGCTGCAGGTAGATCCACAGATGTTTATAAGTGTACTAGTTAGCTAAAACCTTAGCTTCTAAACCAGTAAGGATCAGTTTGAACACTAGAGGTAAATTCCAGTTGATAGAAGCACTGAGGATCTAATGCCTCTTTGTTTATCTTTAAAATTATTTTGATTCTTAAGTGATGTTATAATTGGAAATGTAGACAGGAAGACTGGAAATAGAATTTCATTTCAAAAGTAGGAGACAGTTTTTGTTCATGCCACTGCAAGCAATCTTATACAGTACCTATTTCAGCATTGGAAGGAAGTAAATGTGAAGTGTATTTATAATGAGCTCTTTTTATGATGAACATTTCTTCATGCATTTATTAATTCAGCCCTGGTTTCATATATGCATCCCAAACTGCAAAGTACTTTTCCCCTCTTGTTTTGCAAAGAAGAGCATCTATGCAAGCAAGCAATAAACAAAAGAAGCCGCAGTCATTTCCATCCTTTGGAAACCAATATGCAACGCAAACCTCTTGGCGATATTCAGAATGTCTGTGATAACCAAGGTGCTGTCCCAGAACAGGATATCTGGCCTGCAACCCAGCCAACCCAGAGCGGGCCAAGTGAAAACCAAGGTGGTATCTCTCAGCGTCGGGAAAGGCATAACCGGATGGAAAGAGATAGAAGGTATTTGAAGGCCCTTGAGCTGAGATAAAAGTTAATACATTAATACAGTGCAATTTGTTCTATATGTCACTTTTTGTAAAACTTTTCCACAGATAAGACCCATTTTTCTGTTTGTTCATGGCATTTGCTCTTGAAGGGAGGAACATGACTGAGACTGTCATCTAAGCATATGTACAGCCTGTACAACTAGCGGACGTGTATGATTGCAATCTGTACAAATTTGAAACAGTACCAGCGGTAAAAATGGAACAAAGCAGAGGACGAACAAGGCAGCAGCATGTCTATTTGGGAAGTGGGATTGAGTTGTAAATGGCTGCAGCATTTATTGCTAATAGCTCACTGACACAGTCAAGAATCTAGTTTGTTGACAATCTAACTGCTGGCCAATCAAGTGCCTACAGTAGGTCATGTGTTTCAATAATGCTGCAAAGGGTGGCAAGAACCTTGGGCCTATCTGCGTACCAGGTGTGTGACAGCACGACAGGCCCCAAGCTGGATGGAACTGCAAGGTTTGCAGGACTCCCAGCAATTGGCTACCCCAATATCAATATACAACAGTCACAAGAGGCAGACAGAGAACCTGCTTGTCTCAATCCAAGGCAATATTAAGACGATCACCCAATCAAACTTCATGGCCAACAACTGAATGGTAGATAATGTGGGGCAGAACAGTTTGGGAGGTTTAAAGGAATGTCAAGATGCTAAAAAGCAAGTAATGCTACTTGTAGAGTATGTTACTATGTAGAGTAACATAAAAGGATCCTAATTACAGCAAATAAAATGTTTAGAATAGATGTCACAGTATAGATAACAGCTCTCTGTTTCAACCTGACTAATATCTGTGAAGATTCTCAGTCGTCCAGGTGAGTTTATCTGGAAGTTGAGTCATGGCTACTGGACTTCTTTTTGAGAGATAGAAACGTTTCGCTGCTCATCCAAACAGCTTCATCAGCCTGATTAATGAGACATTTCACCCAAACCTGTGTTTGTCTCCCAGGGATGAATCACCAAACAAATGAAATAAGCAGTTTCGCCAGACAGGAAACCAGAAAGCATATACTGTTCTAAGCTAGCAATATACTGTTTATAGTGGGTAGTTTGTTCCAGAGAGGAGAACAAGGGTAACAAAAAAGACACATAACAGAATGCCTTAAATGTACCTCAGCTTCCTTTTGACTAGGTTCTAAGATGGAGGGACTGAGCTAAGGAGACTGTGGGAAAGATAGATTTAGACGAAAAAATTGAAAGGGGAGACATGATTCCTCATTACTGCATTTCTGCTTTATACAGAGGAATTATTAGCAATTTGTAACCCCTATGAGACTTTCTGAAAGTATAACTGATGCTTTCAGAAAAATCATAATTAAATAATGATTGTTGCACTGCTGTGCAAATGCATAACTTTTGGAGGCAAATTACTTCAAGCTAGGAAATCTTCACATATGTTTTGTATTTCTCGATCAACCCAGAATGCAGGACACTCAGCAATAGGCTCAAGTTACATCTCTTTTTTATTTTTTTATTTTTTTTATTTTTTATTTTTTATTTTTTGCCCTAGTGATGCCTCTTGCTGAGGGGTTTCCCTCTCTTTGCCCTGGCTTCTTTTTTATTTTTGTTTGTACTGTACTGTTGATTTTAACACTGTTGTAAACTGCCCAGAGTTCCGTTGGAAGATGGGCGGTATAAAAATAAAATAAAATAATAAAATAAAATAAAATAAAATAAAATAAAATAAATAAAAAATAATAAATAAATAAATAAATAAATAAATAAATAAATAAATGTGAGTTTAATATCAGGTAAAATGTCCTTGCTGTTAGAGCAATACAGCAGTGGAACCAATTATCTCGAAAGGTGATGATGAGTGTTCCAATGCTGGAGGCATTCAAAATAAATTTGTGGAACCACCTGGAAGATATCATTTGATTTGTATTCCTGCTTGAGCAAGGGGTTGGACTCAGTGGCCTTGTAGGACTTGGTTACCCTTCCAACTCCATGATTCTGTGATTCTTTTGCATTCTGAGTTGTGCAACTCACCATAGTAATCATTGAATCATAGAAAAAATGAGTTGGAAGGGTCATATAAGGCCATCTAGTCCACTCCTGCTACATGCAGGAATCCAAATCAATGTAGATCTGACTGATGGTTGCCCAACTTTCCCTTGAAGGCCTCCAGCGTTGGAGTGCCCACCAAGGCAACTAGGAGGTGGAATGTGGTTTGGTTTTAGTTTTTCCCACCCATTTCTCTTATTTTGCCACCATCTTATATTCTTATATTTTTAGGATTTTATTGTCTCGTAGGTTTGATTATGTTGTTCTATATGTTCCTTTGTTTGTGGAGACCTATGTTATTTGTTTTATGCGTTATGTTGTGAACCATCCAGAGTTCCTTCGGGAAACTTGGGTGGTCCACAAATACAAATACAAATACAAAATATAAATAAATAAATAAATAAATAAATAAAAAATAAATAAATAAATAAATAAATAGGCAATCCATTCAATTGTTGTACTGCTCTAACAATTAGGTTTTTACTGATATTCAGCCAAACTCTAGCTCCTTTAACTTTAGACCAGTGGTTCCCAACCTTGTCCTGCTTGGAACAGGCCACAAGCCCCCTTTGGCAGGCCACTGCTGCAGGTGTTGTATAGAGAACTTCCTTCTACAGGCACCCTCAGCCAATCACAGCCTCTGGTGCCATTGACTGACATCCCCTCCAACCTATCAGGCTGTAACTCACTCTTCTCCCACTTCCTCCCTCTCCTCCTCCAGACCCAAGCCGTTTGTGCTTTTTTCTTCAGTGGCTCATGGCGACCCCTGTGAAATGGCCGTTCAACCCCCAAAGGGGTCCCGACTCCCCCAGGTTGGGAACCACTGCTTTAGACCATTGTGTCCTGCACCCTGTAGTATGACTATCTTCCCGGCACTGTATTTGAAAAGTGCCATCATATCTCCCCTCAGTCTTCTATTTCAATGCTAAACAGGCCATCTTTTTCAAATCTTTCCTCATGCGGCTTTATTTCCAGCCCCCTTATCATTCTTATTGCCTTCCTTCAAATTTGTTCTAGCTTGTTGGCATTCTTCTTAAAGCCCAGAAGAATGTCTGTAGAAGTTTCTTTATTTGAGGCAGCTGATCTTACAAAAGTTACATCTTTAGTGCAGCAGGGTATACAAGGGTATACTCTTCATGCTGTTTTTGAACATCTGGAGCAGAGGGGGGGGGCTATGCTAGAATGCTCTTTGTGGATTTTAGCTCGGATTTTAACACCATTCTTCCACGACATTTGATCTCTAAACTGGAAGGCCTAGGGCTTCCACCATCACTTTGTGGATGGAACTTGGATTTTCTGTCAGAACGTTCTCAGAGGGTCCGGTTGGGCCCTTACACCTCTAATACTCTTAGTACCAACATTGGAACACCACAGGGATGTGTACTTAGCCCACTCCTTTATATCCTTTACACATTTGATTGTGTCTCTGCCTATCCTAGCAATAGGATCATTAAGTTTGCAGATGACACAACTGTGATTGGGCTCATCTCTGGCAAGGAGAGTGAGATGGCTTACAGAGATGAAGTGGAGAGGTTGACCAAGTGGTGCAGAATAAATAACTTGCACCTAAATATAAAGAAAACAAAGGAGCTTGTGGTAGACGTTAGGAGGCAGAAAACTGATATTCAACCACTGGTGATTGATGGGACTGGTGTGGAGAGGGTTACAGGTTTTAGATTTTTGGGCATTGAGTTACAGGAGGATCTGTCCTGGAGTGTCAACACAAGTGGGCTTGCAAAGAAGGCTCAGCAGAGACTATTTTTCTTGAGAACCTTAAGGAAAAACTATCTTCCACAAAAGCTGCTGCTGGCCTTCTAACATTGTGCAATTGAGAGTGTGCTTACTTACGGGTTATGTGTGTGGTATGGAAGTTGTACCCTCCGGGATAAGACAGTGTTGCACAGAATCATAAGAATTGCAGAGAGTATTGTGGGCTGTTCACTCCCCACCCTAGAACAAATTTATACTACCAGGTGCCACTGTAAAGCATTAGATATATTAAGAGATCCATCACATCCTGGCCATCACCTCTTCGAGTTGCTGCCATCGGGACGGAGATATAGAGTACTTAGGGCAAGAACAAACCGTCTCAAAAATAGCTTCTTTTTTAGAGCAATATTGGCCTTAAATGGAAGTCCTGGACTTTGAAGTCAGCTTATTTTATATGTCATATTTTAGTCATTTTATATGTCATATTATGTGTTGTACCTGTTTTTAAATCTATGTGAAATGTTTTAAATGAGTTTTATATAGCAACCACAAAATTTCGTTGTTCCTGCGAGGGGGCAATGACAATAAAGATTCCTATTCCTATTCCTAACAGGATTTCAGCCACTGGCTTCTTTTTTTTTTTTTAATGTTTTTTTATTAAATTTTAAACTACATACAACGACATAAAAAAAGAAAGTAAAAAAAAACTACAACAAACAATATAAGTGCACCCCCATCCCACGGGTCCATCCATACATTCTTATTCGTTGCTCCATCTTCTATTCTTCTAGTAGTCTTCTTAAAGTTCTCTTCTCCAGAATTGTTGTGAGATATTCGTGGACTCTTTCCCTTTTCCTTCGACTAGTACATAATCTAAAAATTTACCCCAGATATCGTAGAAAATGTCTTTTTTCATTTCTCCTCGTTTAACCTTTAAACTGCAGGAGAGTTTATCGTTTATAGCTATATCCCAAAGTTCATTATACCAATCTTCCATCTTGAATTCTAGTTTTGACTTCCAATTTTTTGCTATAATTAATCTAGCAGCTGTCATAAAATTTGCTATTAGTTCCTTTGTTGTAACAACATAATCTTTACTTGTTAACAATGATAATAATGCTATCTCTGGATTACAATCTATATCCATCTTAATCATATTACTTAGCTCTAAAAACACTTTTTTCCAGAACCTTTGGACTATTTCACATTCCCACCAAAGATGCAAGTAAGTACCAAGCTCTTTTTCACATTTCCAACATATCTTAGAGTAAGCAGGATTCATTCTATTTAGTCTTACTGGGGTTAAATACCATCTGGAAACCAATTTGAAGTAGTTTTCTTTTATCCTGACTGACAATGATCTCAAAATTCTCATATTCGAATTTTTTTCCAGTCTTCTTTCTCTATCTGTACATTAAGGTCTTGGTTCCAAACTTCTCTCAAGGTGTTTAACTCCTTCATTTCTGATAATTCCCCTAGTATTTTATATATTTTACGTGTTATTCCTTTCTCTGAATTTTCCTGTTCAGACTCAAGCGATAGTAGGAAATGTTCAAATTTTGTGCATTCTCTAATTTGATTATTTCTCTTTCCCCAGTCCTTTATCCATTTTCCTAGTTGAATATAATTTAACCATGTTAAATCACTGGGTTGCAAAATATTTTTATATCCTGAATTGTTTTAATCTTGAGCATCCAATCCTTTAGTCTAGCTATTTTCTTAATTTTAAATAACTCCAAATAATGCTTCAAGTTGTCTGGAAAGCTTTCCAAGTCAGTAACTAAAGCCAGTGGGGATCCCTTCGGAGACAAGATTTTCCTATATGTTCTCCATGTAGCAATTAAACTATTCAATAGGGGTTGTCAATCTTTACTTTGTTTTTAACTTCCGTGAATAAAAATGTGTTTATTTCCCCCTTTATATCCAAAGACTCTTGCTCCCACCATATTAACTTCTGTGGTTTAAAAAGAATTTCCCCAAAGAACTAAGTTGATTGGCTATATAATAATTTTTTATATTGGGTATACCTATTCCTCCTTCTTTCTGAGATCTATACCATAGACTTTTATTTATTCTTGATTTTTTCCCTGCATTACAATACCTATTTATCATGTCTTGGAGAGTTTTAATTTCCTTTTCTAAAAACTGAACCGGTAACATTTTAAAAATAAAGTTAATTTTTGGAAGTATTTTCATTTTTATCAATGCAATTCTGCCAAACCACGATAATTTTAGTTTAGAGTAGGATATTAATTTGTTTTTCATCTCCTCTTCTAATTTGAAATATTTCTTTCTTTAGTTTTAGTAAATTCTTTATGGAGTTCTAATCCTAGATATTTAATGCTTTTTCCCGGTTTAAGTCCAGATTTTTCAATCATCTTTAAGTCATGTTTTCCATAATTGAAGAATAAACTCTCTGATTTTTGCCAGTTTACACATAATCCTGTTATTTCTCCAAATTCTTCTAAATGAGTTTTTACTCTTTGAATATTCTCTATTGGGTTTACAATAGTCAAAAGAGCATCGTCCATGAATAAACTAATTTTAGTTGCCCCATCTTTCCCTATACCTTTTTAATAAATTTGTCGTCCCTTATGGCATTTGCCAGGAGCTCTATAACAATACAAAAAGGACTGGAGAAAGAGGACATCCTTGTCTAGTTCCTCGGCCTAGGGTGATTTGTTCAGTCAATCCATCATTAACTATTATTGAGGAAGTGCCCGTTGAATATAGTTGATTTATTACTCCCAAAAAGGATTTCCCAAATCCCATTTTTTTAACAATATTTTTAATGTGGGCCATTGAACACAATCAAAAGCTTTATAAAGATCTAGAGATAACATCCCAGCTTTAGTAGTACTCTTACTCATTTCATAAAGAACATTCAAATTCCTTCTAATAATATTTGCCATTTGTCTACCTTTGATAAAACCACATTGATCCTCTTTAATATATTTAGCTATAAATTTATTCATTCTTTTAGCCAAAATTGCTGTGAAAATCTTAGCATCTTGATTTAATAAGGATATTGGTCTGTATGACCCAATATCCATTAAATTTTATTAGGTTTTGGAATTAAAATAGTTAAAGAATGGGTCCAAGATCTCGGAATTTGTTCTCCATTCAAAATTTCATTATATAGCTTCTTTAATTTAGGTATTAATACTGCTTTAAAAAGTTTGTAAATTCAGGTCCCAGAGCGTCCACTCCGGGCGTTTTATTATTCTTTAATTTGTCTATTACCTCGCTTATCTCTTGATCTGTAATAGGCTTTTCCATTTCCAGCATATCTTCCTGTTCCAAGACCCTCTTTAAATTCTTAGTGATATACCTTTCTATATCCTCCTTAGGTTTATTTTTTGTAGTATATAACAACTGATAAAACTCTTGTATAGCTGACAACTTTTCCTTCATTTGTGTGCATGTCTTACCTGAGGAGTCTTTTATAATCCCTATTGTATTCTTGTCTTGTCTTTTCTGTGCTAATCTGGCTAAAAGTTTTGAGTTCTTGTTGCTGTATTCAAAAAAATTTCTTTTTAGGTACAGAAGATTCCTTTGTGTTTGTTGTAAATCTAGATCTTCTAACTCTTTTTCCTTGCTTCAATCAACCTCAATATCTTATTATCCTTAGTAAGAAAAAATTGGGATTCTAAATCTGCTATTAGTTTTTCTAATTTTCTTTTATTGAGTTCTTCCTGTTTTTAGTTTTAATATTTTCTTTTATGATAAGGCCTCTAGCTACCGCTTTCAGGGTGTCCCATATGATTGGCGTTTGGCTACCTGCCTTTTCGTTTATATCCCAAGTTTCCAACCAATCTTTTTGACCTTTTCCAGCACTTCTGGGTATTGAAATATTTTTAAATTCATTCTCCACCTTTTAGCTTCTCTATAATTTTTATTTGTTGCTAAATCAATCGACATTAAAGCATGATCAGATGTTTTTATGATCTCAATTTCGGTATTATTTATCTTGGGTATTAGGCTTTGTGAAACAAACACAAAATCTATCCTAGAATAGGTTTTGTGCACTGGTGAGTAGAAGGTGTATTTTATTTCATCTCCTTTCAGTTCTCTCAGACATCCTTCAATCCTGTTGTATTTATAAACTTTGCTAGAGTTGTATGTCTTGTCCTCCACTCTTCCTTTTTACATACCGATTTATCTTTAATTTTATCTAAGACCATATTGAAATCCCCTGCCATTATTAAATACCCCTTTTTAACCAATTCAATCTGATCCCAAAGGAGATTGTAAAAGCGGCCTTGGTTAACGTTTGGTGCATACAGATTAACCAAAGTATAATGATCTTTCCCCATTAGAACTTGCAATATTATATATCTACCTTCTGAATCTTTTACCACATTTTCAACAACACATTCACAATTCCTTGAGATTATAATGGCAACCCCTCTTGCTTTAGATGTGCCAAAGCTTTTTCATAAATATCAACATTTGGAATTTTTAATTCATTAATACCATCTCTTATTTGATGAGTCTCTTGCAAAAAGGCAATATCTATTTTGTGCCTTTTGATCATCGCTTCGATTCTATTTCTCTTGAAAATGACCCCAGACCTTTCACATTCAACGTTGCTAATTTTATAAACTTTCCCATAACCTATTTCTTTTGGTTTCAATATTCTGGAATGGTCCTGTTGTGCATACAAAAGTAAAAACACCATCAATTAATAAAAATAAACTAAAATAAATCTAATCCTCCACCCTAAAAACTATTCTTTTCTCCCACCCCACCAGCTATCATACTGTTTAGCATGTGCATCAAGGGGATGGGAGGGAGGAAGTTGTCCACAGACATTAGCCAGCCTAGATCTCCTAACTCTTAAGTAGCGTGTTACTGAAAATTCTATAAGTTGTTCTACCCCCCTCTAAACCACCCTCTCACCGCCACCGCCCCCCTCAAAACAAGCAAACAAACAAACAAAAACAAAAAAGGGAAGGGTGGAGAGGAGGGGAAAAGGGAAGAAAA
Source organism: Phrynocephalus forsythii (assembly GCA_029282475.1). Taxonomy (NCBI): domain Eukaryota; kingdom Metazoa; phylum Chordata; class Lepidosauria; order Squamata; family Agamidae; genus Phrynocephalus; species Phrynocephalus forsythii. The sequence continues at coordinate 121,405,481 of JAPFRF010000005.1, read as the reverse complement.
GGGATAATGAAAAGAAAAAGAAAAAGAAACATCCCAAAAACAAAAATTAAAATTGGAAAAAAAAAAAAAAAAAAAGAAAAAAAGGGGGAGGGGGAAGGGAAATGGAAGGGAAAAGGGGGAGAAGAGTAAAAGAAGAAAAACAAAGGGGATGATAGGAGGTGAGAGAGGGGGAAAGAGGGAGGAGTAAGTTAAATGAGTTTCAAATATTCTTCATCTTCATCGAAGATTCCTGGAGTCGGAGTAGAAAGAGAAGAATTCACTGTCCTGATGTTGCCACTGAAGTTCCCGGGGGAGAACAGGCAGAACCTGAGTCATCCTGTATGTTCCATGCTTCAAGAAGATGTTGGCCTTCTTCTAGAGAGTAGATAGTGTGTTGAACAGAGCCTTTCCAAACTTTCAAAAATAGGGGGTGACCCCAAGAATAGCGATAGTTGTTCTTCCTTAATATGATTGTAACTGGTCTCATCGATTTACGCCAATCAGCAGTTCCTTTAGAAAAATCTTGAAAAACTTGCACAGTTGCACCTCCTCTCTTCAGAATATTAGGATTGGCTCTAATTGAAGACATAAGACGCTCTTTATTTACATAAGAAGCAAATCTTACTATCACTGGTTTTGGGGCCCCATCTCTTGACTTGCCCAGATAGTGAACTCTCTCTAAATCGTCGTCCTCTAGTTGTTTGGGCAGAAAGGAGTTAAACCAGGTTAAAACTTCCTGTTTTAATGATGCCCCCTTGTTTGGAATAACAAAATTAATCAGTTTGACGTTCTGCCTTCGAGAATAATCTTCAATATAAGTCAGTTTCTTATTTATTTTCAGTAAAGCCTGCTTCTGAGAGTTAATTTGAGTTTCGTTTTCAGTTACACGTATCTCCAGATTTTTAAATTCTCCTGCCAAATTATCAAGCCGCTGGCCATTTAACTTTATTTCATGTGATAAATCTTGTTTAGTGCCTTGGAGATCCTTTGAAAGGCCATCCATTCTGCGGATCACATCCTGTTGATTAACACTCATGATGCTAGCTAGCTCCGTCCTCATTAAACGCAGTTCCTTCATGAAGTCTTGATCTGCGGGAGGAGGGGTAGTCTCCCTCTTCCTTTCTCAGATCCTGACGCCATTTTTACCCCTCCGTCGCCTGAGGGCTGCTCGATACGCTGTAGAGGAGGGCGATTGTGTGCTGTATCAGATAATTTCCTAGTCCAACCTATAGGCTGGAGTTTCTTTTTGCTCTCTTAGCCGGCATATAATTAGACAAAAGGCAGGTATCAAGCAGTCTAACTAATCATCTGGTGACTTTCCAAACAGCCGGGATTCAGTTTTCTAAGCAGCCAGCGGCCAGCAGAATCAAAGCAGTCAAAACCGAAAGTAGCTCCTTTAGCTTATAAATCAAGCTTATCTAGTCTAGAAAAACACATATATTGCTTCTCCTGACACCCGAGTAATTTATTGATGCATTACTCACGGCACCACAGCATTTAAACAGTAGTTTTAAAGCTCTTTTTGGATCGCGGCACAGAGCTCTAAGATCAGGCTGCCGGCATGTCTTGGTGGGCGGGACTTCCTCGCCACTGGCTTCTACTAGTTAAACAACATTATTGAAAGATTACCAGTTTCAGGTTCTAGAACTGACCATGCTGTGTGTAATTCTAGGCGCAGAATCAGGATTTGTTGCGATGAACTGAACCTTCTTGTCCCATTCTGCACTTCAGATACTGATAAGGCAACAACTTTACAATGGACAACAGCATTTTTGAAATATATTCAGGAACGGCATGGGGATTCCCTGAAGAAGGTTGGTTCCGCACAGAAACACAAAACAAAATTAGAGGATGAAATAGGATTTAGTGCAAGTTTCCAAACAGCTGGGGTGTTTATAGAATGGAAAGTGTCCTGATTTTGATTTTAAATAGATTGTGTCCCATTTAATTTGATTTGTGCCCTGGACCTGAGCTGGTTTATAAATTTTAAAGAAAAAATGTCAATGCTCAGAAAAAGCAAAATGGCTGTAACTTTTCTGTCTCTCTCTCTTTTTTGTTTTCCACTGAAGTGCATGAAATTTGGAGAAATGATAGACTCTAAGGATGGGAATAAAGCTGCTAAATTGCAGACAGCTAACAGCAGGCTCATAAACGAGTTACCGGTACAGTTTGCTTTTTTAAAAAGCAACTTGTCCCTTCGCTGGGAGAAAGCTGGCCTAGCAATGACACCAAAATAAACAAATACATGACAAATATTTTGTTCAGTCATTTTTTTCTGTACTTTTATTGAAATTTATATACAGTATTCAGGGGCTCATCTTTTTATCTTTTAGTAGCAGTTTTATCAGAGCAGACAAACAGAGGCACAGATCTGAGCCTAGACTGGTAGTATCCATTAATTCAGAGCCCGGTACTTATCACTCCATATATCCCAGTTCTTAACCCAAATTAAGAACATTGGATTGCTTTGTGCTGATGCGTTTCTGTGACAGTTTCACAGCAGGAATCTGTTCCCCATTGTAACCAAATAATATATGTAGCTCAAGCAACATAAACTTTAAAAAATAATAATGGATAGAACAGGAAATGATGATTGTGTATTATATTCATCTGCTTTTGGAACATCTTGCCTGATTAAGAGTTCTGCAGATCCTAGAAGCTTAGCATTTTGTGCTTTTTTTGTTGGCCTGTGTGGATTTAATTATTGTTTAAATTGTTGCTTTTTTATTTGTTATTTCTATAAATATTTGCAGGATAAAAACAAACAAGATAGAACCTTAGAAATCCAAATTTAATTAGCAACAAAATAAATGTTTAAATATAAGCAACAAGTCACAGGCTAATGGACTGGAAATATCAATAGTTTGCATGTTTCCCATTCTCTTCTTCAGTTTTCTCAAGAATTATCCAATAAAATGGGGCTACTGGGAAACTGGACAAATTCCCTGTGATTGTACAAAAAAATTCAGTGCAGTCCTGATGTGCATGCCATTTATGCACCAACCTATGTTTAAAAGAAGATCTAGCCAATAACCGAGATAAAATCAAAAATTGCCTATCTTAATATTTTAATTTATTTGCCATTTTACCTGTATTTCATATATGCAGGTAATTTTACATTCTACAAATAAGGATATAACATTTTCAGATGACACTGTCACCCTGCTCACCTTTGATTAGAAAGCACCATTCCCTCAATTCTTGGAACCCTGTGCACTGGGGTTCCACATTTTTTGTTTTGTTTTGCTTTGTCCTTCATGCATGAATGTCATCTTGGCTCAGTGATATAAGGACTCTGCTTGATTTTTAGGAATTTGAAACCGTATTCTGTGGCAAAACAGGCAGAAGACTAAAATTAATGAGACCGGATTCGTTAGGAGCATGTCCACCACAGGAGATTACACAGAATGGGTCACCGATGGAAACAAAGTAATTTTAATTCTGTTTAATAGCTGATGGAAAGTGTAAACACAGGTTGTTTGTAATTTCCCCCCAAATTAACTTAGTGGACTTCTTGTGACTTAGTATTGTTTTAAAAAGACATAACCAGTGAAGAAATGACATACTTTATTGAAAACAAAGGGGGGGGGGAATCACCAAGAACATTTATTTAGCATTACTATTCTAAGCAAAGTTTTGCACCAGAAGAAACGGGCGGGGGCGAACAGTCACAAGCTACTAAGTGCTACTTCCCCATCTGTCACCCTAAGCTTTTTATTTTTTGTTTTATTTTTGAAATATAAGATAATTAATATGTGACACAGAACAGGAGCTTGTTGTTTTAGTGCTGAACATTACATTAATATGAATTGCTAGTATGTCATGGTAATCAGTTTGGTATTAGAAGAAATTTTGCATAGTTTATAAATTATATAAGAGATCCTAACTTGTACATAGTAAGTCAGATTTATTTTCAATTCCCCAAGTTTATCCCTGTGAAACTAAAATGTTTAGAAAAGGGTGTTGTCAATGTGTTATCAGCACAGTACTATTTAAAGTAAGTTCTGCACCTTCTCTGTAAAAAATTACACTACAGGATGCAGACAATGGAGTACCTACTGAAAAATGGTTCATTGAAATGCTTGTGAGAAGTAGTTATGTGCTCTGGTACAAATCCCATTTATTTCAGTGGTGTTTTCCTAGAAAGAAAATGCCAGTTGATTATATCTTTTCAGTGCCAGTGTGGTATTTTGTAAACAATACATGATTTCTTACTGTAGCTTTTTGTCTTCCAAAAATAAAGCCTGGTAGTAATGACACTTGTTAAGAAATCTAAAGCATTTGAGAAGTAATATATTTATTGAATTAAAAGTGGCATTACTTATCCACCAACTCTGATGATGCTAATAGTATTTGATATAGAACTCATCCCAAAATAAATACTGTTTAAATCACGGACAGTCACCCTTGTATAGCACCTTTATTTCCATTAAGCAAGATGGGAAAATAAAGAACGAGGAAACCAATCCTACGGGGTCATGGACGATGTTACAAAAAGGACGTTGTACAATAATGCATTTGTTCATTTGGAATACTGATCATCTCCTTTAACACAAGGCTCTTTCACAAATCTCATGCAGAAGGTATAAAATGTAATTTACTGAATATCCTTTAGAGTAATATGGAAAGGTCTTTGGTAAAATACATGTATTTTTGAAGAGGCAGTTTAGAAAACACTCATTTTGAGGTTGAGTAGGTGCCTAGAGATACAGCCATGTGGCCATCATTGTGTTAAGAGCAAAGGCATCTACTCTAGCCTTTTACAAAAAGAACTTTATGCAGCTGAGACAGGCCACACAAAAACATAGGTGAACGTCAGAGGTAGCTTTCAAAACTATAAAATATACCTAATGTGTGCAACTAAAGGACATATTTGGATGGTGTGTATTTTATAAACATTCCAAATAATCAATAGTACCATTTGAGTGAACTCTGCCTGTTATACTTAGTTCACTGTTTCTATATCTTTGACCCAATTTAAATAAGGGCATGTAGACTCAGATTCCAAGCTGTGTGAAGCAATATGTACACGAACAGGAGTAGCACATGGAATTCCCGTCCTTGGCCATCTCATGGTATTTTGTGTACATAGCCCATAGGTAATACTACAAGATGTCAAGGGTTATCTGACCAGTGTGCCCAGCCACAACTTACACTCAAAAGATGGCAAGATAAGAGCCAGAAGTAAAAGAGAATTCATTGTCATGATAAACTAGCATATGAACAAGTTGTCATAAAAACTGATATTCATTTAACTCAGTTGGGTTTCTTTGAATGTGGGACAATATTAAATCAAAAGCACCTCATACTTTGGAAATAAGTGGGTACCTTGTCAGTGGGGCAAGGCAAGACACAAAGACGAATGTGAGAATACTTGAAGAGAAATGTAGGGAATATACAACTTTGTGTAAGTTTCCCTCTAATGATTTCCAGTTTCATCAAACTAAAATATAGTCCATCTTACCCTTCTGAACAGGAGAACTGCCTCTTCAGTTTAAAACGAATTAGGAGGACATTTCTCTCTTGCGTATCAACAATTCACTTAAATACTCAGTTCCTTTTTTCAGCTTCTTTAAATGCAGTTTTATGACTTCTTGGATATCCCTCCAGCGACCGCTCCCATGCAAGCTGAGGTATCACAGATTCCGTGCGTTCCTTGAACCCCTCTGGCACCTGGTCTTCCAGGATCTCCTGGCAAGCCAGGTTCACCAGGTGCCCCGTCCCGACCATCTTTACTAATTCCAGGAACACCTGGTGGGCCTTGAGTTGGAGTAGAGGGGAAAAAGATGACAATTCAGTTCTGTCCCTTTGCTGTTGCCTGGATGAAACTGTTGCTTAAAACAAGTCATAGTGGCCAAAATCCTATTGCTAGTTTTGCTGGTGTATGAGGACATATGAGTCCTGGAAGAAGATGTGTGCTTCTTGACTACAACACTGTTTAGTTAATTGCAGCACAGGTGCAATGGTCTAAATTGTAGCAATAAAGCCACTAGTTAATCAAGGCACTGCTTAAACCCTCACTGTATGCAGGACCATAACTACGGTCTGTGACCCATGGGGGTAATTATGGATTCTGCACCACCACCACCCCCAGCAAGGGGTGCAGAATAGTATGAAGTACAAATACTATTTTGTCATTTTGGCACACACACCACAAGCATGGCACCTGCATGACCCCCTCTGCACTCCTCTAGTTGAGGTGGCCCTGACTGTGTATCACTCAATTGATCTGGGATACAAGCAGCAATGTTGGCCTCTCCATTTGCCACTGTGGCCACATGCCAGAGTAACTAACCAGTATGATACTAACATTTAATACAGTGTTGTTTGCATTACTGGACACGTTTCCAATTGCTAATCAGTGGCAATTTGCTGCCATGACTTCTATGATTCCCCTTACACAAGTGCAAATTATTATTAGAATTCTTGGCAGCATTTCCCCCCCCACCCTGCATGTGCGCGCATGCATGCACGCATACACACATGCTAGGCTCTTCTATTTGTATCCCTAAAAACAATGTTCAGTCTATGCTAGGATTTCTCCCCACTACTACATCATTTGATTCACATGCATGCCACATGGCACACTCATTGGCTTGTAGCCTTCCTGATGCTTCTTTGCTTTAGAAATTGTGCACACTTGCTGTGGGGTGGGCTTTCATTCATTTCTTGTGAAGCCCCTGTGCTACTGATCTCAGCATGAATAAAGCACACAGTGTTACAATTGTCACTGGCAGGTATGGTTCCAGCCTGAAGAACTCTTTGCAACTCTTCCCTACAACCCTACCAATCATCCTTCTGTTCAGGTGGAGTAGAGGGTCATTCTATGCCAAATATGGGCATGACGTCTGTTTGTTGACTTTCAAGGTCCATGTTGGACAGCCAAACATTACCACTGTTAGTTGTTTGGACCCTAGTTTTAAATGTGTACTAAAGAACTCTCTGTGTTGTTAGTATATGATCGTGCATATACATGTGCTTTCAAGTCAGAATCAACTTACAGTGACCCTAAGAGGGCTTTCAAGGTAAGTGAGATATTTAAGGAGTGGTTTTACCAGTTCGACTCCCCCAGTCAGTTTCCATGGCTGATCTGGCCCTGTTCTCCAGAGTCCTAGTACATGATTCAATCCACTACACCCCAGTGGGAATATTAGATAATTGCATAGCTGTGTACAAAATTATCTCCAAAATGTACTGGCAGAGCAACACAGCTGTGCTCATGACAATATTTTCATAATCTCACAAACGGAAAAAAATAACACCTTGAGTAGAAGAAAGTGAAAGAACAGCTACAGCAATTTAACACTTTAAGAAGCTGAAAAATTGTTGGAACTTCTTGCCTTTCAAGAAACTGGGGTGCATAAACAACATTCTTATACTGCCAACTTACCTTGAGGTCCTTGATCCCCATCAGGTCCATCAATACCTTTGCCAATGGCACCTTTGTCCCCTCTCTCACCCGGGTCACCTGTAGAACCACAATAATGTTATAAATAGAATGCAGGACTAGAAAAAAATAATTTTGAACAAAGAAAGTAGCAAACTCTCTTGGCTAAAATGACTTCTCTTTCTTTCTTTCTTTCTTTCTTTCTTTCTTTCTTTCTTTCTTTCTTTCTTTCTTTCTTTCTTTCTTTCTTTCTTTCTTTCTTTCTCTATCTATCTGCCTTAACCTTATGATTCATTTATTTATTTTCAGTCTGATTTCAGAAGAGGTGCTCCCTCAAGTCTTAAAAGACATATGTTTGTTATAGCACATGGTAGTCCCTCCCCCACCCGGCCAAACTATATCTCTTATATTTAGTATGCTTTGTTTTGTGCTTGATTACTGTAAAGTAAGAACAGGCTCACTTTATAAGTCTAACTCAGTGATGGCGAACCTTTTAGAGACTGAGTGCCCAAATTTATTTATTTATTTATTTATTTATTTTTAGGTGGCTGTGAAGGGGTGATGTCGGGTACCCACAGAAAAGGCCCAAGGTCTCTTGGCACCTTACAACAAGGAATTAAAACAGTTAAGACATCAAATATCAATAAATAATTAAAACAACAGCAAAACCTTTTATTTAAAATCATCACTAAAATTGCCATCAAAGGACCCCAGTCTATGTTGTATCAATTAAAATTTTTCTGGAACAGGAATGATATTTTTTACCTATTTGTCTCTTTTAAATGTTTTCAATGTTGGCGCTTTTAGAGGCTTTTGTGAGATGAATATGGGAAGGCATTCAAATGACTCAATATGGCAGGGCAGCTGTAGAAAAGTTACATCCATAGAATGTCTACCAAGCCATCCGTTTGTCACCTCCATTTTGAGGGATGGCTCTTTCAAATTCCCTACTAATTTTTCAAAGTGTGCCAAAACAAGCTAAATGTTAAACTGGAACACAGGTGGCTACATTGAAGGGGTGATGTCGGCCTAAGCAATCAGACCCACAGAAAAGGCTGCAGTAGTGCCATCATTTTGGCTCTCAATCTTGCCAGATTTAAGATGCTTGGTCTTGCAACTAGCTCCAGGGTCAACAATGTGTTTCTGAGGAAATGCAGTTGTAGAACAGGAAGTACAGTAGGTTTATTTGGGGCAATCTGAATTTCTCAGAATGTCCAGGTTAACTCACAGCAACCCTTTGTAGTAGTAGAGAAGTGTTTTCTGATGCTTAGCTTCTACTTATTTTAATATTGAATTTGAATGATATTTTTCTACCTATTTGTCTCTTTTATAGTGGTTTTTAAATCTTACATTGCCCACCCTTTTAGAGGCTTTTGTGAGATGAATATGTTCTGGAAGGCAGTGTTCAAATGACTCAATATGGCAGAAAAGCAGTTTAGGTAGAAAAGTTACATCCATAGAATTGCCACCTTACTGTCCTAGTTTGTCACCTTTGCATTTTTACAGGCTGGAACATCCGCCTTCATAAAGGGGCTGATTCCAGACAACTGAAAGGCATTCAAAGTGAATCAGGACCAAAACAAACTAAATGTTAAAGAGAATGCAAATTGAGTTGTTTCTCTTCCTACATTGGGATTTCCACTGACTTATGGGCCTAAGCAATCAGACTTGCAAATGAAGGGCATGCTTCGCTTCTGATGACCAATTGCAGTAGTGTCAACTGTATCATTCATTTTGACTCTCAATCTTCCAGATTTAAGATGCTTTCTCTCACCGTCTTGCAACTCACCTCTAGGACCAGGGTCTCCCAGGTAACCTGTTGGCCCTCGGTATCCAGGTGGTCCACGAGCCCCAGGATGCCCAATGCTGCCAGATGCCCCAGGAGGCCCTGGAGGGCCAGGAGGGCCAGGCCGTCCTGTAAGTCCAGGAGCCAAGGGCTTTCTCAAATTAGCAGCTAACTGTGCAATATGATCTGGAATTAAGAGAGAGAGACAGAGATAGAGACTGGGTAGCTTTTGTCTATGATATGAAATGATGTATACGTTAAGGCAATCCCATGTATTCTCTGGATATAGGTCTGCATGGTCATACCTATTATATTTTACTTCAGAACCCAGGCATAGATCCTTTCATTTTCCCAGGCATTGAGGAGCAAACTGAATCTTGCTTTTGTAATTTCACTGTCTTTCACTTTCTTTTTTGTTCGATATATTTTAATTGCATGTGGGTTTTTTTTTTTTGAACTTTCTTACAGAAAGTTATTGGTAACAGATCAATAACTAAGTAAGTAATAGGGAGTCCAGGGTTGCCACTGTATTTCAAAAGAGTTGCTGCCACCCTGGTTCCCTGTTGAGCACATCTGCAGTGACTGTGTACATGCCCACCATCGGTCACTACGGCATGCCTGTTCCCCGTGGATACATCAACCAGGCACTTGCCCAAATGTAGTTACTTTCTCAAGGGTCTTCAGACTAGACCCTCGGTGGAAATAGGCACACACTAACTTCTTAATCACATACAATTAGAAGATAAGCTAGTTCAGCATGCTGTTTCCCATTATGGTATTCCAATTACTAGAGCCAACGAATACTATCATTCGAAAGCACCAGGCACAGTCAATCAAAATTACAAAAACAGTGAATGGTAGTTCTGATGGTGGTGTTTCCTAGATCTGCAGCTGCTTATAATACTGTATGAAATTTCTTGATATGACTATGGAAACCTCTGAAGTGTGCTTCATCCACAAACATGATACTGGTATTTTGATTACCAGGTCCCCTAATTGCTTTCTCACTGTACACCAGACATGCTATTAATGTGTGAAAATGCATTAATTTCAATATTAGTTTGATGCATCCTCTTTGGAGGACATACATCATTCAGGGCACATGCTCCCTCCTCCAAGCACCTACATTTCTTTTTTAAAGTGACTAAATAAAGACTATCATTGTTTTAACATGTGTGAATATAAGACTCAATAAGAAAGTTAACATAGCAGGGAAAGACTAAGACTGATTATGAGATAAATTGACTCAATAAAGTGTGTCTTTGACTCTGCAGACCTGAGCTGTGAATGACAGGATATTTTGGAGATCCTTCATTCATAGGATTGCCCTTTGCTGAAAATCGTTTCAAAACACACAGCAACAACAAAGAATAAAAATGAGAGAAGTTACCTATCTAAAATCTGATAACTGACTGCAACATTTAGAGGTGGAGGGAGAAGATGAACTCACAGCAAATGTGGACTGACAATAAGGGAGCACAGCTGAAGCTACAAGTGAAGAGGCCAAGCTAAAACAGTGAGATCCACACTCTCCAATAATGTCTATTTACAAATTATCTCTGTAAAGCTTGGATCTCTTTGAATTTAACTGTATATTTGATAGTGGGCTGCCTTGAGCCCTCTCATATTAAAAATGCACCCTGCACATTGCTCTTTCTCTGCAGCCTGATCCAGGTTGAATCAAGATTGGTACCTTGTTTAGAACTGCTTAATGTAATAAAACTAGGTTCTGGCAGCCAAATCTAAACAAGAGACTGATTGTCTGAACCCTGTCCTTCTCCAGAAGTGACTTCTCTGCTTTCTCCTAAACTCATCCAACCCTCATCCTCCCCCCAAAAAAGTCCCAGTTTTTGAAATCAGAATAACTGAGATAATTGGATACCAAACTTCACAAACAGGGAAGGTAGAATGCAAGTCAAAACCTAAGATTCAAGCTCACGTATCCAGTCTTAAAAGCGCCTTACAAGAAAGTCTGGTAACGATCCTTCTCTGGAGTAACCCAGCTTGTGATGGTCCCATCTTTGTCAGTTCCACTGACAGAAATTCTGTTCTCTGCTCACACACCTGTCATCAGTCTCCTGCTTCCTATGTCTACTCACCACTGATCAGTCCACCACAGAGTTCTCGTATGTGTTGCTCACTGGCTTCCTTCCCCTGAAAGTGAGCAGAGACATCACACAGCATGATAGTTAGCATCTGATGGGGGGTTGATGAGGGTTCCTGCATGGCAGCGGGTTGGACTGGATGGCCGTTGAGGTCTCTTCCAACTCTGGACCACTAAACTCCGCAGCAAATGGCTGCAAACTCCGGACCTTACAAGTGTTTTCCCACCAGCTCCGGAGTTTGCAGGAAATTAAGTGCGACCCCGCCCACCTAAGCGCAACCCAGCTGCACTTTCTTGTACCTGCTTGAGGTGGGTGAAAATCCCCAGGTCCGGATTTAATCTGGTCAGTGCGGGGCTCTCCTGGCTTCTGCTTGTGTTTTTTTTCCCTCCCACCCCTTTAAGAGAAGAGGTGGGAGGAAAAAAAGCAAGCAGAAGAGAAATGGAAGAGAAGCTCCTCCAGGTGAGCTGCATTTTTCCTCTCTTTCTCTGGTGGGGAGGAAGGAAGAGCAACGAACCCCTAAGATCTTTGGTCCGAATTTAAGGGGCCAGCGGATCTTAGGGGTCTTGTGAAAAGGCCCTCTATGATTCTATGATTTTATTATCAGGTGATTCATGACCAAAACCTTACAAAAAGCTAGGGTGTGGTAGGTTAGCCCAGGAAGTAGACTAGTAGAGGATCTTGCACTAAGAATGAACTGTTCAGCAGCCAAAAGGTTTCTCAGCCAGATGCTTTCCAAGAGCATTCCATCATTTCTCAGGAAGACACTCAAGGCACCTTCCACATGGCAGCAGGTATATTGCTCTTTTTATATCACTGACTCAACAAAGGGTTTAAGCAGGGAACAGCCAGGAACAGACCATGTTGGCAGGGGTGTTTTTGTCTTGATGTTTCTTTTGCTTGGTTTTGCTTGTTTTTTAAGGGAAGAGACTACCGATGTGCCAATTTTAGCTTGCTTGTTCTGCCAGTATCCCCCAAACAGACCATATAAGATCTTTTAGCCGGAACCTGAAAGGTTTTTAGTGCCTCTCATTTTGATTTATGGGACAGGAAAATGTCATTTAAAATTGAGAGATAATCCATAATCCAGAACATGGGAAAGAAAAAGCAAAAAGCAAAAGATGACACTTTAAGTAGTCTCACGGTTTTTTCAGTGTGCAGGCCCAGAGCAATTTGGTACTCAGAACATCGAAAGGGAAAGAAAATTGAGCCTGCTTTTGAACCCCAGGTTTGTTTGATGAAGTTTGAGGATCTTTAAGGGTTTGTCTGATGAAAGAGGATCTTTCTGTGCTGGCTAAGGTCCTACTGCAAAGTTACAGCAATGGGAGGCAAGTGGCATAACTTGCACCAGTTTCTTGCTGCTAATTAATAAACCCCAGCTTGGATTGTTAGATGTCTGCCATCTGGGGCATGTCCCCAAATCTGAGCAGCCATTCACTAAATAGCTATAAGAAGCCCCTGCATTCTAATACTAGAATGCACAGAAATGGATAGTTTAACTAAAAGACTAAAGGGACAAGAAAAATCAAAATTTTATCTTAGTTGGGATCTTTTTATAACTGGATGAAGGCTAAAGCATTGTAGTACTGTAGTATAAAAATGGGAGGAAGGATGAATAGATAGCATAATGTCAATGATAGAGAATCACCGAACAAGATATGTTATATTGTTTTAAAAACAATTATATGTGTACTTTTTTCTTTTTTTGTTCTTTCTTTTTTCCTTTTTTTCCTTTTATGTATATCCTTTGTTTTTTAAATTAAAATACAATTTTAAAAAACAAGCCCCTGCAGATTACAACCTTGGCCTTCCATAGGTATAACTATGCAGTAGGTTTTGGCCAATCATCTCCAAATGGATTTGCTAATGTAATTATCAGCATTCTTTATATGTTCCCAGTTATGAGCTTCCAGAGGAGTTATTCCTGTTTAATATCCATATAGCTGGCACTATGCCCTAAGCACATCTGATCTCATCTGATTTCAGAAGCTAAGCAGGGTCTCCCTGGTTAGAACTTGGATGGGAGACCACCAGGGAATACCAGGTGCTGTAGGCGCCTGGAGTAAGAACTGGCAAACCACTCCAGTATTCCTGCCAAGAAAAGTCCATGGACATGGGGTCACGAAGAGTCGGTCACAACTGTAACAGCACAACACACACACACACAAGCCACTGCATCCTGCAGGAGCAAATATTCTGAAAGGACTAGCAAAGGAGATGTGAAGACAACTTACTGGGATACCAGTTTTCCCGGTGATTCCAGGGACTCCTTGCTCTCCTTGTAATCCGAGTTTGCCTGGGTGCCCTGGGATTCCCGGCACACCAACTGTTCCATTGGGGCCTTGAACTCCTTTGGGACCAAGCTCACCCCTTTCGCCTGGCTTTGGAGACAGCAAAGTAGACCAAAACAGGTAAGTCACAATAGGCTGAATCAGGGTCTGAAAGCACACAATGCAGGAACCTGACTGCAACTGTAAAGGTATCCAATTGGCCAGTGCCTGGAAGACACCCCATCGCCACCACCAGATACTCTTGGCCAGTTGTTGTTACCATTAAGTTCATTAAAAGGTATGGTGCAGCCCTCTTAAAATCAGCTTGGAACACCTGATTCCGCTAGAGCACTGGTTCTGAACTTTTGGTCCTCAGGTGTTCCTGGACAGCAGCTCCCAGAAATCCTGGCCAACACTGCTGGTGCTGAAGGTGTCTGTGAATTTTAGTTCAAGAACATCTGAGGACCATGGCTGGGAAGAACTACACTTGCAGCTGCGTAGATCATGTCATCTTCTCCTGTCTGATAAACAGACAGACAAAATGATAACTCAGAGCCCCACACATTCTAAACTAACACACACACACACAGACACACACACACTCCAATCCCACCACCACCACCGACAGCAACATATTTAAATTATGGTGGTTTAGCAGGTTTGGTTTTGGACTGTCTTAAAAATGGTGGCTTCAACAACTGTTTGGCATGGTTCTCACATATGAGAGTATGACATTACTTTAGCAACTGAGGAAGGCATATTTTGAAGTGTAAATGAGAACAAAAGCAGGAGAGAAAGAACACACAGTGGCTCACTCCCCCCCCCCACTTGAGAATGACTTTACCACTACATATTTTGTTTGTGAAACTTACCTCCCCTTTTTGCCCCTGAGGGCCAGGAGGACCCTAGAGAAAGAAGATGAAGAAAGAGACACATTTTTATTTCTTAGGTTGTATGTTGGAATTGTAACAAAATGTCAACATGGGATATATAACCAACTAGCTGTGACCCGACCCAAGACACACCATCCCATCTCATCTACGTCCTCCCCAAACTAACAGTGAACATTCCATGCTCACTGAGCATGCTCAGTTGTCATTTTGCAGGTTTTTACAGTTTGTTCCACCCACCTACCTAAAGATGGCTATTTGTCGGTTTGATTTCACCCAAAATGGTCCTCTGCCCTGATTTCTGATCTTGTTTTGGCTGTGTAAAGATTAACTTCTAGTGAATGAAGGCCACTTTCATTATAAAATTAGCAATCATTGAAATTCCAATGCGGGCGGCTACTGATTTGTAATGTTGCTTACTTACGCCTTCACCCTTAATAGTTGGATCCATGCTGCCATACTATTCTGGATCTTTTTGACCGACTGCCTGCTGCAGTGGACCTAACCGTTGGGTTTTTTTTGGACTGTCAGAATCATTTGTGTTACAGTTTTGACATGAAAATGAAACCTCATGTTATATATATTGTGCTGTTCAAAGCACTGTATTTTGCATACACATACGTGAGGTATATTGGCCAGAATTCAACAGGCAGATTGAGTTTGTACAAGTGAAATGGTTATGCTAAGGCCGCAAATTGTGCCTAATCATGGAAATACTAGTTACCTCAGGCATGTTCAAACTTTGGCCCTCCTGATGTTTTGGACCACAGCTCCCAGAATTCTAAGCTGAGATTGCCAGTGACAAAGGACTGTGGGAGTTGTGGCCCAAAACTTCTGGAGGGCTGAAGTTTGGACATGCCTGAGTTACCTACTTGAATTGCAACACAGTCTGCCATATACCCAGATGATGCAGCCAGCAGCTTGTCAACCAGTGGCAATTTGCTGCCATGGCTTGTGGCAATGCAAATTCAAACTGGATCCTGTCCATTAAGGCCCATTATAGAAGATTTATTTGCTAAAACTGGACTCCCGATGGGATAATGTCTCCAGAAGTGGGGATAACCTTTCCAAATCATGGCCGTTCCAATCTCCACACACTTGGAAGAGAAGGATCAGGTGGTAAAGATGGGGTGTTGAAAATTCACTATATGCACCTTCTCTATCCTCTCCTGCTTACAAACAGAGCCAGAGGCATCTGACACATACTGGCTGAAATCGTGATGCATGGCTATACAAACAGTGTAACTTTTAAAGGCAAATGGCTGTAAGTTAACGAAATGTATGGTAATTCACTTCCAACATTTACACCATTTGTGTTAACTGCACAACAGGATTCCAGACAATGTTTTTCGCGCACCCGATCTACCCACATACATTTCCTCCCCTTCTTCCCCTCTCTTTCTAAACAACGGGTTCTGTGTTGGATACCCAGCACAGAAAGACAAGAACTTGGAGGTAGTGCTATTTATTTATTTATTTATTTATTTATTTATTTTTTATTTTATTTATTTATTTATTTATTTGATTTAGATTTGTCACCACCCATCTTCCCAGAGGGGACTCTGGGCAATTTACAATATCAAACAGTATCAAAAAATTTACACTATCAAGCAACAAATATTAAAAATCTAAAAAAACCCATCTAGCCAAAGCAATAAATACATATGTCGGTTTTGAGGGGACAGTGTTAAATTATTAAAAGAGATATAATAGCTAATTAACATCACTATTCTCTCTCTCTCTCTCTCTCTCTCTCTCTCTCTCTCTCTCTCTCTCTCTCTCTCTCTCTCTCCCTCGGTGTAAAAAGCAATGTTTTCTTGCTACTCCCAATTTTTTTCTTGGAGAAGGGTGATGGGGCATGGGCAAATCATTTGCCATTTCTAAATGCTTGATTTTTTTATTTTAGAAATCAAAAGAATTTGAATTTGCAAGGAATGAAAAAGAAACTTGTTTATAATGAATAGCATAAGAAGGTACTGTACTCTTTCAACCATGTGGAGTAAGTGATAAATTGGTTTTAAAACATAGCGTTTAAAGTCTAAGAAAGGCTGTGGATTGAAAAGGCTGGGATGCAAGGGTCTGCCAACCTCTACCTGAGCCCGCCAACTGCCCCTTTGTACTCTAACAATCGTAGTAACATCTGTAGTAATGCAATTTGTGTTTAACCCAAACCCAACATTGTAGAAGTATCATTTCCGGAATTTGATGCATTGGAGGTTTCAGAGGTGCAATGCTACATACCAGTTCTCCTTTATCACCCGGTAGACCATCAGCTCCCGCGATGCCCTGGAATTGAAAACATCACCTGATTTTTGTCATTGTTCAAGGCATTTAACTGAGACTGTCCTGATTTTGGACACATCATGAGAAAGCAGGATTATTTGCAAAATACGACAATTCCGGGAAAGGTGGGAAGGCAGTAGGAAAAGAGCAAGAACAAACATGTGATGGACTGACTCCCTAAAGGAAGCCAGAAGAGTTGAGCAGGCAACAGTTGAGGAGGGCCGCCATGGACAGGACAGTTTGGAGATTGCTCATTCATGGAATGGCCAAAAATCAGAGGGGACTCAGTTGCTGACAAGGTAGGTGCAGAGAAGCAGAAGCTAGCGGGACACTTTGGTCCAAGCCAGTCCATTTCATGGCCCAGTGACTACTAGAACTTGGATCGCCTTGGCATCAGTCCTAGAGAGGGAATGCTATTCCGCCTCATCTTCTGTCTTTTAAATCTGCTTAGTCCATTTCTGGCCCAGTGACCATTAAGGGTAGAGTGAAGCTATTCCGCCTCATTTTGTCTTTTAAATCTGCTTTTTTTAAAGATTCTGGATTTTTTAAGATTCCAGGTATGTGTTGTCAAGCCCCGCACACAGAGCGCACACACAAACAGGGTTCAGGTCTTTGCCAGGATCTTTAGTGGAAAGCCAGGCAAGTTCAAGTCCTTTGCAACAATCAAGTGCCAGATAAATAACAGAATCCAACTCCCAGCAATTAACAGTCCAAGTCAAAAGCAGAATATCTCACGGAAACCAGATGCCAAACCCAAGGGAACAGATTAAGCCATTGTCCAGGAAGCCAGTCCGAAATCAGGAAACAGAGCCAAGGCCACAGACAGGAACGTGGTTGCAAGTTCAAATGATGTGTTGCTCCCACAGAGAACTCAAGGTGAGCTTACCAGCTTTATCTCAAAACAGGGAACACACCCTTACTTCTGGAAAGGCTCCTGCTAGTACTCAGGGCTTCCCGACCTGATTCCCCATCTAGCATCAAAGACCCTTTCCCTAGCTCTCCTGGTAGCACGTCTTTGCAGAGTCCCGCTCATAGCCCTTCTAGGGGGAGAAGATATGTTTTCAGCTGCCTGCTGACTTGAGCTGCAAGGCTCCTCCAGCAGCTCTTCACCATTTAACCCCTCAGAGGTTCTGTGACAGGCAGGGTCCTGGCACTATCCCCCTCCCCATGGTCCCCCTCTTCCGATGGGCCAGGCCTATCAGGGTAACTGTCATGGAATTGTTGAACCAACTCAGGAGCATGCAAGTTGGACGCAGGTTCCCATGACTGATCTTCAGGTCCATAACCTTCCCAGTCTACCAAATACTGCAATCCTCCATGGTGTATTCGAGAATCCAAGATTTGACGGACTTCATATTCTTCTTCTCCTTCTACTAAGATCAGTGGAGGAGGTTCAGGAGTCGGTGGTCAGTTGGGGTCAGGGTCTGTAGCTGGAACCAAGAGGGATCGGTGGAATACTGGATGAATATGAAGGGAATCAGGTAGTTGCAGACAAAAAGCAACTGGATTGATTTGTTCTAAGATGGGATAAGGACCGATGAACCAAGGATCAAGTTTTCAGGATTGCCCAGGATGTCTCAGGTATCGAGTAGATAGCCAAACTTTCATGCCTGGATTTAGCTGTGGTCCTTCCTGTCTTTTCTTGTCAGCTGCTTTCTTATATACTTCCTTAGCATGGTCGAGTTGATCTCACAATAATTCCTGAATGCCATGGAGTTCTTGAATGTATGCATCCGCAGCTGGCACAGAGGTGGAAGGAAGGGTAGTTGGAAAATACCAAGGATGATAACCATAATTAGGCATGAATGGGGTCTGGCGAGTGGAAGAATGTACAGCATTGTTATATGCAAATTCAGCTAAAGGTAACAAATCCGCCCAGTTATCTTGTTGGTAGCATGTATAACAGCGTAAATATTGTTCTAAGGTGGCATTAGTGCGCTCAGTCTGACCATCTGACTGGGGGTGGTAAGCTGATGACAGATGAACTTGTGTTTCTAGTGCCTTATGCATTGCTTGCCAGAAGTGGGAGGTGAATTGTGGCCCACGATCCGAAATGAGGTGTGCAGGTAAACCATGAAGTCTGAAGAGGTGTTGCAAGTAGTGATGAGCTGTTTCTGATGCGGTAGGGGATTTAGGACAAGGAACAAAGTGGGCCATTTTGGTGAACAAATCCACGAAGACCAGGATGCAGGTAAACCCTTTTGAGCGAGGGAGATCCGTGATGAAATCTAAGGAGACAGCATTCCAGGGACCAGAGGGTGTTGGCAAAGGATGCAACAGACCCGAGGGTTTGGTCACAACATCCTTTGCCCGCCGACAAACTTCACAGGAACCCACGTATCGGGCAACATTAGCATGGACATGTGGCCACCAGAACTCCCTTGTGAGAAGATGCAGGGTTTTGTAAAGTCCAAAGTGTCCAGCAGGTAAAGAGTCATGTGAGAGATGCAACACCTGGTTACGAAGAGGACCAGCAGGAACATATAACCACCCTCAATGTAATAATAACCCTTGCTGTGCAGAAAACTCTCCATGATTCCCATTCTGGAGTTCCTGAAGACGTTGCTGAGTCCATGAATCGCGAGCTTGAGATTCATGGATTTCTTCTGCCAAGCTGAGACATGGATTCGTGGCCGCGAACACAGAGGGAGGCAAGATGGGCGCCACTAATGTCTCTTTCACAGGCGCTGCATACTCAGGTTTTCTGGATAACGCATCAGCTTTTTTATTCTGAGCCTCAGGAATGTACTTGATCCGGAAATCGAACTGGGAAAAGAATAATGACCACCGGATTTGTCGCTGAGTCAATCGCTGGGCTGTTTGTAGATGTTCAAGGTTTCGACGATCTGTCAATACTTGAACAGGGTGTCGAGCTCCCTCGAGGTAATGCCTCCATACATCAAAAGCCGTCTTGATGGCCAGCAGTCCACGCTCCCAGATAGTATCATTCTTTTCTGCAGGTTTTAACTGTCGAGAGTAATAAGCACAGGGATGCGGGGGTTGGGAGGGATCATCCTGTGGAGATAGCACTGCTACCATAGCAACGCTAGATGCGTCAGCCTCCACTATGAAGGGTAATTGTGGATCAGGATAACGGAGCAAGGGTTCCGAGGTGAAGCGGGTTTTCAAAGTAGAGAAAGCCTCTTCTGCTTCTGGAGTCCACCGGAAAAGCTCTTTGAGCCGAAGGAGACAGTTTAAAGGTGCCACAATGTTGGCGTAGGCAGGAATAAACTGGCGATAGTCGTTAGCGAAACCGAGGAACCGTTGCAAATCCTTACGGTTTTGTGGTCGCCGCCAGCACAACACAGCTTCTACTTTCTTAGGGTCCATGCGGATTCCCTAGGGAGAAATAATATGCCCCAGGAATTCACCTTCCTTAATGTCAAACTCACATTTTTCCAGCTTAGCATATAGTTAGTTTTCCCGGAGACGCTGCAAGACCTGACGAACATCTTGAACATGCTGAGCTGGGTCAGCGGAATAAATCAGGATATCATCTAAATAAATGACCACACAACGATCTAGTAGATCATGGAAAATGTCATTCATCATCCGCTGGAATACACTGGGTGCGTTTGTCAGTCCAAAAGGCATTCCTAAATGTTCATATTGGCCATACCGGATTCGAAACGCGGTTTTCCACTGATCTCCTTTACGGATACACACCAAATTATACTCCCCATGAAGGTCCAGCTTGGCTATAACACTTTGCCCCTCTTAACCGGTCCAAAAGTTCAGAGATTGGGGGTAAAGGGTACCGGTCCCGAATAGTGATCTTGTTTTAATGCCCGGTAATCATTACAAGGATGAAGCTCCCCTCCCTTCTTCTTTACAAAGATCACTGGTGCGGACAATGGCGATTTGGAAGGGCGTATAAACCCATGCGGAAGGTTCTTGTCTAGGAAAGCCCTCAAAGCTTCTAACTCAGGTTCGGACATTTAGCCACCTGTCCTTTCAACAAACTGATGATAAAGCAGACCTTAGACCTCTCAGTAGGAAATTCTTGAGCACGCACCTCAATAAACAGCTGGCATTGAGCCAAGAATGCAGGGAATTCCTCTAACTTGCCTTCAAACCAGTCAGGAGGCAGCAAAGGGCAACGGGGCTGCAACCCAGCCGGTGCTGGAGCGTGCTGCAATTGAGTAATTGCCTGAGACAAAAGCAGCACTTGGTTTTGCAAAGCTTCCAGCGGTGTCATTCCAACAGCCCCCTCCTCTTCCATTCTGCTTGAAGAAGTTTGGGTGGGAGCAAACTGTCAAGCCCGCAGACAGAGCACACACACAAACATGGTTCAGTTCTTTGTCAAGATCTTTAGTGGAAAGCCAGGCAAGTTCAAGTCCTTTGCAACAATTAAGTGCCAGATAAATAACAGAATCCAACTCCCAGCAAGTAACAGTCCAAGTCAAAACCAGAATATCTCACGGAAACCAGATGCCAAACCCAAGGGAACAGATTAAGCCGTTGTCCAGGAAGCCAGTCCAAAATCAGGAAACAGAGCCAAGGTCACAGACAGGAACGTGGTTGCAAGTTCAAATGATGCATTGCTCCCACAGAGAACTCAAGGTGAGCTTACCAGCTTTATCTCAAAACAGGGAACACACCCTTACTTCTGGAAAGGCTCCTGCTAGTACTCAGGGCTTCCCGACCTGATTCCCCGTCTAGCATCAAAGATCCTTTCCCTGGCTCTTCTGGTAATACGTCTTTGCAGAATCCTGCTCATAGCCCTTCTAGGGGGGAGAAGATATGTTTTCAGCTGAGTCATCAGACCCAGCTGCCTGCTGACTTGAGCTGCAAGGCTCCTCCAGAAGCTCTTCACCATTTAACCCCTCAGAGTCAGTTTCTGTGACAGGTAGGGTCCTGGCATGTGTGAACCAATCACACCGTTCCTCTTGTTCCCATCACATCCTAAGCTACCTTATTTCAAGCATTTTGCAGAAAGAGGTCAGAGAGTCCATCTGGACAGAAGTGTCAAAACATAAACAGAAGGCAAAAACAAACATGAGGCATTCACAGCTTTAAAAAACAAAAAGAAGGCATTCACAGCTTTAAAATCCACATCAGAAAACTTTTTACCTCCTCGAGACCAGGTACTTGTAAAATGCAGTGGGGCGCGCTTAAGTGGGCATGGTTTTACTTTAGTTTTTTAAAAGTCCGTTGCTGGTGGGAAAACAATTTTATGCTCCTCATCTGTGAGTATTTTGCAGTGGCTTTTAGGGGTCATGTAAAAGCAGTCTTAGTTGTAGAAACAGAACTCCATTGTTAAGTGAGGAGTGCCTGTATCTGCCTGTTTCCTTAGATATCTCCAGTAGCTACATGTCCCGTTATGTTGAGTCAAGAAAAAGTAGGAGTAATAAAGTTATATTTGTGTAATTAATCATGTAGAACATTCAGACTGTTAGCTTACCTGGTCACCTTTTGGTCCAGAGACTCCGGTAGGACCCTGGGGGGAAAAAAAGAAATATGAAGAGAAAATATTTAGGCCCAAGATATAGAGAAAAATCAAAATGGCATTTGAAGGGGTGCTCCACAGGTTACAGTTGACTTTCTGAACTGGCATGTTCTCCACATATGTTGGACAACACCACACATCATCCCCCACCCAGCACAACCGTGCTAGCTGGACTGATGATAGTTTTAGTTCACCATGTCAGTAGATCACAGGTTAGGTGAGGCTGAGTTACAGCAGAGGCCAGGTTGGGTTTAGATATTAATCAGCTTGTGACCCTTGGCCTCTAACAATCATAACATTTGTGGGTCTTTTATTTTTCTCCTTCCTGAGTTGAAGCAAAATGTGGGCAAATGTGTGCATTTGAGCTAATTTAGTCACCCCCCTTCTGTGAAAAAGGTTTTTCCCCCCATTCAATTCTACCATCTTGACAAGTATTTTATAGTACATTATTTTATTTGTTTTTATGTATTTCTTTGTATCTTCTCTTTATATTGTTCAACGTTCCATTGTTTATGTGTTTGTTGTTGTTAACCGCCTGGAGTTCCTTTGGAAGACGGGTGGTATAAAAATAAATAAATAAATAAAAATAAATAAGAAGCAGGCAAGCACTGGCCTAAATTCCACCAGTGCCTCCTGCAAATGAAATGAAAAGCGGTACCAATAAGGGTGGTGAACTGCCGTAAGTTAGAAAACTGGGGTAGGCATCAACTGGTGCACATTGGCTTATGCCACTCAGCACATAGTGACGGAGCCTATGCTGACTTCTCAATCTGAGGCAACCCACCTCCAAAAAGTATATTGTTTCCATTACAGTGGCATAGAATCATAGTAAAATTTCAGCCAGTATACATATATACAGTATATTAAATCCTGTAACTAATTCAGTCAACTTGAAATCCTTGAATTGGTCGCCAGGCCCAGCACATACCCTTTACAACAGAGCCCTAAAACAACACAAGAAAAATCACTGCCTGTAAATGTACCATACACCCAACACAGCAACCCTCTCTGAAACATCTAACAGGTTACATCAGGCATGTCCAAACGTCAGCCCTCCTGATGTTTTGGACCACAACTCCCGTAATTCCAAGTATGTATTTCCAATGGCAAAGGACTGTCGGAGTTGTGGTCCAAAACATCTGGAGGGCCAAAGTTTGGACATGCCTGTTTCAGCTCAAGTAAGAGTGGCAGCATTATCCCTAATGAGCCACATTGTCTGGCCCTTGTTTTCTACTTACCCTGTCACCAGACTCGCCTCGAATTCCAGTGGGTCCTGGAAGTCCAGGCTCTCCACTTGCACCTTTGCGACCCTGAAAAATTAAGGAAAAGGCCTTTGAGCATTAAAGCGTTGCCTGTGATAGTATGATTGCATCCAACTATCCAGTTGCCATGAAGTTGCCATTAGCAATGTGAGTGATGTGTTCCTTTTCATCCGAGTTTCCCTTTCCTCTCCCTAGGCTGGGAAGTGAACAGAGAGAGGAACAGTAAAACCAACCAACTACCTGGGGGAAAATGGCTGAAATCCTTCTGCTTTGTTGTGTATGCAGATGGCAAAAACGCATACATAATGTTCAGTCATTCCTAGCTGGCAATTGACAAGTCACCACTGGGCTTTCTCAGGGATGCATGGCTTGTTGTATACCGGACAATCCCAACAGACTGCAATCTTTTATTGCTGGCAGAGAATAAGTGAATATTATGCCTTTCGGACAACAAAGCAACAGGATTGGGTATTGAGGCAGCTAAACAATCTTGTAAATAAATAAATAAATAAATAAATAAATAAATAAATAAATAAATAAATAAATAAATAAAATGCATTTAAAGCCCCAAACACACATTTTCCCTACAATTCATTATTTTGATCACGAAGCGCCGGAACTATTAATATGCGGAGCAACAACTAATATTTTGCATTCATTTAATTTGTTGGGGTTTTGGGGGGTGGGGGGGTGGGGAGGAGAAATAATTTTACATTGAGGAGTTTTAAAGTACTTTTTAGGGTGTTTCTGCATGTTTAAAATGAATGTGTTTTTGCATGTTAATTAGAATTAAAACAACACATTTGTGCCTAGAGTATGTCATGTTCATGAGTTGATGTCTTGAATGCAGGAAGCATTTTCAGGCCTGTTTTTAATCATTGCTGTAGCCAAAATGACTGACCTGAAAGCCTCTTACTCCTGGTTCTCCCATGGGACCTTGTAGGCCAAGTGCACCCTGAAAATAAAAACAGCAAGAGAAAGAAGAAATATCTCCATTAACAAAGTATTGTTCTTTCCTTGTGAATAATCACTTTGTTTAACATGGAATGATGCTTCTCAGGCACTCCACCGTAAATCATTAATCAACGACTTCACAAAATGGCCTCGGTGGGTTGGATGACATTTTTGGGCTCAAAAATATAGTATCCCGTTGCACTCCCAAGCTCTGTTAAGGAGGGTCTCCTTGGAAGCATCTCCACCATTCATGAGTACTTTAATACAGTATGGCCTCCTGATCTGCAGGATAAATATCTGTTGACCCAGAGCCTTTTCACACGACCCCTAAGATCCACTGGCCACTTAAATTCGGACCAGAGATCTTGGGGGTTTGTCGCTGTTCCTGTGTTCCCATCCCCTCCGCACTCCTGGCTGCTGTCTGCGTGAGGGGAGGGAGAAAAAAAGGAAGAAAAGAATGCCGGCTCACCTCTGTTCTGCCATCTTGCTCTGCTCCCGGCAGCATTCCAGTCTCTTAGTATCTCTTAAAGAGGCGGGGGGCAAAACAACAACAAACAGACACAAGGAGAGCCCGGCACTCACTACGTTACATCCGCATCGGAATTTTTCACCCCTGGAGAGCAGGTACTTGAAAAGTATGCTGGGATGTGCTTAGGTGGGCGTGGTTGCACTTAATTTTTTGTAAACTCCGGAGCTGGTGGGGAAACAATTTTAAGCTCCGGATCTGGGAGCCATTTGCCGCGGATTTTAGGGGTCATGTGAAAAGGCCCTCACTTATCCATGGTCTGAAAACATTAAAAACTTTAAAAGAAAAAAAAACTATATAAAGTTCCCAAAAGTGCCCACTAGAGCGTGCCAGAGACAATTGTATGTATAGTGTTTAGGTAAATATCTGTGATGCATGTGTTATTCTCTGAATTGGCCACTAGAGGAAGCTGGAGATCACACGATGTATTTTCATTATTATAATAGTGTTCACAATAATCCACATTTTTCAGTATCTGGGGAGGGGGTTAGAACCAATCCCCATGGATACAGGGCTTCTATTGTATAGCATTATGCATAACTTACAGTAGTACCCTCGTATACTCAGGGGATTGGTTCCAGGCGTTCCCCCGCATACTGAAATCCACAGATAAGATGGAATGCCCTGTCAGCTCTCCCTGTTGCACCTATTTGTGGCAGCGAATTATTTAATTATTTTTGGCTGCCAGCCACAAATAACGGACAGAAAAATATATAATATCCCAAGCCAACTGGAACCAATTACCCCTCACTTCTGTGTTCTTAAATGTGTTGCAGGGATGCAATTTTTGTCTGCTGGCTTGTTTTTCATGTATATTCCTCTTGTAAAAATTAGCAAACCAGTCATGCAACCTTAACTGGCTACTGGCTACTTACAGAAGATCCTCTTGGACCTGGTTCACCTCTTTCTCCAGGGATACCACGCTCACCCTGAAAAGAAGAGTACAGCGTCACTTGGATATTTACAAGCAGAGGGGCTCCACTGTCCACTCAGTTGCCCACCTGTACCGGTTGTGTGCAGGAAGAGACAAATAATGAGAGATGTGTAGTTCATTCCCTTTTGCAATAAGTAGGATGAGATAAGTAGTGTAAATAAAGTAATGCAATGGTGGCTAATGTCATTCCTTTTGCAGTGTAACTGCAATCAACTACTGCTATCATTTCAAGGGATCTATCCCCATGTTATCTAAGGGTTCTCTCTCTCTCTCTCTCTCTCTCTCTCTCTCTCACACACACACACACACACACACACACACACACACACACACACACACACACACACACACACACACACACACACACACACACACACACACACACACACACACACACACACACACACTCGCTCTAGCCAGAGGCTTATAGGATTCCATGATTTTAAAAAACTTTGTTGAGAAAGTCAATTTTTCAGAAAGGCAAACATGGGTCTCCCTGCCACAGGAGGTGGTGATGGCATCTGTCCGGGATGCCTTCAAAAGGGGATTGGACCGATTCCTGGAGGAAAAGTCCATCACAGGTTACAAACCATGATGGAGATGTGTCATCTCCAGGCTTAAAACCAGGGTACTTC
This sequence comes from Phrynocephalus forsythii, assembly GCA_029282475.1. Lineage (NCBI taxonomy): Eukaryota > Metazoa > Chordata > Lepidosauria > Squamata > Agamidae > Phrynocephalus > Phrynocephalus forsythii. The sequence continues at coordinate 121,379,024 of JAPFRF010000005.1, read as the reverse complement.
CAGGGCCAGATGCAGGGGAGTGCTCTCAGGAAACAGTGGTGGGGCCACTGTGAGATACAGGAAGCTGGGCTAGATGGGCCTTTGGGCTGATCTTGGGCTCTCCTTATGTTCTTATGTTTCATCAACAACAAACACCAACACAAGCATGTCTCCTGTGTCTGGAACAGTGGATCGGATCCCACGATGAAACACGTCTGAAGCGCTTCCCGTACGTCCTTCCCTTATCTTGCAGAGGGTATTTCCCCCTCTTTTGATTATATTGTTTCTTTTGTGCTGTTTTTATCCTGTAAACTGCCTAGAGTTCCAGAAGGAAGATGGAGCGGTATATAAATGAAACTAATAAATAAATAAATAAAATAAATTATAAGTGTCAAAATGCATTTATTATTGTCTTGGTTCTTGAGGAAGTAGATTTTCTTCTTCTAAAAAAATAATTCACGATAGAAGTAACTAAATATGAACTATGCTAAGATAAATGGTACAATGAAATATGGAATGTTGCTTTAAATGATAAATCGGCATGTGCTTTAAAGATTAAAAAGGAGAGTTAAAAAGAGATTTTTTTAAAATGATAAATGGGGTCGATTTATTGAATATGTGCTTGTAAGAGACAAGGTAAGGCTTCCGCACAGCAATCGATTTTGTTCAGAAGGGGAGGATAATGAATGTAAATAAGAAGAGTGGTCCTGTTGGTGAAGGGGTGTACTGTTGTTGATGTTTTGTCTTTTTGTAATTTGTATTGTGTGTTTTTTTGTATTCTGTATATTCAAAAAAACTTTTAAAAAGAAGTAACTAACTACTTGGGGGCTTAGAATTGTGATGAAACTAATTGCTTGCTTCTGAGCTCAGAGATAGACTGGTGGGCCTGAGCTCACCATCAATGCTGACACGGCATGAAGCGAAGGATGGCCAAGAAACACTGTCCATACATGGATGAGATACGTACAGGTATACCTGGTTCTCCTGAGGGTCCAGATTCTCCCATCTCTCCAGAATCACCCTAAAGCGTTGAAGGGAACGTAGAGGAAAAAGTGCATCAAAACTTTTCTATATTTCTATATTCTCTTTTATCGAGTCGGATGAACAATAGCCCATCATTCTTGGCTTGATTGTCAAAAGCAGATGAACAAAGCTGAGAAATTATGAATGAAGATGACATACCTGGCAGGAGCACCTGGTGACGGGAGACGGATATCTTAGACCAGAACTATCTAACTTACCACCCCACTTCCATCTAAGAAATCAGTGACTTTCATTCCGTTTACTTACTGGTTGACCTTTTTCACCTTTGGTTCCTGGTGTTCCAGGTAGACCCTGATGGGGAGAAATGTTTACCAGGATCAGAAAACATTAGATCAGTAAAGCATCAAATCTAGAATTCAGAGTTCAGGAAAAAGAAAGTCGATAGGAATCTGAGACCTGAGCCATGCCAACTGGACTTCTTTTGTGAGATTGAAACGTTTCGCTATGCATCCAAGTAGCTTCTTTAGTGTGAGAGAAGTTGGTGGGAGGCTTCCAATTTAAAGTTCACCTTGGTTGAACTGTAGGTGAACTATAAATTAGAAGTTTCCCACCAGCCTTTCTCAGGTTAAATAAGCTACTTTGATGAGCAGCAAAATGTTTTAATCTCACATGAAAGACGTCCAGTGGCCATAACTCAACTTCTGGATAACCTCTCCTGGATGACTGAGAATCTCCACAGACAACTTGCTAGGAAACACCAATGGGAAGTAGCATCCGGAGCAATAAAATGCTAGAAAATACACTCGCTTTTATAGAGCACAAAATGTTCTGGATTTCCCCCACATGCTTGAGGTAGTAGCATTGTGTTTTGCATAGGCAATGCAGTGACAAATCAGGTCTAACAGCCCTATACATTACAGCTCCTACGCCTTTGGATTCCATGCACTCATTGCTCCTGTGGCTGGTGGTGGGTGGAAGATGAACAGGTAATTAAAGGCCATTGAAGTGTAGCAGAGAGAAGGGGGTAACTCAGAACTCAGTAGCAAGATCACCAAAGCTATCTATCTATCTATCTATCTATCTATCTATCTATCTATCTATCTATCTATCTATCTATCTATCTATCTATCTATCTATTATACCACCCACCTAGCCCTAAGGCTACTCTGGGCAGTTTACGACATGGAATAGCAAAATAACAAAGTAAACATATTTAAATAACCAAAATACAATATGCACGTACATATGATATGACCAATAGGAATTGCAAAGTCGTTTATCCCACTAACTCTTACAATAAAGTTACCATACCAGGTCCTAATTAGAATTCCATCTATCTATAATGCCAAGAAGCAGGTGCTTCTCTATTTATGAGTTAAGTCTGGGCATGCATTAGTACCAGCAATGGGATTTGAACCCCAAAACCTTTGAAGCCAAATGCCCACCTGTCAGTCAATAGTTTGCCATGAAATACATGGCTAGCTCTGCAGGTATGAAGGATTTGACAGGAACTCCCAGAACAGTGTGCTTTAGGGGTTAGGGTTAGGGTTAGGGCTAGGGCTAGGGCTAGGGTTAGGGTTAGGGTATGCTCTGATATTCATGGAAGAGTACTCACAGGAAGCCCATTTGGGCCTTTTTCGCCAGGAACACCCATGCGAGCAGCGTCACCCTGTGAACAGCAAAAACAAAACACAAAATTATAGGGTTATTAAGTTGGAAGAGGCCTATATAGTCATTGAGTCCAAAATCAAAGCAGATCTGACAGACAGCTGCCCCATTTTCTCTTTATGGCCTCCAACATTGTAGCACTCACCCCCCACACACCGAGGTAACTGATTCCATTGGTTCAATCATCACACCACTCTAACAATTAAGACATTTTCCCTGATATTCAGCCAAAATCTGGCTTTCTGTAACTTGAGCCCATTATTACGAGCACTGCACGCTGGATGACAGAGATTCATGCCCATTTCTGTGAGTATAACATTGCATTCTCTCTCTCTTTTTAATTATTAATTTTTTTTGGTTTCTTATATGGAGGGGGTACATTGGGAAACGGGTTCAGCTAGAAGCAAATCAATTGAATACAATTTTAAACAAATAAATGTTTTGAAACGTTCCATCACATAAGAACATAAGAGTAGTTCCAAATCAGATTCTGAAAGGTCCACGTTAGTCCAAAGTCCGAAATATCCTTTTGGATAAAGTCTTCAAATTCAAAGCCACAGACCAGCAAATTGTCTTTTCCTTGTGAAATTCAATCCATACTTCCACATTCCCTCCCACCATATAACACTACATTCTCAGTAAAGCTGGGCTTCCTCTCAAAGTCCTGTTCCAAGAAACAGACAAAATATACAGTGGTATCCCGACCTAAGGACAGTTCGACTTAAGAGCAATTTGATTTAAGTGCGGAAAACTGTTGGCATGTTAATTGCTGCCTTACAAATTTTAGATACGGTCTGCTCAACTTACAAATATTGTTTTTCATTTTTTTTTATTTTTTAACATTTTTTTTCAATTTTTTGGATAGGTGCCGCGACTTAAGAGTAGTTCAACTTAAGAGCATGCATCTGGAACGGATTAAATTCATAAGTTGAGGTGCCACTGTACCTGTGTATAAAATGCTCCTTCAAATGCTTGGCTTGACCCTTCTCCCTACACTTTTCAAACCAAGCATTAACTTTCATTAATTTAAAGCCCTGTTTCCTTCCTCTTGGCGTTTAAAAATCAAACAGGAAACATTTAAAGATGACTTTCCAGACAGCTCCAAGGAATCTGGCAAATTAGCAGCTCTCACAGCTGGCTTTCCCTCAAAGGAAATTATTCACTCAAGAAGAAGGAGATGAAGAACAAGAGGAAGGGAGGGAGGGAAGAGGGAGGAAAAGTTGAAAATAAAGGCATGGGAGGACAAACTGAAAGGCTTTCAAAAACAACTTGACAGCCTCTCAGTTTTAACCTCAGTTTACAGGGGCTTTGTATGACAGATCAAGATAATCTAACTGGGGTAAGGACCAAACAGGAACAAACTGAAGACCTCTGCTTTAATATAGTTGATGAAGTGCATGTAGATGAACAAGCTGCAGGAGAGAGGCTCCTTGTACTAGGTCGGTGTTGGCAAACCTTTTAGAGACTGAGTGCCCAAACTGCAATTCAAAACCCACTAATTCTTTGCAAAGTGCCAATATAGCAATTTAACCTGAATACAGGTGGCTGTGAAGGGGCGTTGCCAGGTGCCCACAGAAAGGGCTTCGAGTGCCACCTTTGACATCCGTGCCATAGGTTCGCCAACACTGTACTAGGTGATTCAATTATTAGAAATACAGGGGGATGGATTTGGGATGTAGATGATAACCGTATGGTGACTTGCCTGCCAGGTGCAAAGGTTGCAGACATCACGAGAAATCTAGCTAGTTTGTGAGAGAGAACTGGGAAGGAGCCAGTGGTCATGGTACACATTTGTATCAATGATGTTGGGAAGGCCAAGTGGTCAGTCCTGGAAGCCAAATTCAGGTTCTTAGGAAGAAGATTGAAGTCCTGGACTTCCAAGGTAGCATTTTCAAAAGTGCTGCCTGTTCCTCGTGCAGGAGCCGCCAGGAAGGCAGAGCTCAGAAGCCTCAAGGCATGGATGAGGCTTCAAATTTGTCAGAAACTGGAGAACATTTTGGGACAAGCCAAACCTGTTCAGGAGAGACGGGTTCCATTTGAACAATGATGGGACCAGATTGCTGGCACTTAACATCAAAAAGGCTGCAGAGCAGCTTTTAAACTGAAAACAGGAGCTGAGTGGCATCTGGTTCGGAACACATCTCCGTGGAATGAGGTTGCAGAGGGTAGAGAATAGAGATGAGCATGAAATGCCAAAATGACATTTTGTTTTGTTTTTTGTTTCTCCTTATCCTGTTTCATTTTGTTTCTTACGAAATGAATTTCGTTTCATTTATTTTTTTAACACAAGCCACCAGCCCAGCATCGGCTTTTTAAAAAAGTTGTGTTTTACAAGGGCCCAGCAGGGGGGCTGCGCTACAGATCACTGAGCTTTGTTTTTTAAAAAAGAAGCTGGATCAGCTGTAGTCAGGCCCCCTGCTGGGCACTTGCAGCAAAAAACTAAAAATAAAACTAAAAATAAAAAAATAAAAAACACACTGAGCGGGTCCCCCGACCTGCAGCTGATGGGGGCTTTTTTTTAAAGCCCCCATCAACTGTAGCATGCCCCCGCTGGGCACTTGCAGCAAATAAATAAATAAATAAATAAATAAATAAATAAATAAATATTTTTTTAAAAAAAATAAAAAGCGCTGAGCAGGGGGCTCACGCTACAGCTGATAAGGGCTTTTTTAAAAAAAGTCCCCAATCAGCTGTAGTGTGCTCCCCCCCCTGCTGGGCGCTTGCATCAAAAAATAATAATAAAAATAAAAAAATATATAAAAAAACTTTTAAAAATTAAAAAATAAATTGAAAAGTGCCCAGCAGGCCAGAGTTTAGAAGAGAGGGTAGGGCATGCCCACAAATGTTTCTGGCCCACAAAGGGAAGCTCCATGGGTGAAGATTTCCTTGCAGCTCTTTTATGAGAGTCAAGGGTTCCAAGTTCATCAAATAGGGAATTGGCGTTTTGAGTTTTCCATAGGAACTCCTCCTCTGGCTGGTCTGGGGATGTTAACCCCTCAAAGGCTTGAGCAATACAATGCCTTGAAACAAAGGAGGGCTGGATTATATTCATTTTGGCCTACTTTTGTGTCTCTGGCCAGAAAGGAGCGCAAGAACACCCAACTAAATGAACCACTGGTCTCATCTAGAGGTCAGCAGATTTGTGTTTTTGGACCATAGCTCCCAGCATTTGCCAGAAAATTATGTTCTCTGAGGAATTATGGGACTTGCGGCCCCCAAAACCCCAAAAGGTACAAATCCAGTCTGTTCACGTACGGTGGGAATGGGTCTCTAAAAAGTGCAACTCTTTTCTCCGTGGTTTTAAAACGGGTCTACAAACCTTCTCACCATCGAGTCCGTGTGTTCCATCTCGCCCATCTTTTCCAGGAATGCCCTGAAACCAAAGGAGAACACCATGTTAAATCGGTGGGATGAAGGATGCAAATAAGCATCAGAGCTACGGTATCTGCCTGTATGTTCCAAATATATTTTCAATAGAGCTGTAGCATTGAGTTCAGCTGACAGAGCTTCTCCATGGTTGGAAAAGCACATTCAAGATTCCCTTCACTTCCAAGTTTACTAGATATAAATTTTCTTAACTCTTTAAGGCCAAGGTGATGCAGGTGTGGTGACACCCCACCCTGGAAATTCTCTTCCAAAGACACGGAGACTTGCTGCCCCTGTTGAGAGTGGAAAGGCAGCCCAGTTGGGTATTACAGTGTGCTGAACGTACTTCCCACCATGAGTGTGCCAAGAGTTGTTAGAGCTATCAAACTGTGACTTGAGAGACCCAGTTGAACTAGGCCTCAGAGCTTTGGAAGTTGCCAAAAGTAATGAATCCTAGCATTCCAAAGCCTTAAGAGTACAGCAGGACCAAAGCTTTGAGTATAACAGGACCAAGGTATCATCAGAGGACCAGTTTCAAGTCTCTGTGGATGCTGGAAACCACAGACACAGTACAGGCAAACCCTAAACTTTGGCCTTCCTGATGTCTTGGACCACAACTCCCAGCAGGTGCAGAGGAGGGCGACCAGGATGGTTGAAGGTCTGGAGGAAATGTCTCATGAGGAACGGCTTAGGGAACTGGGAATGTTTAGCCTTTCAAAAAGAAGGCTGAGAGAGGATATGATAGCTATGTTTAAATATTTGAAAGGATGTCATATTGAAGAGGGAACAGGTTTGTTTTCCATGGCTTCAGAGACTAGGCCTCGGGGCAATGGTTTCAAACTACTGGAAAACAGATTCCATTTGAACATTAGGAAGAACTTTATGGCAGTTAGAGCTGTTCAGAAGTGGAATATGCTGCCACAAAGGAGGGTGCTGGAGTCTCCTTTTTGGGCAGTTTTTAAGCAGAGGCTGGATGGCCATCTGTTGGAAATACTGTAAGGGGGATTCCTGCATGACAGGGGGTTGGACTGGATGGCCCTTGAGGTCTCTTCCAACTCTGTGATTCTATGATCTCTTTGAATTCCAAGCCTGTATTTCCAATGGCAAAGGACTCTGGGAATTGTGGTCCAAAACATCTGGAGAGCCGAAGTTTGGACACGCCTGCTTACATATTGCATAATATCTAAATCCCTCTAGCGACTGGTTCTGCTAATACATCTTGGAAATGAGTATCTGAGTTTTTAAAATATTTTCAGGCAGTGGTTGATACCACAGTCTTACTGTAATTAGTTCTAACTTAATTTACAGTTTTTAAAAAGCAAATACTGTACAAACAAGGTATCCTGCTTGTTTCCCTCGCCTTAAAAAACACACACAGCCCAAACCACAGGTGGGCAATGGTTTTATTTAGGCCTGTGGAGATTTCACTGTGAGGTGTGCACGCTTCAGAGTTATCCAGAACTTTTCATCAGAAGACAGTGTTACACAAATGGAATGGAGAAAGACTCGAGGGAATCTAAACATCCAGCCAGATGTTTGAGCTGTAAGGTTTGCCATTCAGTTTCCTCTCAAGACAGAGACTGCAGGCATGGTCACCAGTGGACATGTATGCACAGAGACAGGCAAAACAGCAGGAAGAAAAACTTCCAGAACATGGCCAAACAGCGTGAAAAACTCACAACAGCTATCAGATGCCAGTCATGAAAGCCTTCAAGAATATGCTCCTGAAGAATCCTGCAATTTAATCTCCAGCCCTTTTTGTGTGGACTCGGGTGCCTGTCTATAATTCTGCTTTGACGAAACTTGCATTAAAATAGCTTCCCATTCTCTCACTCTCTCTTTCGTTGATAAGGACTTACAGGTTCTCCTAGGGGCCCAGCAATTCCTGGCATTCCTTTCGGTCCAGGCCGACCCTAGGAAAAAATAATAATGAGGAAGGAAGTCCTTAGTATTATTTACCGCTACTGAAACACCACCACATACAGTAAAACAAAGAGAGGCTTGTTCAAGGTAAATATTGAAGAGGAAGAGAGGAATTTATCTTCAGAATGCACAGTGGGGCTCAACCCTTGAGGATGTAGTAGGCTTTTTAACGAAAGAGATGCCACTTTAAGGAAAACAGGCACACTTCTTTCCATCATACTCACAGTTTCACCTTTTGGCCCTCGGAAGCCTTGGGGACCTCTGTCTCCACGGTTTCCCTAAAATTATAAAGGGAGAATAATTCACCTTTTGAATCAAAAAAATAAAATAAAAATAAAAGCAACATGGAAAATGTAAAGTCAAGGTGAAAACATTCGTCTTTGCAAACAGACATAAATATCATAACCCTATAACTATAAAACTATACAGCTCTGGCCCAATCTTCTCACCATTTAATCTTCTCACCATTTCTACTAATTAACTCTCCCTCCTCTTCTTCCCCCTCCTCCTCCCTCCCCTTCCCTATCCACACCCCCAACTCTATATACAACAGCCAATGAATATCTGTTATAAAATGTATAACCCATCTCATATTATATTTCACACCTCATTCTGCTGCTATATGTCTGAAGAAGTGGACGTGTCCACGAAATGTTACATTAAAATATGAAAGTTAGTCTTTTAAGGTGCCACATGTTTGTGTCTTTTGTTTTGTTTTGTTTTGTTTTGTTTTTATTTGATTTATGCCTGAAATTCTTGAAAAGACTAACATGGCTACCCTCTCTGAAACTTTTATATTCATGTGGAAGCGAGGACTAGTTATCTGTCCATTTTCTCTTAATATTTTATTTTCCTTGTACTTGCCCAGATCATTCATCAAAACAAATACAGTAATCATACCTTCCATTTGTGTTAGAAATGAGGAAACAATTTGCCATCTATTGTTCTGTAATCTCAATATTGCGAATTGATGCCTGTATTTGCACACCGGTATCTTCTTCTTTCCCCTCTCATACATACCTATTTGCAATTTTATTTGGTTACACATGTTTCCTGATGGAAGATAACAAGTACTGCACAAAAATGCCTGGAAATATTTTCAGAATGTTTCATTTATTTTGTTCCTATGAACAAGTGGGGTTTTCAGACCATTTATTTGGTCCTGCTTTTATAAAGGCAAAGAAAGGTCAGTTATGTTTAAAGAAAAAAAACATGTGATTATGAAAACCATGGGGACAAATCTGATTTTATTTTTCTGTGTGTGGATGAGATGGGGATCTTCTATTTGTTCCACCTTAAGGAGTGGAATTTATTGGAAATGTCCTCCAAGTCAACCTGATGTCGCTTTTTACTTGCTTTGAATGCATGGATTTTTGTAATGAGTTTTTGTAACATTTTCTCCCTCCCAATATGCTTGGTTTATTATGATTTTTTGTACTGCCTTGTACTGAGGGCAAGTAGAAGGGACACAACCACAAGCTTTCTGATTGTCTCTTTATGGAAATCAGATTAATTTTTTCTTAAAGGACTGATAGAGTTCACTGGAAACAGAAAATTGAGTCCTTTTGCCATACCGTTTTACACAAAGAAAAAAAAACCCCTCAGCATTTCCTGTTTTAGAAATTAACCTGCTGAATTAGAAATAGATGCTGTAAACCGCCAAAATTAGTAGCATATCACCACCCATGGGGCCAGGGGAAGCTCCAGTGCTGTATGAATTTAAGATGTAGGGAGGGGGAAGGAAGTAAAAACCAAGAAGGAGGAAGTATCAGTACCAGAGGAATAGAGGAGCCAGAAGGAAGGTGGAGAAACACATTTGGACACAGAAACAAGAAGAATTATGGGCAAGGGCAAACCAGCCTGATGCAGGTTGGGAAGAAAATGGAAGCCAAGAGAAACATGACATGCTGTAGGTTCAGCGTCAAAGCCATATCCTGATGAGAAGATTTTCAATTTAGAAAATAGATACATAGATTTTCAATTTCATCTGAATCTGTGAGGAAAGGAACAGGGGCGTATTGAAGGGGGGGGGGCAGAAAGGGGCTCCAGCCCCAGTGTGCAGAGAGAGACCAGTTGAGGTTGGGCTGGGCTGCTGGGCGCTGAGGAGATGGAGTCCGGAGCCAGGAGGTGACACCAGCAGCGCCAGCACCCTCAAGGGAACAGCGGTGGCCTGGTGAGGGCAGGCACATCCCTTGGGGTCTGAAGGAGCCATGTGTCAAGCCACCTGGGAGGCGTGTGGACAACCGAGTTGGCTGGCCGGTGCGTGGGGTGGAGGATGCAGATCCCACGCCCCGCCTCCCCCAACACCTACTGGCCCTCTTCCCTCCCTCCCTCCATGGAAAGGGCTTACCAAGGCAAGCGGGCACACTCCCACCCCTCCATCTACGGCTGCCTGCCAGCCCTTCAGAGGGGCTCCGTGCCTTTTCCTGCTCCCCTGCCCTCTCCTCACAACCCTGCGAGGTCGGGCCACATGGAAGGAGACCAGCTGGCCTCTTCCAGAGTTTGGGGGAAGGGCAGGAGGGCACACAAAAACTGATTTTGTCCTTGGGCACTGAAAAGCCTAGCTATGCCTCTGGAAAGGAAGTAAATGAGTTGCCACTTCCTGCCTTGTCATTCTTTTCATATGAAGTGCAACACAGAGTAGAGAGCAGGGTTCTCTGGGTATTCAGCCTATCCCTTGGCAGCACCAAATTTGCTTTAAGAAGCAGCCACCATTTTGACATCTGCCAAGAGGGCAGCCAGCAAGCGCAACAAAGATGCCGGCAAAATGGAAGACTGGACTCATGCATAACCGTTTCTTTCTGTCGTATGCTGATAACTTGCATTGTTTACTTTTTAAAATTCCTGGCTACACCCCAAACACCTGTGTCTTCCTGAAAAGACACCGCTGTAGCTATTTGCTCCTCGTGGTTGTTGACATGGGATTTTGAAAAGAAATTGGCCAAGCCGGAAATTCTGCCTCGAAAAGAGAGGCATACCGCTTTTCCTGGAGGTCCTGGAATCCCGGGAGGGCCTCGGAACCCTATTGATCCCTGAAAACAAGAAAAGAGCACCATAAATATTTCCTGAGAAAGCATAGATATTCTTAATTGCACACTGTTTGGCGACAAGAAGCTTACAGAACAAATGAATTCTGGTTATTCACTCGGTAGTTTTTGCAAGGCCAGTCCAACGTTGTTATGCTGATTTGGCAAGCAAGAGGCTGCTAAAAACTGAGAGGCAAACTTTTGCCACAAGCCACCTATTTATTTAAAACATGTATAGGTCACCCAGGATGTCAGGGCAAGCTACAGAGCTATATAACACTGAAGACAATTTCAAACAATGTAATGTCAAGTAATTTAAAATGCAAAATTAAAAACGTCCAAACATCAAAACTACGGATGGGCACAAAATTGAAAAATAATGTTTCATTTCGTTTCGTGCTCAGACCCGTTTTGTTTTGTTTCATTTCTTATGAATTTTTTTAAAAAATAATTGTTATGAAATGAAATGAAATGAAATGAAACAAAAACGGCTCCTCTGGGTCCTAGAGGCACCAGATTTGATGTCCGGAACTCTGGGAGCCATTTTAAAGGGTTCTTGCTGAGATGTTATCAGCTGGGCCCCTTTAAAACTGGCACATTTGTCACCAGGGGGGGGATAGGATTAAAGGGGTCCAGACATTGACAGCTCCACAATAGCCCTCAGAAAACAATGGAATGAAACAGTTTGTTTCAATGCAAAACCCAACAGTTTTGTTTTGTGTATAACGAAATACTGCTTCCTCGTTTCGTTTCATTTCATTTTGTTTTGTTATGTAACGAGACAATGAAACAGCATTTCATTTTTCGTTTCCTGCCCATCCCTAATTAAAATAATCGCAGTAGTTAAAATTTTATTCAAGACAAATCTAATCTGCTGACCTTCTCTGGTCAAGCTCTTACACCAGCAGACTGCATGGAAGCCTGTTTATTGCTGGTGGAAAGAACATGGTCTACTTTGTGCAATTAACGGCTCGGAAATATAAAATAAAGTGAAGGAATAATAGACTCACTCTCTCTCCAACAGGTCCAACTGGTCCAGGGAGGCCCCTCAGTCCACGTGGTCCCTAAAAGGGGGAGAGGGAGAAGAGCAGCTCTGTGTGAAGCCTTGTTTATCGCTGGACGGAAATCAGAAATGTTGGATTTGAGATAGTGCTAGGGGATTCTGGGAGCTAGACTAAGCTCTGTGGGAGCCCAAGGAATATGTTCAGAGATCAAAGTATGAGAATCTCCATATGAGCTGTGGGTTAACTTGGTAGAATTTATAAAAGAAAAAAAAATTTATTTGCAAAAACAGTTTAGGACACAACCCGATTTTAAAATAATATTTTTCCCCTTTACCTGCATGCCAACAGGTCCAGGAGGTCCTGCCGGACCAGGAGGGCCTGGTGAACCCTAAAACAAACAAACAAACAAACAAACAAACAATAAGCAAGCAACTCATACAAATAGGTGAACAATTATTATTGTTTATATTTTAAGAGGATTCACTGTATTTGTCTATAAGATGTCCCCGTGTATAAGAGAACTCCCACTTTTCCAACACAAAATTGCAGTTTCACAACCACATGGTTCTCTCTTCAACTTATTTCCATGTATAAAAATGACCTTCAATGTTTAGCCTAACAATTTTAGACAAAAATTTAGTCTTATACATGGAAAATACTGTATTTGTCTTTTGACAGAAGTGCTTCATAATTTCTTTTCTAACATCAATGTGATAGGAAAACAACAACACAAAAACATGGTTTCTTGTGTCAACAACTGTCCTAACAGGAGAAAAAGTGTTTTTATTAAGAGGAAAATATATGTCTGGAATAACAGAAGAATGACATTTTTGGCTGTTCCTAGAAGGCCGAGGTAAAGCAGACCTGTCAGGTGTCACATTTTGGGCGGGACATTCACAGATCAATCACTCTTTCCCGCTATCTTCCCGAAAAATTATTTTCCCTGAAATGTCTTGCATTTCCAGCAGTGGGCGGCTGAACTCCAGATGCTGCTGGGCGGCCATACAGCCGGACTTAAGTGGCCCACCAGAGAGCACTTCTCTCCGCTCAACCCCTAACCCACACCCCATCAGCTGACCGGATTGGTACAGTGGACCCTTGTATAACAAACAGTTTGTATAACATAAAATCTGCACAACATAAAAAAATCCGGAGATAGAGGAAATTGGCTTAACATAATCGCCTATGGGGAGACTCTGTACAACATAAAAATGGGATTACTCCATTTTCAATGCATTCCTATGGGAATTTGTATAAAGGAAAATTTGCTTAACATAATTTCATTTGAAATGAATAAATTCCTTTATACAAGGTACCACTGTACATATATATATATATATATATAACAAATATATATATATATATATATATATATATATATATATATATATATATATATATATATATATATATATATATATATATATATATATGTTTTCGTAGATTTTCACGGGTATAGGTATGCATGTTAGGTGGATTCGGGTTTCTTCCCGTGTAGAAATCTGGTTGTTCTGGCGACGTTTGACGAGGTCTCACTCGTCATCTTCAGGCTGGTGTTCTGGCTTCTTTCTTCTTGAAGCAAAGCGTGGTCTCAGTTGAAGTCCTTCTATAAATACTGCTGGGGTGTGTGTGGTTTGCTTGCTTTGTTGCTGATTGCAGGTTCCTTTGTTCCTTTGTTCTTTTGTGATCTGCTGTGTGGCTGAGGCGATCGTTAAGGGATTAACTGCTGATGGCTGTTTAGATGGCTGTTTACATGCTGGTGGGTTAGATGGCTGGTGGGTTCTGGCAGTATCCTGGGCTTTGGTGGAGTGGGGTCCTGTGTCTTGTGAATTCATTTTGGTCTGGCTACGTGTCTGTGGTCTCCCAATGTTTTTTGGGGTGTGTGAGTGTGCTCCATGTGGTGACTGGAGTGGGGTGCCGCAGTAGATGGTGCAGTCGTGGTTTTGTTATTGGATGGTGGTTTCGTTTCATCTGTGGGAAGGGTCTGGGTTTGTGTTTGGTGTGGGTGGAAGGTGGTGGCATCTTGTGTCCTTTTGGACCTGGTGTCAGTCTTTGTGACGGAGGCTCGTCTGTTGACCAGGGCTAGTTTCCAGATGTCAGGCAAGCGGGAGGTGTCATCACGTTTATTCATGTTGTTTGGGTGTTTCTCTATTTCAATGGCTTCCATGATTATTCGACTGTTGAAGTGTTCAGTTTTGGAGATGAGTTTGGTTCTTTCAAAGTCAATTTCATGACCTGTTGTTTTTATGTGCTGGAAGAGAGAGGAAGATTTTTCTTCTTTTTGACTGCGTTCTTGTGTTCTGCGATGCGTGCGCTTATTCTCCTGTTTGTCTGTCCGATGTATGTGGCTGGACAGACTTTGCATGGTATTTCAGACTCCTTGGTTTTCTAGCTTAATCTTGTCTTTGGGGTTTCTTAAAATGTTGGCTATTTTTTTGGTCGGTGCAAAAGGCTGTCTTGATATTGTGTTTGTGGAGAATTTTGCTGATTTTGTCTGTGGTGCCTTTGATGTAAGGGAGGAGGGCGGTGCCGTTGTTCTCTTCTGTTTCTTGGTTCTTGGGGGTGTTTCCTTTTGGATTAGTTTGGTGATGGTGTTTTTTGGAATCCGTTCGCAATTAAAACATTCGAGAGAGTGTGTAATTCAGTTTTTAGGTGGTCTTTGTCAGCGAGGCGTTTGGTTCTGGAGATGAGGGTTTTGCTACGGAGTTGATCTGCAGGGTGGTGGTGTGATTGTGCATTTAAGTAGCGGTTTGTATGTGTTTTTTTCTGATAGATGGTGTGTCCTAAGGAGCCGTCGGGTTTTTTGTAGATTAGGACGTCCAGGAAGGGAAGTTGGTTGTTGGCTTCTATTTCCATAGTGAATTGTATTTTGGGGTGTAGGCTGTTGAGATGTGTGAGGAAGTTGTTCAGTTTATCTTTCCCGTGTGGCCAGATAACAAAGGTGTCGTCAACATATCTGAGCCAGAGTTTGGGTTTATGTTCGGACTTCTGTAACGCGTTGGTTTCAAAGTGTTCCATATATAGGTTTGCGATGACCGGTGAGAGGGGTGATCCCATGGGTGCTCCTTCTATCTGTTTGTATCTTTGTCCATTGTGGATGAAGTATGTGTTGGTTAGGCAGTGGTTGGTCAGATCTAGGATGTGCTTGGGGGGGTTGTATTTGTTGTGGATAGCTGTCAAGGCTTCTTGAATGGGCACTTGTGTGAAGAGCGAAACAACATCGAAGCTCACGAGTAGGTCATTGGGTTGTAGGTCTTGTTTCTTTATAATTTCTATGAAGTGGAACGAGTTTTGTACGTATGAAGTGATGGATTCTGCATAGGGCTGGAGTTGTTTGGCAAGAAATTTGGCGAGGTTTTGTAGAGGTGAGCCTATGGAGCTGACTATGGGTCTGAGAGGTGTTCCTTCTTTGTGAATCTTGGGGAGGCCGTAGAGCTTGGGGCATCTGGATGATTTCTCTCTGGGGATGATGCTTGGCTTGATTTCTTCACTTAAGGGAGAGGCTTTTATTTTGGCTTTGGTGGTTTTTTCCAGGTAGGTGGTGGGGTCTGTGTTCAAAGGTATGTAAGCCGGGTCTTGTAGTAGGTTGGATAGTTTGGCTTGGTAGTCGGATGTGTTCATCACCACTGTGGCATTGCCTTTGTCTGCTGGGAGAATGATTATGTTGTTGTCTTTCCTCAGGTTGGAGAGGGCTTTTTGTTCTTCTTTGTGTAAATTGCTTCTGGGTGGTTTGCTGGAGCAGAGGACATTGGTGACTTCGAGTCTGATTTTGTTGGCTTCATCTGGGTTGATTTTGGTTAGGCTGGCTTCCACTCCGCATATGATGTTTTCGGTGGGGATGTGTCTGGGGGCGACTGCAAAGTTGAATCCTTTGGAGAGGACTTTGGTCTCTGCGATGGTGAGTGTCCTATCTGATATGTTGTGAACTGTTTGTTTCATGGGCTGTTGTGGGGGGCTTCTGGCGTTTTCCAGTTTGTGGAGTTTGTTGGTGTGTGTGTCTGTCTTGTGGGAGGTCTCTGTTTCAGCTCTCCAGGCGGCGAGTTGCTTGGATTTGTTCCAGAGTGTTGGGTGGATTTTGTTGCTGAGTTTGAGGTGGAGAGTGAGTAGGTCTCTGTTGGTTTGATCTAGTAGGTATCTTTTCCTGTGTAGTTCGCTTCTGATTAGGGCTAGTTCTGTTCTTTTCAGGATCCTTTCGCTGGATGGGGTTTTGAGTGGAATTTCAGTTGGAAGCTTGTGGGGATCACATTTTTGTCTCGGCAGTTGCGTAGGAATGCAATGTCACATAAGATGGTGGCTCTTCGGACTTCTAGTTTCTCGTAGGTTCTGGTCAGCTGGAAGGTTTCCTCCCGTAGAGGTCGGATATTTGTTTTCGTAGATTTTCACGGGTATAGGTATGCATGTTAAGGTGGATTCGGGTTTCTTCCCGTGTAGAAATCTGGTTGTTTTGGCGACGTTTCGACGAGGTCTCACTCGTCATCTTCAGGCTGGTGTTCTGGCTTCTTTCTTCTTGAAGCAAAGCGTGGTCTCAGTTGAAGTCCTTCTATAAATACTGCTGGGGGTGTGTGGTTTGCTTGCTTTGTTGCTGATTGCAGGTTCCTTTGTTCCTTTGTTCTTTTGTGATCTGCTGTGTGGCTGAGGCGATCGTTAAGGGATTAACTGCTGGTGGCTGTTTAGATGGCTGTTTAGATGCTGGTGGGTTAGATGGCTGGTGGGTTCTGGCAGTATCCTGGGCTTTGGTGGAGTGGGGTCCTGTGTCTTGTGAATTCATTTTGGTCTGGCTACGTGTCTGTGGTCTCCCAATGTTTTTTTTGGGGTGTGTGAGTGTGCTCCATGTGGTGACTGGAGTGGGGTGCCGCAGTAGATGGTGCAGTCGTGGTTTTGTTATTGGATGGTGGTTTCGTTTCATCTGTGGGAAGGGTCTGGGTTTGTGTTTGGTGTGGATGGAAGGTGGTGGCATCTTGTGTCCTTTTGGACCTGGTGTCAGTCTTTGTGACAGAGGCTCGTCTGTTGACCAGGGCCCCCAGACACATCCCCACCGAAAACATCATATGCGGAGTGGAAGCCAGCCTAACCAAAATCAACCCAGATGAAGCCAACAAAATCAGACTCGAAGTCACCAATGTCCTCTGCTCCAGCAAACCACCCAGAAGCAATTTACACAAAGAAGAACAAAAAGCCCTCTCCAACCTGAGGAAAGACAACAACATAATCATTCTCCCAGCAGACAAAGGCAATGCCACAGTGGTGATGAACACATCCGACTACCAAGCCAAACTATCCAACCTACTACAAGACCCTGCTTACATACCTTTGAACACAGACCCCACCACCTACCTGGAAAAAACCACCAAAGCCAAAATAAAAGCCTCTCCCTTAAGTGAAGAAATCAAGCCAAGCATCATCCCCAGAGAGAAATCATCCAGATGCCCCAAGCTCTACGGCCTCCCCAAGATTCACAAAGAAGGAACACCTCTCAGACCCATAGTCAGCTCCATAGGCTCACCTCTACAAAACCTCGCCAAATTTCTTGCCAAACAACTCCAGCCCTATGCAGAATCCATCACTTCATATGTACAAAACTCATTCCACTTCATTGAAATTATAAAGAAACAAGACCTACAACCCAACGACCTACTCGTGAGCTTCGATGTTGTTTCGCTCTTCACACAAGTGCCCATTCAAGAAGCCTTGACAGCTATCCACAACAAATACAACCCCCCCAAGCACATCCTAGATCTGACCAACCACTGCCTAACCAACACATACTTCATCCACAATGGACAAAGATACAAACAGATAGAAGGAGCACCCATGGGATCACCCCTCTCACCGGTCATCGCAAACCTATATATGGAACGCTTTGAAACCAACGCGTTACAGAAGTCCGAACATAAACCCAAACTCTGGCTCAGATATGTTGACGACACCTTTGTTATCTGGCCACATGGGAAAGATAAACTGAACAACTTCCTCACACATCTCAACAGCCTACACCCCAAAATACAATTCACTATGGAAATAGAAGCCAACAACCAACTTCCCTTCCTGGACGTCCTAATCTACAAAACCCGACGGCTCCTTAGGACACACCATCTACCAGAAAAAAACACATACAAACCGCTACTTAAATGCACAATCACACCACCACCCTGCACAGATCAACTCCGTAGCAAAAACCCTCATCTCCAGAACCAAACGCCCGCTGACAAAGACCACCTAAAAACTGAATTACACACTCTCTCGAATGTTTTAATTGCGAACGGATTCCAAAAAACACCATCACCAAACTAATCCAAAAGGAAACACCCCCAAGAACCAAGAAACAGAAGAGAACAACGGCACCGCCCTCCTCCCCTTACATCAAAGGCACCACAGACAAAATCAGCAAAATTCTCCACAAACACAATATCAAGACAGCCTTTTGCACCGACCAAAAAATAGCCAACATTTTAAGAAACCCCAAAGACAAGATTGAACTAGAAAACCAAGGAGTCTACGAAATACCATGCAAAGTCTGTCCAGCCACATACATTGGACAGACAAACAGGAGAATAAGCGCACGCACCGCAGAACACAAGAACGCAGTCAAAAAAGAAGAAAAATCTTCCTTTCTCTTCCAGCACATAAAAACAACAGGTCATGAAATTGACTTTGAAAGAACCAAACTCATCTCCAAAACTGAACACTTCAACAGTCGAATAATCATGGAAGCCATTGAAATAGAGAAACACCCAAACAACATGAATAAACGTGATGACACCTCCCGCTTGCCTGACATCTGGAAACTAGCCCTGGTCAACAGACGAGCCTCTGTCACAAAGACTGACACCAGGTCCAAAAGGACACAAGATGCCACCACCTTCCATCCACACCAAACACAAACCCAGACCCTTCCCACAGATGAAACGAAACCACCATCCAATAACAAAACCACGACTGCACCATCTACTGCGGCACCCCACTCCAGTCACCACATGGAGCACACTCACACACCCAAAAAAACATGGGGAGACCACAGACACGTAGCCAGACCAAAATGAATTCACAAGACACAGGACCCCACTCCACCAAAGCCCAGGATACTGCCAGAACCTACCAGCCATCTAACCCACCAGCATGTAAACAGCCATCTAAACAGCCATCAGCAGTTAATCCCTTAACGATAGCCTCAGCCACACAGCAGACCACAAAAGAACAAAGGAACAAAGGAACCTACAATCAGCAACAGAGCAAGCAAACCACACCCCCAGCAGTATTTATAGAAGGACTTCAACTGAGACCACACTTTGCTTCAAGAAGAAAAAGCCAGAACACCAGCCTGAAGATGACGAGTGAGACCTCGTCGAAACGTCGCCAAAACAACCAGATTTCTACACGGGAAGAAACCCGAATCCACCCTAACATGCATACCTATACCCGTGAAAATCTACGAAAAAAACAAATAAATATATATATATATATATATATATATATATATATATATATATATATATATATATATATATATATATATATATATATATATATATATATATATATATATATATATATATATATATATATATCCCCTAGAAAGCCGAGACACCTAGGTCACAGTTAGCATTTTGAAGCCACCACAAGGGATTCTGGGAACCCTGTATGCAAAGGAGGTTCCACCCCCTAGCCAAAGGGCCCGGCTGCCAGCGCCCTTCCTCCCTGGAGCTCCCAGTCCTGGGCAGCTGTGGGGAACACTTGACTGTTATGAGGTAAAGTAGTGGCAAATTACTCTTTTTTCCTGAAAAAAAAAAGATGAATGGGTGGGTGTTTCTCTCGAAAGGGCCTTGGGAACACACTTTGTTCCCTCATCCCATGTAGCAGGATTTTAAATCAGATTTGCAAATCTGCTCCAGAAGCCTCAGCTGCTAATACAGAATTTAGATATTTGTCTCCTTTTAGATGTTGCTCCCACCAGAGCCTCTTTCTGCGCTCTCTAGGAGTCTACATTTTAGACTCTGAAGGAACTAATATCACCAATAACAGTTTTGCCATTTGGACAGCTGGCTCGTCATTTCCCAAGGGTTTCATTCGGGATCGCGAGCGGTTCTTCCATACATTCATTTGCCAACAAATGTGCGTAACCCCTCAAAACCCTCAGCCCCAGCTGACGTCTGGCCCAGCACACAGACCCTCAGTCCTCCCCCCCCAGGAAGACAATCTGCTATTTAAATGCAAGTGTTACCTTCTCGCCATCTTTGCCGACTTCTCCCGGCTCCCCTTTGTCTCCAGTGTGGCCCTACAAATAAAGCCAGAAGAATCAGACTCTCCTTTCTGCATTTACTGAACAACAACAAAAAAGGTGCCCAGTTTTTTTAACAGCCATCTGAATTCCATGCTTAGCAAAACTTTTCAGCTGCAGACTACATTCATAACTGGAAGACTGGAAGGGTGGATAGATCCTCGAAGTGAACATTCTTTCCATCTCCCACCAACCACTTCCTCCTAGCATCAGTTATTGTCTTTGTTGGGTTTCTTTCCTTTTTTTTTAACAGATCCTTGACAGACGAGCAAAAGAACCAGCATAAGATTATTTTTCCCTTTTCGCATTTTTATAACGCACCCATTGCAAGAACCTTCTCCAGGGCGAGATCTACGAAGGCATGAGATGAAATGGTCCGACTCCATAGCCGCTGTGCAAGCTGGTTTCACCAGCTGAGAACTTCCATTATAAATACCCTACAATCATTCTGTACCTTAAATCCTGGTATTCCTGGGGGTCCTGGTGGGCCAGGAGGACAGAGAGCTGGACACTGCATACAAAAAGAAGCAAACCAGCAAAGCATTTCAGAGATAGTTAGGCAAACAAGATACATATGATCAGATATGCATATATGAAAGACTTTGTAAGGAATCTGGAAGTTGAGTCATGCCAACTGGACCTCTTTTCTTGAGAGATTGAAACGTTTCACTGCTCATCCAAACAGCCTCGTTGGTCTGAGGAAAGCCAGTTGCGAGTCCTCCATTTTATAGTTCCCTTTGACCTCATGTCACCCTGGTCTGAAATAGGCTCATAAGATGAACAATGGCCTGAACACACTCATTAGGTGGACAATAGTCTCAATAGGCCATTGGGTGAACAATGGCCTAAGGTGCTGAAACTAGGGGTGGGCACCAAATGAAAAATGACACTCTGTTTTGTCATTTGATTAGCTAATGAAAATAAACGAAATGAAATGGGGACATGCCATTTTGTTACTAAAGAAACGAATTGGCACTTTTTACGTTGAAATGAACCGATTCATATCTCTGTAATGCACCCCCGGGGGTCTAGAGGCACTAAATTTGGTGGGCATCTTCCTTGGATGCTCTTATTTGGCCCTCCAGATTTGGAGCAATTTGGGGCTGGGGGGGCAAGTTATTAAATTTCAAACTGGGTGCCTCCTTAAAAAAAAATTATAAGCGCCATGTTCTGTGCTTGGAAATACTGTTCCCAGTATTAAAATGAAATGAAACGAACCAAGGGGGTCAATGAAACAAAATGAAATGAAACACAATTTTCTGTTTCGTGCCCATCCCTAGCTGAAACCCATAAAGTATGGGACGTATCCTATTGTTTTAGCTAAAAATAAAATTAGCATTCCAAAGATTTGGTTATGGTTATTTATTATAGCCTTTTCTATATCATGACATCCATATCACAGATCTTTTGGAGATCCGTTTATCCATCTGCTTGCTGTAAGACAGAAGTATTATCTGTACAGAATGAGGATTTCAGGCATGTGTCTCTTCTACCTCTCTCTGGAGATGTTGGGCACTGAATCTTGCATGTTCTGCAGACAAGGTACCTGCTCCCCCCTCACTCCATTGAGTTTTACCTGTTCCCATTGCTGAAGGCCCTGAGCAAAATCTGTTAGCAGAACCCACCCACTTTTGGCCAAATTTTGACTCCCCTGGAGTCTTCTAAAAATACAGCAAGAGCATCCATTGCAGAAATGAACAAAACCACATAACATAACCTCTCCCTCTCCCTCTCCCTCTCCCTCTCCCTCCCTCCCTCTCTCTCTCTCTCTCTCTCTGGATTTTACAACATGGATTTAAGCCTCACTTATCTTTAACCATTGAGTTCTTCGTGGATGTCTGTGGCATTTTCAAAACACAAAATTCAATGCCTAAGGTCTAGGTGTTCTTTTTTCTTTTTTTACCAACTATAGGGTGTTTTTTTTCCTCTCAAAAGAAAGCCCCCCAAAGAAATGCTGTCTTTTCCTGTCCAACCTCTGCAGGATCTTTCTGTTGGGTAGAATGTGGAAATTATCCCCTTCTCCTTGAGCACTCCAATTAGTGAACGAAAAGCAGCTGTCACAACAGCAGATGTGGAGTCTTGAAATGCCGCTTGCTGGCTCTCATTAATGATATGTTTATTTCATGGCAAAAAGATCAAGACTGCCTCAATCCCCACTCCAAAGAATGGCCTCTTTTGGCCTCAGGAGCAAGGTGCTCTAGGCTGCAGAAGGAAAAAGGAAAGGCAAATTGTCTGTCTTACTTCAAAGGTGAGCTTAAAAGAGATGGCCTTTTGAAAAAAAAAAGACCAGCAGTGAAAGCTGAATCACTTGTCTTGTAGCCATGCTTTCACCAGGAACCTACAACACATGCTACTAGCAAAAGCAGTCTTAAATCCTCAGTGGGATAAGCCTGCTTATTTAAAATGGCAGAGATCCTGAGCAGTGCCCACGGTCCGGGCGGCTAGAAGATTTCACAAGACCTGTGAAGGATCAGCCTTGAAACCATCTTATCTGATCTGATCTTATTTAACAAGCACAGGAAGCAGCTTTATAACAGCTCAATCAAGGATGCTGGTAGGTCTTTGGGTCCGAGTCCTAAGACCAAGTCTAAGTCTTTGGCCCTAGGTCCCAAATCTGTGTCCCTATTAAAAACCAGCTCCTCCCTCTCCAGAAAAAAATGTGAGGTGTGGTTGGGTTCTGAGTGTTAAGTCATTAACTGTTTCATTGATTTGATTTTTTTTGCACCTATGGTACACTTTCTTAAGAGAGAAAGAGAGAGGGGGGGGCTTTTTACACGACCCCTAAGATCCGCTGGCCACTTAAATTCGGACCAGAGATCTTAGGGGTTCATCGCTCTTCCTCTGTCCCCACCCCCTCCACACTTCCTGG
This sequence comes from Phrynocephalus forsythii, assembly GCA_029282475.1. NCBI lineage: Eukaryota > Metazoa > Chordata > Lepidosauria > Squamata > Agamidae > Phrynocephalus > Phrynocephalus forsythii. The sequence continues at coordinate 121,355,930 of JAPFRF010000005.1, read as the reverse complement.
TTGCTGGCTGCGTGAGGGAGGGAGAAAAAAGAAAGAAAAGAATGCCGGTTTACCTCCGTTTTGTTCCCAGCAGCATTCAGATCTCTTAAAGGGGCGGGGCGCAAAAAAAGAACAAACAGAAGCCAGGAGAGCCCCGCACTCACTATCCTTACACCGGGTCAAATATTTGTCACATCCAAAAAGCAGGTACCTGAAAGCTGTGCTGGGACGCGCTAAAGTGGGCGGGGTCGCACTTAATTTCCTGTTAACTCCGGAGCTGGTGGGTAAACATTTTTAATCTCTGGAGCTGGGAGCCATTTGCCCCGGAGTTTAGGGGTCGTGTATAAACGCCCAGAGAGAACCATTGCACAGTCTGGGGTAGTTAAATCCAGACTCTCTGTAGAGTACCTGTTTTCAGCTCTCTCTTTGGCTTGCAACAACTCAAGCTAGAAATTAATGTATGACAAATAAATTGGTTACCCAAAATTTGTTATGGTTTTGAAATTTTTAACAAGTTACTAATGTAATCATTTTAAGCCTTGATGAACCTAATAGCCTGATAAGTGATTTAACGTTTCATGTCAGTTGAATTTGTTAGTTTCAGAAGACTGGGACATTTGGGACCATTTTTGTTAATTAATATTAAAAAAACATTCTAAAGTACTTTGTTAGTAACGTTTTGAGAATTAATGGAACAAATGAAACATATACTATCTAGAGCAATTATCATTAACGATTGATTTATGATTCAGCTGTGGCACATTCACTTTAGTCCTAGGTTTTCCACAACACCATGAGGATATAAGTTAATTTAGAGGCTGGGGGAATAATAATTTTAGAATACAAATTCAGACTATCCCAACCTCTGGAATCCAGAAACTGCCACGTTTGTGGGATATGCTGAGTTTTGGGCGGTGTCATCCAAAAGTCAAGCTCTGAATTAATGGGTGCACTAGTTTTAAAGATGGAGAACCAAACATGAGGCGTGTTTGCGTGCCTCTGCCAGGATTCAACATGGCAGACAACACTGTGCTGTGAGATGCAAGGCAATCTCTCCTCCTCTCATTTGGAGAAGAGGCTTGGTGACTGACAGTACTATCAACAGAGTGCAACACAGTCTAAAAAAAATGGGAAATGGGCACATGCCATTGAAAAGCATCACACTTTTCTTTCTGGGCCCTCTTTGGGCGCTTTTACACGACCCCTAAGATCCGCTGGTCCCTTAAATTCGCTTGTCGCTCTTCCTGTGTTCCCACCCTGGCTGCTGGCTGCGTGAGGGGAGGGAGAAAAAAAAAGGAAGAAAGACCGTGGCTCACCTCCCATTCTGCCTCTCGCTCTTGCCGGCTCTTGCCCCGGCAAAATCCCAGTAGCTCTTAAGTAACTCTTAAGTAGCTCTTAAAGGGGTGGGAGCCAAAAAACAGCAAACAGAAGCGAGGAGAGCCCCGCACTCACTATCTTTACACCGCATCAAAGAATTTTCACCTCCAGAGAGAAGGTACAAGAAAAGTGCGCTGGGTCGCGCTAAAGTGGGCGGGGTCGCACTTAATTGCCTGTAAACTCCGGAGCTGGTGGGGAAACATTTTTAAGCTCCGGAGCTGGGAGCCATTTGTGGCGGAGTTTAGGGGTTGTGTATAAAGGGCCCTTTGCTATCTTTCTGATTTAGCACTACCAATAGTGGAGGAAACAGTCATAATTCAGACATCTCCCGCCTAGTCGTTTGCCTCTGAAATGTCTCTTGGTGCCCCACAGTGGCATAATGGTTCTGGAGCTTTCAAAGCTGAAGCGCAGGGACCTTCTGGAAGCAGAGAGTGTGAGATCATCCCTCAAGGTTTCCGTTTCCTTCTCCATGTATTTATTTATTTAAAATATTTTTACCCTGCCTTTCTCCTGAAAAAAGACCCAAGGGAGATTCCATCATTAACAACACAGTATTAAAAGATAACAAGAGTTAAATGATTCAAAAATAAAAAGTAAAAAGAATGAATACATATTAAAAATGCTAAGTAAAACAGATTGAAAAGCAACAAAGATGCCAAACAGTCCCATTTCAAAAGCTCTCAAACAGGCAGTCATTGAAGGAAAGCCTGTCTGACGAGAAAGGTCTCCACCTGTTTGTGGAAGGACAGCAAAGATGGGGCCAGATGGACCTTCTGTGGGTGGGAGTTCTAAAGTGTGAGCATGGTGACAGAAAAGGTACTCTCCCATATGTCCACTAGAGGCACCTGTGAGGATGGTGGGAGATTGAGAAAGGCCTCCTCTGATGATTTCAAAACCGAGACAGGCTCATCATGGGAGATTTGGTCCTTGAGACAGCTTGGGCCCAAAACATTGAGGACTTCAGAGGCTAGAACCAGCACTTAGAATTGTGTCCGGAAACAGATCAGCAGCCACTGAAGCTACTGAACAGCAGGGTTAGGTGATCCTTGTATAACCAGTCATAAGAACACAAGAACATAAGAAGAGCCATGCTGGATCAGGCCAAAGGCCCATCTAGTCCAACTTCCTGTATCTCACAGTGGCCCCACCAGATGCATCTGGGAGCGCATGAGGCTAGATCTCTGTCTCCTGATACCACTCCCCTGCATCTGGCCCTTGAAGTACTCTGGTTTTAAGCCTGGAGATTATAATCTCCATCATGGTTTGTCACCTGTGATGGGCTTTTCCTCCAGGAATCTGTCCAATTCCATTTTTGAAGGCATCCAGGCCAGATGCCATCACCACATCCTGTGGCAGGGAGTTCCACAGACTAACAACGCATCCAAGTTAACAACCTGGCTTTGCTACAGTCCTCTGAATTGGAACAGGATAATACTGCAAGTTGCCCCTGTTACAGTGCAAGACATTTAAATTAGGGGATTAAGAGCCATCAATTTTACAAAAGCCCTTCATTCCATGTATTGATATGGACAGATCCAGCTACCTGTATTTAGGCTCTCTTCTTGGGAGTCTGTGGGTTGGCTATGAGGTCTTTCAAATGAGTAATGCCCATCCAAATTTACTGTTACACTCCTGGTGTCTACTGGAAGCCGTATGTGATGCAACACCACCTCATATTAAACAAATGGCTTGGGACACATGCCAATTCTTTTTGAGGCTTAGCTTCATACTTGTCAAGTGGGAAAAAGAGCGACCTACGAGGGAGTCTCACAAAAGAGTGGTGGGTTTAGGAAGAACAACCTTGGCCTGGCAATGAAATGCTGATTTTGCTCACATACAGGTATACATCAGACTTTGCATGCTAGAGTTCAAGGCACTGAATGGGATTGTTATTCAAAATAGACCATTTAAACTCTTAGTTGAGAACTGTAGGAGCCCTGTATCTGTAGTATCACTATCCACTGATTCACTCATCCATGGTTTGAAAAAATTAAAAGAAAAATTCCCAGAAAATTGTATTTCTAACAGTGAAGTTACAAGAACTGGCCACTAGATGGAGCCAGAGACCATGCTATGTATGGACATTCACAGTAACCATAGCATTCCCTATATTCTGCATTTTTTACCATCCATGGGGGTGGGAGCTTGGATCCAATCCACCATGCATACAGGGGTCCCAGTGTACTACACAGAGATTTGAGCAACATGCAATGGGGTTTATAAGTAAAACAGTTTAAAAGAATGCAGAAAGAAGCTGTACCTGAAGGTCACCGTTGCCATCTGGACGTACTCCAGGAACACCCTGCAACCAGGACAGTTTAGGATTTTAATTATGTCGCAAATACACACAGCCCATAGACAAATACAGTGCAACCCAATATACACAAGATCATATAGTACAGATCAACAGCACATTGTTGTTGCTTAGAGAGAAAGAAAAGTATCTTTCCAGTTTTGGATCCAGCCAGCATAGTTTTGCAGACTTGCCAGTTGGAAATAAATTAAAAGATAATTTTATCCAATGCTACTGATGGAATGCCAGGGCAACCATATACCTCCCCGTTGGCTCCATGCAATCTTGACAAAGCTATAGATGAAAACAGGACCTCTGCATATCTATCTATCTATCTATCTATCTATCTATCTATCTATCTATCTATCTATCTATCTATCTATCTATCTATCTATCTATCTATCTATCTATCTATCTATCTATCAAAAGCAGACCTTGCCACTTCTCACCAGTCAGTTCTGTCTTCATTCAAAGTGCATTGGCATTAACTAAAGAGCATCAACAGGCACTGAAATGCATTGTGTTTTTCATCAGCTGTCAGGAGCAAAATATTTATTTAATAATATAATGCTTTGGACAAAGAAAATATATCCTTGATGGAGGACCTGTTTAAAAGAAAAAGAGATGGGCCCTAAGACACTACTTTTAAGCAATTTTCAATCTCAACCAGAATTTGAGATAAAAGTTTTGGGGTGGGAAAAAAATCAGAACTTACTGGTGGCCCCGGAGGTCCTGGTGGTCCAGCGAAACCTGGAAGTCCAGAAGGACCCTAAAGAGAGAAAAAAAATCAAGTACAATCATCTCTTGTTTATATTTGACAATTAAAAGAAAGTTAAAAGCCAAGGGATAAAATATTGATCAATTTATAGATTAATTTCATAGAAATCTAAAACTTTTCTTCTTTTTCTTAGTGTTTGTTCCATTTGGCAGTGGAGTCCGCTATTTCATAGAAATTTAAAAGATCATTAAATTAAAATATACATCAGAAATCCTACTTTATCTAACAGTTGAGCCGGACCTTGCAAGAATAAGAGAAATAATTGCCCAACACCAGAATTTAGTGTTCATGACATAACGTTTGATGGCCAATCATAACAGTCTTATCTTTGTCTTCCTCACCCTCCATAGATTGTAGCTCAGATGTTGTTTCACACCCATTCAATGACCAATGAACATGGGTGACAGTGCAAAAGCCATCGCCGGTGCATCTATGCCAGTACTGCTGATACTGAGCAGTAGAGATGGGCAAAAACACCTGGTTCAGTGATTCATGCTGGTTCATTTATCAGCCAAACCAGTTTTGGTGCTTCCCAGCACTGTCTTCTCTGGCAGATATCCAATCAGAGGCTGCATCCCACTAGATTTTTCCCCTTCACTCACCAGAGGTCAAGATGTTTTCTATTGGTCCTGACAAGAGTCTTCCTGTCTCTGACACCAATTTCGCCATTTCGAATTGCACGAATGCCAACCAATGCATGGCTAAATCACAATAGCTGATGCATTCTTGTATTCACTTTCAGAATCCAAAGCACTTGATGGTTTTCTTGTGTGTTTTTCACCAGTCATCCAGCGCTTCTGTGCTTGCTGTGTTTGTGTATGCATGTTGCTTCCCAAAGAGGCAGCACACAAGTTTTGCGCCGAGGAATTTTTATGTAAATTATGGAAACTGCAATGGAGAAGTGCTGGTCTCACCACTGAGACCAGACAAGATCCCCCCCCCCCGAGAGTTGGCTGTTTGGCTATATTGTGGTTGCCTGTGTGGTTGGGGAATGAAGAACAGACATTACTCATTCTTCACATCCACATTTGCCTTCTTCAGAAAGGAACACTGAAGCCACCATTAAAAAGTTCCATTACACCAAAAGAAGAAGAAGCAACTCCTACTGTGAGAATACAGTATCTCTTTTAGCTAGCACTACCATCTCTAGCGAAGGATGTGGAACTGTGAGACAACCTATACATGACATGGGATCAGTATACTATTGGATACATAATATGGAATCAGTAAGAAGAAATGGAAACTTACAGGTGGCCCTTGGGATCCTGTTGCACCTGGTAGCCCACTTGGGCCTGGAGGTCCCTGCAAGAGAGAGAGAGAGAGAAAGAGAGAGAGACCATCATACAAACCATTAGGTACTTTAAAATAGTATTTCTTGGCCACTCTTCCACCCCAAATGCACTTCATGATTAATGTTCCTGTTGCATGCCTACGAGACGCTTCCAACTGACGATGGCCCTATGAATTTAGCGACATCTCAAAGGTCCTTTTATTTTAACAGACTGGCATGGTGATACAATCATGCAGAGTTAAATGTTGCAACAGCAAAAGAGAGAACAAGAAATTCATCACAGTTATCGTGCATGGCCAGTGGCCACTGCTGAAATGATGAACTTAAAAGTATTGGGCATCCTATCAGAGGACGGGAGTCTGATTCCCTGTTGTGCCCCTTGGAAATGGGCCAGACTCAATGATCCATAGGGTGTCTTCCAGCTCTATAGTTCTAAGACACTGCTGTCACACAAGAATCCACATTGCGGAGTAGCTCGGGAAGTCTTCAGCACTGTCAGAGTTAACAGTGGGGGGAGTTAACAGCAAAGGTCCAGTTTGCCAACTACATAGACTATTCAATTGCAAAAATAGCTTACAGGCGATACCTTTATAGACCACTATTAAAAATAAAAAAGGAACATTGCAAGCTTCCGAGTGCAGTCAATCACCCTTCTTCAAAGCAGGTCCCAGAAGTTCAGACATGGTGAAAGATGTGCTTCACCAGGAGGTTACTTTTAAAGTCCTTGATTAGACTATTCAACTCTCTGTACAGCAGTGGTTCTCAACCTGTGGGTCCCCAGATGTTCCTGGACTGCATCTCCCAGAAGCCTCCACCACTCGTTGTGTTGGAAGGGGTTTCTGGGAGTTGCAGTCCCAGAAAACATCTGAGGACCCACAGGTTGAGAACCACTGCTGTAGAGCCTACCTTCATGGCCAACAGCAAGGTATTGTTGGAATGGCTGGGGCAAGCCGTGTCAAATATTTTCCACCCCAAATCCTTGAGACTATACACACGATGGAATGCTCTCCAGAGCATGAAAATGTTTTTTTTAACTACTCCCCCCTCCCACTGAGATTTGCAGTCCACAATATAAAAGGTTCCAGCTGTACCCTCCGTCTGTTCCCCATGTAACACAACTGGATTGAATAGGGTTCTGTATCTTTACAACTACATGTGTGTGCCTGGAGACACATCTTTATTTAGGTTCCCTGTGCAATCCAGAGCCTGGATAGCATCTAAGACAGTATGTGCACGAAGTCCTGCTCATGCCCTTCCATGCATGCAGAGAGACAATGGGAGTAAATATTCTCCATCTTAAAAGTACCTAACGAAGAAGATCTGAATAGGGACAGTGTATAATTTCATCTTGAGAAAAAGAATCTAGTTTTATGTCTTCCAGGATTTGAATGGAGGTAGTAAGCTTCAATGAATATTTGAAGAGTGAACAATAAAAATGATTATGACCACAATCCTATTGCTGATTTAAGCTTACAAAAATGCAATCATGTATGTTGTGATTGCAAATTATTGTTAATCAAAAATGTGCTGGTTGCTAGAGATGGGCATGAAACAAACAATTTTTCGTTTCCATTTTCTTTTTTTGTTTTGTTACGTAACGAAATGACAAACGAAGTTTGTCTCTAAAATGAAACGAAACAAACAGAAACACCGGAAATTTTGTCGTGCGTTTCTTTTCCGTTACTGCAATATGAGCGAATTGTTTAAAATCCTTTAAAAAATCACAAAAAATGAAATAAATGGTAACAAAATGGTAACGAAACGAATGAAAATGAAAACAATTTTTTGCAAAAATTCACAAAAAACGGAAACGAAACGAAACAGACCCTCCAAACGACAAACGACAAACAAAATGCAATTTTTTTGATTCGTGCCCATCTCTACTGGTTGCATTCCTGGTCATGCCCCCAATGATGCAGCGGGCACGAAACCTTGCTCATTAGTAGCAGTTCACTGCCGTAATATATGCAGTTTCATTCACACATGCATACAGCATCAACAGTCTGTACCTCCAAATAACACTGGGATTTCTGTATGTACTACAAGGCTTACTTACTGGTGGTCCTGCAAGTCCTTTGCCCTGGAAATTAGATTGAAATTACATTGTTAAAAATGAATTAAAAACACATCACCACTTCAGAATCTGTTCTATCTGCATTTCTTCTTCTCTATACAGTTGTCCCCCGCCCCTTCGCGGTTCATATACTGTGGTCCCGGTATATCGCCGGTCCGCAGTATATGAAAAAAAGGCCCCCTGGGGTAAGGAGGAAAGGCCTTCCCAGGCCCGTCAAAGGCCCCAAAAGTGCTTCCCCGCAAACCAGAAGTGACTTCCGGTAAACCAGAAGTGACCTCCAGATGACTAGAAAGCACTTTTGGGGCCTCTGGGGGACCGGAAAGCCCCTTGCAGGCCAGTTTGGGGCAGCGCCAGGCCTGGAGTAAGTACAAGAGCCCCCAGAGAGCCCGCCCAGTCCGAACCAGACCCAGCATCCACATATTGCGGATTTTCAATTATTGTGGGTCGGGTCCCTAACCCCTGCTAAAGGTGGGGGTTTACTATACTATATTGAGACACAAGAACCTACACAAACGCTGAGCTGAAAAAACATCATAATAGCCCCTTTTGCTACTAATTGATTGGTTGATAGAATAATTATATTTCTACCTCTCATTTCCATTATGGGCTAATACTCAAGGCAACTTTTAAATGTCATTAAAACAGGCTGAAAACAAAACATAATAAAGCAAGAAAGCAGCTACCATACTGTATAACTGATACAATTACAGTCAGGCTTTTAATGATGAGTTACCTGCATTTTCTAATTTGGTCTTAGATTAACATAAACTCTGCTCAGACATCCCCTAAAAGCTCAAGCGCCTCAACCACCTAAGGCAGGGATAGACCAATTTGGTTCTTGGGTACTTGCTGCTGTAAAGCAGGCATGTCCAAACTTCGCCCCTTCAGATGTTTTGGACCACAACTCCCACAGTCCTTTGCCATTGGAAATACAGGCTTAGAATTCTGGGAGTTGTGGTCCAAAACATCAGGAGGGCCGAAGTTTGGTCATGCCTGCTGTAAAGTCTTCAGGATGAAAGGAGCTAGCTAAGGTGCTGAAACCTATCCTCAAAATGGTTTCAGCATCTTGAGTAGCTTTTTAAAGTTCAGGCTAAAACCCAGACCAGATTCACCACACTGCAGATACTGGAGCCATTTGCCATTATCACGTCAGAAGTCTGCAAAGCGTCCTTGTTGACATAATGCTGCACAGTAACATACATGCACGATCCAGCCTATCGTTATGTTTAAGACAAGTAGAATTGTAGATGAACTCACTGCGGGTCCAGCTGGCCCAGGAGGTCCTATTGCACCCTGTGGGACAAAGACACCCAAATTACCATGACACTGAATGACTGTGGCTGGGAAGCCATCCTACTATCAAGGACATGCATACAAATCTTTCACCCCCTCTCTTTTCTGCACCTTCACCAATGTTTATACTAATCTGGATAAGGAGGAAGAGGAATCAATTATGATTTCACCAAGGTGATTCTCCATACCTTGCTACGCTGTGTTCGCAGTGTCACCATGGAGTAGCATCAATAATCCAGTTTTATTTGCAGATAACCACACAAATGATTGGAATACACAAGGAGGGATGCCTACTTGCATCTGAACAGATACTCTCCTGCAAGAGGGTGATGTGAAGTGTGGGAGGGCAACGCCAGTCACCTCTAACTGCCACTAGAGCCAGGGTAAAGAATGCTGGGAGATGTAGTCCAACTATAGCTCTGTAGGTATGCATCTCTCCCCTTCTAAGAAACTAGTTCTGTATGGCTAGTCATAAGTCTGGGTACCAACATAGTCCATCTGAACTGGACTTTTTTCAAGTACAGTGGACCCTTGTATAACAAACAGCTTGTATAACATAAAATCTGTACAACATAAAAATTCTGGAGATAGGGGAAATTTGCTTAACATAATCACCTATGGGGAAAATCCGTACAACATAAAAATGGGATTACTCCATTTTCAATGCATTCCTATGGGAATTTGTATAAAGGAAAATTTGCTTAACATAATTTCATTTGGAATGAATTAATTACTTTATACGAGGTACCACTGTAATTCCTTTACATCAGAAGTCTCAAAACTTATTAAGTTGGAACAGATGACTTAAGTTTAAGCTAGAAATGAAAGCAAACTCTATTGTATACTAAGCATGCCTATAACTACAGTGGTACCTTGTATAAAGGAATTAATTCACTCCAAATGAAATTATGTTAAGCAAATTTTTCTTTATACACATTTCCCATAGGAATGCATTGAAAACAGAGTGATCCCATTTTTATGTTGTACAGATTCACCCCATAGGTGATTATGTTAAGCAAATTTCCCCCATCTCTGGAATTTTTTATGTTATACAATGGTCCACTGTACCTTGTCTTGCACCCTAAAGTGTACAAGACTTCTCATGCCACACAGTTTTTTACCAGCTACCTCTGTTAATTATGGAGTAGTTGTCACTGGTTTGTTTTCCTTCACTTTGACCAAGTACTGAGTACTGTGTCCATGCTCCCAAATTGAACTCTGGAATTAAGCAGCTGTTCGAATTAAATAATTCTAAAAACGTTTGTGGGAATTAAAGCCCAATTAAAGCCTTTTAAGGCAGGAGAGAGCCAGGCCTGTCTATTTTTATTCCCCATTTGTGCCCGCCAAGATGCCAGGGACTGGGGTTGGAAAGGCAGGTGGTAAGAGGAATCAATTGACTAAAGCTCTGCAAAGGCAGACAGAACAAAAATGAATCAAGGACAAATAAAAACTGGACCACTTTCTTGTGGTAATGGAGAATTTCAGCGATATCACCACCAGACCCAACAGAGCAGCTTGGAAATAAGGCTGGCATGAGGATTGGGTTTAGGGATGTTAATTTACAAATGGTGTAAGTGCAATGGCATGGGGGATGGGGCAGAATAATAGCTAGGTGGCTTTGCAGGTGGAAATCAACAGGCACAAGAGAAGACAAATACAGTGGACCCTCGTATAACAGTTTGTATAACATAAAATCTGTACAACATAAACAATTCCAGAGAAAGGGGAAATTTGCTTAACAGACTCGCCTGTGGGGCAAATCCATACAACATAAAAATGGTCACGATTAGGGATTACTCTGTTTTCAATGCATTCCGATGGGAAATGTGTACAAAGGAAAATTGCTTAAGAGAATTTCATTTGGAACAAATTCATTCCTTTATACAAGGTACCAAGGTACACCCTTCCTGTCCTCTTTAAGTCCTCCATTCCCATTGGTTTAGCAAATGTGAGAATTTATCCATTATTTTAAAAAAACATTGCACGTCCCTAGTGATTGGAGCTTGTTTTCTCCATCTCTATGAAGTCCACCATGTAAACAGGCCCACAACGAGTGGAGTCCAAATTTATTTATTTAACTTATTATTTATTTCCATTATTTTTCACACCACCTTTCTCCTTGAAAAGGACCCATAGCAGCTTAAATGAGAATATTTAAAGTTGAAGGCAATGAGTAGACAATGGCTGTTAATGACATTAAAGACCATAATTAAAGTGAAGAACAAAAAAGTATGAAGCAACCTTTTACATCATTAAAAAGCAATATTAAAGCTAAGAACCATAAGGAAACAATTATAGGAAGAAAAAGTCACTCTGTGGAATGGAAAAGGCAAAAGGTGGAAAATATACGTAGTACTAGAGATGGGCATGAAACGAACAATTTTTCATTTCCGTTTCCGTTTTTTCATTTTGTTACGTAATGAAACAACAAACGAATTTTGTCTCTGTAATGCAGTGTTTTTCAACCACTGAACAGAAACAGTGTGCCGAAATTTGCCTGGTGTGCCGTGGGAAAAATTGAAAAATTACTTTATATATAGTCAATATGAGTTGAATTTTTAACATTTTCGCCTCGTGATTTTTTTTAAAAATCACAAGTGTGCCTTTGCCCCAAAAAAATGAAAAAATAATGTACCAAACGAACAGAAACAATGGTAACGTGCAAACGTTTCCATTACTGCAAATGAAAACTTAAAATCCTTTAAAAAATCACAAAAAATTGAAATAAATAGGAAACGAATAAACGAACGAAAATGAAAACGATTTTTTCTCCAAACGACAAACGGACCCTCGACGACAAACGAAATGCAATTTTTTTTATTCGTGCCCATCTCTACGTAGTACTATAAATGCAGTCAAGGCAGTAAAGGATAACAATCCATCTAAAAATCACATCACAGGAGGCTAGTTACTGATGGAAGGCTTGTCTGAAAAGAAAGATGGAGCAAGTCTGTCCTCTTGTGGGAGGGAGTTCCAAAGTCTGGGAGCCTTAACCGAGAAGGCCCTTATGAGGTTTTGAGGTTCAAAGACATATTGTCTCAGTCCAGCACGCTTCAGCTGCACTGGCAAGAATATCTTGTTAGCAGAGTATAATATGCACAGCGAGAAGGCTACAAACGCTTGTGGGGTTCTTCAAAAACAAGCTGGGGTTTATTATAAACAGTTCAGAAAAACAAACATAGAATTCTTACATATGTAGACAGCACCCAGCAGTATCTTCAGTAAATACAAACATAAACAGTAGTAACGTAGAGTTCGGCAGCAACACAGCAAAATGTAGCAAATTGTAGGAATGCAGGATTCAAAGCTCACAGTAGCAGGAGGCAGGAACACGCAGACATGAAGCAGGAACAACAGGCAGCAGACGCAGGAGCACGGAGCAGGAAGCACAGGAGGGCAGGATGCAGAGAGCAAGGCTCAAGCATTCCTCCTTAAATATACAAATGCATGCAGGTGTGGAACTTTCTACAACTTTCTACAATGAAGGTAATTCCCTTCAGGATTCTTTCCTTGCATTGCATTGCAGCTTTGTCAGCATCTCTTGCAGAAAACCTAACAGCTCTCTCCTGGGTCCCCATCAGATGCACCAATGAAGGGGGCAGGACTGAGAAGAAGGCCTCTCCTGATGACTTTGATCACGAAACCAGTGGGGAAGGTAGAGATGAAATGTGCAGTATCCAGTCATGTAGTACCATTTTAAACTCTAGATACACAAGGTCTGTTTACACAGGTGGAACAGGCTTAATTGGTCACTTGTCTATTTTTAATCTAAAAATTCCCCTCAACATAATGTGTGGGGCTATTTAATGGGGGGCGGCGGGGGGGAATCTCCACTGTCACCAGTGGAAGGGATTTTTTCTGATAGTCAACTGATATCTTGATTCCTGTAACTTGAGCCCATTGTTCTGCACTCGTGGATGATCAAGAACAGATCCTGTCCTTTCTCTCTATGGCAGCCTTTCAAGTATTTGAACAGTGCTATTCTGTCTTCCCTCAGTCTTCTTTTCTCTAGGCTAAACATGCCCAGTTCTTTCAGTATTTTCTCATAGGGCTTGGTTTCCAGACCCTGGATCATTATGGGATGTTTAAACTCCGATGTCTTTGGACCCTAACTTTTAATTGTTTGGGTGCTGGCAATTGTTTGGGTGTTGTGATCTCGAGAATAGACTACTGCAACGCTCTCTACATGGGGTTCCCCTTGACTCTTGTCTAGCAACTTCAGCGGGTGCAAAATGCAGCGGCCAGACTGGTGATGGGTGTGCGTCGATATGACCACATCACCCCAGTGCTGGCCCGCTTGCATTGACTACCCGTTGAGGCCCGAATAAGATTCAAGGTCCTGGTTTTAGTTTATAAAACCCTCCATGGCCTGGGACCTGAATACCTGGCAGAGCGGATCTCTCAGCGATCATCTTCGGCCCGACCAACTAGAATGTCGCGGGTGCACTCAGTTTGGGTGGCCACGCCCAGGGAGGCTCAGAAAGTGGCTACCCGTAACCGAGCCTTCTCTGTGGCTGGTCCTATGCTATGGAACCACCTTCCGAGTGAGTTGCGCTTTGCACAGTCCCTGCCAGCCTTCAAAAAGGCATTAAAGACCTTGCTTTTTCGTGAGGAGTTTGGTGACTGTTAATTTTTTTTAAATCCCATCCCGCCATCTCGTTGTTGACCATCTTGATTTTGATTGTTCTGCCATTGATTTTTTTACTGTCCTTTATTGTTTTACTACTGTTGTTGTATTTATTCAACTGTTATGCTTTTATTTTGTTGTGAACCGCCCGGAGTTCTTCGGAAGACGGGCGGTATATAGGCTCTAATAAATAAATAAATAAATAAATAAATAAATAAATAAATAAATAAATAAATAAATAGGCCTGTTATTAGACACAGTCTGTAGGGTTGTTGGCTGCTCCTCTTCTCAGCCAAATGTGAAAACATACAACTGCATTATCAATTAATACAATTAAGCATGTTTCCACCCTTGCCCAGAACCCTAAACCATCCGCCTTTCCAATGCAGATTTAAAATCCATGGCCTTGTGAACCCACCACTGATTGATATACTGGGAACACAGTGAGAGATTTCTGTCTCTCTCCTTACTGGAATCCCTCAAATATATGGGGGGAGGGGGACCCCACTTCTGGAGCATGGAGACTCTGATAGCACCATGTGATGAGTATAGTGTGGGTAACTGGTGTTACTTTTAGACTGCAGTGCCCAGAATTCCCATCCAGCATGATTGCGTTGATTGGGGGATTCTGAAAGTTGTAGTCCAAGATCAACACACTTCCTGGCTGTGATGATGAGAAGGTGAACGGAGGTCATCCAGAAGCATCTTCTATTCACTGTGAGCTCCTTCAGTGCAAAAATAGTAGACTATAAGTCCTCCCACTAGATTTTATGCAACAGTTGACCCAACACACCTTTCCAAACAACCTGTCTGTTGCCTCTCAGCTTACAACTGTAAAATCCTTCAAGTAAAAGGTTCTGAGGGTGTTGTTCTGTGGGTACCTTGGGAAAAACGTGTGAGGTTAATTAAAGAGTTTAGAAGCAATGAGCATGTTGTCCAACATTCTAGGAGGCTTCCGAATCTCTGTTGTGTTATCTGTCCTTTAAAAGAAAGAACCTTGTCATTCTACATACCAAACCGGATTAAAAATGTTTTTGGCTTTCATTAAATCTCCAAGGCAGACTTTTAATCAGATGAACTGATTGGGAGCACTTGGAAGCATAATCAAATCCCCTACCCCCTTATGATCAGGCTATAATCCTATAAAGATCAACTTCATTTTATAAACCTCAACTGAGCAATTTTTAAAGAAAAATCTCATAATTAAAATGTTGATTCCCCACCCAACCCCCAGGTCTACTTCGTTATACCACTGGTTAGGAGATTATTATTGTCCTCCTTCATAATGAGGGAAGAAATGAACAGTTCAGAAAGACAGTTGGCAAATCTGAATAAGAAATCAGTGCTAGAATTCTCAAATAGTTGGGTTAAGTAACCCGTAATAGATGAATTAATGGTGAGTTCTTCTCCCCTATTAAAATGTTATGCAATAAGACCCACACATCTGTGGTTTCACAGATGAAAATATACACAGCAAGGTACAGTATCTGGCCTATTCTGGTAATACATATTAAAATATTTTTCTGGGTCCCCCTTTACTGTACTATATATTTAACATTGGCTATTTTCAGTGGTTTTCAGTATCCGCGGGGTCCCAGGATATGGGGATCTTACTGTATTAAGGAAATCTGCAGTGGGCAGTGTATAGATAAAGGGTAGTGGTCCATCCTCACATTCCAGAGAGCAACTCTCTCATCCTGTCACGAGCTCCCTATGGAAAGTGAGTGGAACTCCGGAAACTGATCAGGCTCAACTCCAGGAATTAATGATTCCTAAAGCTATGTTCCACATGCACCAATACACGCCATCCACTCCTACAAAGGCTTTATCATTCTTAAATATGTAACAAGGACAGTGACGCACCTTCCTTTCTAAGACTGATGTCCAGCTTCCTTTTGCCTTGTCACTTGGCTATTTAAGGAAATGGTCCCTTTAAATTAACATAGGAATAGAGTTGTTTTCTTAAACTATCTCCACCCATTTCTTCTCTTCCTCTTTCACTGTGACCAAAGTTTGGCTGGCCCAAAATGTGCATGCATTTGCCTCTTTACATGGACCCTGATAATATCCTCCACACAGCCCGCCAGCCCCAGGTATGGAACTCAGCACCACTCAGTTTGAATAGATAGAATATATAAGGACTTGTTCAAAGGACCATGTCAAAAAGAACATTGTGTATTCCAGGCATGTCCAAACTTCATCTCTCCAGAAATTTTGGACCACAACTCCCACAGTCCTTTGCCATTGGAAATACAGGCTTAGAATTCTGGGAGTTGTGGTCCAAAACATCAGGAAGGCTGAAGTTTAGACATGCTTGGTGTATTCCTAAGCTTTAAATTTATTCAGCACAATTTTCCTTCTACATATATCACCTCTCTCTCTAATCATCTCTCTCCCAGACGGCTGCCTCTGATTTCAATGCTGCCCTTTCTACAATTGCTCTACCTCCAGATTACTCCTCCACCCTACCCACCACTCTCTACTCTCCTGGTTTCTCCTAGCCAATCAGAAACATTATTTACCTACAAACCCTGCCTCTCATCTGCCCCTCCATCACACCCATCCCAAACCGCAGAAACAGTGCAATTTATGCATGACTAGGCATCTCAGGTCCAATGTAACCTGACTACTATGGGGGCAAATTGGATATTGTTACTTTACAGAAAATGGTGGTGGTGGTGTGTGTGGGGGTTGCAGGTATGTTGTCCTGGACTTCTCTGGAAGAAATCGGACTCCGTTGGACTCTAGTTGTCATTGTGAGAACAAACTTATGGATGGATTGCATCCTTTCAGGTGGAACTGTGCATTATTGGATATTGCACCATTAAAATAAAATTTTAGAATGCCTAAATGATTCAGCTATAAAATTGATGTCAGCAGAAAATATTCCAGCCCATATTTCTCCAAAGTTTCTTGAGGGCAAGAAATGTTTTTTTTCTTTCTTTCTTTCTTCAAAGTATTTCTACCCAGCCTTCCACCCCCAAAAGTCCCAAGGCGGCAGTGTTTCTATAGGGCAGTGTTTGGTTATGTTAACTTGCAACAGCAGTCGGGGGGGGGGCATTGGCTAAAGTTGGAAGTAGCCCAGTACAGACTAGATTTATCATCAGAGAAAGAACTTGGCCTGACCTGTACCAGCTTCCTCATGGGCTAAACACTGAGCTTGGAAAAGCTGGATCTCTAAAAATGGTATAACTCCTAAGGTTCTCAACTAGTCACCTTGACTGGAGATTTCTGAGAAATGTAATCTGAACATCCGTTGTTGTTGTATCGTTGAGCCGTGACCGACTCTTTGCGACTCCATGTCCATGGAGTTTTCTTGGCAGGAATACTGGAGTGGCTTGCCCATTCCAAGACCCTTGTGAGCTTCAATTATATCACATATATCACCCTTGTTGTTGCAGCCTGGCCATGCTGCAATGTCCCTGGTGGTTAATTCTACTTCAGTTAATGAGTATTTCCTCACTGATGGCATATTTATTCTTTCTTCCATTTGAGTTCCATCCTGATTCCTGTCCAGTTTTGAAATTCTGGTACTTACCCTGTCACCTCGAGGTCCGTTCGTACCTGGTGGTCCATCAGCTCCTGTTAAGCCCTGAGAAACAAAAGACAGGATCACACAGAAAATAGGATTGGAAAAACAAACCCCTCATAAATCACCACCTAGAACAGTAGTTCCCATCTTGGGTGCCCAGATGTTCTTGGACTAAAACTCCCAGAAGCCTCCACCACTAGCTGTGCTGGTCAGGGTTTCTGGGAGTTGTAGCCCCAAAACATCTGGGCACCCAAGACTGGGAGCCACTGAAACAGAAGGCCTTCTTTGAAAGAGCCTAATTAACATTCCTATCCAGATTTCAGACAAGGAGTCCCATGGACTTTGTACATGTGCCTCCTAATGGACAACTACTTCATGTTGCAGAAAAGAAGAATGGTAGTATTGGCCTTCTAGAAACTGGCATGGCTCCACCCCTGCAACTATCCGGTCATCTCATTGATCCACATGAACTGATTTGGGTATAAATGCATCAAGACTTTGTCTTCACAGGCTCCTTGATTCTGGCTGGTGTGTGTGTGTGTGTGTGTGTGTGTGTGTGTGTGTGTGTGTGTGTGTGTGTGTGTGTGTGTGTGTGTGTGTGTGTGTGTGTGTGTGTGTGTGCAGTTTTACAGTCTTGCTCTGTGTGCATCTTCCTCCCAGACTCCTCCTCCTATCTGTATTTCCCTGAATGCTGGCCCATGTTTTGGCCTTCAAGATCTCTCACCTACTTCTCCCTTGTGCTAGCACATGTAAGAACCACTGGAGAGGGTAGACAGATGGGGACAATAGACAGAGAGGTAACCAGGTAGGCCTAGATGGCTTCTTTCACTGTGTTGGAGCTGTCCATGGTGCTGAAATGCATTTTCAGAATAGCTTCAGCATCTTCAACAGCATCTCCAAAGAACACATGAAAACCTGGAGTGGATTCAAGCCACACCTGAAATTGGAGTCACCAACCACCACTGATTTCAGATGAGAATGCAGCCTGAATTTATCATGAAAGCACCATGGAAAACATTCCCACAGGTAGGGGAAGAAGAGAGAAGAAAGGCTATATACTTACATCTACTCCTGGAAGTCCAGGTAATCCTGGGTCTCCAGGTTTCCCAGGCTTCCCTGGTCCCCCTTTTGGACCCTAAACCAGAGTAACAGATGAGCACTGTTAATATAACAATGGCAAAGATATATAAGAACATAAGAACATAAGAAGAGCCATGCTGGATCAGGCCAAATGCCCATCTAGTCCAGCTTCCTGTATCTCACAGCGGCCCCACCAGATGCATTTGGGAGCGCATGAGACTAGATATCTGTCTCCTGATACCACTCCCCTGCATCTGGCCCTTGAAGTACCCTGGTTTAAATCCTAGAGATTACACATCTCCATCATGGTTTGTAACCTGTGATGGACTTTTCCTCTAGGAATCTGTCCAATCCCCTTTTGAAGGCATCCAGGCCAGATGCCATCACCACATCCTGTGGCAGGGAGTTCCATAGACTTACAACGCGCTGGGTGAAAAAATATTTTCTTTTGTCAGTTCTTACTCTCCCAGCACTCAATTTGAGTGTATGTCCCCTAGTTCTGGTATTTTGAGAGAGGGAGAAGAGATTCCCTCTATCCACTTTACTCGTACCCTGCATTATTTTGTATGTCTCAATCATATCCCCCCTCAAGCGCCTTTTTTCCAGACTAAAGAGGCCCAATTGTTTTAGCCTTTCTTCATAAGGGAGGTGCCCCAGCCCAGTAATCATTTTAGTCGCTCTCTTCTGCACCTTTTCCAGTTCCACTACGTCTTTCTTGAGATGCAGTGACCAGAATTGTACACAATACTCCAGATGCGGCCTTACTATTGTTTTGTATAAAGGCATTATAATGTTGGCTGTAACATGATGATGCAGGAAGACAGCATGGACATTTTCTTTTGGCCTTAGATCAATAGCATACAATAGTGTTTGGAATAAATTTATTCAGACCTAAGCATTTAACAATATTAGGTGACATTGTATATTCAGGCAATTGAAACACTCCTTCAAAACTGCACTAAGCCGGGACTGGGAAATATGACTCTCTCTCTCTCTCTCTCTCTCTCTCTCTTTTGGCCACAGGGACCTTCTTGAGGTCTGTTCACCTTCTGCTAATAACTGCTCTCCTGCTCCACCTTCTCCATTCTTTCAGAGAGCATTAGCTTCATGGTTGCCCCACTAGACAAGCGTTTCTTCTTACACCTCTGTTAGCTTTCCCCAATGCAGTACTTTTGAGGTCTAAAATATCCATCATCCCCTGAGTGGCATGGCCATGGTCTGCATGGGCTGGTGTTGATGAGAGTTGTAGTCCAAAGCTTGGGGCTTCCAATTCTTCCCTCATGTCCTTCTCTCTAAAAACCTATATATCTATGTGTGAGAAGTATCTTTAACTGTTCTCCTCCACCGGTCACAAATGTGTTCCTCTGCTTTTTGTTGTCTCCCCTTTCTCCACCTGAGGTATAGAGCTTCATTTGGAAGTATAAGATCTCATCAAGTCATTCCTCAGAGGCACCCTCTTATATAAGGAGATGCCAAAGAATGTAGGCAGCAGGATCATTTCATATCAAAAATGGAGGAGCGGATCTTTTGTAAAGTTAACGGCTCTTAAGTGCCTATTCAAGACCACCCCACCAACAAACTCCTTGAGTTACAAGATACACGAAATACAACAACATTGCTCTGTCAGGGACTGTGAAGATTGGGGGTTAAACTCAAAGAGAAGAAAGAAACCCAAGGAGTCTGGATGTTGAATCATGGCAACTGGACTTCTTTTCTTGAGAGATCGAAACATTTTGCTGCTCATCCAAGCAGCTTCATCACTCATCCTGTTTGGATGAGCAGCGAAACGTTTTGATTTCTCAAGAAAAGAAGTCCAGTTGCCATGACTCAGCTTCCAGATTTTTTAAAATTTATTTATTATAAAACCAATCACCAACAACCCAGACAAAAACAGTGACCTCCCAGACATCCGATATATTGGATATACATTAACAATTAAACATATTCAAATTAACAAAATGTACAATTCTATATAAATTAACAATTAACAATCCTCAAGGGTTATTTAGCTTTTAACGTTTTAATTACACCAAATTGATCAAACATACTTAAATAATTAAGTAGCTTCTCAAACCATTCCTCCTCTTTCTCATTGACCTTAAACCCTTTCATTCTGCATATCTTCACAGTTAGGTATTCTAAAATTATAATATTATTTAATTTCTTCCTCCATTGGTTCCCCACTAACTCTTCTGCATTTTTCCAGTTACTTGCTATGACCTGTCTGGCTGCAATTATCATCAGATTTACCCATTTACATTCCTCTTTTGTTTTTAACTCTGTGCTACCCATGCTAATGATAACCATTAATTTAGATAGTTCCGCTTTCCTTCCTATAATTTTCGATATTTCTCTACCAATCTGTATCCAAAAATTATTAACTAAAGGACAATCCCACCACATATGACTGTACGTTCCCATTATTCCACATTTCCTCCAGCAATTTTTACTTCCTGACTTTGTGATATAATAAAACCTTACTGGTGTGTAATGGTATTACACATGACTCAGCTTCCAGATAACTTCACCTGGATGACTGAGAATCTTCACAGACAGATACCCAAGGAGGATGAAGTCATATTCTCCCGATTCCAAAAATTACAAGTACATTGGCCTTATAAGTCTTGTTTTTGTCCATCACTGCTGCCAACCTCACTCTTGCTTGCCTTACCTGATTGTTCCTTCTGTTCATTCCTTGTTCCATTTCCCCATAGATAAAAATGAATGAAAGAAGTACTTACTGTTGGGCCAGGTAAGCCAGGTGGGCCAGGCTCCCCCTAAATATATAATAAAAGACAAGAACATTAATACTGAAGGCTCTGCTTCTATGGAGCTGCTGAATTTTCCTTCACCGTCTGTTCCAGCCTCACTAAGAAATGCACTCCATTTATACAGAAGTCCAAACTGTGCCTAGAAGTTTGGGGGGCATGATTCACTCACTAATATAGCTAAAGACGATAAAACCATTCAACAGGCCAAAACTTTAAACGGAAGCCCACCACTCACTGGGTCAAAGCCTACCAGGATAGCTGTGTTCCAGAAGCTGGCTAAAGACATAGGTTAAATCAATGCCAAAGTGAGGCCAGCATTGGTCTCAATTGGCTCCTAAGGAGCGGGCCTAGACTTGATGTGCCATAGCAGGGAAGGTCATAGAATCATAGAGTTGGAAGAGACCTCAAGGGCTATCCAGTCCAACCCCCTGCCATGCAGGAACCCCCATCACAGGACTCTCGGCAGATGGCCATCCAGCCTCTGCTTAAAAACCTCCAAAGAAGGAGACTCCACCACCCTCCGTGGCAGCATATTCCACTGCCGAACAGCTCTAACTGTCATGAAGTTCTTCCTAATGTGCAAATGGAATCTCTTTTCCTGTAGTTTGAGACCATTGCCCCAAGTCCTAGTCTCTGAAGCCATGGAAAACCAACTTGTCCCCTCTTCAATGTGACATCCTTTCAAATATTTAAACATAGCTATCATATCCCCTCTCAGCCTTCTTTTTGTAAGGCTAAACATTCCCATCTCCCTAGGTCCTTTCTATATCTGTACATAATGCTGTATATTGGTCTCTTTCCAGAGAGAGCTCAGTGCTT
Organism: Phrynocephalus forsythii; assembly: GCA_029282475.1. NCBI lineage: Eukaryota > Metazoa > Chordata > Lepidosauria > Squamata > Agamidae > Phrynocephalus > Phrynocephalus forsythii. The sequence goes on along the minus strand of JAPFRF010000005.1, from coordinate 121,334,016 downwards.
AGGCAGTCGAAGGAGGGGTTCCATCATAGATCATGGTGCCATTAGAACTATAAATTTCGCCATCAGCGCCTTGAGCGTGGATCACAAATGTATTGGTAGACACGGCACTCCATATCAACTAGCGTAATGGAATTTCTGTGTGAGATCTCAGACAGCAATGTAGCTGCCTCAATCTGAGTTATCCTTAGCTTCCCTGTTACCCATGAAAATAAATATTCACTATTTATTTCTCATAAATTCAAGTGATTTTCCATGAAGTTTGTAGTAGTCAAGTTGGTACCATGTAGGGGATTTTCTGTGTTCAAATTTGGCTAAAGGACAGTTTGTTTAAATTCCTGAAGGAAAACAACAGTTAAGGTTTCAAAATGGACACATACGTGTCAAGGTGTGCTAAAGCAGAATCCAACGTGGAAAGGAGGCATCCAACATGGAGATTGTTTGTTTTGAATGACAGAAATGTCACAACTAAATCTAGATCTCACCATGACAGAATACATCCACCCTGTCCTCCTGCTTCCAACAATGAACCAGAGTTTCAACGTTTTTTAATCTGAGGAAAAAGCCTTGGTTGCATTTAATCAATAGAGAACCAAAATTCAGATTTCAACCACTAATTGATAGACGTTCAAAACTCCCAGTAACTTTCCTTTTTGCCAGAGTTTAATTATTCCCTTGAGGTCTATATTCAGTTCCGATAAAATAGGAAAATTGCTACTTTTAAAAAAATAGACTTAGAAGAAACAAAATTGCAGACACACTATAATCTCCAAAGTTTGTTAAATCTATCCCCTTCTGATTGACAGTTCAGCATTTCTATTCCTAGCAATGAAGCAATTACCCTGTTAAATCATGTCAAGTACACCTGCTTTTCTTTTTCTTTCTTTTTTTTTTTAAGCGCTGGTTGTCCAAATCTTTCTGAGATTAAAACAAAGTGTTATGTACATCTCGTCTTTGTGGAAACTGTGAAACAAAACGTTGATTGCAAAAATTCATTCTGGGTTCCAGGCCTTTGGGAAAATTACCTTTGAGGGATGTACAATGTGGCGAAAAGGGTTAATACAAGTATGAATATTTATGACTCTGATTTGAATAGCCAATCACCAAGCTGGTGGGAGGGGCTAAGAATGTTATATATTGGAACGTAACGGGTGATGGACAGTTCAGTTTGAGAGTTGAGTTAAGTTCAGTTTGTGTTCAGTTCGGGTTAGAGCTGAGAGGAGTTCAGTTAAGAGAACTGAGAGTCAGTTAGATTGTCAGTTGGTCAGGTGGGACCTGCCACTGAAAAGGGTCTGGTCTGTAAAAGAAATATATTATTATAAGCATTCAAGTTTGCAGTACCATAACATTGGCTAAAGCTATCATAACCCTGAGCATCTAATTGTAAACCAATAAATGTTTCATGTTTGTTTTAAAACTATATTACTTGGTGTGACTCTCTCTCAAATACATATAAGTGTCTGGTAAATCTGGTGGTGGCAGCGAGTGAAAACCCAGTGTGTGAAAGGGGCACGTCACAGACAATTCCCAGAATCCCCTAGCCAGCAAGGCTGGAGATTGGGGCCATTGTAGTTCACCAGAGGCAATGTTTCAAAATTTTGCAGGGGGTCCAGCATCCTGATCTTTAGCAATGGGAACACTTGTGGGATGGTAGAACCTGCTTCCTTGTTTTCTCATCCTTGGCTTGGAGCTTCAAACTACCCATTGATTTGGGCAGCTGCATGGCTTCAGGAACCCTTGACTGGCAGAGGGTGGTCTGCACAGAAGCCCCCCCCTTGAATGGCTGATGGTGGGCTCCAAAGCATTCAGCTGCTCATACCCACTGTCACACACAGATGAGGATCACTTGGTTAGATAAACATTTTGCAGCACTGAGTGTGTCACAGGTGGACACACTCAGTCTTGCTACTTGTGTCTGCCCTAAGCACAGATTCCCAGACTGAACAGTGCACCTAAATACACATTTTTTTTAAAAAAAGACAGGTCTCAGTTTTAGGCCTAACAGCTGCCTAAAAAGCTTAGAATAAAGTAACTTTTTTGGAGGACATCCCCCAGATGTTTCTAATAGGCTGGCTATCCTTGTGAGGAAGTTGCAATCCATAAAGGGAATACGAACATTCATTGATACAAGAATCAAGTGAGAAACCTGTGGGCCATGTTTACACACCAGAAGTTGAGCATTGTTCAACAGGTAAGTGGCTACTGGATAGCTTCCACCTGAAAGCTTATGGGGTTCTGAAAGAGCCTCTTTTACCTCCAATCCATTCCCCCTCCCCCTCCCCCTGCCATTTAAATCTATAATCTATATGCATGCTCCTGCACCATTCAACATCTCCCTCATTAACCACAAGGCGGGAGAAAGACAGACCAAGTTTCCCAGCACTTGGAATGATGGCAGTGAGGAAACGGACACCCTTCCCCTCAGGGGCAGAAGAAGAACCTGAACCAGATGATATTCCCTTTCCACCATCACGTCACACTGTAGGACTCCCATATCACTGGGGATTGGTTCCAAGCTGCACATGGATACTGAAAATGTTGTTTCCACAGGCATTACCAAAATAGGCCACCAGGGTGTGTCAGAGACCATACTATGTGTTCTTCACTGCCAACTTCCTAGTGTGGTGTCTGGCTTCCTCTAATGGCCAGTTCTGGTAATGCATGTTAAAATATTTTTTTCTGAGTACCCACCCCCTTTACCTTACTATATATTGAGTGTTTGCAATTATCTGCAGATTTCAGTACCTACGCCCCCCCCATTCCCAATGAATACAGGGGTCCTACTGTAAGTTAGTTAGTTAGTTGGTTAGTTAGTTAGTTAGTAACATCTGTAGGCTGCCTTTCTCTCAATGAAGGGACTCAAGGCAGATCACAACATTGAAACATTGAAACATTGAAACATTGAAACAAGTAGCAAAATTATGCATTAAAATGAATTAAACCATAATAAAAATTCAGAATATAATACATGATTAAAATGACATAACACTTTAAAAACAAGCATACTAAATTAAACCAGTGTGCAGTAAGCTGTTAAAAACTGGCCTAAAGAGGTGGGTCTTCAATTATTGGCAGAAGGACAAAACGGAGGGGGGGCAGCCTGATCTCCCAAGGGAGAGCATTCCATCACCACTGAGAAGGCCATCCGTCATCTCTCCATCAAGCCTGCCAAGAAGGCTCTTATAGGGAGATATTGTTCTTCAGTAGCATAACATCCCATCCCCAGTAAATGCAAATCGAAACTAGTATGTGCAGCTTGCATTTATAATATGTTTTCTTTTAAAATAATAGAGGCATAACAATACCCTTGTAGAAGAACAGAAGGCTGGTAACACTGGGCTATTTCAAATGGGGGGTCCCACCCACACTTTCTCCCTCTAAACCACAAAGAATCATGGAGCTTACTAAGATATGTGTCAGAATACTCCTTCTAAAAACCACTTCTCTTAATGCTATTTATGCTTAGGTAATCTTTTATTGGGTTTTTTTTTTTAAATAAAGAAGAGGAAAATACTGGAGCAATTCTGGAGGGTTTTTTTGTGGGGGATGGATAATTAATTGAAAGGCTAACTGAATCGTGACTGTATTACCAGTAACACATTTGCTTAATAGTTATTTTCTGGCTGATAAACCAGTGACAAAGGTACAGTAAAACAGTTAATAAAGGAGTAACAACATCACTCTTTAGGTGTGATTGAGAATTGTAAGGAATTTCTAAAAGGCATTTGCACAGGCATTCTTCATGTGTCATGCTAATCTCTTGCCAATTCTAAGTGGGAAAGGAAGTATGATTTAGTTTTGTACTATGCGTTTTTGCAATAGTTTGCAAAGTACAGTATCAAAATTGGCCACAAGGGGGAACACAAGAGCATTTCCTTAAATATTTCTGGTTGACAAGAGGTTCACGTTTGCAGCAAACATTCAGTAAGCCTTTTCTGTGGGATATCTTCAAGGAGTGCCAAACCACCCTGTTTTACACCTCCCGTTTTAATGTGATTTCTCACATTAAAGCAGGAAATGGAGCAGTAGCTGGCTTGCTGTGCCAGCCAATCCTGGGAGGTTTCCTGTTCCCAGTGATGGCACCAGGGTCAGGGCTGCCAAATACAACAAAATTTGAGCCCCTGGAGTTGCCCCAGTTCCCCAGCCTGGCAGCCAGGAACGGGTTCCAGCACTGGCCAGGCAGTGGTGTCATTCTTACCTGGGGGAGCAGCTCTGGTGACATGTCCACCAGGTCATTAGGAGATCTGGAGTCTGCTGTCATCAGTATGCTGATGACACACAGCTCTATCTCTCCTTCTCCACCTCTGCAGCTGAGGCTGTACAGACCCTCGACATGTGCCTGGATGTGATCATGGAATGGACCAGGACCAACAGACTCAAACTCAACCCCCAGTCTGAAGGACTGCAGACAGTGTCCAGAATCTGGGTGTGGTTTGGGGCTTGGAGGCCCTCTTCCAGGACCACCTTTTTCCATCTTTGACAAATTGCCCAGATTCGCCCGTATCTGGATGAGGACTCCCTGAGAACTGTTGTGCAAGCACCTGTGATCTCGAGAATAGACTATTGCAACGCTCTCTACGTGGGGTTGCCCTTGACTCTTGTTCGGCGACTTCAGTGGGTGCAGAATGCGGTGGCCAGACTGGTGGCGGGTGTGCGTCGTCATGACCACATCACCCCAGTACTGGCCAGCCTGCATTCGCTGCCCGTTGCGTCCCAGATAAGATTCAAGGTCTTGGTTTTAATTTATAAAACCCTCCATGGCTTGGGACCTGAATACCTGGCAGAGCGAATCTCTCAAAGTTCAACTGAGGCCCGATCAACCAGAATGTCACTGGCGCATTGTCCAGGTCTGGATGTGCCCAGGAGGCTCGGAAACGGTGACCTACAACTGAGCTCTCCATGGCTGGCCCTGTACTATGGAACCATCTCCCAGTGCAACAAGAATGCCAGCCTTCAAAAACTGAGGCATTTGATTATTTATCTTTGCCGTCTTTTCCATTTTCTTTCAAGGTGTCCTGTCATTGATTTCTTTTGTTGTTGTTTTATTTGGTTTGTTAACTGTTTTATTCTGAGTCAGTTCCTCACATGTTAAAATAAATAAATAAATAAATAAATAAATAAATAAATAAATAAATATAATGTCTGCCCCAGGCCCTGTATCAGTAGCTGGGAAAACTTATGCGAGCAAACAGACGCTCTGATGCAACAGCAAAGTAATAATGAGTACACAACAAGAATCACTGTGTAAATACAACCCTTTAAAATGGACTAAATAGTGAGCTCTGACTTTGTCTCTTGACAGTTGTCCTCAAATCAAGCCTCCCAGCTCTGACTTTGCTCTTGACAGTTGTCCTCAAATCAACCCTCCCCAATTTCCAACCTCAAGTCAGGGGCCACCCCAGAAAACTTTCAGAACTGTGAAGGGTACAGATTTTCTTGTGTAACAGGATCACTGGATCCAAATATTGTCATGTCCAACAATGTAAAATGTTTCACCTCTTTTTATTTATTTATTTATTTATTTATTTATTTATTTATTTATTTATTTATTTATTTATTTATTTATTTATTTATTTATTTGCTTGCTTGCTGGCTGGCTGGCTCTGGCAGGTTGATTTCCCCACAATGCTTCCTTGACAGGATCTGGACCAGATGATTCATAGGATCCCATTAAGATCTGCATTGTTTAAGATCTGAGATTAAGATGTAAAAGCAGAAGGCTGCCTGTAGCTAATGATTTTAAATCACTATTTTTACAAACAAGATCCGATTGCTAGTTTCATTAAGGCCCCGGTCTCACTACGGTTATCTGTGCATCTTAAATTGATGCATACAATTTTTGGGGCAGTCACGTGACGTTTGATGTGCAGTTAGTGCCTCAACGACAGAGGAGTATTTTACTTCTCTGCGTCCATCCTGACTTGCCTACTGCGCATCTTTTCCCTGTTTTCCCCTTGTGGCGAATACCTGCGTTGCAGCCAGGTAGCAGTTTTTCTTCTTAAAATCGATTGTAATTGCAGGCAGAAAGCCAGTAAAAATTGTGCCAACATGCCGGTATGTCACCAATTCATTAGCATAAACGATTACCAAGGCAGAACTACAGGGAGTGGCAGAAAAGGGGTATGAATCTAATTGGTGCAAATTTTCTGGGGTTGCACCTCTGAGACGTTTAAAAAGTGCACATCAATAACAGAAGTATTTTAACACAACCCCTAGCAGTGGTACAAAAACTGCGGTTAAAGGGCACTTCTGGGGGCGTGGTTGGCCGGGGTACCAAAATACTGCTCTTCAGAGTGAAGGCATGAAGTTTTGCTGTGCAGTTTTTTGCAGCGAAAAGAACAGCAAAATTGTCGTGAGTCTAAGTGTGTTTAACAATCTCATGCACTAAACTGCATATATGCTGGGGGGGGGGGAGAGAACTATTATCACACAGCCAGTCACCCCTCTGTTAATTCACTGCACAGTGATGTGTAGTTAGGAGCCATGATTCCTACAGTATTTATGATGCCTTCCTTTGTATTTACCAAGGAAAAACTAGACTTAGCCAATTTAACATGTATAAACAGAACAAAAGCATTGAAAACCAATTTTCCATATTTTGAATTTAATTTTGTGATCACTTATTATGTATAACTCAGGATTGCAAAATAAAAAATAAAGGCAAGATAAATTAATGAAATCTAGGCATGACAGAATTCCTAATGTTTACCTAAGCCACATTAGGGTGGGAAAATGTGAATCAAATGAAGAGTTAGCATTAGGGGTGCAGGTAAGGTTTGGTCTAGCTAGGTCTTATTTTCCCCAAACCCACTGAGAATTCCAGCATCCCTCCTTAACAGGGCCTCATTCATTCACAGTAAATCAATTTTTACTGCTCTTCAACATGGTTGGTTTGCTGAAAAAAAAACGTATATAATTTATTTTTCATGTTTTGCTCTTATGCATTACATTGAATGCAACAGAAATCTTCCCAATGCAAAATGCAACCAATTTGCTGGGACTTATTTTGCCCAGATGTTTTTTGCCTGTTTTTTTTAAATTGTGTATGGAAAGTAGATAAAACAGGAGAGACTACACTTCTACAACCAACAGTGCCATCAAACACTTGCCATTTTGGTTTAGCTCTGTGTGAAAACAACAACGAAATATGAGACAGAGAGGCCACAGTATCCTGTCCTGAAGATTAACAAAGGCACACTCTTGAAAAGCCATCCCTGAATATCAATATTAACAAAAATTCAAGGCTGATTTTTGAAGGACAGTTTATTTCCTTGCGTGAATTTGTTCAGTAAAAACAAGTACCAATTTTCTTCCAATGAAAGATGTCTTGGTCACAAAGTATCCTTGAAATGACCTTCAGTGGCTTGAAAAAAGTTTGAAAAAGTTTCTGTCCTAAAGGATAAATGAAAGACCTAATTCTATACAATAATGTACAAGACTTGCCAAAACCCACCAGCAGTTCTATGTGCCCCATTGGTTCAACTTGGCCACAACTCCACCCCTTTCTCCCTCTAGCATGATCCAGTCCTGAGCTGCTCAATACTTACATCAATGCCATCCTTGCCAGGCGTTCCTGGGGGTCCTCGTGGTCCAGGAGGGCCGCGTGGTCCTGGTCTCTGAGAAACGGAGAGGAAAAGTGAGGTCTTGCATCTGATAAAACACATGGAAAGTAATTGGATGGTTCAGAAGCAAAAAAAAAAAAAAAATGGAGGTTACAGAGGCAAGGGGGAATTTCTGATTCCCTCTGTTGTGCAACTGCCAAGGGGTATTTAGATCCTCTGGCTCAAAGTGCACCACTGCAGAATTTGGAAAAATAACTTTTGGGCTACAACTCACAGAAGCTTTTCTGAGATGAGCTCAGATTTTTAAGGGCAGACTAACACTGAGTCTTCATTCAAATGTATTGCAGGCAAGTGTTCTCCCACCCCAGCCTAGCTTGAAGGATGTCCCTTTTTTTGTCATTTTGAAGAATACATTTTGGAAGAGACCTTTGGTATTAAAACAAATCCAGACCCCCTTTAATCACTGGTGGGAAAAACTTCCTGGGTAGCAACCCAACCTGCTAGATTTAATGAGTCTTATAACTTGCCCTTTCTCTGAGCTCTGAATGGATTGTATGAACTGTCCTTTTGTATCCTAATCACCAAGAGTAAAAATAGGTCGTTCTCCTGGTGGACTGTAGCAAAGAGAGCATAGGACTAGTAATTAAGAGACATGGGTTCGAATCCCTGTTTGGCCATGGCAACCTGCTAGGTGGTAGCAATGGCAAAACCACTCCTTAAATATCAAACAAACCTGGAAAAACCTATTAGAGTTGCCATACCCCACCCTCAAATTGAAAGCACCAAGCAACAACAAAACATCAAGAAGATATGAGATATGAAGTTGTTTATTGTGGAAAACCCCAAAGAGTTGTTTACAACTGAACTGGAACCCAAACCTCCTTCATGAGGACTAATACCTTATAACCCAAGGGTCTTAAAAGACTGTATTGATTTCCACCTGCCCTGCTCTGAATATTATCACTGCCTTTCCATTTTAAAAGTCTCAAATGTAACTCACCAACTTTGAAGCCTGTTCTTTCTACCATACTTCATCTAATAGGTCAACAGCCTCCTTGCTTTTTAGAAGAGAATCAAGTTTGCAATGCAAAGAGAGAGGAAATAAAATCTGCATGTATAAATCCAAAATGTCATATTTGCCTATTTAAACTGTCCCTGGACTGTCCTACTTTACCAACTTCAGTAACTATCTTCTAATGATACATTGGTTGTGTAGGCGGGAAACATACTTCAAGTTACCATAATAAGCAGCTTGTCTTAGAAGCAAAACCAGATATTTCATCTCTCGTGAGTTGCCCTGAATTTTGCATGGCTAGAACCATGCTCTGAATGCACACTCTGTTTGACTCTACTTTAAGGTACTGGGGAGGAACTTGGTAAATGTTTTTCTGGGTGGAAAAATCAAGTCCCCGGAGAGCTACAGCTAGCCTGTGAGCAACAAGGGTTTCATTATGCCTTCACTTTTACCCGTGGATGAGAAGGAGCAACTCCAGTGTCCTGAACTTGGCTGCAGGAACACTTGGGGAACTTGACAAAGAAAAGGATCCTGATACTGTCTCTATCTAAGCCATCATTTAAAAAAAATAAACCCCTTGCAGGGTGCAGTTTTGCAATAGCACTTTTGATTGAGCTTAAAGAAAAGATACCTTCCTCTTAAACTTGAATTTAAAGTGGTTGAGTGGATGGGAAGGGAAGGGGGAAGGAGCACACAGCACCAGAGAGACTGAAAAGTCAGAACACTGGAGGTTTTGTTCGCTGTGAAACTTAACACTTCCATATAAAACAAAAATTGGGGTGTTTTTTTCCCCAGACATCTCCCCCTTCCTGATCCACCTCCCTTTTTTCTTCATTGAAGAAGGGGAAGAGGAAGAGATAAATGAGTTATTAACTGTCTTAAATTTAACCCAACAGCTTTGCCATAAGGCCCATTAATCAAACACCTCCAGTTCATCCATCAGGACAAAACAACACACAAAAAGAACAGAACAAAGCACTCATAATTTGCCTCCAAAGTCCAAATCACCACAGATGTTTAAGAGCAGCATGCTGCCTGTAGATGGGTCCTGAAATAGCACTTGCCTTCTTCAGCTGATCTGTGTGGACCCAACCCTGAGCAGTGCAAAATAATCCCTTCTTAAGCATCTAGTCTTCTACACACCCCATTTCCCCCCATACTGACCCAGAAACAATTTCCAGGGGCTCCAAGGAGACTCTCTCCCAATCAATAGTGCACAGCCTTCCAGCCTTGGGTAACAAAAATAGATAATAATTCCTCCTTTCTTTTGAGAAACAGAGAGGTGGGTGTGCTCATTCCAGAGGATGGTGCTGGTGTCCGCATCCAGAGGACCATGGGTGATGCGGCTTTACCTCGCCGAAAGGCCGAAAGGTGTGGGAAATCCTTACCTGAGCTGAGGCAGAGGCCAAGAGTTGAATGAGAAAAAGCAATCCAAGGGCTGAGAAGCCAGCCATAGCTCTTTCTTTTGATTTCTTTGCTCAGAAAGAAACCCAAAACCTCTCCCGTCCCCCCTTTTCTCTCTAGATTCCAGGAACCTTGCTCTCCTCGGCCTCTCCGGATTCCACTCCCGAATGGGTCCCCTCCTCTTCAAGAGGCTTCTTGGCTAGCGAGGGAGAGACGTGCCACAGACGACAAGGCAAACAGTCAGATGGAGAAAGAGAGCAGGAGACGGAGGAAAGGGATGGCGAGGGGAGGGCGGGGAGGCAGCGGGCTGGACAGGCTGGAGAGGAAGGGAGTTGTGAACATAGGTGCCCCTTTGTAGCTCAGGAATTTTTAGTCTGCTGTGTGCTTCCAGCCAGAGGGTGGTAGGAGGGGGGCGAGCACCAAGCATGGGGGAGAAATAAGTCACACATAGGCTTCACAGAATTATGCTGGCCTAAGAGGGTGTTCCCCCAGGCAACAAGTCCGCATCCTGCATCAACACTCCGAGTTGGGGGAGGGGGTGGGGAATGGCTTTTTCTGGATAACACCTCCCCAAATATCTCTCCATGGACACGGATCATGATATGAGTTCAGGTCTTCTAGGGACTACCTTGCAAAACAGTTGATTTTTCTCATATCAGAATGCGGTTCATGCGGATTAACAAGGCTAACATATGAATTCGGTGTTGAACTGATGAATGGCAGTGATGACTACTCACAAGAGTTCTCCAGGGACTGAACTGTTGCCTGAGAGGAATTTTAAACAATGCATTATTGTGCCCTGTGGTTTTTAAATGTGCTTTTTAGTGTTGAATTTATTTACCGTTTTTAATATCCTTGTTTAATTCCTTTTATATTTTAATATCCTTGCTTAATTCCTTTTGTGGCATGGTGGCTCAGCAGACTAAGGTGCCGAAACAGTCAGCTACAAAGTCGGCAGCTCGGTGGTTTTAATCCCGGGTGCCACACAGCAGAGTGAGCACCCGCTGTTAACCCCAGTTCCTCTAGCAGTTTGAAAGCATGTAAAATGCAAGTCGATAAACAGGTCCTGCCGTAAAAAGTGGGAAAGTAAAACAGTGTTTTCGTGTAGCCATGCTGGCCATGTGGCCATGGACTTGCACAACACTGGCTCTTCGGCTTGAATATGGAGATGAACACTGCCCCTAGAGTCGGAGACACCTAGCACGCATGTTCGGGGGAAACTTTGCCTTTACCTGAATTCCTTTTAAAAATATTTACATACTTACTGTTTTCAGCTTTTGAATATTGTTCTTTAATTGTTGTAAGCCACCTTAGGTCCTTTAAAGGAGAAAGGTGCGGTAAAAAATATTTTTGATTAAGTAATTCAACCCAGGCCATGGAGTGGTATTAGCTGCTCACCTGTTCATCAATCAACATCTCAGAATGAAACTCTGGCCTACAAAGAATTTGAACACACACAATTTGATGGTTGTTGTGGGATTTCCTGGCTGTTTGGCCAGGTTTTTCTGGAGGTGTGAGACAGAAAGTCACATTCTACACCAGAGTACAGAGATAATTCTAGCTCCCTGAGTTCCTGAGCTCTGAAGAGACTGGCGAAATGTTAGGAAAAAGAAAAATCTTCAGAACACAGCCAAACAGCCCGAAAAACACACAACAACCATCAGACCCTGGTCATGAAAGCCTTCATGAACACATATGATTTCTTCTCAACATAGCAAGGCATTTGGGGACTTTTTAAAAAGCCGAAGCTAGACTGAAATTTGTGAAGATATAATGCAAATCTTTTTTAAAAACCTTATTGAGATTCATCTGATCTTTGCTTTTATCAAAAGCATGAAAATACACTTAGTTAACAGACCATTTTCTCCCAGTGATGGACAACGCCAAGAGAATGTCATGTTTTACCCGGGACATCTGGAGGCACATAAGAGTCCACTGACCTAGGTGTGAAACTGCCTGTTTGTCTCCACACATTTTCTTAGGTTCACCTTAGATCTGTGTAAGCTCAGCGGCCACCAACATTCTGTTTATAGGGAAGGGAACTCTGCATATACTTCTTTTAAAAAGATAAAAGTTAAAAGTCAAAAGTATAAAAAATTAAATGATAAAAGGGTAAAGAGAGTGGAGCTCTACAGAATCGCTGTTTGTCCCTCAAACCAGGAAATCACATATTCTCTCCAATCATAGAAATAAATACAGGCAATTCCCTAAAGGCTGTTAAAACGTAAAAGCGCAACAAGTGTTCTGATTATATACCACCCCATACCACTTCAAATAGTCTCTGGGCGGTTTACAGTTTTAATTACAGTATGCAGGGTTAAACATTGCTCTCCCACCCACCCCCACCCCCACCCAGCAAGCTGGGTACTCATTCTACTGAACTCGCAAGCATGGAAGGCTGAGTCAACCATGAGCCGGCTACCTGGGATTGAACCCCAGGTTGTCACCAGTTTTACCTGCAGTACAGGCATTTACTGTGCCACGGGGCTCCTTATTATTTATTTATTTATTTATTATTAGACATGGGCACGACTCGGCGAAATTGTCGTTTCCGTTTTCGGTTATCGTTTCCGTTACGTAACGGAAACGGTAACGATAATTAAGCCATCAGAACTCGAACTCGAACGAAAAAAAAAATTTGGTGGGTTTTTCGTTTCCGTTTGTGGCATCGCAGCGATCGCGCAATGCGAAGCACAGAAAGTTTTTAAAAGTTTTTTTTTTAAAAAACCTGACTACCGGCCAAAAAAGCAGGCGAAAATATGCCTGCCTGAGGCTTTGCCACCTACCAGAGGGGTGGTTTCTGGGGGGTCCCCGGCCTTTCTCCCCCTCTTCTCCTGTCCTGGGCTGCTTGCACCAGGCTGGGGGAGTCATCCTCGTCATCTCGCCATGCCATGTGGTGGTGGTGGGGAACCAAAATGGCGACTGCAATTTTTCTTTTGAAATCGTGGTCAAAAAACACACCAAATCACCACAGAAACATGTGAAATTTATTTATTTAAAATGCCTGAATTTTAATAGTAGCAGCAGTGGGTTTTTAATAGCAATAAAACGTCCTATTGATTTTATTTTATTTTATTTTATTTTATTTAGACCTGCCCATTTGGGCTGGGCATGGGATGGGACCATGCAGATTTTTTTGAACCATTCCACCAATGGCATCATCCAGCTTTAATCTTGTAAATCAGGGTTACACAAAAGAGTCCTTGGCCTTGCTCTGCACTCAGCCCTTGAGCTAGCAGCACAGTCTTAGGGCCTTTTTACATGACCCCTAAACTCCGCCGCAAATGGCTCCCAGCTCCAGAGCTTAAAATTGTTTACCCACCAGCTCCGGAGTTTACTGAAAATTAAGTGCGACCACGCCCACCTAAGCGTGTCCCAGCGCACTTTTCATGTACCTGCTCTCCAAGGGTGAAAAATCTTGATGCGGATGTGCCGGGCTCTCCTCGCTTCTTTTTGCTGTTTTTTTTTGCCTCCCACCCCTTTAAGAGAAGGAATCACGACGACGGGGCGGCGTCCACTGGCACCGGAGGTAAGCCTGCATTCTTTTGTCCCCTTTTTTTCTCCCTCCCCTCACGCAGCCAGCAGCCAGGAAGTGCGGAGGGGTGGGGACGCACAAAGAGCGACAAACCCCTAAGATCTCTGGTCTGAATTTAAGTGGCCAGCGGATCTTAGGAGTCGTGTAAAAGCGCCCTTACTTTCCCCTTCATCCCAGCTGATCAAAAAATGGCAACTGTAACTCAACACACCATCTCAAAGGTCCTCTTTAATAATAAATAGTAATAATCATCATGCCCCACCCAATCAATTCTTGACTTATGACAACCATTTTGGTGGTTTACCAAGTGGAATACTCATAGGTGGTTTATCATTCCCTTTTTCTTTGAGGGGGGGGTTGCCTTGGGACTGTGCAGGACACAGGTTCTCTTCTTCCAGGTCCAGTGGGGAAGCCAACAAATAATCTGTTTTGGTATGGCAGAATGCCAAGTGATGCAAATTCCTAAGGTTCTAACTCAAGACAAGTGTCTCCTACAAATTCACTAGGGGGACCAGAGAAGCACGCATTTCCCCAGCTGTCCTTCTACATAAAATGGAGATGGAAATACAGAGCAGAGTTACAGCATTTCCCCATATAGAAGACTGTATTTTTGTTTGAAACTAAAATAGACCAAAAACAGGAGGGTCATCCTATTGATTGAAGCCAAAGAGAGAACCATGTTGTTGCAAAACTGTAATTTTGGTTTGGAAAAGTGTGTGTGTGTGTGTCATCTTATACAGAAGGGCATCTTACAGACAGAAAAATACGATATATTGTTATACTTTACAGGGAAGGGTAGGGATTTATGCAATCTGTCAAGATGTGTTTATGATTTCAAGTCAGGGGAAAATCCCTAAAAATATTTGTGATACCTTCTCCATTGGATAACTATCAAGCTATGATCATGGCACCTGAGGGGGGATATGATTGAGACATACAAAACAATGCAGGGCATGACTCAAGTGGATAGAGGGACTCCCTTCTCCATTTCACGAAATGCCAGAACTAGGGGACAACCACTCAAATTGAGGGCTGGGAGAGTTAGAACAGACAAAGGAAAATATTTTTTACACAGCATGTTGTTAGTCTGTGGAACTCCCCGCCACAGGAGGTGGTGATGGCATCTGGCCTGGATGCCTTCAAAAGGGGATTGGACAGATTCCTGGAGGAAAAGTCCATCACAGGTTACAAACCATGATGGAGATGTTTAATCTCCAGGCTTAAAACCAGGAGACAGATATCTAGTCCCGTGCGCTCCCAGATGCATCTGGTGGGGGCACTGTGAGATAGAGGAAACTGGACTAGATGGGCCGTTGGCCTGATCCAGCAGGGCTTTTCTTATATTGTCATGTAAGAACCGCAGAACTGAAAGGCACCCTATGGATCAAGTCCATCCTTTGTTAAGGAGATGCTATTGGAAGCCAACTCCCAACCTCTGGTTCCGCATCCAGATTCCTAAACCACTGAGCTATCTATAACACTTTTAGGTTGTACCTTTCTTCTCTGCAAGGCAGGATGGCTAACCCCTATCTCCAAAATCTTTGCAGTCCCCACACTGGGTCAGTTTTTAAATTAGATTTTTTTAATGAAACATGATCTTCCAGTCTCTTCTGATTTCATTTGGTGACCTGGAGAAAAACTGCCTACTGATCTTCACAGCATGCCTGCTTACCTTGATCTAAAAGCTGATTATCATTTTTGGTTATGATGTGTGTAACAGATACTAGACACAGGAACAAAAAACTTCATCTTGATCCTCAGTTCTAAATCAGAGCCTAAAGATGTAAGGAAGAAAGCAGCTGTCGTGTTTAACTTTCTACATTTCCAGACATCCATCAGCTTTCTAAAAACTGTACCAAGTGTACCTAATAGTTATATGGGCAGTATATAAACCAAATGAATGGATGAAACCTGGGTCTCTCAAGAGACATTTGCAAGGTGGTTCAGGCATTTTTTTGCCTTGATAAAATAATTATAATCTTATTATTGCTGCAGTTTTGCAATCAAAAGTTTAGATTTTTATTTAAGAAAAACAACCTTTTTAAATTTTTTATTATCAACACTGGAAAATATGTTCACAAAGTAGCTTAAACAGTATTTCTCCAATCGCCCCGGCCAACCCACCCCCTTTTCTATTTTAAACCACAACTGTGCGGAAATCATTTAAAAAGTATAAATTAAACAATATTTGTTTGTTTGTTTTTCTTTTAAAGAATTCAGAGAATCAGGTTTACAATTTGCAGACTTCACTTGGGGCTCCAGACTGAAGCGGTTATTATCCTGTTGATACAACCAGCTGCGGATCTTGGGTTTTATAGCCGGTTGTCTGAAAGGAGCAAAGACGAGGAGAACCAACCATAGAGACACATACACAGCCACTCATGCACACGGTGGCAGGAGTCTTGATCTGCTTATGAAAAGTTCTGCCCCATGACCGATCAACCCAAATCTGGGGCACCTATTCGTCTTCTCCCGGACCTCCTGTACTGTGTTTACTCTTCTCTGCTTTCCCGGTTGTGTTTCGCTCTGCTGCAGCCTCTTTTTCCCCATCCACCTCTTTCTCTTCTTGTCCTGAGTGTGGACCAATTTCCTTTTTGACAGCTGGTGGAGTTCCAGGAGGCTGAGGCGCCTTGTTTTCTAGGACAGAGGTAGTTTCTGGCTCATCCATTTTGTCAGTCAACCGGGAGGCCACGCTCAGTGCTAAGAACTTGGGAATTAACCAATAAATCCGCACCGGTCAGCGTGTCTGTGCAACTATCCATACCTCCTTTGATTTCATCTTGGGTGACTTTCTCAGTCCTCTCAAGCCTAGAGGAAGAGCAATTTGTGACCTGACCCTCCAAAGGGATCACCTCTGTGTCTCCTCTTACTGATGTCTCTGTGACATCCTCTTTTGGTGTCATCTCTTCTACCTTCCGCCTTTTAATCACCGCCATGACCGATTCAACCTCCTTGACGTCCCCATCATCCCCACTGCCTCTTTCAGGCACCGATGGTTTAGCCTGCACCTCTACGGGCAGATCTTTACCCACGTCTTTCGGACCAATCACCACCTCTTCCAGGTTGAAAGAGATCTTCTCAATGTCGGTGGGGCCTTTGAGCGCCTCCGCCCGGTTTCCACTTAACCGGCTCATTTCCAGCTTCCTCTTCTTGGCTTCCTTGAGGCTTTCGCCCTCTGAGCTGTTCCCATTCTCCTCCCCAAGAGGTGCAGCCGGTGGTGCTTCTTCACCGCGATGCTTCTCCTCCTTCGTTTCAGCTGGTGGTGCAAGGGTAGAGATGTTGTTCCCTTCCGAAGGGATAGGACGTTCAATGGCACACCTTGCTTGAGACTCTACAACATCGGCACCTTGTGATGCATCATCGCCTTCTAGTGGGGAGGCAGGTTCCTTCTCTCCACTCTTGCTTGTCGTGGAGTCATTAGATGGACAGCTTGACTCAGCGTCGGTCTGGGAAACTGGCTGCTCAAGGGGGCTATCACTTCTTGTTCTATCGGCCACCTGCTCATTCAATGACTTCAACGCATCCTTTCCTGCATCTCCTATAGCACCGCCATTAGAAGGTTCTTCCTTCAGCCCCTGGGATATTTCATTTGGAGGTGCAGTATTATCTTTCAACGTGCCCGTTGAAGTCCCCTGACTCGTGGTCTCTTGCTCTTCCTTAGGCTCCTGTTGGCTCAAGAACTCCGGGGACCGAGGCTTGAACCTCCTGAGTTTCTTGTGTGGGCCCCAAACAAACTCACGCTTGGGCTTGAAGTGCTGCCAGGCAAAATGGACTAGTTCCCGCCGCTTCTGCTTGCTCCGGACCGTGAACATGAAATAGTCCAAGGCACTTCTCAACACCCGCGGGAGCTGATGATGAACCAGCGTCTCCGTCAGGAAGAACTTCACCAGGTGGACTTGGTAGTGTTCGTACCCCATCTCCCCCAAGCATTTCAAGATGCGAGTGATCCGTAAATTGTTGTGGCTGTACCTGAGAAGATGGGGAGAAAGAGAGGAAGCAGAAATAGAGAGGAGACATTAAAGACCAGCATCAACCAAGCTACAATGGACAGCATAATTAGTAGGGAGCACGTTTTGGGAATTCAACACCTCCTGCTTATGTCCTGTGGCTCCTGTGTACTCTTTCGTTGTGTGGAAGCTGTGGGAGGCATGGGATGGGTGGAGGAAGTCTTTTAATGAACAAAAGCCACTGACATTAAGCTCATCTGAGTACCTAGACACTCTCTGTTTGTACCGTTGCCATCAAGCAGAAGGTATAGATCTATTAGAACAAGGACTGAAAGATTCAGAAACAGTTTTTACCCAATAGCAGTAACCATGCTAAATTACTGTATATACTCAAATATAAGCCTAGTTTTTCAGCCCTAATTTTGGGTTGAAAAAAGGGGCCCTCGGTTTATATTTGGGTCAATACTTTTAGCCACTGAGGCAAGTCAACTGTGGCTAAAAGTCATTTTAAACATTGCATGCCACTTCTCATGACCCCCCCCCCTCTGCATCACAGGGGAGAGGCACACGATGTTTAAAATGACTTTTAGCCACTGACCCAAGCACTTGCCTCAGTGGATAAAAGTTATTTTAAACATCACACACCACTCCCCCAGCTCACAAAGGAGGAGCTGCCAGGGCCTGCTGCATTTCCCACCCTAGACTTATACTCGAGTCAATATGTTTCCCCAGTTTTGGAGAGTTAAATTAGGGGCCTCGACTTATACTCGGGTCGACTTATACTCGAGTATATGCAGGTATGTTAAAAATTAAGTTGATGGGTACATATCAGTGTTGAATGTGTAACATGTATATTGTATGGGGGATTGTGTATGGCTGTTGTTTTTTAAATCGTAGTTTCTATGTATTGGGCATGATTGCTGTCAGGTGAGAGAGTGCAGGGCTGTGTGTGTGTATGTTTGGTTTTTATGTAATTTTAAATGAGTACAAAGTGATGTTCTGCATGTGAATGTAGGAGTATGTGTATGGATGTCTGTTCTTAAATGGAAGATTTTATGCCTTGGATTTTTATACTGGGGTGTGTGAATGAGCTGACTGGATGGCGATTTTTAATCTCATTGTATTTTTTATACAATGACAATAAATTCCATTCCATTCCATGATTTTCAGGAAGTCCCATTCTATACAGCTCTAACATAACTAAAGGGACTAGAGGGGAATTTCAGAAGCCATGGGACAGAATTAGGAAATGTTCAGTTTTCATCCATTGCCCCCTGCCTTCTGCAGGGACAGTTATACCAAAAGGATTTCAGTCCGGAACATCCCTCTTATCCCATTTCGGGCTTTGCAACTGCTTTTCCACTTCTGACATGCTGGATTGCCTACTATGCCTCATGTAAGAAATAATATTAATGGAAGTGTTGGAAAAAACACCTTCAATTGCAGAGCCATCCTGATTACAAAACAGCAGCTGGACCCTTGTGACGCTGCTCTGTCCAGGGTATCATTTTAGGAAATGAACTGTCTCAAGCAAAGAAGTTTCTGTAGCCAACGTCTGTTGGATCTCAGGGTCATGGGATGGTGCATGACAGATAATGCCCGTGGAGACACCTTAATTTGAGACAACTGCAAAAGTTACACCATTCCTGTAACACCAACAGGATCTCAGCCAACGTAGGCTTGTGCTTCTGACACTATTTGACTGTAATCCTACTGGTGCTGGCTGAAGGTTTGAACAACTTGCTGCAGCAACCAGTAACGTGCTTCGTAAGCACCTTATCAGTGTCACTATCTCCACATTGTGGCTGAAGTGGACTATATACTCCATGCATGCAACCTCTTCATGTGATAGGGAATCCCATTTCATCAAGGTTCCAGCTCAAGTGAGAATTCCCATTTCCAGACTACAGTAGGACCCCTGTATCCACTAATTCATTAACCACTGATTCAGTTATCCATGGCTGGCAGAGGGGGAAATTAAATAAATAAATAATTCAGCTACCACAAAGCAAGCTACTGTCGCAAAATAACAACCATAAAGCAAGCTACTGTCGCAAAACAGCAGCCTCTATAAAGCAAGCTACTGTTGCAAAACAGCAGCCTTTACAAAGCAAGCTTAGATGCCCTAAGCACATCCGATCTTGCCTGATTTCGGAAGCTAAGCAGGGTCAGCCCTGGTTAGTACTTGGACGGGAGACCACCAGGGAATACCAGGTGCTGTAGGTGCCTGGAGTAGAAACTGGCAAACCACTCCAGTATTCCTGCCAAGAAAACTCCATGGACATGGGATCAGAAAGAGTTGGTCATGACTGTAACAACGTAACACACACACAAACACCACTGTCAAAAAACAGTGGTTTTGCGATTTGGGGAATTCTCTCTTATCCACGTTTTTTGTTATCCACAGGAAGGCCTATAACCAATCCCCAGTGGATATTGGGGTCCTAGTGTGTTACTCTCCACATGAAGACAATGGAGACAGAAGGCGGGGTCAGCCTGCACAGGGACTGAGGAACACACACACACACACACACACACACACACACACACACACACACACACACACACACACACAGAGAGAGAGAGAGAGAGAGAGAGAGAGAGAGAGAGAGAGAGAGAGAGAGAGAGAGAGAGAGAGAGAGAGAGAAATCAGCCAAATGAGTCACAAAGAACAGGAACACTTACTGGTTGAGGTTCTCGAACCTTTCATACCAATTCTCTGCCCTTTTCAGTTCTCCTGTTTCCTCGTTGATCAGGTTGATGCCATAAAACCCCAGCATGAGCTTGTAAGCACGGACAAACCTCTCTAAGACTTCCTTTGACCTCTTGAAAGCCTGAAATGTCAGACAAACCAAAAAGAAGTGTCCTTAGAGATCTAAGAACACAACAAACTGCCTTCCACCAGATCTAACCTTCTGCCTGAATTTTCTCATCCTGAAAAACCGCTCTATTTTATTTACTGCTTGATTTACAAATTGGAACTTAGAAATGTTTTCTCCACTGATACATATATTTCAGAAATTTCAAAGTGAAATTATAATAGCAACAGCTATGGGGCAGGAAATTTCAACCTTGACTTGATAGGATAGGAGCATGTCTCCAAATCCTGCAAGGTACTAGCTTCTCTCTTTTTGGTACTGGTTAGGCCTCATGTGGAGTACTGGGTCCAGTTCTGGACCCACTTCAAGAAGGACGTTGACAAACTGGGACCAAGCCCTCTGAGGAAAGTCTGAAAAAAAACTGGGCATGTTTGGCCTGAAGAGAAGACTGGAGGGGGGGGGCATGTTAGCACTTTTCAAATACTTCAGAAGTCACCCATAGGAGAGGCAGAATCTGTTCTCAGTCGTTCCAGTGTTCAGGACGTTTAATAATAGGTTCAAGCTACCGAAAGCCAGATTTAAAGCAATCAAAACTGTTCTGCTTATATACTGCACCATACCACTTCAAGTAGTCTCTGGGCAGTTCACAGTTTAATTACAGTATGCAAGCTACAAATTGCCCCCCCCCCAAACTGGGTACTCATTTTACCGACCTCAGAAGGATGAATATCAGGAAAACTTCATATCTGTTAGAGCAGTACAACAATTGAAACAATTGTCTGAAGAGGTGGTGAGTGCAGGCATCCAAGAGAAATTTAGACAACCACCACCTGGCAGATATCCTTTGATTTGCATTCCTGCCTTGAGCAGGGTTGTACTCAATGGCTTTGTAGGCCCCTTCCAACTTCATGATTCTAAGCCATCTCTCCCACTTCCAGGCACTGAATCTCTGATATTAAAGGGGGGAGGGATCATAGCTCTTTCAACAGCATCAGGAAGGAGGAACTGAAGATCATATCTTGAGAATTGTAAGAACCGCTTCGTGCTGAGTCATCGAGTCATTGGTAGAGATGGGCGCAAAATGAAAAATGACACGCTGTTTCATTGTTTTGTAAGGTTACGAAGTGTTTCAAAATGAAACAAAACAGCAGAGAGCATTTCGTCAAGAAATGAAACGAAACACCGTTTTTTGCTTCGGAAATGAAACAATTTGTCCTAGTGGCGAGAGGCCTCTTTCTTGATCCAGCATTCTTGAGGTTTATTTTTAAACTGATTGTTTTCCTTCCCTCCCTACGCCTCAGCTGTTGATAGCTAGCTTATCTCTGATCTTGATCTGTGGTGCAGCTAGCCAGGAGCTGAGGTCTGCTGCCTTTCTCTGGACTGCAGACCTGGCAGTTTTAGCACTACGATGCTGACTGGACTGCGTTTCCCTTCCCGTCCCTGCGCCTGTGTCTGTGTCTGCAAGTTGATTTAAACTGATTGTTTTCCTTTCCTGATTAGGTAGGAGGTTATTTTTTATCTTCCCTTCCTTCCCTCTCCATACTGATCAGCTACTGAGCTTATCTCTACAATCTTGATCTGAGGTACAGCTAACCATTAGGTTTCCTGCTTCTTTACAGAGGGTTCTTTGTTTGAAAGCAAATTGATTGGAAGGTTTGAGGAGGGTCTTTGATTTAAAGCTATTTAAACTCGGGCAGTGTTGTTTAAACTCCCTGTTAAATAAAAAAAGGAAAGCTCCCCATTATTTACAGCCTTACAAATCGTTTCGTTTCATGACAAAAATTCTTTTTAAAAATTCGTTAACGAAACAAAATGAAGACTGAAATGAAACAAAATGCTCTATTTCTGTTTCGCGCCCATCTCTAGTCATCTGTGTTCCACCACAGTTGCTTAATGTTCTCTTTCCCCATCCTTCCAAGCCATCTCCCACTCACCAGCTGGCACACACTGCTTTTCTCCTGTTCTTTGTGCAATTGTCGAGTTGCTGCAGGATCATGGACTTCCCTTCTCCATCTCCTCCAGCAGCTGCACCCTCAAAGGCAGAGCTGCAGGAATACCCATACGGCCTCCTCTAGCTACTGGAGGAGGCAGAGAAGGGAAAGCCGTGCTCCTGCTGCAACTGGATGATTGCGTGAAGAGCGAAGGGAAAAGCAGCGTGCATTGGCTGGTGAGTGGGAGAGCCAACCAGAAGGTGGGGGAAAGGAATGTGCTGCAATTGCAGTGCTGTACCAATGACTCATGATGACCCAGCATAAAGGCATTGGTACTCATCTCTAATTAGATCCCATTCTCTAAGATCAGAGCTCATGTCTCTGATTTAGGAGGGAGATTTCTGATCTGTCCTAAGGGTTGGAAAGGCAGGGTGGAGGGGAGGAGGAGAATTTGATTTGTATTCTTGCATACAGGTGGTTGGATTCAATGCCCTTATAGGCGTTCCAACTTCACGATCCCATGATCGTAATTAAAACAAAGAGACATGTCAACCTGTTTTCAAGCGTTGAAACAAACAGTGGAATTTCCGTGTTCCTTTGTTCAGTGTTGATGTTCTCTATACATACGGGAACTGGTAATGTTCCCTCTTCAATGGGGATGGTAAGAACCCTTCAGTGCCACACCTAAGGCACTGAATTAAAGTTCTTTCGCCTAAGACGTCTGGGCTCATGGGCAAATTGGAAAACAATGTCAAAACTAAGGAACTGGTTTGAAAAACACAAGGATCTTACCTCAATTTCTTGGCAAGTGAGAATCTTGGCACGCCAGTTCATTCCCGGTTCACGCAAAGGAAACAGCCTGGAAGACGGAAGCAGATGCCCATCAAGCAGAAGTTGGCAGGATTTGCCCCCCTCCTCGAGAAGGGAATGCACCATTTTAAAAAAGCGACACACAATTTGATATGATCAAAGGCAAGACCTTTATCCCTCAGCTGAAACATCCTATTGGATCAACTGCTTCTGGGTAGTTTGCTGCTATTTAGGAAAGAGAAACATGTGACAGCTTATTTACACCAACCGACAAGAGTGTAGAAGGTGCTTGAATTTTCAAAGTACAGTAGCACCCTCAATGATTTAGTTATCCATGTTTGGCCGCCCAAGATAATTAAATAATAATTTAAAAAGAGGTTTGGAGCCGCGCAGCCATTAAAACAAAAGCAAAACTAGACTATGGGCGGTACCTTAAATAATTAAATAAAATAATTAAATAAATCATGGTCGCAAAAAAGGTGCTGTCAAGCAAGTTACTATCGCAACAGGGTGCCATAAAGCAAAGGCACCGTCATGAAAGGATGCCGCAAAACAAGTTGCTGTCACAAAGCGCTGCAAGTAGCTGCCGCAAATCGTGCAAAAACGTGGCTCCAGGTTTTGGGAAATTTGGGTATATATGTACATTTGATTTCTAAAGAGGCGGAACGTTGTCCCCTCTAAGACTCTTGTGCGACTCACACGTACAGATCGTGACAATTGCAGTGGCAGCTAGGAATTTAACTACACAACACAGTGGACTGATACAAATATGCAGCTAAGGACCAAGCCTTCTCCTGACAGGCCCACAGAAGTGGAGTGCCTTACAGATCCTCCAAAGGACGACTTGGTTTAGGGCTGAGAAGCCACAGAAAACATGGTGTTTTCCAAAAATGGGAGTCACCCCAAGAACACCCTTTCTGTGTGCCATTATGAATAGTCATGGAGGGAGCATTTACCACTGAATATAGGAGTGATTTTCTTCCAGAGTTGCATAGTCATTCTGCCACTTCTCAAGGAGTTCTTCAATGTGAAGGCCTAGAAAAACAGGATGCATTAATTATAATGGCTAGAATAAGCTAATGCAAAATGTCTGCAAATTCACAATGGTTGGCTTAGTCAAATTCAAATCTCAGAAAACATTCCCACCCCTGGCCAAACCTTTCAAAAACAGTGGTACCTTGTATAAAGGAATTAATTCCTTCCAAATGAAATTATGTTAAGCAAATTTTCCTTTCTACAAATTTCCCATAGGAATGCATTGAAAATGGAGTAATCCCAATTTATATTGTACGGATTTGCCCCATAGGCAATTCTTTTAAGCAAATTCCCACCATCTCCGGAATATTTTATGTTGTACAAATCTTATGTTATACAAACTGTTTGTTATACAAGGGTCCACTGTAAGGAAGTCTGTTTCTTTGCCTCCATACGCTTTTAAGGGGCCAGAATTCTGCTGAAGTCTGTATGGTTACTTCCTGCGGCTAATTGCTATGTTGCCAGGGCAGACCAACTGCGCAAGATGTAACCTATCACCTCATCAATTAGCTGCAATCAGATGGATTATATTGCACAAAGGTTACATGAACATCAACAGGATTCCGGCCAGGAAATATGAGATCATTTAAGTTTCCTTGGCATGAGGTGGGAAAACAACTATACAATGTGAAATGTATAGGTCACGAGCTAGTCAGTGGGGAGGCATGCAAGATTTGTAGATTTCGCTCTCAACCCATCATTTTCTGGCTGGTAGGAAAATGTAAAAACAAAATTAATCACTTCCTAACCCGATACAACTGAGCCCCATATTATGGGCATAGTCGGGAAGACTCGGTTGACAGCTGGCACTTCCTTCTGAAAATGAAACGGAAAACATACCGTGAGGCTTGAAATGAATCTCATTTTTGTAAAAGCTCAGATTCCACATGTCTTCCTCTCCAACTTCAGTTTCTTCTAAATCCTGAGGAACAGAATGAGGCATCAGTGAAGAGTAGCACATGATTTCTTTGGAGGTTTTTAAGAAGAGGCTGGATATACTGTGATGGGGGTTTCCGGCATGGCAGGGGGTTGGACTGGAGGGCCCTTGAGGTCTCTGCCAACTCTATGATTGAATGATTTTTCTCTCTTTTTTAATGAGCTATTAAAATTAAATCCAATTTAAGGGGTTTCTATTGAACTAAAAGCCCACAGACACTATTGTTTATCTTTGCGGCTTACAATGATGAGGGATAATACACCATTCAGTACAATTAAGACATGTTCAAGTATTGAGAACAGGGAATTGAGGAACATCTTATAGCATTAAAAGACAACCTCACTGCAACAAGATCTAGTGAGGGCTCTTGGGTGGCATCAAGGATGCATTGGCAAGATTCAAGGAAGGCTACCGACAGCTATTCATCTGGATATTTATTTATATTGTTTACAGGCTGCCTGTCAAACCATAATTACAAGATGAAATTGTTGTGATGGTGCTTAGCAAGGACCCCATGCTCCCACCCCCCTCTGCCACTCCTCTGTGCCACTGGTGAGGAATTTAAAGGGCAGAGGGTCTTTCTCATAGTTAGGCTCAAAACCAAGCCCTACAGAGAAAGGCTGAACTAATGGTGCATGTTTTTTAGCCTTAAGAAAAGAGGACTAAGGGGAGACAGGATAGCACTTTTCAAATTGGAATGTTGTCATTCAGTGGAGGGGCAGGGCATGTTCTCAATCACCCCAGACTACAGGACAGGAATTTATTTATTTATTTATTTATTTATTTATTTATTTATTTATTTATTTATTTATTTATTTATACAACCTATATGATGCCCATTACCCAAAGGTCTCTGGGGGTTTACAATGAACAATTGAAATGTCAACGAACAATTAAAAACAATTAAAAACAATAGTATTTAATGGTTTAATAATTGGGTCAAGCTACAGAAAGTCAGATTTAGGCTGAATACCAAGAAAAAAAAATCTTTAACTGGTAAGAGCAGTACAACAATGGAACCAATTACACCGTGGGAGGTGGCGAGTGCTACAAGGTGGGAACAATCAAGAGAAAACTAAGCAACCATCCCTCAGATCTGCTTTGATCTGGACTCCTGCATGGAGGAGGGGATTCGACTTGATGGCCTTATTGGCCACTTCCAACTCCATTATTCTATGACACACAAGTAAGAACCCAGATTTTCCCCAGGTTTTTGCTTATATCTAGAGGAGATATATGCTGCCACGGAGGGTGGTGGAGTCTCCTTCTTTGGAGGTTTTTAAGCAGAGGCTGGATGGCCATCTGTCGGGAATACTGTGATGGGGGTTCTTGCATGGCAGGGGGTTGGACTGGATGGCCCTTGAGGTGTGTTCCAACTCTATTGATTATATGAGAAACACAAGCAGAAATCTTTTCTCTTCTCGAATTCAGTGGAGTATTTACACTGGTGTAAGTGTGAAAGTGTAGGTGACTCCAAATGCTGAACAGCTGCTACTCAACGAGTTTCCCAACGAATCCTGAATTGTGTCCCAAGCCATACAAGTCTGTTTACAACCATTTTCAATGGACTCTTACTGGGTATCGCCGCCTATACTTCTGCATATCCCTTGCTGCTCCCCAGTTGCACCTGCTGGAGTTCTAAGGGAAAGGAGGAGACAAGTCAGTGGGAGTCCAGCTCTTAAATGACACAAATGACCCCAATTCATCCTAAGAGGAAATACAATTATCTCACTTTTCAGGTTAGAAGAAGATTAATTTCAAGAGAAGAAATTAACAGCTTTTTCAGACAGGGTCCCACGCTTAATGAACAACAGAGAGGAAGCATTCTCAAAGGCTTTCACGGCTGGGATCCAATAGTAGTTGTGAGTTTTTCGGGCTGTTTTGCCCGAAAAAACTTCCAGAACACGGCCAGAGAGCCGGAAAAACTCACAACAACTAACAGAGAGGAACATTAACAGCTTGCCATTTCTTAGGCAATGCCCAAGAAATGCACATGAAGTCCCTATGCCTGTCCAAGTCCGTACACAGAACCCACATTGTTGCATTCACTGAACACAGTGGGGCTTTTAGAAGAATATTAGTGGCCTGTAATGACTGGACAGCTCACGTTAGGTATGTAACTGTGGAGCTAGAAGTTGGGAGTTCATTTTCCCAATACACACCCCAGAGGAGCCACCTATGAAGCCTTGAGCAAGCTGCACAGTCCTAGAGTAGTGGTGGCGAACCTTCGTTACTCCAGATGTTTTGGACCACAACTCCCAGAATTCCAAGCCTAGATTGCCAATGAAAAAGGACTGTGGGAGTTGTGGTCCAAAACATCTGGAGTGCCAAAGGTTCGCCACCACTGTCCTAGAGTGTCCCCAGAAGAAGGGAATATTAAACCACTTCTGAGTATTCTCTACCAGGAACACACAGAAAAGGGTCACTAAAGGTCAGACATGACTTGTCGACACACAACTGTCATTCATTTTAAAGAAAATCATTTCAGCTGAGTTTTCTTTGCTACCCCAAACCGATTGTTTGGTTGCAAAGAAGAGGAAATGGTGGAAGGATCAAGAATGCTGAATGTGATACCAATCTGTAGCAGGTCCGAGAGAAAATGACATGGAAGAAGAGGCGGGATGGGCATGAACTGTGGTTCTGCATAGCACCTGCACCGGTGTTCTGCGAGGACCACACACTTCCCTTTCATATCTCCTCTGAGTGATGGCCCTCTCAGAGGCATCACTGCAGGCTTCCCCTGCTCCACCTCCTCATCTGAGTGGGTGGAGGAAGCGTGCTGCTGCCAGTGAGTGGGTGATTGCCCAGAAGAGGTGTAGGCGGAAAGCAAGTAGTGCCCACAGAACACCTATGTTGGTACCATGCCAAACCAGGCTGAACTGCCGAAATGTGCTTCATGTCCATCTCCACAGAACAGCACCGATAAAAAGCAACACCCACCTCTGGTAATGGCACAACCCTCCCCTCCATTTTTGGCACCTACCTTACATCTTCTAAACCCCATGGAATAAAGGTTTGGCTTTCGTCGTTCCTGAAAGAACAGGACACACAGTTTAAAACCAACATTAGAAACTCTTGGCATCCTGTTACTGACAAATCAGAATACACCCACTTTGCTAATACCAGATTAAAATCTCCTAACTAGCTGGCTATAGATAGTGGACTTGTGATACACTTTTTTGTCCTCTCAGTACAAAGGTTACAACTGCCTTGTGATGCTGTTGCAACACAAGGAGGAATTGGTATTTGTTCTGTGGTGGCCTCACTAAATGGTAAAGGAGACAGAGAGATCCCCTGTAACCACCTAAGATCATTAGAAAATGCCCTGGAATGGAAACAAAAATGATGGTTTATTCTATTTATATCCCATCCTGAGCCCAAGGGACTTAACTTTCACATTAAAAACACATAGCTAAATTCACAAATTACACACTTGGGACTATACAAATATACAGTCGCAAGTATCTTGAAACACAGATAAGAAGTGTCTACTAAAAATAAAATAAAAATGATACAGTCACCCCCTGCCATTTCACAGTTCAGGTACTGCGGTCCCACTATATCGCGGGATTGCAGTACCTGCGGGGGGTGGGGGGAGCGATTGCATCGCTCCCCACTGCCCCCCTCCCCCTCCGGGAGGCCTCAGAGCTGCACGGGGTGGTGGTGGCAGGGAGCAATCAAATCGCTCCCTGCTCCCCCAGGCCCATCTGGGAGGCTTCAGAGCCGGGGGGGGGTGGCCCGCTGGGAGCAATCCAATCGCTCTCCGCCTCCCCCCAGGCCCCTCTGGGAGGCCTCGGAGCCGCGTGGGGGCGGGGGCGGGGAGCGATCCGATCGCTCTCCGTGCCCCGCCCCTTCTGGGAGACCTCGGAGCCGGGAGGGGGGCCGCCGGGAGCGACCCGATCGCTCTCCGCACCCCCTGCCCCTTCTGGGAGGCCTTGGAGCCCCATGGGGGGTGGCGGGGAGTGATCCGATTGCTCTCTGCGCCCCCTGCCCCTCTGATTGCCCCCCACCCGACCCGCTTCCACATATCGCGGATTTTCACATATCGCGGGTCGGGTGGGTCCCTAACCCCCGTGATAGGTGAGGGGTTACTCTATAAACAAAAGTCATCCTAGGCTTCCCTTCTTCACTGAAAAGTCTCTCCTGCAAATAGTTACATTTAGAACTGAAAGATGGAAGTATGGAGGACAAGTGGATCTCTGATAGAAGGGTAAGCATTGGAAGATGGGATGATG
The DNA here is from genome assembly GCA_029282475.1 of Phrynocephalus forsythii. Lineage (NCBI taxonomy): Eukaryota > Metazoa > Chordata > Lepidosauria > Squamata > Agamidae > Phrynocephalus > Phrynocephalus forsythii. The sequence continues at coordinate 121,304,789 of JAPFRF010000005.1, read as the reverse complement.
TCATGGCCTAGCATGACAGACCCAATGCTTGTGCTGTGGTGGTTTGTTTGTTTGTTTTGCTATTCATGATGTACCAAGTGATGCAAAGTGAAAGAACGTGAGGAGGTTGTGGATTAGAGGCCTCAGGTCAGCGTCAACACTGACTGCATCGAGTACATTACCCATAGATTTCACCCCAAACACTGTCCGTTTAAACAAAAAGGTTGACCACCACGGCCTACAGACTGAAACATGTTTTCTTTGGGACGAGAGAGCTGAATGCTCCATGGGTGCATGACACACACATCTACAATAGAGTAGTGAAGTGCTTCCCCCCCCCAGGCTTAAAAGAAACTGTGAATTCTAAGGTATTTGTGGACTTCTGTTTTAGAGTTATAATCTTTAAAGAATGTTGGAGCTGCGCAGAGAGAGAGAGAGAGAGAGAGAGAGAGAGAGAGAGAGAGAGTTTTTCCATCAGAATGATTCTGCCTGGTATTTTTCCTTGGACATTTTAACAAAGTAGAACTTAAAAGTAGGGAGAGGCTTAGCCTCTTAGTAAAACATACGGAACTAAGGAGGGAAACATTTTTATTACTTTTAAGTTAGAGAAATATTTCTGTGAAATCTTTGTAGTTAAATAAATGCCTTAATTAATATTCAATCCAAGTTGCCTGTTGCCTGTTTGCTAACTGTTTTGGTAAGTGATATATATTTTTTCTTCACAGCTAGTCCAGGAAAGACTCACTCTATTCCTATAAGGCAGTGTTGGTGAACCTATGGCACGGGTGCCAAAGGTGGCACTCGGAGCCCTTTCTGTGGGCACTTGACATCGCCCCTTCACAGCCACCTGTATTCAGGTTAAATTGCTGTATTGGCACTTTGCAAAGAATTAGTGGGTTTTGAATCACACAAAAAGGTTTGCCATCACTTTTATAAGGGGTTTTACGGTGGTTCCCCGCCCATTTATGGTTCATATACTGTGGTCCCGCTATATCGCGGGACCACAGGATATAAAAAAAGACCCCCTGGGGTAAGTGGGGAAAGGCCTGGGGTAAGGATGGAGGAGGGCCTGTCGGAGGCCTCAAAAATGATTTCCGGTTCGCAGGGAGGTCCTTTGGGGCCTCCAAAAACCTGAAAGGTCCTGGCCGGCCCGTTTGGGGCAGCGCCAGGGTGGGGGTAAGTACAAGAGCCCCCAGCTAGGTGCTCGAGGCCCAACCCGACCTGCACCTGCATATCGCGGATTTTCAATTATTGTGGGTTGGGTTGGGTCCCTAACCCCCGCGATAGGCAGGGGGTCACTGTAGAGTCTCCAGGATCTTGCCTTACGATCAGATGGGGGTTGATTTACTATTGCATATAGATGCTTGGATAGAGACCCCCCTCTATTCTGTTGCATTTCTTTGTGGTATGCACTTGTGCTGGGCTCTTCTTATGTTTTTATGACTCATTGAGTGTTCATGTAAGACGAGCATTTCAGCCTATTCTCCTGCCTTCTAAATAAATCACCCACAAGCGGAATTGGAGGGACGGGCAGAGCGAGGAAGAGAGAGAGCAAAACATTTGCGTGGCCTGCAACATGCCGCTGAGTACCAAGATGCCTCCAGAAGATGGGAGCAGTTAAGTTGTTTCTGAGTCCCCTCTGCCCAGAACCCTCTTAACAAGCATCGCCCTATGTCAGAATTGACTTTGCTCACAATTATTATTAGCATGACATTAATTCAAATCTTCAGAAGATGTTTCTGAACAATGTTGTGCCCGCATTGTCGGCGGGAAAAAAGAGAGAGAGAAAAGGATGCCATGCTTTACACAGCAGCACCAATGGCACCAGTCAGGATGGTCTACAACAGGGATGGAGAACCTATGGCAGGCGTGCCAAAGGTGGTACGCAAAGAGCTTTCGCCTGGCACGCGACATGCTCCCTGCCTCACCCCCATTTCCCCCTCTGCTGGACCAGCCATGAGGAATTTGCAGAGGGGGAAGTGGGGGGGGGAGGGAGCATGTCAGGTGCCAGGCCGACCCTGCCATCACTGTCCCCATCGCCATTGCCCCCGCCAACCCATCTCCACCGCTGTCATCCCTGCCCCTCCCGCCGCTGCAGCCCCGATGCCCTTGCTGTCCTCACCCTCGTCGATCCTGACCCCCCACCGCCGCCGTCCCCATCGCCATCACCCTTGCCGCCCCTGCCGCCAACCCCGCCTCCGCCATCCCTGCCCCTCCCACCACCACCGCCGATTACCCTGACCCTGCCTTCCCCCGTCGCCCTTGCTGCCTTTACCCCCTGCTCCCCGCCACTGATCCCGAACCCCCCGCCACCGCTGTCCCCATCACCAAGTATGGGCATTCAGGGCCAAAAAGGTTCGCCATCCCTAGTCTACAAAATACCCTCTTGTGCTCACTGTCATTCACAAAGTGACATCAAGCAAGGGGAAATCCTAGCAGGTGACCCCCCTTTTGTGTTAGCTATCTAATTCTCTCCCAAACACAAATGGTCAGGGTGGTTGTTTTGACAAGTGTTTTCAATATTTTTTAAAGAACTGCCATGTGGAATGTTAAGTTTGTTCTGTCACACAGTAACCTAGCTGCACTCATGCAGCTATAATGAGGAACACAACCTAGCACACAGGATGAGTCACATATAAATGTTTTTGGAGACTCAGTGGTGCCCTTTCTGAGCTTCCTAACAGGTGGCAATCAAATGTAGTAATTTCGCATCTTCTACAAGATCGCCTGACATCATCCTCCAACAATCACTGGCCTATGACTCAGTGAAATTTAAGCTTGTTTCACCTACACAAGGAAAACTTTGTGGGAGATATCTCTTTCCTAAGCTGTAAAGAGAGCCTGACCATCTCTTACAAGGTTTTTTCAAAATGCATGAAAAGAAACTAAAAAGAGAGAGTAAAAGCCTATGTTTTATGTTTCATGTGTTTGTTTGTTCATGTGTGTTTCACCATCTTGCCTTAGTATTCTTGATTTTATTTTTTCTCAATTTGAGTTTTTATTTTATTTTATTATTTGCCTGATTGTGGGAGCTGTATTGTATTATTTTGCATTGCATCATATTGTTAACCGCCCTGAGTTCCTTTTGGGAAAATCGGGTGGAATATAAATAAATAAATAATTACAAAAGAATATGGTTTGGGGTATCCTTAATTCTGCATAGTGTCAGGCAGAGGTCCTTTATAGCCCCACCTTGAAATCCTTGAAGCTTGGACTGGATGGCCCTGGAGGTCTCTTCCAACTCTATGATTCTATGATTCCCATCCAATTGTTAACCAAGCCTAACCCAGGTTGGCTTCTATACTCAGGATGTGATCAGACAACAGGACAGGTGCATCTTTGATTGCGCTGGAAAAGGCTGATTTGCTAGTAGCAATTTCTGTTCGTTTGACCCTTCCATCTGGCAGGGAATTGTTCCAGTCCATCCTGAACAGTAATAACGTTACTGCTAGACCCAAAAAGGTATGGCTGGAGAGATTTGACTGAATGAACTGGGCATGTTTAAGGCAAGAGAAAAGAAGACTGTGGGTAGATATCTGAAGAGCTGTAATAGAGAGGAAGGGCAAGTGATATTTTGATCATTCCAGGGTGCAAGACGCATAACAATGGGCTCAAGTTAAGAGAATCCAGCTTTCTAATGATTATCAGGAAAAACTTCCTAACTGAGTAGTATGGCAATGGAATCAATGACTTTGAGAGGTTGTTGCGAGTGCTCCAACATTCAAGAGAAATTTGGACAACCACCTGGCAGGTATCCTTTGATTTGTCCTCCTGCACCGGGCTGGGGGTGGGGCTGGACTTGATGGCCTTGTCGGCTCCTTCCAGTGTCCCTATTCTGATTATCTAGAGCACTGTTGCCCATACATCCTGTGATCATCAGGAGTGTAGCACAACTGGTCCAAAATGTGAGGCAAGACCAGGTGTAGTTTTAGAAGAGTTAGTCATATTAACTGTCTGCTTAGCCTATCAGGTGGGAAACATTTTTTTTTTTGGGGGGGAGACAACATTTTTTAAAAACACATAACGAATACCAAGACTATCTGCTATATTTTAATGTGATATTTCATGGGCAAGTCTGTTTCCTCGAATGTAAGAGTGGGGCTAAAAAGGTAAAGGTCCCCCCCCCTGCATATGCATGCTAGTCGTGTCTGACTCTAGGGGCGGTGCTCACACACACTGGAAGAGCCAGTGCTGTGCAAGTCCATGGCCGTGTGGCCGGCATGACTGCAAGGAAACACTGTTTTACCTTCCCATTTTTTTTTACGGTGGTACCTATTTATCTACTTGCATTTAAATGCTTTCGAACTGCTAGGTTGGCAGAACCTGGGGTTATCAGCGGGAGCTCGCTCCGCTGCGTGGCACCCGGGATTCGAACCGCTGAGCTGCCGACTTTGCAGTCTACAGTTTCGGCGCCTTAGTCCACTGAGTTTCCACGTAAGAGTAAGTACAGTTTCAGTGCCTTAGTCCACTGAGCACCACGTAAGAGTGAGGCTACATGGCCGATATTTATACAGTGGTACCTTGTATAAAGGAATTAATTCGTTGCAAATGAAATTCTGTTAAGCAAATTTTCCTTATACAAATTTCCCCTAGGAATGCATTGAAAACAGAGTAATCCCTAATTGTGACTATTTTTATGTTGTACGGATTTGCCCCATAGTCGATTCTGTTAAGCAAATTGCCCCTATCTCCGGAATTTTTATGTTGTACAGATTTTATCTTATACAAACTGTTTGTTATATGAGGGTCCACTGTACATCACTCATTTCCTATAACCTGTCTGCGTATTTACTTATTTTTTTCAATTTATATGCCGCCCACTACCCAAAGGTCCCTGGGCAGCTTACAATCAAAAGCATTAAAACAGTTTAAAAATAGTATTAGCAGACGTTGAATATGCTTAATTATGCATAAATAAGCTTCCTATAACCCCACACATTTGAGAAACGGTTAGCAGAGCCTTTAAAAATTAACTGATGTTAGACGAGATGCAACCCACCCCCCTCCGCCGGCCGGTGCGTCTTTCCAGAAAGGGAGGGCGGGCAGGAACCCTTTTGAGTTCTATGCAAAGAGGACTTTCCTGGCACTTTCACATTCGGTTCCTCCTCGCTCAAAGCTTTTCGATCCTGGAAATCTGAGATGTCTATGTCTCTCTCTCTCTCTCTCTCTGTGTGTGTCTGTGTCTGTGTGTGTTTTGTGGCCCAGGCAGGCGAGATCAGCCAAATAAATCATCAGTTTCGGGAGGCCTCATCTCTCCCCCCGCCCCCCAAAAAAGCAAGATCACTAAGAGACACAGAGACCCAGGATCCCACGTCTAGAAAGATGGGCAGCTGGGCGGGAGGGAAAGAAGGAGGGCCAGGCAGGCGAACGGGGAGGGTTCTCTGCAGGCCCCACGGATGTTTTTTTTTTTTTATATTCCAAGCACACACACCGAGCAGCCGAACGGGGAGGGTTCTCTGCAGGCCCCCGGGAGAGATGGGGCGCAAGGCCGCCTTTCTCCTCCTGCCCAAGAAGGCAAGGGCTCCGGGGGAGAGGAAGGGGGGCACGGAAGGGGAGGCAGGGACCCTCACCTGGCGCCCCGAGGCCGACGGGGCGCTGGGCGACCACCAGCCCTGCTTCGGTTTCTCCTTCGCGGCTCCTGCCGGGGGAGTCGCTTCCAAGCCCTTCTTCCCTTGATGGTCCTCCCTTGGCGGTCCTCCATCCTCTTCCTCCACCTCCTCGTCCTCCCAAGTGGAATCGTATTCGGAGAAGCCCATGTCGTCTTCTTCTTCCTCCTCCTCCTCCTCCTCCTCCTTCTTCCTCTCCGGAGCCTTCGCTCGCCTGCTCTCCGGCCGGCACCTCCTTCCTCGCCGCCATCCCCAAAGGAGGAGGAAGGCCGGCCTCGAACCAGGAACAGAAACCGAAAGGAAGGCGAAGGCGAGCCGCCTCCCAACGCCGCCCAGAAGAACCTCCGGACCGAGGCAGCCCGACAAAGCGAAAGGCACGTGGGGGGACGAGGGGGAGGCGGGGGAGGCGCCAGGCCCCGCCCCCTTCCGTGTCACTCACCACAGCCGGCCCGGCCCTGGGCTCTCATTGGCTGGCGCGCTTCCATTCAGAACGTCGACGTTGTCTCGGCGTTCCATCGTGGAACGCCGGCGTCTGTTTGAAGTGGCCTTCGCGCGGGCGCGGGCGGTGGTGCTGGGCGAAACGGGTGCCATTCCTGACCCAGGCCAAGGATCTCGTGGGAAAGCCCGTCAGATTATTTCGTTTCCCTGCCTTAGTTCCATCATGCAATTCTTCGACGATGCCTTTGCTGTTCTCCCTAAATACAAATGCAAGACTAGGCTATAGGGCTAGGACATTAATAATAATAATAATAATAATAATAATAATAATAATAATAATAATAATAATAATAATAATAATAATAATAAAAGTCACCATCAGTCAGCTGCAGAAAGCTGCCTTACTGAGATCTGCTCTCATAATTCGCCGATACATCACATAGTCTTAAATGCTTGGGAAGTGATTTGTATTACAAAATCCAGCGTAGATTGCTGTGCGGTTAATTAATAATAATAATAATAATAATACTGCAAGCTTTCGTGGACAATGTGCACTTCTTTAGAGCATGCACCGAAATTGCAGACATGGCAAAAGATGTGGTTTGCCAGATGATTCTTAGATGCAAAGTGTCTTACTCCCTAAAGTAGTGTGCATAAAAGCACAGTCAGGAAACAGAAAAAGTGTGTCTCTGCCTAAACCCTGATAAGCTTAAAGGGGTTCCTTTTTTTAAGAAGAAAGGAGAGATAACAATTATTTTACGTAAATAAATAATAAACAAGGGCTTATTTCCAGATAAGCGCAAGAAAGCAAGCAGCCAGACTGATCCAGGGTTGCTAAAAATGTTTTTTTTAAAAAGGCATTTAAAGCAGTCTCACAGCCATCCATCCCAACACAAGCTGCCACAAGACCTTCTGCAAAGCTGTGGGTAGGCCTTCTTCCACAGGGATACCCGTATTCCTATCGATTTCAGAATCTGAGTTTTCATATCTGTTCAGAATCTGTTCAGAGTCTTCTGGAATTGCACTTTTGAAGTATGCCATGCATGGCTTTCCTATCATGCTTCCAGTCTCCCCCACCCCCCAATGATTGGTAAAAGGCAGATGAAAGAAATCCCAGCTTTGCAAGCATGATGTTGTATCTTTAAAGCTTTCATGTCCAGGTGTGAAAGTGGACAAGGAGGAAAGCTTACAGCAAAAACCTGATTCATTTGAAATGTGCTGGAGGACAGGTTTGTAGATACTTCACCCTGGGTTTCCAAAAAGACTAGCAAGTGGGCCCTAGAATAAATCAAGCTTGAACCATCTTTGAGAGCAACAAGAATGAGACTGAGGTTGTCATAGTTCGGGCACTTCATGAGAAAACAAGATTCTTGAGAGTGGGAGATCTACCAAGGAGGCTGGGCAGGGAACATAAAAAGAGCCATGCTGGATCAGGCCAAAGGCCCATATAGTCGTTTCCTATATCTCACAGTGGCCCCAGCAGATGTGTCTAGGAGTGCACAAGACTAGATCTCTGTCTCCTTGATACCACTCCCCTGCATCTGGCCCTTGAAGTACCCCGGTTTTAAGCCTGGAGATTACATGTCTCCACCATGGTTTGTAACCTGTGATGGACTTTTCCTCCAGGAATCTGTCCAATCCCCTTTTGAAGGCATCCAAGCCAGATGCCATCACCGCATCCTGTGGCAGGGAGTTCCACAGACTAACAACACGCTGGGTAAAGAAATATTTTCTTTTGTCTTTCCTCACTTTCCCAACCCCCAATTTCAGTGGATGTCCTCTAGTTCTGCTATTTTGTGAGAGGGGGGAAGAGTGTCCCTCTATCCACTTTACTCATGCCCTGCATAAGTTTGTACATCTCAATCATATCCCACCCTTAGGTACCTTTTTTCCAGTATCCTTTCCTCATAAGGGAGGTCCCCCAGCCCAGTAATCGTTTTAGTTGCTCACTTTTGCGCCTTTTCCTTTTCCACTATGTCTTTTTTGAGATGCGGTAAACAATACTCCAGGTGTGGCGACAACGTACGAAACCATCTGGGCTGGAAACGTTTCTACTGGGAGGGGGGAATAAGTCTACATTTTCTATCACTGTGATGGAGAATCTGTAATTTTGTGAATTTATAAGATTGAGTATGGTTTCCATTATGCTTCACCACTGTCCGTGTTAGCTAGGGCCGATGGCAGTTATGCGACATCACCAGAAGGAGGATAACATCCCCTTTTTTGCCTCTGATCTACACTATATAAGGGATTCCAAAACACAAGACAACATGATAGGTGTCCAATGACTCTCATTGTTCAAGAACAGTTTGATAGAAAACTCTATCTAGGACTGGCCGACAGGTCCCCTGGAGCCCAACGCGGGGGTAGCATGCTGCTTGGCCTTGTCGGTCCCACAGACAGGTTTGTCAAATAAATAAGTTGCAAAGTTTGCTCTGGCAGCTATGAAAAACAGGGTCAACCAAAATCTAATTTTTGGGAGGACTATACTGCTCTGCACATGTCACATGGTTTTTAAAGTTTTAAAGTTTAAAGTTTTAATTATATTTGTCACAGATGTAACTTTATAAGTTTTTTTTCTTTCTGTCAATCAAGATTGCGATGACCAATGATTTTTAGCAATAAACTATTACCTACCTACCTACCTTTCTCAGCTTACTCTATCTAGGCCTAGTTCACATAGGTAAGAAAGAGAATCTTGCATTGGTTTTTAACTTCATCAATGCCTTATCAGTTAAGGTGGGATACAGGAAGTATCAACTGTGCTTTTTGCAGGTGTCTAAGAACAGACTTAACTTAGTATATAAAATGAAAATTCATTGGTTATTATTCACCTTTATTATAAGAGACTGTACTACAACAAAATAAACATGGGACAGGTCTTTTTTTTATTAAACAAGTTAATACAAAGGTACAATTGAAGAATTTTCCACCACTCATTCTTCTTGTTTTCCTTTAAAAAACTGTCCCCCCCCAAATCTACCAAAATGGGGGTATTTTCCTGACCATAATAAATTATCTCGGGTTTTATTATTTTTTGCATAAAATCCCAACTATTTAAAGTTAAAATTAATTCTGGAAGATTAACATGGCAGTGTTACTGATAACATTAAAATAAATGAAGACTTTTAACTCATTCTTCTTGTTTTCCTTTAAAAAACTGTCCCCCACCCCAAATCTCAAGTCAATTCTGACTTTTGATTTTTGCATAAAATCTTATTTCCAGGAAGATTAACATGGCAGTGTTACTGATAACATTAAAATAAATAATAACCATGTGCCGTCAAGTCAATTCTGACTCTATGGTGACTCTTTCCAGGGGGTTCCAGGTACAAAATACTGAGAAGCAGTTTAACATTCCCTTTTTCTGGGAATGCCCTCAGACTAAATAGCTTGTCCAAGGTCACACAGGCTGGCTGTTTTCCTCAGAAAAGAACTTGAACTTCCAACTTCTAGCTCTGTAGCCATATACCTAAACCACTGAATTAGCTCCACTTAAAAACTCCAGGCAAAATTTTTTTAAATTAAAAATTCAGTATAAAAATATATATTTACGTTATTGTCCCTGGTAAATCCCTTTTATTTTAACTGATTTGGCTTCCTTTAATGGAACTATTCACACTGAAAAGTTTGCCTCTAGCAAACTGATGTTGTATAAGGTAGGTAAGACGACCCCCTATTTCTTCCATCCATCCAGGTTTGGCTTTATGTTCTCTTTATTTTAAGTCTCTTACAGATATATGAAAGAAAAACATAATGCAAGAGAATTCAGGCTGGTTTAAAGACATTTAATAAGCTACTATAATGTAGAAATACTACCTTCTTTGCATCTACATTCTGAAATAACAATTGACCTTTCCAGTCTCTAAAAGGCAATAACGACTGAGACTCATACTCCTTTCTTGTATGCAGGTGGTCTGTATTCTGGGAACACGTTTCTAGCAAGAGTCACTGTATTTCCATGTAATACATTGTTTCAGAACAACAACCCACTAAGACACTACCCTCCAAAATCTGTTTTAGGGCCCCTCATTCTTTTTGTACAGTCAGCAGGTTACGTTCTGCTGGTGGATGGATATGATGGGATCCAGGCTCAGTGCAGTGAGAGAAGGGCAACAGAGGCTCAAGACACCCGAAGCTACCAACTGGGCCGCTCTAGGAGTCTAGCTCCTCGTTTCTGTGACTGCCTGTTCCCAGAATGGTGTGGAATGTGCAGGGTGCAAATGGCTAGTGGCAGTCTAGTTTGGTAAACACACAGGTTTGTTAAGCAGCCAGCCTCCCTCTTGTCTCAATTCTAAAGATGAAGGCACAGCAAGCCATCCGTTCTAAGGGAAGGCAGCCAAACTCATGCCCAGCCAAAACAGCGTGTCTTTTTGCTATTCGTTTTTCTTCCCTGAGCTAGCTAGACACTATAAACTTTTCACTGCCGAGATACCATAGGGTCCCCCCCCCAAAGCTCCCATCTTGTTCCACTGGTGCTTATGTTCTACGCCGTTTCGCGGCACTTGGGCTAGATGGGTTGCTGTTGGCGTTTAAGACTTTCTCGGTGACTCTGTTTCGCTTTCTCTTATCCCCTCCTTCTTTCGATCCGGATTCAGAGGAACTCCTCTCTTTCTCCTTGTTGCTTGGTTTTTCAGCTGCTTTCGCGAGGCTTCCCAGAGAGACATAGACTGAAACAGAATAATAGGAAAGAGTATGACATCAGCAAGAAGTGTGTCACACCGAAGCCACAATCTAAGGTGAAGACAGATCGCTGCAAACACTTCACTGCAACGGCTGTAGCTTTTGGGTGAGAACATGAATTTAGTTATTTGTCTACCCCTAACTTTAGAAGATGGCTGTCCCCATGATTCCTTGAGCAGCAGTGGCCCATATATGGCATATACATAGAACAGTCCTGCACAACAGGTAAACTGCACACTACCGGTAGCCTGTGAAGGGTTCAAAAGTAGACCACCATCCATCAATAAAAAAAGTGAGGGGGTACATTCTCCATCCCTCCCTCCCCCGTCCCAAGGACCACCACTGCCCCAGCAAAGTTCTGGGTCTCCCAGTCCACTGTCTCAGCTGAGCGGGGCAGTTCAAGGGTCATGGCACATTGATATCTGTTCCGTCCAGAACAGATTAATTGGTTTTCAATGCATTCCTATGGGAAACCACTGCTCTATTTACATTTTTTTAAACTTATGAGCATGTGCTTGGAACAGATAAAATTTGTAAGTAGAGGTTTTAGTGTAGTAGCCCTCAGGCACTTTGGGCCTGAAAAAGCAGACCTCAGCCTGTTCAAAGTTGGACAGCCCTGACATAGAATAATGCTAGTTTCTGTGATTCTGATCCCGGCAAGGTTGCCTTTAAGCTGCATGGCTGCACGCACCCCTGGCACCCTCTGTGCAGAGGTTTTCCACCCCCGTGCACTCCCTTGCAACAGTTTTTCTTCCAGTTGCAATGGAATCCATGCTTGTAGGCAGGCGGGGGGGTCAGTTTAACTAAAGAAGCTCTTATTTTGGCAACAGAGTCAAATCATTTAAAATGTAATAGGAGAATGCCTGGTAATGATGGGGAAAAGGTAGTATACAATGTCAATAGAAAACACATTTTATATAGAGATCCATAATCTTATTATTTCTCAGAACTAATTCACACACTTTAGTTGTATGCTCATTAAGCACAAGCTGTAAGGAAACTGCCCAAATTAAAACATCAACCCAGAAGCAGCACAGCATTTTCCAAACCAAGCAAACAAACAATCTACAGGTGCAGACTCTACCCATCACAAATATGATGGAATGCTATCATGATATTTCCACCCCTCCCGATTTAGCAGTAAAGAACTCCAAGAGAAAATGATATTTCAATCATTCTCCCTGGGGCATTCTTGCACATTAAGATATGCTGCTGGCATTATAGTCCACATATCAAATCACTGAAAAGGAGGCTCTCAAACATCACAGAGGTGGTACAATCTTACAGATGGCAGATGGCATTGTTTACCTTCATCAGAACCTGCATGTGACTCCATTTCTTCTTTTATTTCTTCTTTGATATCCTCTTCCGTCATCACTTTTCCTGTGGACATATTTAAAAGCACAATGATGAGCGAGGTACTGATACAAATTCAATTTCCCTTCATTTCTGTTAAATTCCATAACATTTTTCCAAAGTGTGGCCATTGGCATCTATCTCAACAGGATAAAAGGGACAACTCATGACCCGCTATCCCCCAATATGGTTCTTTCAAACAATTTCAGAGTTAAAATCAGATGTCTGAAGCGGTGCCTGATGAGCAACTAGAACAGAAACTTAAGTTTCTTTGAACTCCACAATGCTTACCTCTGAGCTGGCATTACAGAACCGCACTGTAAGACTGAGTCACGAAAGAGTCATCAAATCCAAGTCATGCTATAGAAATGCATATTGTGGTTACATGAATTGCTGTTGGGTCTTACCTTCTTTTACCTCTTGAATAATTTCTTCCGGGAGAATGAAATTTTTTTCTGAGTTGGGGAAGGGGAGAATCTCAGATTCATGCTTAGGAATTAAAAAAGAAAAAGAAAACGTGAGATAACTTGTATAGATCAGCAATTCAGGTTGTACTAAACAAATAGAAAGCTCAGTTTTTTTTACAATCACCAGACAACATTTTGAATCAGTCGTTGTGCAAGGTAACTGAAAGTCAACAAGGAAAAGACTGTCTTTAAAAATGAAGCTATGTGATAATTTAGAAACTTGTGTCATTTTGATCTGCTACACACATACTTATTTTTAATGGAATGCTACAGAATTTAAATGATCCTGACAAGACAGATTGGGTATTAATTAAAATTTATGAAGTTTCCAAGATACTGCATTTTCCCATGTATATGACACTATTTTTTTTCTAAAATCATGGCACGAAAAATTAAGTGGTGTTGTATGCACAAAAGTACAGTAATCCCCCATGTATTGCGGGGGTTAGGGACCTGACCCAACCCACAATAATGGAAAATCTGTGATATGTGGATGCTGGGTCAGGTCGGGACTGGGGGGCCTATCTGAGGCCTTCTACACTTACCAGAGGCCTGGCGCTGCCCCTAACGGGTCTCCGATGGGCTTCCTGGGCCTGTTGGAGGCCCCAGAAGTGGTTTCCAGCGATCCTGGGGTGGAGGAGAAATGAAACAGCCAGGTCTGTTTGGATTCTCCTGTTTCATTTCTCCACCCACCCACACCCTGCTGTTTTCTTTTCTTTCCAGGAGTGCTTGATTGCCCTCCTCTCTGTTTTGCTCTTGCAGGATCAGACCCTTCTCCCCCACCCCCACCCTTGAAAATGAATTTCTTAATGGGTTGTTTCACCCCCAAGCATCTCCCTGTTAAAAAGAGGAATCTTCAGAACACAGAAAGTAAGAGAAACACCATGGGGTGGGGTGGGGCAGAGTGGAGGAGGACTCAAGGAGGATTTATTAATGTTCTTAATTTGGGGGTTCTTAAAAGTGGGGTGGTGGTCTAATAAACAGCAGCATCTTATAGATGGAAAAATACAGCACAGACCACAGATCCTTTTGGTAATTCTTAGGGGAAATGTAGCCATATGTCTGCTATTGCTTGCAGTATAGACCACACATAACATGAAGAGAACATAACTGGTTTGACTTGGGACTTTTTGATTAGCATCAGTATAAGCGATTACCTCCATTTTTTGGCTGGCAACACTCACCAGTGCCTGCATGTCATACATGGTGCTCAAGTGGTCCCAGATGACTTTGGAAGAAATCTGTCTCCCAATATTCTGACTGAATTTGTCTCGGATGCATATCATGTGAAAATGGCGATTCACACCTGAAGGAGACACAGAAGGAGAAAAGGAAAAGGAAACGAAGGTTTCACCCAAGGCATAGGTGTCAAGTTTATCCGGCGCTGGCTGGGACTAGAGTTGTAATGTGTGTGTGTGTGTGTGTGTGTGTGTGTGTGTGTGTGTGTGTGTGTGTGTGTGTGTGTGTGTGTGTGTGTGTGTGCGTGCGTGCGTGCGTGCTAGTGCATGCTAGCACACACACACACAAAACCCTCAAACATCCACGTGCACGCCTTCTCTGCTCCCACCGCTTGGCCATTATCAGACTGCCTCCACCCCTGCTCATGTGCCTAATGAGCTGATGAGGTGGAGGAAGAGGAGCCCAATTGGGCGCTCGGAGGCAGACGGGGGTGTGACGCAGCGCAGGTCGGCTCTTGGCTGCTGCGAGTGCTGGAAGGCACTGCCGCTGGCTCGGCCCCATTGCAAGGTAGCACACGGGGAGGGGATGTGAAGGGAGGGTGGGCACTGATACCCAGGCACTCCCAGGCACCTGCCCAAGGGGCTGCACCGGGTGGGCATGCGTCGCTCTCGGACAGCGCTGTCACTCCGGGCTCCAAGGGCTCCCTCTCCCCGCCTCCCTTTCTTTGACCAGCTGGAGAAGCAGCCCATGGAGCATGAGCGGGGGAAGCCAGAGGCAGGGCCTCCACCATCCAGCCCAGATTCTGGCCGTGGCTGCTGGCCCGCTGCTCTGCTTCCGCGACATCTGCTGCTGCTGCTGGGGTGGCGGGGCAGGGACTCCCAAGGTGCTGCCTTTCTCAGGACCCCAGCAACCTACGCAGTGGAGGCAGAGCAGCTCTGGCTGGAATCTAAAAAAGGAACATTTCCAGGAAACAGAATCACCTGGGAAGAGGGCAGGAAAGAGCCATAAAAATGGTAAATCCCACCCAATACGGGAGACTTGACAGGTCTGCAAAGAGGGATTTTAATGCTAAACCACAGAAGCACCCCTTAATGAAAATGGATCCTGTGATACTATTCAAGGTTTAACAGTATGGGAGTGATATGACATAGCTGAAACAAACTGTAATGCAAGGAACGCATTGGCCTGAACAGACCTGCCTAGCAGAAAAAATTCTGTGCAGGATCAACAATACAGGACAGGAAGCAGTCACTTGCTGGCTTGCCTGTGGCAAATAAAAACTGCCTTCAGGCAATCAGATAAGGAAGAGTTTATAGCAGCTGGTATTCTCTCTCAATCTCATTCTCTTCCTTCCCTGACTCTCTTTTTGGCCATAAATAAGTTAGCATAGATATACTGGGGAGCAGGAGAATGGATGCTAAGCAATCAGCATTTTTTATGAATTCATCTACAAAGTTGCAGTAGACTTCAAGACCACAGATCAGGAGGAGTCAGGAGGTACAGTAGCTGCATCAAACACACAGCCTTTTTTGTTTGTTTCAAAGAGAAGAATCTTCTACATAAATTAATTCTTTCAAATTTGTACAGAAAAATCATCAGGGAAAAGTTCTAAAGATGGTTTGAATGTAACATAAAAAATCCTTTGGGTGGATAAAAATAATCCACTAGAAGAATAATTCCTAATGGGAAAAAAATTGCTCTAACTGAACACAGCTCAGAAAAATGTCTCCTCATTCTATTTGAAAACCAAGATAGGTACCTGAAGAGGAAGACAAAGCAAGAAACGAGCAGATTATATGTTTGTGGGCTCTATTTTCTTGTTTCTAGAATGTTCTGGATCCAATTAGACATACACACAAAATACTGGTTCAGGAATTAACTTCAGTGGGCTACTGCATCTCATAAACCACAGACTTGCACAAATGCAGAATCCAAACAAAGACTTGACCAAAAGAAACAAAGTAGTATTCCTGTTTTATAGCTGAAGAACCGTGGGGTTACTTAAAAGATAATATTGGGCCAGGAACACTAGAAAGCTTTCCCCTGTAAATTTATTACAATATTTTGAAATAGAAGGGAGTCAGAAGCTCTTAGAGATCCATTGCAAATCCCCCAGAAATTCATCAGATGGTTTCAATCTACCTTTTTCCTGCTCCAAGGTTTACAACACTGTATCCAACACATTCTTACTCAGAAAGCACATGTAACTTCAAGGGGGACCAGGGGTGTGTGGCCCTTGTAAAATGAAATCCCAAACCAAAGCTATGCAAAACTGTACCTTTATTATGCCTCTTAAATCTAAAAAATTAGACAAGTCTGCCAAGTTCTCCCAAGACCCTTCAAAGAAATACACAAAATACTGTCCAGGGCAATATCTACAGAACACAGAGATTTCCCATCACTTAGGGCGTTTATACACGACCCCTAAGCTCCGCTGCAAATGGCTGCAAGCTCCGGAGCTTAAAAATGTTTCCCCACCAGCTCCGGAGTTTGCAGACAATTAAGTGCGACCCCGCCCACCTAAGCGCGACCCAGCACACTTTTCTTGTACCTGCTCTTGGGAGGTGAAAAATATTTGATGCGGATGTGCTGGGCTCTCCTCGCTTCTTTTTTTTTGTTTTTTGCCTCCCGCCCCTTTAAGAGGAACCAGGAAGTGACCGGGGCTCCCCCGGCAGCTTCCACCAACACCGGGAGGTAAGGCTTTATTCTTCTGTCCCTTTTTTTCCTCCCTCCCCTCACGCAGCCGGCAGCCAGGAAGTACGGAGGGGTGGAGATGCACGAAGAGCGACAAACCCCTAAGATCTCTGGTCCGAATTTAAGGGGCCATCTTAGGGGTCGTGTAAAAAGGCTCTTGAGGACTATTCCAGGCAGAGGGCTCCACCTTTCTAAAACCACAAGGCAGTATTTTAATTTGGCTTCAAGTTTCTTCTTCTTCTTCTCTCTCCTTGTGGTGCTTCTTCTTGTTGTTGTTCAGCCGTTGAGTTGTATCCAACTCTTCATGACCCCATGGACCAAAGCTCACCAGGCCTTCCTATTGTCCACTGCCTCCTGGAGTTTGGCCAAATCCATGTTGGTTTTATCAATGACACTGTCCAACCATCTCATTCTCTGCCATCCCCTTTTCCTTTTGCCTTCAATCTTTCCGAACATCAGGGACTTTTCCAAGGACTCCCCTCTCCTCATGAGGTGGCCAAAGTACTGGAGCCTCAGCTTCAAAATCTGTCCTTCCAGTGAACACTCAGGGTTGATTTCTTGTGGTGCTAACTAATTTTAATCTCCAGCTTTTCTGAAACAAAAACTGTCGGGTCTTTGGTTGATTGTATGATTACTGTATGATTACAGAGAAGATGAGTGACTGGCACTCATTGTTCTGCAGGAATGGGCAAGACAATTAATTTGGTGTCCCTTGAAGTTACAGCTGATACATCAAACTTGAATCATAGATTAACTGAGATGGAAGGGGCCTAGAAGGCCATTGAATAAAAGCCCACCTCCTGTTCCATGCAGGAATCTTATAACTGCCAGGTGGTTGTCCAAATTTCTCTTGAATGCTCACAACACTGGAATGCTCACCACCTGGAGAGGCCATTGGCTTCATTGTTGCACTGCTCTACCAGTTAAGAAGCTTCCTGATCTTCAGCCTAAATCTTGTGGCCATTATTGCATGCCCTGCACTATAGGATGATCAAGAACAGATCTGAGTTTTATAAGTTTGAGGCTTCTGTTTTGGGACTTGATTTTAATAGGAGACGGTGAAGCCTTAATACTACCTAGCATGATTTGGGAATTATTTTTTTTTACCTTGCCAAAGCTCTGCAATTCCCCAACCTGATGAGGAGTTCCACAGGGCATAAATATGCAATTTTTGAGTTTTGGTGGTCTCATAGTACTACCCACCCTTGTCTGCAGAATCCAGTGGCACCTTTACACTTAACTGAAATATCAACAGAGTTTCACTGATCATTTCATGTGCTTCTGATGAGATGTCTGCAGCTTTATTCAGGAAGAGAAAAGGGCAGTAATCCTGCCCACACCACTCTTTTAGGCCTGTGCTCATTTTTCCTTCCTGACCTCAATGAAGTCTACAGTCAAAGTGAAACAACTGCATACTATTTGACTGAGAGAAAACAAGTAAATGGCTTAGAGAAGTGCATATACTAAGAGAGGTAATAAGATACTGCAAATATACCGATAACTCTCCTGATCACCTCAGCTTTGTAGCTAACCAGCCTGTTTTCCTTCCAGTTCTATATAAATGTACTTGCCACTCATATAAAGACTTACATTTCGGATGGAATGTTTGTGGACGTACACACAAACCTTAATCACAACATCCCTGTCCCTGTTCCCATAACCCCTCACATTTCCAACTTGCAGAGGCTCAGGGATTGTGACCTGTGGTTTGTTTCCATGTGGTAAATGAGGAAGTGATTTTTTTTTCCTTTATGGCAAAATGGAACACAATATTTTATTGCTCTCAGAGAAAGGATGTGCATTTGCTGGGCTTTGTTTTGTGCATTTCTGTAAAATATTGATCACAAAAATGTGGCAAATGTTGCCTTCTTGTATGAACCAGCACAGGGACTTTATAAGACCGGTGAGTTTATCTGGCATAATTTCACGGCCTGAAGTCTACAAAGAGCCAAAAAAAAGTGTTATATACCAAGTACAGTACTGGCTGTAAGACAAAAACAAAGAAATTGGTCCTAGCCTAAGGTAAATCAAGTGTGAACTATCTCTGGAGGCAAAAATATCAAAACTGAGGCTGTCTTACTTAGGCATATCATAAGAAGGCAGTATTCCCTGAAAATGACAACACAGAGGAAAGGCAGAAGGCAAAGAGGGCCAAACAGGAGGCAAACTGACTCCTTAAATCCCAGCCTGGAGATTTTAAGAGCTGAGCAAGACTGTTGAGGTCAGGGCATTTTGGAGTTCTCTCCTTCATCTTCATTGGTGGTGGTGGTGAGACTTATGACAACCCCTCAGGATCTGTTTGGCTTTCAGATGCCACAAGAATGCATTTTGGTACAATGCTTTGAGAAAGATAGCTTGCCATCGAAAGCCCTGCTTGCATTATTTTATTTTATTTTATTTTATTTTATTTTATTAGTGACCTATAAAGGTTATCACCTAACCTATTCTTGTACAGTGGACCCTTGTATAACAAACAGTTTGTATAACATAAAATCTGTACAACATAACAAATTCAGGAGATAGGGGAAATTTGCTTAACATAATCGCCTATGGGGCAGATCTGTACAACATAAAATGGGATTACTCTTTTCTCAATGCATTCCTATGGGAATTTGTATAAAGGAAAATTTGCTTAACATAATTTCATTTGGAACAAATACTTCACTGTATTTGTATTTGTATTTTTTTTGGGGGGGGAGTGTATGTGTCACATGGCTCAAAACCCCTTTTCACTTCTACAAGATCCTTTTGCAACCCCAGTAGGATCAGGATATGAACTGAGCACCAGTTAAAAGGGCCCACATCCATTCTTTTAAACCTTCCCTAGTCTAGAAGCAGCCAAAAAAAATAAATAAACCTGAGCAAGGGCAGTGCAACAGGGAGCCAATCAATCAATCAAAGTGTTCTGCTTATATATACCGCCCCATACCACTACAAGTAGTCTCTGGGCGGTTTACAATTTTTTAAATTACATTGTGCAGGCTACACATTGCCCCCCCCCCCAGCAAGCTGGGTACTCATTTTACCGACCTCGGAAGGATGGAATTTGTTTGTTTGTTTGTTTGAATCTACATTGTGTACTCTAAGCGGATGGAAGGCTGAGTGAACTTTGAGCCTGCTACCAGGGATTGAACCCCAGGTCGTGAGCACAGTTTTACCTGCAGTACAGGCATTGAACCACTGCGCCACGAGGCTCCTATCAATCAATCAATCAATCAATCAATCAATCAATCAATCAATCAATCAATCAATCAATCAAAGCCGCCTGAGTCGCCAGAGCTTTTTCCGGAGCTCGAATGGCCTGGAGGAGGCTCCATGGAGGACCCCTACCTATCCTTTCCGTCCCGCCTGGCCCGAGTCAGTGTCACCCACCCACCTTCGCGACCCCCCCCTGCCCCGGCTCCCTCTGCCCGCCCTCCGCCCCCTTCCTCGGGTGGGCGGCGCGGCCACTCGAGCCCGAGGCTTGCTCCGCGGCCTACCCTCCGCCTTCACTCACCGACGGGCTTGTGGCCCAGCATGGCGTGGAAGAGGCACACCTCCACCTCGGGACTCCACACCACCGGCACGGGCAGCGGAGGCGGAGGCGGAGCCGGGCCCGATCCTGCCGCCGCCGCCGGGGTCGGGGTCATCGCCGCCGCCGCCGCCGTCGTCGTCATGGTCGCCGCCACGGCCGGGGTGGTCGCGGCGGCGGCGGCGGCGGCGGCCGAAGCGGAGATGGAGATGCTCGCCGCCGCCGCCGCTTCCTCAGGCGCGGCTTGCGGGACGGGCTGCTCCGGCGGGGCCGAGGCGGGCCCCGGGCCGATGGCGGGGCAAGGCAGCTTCCCCGCCGCCGCCGCCGCTGCCGCCGCCGCCGCCGCTCCCGCCGAGCTCTCGGCTTCGCCCATCCTCGCCGCCGCCCTCAGGAACGGCCGAGCCGGAGGAGACCCGGAGGGAACCGGAGCGGCCCCTGCCGGCCTCCCCGCGAAGGAAGGCGCCTGAAGGGGGAAAACGGCCGCCTTCCTTCGGCGACCTGCCGGGGCCCCAAAGTGGGCCTCTGAGCGCCGCGGCCGCCTCCTCATCAGAGGAAGCGGCCGCCGTTCCTAATCTGTAGGCGGGGCGGGAATGGGTGGCGGCGAAGGAAATGCACTCTGCACCTGCTCAGGAGCACCCGCCCAAACACAGAGGGCCAAAGGCGGTTGTCCCGACTACACACACACACACACACACACACACACACACACACACACACACACACACACACACACACACACACACACACACACACAGCCCTTGGAGTGACGTGGGACTGGTCGGGGTAACGCGTTGGAACTTGTCGCCTAATGCATTGTAATGCATTGTAACGTAGTGGGCTCAGTGGGTCTGTTGGAGTTTGGGCTGATTTCCGGTTGGTTACAACCTAGATAGGGCTTGGGTCCAGGAATCTGACATGCCCCTTTTTATGTTCTTACAAACTGTAAAGTAAAAGTAAAAGGTTCCCCCCTCAAGTCCCCTTTGGGGAAAATTGGCTGTGGTGTGTGTGTGTTGTTACAGTCCTGACAGACTCTACCTGACCCCATGTCCATGGAGTTTTTATGTTTAAGACTTTTATTTACTTATTTAGATAATTTAAATAATTTTATAGATTCTTCTGAGACACTTTTTTCCTGCCAATATGTAGAACTTTATATTCATCCTTGTTATTATTCTTTTTTGTTTGGCCTGGTTCTCTGATCTGTTAATCTTTATCTTCAGACGTATTAGCTTTCCATTCCAGTTTAGTGGCATCTACTGATTTGACACGTGCCCTTCTATTCATTTAAGAACATAGATGGCCCTTGAGGTCTGTTCCAACTCTATGATTCTATAAGTACATAAGAGCAGACTTCCTGGAACAGGCCACAGCCCATCCAGTCCAGCATTCTGTCTCACACAGTGCCTCACCATTTGCTTCAGGGTATTCCCAAGCAGATGTCTTCACCTGGTTAGGATTCCCCGCAAATGGCATTGAGAGAGATTCTGCCTATCTCTCCAACCCAGAGGTTATCCTTTTGAATCCAAAATGATAGCCACTGATGCCCTTGTTCTCCATGAACTTGTCCAATCCTTTCTTAAAGCTGACAAGGCTGAGAGCTGTCACCACTTCTTCTGGCAGTGAGTTCCAGAGACCAGTGATTCTCTGGGTGAAAAAGTATTTTCTCTTATTTGTTTGAAATCTAGCAATCAAAAGTTTCAGGGAGTGCCTCCTAGTTCTAGTGTTGTGCGATAGGGAAAACAGTTTTTCATTATTACTTTGTCCACATTGTGTATGATTTTATAAACTTCAATCAGAAGATTGATGCCGTTGTTCAAGAGTGAAGAGGCCCAGCAATTGCAGCCTCAGATGGTAAGGAATGTGTTCCAGTCCCCTAATCATTCTGGTTGCCCTCTGCACTTTTTCCATTTCCATAATATCCCTCTGGAGGCATGGTGACCAGAATTGTACACAGTACTCCAGATGGGGTCTCACCATACATTTATAAAGAGGCAAAATGATACTTGCTGACTGACTTATTTTCTGTACTCTTCCTAATGATCCCTAGCATTGAGTTTGCTTTTTTCACTGCTGTGGAACACTGGGTTGACACCTTCATTGAGCTGTCCACCAGGACACCAAGGTCCCTTTCCTGGTTTGTTGCAGAGAGTTCAGACCCCATCAGTTTATAAATGTAATTGGGGTTTTTTTTGCCCCAACGTGCATCACTCTGCACTTGCTATTGTTGAAGCTCATTTGCCACTGGTTTGCCCACACCCTGAGTGTCAAGAAATCCCTCTGGAGCTCCTCACAATCTCTCTCAGTTTTTACTACCCTGTATAATTTAGTGTCATCAGCAAATTTGGGATACCCTGCTATTTACTCCTACTTCTAGATCATTTATGAAGAGGTTGAAAAGCAGGGTTTCCAGTACTGAACCTTGGGGGACCCTACTCTTTACCTCCCCCCACTTGGAGAAGTGTCCATTTAGTGCTACCCTCTGTTTCATGTCACGTAGCCAGTTGCTGATCCAGGACAAGACCTGTTCCTTGATTCCATGACTGGCAAGTTTATTCAAGAGCCTTTGGTGCAGGACCTTGTCAAAAGCCTTTTAAAATCCAAATAAACAGTGTCAACTGGATCTCCCTTATCCACATGCTTGTTGACACTCTCAAAAAATCCAGAAAATTAGTGAGGCCCTTGCAGAATCCATGTTGTCCTTTAGGATGGTTTCCATCACTTTTCCTGGGGTACATGTCAAACTGACCAGTCGGTAATCTCCTGGATCCCCTCTTATTTAACTAATTCTTAAGGGTTTTGAACAGTGCTAGGCCCACAACAACAACAAAAAAGCACATCTCATTGTCACACCTATTTGAGGAAGATGGAAACCATTGGTGCCAACTCTTTGGGTATAGTCCATGGCTACAAATCTACCCAACAGTGGCATCAGTTATCCCATGTACAATACTCATCTGTCCCTTTGAACTTGTTCACTCTGGCATACATAGAATAATGGAGGAGATGCTGCATACTAACTAGATGATGAGATGCCACACTGCAAAAACCCAACATCATGTTAACACATTGGACAGAGCTCTAATCGTAATGATTAAGCATTTGTTTGTAGAGTTAGACAGATTTAAAGATCAAAATCAGTATGTGGTATGGTACATATTTATCAGCGCACTGTCCCCCAATATAAACCAAGCTGCAAAAGCACAGTGGTTATAATCAACATGGTATACTTTGTTCCCTTATATGTGTCTGTGCTTTTCCTTTTAAGCCCAAGACTGTGAAGCAAAGTCTTTATTGCTTGCTAGATCAGTTGGTTGCTATTAATTTGAAATCATAATTTGCAAAAATGGTATTAATATAAATATCAGCACAAATTATTCTGATATCACTGAGTTCAGAGAGTTTCTGCTCTCAACAGCTACAGCAGAAACTCTCAAGAACAAAGGTGTCTTGTTTTATTATTTTGCCTAAATAGAAACAATCTTAATAAAAGAAAGGAGATAAAATATATACTGGTAAACACAGCCACTCGTTTGCAAGGGAGACTTAATTCAAACCTAATAACTTGCCCATCAAGATGACAGTTTCTGTTTGAGCACATAAAGAAAGATAATAGAATCACAGGTTGAGTTAGATAAACATCAGAAGTGGAAAAACTGCAGAGGATTAAACCGTGCTCTTTGATATTGAATCAGAAATCCATCTTAATTCTTGTTGAGACTTTAAAATGAAAGGGATATATTTCAAGTCATGATGTGTACATGTTAAGGGAACTTATTTGTTGTGCATCTCTGAATCATCACACTCTTAATGCAATGTAACTTCATATACTGGCTGCACTCTTACCTTTCAAATTCATAAATATTGACATTTCTTATACTCTGGCACGAAACAAATGATCGCACTGTTTGACTTGATGAAGCACTTAAACAAATCCCTGTGGTATTTGAAGAGATGTTTTATTTTTCTTAATTTTCTTTCATATTATATATTCTAGAAGGTATGCTACATATAATCCCAGTAAATTGCAGGAAAACATTGCATAGCAGAGAGAACTGTAGCATCCAAAGCAAACAGCAAAGTATGGTGCTTTTCTATTATTTATTTATTTATTTATTTATTTATTTATTTATTTATTTATTTATTTATTTATTTATTTGTATACCGCTCCCATTTCCCAAAGGAACTCTGGGCAGTTCACACAATAGGCTAAAAAGAGACAACAAACTACCACTCCATAGTGCTTAAAGCACTCTCTGAGTGGTTTAGAATTTGATTAAGCAGGCCACACATTACTGCCCAGTACGCTGGGTACTCAATTTTTTGACCCTGGAAGGATGGAAGGCTGAGTGAGCCTTGAGCTGGCTACCTGAGTCTGATGGAATCAGACTCAGGTTGTGAGCAGCATCTTCACTGCATTACTGCAGTTTAACCACAGTGCTACTGGACTTCTCAAATGCAAGCTAAATTACCGTATGTCTTCACTAAGCAATTAATTGCATGGTGAAATTAATAATAAGGCAAAAATCTACAAGGAGTACATTAATCAATACAATGGTATTTAAATAAATGATATTTCTCATTGTTGAAAACTGCATGCTCTTTTCTAGTTAGGTCAAAGAATATACAGTCACTATAGGACTGAAAACTACCCCACGACCTGGGGTTCAATCCCAGGTAGCAGGGTCATGGTTGACTCAGCCTTCCATCCTTCCAAGGTTGATAAAATGAGTACCCAGCTTGCTGGGTGGTGGTGGTAATGTGTAGCTTGCATACTGTAATTAAACTGTAAACCGCCCAGAGACTGCTTGAAGTGGTATGGGGCGGTATATAAGTAGAACACTTTAAGCAGAACAATTTATGCATAGAGAATGGAAATGCTCTCCTTTATTTAACCCCCCTCTGAGTTACTATCAACATAAAATACAAAAAAGGAAGTCTATTGACTGGAGTACTTCTGGTTTACCTCTAAACTCCTGCAGCCTTTAATCGGTGAGAGATAATAAAGAGGCATTGTGGCAAGTAATCATTGATAGCTCCATCATTCATAAATTGTTCTTTTCATCTTTAAAAGCCATCCATGTTGGTTGCTGCTACAACAAACTATGGGGTTTAGCAATGCACTGTGCGAAGAAGTACTTATTGTCTGTCATTTTCAACCATATGATGTCAGTGTATGACCAACCTGGGTTCTGTTATTACAAGAAAGAGTAAAACCTCTCTACCCAACCTCTCTACCTTTTGTCCTTTCAATGGGTTCAGGAAGGGGGGTGGAGATCATGGGAACTGATCTACCATCCATCTGTCCATCTGTCTGTCTGTCTGTCCATCCTCTGCATTCTCCAAGATCACTCTCACTCATCTCACTGTATATTTTTTAGTAGGAAAAGTTCCACCTCTTGCATATTTCCACCAGTTCACTTATATCTGGTGGTGAACCTTAAGCACTCCAGATGTTTTGGACCACAACTCCCACGATCCTTTGTCACTGGCATTCTAGGCTCGGAATTCTGGGAGTTATGGTCCAAAACATCTGGGGTGCTGATGGTTCATCACTACTGACTTATATCATTCAAATGCCTACTGGTTTTCTAGTTGGGATTGAATCTCAGTAAACTGCATTCTTCCTTCACACATCCTTATGCATTCAGAACAACTTTAGCAGCCTAGCGTATATGTGTTGTAAACCCTAGAGAACTGAGCTAACTTATAAGAAAAGTTCACAGTTCTGATTGCCCAAGGGCTCAATTTACGTAGGATGCGTGATGAATAACAAAGAAGGGTCTTTGCTGCCTTTATTAGACACTTGCTAGGTAAAACCATCAATGCTGCACTCTTACAATGCTGCACTCGAATGTTTTAATGAGGTCTTGTTGTGCTCAAGAAGCACCTTCTAATTAGGCTATTAACAGTAATGGTGCTCATCAAGAATGATGAAGACAGACGTACTCTTTGCATAGCATTTCAATATGCGCTATCCCATCTCCGTTATATCAAAAGAGTTTTCAGAAAAGAAGTGCTCAACAAATTTAATCATTCAGCAAAAGTATATGTTGCACTGTTCAGCGATCAGTGATACTGGTTGGGAAATGGCTCGTACTGAAGGTTGCCAAGACATGGAGCTGTAGCCCAACTGCTCATTTTTGGATAAAAAATGATACAATAGGACCCCTATATCCACTGATTCAGTTATCCACGGTTGGCAAAGGAAAAAAAATAAATACATAATCCAGTAGCTGCAAAGCAAGCTACTGTCATAAAACAGCAGCTGTAAAGCAAGCTACTGTCAAAAAACAGCAGCCATAAAGCAAGCTAATGTCATGGCATCTGGCCTGGATGCCTTCAAAAGGGGATTGGACAGATTCCTGGAGGAAAAGTCCATCCCAGGTTACAAACCATGAGGGAGATGTATCATCCCCAAGCTTAAAACCGGGGTACCTCAAGGATCAGATGCAGGGGAGTGGCTCCAGGAGACAGATATCTAGTTTCGTCCGCTCCCAGACGTATCTGGTGGGGCCACTGTGAGATACAGGAAGGTGGACTAGATGGGCCTTTGGCCTGATCCAGCATGGCTCTTCTTATGTTCTTATGTACTTTTGGGCCTCCAACAGGGCTGGGAATCCTGTCTGAGGCCTGCTCGGGGCAGCACAGGCCTGGGGTAAGTGCAGAAGGCCTCAAGCAGGCCGACACATCTTGCCCCAGGAGGCCTTGGCTTCATATACTGCGGTCCCACAATATACTGGGACCGCAGTATATGAACCACTAAGATGGTGGGGGACAACTGTATTGCCAGTGACAAAGGACTGTGAGAGTTGTGGTCCAAAAATATCTGGAGTGCCAAAGGTTTGCCATCCCTGCTGTAAGATGACCTGCTACGTGAAGTAGGAAGCAAAGCATCATTCCTCAGCATTGCATCAGGTGGTGGCAGCATGTGCTGTTAAGAACAGTCATGGCCACCCACCACATTCTAAGGGTGACAAGTGGACAGCCTGGGCAGAGAACCTGGCAAGGAGTTCTGTTAATTCTCCGAGTTTTTCTCTGTATGAGTTACTGGGTGAATGGAGGGTTGTATGTCTTGATTCCTGAAGGTCTTGATTCCATGGTGGTATCGATGTTGATGGGAAGGGACTGATCCAACATCACTTCCTTCAGTAGATCCCTCCTGGTACACTGGTAGTCATTCAGCAAGGGTTCCCTCCACAGTTTCCCCCTCATTCCTGCTCTCCCTCTTTTCTTTGGCTCAGCTCCCTTTCTTTTCTTTTGAGGGAGGCAGCTGCCAACCGGGAGGAGAAGTGGAAGGAGGAGGGGGGGAGGTAAAGGCAGTAGCTTGGCCATAGCCTCACCACTGATTGAAGCTATTTTTTTTTCAGAAATGTGGAAACAGGTGACAACTTATAGTGCCCCCTAGTGCCATATAGTGTTAGTGCCTCACCTAGGCGAATAGGAAAAATCATGGAGACCAGAGGTGTGTGTGTGTGTGTGTGTGTGTGTGTGTGTGTGTGTGTGTGTGTGTGTGTGTGTGTGTGTGTGTGTGTGTGTGTGTGTGTGTGTGTGTGTGTGTGTGTTCGTGCCTGCAGGAAGACTTGGCCTAACTGATCTGTCTGGTCCTGCTCTAAATTGCCCCTGTCATGGCTTTTCGCTCCATCAGGTTTCAGGTATGTGCTAGATCCAAGTCTAAGAATCTGTCTACCTTAATAATGCCAAGGACTTCTTTTTGGAAGATTGATTGGCAGTCCTCTCCTTGGGTAAATGGACTGCTCCGATCTTTCTAATTTCTTGCTGGATGTAAAAAAATAATAATTGAAAAAAATAATACCATAATTTTAGCAGTACGCTTTCACAATGCACCTTATTAGCACTTGTGTCCTGATTTTCCACAACCAATTCAGAACATTCTTCCATTTGCAGGTTTCAGTTATTAAGGCTGGATTTGTTCAAAGTGGGGCTGTTCTAATAATTTTCATTAATGGACAGTTTGTTTCTTACCATCTTTATGTCCAAATCAGACAGCATAAAGGTGTGACGCTCTTCAGATGATTGGCTTCTCTGATTGTAATATATTAAATTCCCTGTAGAGTTAAATTATTTGTTCCATTTCTTCCTCATGACTTCTTATTTTTCTTTTATTGTAAAAAGGTCCTACTAGTTAATATGTTTCAGCCTTATCATTTTGTACTGAGAAGTAAAACTACAGACAATATATGTTGATTTTAATGCTCACATATGCCCTCCTGATGGATTAGGTCTCTGGCTGTGGAGACACAGGTTTGGGATCATACCTGTCAAGTGTCCTGTTTTGGCCGGGACACTACTGTTTTTCAGCCTTTTCCCCACTGTCTTCCCAGAACACACTTATTTTCCCAGAAATGTCCTTGGAGGCGGCAGTTGACAGGGAGGCTTTTTGCTTGACATAGTGGTGAGCTGCCGAACAGGGAAAACGGAGTCTGTGAAGCTGCCGCAGGTTTGGCTGGTGTGGCTGTGGCTTGGCAGGATGGGAGGTGTGTGTGTGTGTGTGTGTGTGTGTGTGTGTGCGTGTGCACGTGCGTGTAGGCGTGCATGCATTACATCTCTCTCTTTTTGTCCCAGCCATTTCCCTCTTCTTCTTCTTCTTCTTCTTCTTCTTCTTCTTCTTCTTCTTCTTCTTCTTCTTCTTCTTCTTCTTCTTCTTCTTCTTCTTCTCCTCCTCCTCCTCCTCCTCCTCCTCCTCCTCTTCTTCCTTTTCCTCTTCCTTCCTTCCTTCTTTTTTCCCTTTGCTTCAAAGCAGCATCAAACAGCTGAGGAAGTTATATAAATTCCCAGTTATTTCTCTGAGGTAAATGCATTTACTTCCTAAGCATGTCGACAAATGTTTTCCCCAGTCATCCTTACATCTTGACCCATGCTTGTAATGTTGCAAATGGAATAAGAGGAATCCAGTCTTCCTCTGAAATGAATTTTCATGTCACACACTTGTATACCTAGTCAAGGAACAAGAGATATGCATTGCAAAATATGTGATTGTGATGCATTCCGAGTAATGACCTTAAGCCCTTTTAAGGATTTCAAATTCCCAATAAAATAGGGAAGGCTAGTTACTATTCCGGTGGAAAGTTCACGATGCCAAAAAGTCCAGAAAAGGAGTTCAGAGAGGAATAAGAGTGTTTAAATTTTTAACAGTTGACATGGTGGGATGTGTGAGGTGGGTAGGTGGGTCATGGAAGACCCCTGCTTCGGATATATTTCAGCCCAACCACAACAAACTCCAAAAATGCTTTCCGTGGCAGTTCAAACCTTGTGAATGTTATTTTCTTTGAACAGAACTGTTCCCTGATCGCATGATGACTTTAAGACTCTCCTTTGTTTCAGGTGGAAATGGCCACTGCAATTTGGGGGGCATTAAAAAAGAGAATGAGAGAGAGGTCAAAAGTGATCCCACAGAGCCAGCACTTATGATAATTAGCAGGAGCAGACTATCTGGAGGACCAGAATCTTATTTATTTATTTATTTATTTATTTATTTATTTATTTATTTATTTATTTATTTATTTATTTATTTGCTTGTCCCACCCAATTAGTGGCAGACAGGTCGGAATAAAACATAACAATAATAATTCTGATAAAATACCTGATAAAAATATAGATTAAAATGTTAAACGTATTAAATACAATACAATTTAATACAATAAGGCTGTAGAACAAGACAAATCATAATCTATGATTCAGCCCCTGTCAAAAAGGCACAGTGGAGAACTGAACTTCCAACCTCTGGCTTTGCAGCCAAGTGACTAAACCACTGAGCTATCCAGCATGGCATTATATAGGGCCTTTTTACACGACCCCTAAGATCCGCTGGCCACTTAAATTCGGACCAGAGATCTTAGGGGTTCCTCACTCTTCCTCTGTCCCCACCCCCCTCCACACTTCCTGGTTGCTGGCTGCATGAGGGAGGGAGAAAAAAGAAAGAAAAGAATGCCGGCTTACCTCCATTCTGTTCCTGGCAGCATTCAGATCTCTTAAAGGGGCGGGGGGCAGAAAAACAACAAACAGAAGCCAGGAGAGCCCCGCACTCACTATCCTTACACCGGATCAAATATTTTTCACATCCAAAAAGCAGGTACCTGAAAGCTGCGCTGGGACGCGCTAAAATGGGCGGGGTCGCACTTAATTTCCTGTTAACTCCGGAGCTGGTGGGTAAACATTTTTAATCTCCGGAGCTGGGAGCCAGTTGCCCCGGAGTTTAGGGGTCGTGTATAAACGATAGTCTTATACAGAGATGAATACAAATCTCCTCTTCAATTTCTCTTTGGCTGTTCAACCAGTCTTCGGCAGGAGCACAGGCTTCCCTATCCCACCTCCTTGGCTGATCACCCACTCAGAAATTACGTTTCTTTGAAAAGTCTGGATTTAGTATGAGTTAGAATGAACCTTAGGGCATATTTGCTTAATGCCAGACTTCTAATTTGAAGTCCAGGAGGCTAGATGAACTGCAGGATTGTAGAGGCAGAAAAGGAGTGCTGGAATGTAGGAAACTACCTTATACTGAGTCAGACATTATTGTCAACTTCAGTTCAGTTCTAATGAACTAACCACTTGTTTTCTCAAAATAGTTTTATAAAAACGTTTAAATTTGCAGGGAGGTCCTCTGTTTCAGTCACTAATCTTAGTGGTGAATCTAGGGGAAACATTTTTTTTTAGATTATCAATTCTTGAGTAAAATCTGTTTCTTCATAAATATCTGCTCTTCTCTAAATGCCCACTTTACCCACAAATTTCCAACTGCTTAATTTACATGGGGCAGGTGGAGAGACCTACATTTTCACATCATTTTTCTGGAAATTCTGCACGTTCTCAAAGCGACTGTACCAGTGAATATGTTTTAATTCTTTTGAAATTATTGCATTTTGAAAATAAGAGCTGCTCTTTCAGGTGTTAGTTCCACAGTTGTTTGAATGAATCCTGCTGCCAATGTTTTAATGAACTGGTCTTTGGCTCATTTCAGTAGTGCACTGGGGACATTCATAGCATTGAGCAGAACTGATTTTCTGAATGGAAATTCAGTTCTCTGGCCTTGGGTTATTGTTTTCGTTTTCAATGTTCTGTGACTATCATTCAGTTCCATGACATGTGCAAAGGAGAAACCAAGATTTATGCTAAAAGAAGAAGGTTTGTCTGTTGTCGCAGTTGTTAACAGAGTTAGGAACTGTAACAGGCATGGCTTTACAACATCAGAAGCTTGGTTGTATTTATCAAGTCAGCTCAATAGACCATTTATGGTCCATTCTCATCAATTCTCCAGGTGGTTCTGGCAGGTTTCTCCTCCTAGTTGTCCTTTGAGATCCCAGGTATTCCCTGGAGGTCTCCCATCCAAATACTAACCCAGGCTCATCCAGCTTAGTTTGTGAAAGCAGTTCCACCTTTGGGCCAAAGTTTCCACAGCCTTTCTTTGTGACATGGAAAAAAAGAGAAGAACTAATTCGTACAAATTCCTGCATGAGTGCAGGGAAGTTGACTTTCTACACATTTATTGTGTGTTAGCCTTATTTCACTGTTGTGGGGATCATTCTTTCCCAAGTAATGATGTGAACAATGTTTTGATGGATATTCCGTAGGGACTTATTACTGATTACGGCTTTCAATTTCAGGTGTTCCAGCAACTCTGAGAAATATCATGCCCATTGCTGAAAACCTCTGTTTCCCCTCCTCCGCAATTAATTACATGTCTGCTTCCAAACAATATTCCTCAGGCATTCTTTTTACCCTGAATGACTTTTTCCAGCTAAGAGTACACTGTCAACAGCAGAATTATTCACTACAATCAGTTTGGAAAAGCATTTCATTCACCAGGCCCTGGGTGTGAGGTCTGTCTGGGAGTCCCATGCTGAGGTTGGCAAAACAGATGTTGCAATGGGTAGTGGATTCCATGGAAACAGGAAACTTTCTCCCTGAGGACTTCAGAAACAACATATTATCCAAAAACAAGGGTTCACGATACCTTTTTAAGACCACTAAAATCTACAAACAGACCAGCTTTTGAGTCCTGCAGAACTCTGCATCATAGAATCATAGAATCATAGAGGTGGAAGAGACCTCAAGGGCCATCTAGTCCAACCCCCTGCCATGCAGGAACCCCCATCACAGGACTCTCGTCAGATGGCCATCTAACCTCTGCTTAAAAACCTCCAAAGAAGGAGACTCCACCACCCTCCATGGCAGCATATTCCATTGCCGAACAGCTCTCACCGTCATAAAGTTCTTCCTAATGTTTAAACTGAATCTCTTTTCCTGTAGTTTGAAACCATTGTCCCATGTCCTAGTCTCTGAAGCCATGGAAAACAAGTCAATCCCTTCTTCAGTGTGACATCCTTTCAAATATTTAAACATAGCTATCATATCCCCACTCAGCCTTCTTTTTGTGCGGCTAAACATTCCCAGGTCCCTAAGCCGCTCCTCGTAAGACATTTCCTCCAGACCCTCGATCATCCCAGTCGCCCTCCTCTGGACCCGTTCAAGATCCTAGTTCCCCCAAAATCACCTCGGTCGGATACTGAAGTCATATTTAACGTAAGGATCAGTCTGCAGCCTTTACAGTTTCACGTCAAGAAATGCTGATTTTATGGCCGTTCTCATTCTCTGTACACAAAATGGATCACTTGGCCATCCTCATAATTTGGCTCCAGGTAATTGTGCCTTTTATACCCCAGGTGGTAGTGGACAGAGTGACTGACTAGAGGACTCAGGAGGTCTGGATTTGAATCTTCACCCCGCCAGGTGGTGTGGTTTGTGGAATTAGTAAAGCCTTATTTTCCAATTTGGTGGCACATAACAACAAACTGCCTTGGCATCATAAAATTTTAATCCCCAGCTTGTCTGAAGTGGAGCTTGCCATATGTCTAAGTGCCTCTGTTTCTGACAGAATAGGGGCCATATGCTTCAATATAAGGCAATGGGGAAGAAGACTTTTGTTTATAGACAATGAAATTTTATTCCCCTGAAGTGAAATCTGAAGGGAACCTACCCCCAAGCTGATTCTTGAAAGGCTGCTGGCTACATTTGGAATCTAATTTCACATATTGTAGTTTGGCTTAAACATCTGGCTGTGATGATTTGTGAGACTTTTCTCTTTGTCTCCTGCAGGATTGCCAAAGCCAGCTTGTAACATGTACTTTAGAGGTGTATGATCTTAGCTGCAGAAGTGGAGAAGCAATAATGTGATAAAGTATCAATCCTTCTTGGTTTTGGGTTTCTTTTTTTCTTTTTCTTTTTTTGCATAAGGACCACCGTTTTCTTCTTCTTCTTTTTTTGCAGGTATAAGTGGAACTTGGGGGGGGGAAGGTCTGTTATTTTGGATAGCAGCTCCCAGAATTCCCCAGTCAGTATAGGCAGTAGCCATATTGGCTTGAGGGATTCTGGGAATGATGGTGCCACTGCCATGCAATGTACAGTATCAGAAACTGTGTCCCAGATATGGTATTCTGTGTTTCTGGAAAAGTGGACTGCAATCCATAAAACCTGTCAATGAAATAAATATGGAAAATATACCACAATACTTTTGTTGTTGCTGCAATCCAGGAAAAGTAACTTTTCTGAGCTCTGGGCAGAACTGGTATTTTTAAGCCTACGGGTTGGTATTAGATATACTGCTGTTATTTTAGGAGTCAGAAGGATTGGGAGAAGCACACGAGTCTCAGCCTTGTGTTTTTCTAATGCCAGTTGCAAATTTCTTGAAAGAAAATCATTTTGTTTTTATTTTTTTCTCCCCTTTGTGAAAGTGGCTGACTGTTGTTTGACTGCTAGATTGCTGTTCTAGCTGCAAGCCACATTCCTGACAGAAACAGCAGCCATAGGAGATGTTGGTACTGCCTTTATATATCTCATTAAAATCATGCCTAGTTTCCTGTCCAAGTACTTGGATTCCTAGAATAATCATAGTATTTATTTATTTATCGGATTTTTATACCGCCCATCTGGCAGCGAGCTCACTCGGGGCGGTTTACAACAATTAATACATTCAAACAATTTATACAATAAAACCATAAATAGTAACACAATAAAATAAAA
Source organism: Phrynocephalus forsythii (assembly GCA_029282475.1). Taxonomy (NCBI): domain Eukaryota; kingdom Metazoa; phylum Chordata; class Lepidosauria; order Squamata; family Agamidae; genus Phrynocephalus; species Phrynocephalus forsythii. The sequence continues at coordinate 121,270,842 of JAPFRF010000005.1, read as the reverse complement.
ATAAAGATAAAAATAATATTAAAGTAACATAAAACAATATATTATTCATAGTATAACTGAGTTGAAAGGGGCCCATAAGGACATCAAGTCCAACCACGTTCACTCTGTTGCTTCTGTATTCTACTCTGCCATATTGTTTGTGGGAGGTGTAGAGTTAGTAAATGAACTAACTCGAATCATGGAATTCAGGGTGGATTTAAATCACGATTTAAATCACTAGTCAGCAAGGCTCGATTTAAATCATGATTTTCTACATAAAGACTCATTTTTGCTGGAGTTGTTTTAATCTTAATATTTACAACCAGCTGACGGTTTCATTTTTAGAATAGTAACTTTCCAGATTAGTGTTACAGTTATATCAGAAAATTACTGATTTGGTGGTTATATACCACTAGATATACATAGACAGATAATGATTGAAAGGTGAACTATCTCCAGTTTAATAGGTTTATCATTCATGTTTGAATAACTGTTCTGTTGTATTTTATTGGAAAGAGACAAATTATCATTACCTTAATAATAACAATTTAAATAGTTTTATTTATCCAAAACAAAAACATTACAGGTTTTTCTACTCAAGGGAGAGTGAGAATAATGTGATAACCCTCAGGCCACTATATACATAAAGATCTCAAGATGTGGAATACTGTGCTCAAAAGGTTTCATTTTCATTTTACTGCTTGCCTCTCCCTCCTCAAACTTGCTACTTGTGCAAACCTATTCCATTCCAAACAACCTTATATTCTATGAACATCTTGAACAGGCCTGCCCAAAGTCTGGGGGGTTGATTCTGTGCCCTCAGGATTTACAGAGGAACAATGGGATGGCTGGTCTTTTTCTCAATTCTGATGTTTGTTTTTATAAAAATTTTTTCTGTGAAGGAGGCATGTTATCGTTGCAGACTCAAATGGGCAGTTTTGGAAAATCTGCCAAAACAAGCATTGTTGATAATATCTGGGGGTGGGCAGGAAAAATTGCCTCTGCAACTGCCAGGAGCTTTGGGGTGGGCATTGTGAATGGATTAGTACCACCACTGGGGAACATAATTAAAAACCAATTTCATGATGAATTGCCTCTTCCTATAATGATCTTAACTAGAGCTCCCTGTGCTTAGATATTGTTCCTCAAAAGCATTTACATTTTTAATAATCTTTTAAATAAAAATCAATTTAAATCCCTCCTTTCCTTGTTTTAAATTTTCCTTCCTTAAATTCTTGGTTTTTTTTTTCCTCCCTCCCTGATTTTTATCCCAGAGCCTTCCTTATAGAAGGATGGGGTTGGATGGGGTCAGGCCATTGGGGCCCTGAGTCAGTGCCCCCATTCAAGGCTGGGTCAGTGGGTGGGGCTTGCAGTGGGGTGGCAGGGGCTGGAGCAACCGGCCCTCTTGACATTCTCAGCCACCAAATCTGGAGAACTAAAAAAGTTTGGAGGTCATTGATCTTGAACATAGCACTTAAGAGGTAAGGGGGTTGATTATGTGTACCTAGATTTACAGAGGAACAATGGGATTAAGGTCTTTTTCTCAATTCTGATGTTTATTTTATAACTTTTTTTCTGTGAAGGAGGCATGTTATCGCTGCAGACTCAAATACACAGTTTTGAAAATAGAAAAAACAAGCATTGTTGATAATATCTTCTAGATAGAAAAATTGCCCCAAATATTCAGAAACCTCTGGGAGAGCATGACATTGTGAATGGATTAGTACAAATTTATGCTACATAATTAAAAACTAATTTCATGATGAATAATTTTTGGACTATAATGTATCTTAATTAGAACACATTCTTTAGATATTGTTCCTCAAAAAGCATTTACATTTTTAATAATCTTTTAAATAAAAATCAATTTAAATAAAAAATCCGATTTAAATTTAAACAATCCGATTTAAATTTTAAAAATCTGATTTAAAAAAAATCATTGATTTTTATCCACCCAGAGAGAATTATAGAAGGATGAGGCTGGATGGAATCTACAAGGCCATTGATTCCCCCCCTCCCCCATGTCCCCATTCAAGGCAGGAATACAAGTCAAACAACATATCCTTGGTGGCTGTCTAAATTCCTCTTGAATGCCACCACCAGTGTTGGAGAACTAACTACCTCTTGAGGTCATTGGTTCCATTGCCATACTGATCTAACAGTTAGGAGGTTTTCCCGGATATTCAGCCAAAAGCTGGGTTCTCATAACTTGAGCCCATTCTTGTATGTCCTGCTTTCTGAGTTGTTCAAGAATAGATCCTGCCCCTCCTCTGTGTGACAACCTTTCGGGTATTTGAAAAGTCCTATCCTATTTTTTCCTCAGTCTTCTCTCCTCTAGACTAAACATGCCCAGTTCTTTCCATCTTTCCTCATAGGGCTTGGTTTCCAGCCCCCTGATTGTCCTTGTCGCCTTCCTCAGCTTCCTTCTTGAAGCATGGTGTCCAGAAATGGACACAGTATTCAAGTCGAGGTTTAACCAGTGTCAAGCAGAGGAAAACTAGTACAGTACCTTGCATGAGTTGGAATTTATTTATTTATTTATTTATTTATTTATTTATTTATTTATTTATTTAATTAGATTTTTATACCATCCATCTAGCTCAAGGGCTACTCTGGGCAGTTTAAAATATAGCAAAATAGAAATTATATACAACAAGTAACAACAAATAAAGTGCAAATTAAGGATGCCCCCCTCCACCTCCAACCTGTCACGCAGCTCCAGCTGTGAAGCGGGGTGGCAAGTGAGAACGGAACAAGCAGCAGGAAATTCAAACAGAGCACTGCTTGCTCAGTTCTGCCTTGCCGCCCGCCTCTCAGCTGGGTTGCACTGGGAAGTGCCACCACCCAGGTGGGTTTTTTTTTGACAGGTGGGGCTGTCCCCACTGGAAACAGCCCGATCTGTCAAAAAATCTCACCTGGGTTCCAGTAGCTTCCAAATCGTTTCGTTACTCATTGTGGTTTGTTTTGCTTTGCTACTAAAGCAAAGCAAAGTGGTCTGCTTATATACCGCCCCATACCACTTCAAGTAGTCTCTGGGTGGTTTACAGATTTTTAATTACAGTATGAATGCTACCAATTGAACTCTTTAAAATCTTAAAAGAGGATGCTGTAAAGGTGCTGTACACAATATGCCAGCAAATTTGGAAAACCCAGCAGTGGCCAGAGGACTGGAAAAGATTGGTCTGCATCCCAATCCCAAAGAAAGGAAACACCAAAGAATGCTCCAACTATCGCACAATTGCATTCATTTCACATGCTAGCAAGGTTATGCTCAAAATTCTACAAGGCAGGTTTCAGCAGTATGTGGAAAGAGAACTTCCAGAAGTGCAAGCTGGATTTCGAAGGGGCAGAGGAACTAGAGATCAAATCGCCAACATGCGCTGGATTATGGAGAAAGCCAGAGAGTTCCAGAAAAACATCTACTTCTGCTTCATCGACTATGCCAAAGCCTTTGACTGTGTGGACCACAACAAATTATGGCAAGTTCTTAAAGGAACGGGAGTGCCTGAACACCTTATCTGTCTCCTAAGAAATCTATATGTGGGACAAGCAGCAACCGTCAGAACTGGATATGGAACAACTAACTGGTTTAAAATTGGGAAAGGAGTACGACAAGGCTGTATACTGTCACCTTGCCTATTTAACTTATATGCAGAGTACATCATGCGAAAGGCAGGTCTGGATGAATCACAAGCTGGAATTAAGATTGGCAGAAGAAATATCAACAAGCTCAGATATGCAGATGATACTACTCTGATAGCAGAAAGTGAGGAAGAATTAAAGAACCTCTTAATGAGGGTGAAAGAGGAGAGTGAAAAAATGGGCTGAAGCTCAACATAAAAAAAACTAAGATCATGGCCACCGGTCCCATCACCTCCTGGCAAATAGAAGGGGAAGCAATGGAGGCAATGACAGGGTTTATTTTCTTGGGCTCCTTGATCACTGCAGATGGCGACTGCAGCAACGAAATAAAAAGACGCCTGCTTCTTGGGAGGAAAGCAATGGCAAACCTAGATAGCATCCTAAAGAGCAGAGACATCACTTTGCCAACTAAGGTCCAGATAGTCAAAGCTATGGTTTTTCCACTAGTGATGTATGGAAGTGAAAGCTGGACTATAAAGAAGGCCGATTGCCGCAGAATTGATGCTTTTGAGCTGTGGTGCTGGAGGAGAGTCTTGAGAGTCCCCTGGACTACAAGGACATCAAACCTATCCATCCTGAAAGAAATCAACCCCGAATGTTCACTGGAAGGACAGATTTTGAAGCTGAGGCTCCAGTACTTTGGCCACCTCATGAGAAGAGAGGACTCCCTGGAAAAGTCCCTGATGCTGGGAAAAATCGAAAGCAAAAGGAAAAGAGGACGGTAGAGAATGAGATGGTTGGACAGTTTCATTGATGCAACCAATATGGATTTGACAAAATTCTAGGAGGCAGTGGAAGATAGGAAGGCCTTGCGAGCTCTGGTCCATGGGGTCACGAAGAGTCAGACACGACTGAACGACTGAACAACAACAACATGAATGCTACACTAAGCAACTTTGTATTGAATTTTAGTACCAAAACGAAATGAGTAACGAAATGAAATGAAACATTAATTTTCCGTTTCATGCCCATCTCTAATCCCAACTATGTTAGACCTATTGAATGAGTGAGACTTACTAACACTTTTGTCTGGCCCATTGATTCAGAGGATCTACTTTGCTTAAGGATGATCCTAGAATTTAGCCCACAGATAGCTGGTTGGGGAAAAGAGAAAGGAAGGGAAGAGGGAGAAAACCAGAGGCATTTGCCTAATTTTGGCTCTGATATTATTTCTCCATGAATTGGTGCAGGTCCTGATTATCGATTTTGGTCAATGCTTACAGCTGCTGCACTACACTTAATCTCTCACTAACATCTGTCAGCCCCGCCCTCCAGCTGAATCTGGACTCAGAATAAACACAACCATTTTCTGAATGTTTGTGGTAGGGGCACAAAGGTCCTGGCTGGGTCCTGCGTTTTATTGCAAATGCTCCCCCCCCTGCACCGAGAGTGCTGTCTGTTCTAATTTGGTACCATCCCCATCTGTGGCTTCACACCCTTCGTGGGTATGCAAGCTGCCAAGAATAATTGGGCTTCGCTACCAGACAGCTTCTTCTCTTAGTTTCGGTATCTCGGCACTTTGTGTTCTGCTGCTATTTTAAATCGCAGGGTTTTTTTTTTTACTCCATGTCCCAATTTCTGCTGTTTTAATTGCTGTTAGGTGTTTAATTTGATCAGCCTTGTCGTTTGCAGGGAGAAGCAATGCTCTCCCAGCCTCTCATCTGCTCTGCATTCAGTCTCATCTGTTATTTTCAGGTTCTCCTGTCATTAGGAGAGATTCACTCCACGTGGACATTCTTTGTCTGGCTTCCTTTTTTGACCCACAATATCACCAAGACATTCTCCCAGTGAATTGCAAACATGGATAGTATCCAGGTGTGGGTGGGCCTTGAGATAAACAAGGAGTCTGCCGCTGTCAGATGTTTTCTGAACACGCAGCCTTCAAATTTTTTTTGCACTACAAATCCCATCAGCCTCTGTCTGCATGGCCTCTGCATTTACAGCCTGAAAAATCTGGAAACAGTGGGTGGGAGAAGGAAGCAGGTTTGCATACTGACCCCATGCCAGTTGGGAATGATGGGCTATGTAGTCCAAGACATCCAGATGTTGGGCGAGGCAGGGCGGGAACCCAGGCCTTCACAGAGATATAGGATCAGACCTCTGCTCAGCATTGCCCCAATTATGGGACCTTGAGTCGATTGTCACCAGTCCTGTTGCCCCCTCAGAAAGTGGTTGTGAGGATTTAATAGGAGTAGAGTAGAATCCCTGACTTTTTGGGTGTGTAAGTGTATGTGGAATGTTTCTGGGAGTGGTAATCCAAAGAGTAACTTTTAAAGCTACAAATGTGGTAGATGCACAGAACACAATCGTTAGCTGGGGAGAAAGTGTTTATGGCTAGTAAAGTCTTATTTAATATATATATATATAAATGAAAACCAAGGGTGTGATCAGACAAGCAATACACTTGTTTTTCTGGGTCCTTATCAGGGACTACTATTTTTCTTGGTTCAAGCAGGATCACTCAATTTGTCCCCCCCCCCCCCAGCACATGGAATCGCTGGAAATTAACAAAAGTGAAGCTTACAGATTTTCCTTCTGTTTTCAGTTTCCCAATATTGTTAGATGGCTTAAGAAGAGAGTTTAGCCCAGGCCTGCCCAAAGTCCGGCCCGGGGTCCAAATCCGGCCCGTCAGGCCATTCTGAGTGGCCCGCGGCTGGCTGGCCTGCCCCTCCCTCCCCCTCCTTCACCCCATGTTTTTTAAAAGAAAGTGGGTGGGGGCTGCAGTGGGGTGGCAGGGTTGGGGAGCAACCGGCCCCTGACACATTCTCAGCCACCAAATCTGGCCCTCCTTCGAAAAAGTTTGGGCACCCCTGGTTTAGCCACTTCACTATGTGGGGAAATTAAATATTTCTTCTGCTCCTCCCTGCCACATCCCCAGAGAAGGAGGCAAGAGGGATTAATTAGTTTCTTTCTTTTTCTCATATAGGAGGTAGAGTGGAATGTTTATTGAATGCTGCCACTCTGTGAGCCATTGCTTTGTTTTCCATATGTGTTGATATATATTCTCATTAGGATTTTGACAGATTTGGTCTCTGTGGCTTGAAATAGTTCTATTACTATTCCATCTACCTTTGGTGATTTATTTTTTCCTAGTGCTTTCAGAGCAGCTTTCACTTCAGTTTCTAGAACAGCAGGTTCTTTGCCATAGAATTCCTCTTCAGACGGATCTGTAATCCTTCTATCTCTCCTGTAGAGTTTCAGTACATGCTTTCAGAGAAATGTGTTTGTATGCATGTAGATGTTGATGCTACCTATCACCTTCTCCTCACTAAAAATGACAAATAATTTTGAATAGAAATAAACAACTACTACAAGAAAAATAATTTGGTCTTTGTACAAAATAAAAATATAATGATAGGTGTTATCTCTATTAGAGCATGAAAAATCTCAGAAACAAATTATTAATATTGTAGCTTAAAGTTTAGTCCCAGAATAGCAGCTGTAAACTTGCAGAATCAGGTTGAGGCATGAAGTTTCACAACAGAGGACATGAAATCTATCATCTTACTGTAATTAGACAAAGAAGCGGTCAGTCAAGGCAGAATCCTGGCCACTTCTTCCACTCTATCAATGGCCTGTTACACAACGTTGGTTCAAACCTGCTTTGGGAGATATCCAATATCTGTTTTTGTGCGAGCTCAGAAACTATCCAACCTTTTGTGTAGTGGACCATAAATGGAACAACAACAACAACCAGGATTCTGCCCTCAATAGCTTCTCTATTGTTTGCAGAATTGATTTCACATGTCACTGGTGCAGCTAACCTTATTTCAGGGCCAATTGAAGCGTGCTGAAATTGTCCCGAACCATCTCATAGCTTGTTTCAAGACTGGATAAGTCACAGATGGGTAGAATGTCAACACAGAGAGTCAGAGCCGTTATTGGAGGCTTGTGCCTCAGTGGTTCAATTTCTGTACTGCAGACAAAATGTGCTCACGACCCAGGGTTCAATCCCAGGTAGCTCAAGGTTCACTTAGCCTTCAGTCCTTCCAAGGTCAGTAAAATGAGTACCCAGCTTGCAGGGGTTGGGGGTAGGGGGAATGTATAGCCTGCATAATTAAATTGTAAATCACCCAGAGACTGCTTTCAGCACTGTGAGCAGCAAGTGTGTGGTGTTTTTTTTTCATACATACGCACACAAATCACATATACAAGATAATAAGCAAACTATGAATTAACTGAATTTGCAAATCTGTTATGTCCCAGTCTGTGGCTCATCACTTTCTGATTCAAAATGGCTGCCACGTTCTCCACCAAACAGCCCTTTTTCCTCGACAAACCAGATCTAAATATTTCTTGCGGAGATATGTATAGAAGAGACAATATAAAATGTGAGAGAGTGACTCCCTCCCACCCATCCTACCCTAGTTTTTCTCCACATGCCCCACAGAGGAAGAGACAGAATCGGATGGAGAGGTGTGTGTTTTTAAAACCCTTTAAAAACCTCAGTATTTAATAACTTTTGGACCAGACCAAGAAAGCAATGTGCCATGTTTGGAAGTTGACTCATTTATTTATTTATTTATTTATTCTATCAATTAAATGTATATACCGCACCATGTAGCAACACGGCTACTCTGGGTGGTTTAAAAGCTACAAAGAAATATCAAAATACAAATAATGAGCAATAAACTATACAGTGAGTATACAATGCAGCATAATAAAACATAATCACATGACAGATCAAATGAGATCAAAACAGTGAGCAAGATGGCCAAAAGACGAAGCAAAAAAAGGTAACAGTGAATAGATGGAATGAGCTAATACTTTTCTTGTGAGACTGAAACGTTTTGCTACTCTTCCAAACAGCTTTGTCACTCTGAGGAAAGTTAGTGGCAAGGCCCCCAATGTATAGTTATCACCCTGGTCTGAATAGGCTTGTTAGGTGCACAGTGCCCTAAATAAGCTCCTTAGGTGGACAATGGTCTGGGGTGTGTGAAAGTCTCACCTACGCAACCTTTCCCAACACCCATTAAGTACGGGTCATGAACTGTGGCCTTGCTGGTATCTGGGGATTGATTTCATCAGCAGCACTTCACAACTCCACCAGGAAGACTACAGCTAACGACCTATACTTTTGCAGTAGCTACTCATAACCTGAAGAATGGATCAAGTGCCACTTTAAAGCTTGTCCGACTTGACAGCGGTCACGACATCTTGTGGCAGTGAGTTCCAGAGTCCAAGGATGAAGTATATGAAGGCTTCCCCTTGCCTGTCCTGAATCATTCACCATTACATTCTAGAATCATGAGAGAGGCAGAAGAACTTTGGCCCATCCTCCACACCACATGCAGTTTTATCCGGTCTCTTGGCTGTCAAATAGAATTTCCAGAAAAGAGAATCCTGGGAAGCTGGAGTCCAAAATAAATAAATAAATAAATAAATAAAATAGGAGCAGCACATCCTTATCTAGTGGGAATCTCAACATCAGTGTGCAGCTGTGTTGAGCCAGAGATACCTGTAGAGGGCAGTATTCCTCAGGAAGATAACACAGGTTCTTCTAAAAGCAACTGCAAACCATAAATAGAAATACTCAACAACTTGTAAGTGTACAGTACTTTTATATTTTTTGTATAACATCATCAAATGTCCATTCATTTCTCATTCCTATTTACATTGAATTGAGTGGAGGGGCAAATTCCTTCCTTCCTTCCTTCCTTCCTTCCTTCCTTCCTTCCTTCCTTCCTTCCTTCCTTCCTTCCTTCCTAAAAAAATATGTGTAGCTACTAATACACACATCCTTGAAACTGTCAGAAATTTCGCAGATTCATGACTATCATTACGTTCTGTCATGTCTGCCCATTTCACATACCGTATATCAGCTTGAAACTTAAAAGGTCATAGGTATTTTGGTTTTCCCAATGCAAGTCAGTAAGAGAATTATAAATTAATGCAGATGCAGGGTACAAATCATCAGATGAGGCAAATATCTCTCTGATCTTATGCTGTTAATACTGTATTACCAAAAAAACAACTACAACAACAACAACTTTATTGTCAAAGGACAACATGAATACAATGAAATTGGCTGAGCCTCCATCATCCGTCCCCCAACTCTGTTCCACTAACAACCACACAGTCTTATACAAAGTACTAGCCGACTAAAAGAGAGGAGAAAAAAACACTTTGACAAAGAGACGTGTCTCCCTTCAAAATCAGAGGCAGGGAAGGAACATAAGAAGATTCCTGCTGGATCAAGCCCATCTAGTCCAGCTTCCTGTATCTCATTGTGGGCCCATCAGATGCCTCTAGGAGTACATGACACAGCTAGATACCTGTCTCCTGATACCATTCCCTTGTGTCTGGCATTTTGAGGTACCCTCATTTTAAACTTGGGGGTAACACATATCCCCATCATGGCTTGTCACCTGCAATTGACTTTTTCTTCCAGACATCTGTTCAGTCTCCTTTTAAAAGCATCTGGGCCAGGTGCCATCACCACATCCTGTGGCAAGGAGTTGCACAGACTAACAGCATGCTGGGTAAATAAACATTTTCTTTTCTCTGTTCTCACTCCCGTAACCCTCAGTTTCAGTAGATGACTCCTGCTTTGGGTATGTGTGAGAGGGAAAAGAGCTTCCCTCAATCATGTCATGAGAGCAGAAGAACACAAGAAGAGCCATGCTGGATCAGGCCAAAGGCCCATCTAGTCCATCTTCCTGTATCTCACAGTGGCCCCACCAAATGCGTCCGGGAGCAGATGAGACTAGATATCTGTCTCCTGCTACCACTCCCCTGCATCTGGCCCTCGAACAACCCTGGTTCATCATGGTTTGTAACCTGTGATGGACTTTTCCTCCAGGAATCTGTCTAGACTAAAGAGCCCCAAATGTTTTACCTTTCCTCATAAGGGAGGTGCCCCAGCCCAGTAATCATTTTGGTCACTCTCTTCTGCACCTTTTCCAGTTCCACCATTTCTTTTTTGAGATGCGGAGACCAGAACTGAACAATTAGGGTTAGAATAGCTCAGTGGTTTAAGTTTTTGGTTGTAAAGCCAAAGGTTGGGAGTTTGATTCTGCTCTGAGCCTCCTGGAAAACAGCCAGCCTGTGTGGTCTTGGGTAAGCTGCATAGTCCCAAGGCAGTCCCCGAAGAAGGGAATGGGAAGCCAACCACTTCTGAGTATTCTCTACCTGGAACTCCCCCACCCCCCAATAAGGGGCATCATAGGTTGCAGTTGTCTGGACAGCACTTTATTATTATTATTATTATTATTATTATTATTATTATTATTATTATTATTATTATTATTATTATTATTAGAGATGGGCACGAAACCAACAATTTTTCATTTCCATTTTCGTTTTTTTGTTTTGTTACGCAACAAAACGACAAACGAATTTTATCTCTAAAATGAAATGAACGAACAGAAACACCAGAAATTTTGTCGTCTGTTTCGTTTTCATTACAGCAATACATTGAACTGCTTTAAAAGCTAAAAAAATCACAAAAAATTGAAATAAATGGTAACGAAATGGTAATGAAACGAACGAAAACGAAAATGAATATTTTGCAAAAATTCACGAAAAATGGAAACTAATTAAAACGGACCCCCTAAATGACAAACGACAAACGAAACACATTTTTTGATTCGTGCCCATCTCTAATTATTATCAATGAAATTATTAAGGAAAGGAATATTAAAAGAAATTCAGCCTTGCCAAGGAGAAGACATTCTATAAAAAGAGAGTTCTCTGAAATACATACTACTACTTCTAAGCCTGGAATGCATCTAGATTCTTATTTCCAAGAATACTAGGTCTCTCTGAACACTATGCGGCGAGGAAGGTAGAATGACAACAAGGTGAGGGTTACCCTCTCTTCGCCTTGAGCTCTGTGATTTGATCCCTCCACAGACATCAACTACAACCATCCCACCCTCTTATTATGTGTTTAGTTCCAGTGGCCCATTCATCAGTTGATGGCCAATACTGCTGGTGTCAATTTCCTGCATTGTTAGCAAAGCCGCCCCTTAGATGGCAGATGCGCCTGTGGTTATGGATAGTTCCCCCTTGGTGACATAAAGACCAGAAGACGGGGGTGGGGGGATCATTCTGTCTGTCTGAACTCGTGCCCTGCACCCACAGAGAGCCTGGAGGATCAGATGAGAAATGTGTTTTCCCCCCAACCTTTTTTGGAGAGGTTAAATGTTGATCATGATGTATTTGTCTGGTTGTGCATGAAATTAGCAGTGACAGGACTTCGGCTTGTCTGACTAAATTACCATCTGACACCTGCTAATATGATGGTAGGGAGGCTTGGTCCCAGATTGTCTGATGGTCAGATTGTCACATCAGTGCCCAACCAACCAATCAGACATTCCATGGGGTCTTGCACTTTTATGCTGAGGCTGAAAAGGCACAATGTTAAGGCTGGAGGCCTTGCTGTTATCTAGAATCATAGAATCATAGAATCATAGAGTTGGAAGAGACCTCAAGGGCCACCCAGTCCAACCCCCTGCCATGCAGTAACCCCATCACAGTATTTCCGACAGGTGGCCATCCAGCTTCAGCTTAAAAACCCCCAAAGAAGGAGACTCCACCACCCTCTGTGGCAGCCTATTCCACTGCCGAACAGCTCTAACCATCATGAAGTTCTTCCTAATGTTCAAATGGAATCTCTTTTCCTGTAGTTTGAAACCATTGCCCCGAGGCCTAGTCTATGAAGCCATGGAAAACAAACCTGTCCCCTCTTCAATATGACATCCTTTCAGAATTTAAACATAGCTATCATATCCCCTCTCAGTCTTCTTTTAGAGAGGCTAAACATTCCCAGTTCCCTAAGCCGTTCTTCATAAGACATTTCCTCCAGACCCTCAATCATCCTGGTCACCCTCCTCTGTACCCGCTTGAGGCTGTCAATATCCCTTTTAAATTGAGCCGCACAGAACTGGACACAGTACTCCAGGTGGGGTCTGACCAGAGCAGAATAGAGTGGTACTATCACTTCCCTTGATCTAGACACGATGGTTCTGTTGATGCAACCAAGAATCACATTTGCTTTCCTGGCCGCCGCATCACACTGCTGACTCATGTTCAGTTTGTAGTCCACCAAGACTCCCAGATCCCTTTCACAGGTACTGTTTTCCAGCCAGATATCTCCCTTCCTATATCAGTACAATTCATTCTTTTTACCTAGATGTAGCACCCCACATTTCTCTCTGTTGAAACCCATTGGCCCAGCACTCTAATCTGTCAAGGTCATTTTGGATTTTCACCCTATCCTCTAAGGAATTAGGAATCCATCCCAATTTGGTATCATCTGCAAATTTAATTAGCATACTCTCTATTTCTTCCTCCAAGTCATTAATAAAGACATTGAACAACACTGGACCCAGAACAGAACCCTGGGGCACCCCACTGGTCACGTCTCTCCAAGCTGAGGCCATTTATGATCATCCTTTGGGTGCGATCAGATAATTTGCCACTGGTCATTTACTGACTATTTATTTATTTATTTATTTATTTATTTATTTATTTATTTATTTATTTATTTATTTATTTAACTTTGTATACTGCACCTATTAGTACCTGGACACTGCTCTAGGCAGTTAACATATACTGTATACATAATAATAATAACTAATATGCTAAAACCATTCAAACAAACAAGCAATCCATTCAAAAAGAAACAAAAAAGAGTACAAACAAAAACAAAAAACCCAACAGGTTCCCCCTGGTATGGACTGGGCCAGGCTAAAATGGCTCCAGCCATTGACAGCTCGGCAGGAGCCCGAAAATGATGGAACAAAAGAAGTTCATTTCAATGGAAAAACAACCATTTCGTTTCATCTATAACGAGATGCTGCTTCCTCATTTCATTTTGTTACATAACAAAACGACAAAACAGCATTTTGTTTTTTGTTTCCTGCTCATCCTTAGTGAACACTATTCGGGCCAAAGAGAGACCATTGGACTGCCTGTCAAATTCCAGTTGTCTTCTGCAGTTGATAATGTCCTGCCATGGTGATCCAAACCATCTTTCTCAACGTTGGGTCTCCAGATGTTGTTGGACAATGTGTCTCATCATTTCCCAGATTTCAGGGAAGATGGTTGGGGATGATGATTTCAGTGTCCAAGAACATCTAAGGACACCCTGGCTATGAAAGGTCAGGTTCATAGGGGAGAAGATAGGTATTTGGACATGTTGGGAGATACCGTATTTATTGTTATGTGCAGTCAGGTGTCCTACAACTCATAGCAAACAGGATTTTTGAGGCACGTGAGTTGTCCAAGGGGTTGAGGTGTCCACGGAATGGTTTACTGTTGCTACCTGCTGGAGAACTTCCATGTTGAGGGAGGATTTGCACCCAGACCTGCTGAGTCCCATTCCAATACTCTATTCACTACACCAAACAGGTGTCTCATTAGGACAGATAAGCTTAATTGTTTAAGACATTAAGGCAAAGATCCTGACTGGAGCATCCTTTGTTTTCTTTGTGGTATTTTGTTCCATCTTAAATCAACCTGACAGGCAACTTAGATGGTATTGTTTCCAGAGGATTATTGTTACTTTTACATTATTCTAAAATGAGTAATTTAAATCTGCCAATCTGCAAGTGGTAGATGTCACTAGAAAAAATAATAATTGTTTTCAATGACAGAAAGATGTTCATATTTTACAAGAGTACTGCTTGTTCTCTTTCTGTACCTGCAATCCATCTCGTTTCTTCTATTATGCAGGGGTGGCGTCAGGGAAGTTGGAACACCCTGACTTAATTTATGGGGCACAAAAGGAATCCTTATAGTGACATTTTTATTGCGAATTTTAACAAGAGAAGAAAACCATACTCAAAGGGCCTTGAAAATGTCTTGAAAGAAAGTTGCTGCTTATGCAAACATGAATGGAACACCTCGGATATTCTACCATTTTTGGTTCTGTGTTGGACACTCCAGATTAAAATAAAAAAGAGGGGACCATAATGCTGTCTAAAATATATTTTTCCTGTGAAAGGATGCATTGTGGAGTTGCCAAAGTGGCCATATATTTTGTGGCTGTGAACAGTGTCATCACACTCTCTTGATGTCTAGCATTTATTTCCAAGTGTTGATGGACATCCTGATATTAGTCATTCAAAAAGGAAGGAAGGAAGGAAGGAAGGAAGGAAGGAAGGAAGGAGGATTCAATATACTTATGGTGTCATCATGTGATGAAATTAAAATCTCTGCTCTCTTAGCACTTCTTAAATGCTAAGTAATTATAGGCAGAGCTTGCAAACATTGGTGTGTGTGTGTGTGTGTGTGTGTGTGTGTGTGTGTGTGTGTGTGTGTGTGTGTGTGTGTGTGTGTGTGTGTGTGTGTGTGTGTGTAAAAGTCTCTGAACCTGCCAGTCACAAAAACTAAAGTCTTCTAGAAGCTGTAGTTTCCCCCACACCCCCCACAACCAAAATAATAGGTAGAGATCACCATGCAGGGGGGGGGTGATCCACCAGCCCTGCTGTGGCACGCTCTACCTTGCACATCTCCTGGAGTTCTACACTTGCTGAAGAAAGAAGGATTTGGGCCACTCCCACAGGCTGCAGGAAAAGAAGGCTAGGTTCTTTTCTTAGGCTAGTCTAAAGTTTCCCATGGGTTTTTGATGTGTTATTTCTTGTTTGCCCAAGTTAAGAACTCTCTAGATACACTGGGCACATCCAATCTCGCCTGATTTTGGAAGCTAAGCAGGGTCGGGCCTGGCTAGTTCTTGGATGGGAGACCACCAGGGAATATCAGGTGCGGTAGGCGCCTGAAGTAGGGACTGGCAAGCCACTCCAGTATTCCTGCCAAGAAAACTCCATGGGCATAGGGTCACAAAGAGTCGGTTACGATTACAACGACACAAGTTTGTATCCAGCTCATGAAGGGGGCCACAAAAAACACTCACCAAAGGTAGTTAAAACCAACCCCAAACCCCAAACCCAGCCTTTTTGTCACTCTTAGTATCAATTCAACCCTGGACACAGGGAAAAATCTAATTTCATAAGTACACTCCTGTGTACATTTGGGAGAAATAAATGCTCCATCTGAATGAGCATTACACGATTTCCGACACCGATTTTGCTCTAGAAGGTAAATCTATGGTAAGAGAAAAACAAAAAGAAACCACCATGAGCACTCAATCTATTCTGCCTCCTCCTTTTATCCCTAGGGATGGTTTCCTTAACAAGGATGTAAGAAACAAGAAGAAATATAATTATTTTCTTCTGGCTCTGTACATTTTATATTTATTTTAAAGCACACGTATACATCAAACCTTTGCTCAGAGCAACCAATTAGCCTATGATGCATGTATGCTAAGTAGAAATAGGAAGTTATTGCTGCCCTTGCTAGTGAGTTAATCTAATTCAACGTGATGGAGCAGGCGCCTTTGCATGAGTCAGTATTTCATCTGGACTCTAGACACTTGAATGCATCTCAAGTCTCATATGAATCAGCCGTGAGTTTAAGGGTCACACAAGGGTAGAAATCATCCCAGTTCTGGCTCACCTGCATTGGTTGCCCGTGGCCCTCTGGATAAGGTTCAAGGTCCTGGTTTTGGTTTACAAAACCCTCCACAGCTTGGGTCCTGAATACCTGTCGGAGCGTATCTCCCAAAGGTCAACTGAGACCTGACTCACTAGAATGTCGCAGGTCCTCTCACTCCGAGTGGCCACGCCTCGGGAGGCGCGGAAGACGCTTACACGCAACCGCGCCTTCTCTGTGGTTGGCCCCTCACTCTGGAACCATCTTCCGAGTGAGTTGCGCCTTGCACAGTCCCTGCCCGCCTTCAAAAAAGCGCTTAAAACCATGCTTTATTGGGAGGCATTTGGCGACCTTTAATTTGCTTTTTTCTTTTCTTTTCCTTCTTGATGCCTCTTGCCGTTTGTTTTCTTTCATTATTGTACTGCCTTTATTTTGTGTTGTTTTGTTGTTTTAATTCTATTGTTAACTGCACGGAGTTCCCCCGGAAGACGGGTGGTATAAAAATAAAATAAAATAAAATAATAAAATAAAATAAATAAATAAATAAATAAAGGAAAATATTCATCATGCCAGAATGGAGCAACAAGGCCTGAGAACTTGGGGACTTTATATTATTTATTTAAACTATTTTTACTCCACAGTTCTCCTTTAAAAAGAACCACAGTGGCTTCCTTCACTTAAAAACAAACAAACCAAAAATCTAAAAGTTAAAAACAGTACAGTAAGTGTACAAATACTTAAAAAGAATTAAAAATTACCTGTATACACAGGTGCCTTTCTGTGTACCTTTATTTAGATATAGACTGATGCGTATGGACACCCGAATTCTGCCCTTCAGTTTGCAGTTCCTTTGAGCCTTATGTGAATTTTTGCATTCACTCTGCTTTTCAGGGAGTGGATACCTTTGCTTATATAACCCAAGGCATGCCATTAATACTCAAGATAATGGTATCCTGTGGAGTGCTAAGGATTAGAAGTGGGGAAAATTCTTTAAGAAAAAAATGCAGCATCTTAGACCCACACATAGGGCTGAAATCCAGTAGTAACTTGCAGCTAGAGTAGTTCCAATGAATCAATGGAACTTATAGAGTCGTTGACTCACCAAATCCCCACAGATTCAATGGTCTGACTTTAGTTGCAACGTACTGCTGGAATCTGGCCACTCTCTAAAAGCTATGTGTGTGTGTGTTTGCACATGCGTGAAAATCCACAAAGGGGTACAAATTTAGGAGCCTCGTGGCGCAGTGGTTAAATGCCTGTACTGCAGGTAAAACTGTGCTCACGACCTGGGGTTCAATCCCAGGTAGCAAGCTCAAGGTTCACTCAGCCTTCCATCCTTCCGAGGTCGGTAAAATGAGTACCCAGCTTGCTGGGGGGGGGGCAATGTGTAGCCTGCACACTGTAATTAAAATTGTAAACCGCCCAGAGACTACTTGTAGTGATATGGGGCAGTATATATATAAGCAGAACAAATGAGGACCCAGTACGTTTGGTACTTACAGAACACTGACCGGCTATTGGGAGCAAACATTAGGGTTGGAATGGAGTGGGTTGGCTCCTGCAGATGTCCAGTCCCTACACTGTTTTCCTCTCAGACACACCAGTCCTTCAAAGCTATTTGCCCAAGAAATCAGGCATGCAACCAAAGCCTGCGTTTCTCTCCTGAACAGCAATAACAAAACGGAAGCGAGCCAGTTTGCAAAGTACAGATTGAGGTGAGCCTCGCTTTTTCGCTCTTAAGTGAGCTCTGCCTCTGATCGCATCTTGATGCTTTTTTTTCTCAGGTGGCAGCCTAAGGATGCAACTTGTCCACTTTAGAGACTCCACAGCTCCACTGGCTGCCAATCAGCTATCGGGCACAATTCAAGGCGCTGACCTTGACCTACAAAGCGCTATACGACCTGGATCCTAGCTACCTCAAAGATCAAATCTCACAGTATGAACTGACTCGGGTGTTAAGGTCATCAGGAGAGGGCCTTCTCTCCATCCCGCCACCCTCACAGGTACGCCTTGTGGGAACCCACGAAAAGGCCTTCTCGACTGCTGCGCCCAGACTCTGGAACTCCCTCCCACTAGAAGCCAGGACTGCCTCATCTCTGTTGTCCTTCCAGAAACAGGCAAAGGCCTTTCTTTTCGGCAAGCTTTCCCTGAATGATGGACTACCATGCATATTTTATATGAATCTATGGGTTCACATAGACTTTGTGTTTATGACTACTTATAATTGTGTTGCTTTAATGTAATGTTTGTCTATTAATGCTGTAAGATGTCCCTCAATTCCTTGTTCTCTATACTTGAACATGTCTTCATTGTACTGGACTGTATATTATCCCTCATTACTCTAAGCTGCCTTGGGTCCTTTTCCAAGGAGAAAGGTGGGGTAAAATACTCTTAAGATAAATAAATAAAATAAATAATTTGCCTGCCTTCCTTTCCTCTCCTTCCGCATCCTGGTGTGACGGCATGGAAGCCCCTGCCCAGCAATTAGCAAGAAAGCAAAAGCAAATGCATCATCCCTGGCCTCCTGTCAACAACCTGGCATAAATTGCAAGCACAACGAACGCCCAGCTGACAATGGAAGAGGGAAAAAAAAATCAGCCCAGGAGAGGGCTGCTTGGGACAGATGGCGGAGAGAAAACAGCTGTTCGCTCAGGCAGAGTTCATAAACGAGATGCATATTTCCTCTCCTGGGTCACATGATGAATTCTCGGCAGTCATAAGTCCCCTAAAAATGACCTGATTTTGAGTTCAGTTTGCAAACGAGGAGCCCATCCCTGAAGGACGTGTGTATCTGCTGTGCTGGCTGTTTCTTTTCGCGGACATGTGGGGGTGGAAAGGTTGTGGTAGGCAGAAGGGAGAGCCATGTCCTTTGCTAATTTGCGTGCATTAATTCAGGTCAGCACAGGCAGGGTTTGGAATGCACATCATCCAGCAGAAAAGCCAGTGCACACAGGCATTAATAGGGAAGAGATTGCTACCAATATTTTTTTTTTTAAAAAAAGGATTAAAAACTCTCCGCATAGCCATCCGTAATTAATTTATAGCATTTGCTGCTACAAGTTTGTGTTTGGCAGCCACTAGTTTAGGCAGATTGGAAAGGGGATTAGGTAAATTCCTCGAGGACAAATCTATCCACGATTCTCAGCCACAGTGGGACCTCCTTGTTCAGTAGCAGCTTACCTGCTGAATGAATACTTGGTGCTTGGGAGTTACAAGGAGGCCAATTCAGTTTTCCTGAATGGATAAATCTGTCAGAATTTTCTTCCTGTTTTCCGCCTCCTCCAGTTCTCTTCTTTGTGTTTCTAAAGGGATTTGTGGTTTCTGCAAATTATATGTGTGTGTATTTGTGTATGTACCTGTATGTGCATATGTATATGAGAAGAACCAAGTGAAATACTCTTTCATGTCTAATTTATAGTGATCTCTAAGCATCCATCCTTTGACCAATATGTTTGCCTAATCTTTCTGCTTCAGCAAAAGCAACCAAGATGCTTCACAATTAAGGCATTCCTACACCACCACCCCTACAGCATAATACAAACTAAAAGGAAGGTAAACATCACAAAAGCAATTGGGATCAAGCCCTGTATGAGTGGGTGGAAAGGGGAAATATGTTGTCAAATAAATACTGTACAACAACCACAGCAACAACGTCGGATTGAAAAATCAACATATCAACTGTTTTCTGAAATCCAAAGACATCACCATTAGTCTTAAATCTCAATATGGCCAGAGAGTGGAAAAGAGCATGCATGTGTGTGCACGACACACAGGATGGTTTTCAAGTTAGGACGGTCCTGGGTGCTACAGTAAAGCAGGTCCTGCTCATAGAAACCTGAAATTGCGGCTCAAGAAGGCAAAACTGAAAAATGTGGTCCTTAAAAGGAGTCTTAGATTATTATGCTTAGTGGGGGATTTTCTAGGCTTCACCCCACTCTTGTCACCTCTGTTGCTGTCTTGTAAATGGGAGGCAATTGGTCTGAAGGTGGAAAGCACTCCAGGAGCACTGGCGTAACTAGGGAGGGGCAGAAAAGTGCATTTGCCCTGGGGCGTGCAGCAATCTGGGGGCACTTGGAAGGGGAGGGGAGGAGGAAGCCATGTGCAATCCTGCCAGCAGTCTGCCTTTCACCCTGCTAAGGCTTGGCGATCCTGAGTTGGGGAAAAGGAGGAGAGGGAAGCAGGTGGGTTTTTTTCCAAGCAGCACTTCCATTGATTGCTCCCCTCCCCCTCCTTTCCCCCACCCCTGTTAAGGCTTGGTGATCATTAGCCAGGGGAAAGGAGGAGAGGGAAGCGTGCAACGCAGGTGCTGCTTGGGAAAAAAATCTCATCGCCTGCTTCCCTCTCCTCCTTTCCCCAGGCTAACAATCACAAAACTTTTGAAAGGGGAAAGGAGGAAGGGGCAGCATGCAACGGAAGTGATGCTTGAAAAAAAAAAACATCGCCTGCTTGATTTGCACAGGAGAACCTTAACTGGGCAGTTGGGGGGGGGGAGGAAAAGGCGCAAAAACTGTCTTTGTCCCCAGGCACTCCAAATGCTAGATACACCACTTTCCAACAGAGCCTGGACCCTACAAATTGGCATTCCAACTCACGTGGAGAGCCTTTGCAGATCGTGGGGCTTTCTTTCTCTTCAGTCATGTCACCCTTGGCCCTGTAGGAGGGCAAAAATACTTGGGCCAGGAGTGCTCATTTCCGTCAAGAAGGAGGTATTCATCAACTGGATAGGTCTGTATTCTGTTGTGCCACCATTTTGAGGATAGCAATTTCCGCCTCAAAGATGCTGCAAAAATAATCTGTTCCATATCTGGGAGGTAAGTTCTCCTCAGAGAGGAAGTGGCAGTCAGAGAGGGCTCTGGGGAGGGAGGGGGAGAGAGCCTTGTAACCAGAGTGTCTGTGAAGATTCTCAGTCATCCAGGTGAGTATATCTTGCAGCTGAGTCATGGCAACTGGACTTCTTTTTCTTGAGAGACTGAAATGTTTCGCTGCTCATCCAAACAGTTTCATCAGTCTGAGGGAAGCTAGAAGCGAGTCCTCTATTGTATAGTTCCCTTTGACCTCATGTCATCCTGGCGTGAAATAGGCTCATAAGATGAACAATGGCCTGAATAGGCTCGTTAGGTAGACAATAGTCTCAATAGGCCTTTAGGTGAGCAGTGGTCTAAGGTGCTGAAACCCAGAAAGTATGGGTCCTTAGCTATGGCCTTGGTGGTGGAGGCGTGAAGTATTTTTGATTTGTCTGGGTATTGTTGAAATCACTGCCTTGTAACCAGAGAAACAACAAGAAGAAACCCAAGTGTCCATGGCTGCCAAGAAATCTGCCCCCAGGGAAGCAACAGAAGAGCATATTAAAGCATTGTTGCTTAAAACGCACACAGAGTGCTAATCGCGCAATCTGAACAACGGTTGGCAGGGGTGGGCGTGACAGCCAGATAGTCACTTCTTGGTACCTCTTGCATCTGCATATTGAATGAGAGAAAGGCAATTGCGCACATGGAAGATAGCACTAGGGGTTTCTGTAACAAAGTTTAGATATCATATCACCTGCACTGTTACTAAGTGGGTTTCCCCGTCGATATACAAGAAGATCCCCCTTCCAGATTATTTTTGCCTTACTATCAGTCTCCAAAGTAATTGTTCTTCACTAGACAATGTATGCAGTTGCACTCTGCAACAACAGCAGCAACAACACAGTGTCATAACCACTGTCTCTCCCTGACTGCATCCTTGTCTTTTAAAGACACAGATTGCTGGAGAACACACTGATGCTGGTGGAAGTTGAAGGCAATAGGAAAAGAGGAAGAGCAAACAGAAGACAGACTAGCTCAATAAAGGAAGCCATGTCCTTCAGTTTGCAAGAACCTGAGCCGTGTTGCTAATGACAGAACGTTCCGGAGGACATGAATGCAGAGGGTCATCATACGCTGGAAGAGACATGTGACAGCACATGACTGCAAGACAACAGAGTGCCAAAGTGGAAATCAACACACACATGCACACACACACATGCACAACCTTTTGTGAGATGCTGGCAACCACTTTGGAGTGAACTGCCCAAATGCTGCATGCAGAATGATAAGCTTTTACATATGAATGCTGACATTTAGGATATACAAGATAATAATATTGCCAATTACATTTCTGAATTCATTTCCTTGTGTCTGACTTCGTAGTCTACATCTGCTGTGATTATTTCTCAGAAAAAGAGAAGACACTCTGGTCAGGCCCCAGTGATTATCTGGACATGGGCTAGGATGCTGAGATAGTCATAGAGAAAAACCCTCAGACCAACCTGAACTGAAACATCAACTCTAGCCCACCCAAACACCCTGAAATAGATATTTCCTTTAATGGCAGAAATCATCTTGTTTTCTTACTCAAAAGGCACAGCTCTTGGTTGTTTGTAGCAGGCAATTAACAAGTCTCTGTTTGGATCCTCAAGCACACATCAAGCTAGTGGGTACAGCCTCCCATGAATCTCAGTGATGACTTCTTATTTGCCATCTAAGGATGCCTACATGTATAACAAAGCAACAGGATTCCAGTTGCCCTATAGCTTTACTGAGAAAGAGCAAGTAAGGGTGGCATGACTCCATTTAAGAGTGTGATTGAAGTGTGGAATCTGGGGTATATAAATAGGCCATAACAGAGATGCACTTACTACCTATACTCACAGCCTGCTTTATTTATTTATTTATTTATTTATTTATTTATTTATTTATTTATTTATTTATTTATTTTTGCATTTGTATACCAGGGCCAATTTTCCCCAAAGGAACTCTGGGCGGTTGAACACACATTGCAGTCTCTCTTCCTTTTCTTGATCACAGTCTGGCAACAGTAAAATAAAGAATACAGTAGGACCTACATATCCACTGGGGACTGATTGCAAGCTCCACCTTTCTCCCCTCCCCCATGGATACTGAAAACAGTGAATAATGGAGAATCCTATCTATATAGCATGGTAAATGGGGGGAAAAATCCAGAAAAAGCATTTCCACATGCATTACCAGAACTGGCCACTAGAGGGCCAGAGTCTATGCGCTGTATTGTTCACTAAGAGTTATTGAAAGCATGGTCTCTCACACTCTCTAGTGGCCAGTTCTGGTAATACATATGAAAATATTTTTCTGGATTGTTTCTTTTAATAGTTTTAATCTTTTCAAACCATGGATGAGTGAAATGGTGGATAATGCTCCTGTGGATTAAGGGTCCTACTGTGATCTTAGAACTGCAGAGCTGGAACTGACTCTGTGTATCATCAAGTCCAGTCCCTGTCCAGGAGGTACATTGGGGAAATCGAACTCCCAGTCTCTGGCTCCCCAGGCAGACGCCACTGCCTATGCAGCAGTTCGATGCAGCTGACCGTCACTCTCCGGAACCCAGTGTCCATTTGGAGCACTTCTGTCAAGACTGCCAGATCTGGTGATGTGTGTCTTTCTTTGTCTTTTTCCCTTGCAACGTGAATTTAATGTCTTCTCTCAGCCCTAAAGGGCCCACTTAACACATTCCATTCATGTTGAACTGTGTCAAGAAGATGACGGGACTAGCCCTCGGGGTCAGCTTATCTAGTTGTGAGTGTCAATGGAAATTGGTGTAAGGCAAAAACAGAGAATGCCAATGCTCTTTGGAAGATGACAAGAATTTTAAAGGGCACAGCACATATCTTGCTAATAAAGTCTGGCGATTTTTGGAGCAAGAGGGATCTCATTAATTCCATTTGAGAGCTTTCCCAGCAATGGTTGCATTATGAAGAAAAGCTGATTTTATATCTGCCCATCTGTCTGTCCACCTATCTATCCAGTTTTCCCCATCTCATGTCACCCAAATGGCTCATTCATCAAACATAAGCAAAGCATTGAGAGACCAGGAGAGTGCCAGGTTTTGCAGATGTACAGCAAAATAGAAGTCAAAAAGCAGAAGTTAAAAATGAAGGGAAACCAATGAGGATGGATCAATGAGATCTAAGCATTGACTACTGTAAAATTTTCTATATGGGGCTTCCCTGGAAACTTCAGACGGTGCAGAATGTGACAGTGACAGTCCAACTCGTGTTGTATGTGAGCAAATTTGACCACATCTCTTGGTCCTGGCTTGCCTGCACTTGATATCTGTGATGTTTTGGAACATGCTCAAGGTTTTGGTTCTTACCTAAAAAGTTCTCCATGTTTGGGGGCTTGTCAGAGTGCATTTCCACAAGAATATCTAACCATACCAACAGAATTCTGGCTTGCAATAACGAGGGAGGCTTGAATGACTTCTACCAGAAATTGACCCTTCTTGATGTTGGCACCAGCCCTTTGGAATCTGCTAATGGTCAAACTGCATCTGCCACCCCTCCCTTTTGGCGTGAAAAACAATGTTTGTTCAAGGAGCTTTTGAAGAAAGCCTTTAATGATTGTCAAATTTGCTTCGTGTCTTACTTTTGTGTAATGCTCTTGGTGTTCTTGATTTCTTTTGCGGATGGATTTATTTTCATCGTTATTGTTTCATCTTATTGTTTACAATTCTGAAGCTCAACATCAAAAAAAAACTAAGATCACAGCCACCGGTCCCATCACCTCCTGGCAAATAGAAGGGGAAGAAATGGAGGCAATGACAGAGTTTATTTTCTTGGGCTCCTTGATCACTGCAGATGGCGACTGCAGCAACGAAATTAAAAGACGCCTGCTTCTTGGGAGGAAAGCAATGGCAAACCTAGGCAGCATCTTAAAGAGCAGAGACATCACTCTGCCAACAAAGGTCCAGATAGTCAAAGCTATGGTTTTTCCAACTATCCTTGGCTTTGGCCCAAACCGAAAGGAGAGCTATCCAAGGTAGTGAAAGATATCGCCACCCCACCCAAAAAAATTCAGCACTTTGGATAGTGCACCTTTGGCACCTGCAGGAAAACATTAGGAATAAAATGATGACTTTGGATATTATTTTTCAAAAATCAGACTAAAACTCAGAATTTATTCACTTCCTCAATAATAGTGAAGCTGCCAGCCCCCAGTGCCACAAGGATGTGAAGGTTTCTTCTAGAAAGAACACTGAAGCCCATCTTAGAATGTCTGAATCCAATAAGTTTAGTTTTCCTTGAAGGTGGAGAACTCTCTGCCAGGCTATTCAACTCAGTTAGGATTCCACCCAGAGGAATTTTTGTCAGAAAGGAAATTACGTAGGCCTACAACAGGCATCGCCATCATTGCCATCAACATGACGATTAGACCTCCAGTCCTAATGAAAGTCATTTCTTAAACAACCACCTGCAGCCTTGAGTTGTGCAAGAATGCTAGTCTGACATCAGTACAACATCACTTTACAGAGCTGGAGGTTGTATACTTCTGAAGGATTGCACAGAAAAATGCTCTCCTCCCCCACTCTATGGGAAATCTGGGAAATAAGAGGAAATAAAGAATGGGTATGGAATGTGCACTTAAATCCCAATATGCTTTGGTGGTTATTGGGAGAAATGCGAAAGGTTTAATTTTTTTTTATATTAAAGCAGTTCTCTTTGTTTTGCATCTTTCTGCCACCTATCACACTGGAGCCCAAGATTTTCTTTCAACCCAATTAAAAGTGAACGGCATTACAGTAGGACCCCCGTATCCACGGATTCATTATCCACTGATTCAGTTATCTACAGTTGGCAGAGAAAAAATAAATAAATAATTCATCACCCCCAAAGCAAGCTACTGTCACAAAGAGCAGCTGTAAAGCAAGCTACTGTCATAAAACAGCAGCCCCAAAGCAAGCTACTGTCACAAAGAGCAGCTGTAAAGCAAGCTACTATCATAAAACAGCCGTTGTAAAGCAAGCTATTGTCACAAACAGTAGCTGTAAAGCAAGCTACTGTTGCAAAACAGCAGCTGTAAATCAAGTTACTATCACAAAACAGCAGTTTTGCGGACATTTTGGCATTCTCTCTTATCCACAGTTTTCATTATCCACAGGAAGGCTTGGAACCAATCCCCAGCAGATAGTGGGTTCCTACTGTATGTATATAAACACAGTCCAGTGTTTCATCACCAACCTAATTACAACTGGGGCCCTTCTAGAAATCTTCCAGTCTCTGTTCTTCGGCTTCATCTCTGTTAATGGAGGTTGAGCGCAAGGTTTAGCAAGATTTTCTTCCAAAGTTCAGTCGATGAATTTCCCAGCAAACAGATCAATTGCGGAAACATCTTCAAATCCTTTGAGCTGGCTGGATAGCTCAGCGGTTTAGGTATTTGGCTGTGAGTCAGAGGCTGAGAGCTCGCAGTGCACCCTAGGAAAAATGCCAGCCCAAGTGGCCCTGGGCAAGCTGCACAGTCCAAGGGCACACCCCCAAAAGAAGGGAATGGGGAACTCCTCCTAAGCCTTCTCTACCTGGAAAACTCTGAAAGGTGTTGCCATAAGTCAGAATGGACTTGATGGCTAGAGATTGGCACTTGATGGCTAGAGATTTGGCACTGTTTGACGGATCAGGCCCATAGGTGTTTTGTGGGTGCCCCAGATTCTGCGCCCTACCTCCTCTACTGAATGGGTCCCCTTGGGAGGAGGAGGAGGGCATGGGATCCAGAGCACCTGTGCAACACCTGGGGCCTGATCTGCCAATCTGCCGAACCATGTTAAGTGCCCATCTCTATTGATGACACCTGATTATCATTTATTAAAATGCAGTTCCTTTGCCTCACTTCTTAAAGGATCATATAGAATTATTAATGGCTCGCTGAAACCATCACCTCTTGAAAAAGTCCATCATTGGGCTGGCATTGCCCCTCCAGAAATACAATACATCAAGAGGTGCTAGCAAATAATGAATGAGATAAGCTAATACTGAACCAAATCTATCTGAGTTTTGGACACTAACCCCCTAGATTATGGCTAAAACCAAGGAGAAGTTTTCTGCAAACCTCTGAAGGTCTAAATATGAAACAACACACTTTTCTGAGTGGATGAATGCTTCAGAATGACTCCCTCTAGGACAAGACTCTAGCTCAGTGGTTCTCAACCTGTGGGTCCCCGGATGTTCCTGGACTGCAACTCCCAGAAATCTGGACCATCTGGAAGTCCCTTAATAGATTTCCCAGTGAAATAGGAAGATCAAAGAATAACCAAGTAAAATGGGAGCACAGTACTTGGATGCAGGAGAATTTATCTGCAACAGTGGAGAAATTTGATCAATGAACTATATAGGAGCATGCCATTAATGCCCCACCACACACACAAAAGAAGATCTAGCATGTGGGTGATATAACACTTTTTGAAGGAGCCCACTTCTGATAAAAATAGTCTATTATACTTTAATTTTTATTTTACATATATTGGACATGTGTCAGTATCCCTTTTATTTTACATATAGTGGGCATGTGACCATAATTTTTAAATTGTGCAACACTTTGATGCTAATGAAGAAGTACATGCCACACAAACTTTTTATGAGCTTTGTGGCAACTTCTTCTTCACAAATAAACTGAAGTACTTGTTGAGGCCCCCTATGGACCCACTGAGTCCTCTCCTTCTTGGTTTCCAATCTTGGGTTCCCAGATAGCTTGGCATGGTCAATAAGTATAATAAAGAAACAAACAGATGTTCTTGGACTCAAACTCCCAGTTAGTGGTGATGCCTTCTGGAAGTCGGAGAACACCTGGAGACCCAAGGTCAGGCACCATTGCTCTACTGACTTCAGATCTATTTGAATTGTTTAATACATGGGAGCAGAGACATTTATTTATTTATTTATTTATTTATTTATTTATTTATTTATTTATTTATTTATTTATTTATTTATATTTGTACTTCTTAACCACCCGGATTTTTGCCATGGGAACTCTGGGCGTTGTACAGCAAATAACCAATACAGGAACCCAACCAAACCCACATGCTGAAGAAACAAATATCAGACTAAAAAACAGAAAAACGATAAACAACACACGTCATACGACAACAAAGAGTCCGACAAGAAAAAGGGAAGGGACAAGATGAAACAGCCAACAACAACTCAGAGATGTACGCTTAGCGATCACCAAAGGCTTCCACAAAAGCCAGGTCTTTAAGGCTTTCCTAAAGGCTGGCAGAGACTCCGCCAGCCTAATCTCCGGTGGCAACTTATTCCAGAGTGTCAGGGCGGCCACCGAAAAGGCCCGATTACGAGTAGACACCCTACGGGCCTCCCTTGGAGTGGCCACCTGAAGCAAAAAGGCGAGTGAAGCTCTGGTTGGTCAGAATGAAGTTGATCTCTGGGGGGGAGGAGAGATATCCCTTTCCCCTTCCTTGTTCACTCTGTAAAGCTGCCTGCACACCCGTGGCCGTGAATAAAAACACAGCAGTAAAAACAACAGTGCTCCCCACCGACCAGCTCAAGTGACAATCGTTCCCCTTTACTTTCTGGAAAGGATCCTTTGCTTAACTGTGAGCAACGGCTTTTTGATTTTATGTGAGTCAATACAGTCCCTCTTTGCCTGCTGCTTGCCAAATGCAATATTTTCCAATGACTCATTTCTTTGCAAAGCCTTATTTGCTGTTTCATAATGTCACGGTCCCCTGGAGACTCGAGATTTTGCTTTTCTGCGTGGTTATATTTGCATGGAGTTAAATTAATAAAATGTCTCTAAACCTCAACTTGTTCCGCTTCCCATGTGTGCTCCCAAATGATTTGCTGAGTTGTATTGCAGCTACAATTCTCTCTCTTTGTCCTTTTGTCTACAGCCACGGAACCTTCCAGTAATAGAGGCTTGGCTCCACTTGTCATACAGACAGAACAGAATGAAGGGTAGACAATAGATGCAGTCCTACTGGTGGTTGTGTAACTTGCCACTTCTGACTGATGAGGTTTTTGAAGCTCATCTCAGTTGCATATCTGGTCATGTGTCCAATTGCACAAGGTTAATATGCCCTGGCATTTTATGAATTAGCTGTGGCAAGTTGTGCAAGCCTTATGAAAACTCTGGTAGGATTCTGACCTTAGTCTTTGAAGGCCTATAAACTTTGGAGCCACAGTATAGCAAAGTGTGCTGCTTATCTACTCCCCGAGAGTGGTTAAAGCACTCTCTGGGTGGTCTCCAGTTGTAATTATACAGGATACACATTGCCTTGCCCTCAGAAATTGGGGTATTCAATTGACCGACCCCAGAAGGATAGAAGTCTGAGTCATCATTGAGCCAGCTACTTGAGCTTGTCAAGAGTGGACTCAGGTCATGCAGTGCTGCAGTTTTACCTCTGCACCATGTGGCTCCAGTGCACCTAGAGGTTGTAAAAAATAAAAAAAAAATAAATATCTGATTTTCATTAAATTGCTGGGCATTAGATTTATAGGCCAGTAGCCTGTTGAGCTTCCACTGAGAAGAGAATCCCACCAGCATGGCACCTCAGAGGATGGCACTGCTTGCACAAGTGGTCTTGTTGTCTGAGGGGTGAGATCCATGAAGAAAGCACATCTTTGCTTGTAGAACAGCTATGCCAGTGCAAGTGGCATAGTTTTTTTAAAATATAATTTTATTATTTTATAAAGAAAGGGGGATCGTTTTACATTGATAACAATCACAGAACACAAACATCATTTAAAAGGTTTTAACGCAGTTATTAACTCTTGCCATCTTCTTGACAAAACATCTTCATCTTCTCCTTTCAGGTGGCCGGAAAGTCTGTCCATTTCAATAGCCGAGTATAATTTCCCTTTCAGAGCATCTTTTGAGGTATTTCAGAATTCTTCCAAAGTTGTGCATACAAAATTCTGGCTGTTCAAGTGGCATAATTTTGTGTTCATCTTCTGTCAGGAATTTCCGTAGGAAGAAGTCTCTCTCTCTCTCTCTCTCTCTCTCTCTCTCTCTCTCTCTCTCTCTCTCTCTCTCATTGGCATCCTTCAGTCTCGAAAGACTATGGTATCATGCCTGGAGTAGAGATCCTAAGAACAACACCTAGTGTGACTAAATAGACCAATTCGGGAATGGCAGTCTCTACCGCACTGGGGACAGATGTATTCTTTTTCTTGCCCGGTCCCTTGAGTTTCGTTCTTTCCATGCCTGCCTCTTTTCCTCTGCCTGTTGGACCAATGCCTCTTCAAATTTATGCTGTATCTCTTGCCTCCAGACAGTGCGATCGGAGGTCAGGGTTTCCCATCTGTTGAGCTCCATTCCCAAGGCCTTCAGGTCCCTCTTACAGATATCCTTATACCGCAGCTATCTATCTATCTATCTATCTATCTATCTATCTATCTATCTATCTATCTATCTATCTATCTATCTATCTATCTATCTATCTATCTATCTATCATAATTACAGTACATGCCATCAACCCTTTCCAGAGTTTCCTAGGCAGAGAGTACTCTTCTTCTCGGGGCATCTTAGGGTTGTGCAGCTTACCCAAGTTCACATAGCGTGATTCTTTTCCTGGGAGACACAGTGGGGAATCAAACTCCCAATGTTTGACACCACAGGCAAATTAAGTCCCCCACCTCAATGATGCCATTTATACATGTGCATTGTTTTTCTACAGAAGCGGAGGTTGCCATGTCCCGTCAGCCATTCAAGTCTTTCAAGCAAAAACAAGGGCTCAATTATTATATGGCATCCCAGTGTAGATGAGCCTCATGGCGCAGTGGTTAAATGCCTGTACTGCAGGTAAAACTGTGCTCACGACCTGGGGTTCAATCCTAGGTAGCAGGCTCAAGGTTCACTCAGCCTTCCATCCTTCTGAGGTCAGTAAAATGAGTACCCAGCTAGTTGGGGGGGGGCAATGTGTAGCCTGCACACTGTAATTAAAATTGTACACCACTTAAAGAGACTACTTAAAGTGGTATTGGGCGGTATATAAGCAGAACACTTTGCTTGCTTTGCTTTATCAAAACATTCAACTCTGAGGTTGAAAAAAATTCAATCTGCTTTTTTGTGCCAAATTCTGGGGGTCCCAAACTGCATACCCTATGCAGTGTTGTGCCTCGAGGCAGGAGTGGGTAGATTGGAAATTAACGCCTGGACTCAGACCTTAAAGTACTGGCTTAGAATTCTTTTTTGTGCAGACCAACTGGGGTACATGCCTAACATGCTGTCTGATTCTTACCAAAGCCAGTGGCAATCCTTCATTAATCAAAAAAATTAGGTCTGTAGGTATCCCGCTTGACCATATCTTGACGTTAGGGCAGAAACAGGTTCTAAGAATTCTTACCCAGAGGCTAAGTGACATAGAGAGGCAGGAACTTTTCTCCCTGGCACATAGAACCTGCTCCCCTTTGTCACAAGGTGTGTTTCCAACGTATAAGACCCCTGCAGCATATTTAACTTCCCAGAATTTAGAACCTTAATGGTAGAGTTTGGAAACATCACCACCACCACCACCACCACCACCACCACCACCACCATCATCAATCATCATCATCATATATATATCATATATCATCATCATATGTTTTCATAGATTTTCACGGGTATAGGTATGCATGTTAGGGTGGATTCAGGTTTCTTATAGAAATCTGGTTGTTCTATTTACAGTAGGTCTCACACGTCATCTTCAGGCTGGTGTTCTGGCTTCTTTCTTCTTGAAGCAAAGCGTGGTCTCAGTTGAAGTCCTTCTATAAATACTGCTGGGGGGGTGTGGTTTGCTTGCTTTGTTGCTGATTGCTGGGGGGTGTGTGGTTTGCTTGCTTTGTTGCTGATTGCAGGTTCCTTTGTTCCTTTGTTCTTTTGTGATCTGCTGTGTGGCTGAGGCGGTCGTTAAGGGATTAACTGCTGATGGCTGTTTAGATGGCTGTTTATATGCTGGTGGGTTAGATGGCTGGTGGGTTCTGGCAGTATCCTGGGCTTTGGTGGAGTGGGGTCCTGTGTCTTGTGAATTCATTTTGGTCTGGCTACGTGTCTGTGGTCTCCCAATGTTTTTTGGGGGTGTGTGAGTGTGCTCCATGTGGTGACTGGAGTGGGGTGCCACAGTAGATGGTGCAGTCGTGGTTTTGTTATTGGATGGTGGTTTCGTTTCATCTGTGGGAAGGGTCTGGGTTTGTGTTTGGTGTGGATGGAAGGTGGTGGCATCTTGTGTCCTTTTGGACCTGGTGTCAGTCTTTGTGACAGAGGCTCGTCTGTTGACCAGGGCTAGTTTCCAGATGTCAGGCAAGCGGGAGGTGTCATCACGTTTATTGAAATAGAGCCATTGAAATATTGAAATAGAGCCACTGAAATAGAGAAACACCCAAACACCCAAACAACATGAATAAATATGTTTTCGTAGATTTTCACGGGTATAGGTATGCATGTTAGGGTGGATTCGGGTTTCTTCCAGCTGACCAGAACCTACGAGAAACTAGAAGTCCGAAGAGCCACCATCTTATGTGACATTGCATTCCTACGCAACTGCCGAGACAAAAATGTGATCCCCACAAGCTTCCAACTGAAATTCCACTCAAAAACCCCATCCAGCGAAAGGATCCTGAAAAGAACAGAACTAGCCCTAATCAGAAGCGAACTACACAGGAAAAGATACCTACTAGATCAAACCAACAGAGACCTACTCACTCTCCACCTCAAACTCAGCAACAAAATCCACCCAACACTCTGGAACAAATCCAAGCAACTCGCCGCCTGGAGAGCTGAAACAGAGACCTCCCACAAGACAGACACACACACCAACAAACTCCACAAACTGGAAAAACGCCAGAAGCCCGACCCCCCCACACAACAACCCATGAAACAAACAGTTCACAACATATCAGACAGGACACTCACCATCGCAGAGACCAAAGTCCTTTCCAAAGGATTCAACTTTGCAGTCGCCCCCAGACACATCCCCACCGAAAACATCATATGCGGAGTGGAAGCCAGCCTAACCAAAATCAACCCAGATGAAGCCAACAAAATCAGACTCGAAGTCACCAATGTCCTCTGCTCCAGCAAACCACCCAGAAGCAATTTACACAAAGAAGAACAAAAGCCCTCACCAACCTGAGGAAAGACAACAACATAATCATTCTCCCAGCAGACAAAGGCAATGCCACAGTGGTGATGAACACATCCGACTACCAAGCCAAACTATCCAACCTACTACAAGACCCTGCTTACATACCTTTGAACACAGACCCCACCACCTACCTGGAAAAAACCACCAAAGCCAAAATAAAAGCCTCTCCCTTAAGTGAAGAAATCAAGCCAAGCATCATCCCCAGAGAGAAATCATCCAGATGCCCCAAGCTCTACGGCCTCCCCAAGATTCACAAAGAAGGAACACCTCTCAGACCCATAGTCAGCTCCATAGGCTCACCTCTACAAAACCTGCCAAATTTCTTGCCAAACAACTCCAGCCCTATGCAGAATCCATCACTTCATACGTACAAAACTCGTTCCACTTCATAGAAATTATAAAGAAACAAGACCTACAACCCAATGACCTACTCGTGAGCTTCGATGTTGTTTCGCTCTTCACACAAGTGCCCATTCAAGAAGCCTTGACAGCTATCCACAACAAATACAACCCCCAAGCACATCCTAGATCTGACCAACCACTGCCTAACCAACACATACTTCATCCACAATGGACAAAGATACAAACAGATAGAAGGAGCACCCATGGGATCACCCCTCTCACCGGTCATCGCAAACCTATATATGGAACACTGAAACCAACGCGTTACATCTCGAACATAAACCCAAACTCTGGCTCAGATATGTTGACGACACCTTTGTTATCTGGCCACACGGGAAAGATAAACTGAACAACTTCCTCACACATCTCAACAGCCTACACCCCAAAATACAATTCACTATGGAAATAGAAGCCAACAACCAACTTCCCTTCCTGGACGTTAATCTACAAAAACCCGACGGCTCCTTAGGACATACCATCTACCAGAAAAAAACACATACAAACCGCTACTTAAATGCACAATCACACCACCACCCTGCACAGATCAACTCCGTAGCAAAAACCCTCATCTCCAGTCGCCTGCTGACAAAGACCACCTAAAAACTGAATTACACACTCTCTCGAATGTTTTAATTGCGAACGGATTCCAAAAAAAAACACCATCACCAAACTAATCCAAAAGGAAACACCCCCAAGAACCAAGAAACAGAAGAGAACAACGGCACCGCCCTCCTCCCTTACATCAAAGGCACCACAGACAAAATCAGCAAAATTCTCCACAAACACAATATCAAGACAGCCTTTTGCACCGACCAAAAAATAGCCAACATTTTAAGAAACCCCAAAGACAAGATTGAGCTAGAAAACCAAGGAGTCTACGAAATACCATGCAAAGTCTGTCCAGCCACATACATCGGACAGACAAACAGGAGAATAAGCGCACGCATCGCAGAACACAAGAACGCAGTCAAAAAGAAGAAAAATCTTCCTCTCTCTTCCAGCACATAAAAACAACAGGTCATGAAATTGACTTTGAAAGAACCAAACTCATCTCCAAAACTGAACACTTCAACAGTCGAATAATCATGGAAGCCATTGAAATAGAGAAACACCCAAACAACATGAATAAACGTGATGACACCTCCCGCTTGCCTGACATCTGGAAACTAGCCCTGGTCAACAGACGAGCCTCTGTCACAAAGACTGACACCAGGTCCAAAAGGACACAAGATGCCACCACCTTCCATCCACACCAAACACAAACCCAGACCCTTCCCACAGATGAAACGAAACCACCATCCAATCTTCACGACTGCACCATCTACTGCGGCACCCCACTCCAGTCACCACATGGAGCACACTCTCACACCCCAAAAAAACATTGGGAGACCACAGACACGTAGCCAGACCAAAATGAATTCACAAGACACAGGACCCCACTCCACCAAAGCCCAGGATGCTGCCAGAACCCACCAGCCATCTAACCCACCAGCATCTAAACAGCCATCTAAACAGCCACCAGCAGTTAATCCCTTAACGATCGCCTCAGCCACACAGCAGATCACAAAAGAACAAAGGAACAAAGGAACCTACAATCAGCAACAGAGCAAGCAAACCACACCCCCAGCAGTATTTATAGAAGGACTTCAACTGAGATCACGCTTTGCTTCAAGAAGAAAGAAGCCAGAACACCAGCCTGAAGATGAGAGTGAGTTACACAAACTGGCCAAAACAACCTTATTTCTACACGGGAAGAAACCGAATCCATTCTAACATGCATATATATATATATATATATATATATATATATATAACCCTTATATATACCATTTTTGAATATCAGCTAAATGACATTTGAATATATATATATATATATATATATATATATATATAATATATATATATATATACAGTATCTCCACCGTAGAACAGCTGCTACCTCTGCTGACTGAAGGGTTTTGGAAACTGAGGTGCAAATATGTATTACTGGACTTTTAAAGCTCAGGGTTGGGTATTCTGTTTTACAGAGGGTACGACTGTTAGTGCTAGAGGAACTAGAGGGACACCCATCCTATACGTAGGTCCATGAACATTTGTATTTGCCTCTGGCTGGTGCATCTTTGGGCTTGAATGGAAAGCAAAGCTGATCTGACCAGCGTGCAGTGCTTTCCACTCCTGCGCTGTCTCAATTATCTGGATGACAAATCTGATATATATATATATATCCCGCCTGTTTCCCTGTGCTTTCAATACCTATTGGTACCTTTGTGTCAGTTGCATCCAGCTCAGGGGTTCTTTGCCGCTCCCCGGTCGAAGAGGCCAGAAATGGCGGCACCGGGAGCCATTTTGTGCGGGGCAGTTATATAAGGGACTGCCCCAGCACACATGCTGTCTTTGTCCCGGCGCCTGCTTGGCCCTCATCCCGCCCACCCATTAGTTGATAATTTGATTGGTCATTCGGGGCTAGATGGGAATTTTTGGCACCAACCTGATTGGCCATTGGGTGGCAGTGCGTTTTCACCCATCCCATTATCAACCATAGTGGCTAGGTTGTCATGACTTTCTAGTCACAACAGCAGGTAGTGCATAGGTTAACGTAGCCTGGTGAGATCCTGGATTGCCATCCTGTGGGTGCTTGGTAACCCTCTGGACATAAATAGGATTTGATTCAAACACAGGAAAAGGAAAGAGATAAATTAGGATTAGTAAATGGCCAAGGACAGCCCAGTTGGAGTTACACCTTTAATGGGGATCTCACTGAAGGTCACATGGGATACGGATATCTTAGTAAATTACCGATCCCAGCCTATTACACTACGTAGGCTCCCTTATCTCTATAGTTTTAGTAAGCTGTTAATAAAGTTGTTGCCCTTGTTTAACCCAAAGCCACTGTCTTGCCTCTCTATTTCAGGTGGGGGGCAAGGGCTTCTGTCAAGAACAATCTCCTCTACCTTAGGTTCATCTCCTACACCTCACAATTTTTTTTACTCTATTTAAGTTACATGAGCTCCAGAACATTTTAACAGGTCACTGTATCCTGTTTTTCTGCCTGTACGCTTTTAAAAAACCATTTAAACCACCACCACCACCACCACCTCCACCTGCCATCAAGGCAATTCTGATTTATGGCTACCCTTTCCAAGGTTTTTGAGGCAGCGGATACTCAGAAGTGGTCCAGTTCTCTGTGTGTGTGTGTGTGTGTGTGTGTGTGTGTGTGTGTGTGTGTGTGTCCCCTGGAGCTGTGCAGCTTGTTGTAGGTTACACAGGCTGGCTCTGCTCATGGGCAGCACAGTGGAAAATTTAACTCTCACAACCTCCAGCTTTTGATACAATATATATGAGGAAAAAGCCTAGTTATTCCCTGTGGATTTCCTCTAAATTTAATATTACTCTTTCATATCTGATTATCTAAACCTTCTTGAATTCAGCTAAATGGCATTTAAATTCTGCTTCATGACTGACTTGATTCACACACACACACACACACCCAGTGAAGTTGTGGTGTTTTTAATTCTTGCTAGCTCCTCGGAGCAATGCCACTGTACTAGAGAGGTGGGATAGAAATGTAACAAATAAAATAAAAATGAATAAAATAAGCATTTGTATTCTTGAAGGCTTTCATGACCAGGATCTGATAGCTGTTGTGAGTTTTTCGGGCTGTTTGGCCGTGTTCTGGAAGTTTTTCTTATTCCACATTAGCAACGATGTCTTCCACTGGAATTATACTGGGTGTGACTGCGAAGGGTTTCCATTTTTTTTCCATTTTCCTGTAGGAGAAGATGTCGATCTCTCATCTTCCATACATTAGGCTGCTTGTGTTCAAAGGTTGCATGCATGCACAGCTGTACATATACAAGTCGATTTCCTGAGGTCTGGAAATGGTGAGGAGTTGCCTGTCCATAGCCCTAAATACTCCCCACCTCCACCCCCATCAGGTCCAGATGTGACTGAGAGCAGGGGCTGAGTTTAGTTGAATCTGTGTAAATCCTGTTGCCTCATTGTGCTGGCATAACATACACAGTGTAATATCTGGAGATGAATTGCCTTCAACCGAGAAATAACATTATCTGTGAGATTATCTATTGCATGTTGAAAATTGTGACGTGTGTGTTGTGTCATTACAGTCGTGACAAACGTTTCGTGACTCCATGTCCATGGAGTTATCTGGAGAATATGAAGTGACTTGCCAGTGCCTTCCAACAGCACCTGGTATTCCCTGGTGGTCTCCCACAATCTAACCAGGGATTATCTTATTGAAATCAGGCGAGATTGGATGTGCTTAGGGCATAGCATCCAACTAAGAGTGTCTATGATGGCATCTTAACAAGGAGCAATTTATCTACAAATGTTACAGCGTTTGCTTAGGTACACAAGAGGATTTTGGCCAATTCTTTTAGGTAGCTGAATACTTGTTTTGTTCCTTTGTCAGGTTTCTGGGTGTGTTATTTTGACTGATTTTGACAGAAAAAATGTTAGTGGCATCTTTTATAATAAATCAGTAAATACTGTGTAGAACACAGCTTTAGACTGTTGTACAACAACAGAACTGGAAGACAGAACCCAAGGAAGAAAACCTAAGAATTGCTTTTATTGCTTTCAACTTCTATTGCTATTATCTCCATCAGGATGCACACAGCATAATCTGTACAGAATGCAAGAGACAGATGTTTTGCCTAAGAACTTACAAAATAAAATCCTACAATGGGCAGGAAGAGTGGAGGAAGGGAAGTGTGTCGAAGGCATGATTTAACAGAGAAGCAGTATGTCAGTATTTCCATTATGTGCTCTGAGGCTGAGTTGCTGAGGGCTTCTCCTGTTTCCCTCACTTACTTTCCTCATTGATTGATATTTCAACTAGTGTAAAACAAATTGGAGGCTCAATCAGTGCAAGTAAGGGAATCTTATACCTTGGAAAAGCAAATAAGAAGGTGACATAAGAAGCAAAATATGTGTTTTCTGGATCAACCTGCAGTCCATCTTTTCTGCATGGTGCCTTCTGTATTGTTAATAAAAGAACAATTAACTGCCAGTGTTATAGGTGCATGACACAGCATATGTTGCTCTAGAAGGAGAACCAGGGTAGCTATATTAGTCCATGATTAAACAGATGGAGAGAACGAGATACAGTTATTAAAAGGTCATTGTCTGCTGTTGTACTCAATTTAATTAGGCTGGCAGGCTGTCATTCCTAATTAAAGCAGGATGCCATGAGCAAGAATAAATTTAGAAGTGAAGACATTGGCAGGTAAGGCTGAGGGAATCTTTGTGTTATTTTTGGTGCAAATGGGAAGGAGAGGGGTAGGCCGGAGCCTCTGTACCTGCAAATTTTTCCATTTTTGGAAAAGTTGTTTTTATTTAAAGCTGATTGAATACATCTGGAGGCAGTAGTCTGGGGTGGGGGGGAAGAGGAGTTTCTCCAAATTCTGACTTTTTCTCCTCAGACATGGAGATAAAACCCACTGTTGTTGCCAGCTTATAAAATCATGTGGTAATATGTCAAGGAAACCCTTTGGCATTCCATTTCTGGAAGTGAAAACCTGGGTGCTGAATTCCTAGGAAGACTAAGAGGTCAAGAACACTTTACCAAGTTGTTATCTTGATGCAGGAGATGCTACAATGTGGTGATGAGCTTCACAGCTGACCAGTGGGGCAGGGGTGGGGAGTCTTTAGACCAGGGGTGCCCAAACTTTTTTGTAAGGAGGGCCAGATTTGGTGGCTGAGAATGTGTCAGGGGCCAGTTGCTCCCCGACCCTGCCACCCCACTGCAAGCCCCACCCACTGACCCATAAGCCCCACCCACTGCCCCTTGCAACCCCACCTGCAGGAAGGAAAGTGGGGACCAAGGGAAGGAGGGAGGAAGGTGGAAACCAAGAGAGGAAGGAAGGAAGGAAGGTGGGGATCAAAGGAAGCACAGGGAGCCATGGCCACAGGCCGCCCCTTGGAAAAGGCGATCTGTGCGACCTTGCACCCCCCCGAGCTCCCCAGCGGTGGCAAAGGCTCACCCGCCAGCCCACCCCAAAGCCCCTTGGTGGTGGCAGAAGCCCGCTTGCCTGTCCACACACACACATTCCCCTGCGGTGCTGGTGGCGGCAGACCGCCCTGTCCGCCCAGCTGCCCCAGCTTCCCAGCGGTGTCAGTGTTGGCAGAAGATTGTTTTTTTAAAAAAACATGGGGCAAAGGAGGGTGAGGGAGGTGCAGGCCAGCCAGCCGCGGACCACTCAGAATGGCCTGATGGGCCGGATTTGGCCCCCGGGCCGGACTTTGGGCAGGCCTGCTTTAGAGCAATACATCCCTCAAAAAATCCAGCCCAAGGATGACTGAATATATGTAGCAACTTAAAATAGCATTCGGCAGAGTGGAATATTTGAGAAAAGGGTACTCAGCATTGACCTTGGCCCACACTGGACTAAAGTATTGCAACGTTCTACCAGTGGAATCTTTATTTAAACAGAGGTAGACCAATATCAGTTAATAGACTGAAAAGATCAACAAAAATAAACAAACAAATAAACAAAAATGAGTTTACCAAGTAAAAACTTCAAAAACCTTTAATACAGCCAATCAGTGTCTTCTTTGTTGTTCCTTGTCAAATGAAGCCAAATGTGCATTGAAGACTTTGGCTGTGGCTCTTAACTCTCAAGCACTGGGATGAAAGGTCCAAAACATGGTCTGAGTTCTAGGGGTATATTCTGACCCCATTAAAATCCCAGTGCCTTGGGGGATTAGCAGTAGTACTGGGGTTGGGGTTAGGGTTAGGGTTAGGATTGGATCTAAATTAGGTAGCCTTATCTATGCTTTAGGCAATTGCAGCACAAAAATGCTTGCTGTTTTTCTCTCTCTACTCAGATATGTCTGCCTTGGAACTATGTACAGAGTGAGAGGCAGATAGAAGTCAAAAGATGTGCCAGTTTTGTGTGCTAGCCTCTTATATTTTGCTCCCATGTATTTTCATAATCCATTTTAAACATCCATCTCCAATAGCTCCTGTTTTGTTCCCCCAGTATGGGCTTTGTTCTAGTAGGCAATGATGCTAGTATCCAGAATTCCTCAACCAGAATCGTATGTTTTGGGGTATTATCAAAGGCTTTTACCTATTCTCCTGAATAGGACAAGCTCCTTTATTTCCCTCAACTTTAAAAACCCACAATTTCATTCACCCTATACCCCAGAGCACAAAGAGAACTGCTATTTCCTGAGCTCATTGACCTCTGAAGATGCCTACCATAGAGACTGGTGAAACGTCAGGAAGCAAAATGTCCAGAACACAGCCAAACAGCCTGAAAAAACTCATAACTCATATTATTTATTTATTTATTTATTTTTTTACCACTTATATACCACCCACTACCCAAAGGTCTGTGGGCAGCTTACAATAAAGAATTAAAAAGTTAAAACAGCAAATATCAATAAATAATTAAAACAATAATAAAAACCTTACACTAAAATCACTACACTAAAATTGCCATCAGAGGACCCACAGTCTATGTTGTATCAATTAAAAAACTTCTGGAACAGAAAGGTTTTTACCTGGCGCCGAAATGTCATCAGTGTTGGCACCAGGCGGATCTCACTTGGGAGGGCATTCCATAGCTTGGGGGCAGCTGCCGAGAAGGCCCTGTTCCTACAAGCCATCCTTCTCACCTCCTTGAGGGATGGCTCTTTCAAGAGGGCCCCCTGGCTCGATCTTAATTGCCGGGTAGGTTCGTATGGAAGGAGGCG
Organism: Phrynocephalus forsythii; assembly: GCA_029282475.1. Lineage (NCBI taxonomy): Eukaryota > Metazoa > Chordata > Lepidosauria > Squamata > Agamidae > Phrynocephalus > Phrynocephalus forsythii. The sequence goes on along the minus strand of JAPFRF010000005.1, from coordinate 121,229,759 downwards.
GTCCTTCAGGTATCTAGGTCCTAAGCCATTTAGGGCTTTATATTTTAAAACAAGCACTTTGAATTGGGCTCGAGCAGCAACTGGTAACCAATGAAGGTTATACAGAATCAGCGTGATGTGATCCCTGGTGGCCCCACCACTTACCAGCCACGCTGCACGATTCTGAACCAGTTGCAATCACCAAACCGTCTTCAAAGGCAGCCCCATCTAAAGCGCATTGCAGTAATCAATACGGGATGTTAGCAGTGCATGTGTAACTGTCAGGAGGCTCCGTTCATCCAGGCAGGGGCGGAACTGATATATTTTCTGCAGCTGTGTGTGTTTTGTCAGTTTGTTTGCTTTGGTGCTTTTAAATGTGTTTCAGTATTGTTTTTAGTTACCATTTGAATATGACACTTGTTTGATTCATTTTTAATATTTGTATATTGACTGTTTTGAGCTTTTAAATGTTGTCCTTTTAATGTTGTGAGTTGCCTTGGGACCCTTTAAGGAGAAAGGTGGGATAAAAATATACATAGTGGCTGTGGATTCTGGAAACTATCCAGGAAGGTAGTTTTCCTACCTCTCCTTCCTAATAAACATAAACAGATCAATTTACCATGCTCATTTATTGGGGTTTAAGGCTCATTCAACTTAGCAAGACATACAGTATCATTTAAAAACAAATATCTTCCAAAATTGCATTATCATTTGCTTCTAATAATCCCCCTTTCCCTCTTACCCTTTCCCCCACTCTTGTTTTCCTCAATTCTTCCTAAATGTTCAGCATCAGAGTTCAGAATTCAGACAGTGAGACTCATGTCTCTGCTGAGAGCCCCTTCCCCCCAATTTCACTTGTCAGAAAGAGCCAGAGAGTCTGTTGTTTAAATCAGTTGGCAACATTGTTAGCATGTTGTTATTTTTTTAAGTGTAAGTAAATAAATCATTTTTATTCTTCCTCCTACTAATGTATTAGAGTGACTTACTGAGGTTGTAAGTGCCAGTTGATGAGAGAAAGGGGTGATATATTGTGGGGAAATTGAGGCTAATTCTACTCTGTGAATCCCTACACTTTTGCCATGAGTTCCTGTTGGAAGATGGGCAGCATAAAAACACAATAAATAAATAAATAAATAAATAAATAAATAAATAAATAAATAAATAAATGCAAGTGGAGGAATTTTAGCCAGAAATTCAAAATTCTTTGACAGACATGCCCAGAATATGAGCCAGAAATTTAAAACTCTGCTACAGACATGCTCAGAATCTGACTAAAGTTCAGATAAGCAGGCAATAGGGCAAAGTTAAATTAGGGGAAGATAATGTCTCTGAGGGTATTTATGATAAAAAGCAGAGTACACTTTTGTTGTTCTGTAAAATACTGTTCTAGCCTGTGGCTAGAACTGGGGAAATTATGTGGCAATGGATTCCTGTGGATTGTGCAATAAAATGTTATTCTAGGGCAGTGATGGCTAACTTTTAAGAGACCGAGTGCCCAAACTGCGATTCAAAACCCACTTATTTTTCGCAAAGTGCCAAATGCTTTGGGTACTACCCTTTGGAAAAGCGTCCTCACTGTGGCTGTGGGAAATTCAAAAACCTGCTCTTCAATCCTCGCTTTCCCAAAGAGTATTTATTTATTTATTTATTTATTTATTTATTGGGCTTATATACTGCCCGTCTTCCCGGGGGAACTCCGGGCGGTTTAAAAGACAATATAAGCAATAACAGGCAATTGAATAAACAACTAAGCAAATAACAAAAACAAACTAAACAATTAAAAATAGCAGTTAAAAGTAGCAGATGGCGGGAAGGGGAAAATAATAATAATAATAATAATAATAATAATAATAATAATAATAATAATAATAATAATAATAATAATATATTATTTGCCTTAGGCAGAGAGGCAGATGGGGGGCTATACCATCGGGAAAGCCAAGGGGGAGTAGTGGCAGCATGTGGGCTCCTTCGTAGCCCCAGTGGTGCAGTGGTTAAATGGCTGTACTGCAGGTAAAACTGTGCTCACGACCTGGGGTTCAATCCCAGGTAGCAGGTTCAAGGTTCGCTCAGCCTTCCATCCTTCTGAGGTTGGTAAAATGAGTACCCAGCTTGCCGGGGGGGGGGCAATGTGTAGCCTGCATTATTGTAATTAAAACTGTAAACTGCCCAGAGACTACTTGAAGCGGTATGGGTTGGTATAGAAGCAGAACACTTTGCTTTACTCTCCTGCCACGCCACTCTGGGCATTCCAAAATAAGTGGGGCTACAAAGGAGTTCACAAACTGCTGCCCCGCTTCACCAGGCTCTCTTCATAGAGCCGTTTTGAGACTGCCAAATTGGCTCTGTGCAGAGAGCCCAATGAACGGGAGGCAGCATTTTATGGGCTCCTTTGTAGTCCCAGTTCACTCTCCAGCCACGCTGCTTTCGGGATGCCTAGAGTGGCATGGCTGGAGAGTAAACTGGGGCTACAAAGGAGCCCACAAGCTGCTGCCTCCCCTTCGCTTGGCTCTCTGCACAGAGCACAGTGGCGTGTTCCAACTGGAGGAGGAAGTGCCATGGATGTGAGGGGGCAATGTCGGGTGTCCACAGAAAGGGCTCCACGTGCCACCTTTGGCACCCATGCCATAGATTCTCCAACACTGCTCTAGGGGGACAGAATATCTCCTCCTGTTTTATCAAGGTCACTACAGGAGATGTAAAAATAAAAAGAACCTACCTCTGTTTCCTGCCCATATTCATTATTAGAGATGGGCATGAAGGTCTGGTTTGTCCTTCAGATGAACAATTGTTTGGCACTTCTGCCTGATTCCGGAAGCTAAGCAGGGTTGCCCCTGGCTAGCACTTGGATGGGAGGCCACCAGGGAATACCAGGTGCTGTAGGTGCCTGGATTAGGAACTGGCAAACCACTCCAGTATTCCTGCCAAGAAAACTCCATGGACATGGGGTCACGAAGAGTCGGTCACACCTGTAACAATGCCATACAAACACAGCTCCACCTCCTCCGTGGGCACCCACTTAGAGGCAGTGACCGGAGAACGTAGGGTAAGGAAGGTGGGGCAGTGACTGAGTGGATAATGCCTCTGAGTGGATAAAAATCACTGGAAGCTGTTGGATACAATTAAGAGCATGCAAGGTGCTGTTGGAGCCTTTGGCATAGCCGCCTCCACAGCACGAAGAATCTGGTTTCTTGTTTACAGGTGCCTGCATATCGGGCGAAGATATCCCTAACTCAAGAGGGTATAGGTGTCTAACTTTAACTAAACTGAAATCACAACATAAGGTTATAGACTGAATTCGGTAGTAGATGAGTTTTCTTAAGCGCTTATAAGTGGCTGTTATTTAGATAGACAAGCCCTGAACAGACCTTTGGTTAAGAGCAACCTATATTAGACAGTGGTGAATCATTACTTTAATCCTCACCGTTGATACCTGTTTTGTTTATCAAATTGGTGGATATGAGTTGTATGTTATAGGCTAGATTAATGGTTAAGTTTTATATTGAAATAAGTGGCAAAGGAAGGGGAGAAGGACAAAAGGCAATTGAAAAAGGGGCTCATATTTATATAAACTAACCTTGGGGTCAAATTGAGCTTCAGGAAGATGGCAACTCGAAAGAAAGAGGATTCCCCCAACCAAACAGCAAATTTAATGAGACTCATAGCCCAAGATCCATTTAAGAACGCCCTTCAAGACCTTCAAGCAAACATTGTAAAGCAAATCCTAGATCAGATGCAAGAGGTCAAGACTGAGCTTAAAGCCAGAATAGATAGCAATAATGCGAAAATTGACACCTTCACGCAGGCAATTAAAGAGGTGGAACACAAAGTCACTAAAATTGAAAAAGAATTAGAAATCATAAAGGAAGAAAAGAGTAAGGATCAAGACAGACTGACATTGATAGAGATGGACAGAGCATCATACTTTCTGAGAATCCAAAACTTAGAAGAACAGGAAGGAGAAGATCTAGAGCAATTAATAACTGAAGAATGGGCCGCACAAACAGGATTAACCAAAGAAGAACTACAACAATCCATAGACAGAATATATAGAGTAGGCAATGCATACACAAGGAAGAACAAATTGCCAAAAGAAGTGCACATAAAGTTTATAAAGAGATCAACAAAAGAGAAAATATTGAAATTTAACCAAGAGAAAGATCTGACGATAAGGGAGGCTAAAGTCAATATTTTGAAACAGGTCCCATGGAGCATGCAGAAAAAAAGACAGGAATATGCGTTCCTCACAAAAGTGCTTATAGATAGGAAAATCCCCTTCAAATGGTTAACCCCAGAAGGCGTCTTATTTAACTGGGAGTCGAGAAGATACAATCTAAATAGCAAAATGAAGGCAAGGAACTTCCTGGAAGAGATGAGATACAAACTCAAGTTAACGGAAGAAGAATTGCAGTTTTCCAGTGAAGAATCAGAAGGGGAGACAGAAGGGAAGGAGGACAGAGCATGGAAACCACAGAGAACTTTAACACCCCCCTCACCCAGGAAGACAAGGAACTGGAATAAAAACAAAGACAAAGCAGATAAATCAGACAGTAAAAACCGGTAAAATGTCAAGAGAACTCAAGTTCCTATCTGTTAACGTTAGAGGGATGAACTCGCCCCAGAAGAGAAATTCAATCTTCAATAAATTATACAAAACCAAAGCGGATGTCATATTAATTCAAGAAACCCACATTAAAGAATCAGACAAGAACATGCTAAAGAATGACAAATTAGGACAAATGTTTATAGCAGCAGATAAACAAAAGAAAAGGGGTGTGGCAATGTATATACAGAAAGACCTTAACCCAAAACTAATCCACACCTCAAAGGATGGAAGAGTGGTAGCAGCACAGATAACAACAGAGGGCGAAGAAATATTGCTAATAAATATTTATGCGCCAAATGAAGCGCAAAATAAGTTTTTCATACAATTAAAAGAACTCCTAATAAGAGAACCGGAGAAAAAAATATGCATCATGGGGGACTTTAACACAGTAGTGGACAAAACAAAAGATACCTCAACGACAGATGGGGCAGGAAGAAAAAAGAAAAGAAATATGATCCCTAAAACTTTCTTAGAAATGGCAAAAGAGCTGAACTTAATTGACATTTGGAGAACCCGAAATCCATATAAAAGAGACTACACATTTTACTCATGCAGACACAAGTCCTGGTCGAGGATTGACAACTGTTGGATCTCAGCAGATTTGATACATCAAGTGGAAGAAATTGAAATATTGCCAAATACGTATGCAGACCACAACCCAATAATAATGACGTTAGGACAAGCAAGAAGGAAAGGAGGATGGAGATTAAATACTTATCTGATGAGGGATGAAAATTTTATAACCAAAATGAAAAAGGAAATAGATTTCTTCTTCCAAACAAATAAACCCCAAGACACAGAAATGACAACAATCTGGGACGCAGGGAAGGCCTATCTTAGAGGGTTAGCAATACAATATAATGCACAAAAAAGGAAAGAAAAGAAGAAACAATATCAAGATCTTCTAACAGCTTTAAATGAGAATGAACAGGAGCTTAAAAAAAGACCCTCAGCCTCCAACTTTTAAAATAAAATAAATATTCTACAACACGAAATCCATCTGCTGGAACAAGAAGAAATGGCAAAAAAAAAAATCAAATTTGCAAGGCAAAACTTCTTTGAAAATGCGAACAAACCAGGAAGATGGTTAGCATACAAAATTAAAAGAGAGAGAGAAAAAATGAGAATTGGCACACTAGAAAACAAAGTAGGCAGGGGAATATATAAGCAGAAAGAAATTGAGAAAATAATACAAGATTACTACACAAACTTATATAAAAAAAAAGAAATTGAGCAGGAAGATCAGTGGAAATATCTAGACAAGATCGGGAGCTGGAAATTTAGTCACCAACATTTAGAGAGGCTAAACAATCCAATAACAACCTGTGAAATTATGGAGGCATGGAAAAAACAGAAGAAGGGGAAGGCGCTGGGACCGGACGGGATCCCGATGGAATTTTACCAAGGATTGGAGGGAATTCTAGCCCCACAGTTCAAAAAACTAGTGGAATATATTGGAAAAAAATGGCAAAATTCCAGACTCATGGAAGGAAGCACATATATCACTGATACATAAAGCAGGAACAGAAAAAAAAGAAATTAAAAATTACAGGCCAATCTCTCTTTTAAATGTCGATTATAAGATATATGCAACTATCTGGGCTACAAGACTAAAGAAGGTGCTTGAAGAAATGATACATGATGACCAAACAGGATTTATCCCCAAATGAAAACTGACATCTAATATAAGAACAATAATAAACATCCTGGAATTTTATGAACAACACCCAGAGAAACAAATGATGTTGATTTTCCTAGACGCGGAAAAGGCCTTCGATAATCTGAATTGGGAGTTTATGATTCTACAGTTAAAGAAGATGGGGGCACATGGACTCTTTTTACAAACAATTAAAAATATTTATACCGAGCAGAAAGCGAAGATCAAAGTCAATAATCAAATGACGGAAAGTATCCAAATCATGCAAGGCACGAGACAGGGGTGCCCACTCTCCCCTCTACTATTTGTTCTAATTCTTGAGTCTCTGAATAGACAAATAAGAGGGAATAAGGAAATTAGAGGTCTGGAAATCAAAGGGGAGGAGTATAAACTGCAAGCCTATGCAGACGACCTGGTAGTAATATTGGATAATCCCCTGCACAGCATCGAACAAGTATTAGGAGAAATAAAAGAATTTGGAGCAGTGGCAGGCCTAAAAATAAACTACAGCAAAACAAAATTCATGACTAAAAACATGCACAAAAAAGATGTGGAGGAACTCAGCCTTAAAACAAAATTTCAGGAAGTCCAAAAAATAAGATACTTGGGGATTATGATCACCAAAAAAACAAGCAATCTAATGAAGGAAAACTATCTCTTAATGCAGAAAGAAATAAAGAGAGATTTGGACGATTGGAACAAGTTGCAAATATCAATGATGGGAAGAATCGCAACAATCAAGATGTCAGTCCTCCCAAAATTGCTATTCCTCTTCCAAAATCTACCAATTATACTAAATTTTAAATATTTCAAAGAACTAGACACACTGATCTCAAAATTTATCTGGAAAGGGAAAAGACCAAGAATAAAACTCAAAACATTACAAGATTTAAGAGAAAGAGGAGGGACGGGGCTACCAAACTCGTTACTATATTATAAAGCATGCGCCTTGGTTTGGATAAAAGAGTGGATAACACTTGGGAACCAAAGAATACTAAAATTAGAAGGCCAGGATTTAAGAATGGGCTGGCACACATATGTGTGGTATGGGGGAATCAAGGAGCAGGCACACTTCTCAAACCATATAATAAGGAAAGCACTCTCCTTAGTTTGGCAAAAATTTCAAACACAGAACTATAAAAAAATTCCAGAATGGGTTGCACCTATAGAGGCCTTTACTCTAAAAACAATAAACCAAAAGGGTTTACTACTTACGTATCAAGAATTGCTGACTAAAGAGAAGGAGATGAAAGAGAAAACAGAGTTGGAGAAATTGGGCTTAGCAACAGATTGGTGGTCTATGGCAAAACTAGAATCAAGATACAAAAAAGATAAATGTATGGGTTTTTTTGAAGGGAAAACACGGGTGGATGAACTCTGGATATATACAAATGAGGGAATCATCAAAAAAATGTACACATATTTATTAGAATATGAATTGGAGGATGAAAGAGTGAAGGAGGGAATGATTAAATGGGCTCAAAATTTTAAATATAATATTGATATTGATGACTGGACTAAAATGTGGAAAGACAGTCACAAATTAATTAAACCTGTTAGTCTCAAAGAAAATATATTTAAAATGTTTCACAGGTGGCATCTGACTCCGGTAAAACTAGCCAAAATGTCAAAACGATCTAATAATGTTTGTTGGAAATGTAGAAAGAATCCAGGGACTTACTATCATGCATGGTGGTCATGTGATCAAGCTCAGATATTCTGGCGGCAGACTTGGAAAGTGGCACAAGAAATTGTACAAATTAAATTAAATTTCAGACCGGAAACGTTACTGTTGAATATAATGCCAGAGATTACTGATAAAAAAATAAAATATATTCTCTTGTACATATATACGGCAGCTAGACTGCTCTGGGCCCAGAAATGGAAAATAATCGAAATACCAACGAAGGCTGAACTCTTGAAAAAGTTACTGGACATTGCAGAACTGGATATGCTCTCAGAGGCGCTGCGAGACCACCCAAGGCATTATGTAAAGGAGAGCTGGAAGATGATATACAGCTGGGCCCAGAAGCAGATAAATGAATAAAGGGCAAAATAGTCATAAAGACGTTAAAAAGTGACACTAAGTCTGGAAGTCTTGCAGATGGCTGTTCAAGGGTGGAATCACCAATACCTCTGTATTAGTAATAGATAAGGGGACAGGAGCTGTCTACTCTAGACTCTGGTCTGTATTAGTAGTCTAATGTGACCCTTAATACTATTGAATTTTGTTTGTATATATTATGCAAAATAATAATATAAAAAAAAATAAAAAAAATAATGGCAGGAAAAAAAAATCACTGGAAGCCCGGTCCATGGCCATTTCTATTTAGTATATTTTCTTCCCCCTCTGCTTTATCATGGTAAAACGATGCACTTACGAGCAATACACATATGAAAATCTTCTGACAGAAGGCATGGAGGAAGGTGTGAGATCTTTCCTATTTTCAACTTCTTGATGAGTACTTTTGGTTTTTTTAAAGGACGCTTAAAGAAATTTTTTGCCCCAGTGCTTTAAAATACATTATCTCACCAAATGTCCTTTTCCTGTCTGTTATCATGGAAAATGGGAATCTAACTGAAGTAAACTTTCTAGCTTTTTTCCATCTTGCCATGGATTCTACACCTAAGAAATAATTCCTGGCAAATCCATCTTTTGCCATGTTGTTACCTATTGGTACTGCTCTGAGGAAGGGGGCTTGCCCCCGAAATATTAGCAATGTTTTGTTATTTTTATAGTAGCCTAAAGGTATCACCTGTTCCACTTTTTTGTATTTGTCTTTTGTGATGGCTACAACGGCTCCTTGAATTGTTTTGCTTAACTTCATATTTGTATATGCCACATCTGGCACATGGGGAACAGTCATGTTCAGGAATGGGCAAATATCTTACTTTTATGTTCACTCACATTCAATTTTTTTGGTTGAATCTCATAGTCTTTCCCATCAAACTTATCTAGAAATGTGCAAGTAAAAACACTGGAACAGAACATTTGTATCCATCTGGGCTGGTCACATGTTTTGACACACAGCCATCCTCTTTCCAGCCTGAAGCTGGCCATATTTTATCAGTCTGCTGGGTAGATGTTGAGATCCAGTGTGGTATCTGTCAGAGCGCATCCTACCACAGAGAACTGCCCACAGCCCCCAACCATCTCAGGCAGGGCATTTGAGGGTGCCATCACTGAAGGAAAGTTCTCAGTGTTGGCCCCTCACCTCTGGGGACCAATGGATTGGGTGGCCCCAATTCTCCTCTGAAATATGTTTAGCCCCCTCACTCTTGGTCTTCAAGAAACACCTGAAGACATGGTGTGACGTCACCCCTTTCACAGACTGAGTTTTCAAAGGCACAACCAGGTTTATTTCGACATCCCACTTCTGTGCCACCAAATTGTGACGACACCTCCCTTTTACACACTGAATTGTGTTGGAAATGGTAATGCTGCCACCTTTTATTCACTTGGTAATGCTGCCACCTTTTAAAATCGTCGCCTCATGAATTGAGACAGACTCAGATGTATAATATAAAAATAACAACAAAGTTTATTGAGAGAATAATAAATATAACAATGTCTGAGGATGGTATGCGTTGCCTATAACATACAATAGATTTAATCAACTCTACAAGCCTCCCTGTCTTTAATAACTAGTAAACAGTATAGCCCTAACTGCCTGACAGAACTCCAACAGAGCAGTGCTCTCTCCCAGCACTCACTCTCAAAACCTTCAACTTAACTGAACTTCTCTCAACTGACTAGTCTCCACCCTTTATATATATCATACCATTCCCCGCCCTCCTGCTGGGATTGGCTGATGATTTGTATATTCATTACTCCTGTTTCCAGGGTGTTGTCACACATGGCTATTCAGAAAGGCTTTCCCTGGATATTAGTTTACTCTTGTTTGTCATTTATTTTCTCTCATTCTATCTCAGCCTATTTCAGTCTTCTTGTTATTTTTGATTGGATCGAGTTGTGTCTATTATGCTTTAAATTGCTGGATTGTGTATTTATTGAATACTAGAGATGGACACGAAATGAAAATATAGTGTTTTGTTTTGTTTCTCCTTTCATTTTGTTTTGTTATTAACAATTTTAAACAATTTTTAGAACAAAACAAAATGAAATTATTCATTACACTATATAATGGCTCCCCAGTGTTCTAGAGGCACAAAATGGGGGAGGGTAGCTTCTTTGGACTCTTCCCTTTAAGCCCTACAAATCTGGAGAGGTTTGGTGTTCAGGGGGCTGAATTATTAAATTTCAAATTGGGTCCTCCCAGGAGAATTATAAAGGGACGTGCTTAATTGGTCCCCCGCAGATGAATTACAAATGATTTTTTCCTGGGACACCCTTTGGAGTTTAATAACTCAGCCCTCTAAACCCCAAACCTCTCCAAATCCGGGGGGAAGGCTTAAAGGAAAGATTCCAAAGAAGCTACCCACCAAATTTTGTTCCTCTAGGATGAATTGTTTTGTTTCTAGAGGGGAAAATGATGTTTTGTTTCATAACGAAATGAGTCCTACCATTTCATTTCATAACAAAACAACAAAACAGCATTTCATTTTTCATTTCATGCCCATCTCTATTGATTACTGTTGCTATGCTCTGTACTTGCATTTGTATAAATTTTGTAAACTGCTCAGAGTGGCCTTTGTTGCTAGATGATGAAGTATATAAACAAACAAACAAACAAACAAACAAACAAATAAATAAATAAATAAATAAATAAATAAATAAATAAATAAATAGTTCTGCTTATATACTGCCCCAAAGCACTTCAAGTACTCTCTGGGTGGTTTACAGTTTAATTTTGCAGACTACACATTGCCCCCCCCCCCAGTGGGTACTCATTTTACTGACCTGGGAAGGATGGAAGGCTGAGTCAACCTGAGTGGTGGTCTAGGTCTCAGGAGGCCTGAGTCTGAATCCTAACCTAGGAGTGGAAAGTCATGGAGTGGGCATTGGGCCCTTGTAAAACCACTCCCTAATAGAGATGGGCATCAACATCTACTTTGGTGGTTTGTGCTGTTTTTGGTCCTTCACAGCTAGAGCATTTTGGAAAGTAAAATATTGTCTAGCAGAACTAGCCACAGAAATTAGCTCCATCATCTATGAAGAAAGGCCCACCCAAATTAAACAAGTAGTGAATGTTGAAGTTTTTACAACCATGCATGCTGCCTGCAGTAGTTTGTTTGGCTGGGAGGAACAGTCTATCTATCTAGTACTGGCCCATTGTTCCTTCTAGTTTCTGAATTCAAAATGAGTCCTGCCTCTCTGCTTCTTAGTGTTCCTTTTCCCTCTCTTGAGTCTGTTGGAAATCAATGTGTTTGTTGTTCGTTTGCTGTCAAACTGTTCACAATTGTAAATAATAAAACATCTTCATTCTTTCCCCGACAAATGTCTCAGAGTGAGTTCTTGAGAACTTAAATGCCAGTTAATGAGAAAGGGGTGGACTATCCAGGTAGTTTTTATCTATTCTTTTCTCTGAGTCTTTGCAAGTCTACTGTGTAGCCAGAAATTCAAAACTCTGCAACAGTGAATGGGTACAAATGGGATCTGAGAAACAATGCTGATCTCTTCCTTTTTCATTTCAGAACAAAGGGAAATTGAACTGATTGTGGTTCTGTTTTAATATTTGTTCTGAAATGAACGCCCCATCCTGCTTCCAAAACAACTGGAGAATCAAAGCAGGAAAACATCTTCCAGTGTTCACATTGGGTTCTCCCCCACTTGCTTCCCAGAACCTTTGATTCATACCAGTGCAGTTTTAAAATCTCATCATTCATGTTTATTTATTTATTTATTTATTTATTTATTTATTTATTTATTTATTTATTTATTTATTTATTTATTTATTTTTATGCTTATTTACCACCCAATTTTCCCACAGGAACTCAGGGCAGTGTACAACATGTTGCAAAAAACAACAACAGCAACTGCCCAAACCTACAAACCCCAGACATCCCCAATCAAAATACAAATAATAAAGAAAATAATAATAAAAAGATAAAAGTGATAATAATAATAATACGAGGATACTAAAAATAGTAAAAATAAAATGACATAGCACATCAAGCAGCCATAACATAGGTAGAATCTGGCAAGAGAAGGCTGGTGCTAGCAATTATACATACTAAACAAAATCACAATGTACTCAGAGGTCCCCAAAGCATTCCCTGGAGAGCCAGGTCTTTGGGTAGTGGGCGGCATATAAGTTGAAAAAAATAAATAATAAATGAATAAATAATGCCCTTCTAAAGGCTGACAGCGAATCTGCCTGCCTGATCTCCATCGGCAGTTTATTCCAATATGCCAGGGCAGCCATGAGTGAGACTTTTCTTCATCTTTGTGCATTCTCCTGTGCGACTCTGACCAAACTTTCTAAAGCCTTATGTTAGTTAAAAGATCATAAATGGGGAAAGGAGGCATGGTGCCTGCTACCAAGTTGGGGATGGAGTGAGTTTCCCCTAGGAAATAAAGTAGCTGAAACACTCATCAAGTCCTTCGAGCCTGGTTAAGAAGACAAAATCAGGCATGCGGCTTGCATCGCAGAGTCTGTGCGCTTTGAATGAATTGCCGGAATTAGTGAGAGACAGAAAGGACCCGTCCAGCTCGGTGCCAGCAAACAAGGGAAAGGGAAATGTTATTAACTGTCAATGCCAATGGGCCATTCATAAGGCACAATCCTTGTCTACCTTCCGCAAATTGGAACCAAAGTCCATAATTATTTTGAACTAGTAGAAGAACAGAAGGAAGAACGTCCATCTTCTTAACAATGTTGCAGGCTGATTCACGCACAGAGGCTAAGCCAGTTAGGGGTTGTGAGAAGCACTGCCTCCAGCAAATGTGGAGGGCTGGTTAGAGGAGTCCAGCAACCCGTGGAAGTGAGTGACCACAATCTCAGGAGGTACATGGAGCCCACTTTGGGATTTAGTCCAAAAATCATAGGAGTCATCCAAGATTATGCACCTATTTTGAGGATAAGGTTCAGCTGCAACTTGGATAGATCTTGCAAAGTTCAGACTAAAACCCGGATTGGTTCTGTGAAATTGCAGTCACTGTCCTTCGCAGATCGCATTTAAGGACATGCATGTGGAGGACTTGTTCACCTTGTCTTTTTGACAGGAGCTGAACATGGGAACCTGGCTCAGATGAAAACATTGCACTGAACGCAGGGGGTTTTGTGCCACTTCGTGGGGACTGGAGGAGTAATGATCAACGATGCAAATCTTTATCTCATCCCTGTTTACCAGGAAGCAGAAGCACAAAATGATTCCCTTTAGTCCTTAAGGAATTTGTGTGCTTTATGGCACTTGTTACAGGATCAAGGCAAACTCTTTTTTTTTTTTTTTTTTGCATATTAACCAAAATGCCACATACAGAGCAACACAAAAAGTGCAGGTTGCGTGTGTCAGTGATACTTGCTGCTTGCTACAGAGTTAGGAACATCGAAAGGTTGTTTAAATCTATGCTTTCTCTGTCTTTGTATGCTTTACTTCTTAAGAAAAGGGTCCTAGTTTTATGCAGAGCATTTGCACAAATCACAAATACACTGATGGGGGTGGTGGTGGAATTGATTTTGTGGGTACAGGAAAAATTCACTGTTGTGAGCTATGTGGATATGTACACCTTCAAGCACATTATAGCTCAACATAGTTGCCTGGATTGCTGAACTATCCGGGGGCAGAAGAGGCAAATAACTATGGGACTATGGGACCCACCTTTCAGAATTTATCATTACAACACTGCTCAGTATTACTGATGTATCGCAATATCAAACATTATGTATGTATGTATGTATGTATGTATGTATGTATGTATGTATGTATGTATGTATGTATGTATGTATGTATGTATGTATGCATGTATTTTCTGCCCCTAAGCCCTTTGAAATATTACTTCTGCCAGATTTATGAGACTAAAAGCTGTAAAAATAGCACTTGAGAAATATTGTATTACTTTATTATTTGGCTTTCCTCTTTTGTTCTTTTAGTATTGTAAACTGCCTTGGATCCAGCAGGAATAAGGTGGAGAATGAATGAATGAATAAATAAATAAATGAATGGATATAAATTGAATTCTAGCCACGTCTCTCTCTCTCTCTCTCTCTCTCTCTCTCTCTCTCTGGTATACTCTCCTCATCTACATGCCCAGTGCGCACCAGTGGAGATTTCTAGATAGATAGAGATTAGATAGATAGATAGATAGATAGATAGATAGATAGATAAAAACGTTATTGTCATTGTCCAATACAGAACAATGAAATTAAAAACTAACTAACTAAAAATCCCAGGTTTTCATAGGCTGGAGTTGAACTAGTCACAAACTTTTATAACAGCAGCTAGGTAGACATGCTTGTTGTGAAAAACCCTGCCCAACATGAGGGTAATATCACACCATTGCCTCCACTGCTCACCCTGACTGGCCACACAAGTAGGTGCACTACCACTTCCCTGATCTGGGGAAGCAGAGGAACATGAAGGGCAGCTGACCAGGCAAAACGGCTTGTGAGCACAACGGTTGATTTACACGATGCAGGAGCAATAGGATTCTGGCCTCTCATGTCTAAGCTGTTTGCTGTGTACCATGGAAATCCAAAAACTATGCGCGGTGTGAAATTGGACGGCGAGGCAAATGTTCCAAGCAGCACATTAGCATATTCTAGCCGGTGTCACATTGTTAAGCAAATGAGACATGCCTAATGTTATCCAGAACGGAATCCTTTGTGAATCAGCCTCAAGGGCTCATCATTATTCCATGACAAGCTTTACTTGAATAGGTATCTGTCGCACTCAGTAAGGCAGAAAAAAATCTTTAAATAATGAACTGATGTTGAAGAGGGTCTTAATAACTCCTGTCTGAATATAAGCCCTTGGTTTTAGACAATGGGTATCTTTCGCTGCTTGGAGTGTTTTTTTTTTTTTTTAAATCACTAGCACATAGGAAGTAAAACCAGGCACCTCTATTGGCAGCTCCTGTTTGAGCTTTATGGGATTTTAAATGAATTCAGGGAGTGGAGAGAGAGGAGGCTGTAGAAAAATTATGCAGTCAGTAGCTTGGACCTGGGCTTTCCTATCCAGTAAGAGACACTGATGCAGAGCCAGGTCAGCTGGTAGGGTGGTAGGCTACTGGTAGCTGTGGGATAATACTACAATTCCCAGAATCCTCAGCTGGAGTTGTAGTTGGGAAAAAAAACCAGTAGCATTTACAAACCGCTAACATATAACTTTTGATTCTTTAGGTGTGCAAAAGAACTCCAGATCTGTATGACTAGATCATACCCAAATAGAACCCCCAGTGTTCTGTTTGCTGAGTTGGACAGGGAGCTGCTTCTCACATGACATGTCACCTCTATATTGGTTCAGCCCAAAGGGGTGGGGCTCAGAAAGAGCAGGGCTTTGACTAAGAGATTTGAATCAGAAAGAGCAGGAGAACTGAAGAGGCCAGAGCAGCTGTTGCCACTTAAACTGCAAAGACCCTTGCCAACTAGATCTTAGTATAATCTGTATATTTGGATTGTAGTGAATTCATGTACAGTGGACCCTTGTATAACAAGCGGTTTGTATAACATAAAATCTGTACAACATAAAAAATTCCAGAGATAGGGGAAATTTGCTTAACAGAATCACCTATGAGGCGAATCCGTACACCATAAAAATGGACACAATTACGGATTACTCCGTTTTCAATGAATTCCTTATGGGAAATTTCTATAAAGGAAAATTTGCTTAAAAGAATTTCATTTGGAACAAATTAATTCCTTTATACAAGGTACCACTGTATATGCAATTGAATTGCTCTTTTATTTTAGGGTTCTGACAATTCCATAGGTGGAGTGGATTCTTCTATGTATTGGACGCCCAACCCAGTTCAGGAAGTTGTCTTGGATTTTTTTTTCTGAATTTATATTCAAAGAAACACTTGAACTTTGCAATCCAACAAGCAGCTTCTGTGTTGGTGCTGTTGTCTAGGACTTGGGTGCACAAACTGTAGCATTTTGTTATAATTGCTCACATTGTCTGTTATTCCAGAACTGTGAATAAGAGAAGACCCATTTTGTGCCACTGTGTTTGCACAAAGCTCATCAATAGTTATCTAATTAAACAAATAGCCCCATAGAACTTAAAGAATTAAATCAAATACAGGTTAAAAGAGAGGAGGTTTTAGGACTAATTGATAAATTGAGGATTAACAAGTCACCGGGCCCAGATGGCATCCACCCAAGGGTTATTAGGGAACTGAGAAACGAAATTGCAGATCTCTTAATGGTTATATGCAACTTGTCTCTTAAAACGGCCACAGTGCCGGAGGACTGGAGGATAGCAGATGTCACACCAATTTTTAAAAAAGGAAGGAGGGGGGTCCCTGGAAACTACAGGCCAGTTAGCCTTACATCTGTCCCAGGGAAGATGGTGGAAAGCCTCATCCAAGAGAAAATCTTAAAACACATAAAAGAACAAACCTTGCTGAGAGAAAATCAGCATGGCTTCTGTAAGGGTAAATCTTGTCTGACAAACCTTTTAGAATTTTTTGAAAAGGTCAACAGGCACATGGATTTGGGTGAACCGGTGGATATAGTCTATCTGGATTTTCAAAAGGCTTTTGACACAGTCCCTCACCAAAGGCTGCTGAGAAAATTGCACAGTCAGGGGATAAGAGGGCAGGTCCTCTTATGGATTGAGAACTGGTTGAGATCCCGGAAACAAAGAGTAGGTGTCAATGGGAAATTTTCACAAAGGAGAGAGGTGAAAAGCGGTGTGCCCCAGGGCTCTGTCCTGGGACCGGTGCTTTTCAATCTGTTCATAAATGACCTGGAGACAGGGATAAACAGTGAGGTGGCCAAGTTTGCAGATGACACAAAACTTTTCCATGTGGCAAAAACCAGAGAAGATTGTGAAGAGCTCCAGAAGGATCTCTCCAAACTGGGGGAATGGGCTGAGAAATGGCAAATGCGTTTTAATGTAACTAAATGTAAAGTAATGCATATTGGGGCAAAAAATCCAAACTTCATCTATCAACTCATGGGCTCTGAGTTATCCGTGACGGATCAGGAAAGAGATCTTGGTGTGTTGGTGGACAGCTCCATGAAGGTGTCTCCCCAATGTGTGGCAGCGGTGAAGAAGGCCAATTCCATGCTAGGGATTATCAAAAAGGGGATTGAAAATAAAACAGCGAACATTATAATGCCTTTATACAAAACAATAGTAAGGTCCCACCTGGAGTATTGTGTACAATTCTGGTCACCGCATCTCAAGAAAGACATAGTGGAACTGGAAAAGGTGCAGAAGAGAGCGACTAAAATGATTACTGGCCTGGGGCACCTCCCTTATAAAGAAAGGCTAAAACATTTGGGCCTCTTTAGTCTGGAAAAAAGGCGCTTGAGGGGGGATATGGTTGAGACATACAAAATAATGCAGGGTATGAGTAAAGTGGATAGAGGGAAGCTCTTCTCTCTCTCCCAAAATGCCAGAACTAGGGGACATACACTCAAATTGAGGGCTGGGAGAGTAAGAACTGACAAAAGAAAATATTTTTTCACCCAGCGCGTTGTAAGTCTATGGAACTCCCTGCCACAGGATGTGGTGATGGCATCTGGCCTGGATGCCTTCAAAAGGGGGTTGGACAGATTCCTGGAGGAAAAGTCCATCACAGGTTACAAACCATGATGGAGATGTGTAATCTCCAGGCTTTAAACCAGGGTACTTCAAGGGCCAGATGCAGGGGAGTGGTATCAGGAGACAGATATCTAGTCTCATGTGCTCCCAAACGCATCTGGTGGAGCCACTGTGAGATACAGGAAGCTGGACTAGATGGGCCTTTGGCCTGATCCAGCATGGCTCTACTTATGTTCTTATGTTCTTATGTTCTTTTGTAAGGCAAGGCAAGGCTAGATGCTTATCAGGTAATGTGTTAAGGCTGCAGAATACCCACACTCCCCCCTTGCCAAAAGCTTATGTTGTTCCACCTCTGTGCCTTATTTTCTGGGTGGATATTAAAATGCAGCAAGGCTGAGCATGATAAATGTTCTCACTTCTACGCTTGTGGTACTTTGTAAACGAAACCAAAATTACTGCCCTGCAGTCCATCAAATCTGTGACTTGGATTTTTTGTTGTTGTTCCAGGTACAGACTTGGAAATGAGATTTCTTCTCGCATCTTCGCAGTCCCCCACACCATGAAAGAATGAATAACGAGACGCTAACCCAATTGACAAATGCAGTATATTTAAAAGCGAATGCAGCCGTGAGGCCTGGTTTGAGCCTGTCGGGGAATCTTGTACTGTACTTAACTTAAAATGGGAAAGATTTTGAAAGAAGATCTGGAATGTACATTTGATTCCCCCCACCTTCGTGTTCCCAAAAATTCTCTTAAACAACAACAGCAATAATGTGCTACTAAGTTGTTTTGCTCAAAAAGTCCACTTGTGTCCTTTAGAGTAGCCATTTGCATATTTTTTTGCTACCATGACCATACCATAAACACAAGATGAAAGAAATATAGGCTGAATGAGGACTGTAGAAGTTGCAGAAAAAAAGACACTGAAAAGGTAGTGTGCGAAGAACGGCTTCTGATCTGTGGTCCACTTCAAATGTGGCAGCCCCTCCCCCCGCTATCAGTGGGCTATGAGACCCCCATTGCTAACAGCTACTCTAGAGGACATTATGCCCAGTTTCAAACTTTTCTCAGCCAGGGGTGGATCTAGGAGGGGCAGAAGGGTACATCTGCACCGGGCGCAGCCATTGGGGCGCCTGGAGGGGGAGCAGGAGGAGGAAGCCAAACACCCTCCAGCCACCCAGCAATCCTCCTTTCCCATAAAGCTTGGCAACAGCATCCCCTCCGCCACCGTGCACCAGGCAAGCGGCAAAGCAGGCAGGCAGGAGCGCGGTGGCCGCGGCGCGCCCTCCTCCTCCTCTTCCTTGCCTTGGTGGGAGAGTTGTAAGGCATGCATGTGCTACCGCATGCCCGTGCAAGCACACATGCCCATTTGCCTGCCTGCCCATGCATCTGTGCACGCACCCACCTACCCCATGCCCATAGTGTTTGCCCCCAGTTGCTGGGTGGGTGTGATGTGGGGGGGGGGCAGCAGAAAGGGCTCCAAAATGAACATTGTCTCCAGGTGCTCCAAATCCTGGCTACACCTCTGTCCTCAGCTCTGTTCCCCACAACCCCTCTTTTAATTGTTTTAAACTACAGGGTGTGGGGGAGGCTTTGTAAGCTTGAACCCTCTGCTTTTAACTTGGACTTTTCCCCCAGTTAAGAACAACCCCAGTGTAGTAAACATTGACATATGTTAGAAAAACCATTAGATTGAAAAAAAAAGCACCTATTAGCCATGCCCGTCCATATCCAGCACTTTGTCATTTTGGACTACAGCCCTTGGTGGCACACCTGAGAAACAGACCTTGGCCCCATTGAGATGGCACACCTGGAAGTAAACCAGTGGGTGTCCTCCATTGGACCTATGTCTTGGCAAGGAGGGGTGGAGTTTAGACCTTGTTATTGATTGCAGCAAAAGTAAAAAAAGCGACCTCTGGGACCTTGAAAAATTCTACCCTCGACCACCCCATAGACAGATAAATAGATATTTTATTGTCATTCTACATCAGGGGTCCTCAAAGTTTTCAAACAGCGGGCTGGTCCACCACCACCCAGACACCACTGGGGGCTGGATTACAGTCCAAAAGCAGCTGCGGAGGCTGGCTTTCTCACAAAACAGGGGGTAGGTGGTGGTGGGGGTTGCAATTGGTCCCAGGGGCCGGATTCAGGACCTTGGGGGGCCGCATCCGGCCCTGGGGCCTTAGGTTGAGGAGCCCTGTTCTACATAGTACAACGAAATTGAATACTATCCCTGGTGCAATTAAAAAGATAAAAAGCATTTAAAAGGTTAAGAGAATTAAAAGCTCTCATACATATCCATCACAAGTATCACAACTCCCCAAGGTCACACTATTTGGTCACACAGCATTTAAGATGGTGATGGCTCTTGGATAGAGACTGTTTTTTTAATCTATTTGTTCTTGCTTTTGTTACTCTGTATCTCTTGCCTGAAGGCAGTAGTACAAACAGACTATGTCCAGGATCAGATGAATCCCGAAAGATGTTATTTGCATTTTTTTAAGGCAACGGGAACTGTGTAGCTCTTCCAGAAATGGAATTTAGTGGGAATTTGAACCCCAATGTTTGGAATAATTGTACAGTTTAGCATTACATGGTGCTCTAATGGTGGCAGTTACTGACTGGAAAGCTGAGATGCTCCCCCCCCCAAATTTTACCACAGAACAAATAGACCTAACAGTAAGTCAGGATAAGGTAAGGTAAAGGTTCCCCCCGCACATGCATGCTAGTCGTGTCTGACTCTAGGGGCGGCGCTCATCTCTGTATTCAAGCTGAAGAGCCAGTGTTGTGCAAGTCCATGGCCACGTGGCTGGCATGGCTGCAAGGAAACACAGTTTTAACTTCCTGCTTTTTATGGCGGTACCTGTTTATCTGCTAGGTGGGCAGGAGCTGGGGTTATCAGCGGAAGCTCGCTCCGCTGCGTGGCACCCGGGATTCGAACCGCCGAGCTGCCGACTTTGCAGCTGACAGTTTTCAGAAGCCTTAGAGTCAGGACAAGAGACGGGCACAAATTCCAAAATGAATCACGCTAACACCAAACATTCATTGCTTAAAATTTCTCCAAAGTGACACCACTGATGGATTCAAAGTGATGAATTTTAGAAAATTTTAATTCCTTCCTTCCTTCCTTCCTTCCTTCCTTCCTTCCTTCCTTCCTTCCTTCCTTCCTTCCTTCCTTCCTTCCTTCCTTCCTTCCTTCCCATTTTGTGACATTTCATTCAGCGGTGCAAAGAAAGACTTATCTTCTCCACCACTTTAACTTCCCAATCCCAATAGCTTCAGGCTCTCCTCCTTTCTGCCCTCTGGAGGCATGGTCTTTGCCAGGGATCTTTCACTGCGCACGAGGACATGTTTATCCCTGCCAAAATCCCTGTTAGAGCAACAATGTTAAGAGCTGGCACATGTTTTGCCAAGGGTGTGTATCCTGTGTACACAACTGACAAGCCGTTTCCAAAAGGGTTGTAACAGATACAGTGCAAAGTGCCTTTTAGTGTTGGTTGCTCACCCAGACAAAGGCAGCTATACAGAAACATGGCTAGACATGAGGTTGTGTCTCCTAGCTGTGCTCACCCACCCTCCCTCCCCTTGAGGAGAATGAGATTAGCTGGTCGCGTAAGGGCCGGGTGGGAATTTTTGGCCGACGCTCTGATTGGCCTTGAGCGGTGGTGTTTTTTCACCCATCCCATTCTCTTCTTTATGGGGCTTACCTTAGTACAGGCATGTCCAAAGTCAGGCCCGGGGGCCAAATGCAGCCTGTTTTCAAATTCTGAGCGGCCCGCGGCTTCTTCTCACCACTGGCTCAGCCTGCCACACATCCCTGCCAGCTGCCCCCTCCCCACACTGGATGGAGGCATTCGCTTGCAGTTTTATGGTTTGCCTGCCCTCCCTGCCTCGCTCCATCCCCTCAGCCACCTGTTCAGCCTACCCACCACCAGCTCCGTTGCTGCAGCGTCCTCCCCACCTCCTTGCACGTTATAGAGACTTGTCCAAAGTCCGGCCTGGGGGCCAATTGCAGCTAAATGGTTGGCCCCCACACATGTTCACATCACCAAATCTGGCCCTCTCTCCTTGCAAAAAGTTTGGACACCCCTGCCTTAGTATCACTGGTCACACTTGGTGGTAAGGGCAAGTGGCGGAATGTCCCTTAGGGGAATTGGAGGTAATAGTGCTTAATACAAGGGCAGCCCTTAAAATCTCACATTTGGCTTAGAAATATATAGGACAGTAAATTGTGATTTATGACCCTTCACGTAAAGCT
Source organism: Phrynocephalus forsythii (assembly GCA_029282475.1). Taxonomy (NCBI): domain Eukaryota; kingdom Metazoa; phylum Chordata; class Lepidosauria; order Squamata; family Agamidae; genus Phrynocephalus; species Phrynocephalus forsythii. The sequence continues at coordinate 121,207,643 of JAPFRF010000005.1, read as the reverse complement.
TGGCAAAGGGCTGCCCGTAACTCTATTTCTAGGGGGGGTCACTACCCCATGGTTAATACCCAAGTTTTGTAATGGGTAAATCCCCCAGCGCCACTTGCCCTTTCAGGTTCCCCATCAAGGGCTCAAAAGTAGGATTAATAGTGCAATAAAATATTAATAAAAGTATGGCCCATTACTAATTGCAAAGAACGTGTCTTGTCTCTTTATTTCGGGCTCGGTGGACGAAGGTGACAGACGCGGGGATAGACGTGAGGTTGGAAAGGATTTTCAAGGATTTTCAAGGAAGACTAAAGGCTGAATTAACACATGACACTCACCACCAGGAAGAATCAGCCAGGAATTTCCTCCAGATAGTGCCTGCACTATGCAAGTCATGAATGTGTGACCACCATTGGCAAAAACACTTTTAAATGGGATTTGGAGAATGATAGTTCCCAGCTGGCCTGCCAACCATCCAAACTTCTCCAAAATGTGGTAGAAAAATTAAACTACAAATGTTTGGGGCTCTTTAGTCTTGAAAAAAGGTGCCTGAGGGGGGATATGATTGAGATGTACAAAACAATGCAGGGCATGAGTAAAGTGTATAGAAGGACGTTTTTCTCCCTCTCACAAAATACCAGAACTAGGGGACATCCAATCCAATTGAGGGCTGGGAGAGTAAGAACAGGCAAAAGAAAATATTTTTTCACCCAGCACATTGTTAGTCTGTGGAACTCCCTGCCACAGGAGGTGGTGATGGCACCTGGCCTGGATGCCTTCAAAGGGGATTGGACAGATTCCTGGAGGAAAAGTCCATCACAGGTTACAAACCATGATGGAGATGTGTAATCTCCAGGCTTAAAACTGGAGTACTTCAAGGGCCAGATGCAGGGGAGTGGTATCAGGAGACAGATATCTAGTCTCATGCGCTCCCAGACGCATCTGGTGGAGCCACTGTGAGATACAGGAAGATGGACTATATGGGCCTTTGACCTGATCCAGCATGGCTCTTCTTATGTTCTTATGAAGATTTGGCTGACTGTGCAGCCAGAGGTTGGGAGCAGCTGCAATTGCATACTGTCTCCTGTGACTAGAGCCAGCCTGGGTAGCCGTGGGCATGCCACACAGTCCCAGGACAGCCCCAGAAGAAAGGGAATGGGAAACCACTTCTGAGTACTCTCTACCTGGAAAACCCTCCAAAGGATCATTGTGAGTCAGAATTGACTTCACAGCACATGATAACTATTAGGGGTCCATTTTCCTTTTATTGCCTTTCCCAGCATCCCATGTGTGGTTTTGTCCCTTCCAACTTCCACAGTGGATTCTGAGACTTTGATCAGCATAGATATTGTTTGTGTAGTTGCTATAATGCACACGTTTTAAATATATTTCCTTTTTCATCAAAGCATGCTTATTTGTATTTTACAATTTACCATCTTTAATCACCATCTGCATGCAATTTGGAAAACAAAGAATATGTGCTTTGTTTCATTACATGCAGAACTTGGATCAGAAATACATCAATATACAAATATCTGTCAATGTGAGTTCTCTCCCAGTTATCCAGAATGTTAACTGCCCTAATTTGGATTTTATCTCCCTTTTTTTTCTAGCCAGATGTTAAGACTGCATTGGGTGTGTGAGACAGACTGTTAAGCCATAGTTAATGATAGATCGGAGCATATGGTTTGCACCCTGCAAAGATATAGGGATGATGGATGCCTTATTCCGTTACATCCATAAAGATGGTGGATCGGTCAAATTCACTTTCTCACACATAGGACTTTTTCTTTTCTTTTGCAAAAGTTTAACTTGTTTCAGTATTCTGTTTATAAAATGATCTGTGGAAATTGTTTCCAAATTGTTTCTCAGTAAATGATAGTGGACAATTGCCATAGATCTAGCTATTTCTGGCATGGACAAATATTATCCCTGCTTGTTGGCCATGTAACTGATTTAAGATGCTGATTTAATATCAGAGGCAGAAGTGAATAATACAGGGCTGGATTTTTGAGCACATGGGCAATCAAAAACCCTCTGCTTCTATGGGCGGATTGGTCAGATTTGCTTATTCTTGCATTTTATTAAAGCAAAACAAGTTGGGGAACCGTGTAGCCATCACACAAAAAATCAAATACAAAAATACAGGTGATACATTTCAGGCTACTAGTAAAATAACATGTTGCCCTCAAAATATTATCAAATGTTTTGTTATTTTACTAGTAGCCTAAAAGATATCACCTAGTCCAGTGATGGCGAACCTTTTAGAGACCGAGTGCCCAAACTGTAATTCAATACCCACAATTGTTTTGCAAAGTCCCAATATAGCAATTTAACCTGAATACAGGTGGCTGTGTAGGGGAGATTTTGGGTGCTCACAGAAAGGGCTCCAAGTGCCACCTTTGGCACTGGTGCCATAGGTTCGCCAACACTGACCTAGTCTATTTTTGTAATTAATTTTTTTAAGAAAAACCTTTTTCACTTTTTGAAGAAAGCCGTGAATTTTGGTAAGCTTTTATCAAAACACCTGTTATTTATTTATTTATTTATTTATTTAATCGATTTCTATACCATCCATCTGCAGAAAGCCACTCTGGGCAGTTTGCAACATTTGTGATTCGTGATCTAGATGTGTGTGTGTGTGTGTGTGTGTGTGTGTGTGTGTGTGTGTGTGTGTGTGTGTATCTATCTATCTATCTATCTATCTATCTATCTATCTATCTATCTATCTATCTATCTATCTATCTATCTATAACATTACAGTGGATCCTCGTATAACAAACGGTTTGTATAACATAAAATCTGTACAATATAAAAATTCCTGAGATAGGGGAAATTTGCTTAACAGAATCACCTATGGGGTGAATCCGTACAACATAAAAATTGTTGTGATTAGGGATTACTCTGTTTTCAATGCATTCCTATGGGAAATTTGTATAAAGGACAATTTGCTTAACAGAATTTTATTTGAAATGAATTAATTCTTTTATACAAGGTACCACTGTACTTCTGTCTACTATCCTAGCCAATACAACTCTGAATCCCAGCTATAGAGGATAGTGGAGGTTGACTGCTATGAGGTCAAGTGCAGTTTCATCTGCCCCAGGTTTTAGTCTGAACCTCGAAGGACCTCTTCAAGGAGCTGAATCTGTTTTGGAGACAAAGACGGTTACTTCATGTCCATTCTCGTTCCGGGAGGAAGTTCATTGCATGTTGACGTCAGTTGCGGTCATGTGGTCTTCTCCTGCTTCTGTCCCTGTTTCCATGTACCCATGGGCGTAATTGATGAATCTGGATGACTGTTACCACATGTACTCGTTCCGTGATGAGATATGAAATTCTATGCCTTCGTTCTCTTTTTTTTTTGGTTCGGTCTGACCTTCCATTTTTTGATGTTTTGAGTCTCCGAAGCCTTGCCTTCAATGTGTTATGGAGCAAACTTCAAGGCATTTGTCTTTTAAAATCTCAGCACTGCATTGCTAACTCCATAGGGAATTTACTGGCGAATGTCACTTCGCAATGAGCTACAATGAGCATTCGTTCTGCGACGACGCTTACTTCACGGGCTCTCATCTCAGAACGAGAAGCGAGATGAGCAGATTCCTGACGCCAGGGAGGGGAATTGCTCATCCCACTTAAATCGCAGTTCAGAGGGCATGGTCGGGATGAACTCCCGTCGTCACGCAATGGACGTGCAGTAAGATTACTTCATACCAGTCCCAAGCTGGACCGTGAACAGCGATGAGATGGACGTGAAGTATCAGCCTATGTTTCATATCTTGGTTAGCTCCTGTAAAGACTTATGCTGACCTAGGGCATTTCTCCATTTAGGCCATTTAGTGTCAAAAGTTCTGCAGCAACAATTATCTGAAATTTCAGGACAAACCCTGAGAACAAAAAGTGGGCTAAAAGGCAGGGCAGGCACGCCTCCAGAGGAGAATTTTCATCCCTAGCAGTGGCAGGTCACTCCTAGTATTTTGTGGTAAACTCCCATCTAAATCCTAACCAGATCTTAGCTGGAAATGGCATGAGACCCATGTGTTCATGTTCCACTCCCATGGGAAACCACAGGAAATCGGTTGTCTGACTAGCATCCCTTCTCCCAACTGTCACAATCAAACTCATATCTGGCATCCAGTAGAAAGTTGCCAACAGACTTAATAGTGGTAAGTCCAATTGAATCAATGGAGCTTACTGTTCACCAAATCTTCTCTGGCTCAATGGACCTTCTCTAGTTGTTACTTACTGCTGGATTTCAGCTCCTGCCTTTTTCAGACCAGCCTGTTAGTGTACAACAGTTTGTGCTCATAATTCTGGTGAGCACACAAGAGAACATTTGGCTTAATTGAATTTAATTCTGAGAAGTGCATCCCTTGAGGAGCTTTGCTCAGTTCCACACTTGGTTCTGCATTGTTCAACCCGACTGAGACATGGCTTGTACTAATAATGTCATATGAACACATCACCTGCTGAGCCTTCATTGCTATCATCCTTGCCACATAGCTATGGAGCCTGATCTGCAATTCACGCATAAATCAAAGGAGGCAAGGGATGTATGCAGGCAGAGAGGACTGGGCTAAAACCTTATAAAGAAATGTGTTGATGGAGAAATGTTCTGATAATATCAGAGTATGGTTACACCTGGGAAGAGAACTGTAGTTGAATTGCATTTAGTGTTAGTTGTTGTGAGTTTTTGGGCTATTTCGCCGTATTCCTAGTTCCCGATCTCCTTGCCCTCTGAAGATGCCAGCCACAGAGTCTGGTGAAACGTTAGGAAGAGAAACTTCCAGATCACATCCATACAGCCCGAAAAACTCACAACATCTATCAGATCCCAGCCATGAAAGCCTTCGAGAATAGATTGCATTTAGTGTGTTTTTCAATGATATAGAAAAGAGTGAATGCACAATGCACATGCAAGCGGACTGTTTTGATAAAGAATCACATTATTTTTCTGTTCCTCTGGTGAATCATTTATGTTATCTTGGAAGTAAACTCAATTTACTATGTATCAATTTGCTAAATGTGAACACATCTGTGGATTTATATTTTCCCCACTTTGTTGTCTCCCAATTTGAGTGTCAAGCACATTATTTAAACGTGTTGTTATTGCTATGTTGAGATGTTTATGTTGTAATCTGCCCTGAGTAGCCCTAGGGCTAGATGGGTGGTGTGAAAGTCGAAAAATTAAATAAATAAATGTGTCTCTTTTCGGAATGTCGCACCCTGCAATCTGACTGTATCAGAATATTTGCAGTTTTTCCTGCCAGTGGAAGTAAATACTTGTTGAACAATTACATAGATAGAGTCAAGAGCAGACAAAGTCAGAGCTTACTTAAGCGAAACAGCTATATTGTATATACACACAGATAAGTTAAATCAACAGCATAACAGCATTTCAGCATACATAATCAGTACATAGCATAGAGCAGTGTTGGCGAACCTATGGTAGGGGTGCCAAAGGTGGCACTCAGAGCCCTTTTTGTTGGCACCTGACATCGCCCCTTCACAGCCACTTGTATTCAGGTTAAATTGCTGTATTGGCACTTTCCAAAAAATAAAATAAAATAAATAAAATAAAAATAAAAATAGTGGGTTTTGAATCAGAGTTTGGGCACTCAGTCTCTAAAAGGTTCACCATCACTGTCATAGAGAGACAAAATTGGTGCCTTATTCACAAAGGCCCATTGAACACTGATTAACAGAGCACTTATATACATTAGTCTGTCCAATCAGGAAACACATTGCATCATGGCTATTGCAGCACCTTGCACCAGCCAAACCCATTTAAGCCCATTCTTTTCACCTGCAGTCTAATAGGAAAAAAAAACCTTTAGACTGAATGATTGGGGCTATGCACATTTGCAGACTCCATCTTAGAAATCAATTAAATACATACAGACCATTTATATATGCACCTGTCTAATAGATAGTTTCACTAACTAATATCTGTCAGACTACAGTTCTTTTCTGGTCTGTTTTACTGCTTTATCACTTAGAAATTAAACTTAAAAAAAAAAACACAATAGAATTGGGAATGGATATAGAACAGCCAATAAGCCAGAACACACAGTATAAGGAAATACTGATTTTGTTTTCATTGTGATTGAAATCTGCAGGTGTCCCTGGAATGAGAGATGAGTTAACCATTAGTAGTGGATTACAAAGATGATACAAAACTTTTTTTTAAAAAAATCAGATTAAAAGTTTGCTCAAGAGACACAAATCCCGCGTGAGTGCCATGTGGCTTTAGACTGATTTCTTCAATCCAGCTACAGATTCTTTTTTTTTTTTTTAAAAAATGTAGCCACACTCTTAGAAAGCTGACCTTCCAGTGCTGCAGATGATAAAATATTCCTTACAGAAGTTGATGGCATGGTCTGTCTCCATGCAAATGAACACGGTGGGACAGTGCGCACCCAATCTGCTTCACCACACTGCTTCATGTTGTGCTGCCCACATGAAAGGGAGCACATCCTTCCTCCAGCACATTAAATAAAAGTACGGGTTTTTCTTCCACAAGATGCAGAGATGGCCAGCAATCCAGGGGGGGCTTTTTTTTTTTAAAAAAAAAAAGGTTTGGATGAATCCATAGAGGAGGGCTGTTATCACAGCTTGGGAAAGTGACTTTTTTGGGGTGTGTTGCTCCCATAACTCCTTGCCAGAATGCATCCTTGCTAGGCTCACCAGGGGAGCCTGGCAGCTTTAGGACCAAATAAACAAATAAACAAATAAATAAATAAAATCTAGTTCAAAAACAAGCTTTTCCAAGCTGTAAAAGTAGCCATGAATGATAAACAGTTCATCAAGCTGACCTGCCTCATGGATGCTGGGGTTGATAAAAGTGGGATAACGGAGATGACACTGGAGGAAAAAATGAGATACAAATGTAAAAACAAAATGTATAATAAGTATACATATGTTTGTTCCAGGGCCCGGAGTCTGGAAGTCACTTGTTGACCTCTTCCATAAATGAAAAGCACCAGATATTAAATCCTGTGTCTGTTTCTATGCACCTCAGTCACTGCAGAAGGGTTTGTTTTTTCATTCAGTGTAGACCAGAATTTGTCCAACGTGTGGTTTGAGACTTAGATTCCAAGTCATTTTTGTTGACCTAGTAGTATAATGATAAAACCAAGAAGGAAAAGGTGACAGGGACAGGGACATGGACAGAGATATGGCAGAAGAAAGATTTAATTCTCACAGCAAAATGTCCATCAGATTCTAGAGAGACCTGGGTGCCATCTCAGGCAGCCTTCAAAATTATGCTAGCACACAGCAAGAAAACTCTGCCTGCATGTAACCATGTGGAAGCCTTCTCAAGCCATCTGAACACTGAACTACTTGGATGTGCTGATCTACATGAAGAGGGAGGTAATCACAGGACATCTGGCAGCATTAAATCGTTATGCTTACAGTTACCTTGAGTTGTTGTCTTTGTTTGGGTTTTAATTTTCCCTGATTGATTCCCTGTCAGGCATCTTTGCTCTGGAGCCTGAAAGAAAACAGTTGTTGTTGTTGTTGTTGTTGTTAAAGGTGTAATGTCTATCTGCAGCTCTTCAGGAAGCACGTTTACTGAAGGGGGTCAGCTCTTTGACCCCTTCTGTGTCTTTGGTGCATGCAACCCTTCTCACTTGCACTGACACGAATGTGGAAGGTTGAGCACATAGGAAGAGCTGTGGCCCAGTGGTACAGCATCTGCTTTGATTGCTGAAGTCCCAGTTTCAATGTGTGGTGACTTGACTGCATGTGCTTTGATTCTGGTTATCATCGAAACATAGTTGCACCACATCTCACTTGAGCAGAGACGAGTCTAGCCAGGTGACTTGTTTACCTGCAAAAATCTGGGCTCCAAGTCACTGCTCTCTCTTATGATTTCTCATCTTTGTGTCCAACTTGGACTAGATTGTTCTTTAAACAGGGGTCATTTTCAAATGGAAGATTGTCCTTCGGCAGGCCTTGAGATGCAGGATTCTACATCCCCCTCCCATCTATATACATGCTGCCCCCCACTGACTGATCTGTCTCTTCCTCCTATATCAGGCATGTCCAAACTTTGGCCCACCTGATGTTTTGGACCACAACTCTCAGAATTCCAAGCCTGTCTTTCAAATGGCAAAGGACCAAAACATCTGAAGGGCCGAAGTTTGGACATGCCTGTCCCATATAAACTCATCCACATGTTTTCTAAAGCTACAACACTAGCTCTTTATGAAGGAATTCACTTGCCTGGTAGCAGCGAATGGCTTATATTAATTCACACCGAGATTCTTAAATGCTAACTCAAAAGAGCGAGGTCTTTAAAACATTTCAGTATCCTTCCTGGGATTCTAGCAACAGGCCAATTAGCCTAATTTGCTAGAAGAAGCCTATCACACATTCTGTCGAGAACTAATAAGATCTATGAAAAGTTTTCCTGTCATCCTTGCTTTGATGGAGTATGAAATCCAGTTTTTGTTTGCCATTTATGGATAATTTTACTCCCTGCCTGGGTGCGTATTAGAAAATCTCGTTTCCGTTTTTGGTTCTCGTTATCGTTACGTAACGGGTAACGATAACAAGAATTACTCTGCTCCAGCTCGAACCCGAACCGAAAAAGAAAAATTGGGTTTGATTTTTCGTTGTCGTTCATGGCATCGCGGCGATCGCGTGATGCCAAGCAGCACAGAAAAAAAGTTAAAAAAAAACCCGATTCCCGGCCAAAAAAGCAGGCGGAAATATGCCTGCCTCAGTGAGGGCACCTACCAGAGAGGGGTGGTTTCTGCAGGGGTCCCCGGCCTCCCCCCTCTCCTGTCCTGGGCTGCTGGTACCAGGCTGGGGGGGGCATCCTCGTCGTCTCCATTTGCCATGCGGTGGGGGGGATCCAAAATGGCAACCACAATATTTATTTTTAAATCGTGGTCCAAAAACCCACCAAAGCACCACAGAAACATTTGAAAATTAGGTATTTTAAATGCCTGTTTTTTTAATAGTAGTAGCAGTGGGTTTTTCTTGCAATAAAACGTCTCCATTGATTTTATTTTATTTTATTTTTATTTTTATTTTTTTACACCTGCGCAATGATGGGCTGGCCATGGGATGGGACCATGCAAAGTTTTGGACCCATTCCACCAATCGCATGGCCAGGTTTTGACTGAGACTTCTGGATGTGCCAGAGGGCATAAAAAGTCCACTAACCCTAACCCTAACCCTAACCCTAACCTTAACCCTAACCCATATGCCAGTACACTGTCCTTCTTAGTAGGTCAGAGGCACCCAGAGGTGCAGCCCACTAACCCACCCTAACCTTAACCGTAACCCTAAGCCTAGCCCTTACCCTAACCCCAACCTTAACCCAGATCCGTACGCAAGTACACTTTCCTTCTTAGTGGGTCCCAGGCATGCAGAGAGGTGCCTCCCCCAGCCCACTATCCCCTACCCCTATCCCATTCCCTAACCTGTATGTCAGTATGCTAGTACACTCCCCTTCTTATGAGTCAGAGGCACCCAGAGAGAGAGGTGTCTCTGCCACTTACCCCCCACCCTAACATAATGTAATGTAATGTATGGTACACGGCGGCTCTGCGAAACACTTCCCTTCCCTTCCCTTCTTAGTGGGTCAGACGTCAGAGGCACCCAGAGAGGTGCCTCCCAGAGCCCACTTACCCCAACCCCAACCCCAACCCCAACCCCAACCCAATCGACAAACGACAAACAGAAACGACAAATTTTTGAAAATTATTGCGACAAACGGAAACGACCCAAAACGGACCCGCCCCGACAAACGACAACTCAAAACGTTATTTTTTCTGGTCGTGCCCATCTCTAGTGCGTATCCATATGGCAATATGTTAAACAAATGATGAAAGACCACAGGAAACAAGAGACATGAACAAACATAATACAAAAGGGAGAAGAGAAGAGGTTCAAAATTCTTGCTACAAGGGCTTTCCTTATTATATATAACCCATTACTGGGATATGAGAGACAGAAAGAAATGGTAAGCACTAAAATGCATAGCTCAGTTTCAGTAGAATTACATAATGGTTGTAAAACCAGAAATCTGAATCTAAAATATTATGCAGGCCATAATATCAAACTTTTATGTGCATAAATTTCACACATCATTTGGTACCAAGATGAAATTTAAGCATCCTGTAGGCAGTTAAATTGCTTTCAGGCAGACATCACATTTAAGTTGTTCACAGTTTTCAGGTTTACAGGAGAGTAGCACGTAAATGCGGATCACATAAGGCATCAATCATGACTTGGATGCTAATGGCCCATTAGATGTGTAGCCTGGTTACCATTAAGATTGCATTCTCTCATACTTTAGTGAAATATGGCCTTTGAGTCTCTGTGCTTCCAACTTCATGATTCTATGGCTGCTTTCACACGACCACTAAAATCCGCTGCAAAGTGCTCGCAGATGCGGAGCATAAAATCGTTTTCCCAAGAGCAGCAGACTTTTTTAAAAAGTGTGGCCACACCCACTTAAAGATCGCCCCACCATCCCTCCCACCACTGATTGGGTTGATAACCCAGGGGTGGAGGGAGCAGTCTAAGCCTGCCATGGCTACTTCTGATGCGGGCCACATGGCATCTCCAGCTCCTTCTTTTCCCCTCCCACCCTCCTCTCTTCTCTCCCCTCCCATCTTTCCTTCCTGCTTGCACTCTCTCACCTGTTGCCTGGGGCTCCTTCACCATTTCTTCCGCTGCCTCCACCTTCACCTGGGCCTCTTGCTTTGAACTGCCCTGCTTGGATGAAGGGCTGATCATCTGGGTGGTGGCGGGAGCGGGGGGCTGTGCCAGGCTCTCCCAATTTAAAAACTCAACTGAAGGCGCGCCAGTCATCTGGGCATTGGGGAGGGAGTAAGCGAGTGCCCCTCAGCTGAATGAAATAGTGCGTGGCTGGCACAACAGTCACCTGGGTGGCCGGGGGGGGGAGAGTGGAGGAGGTCCTCCCATTTTAAACTGCCCATTTTAAACACGCAGCCGATGCACCAGTCATCTGGGTGGCTTTGAACTGCTTCACCTATAGAAGCAGCGGCAGCAGCCAGCCCACTTGCTCCCTTTCAAAGCAAGGGTGTGAGTGCAGGGAGGTCTGCAGTTACTCCCGCAGGCTGGATTCAGGACCCTGGGGGGCCGTATCCGGCCCCCGGGCCTTAGTTTGAGGACCTCTGTCTTAGACACACACATGCTTAAGAAGAGTCAAGGATCTCCATTTATTTATTTATTTATTTATTTATTTATTTATTTATTTATTTATTTATTTATTTAATACTTATATACTGTCCGTCTTCCAGAGGAACTCCGGGCAGTTTACAGCAGTAACTATAATAATAACAAACCAAATAAACAAAGAAATAACAATAATAATTGAATAAACAAACAAGAAGAAAGAAGAAAAAATGGCTAAATTGGTCCAGAAGTCCTTTCCATGAAAAGTGAGAATGATGAGGTTCACTATAAGGGGCAGTAGTTAGCAGTGTATAACATATGACCATGGAGCCTGCTCAGTTTTCATCGGGAATGGTATTCCTTGTTTATGTTCCAGAAAATGTGGCACAACCCCCAATTATTTATAATCCTTGCTTGTTTATGGACAGAACTATTTTGGCTGCATAGGCAATGGTGCTCATAGCTGTATCATTAGAAGCAACTACTCCCAAACTCCCTAAAATCTGGTGGTGATTTTTAAATATGAAGATAAAAGAAATTCAAAGGCTTTCTGGTGAAAGTCTAATCTATCCTTAATAATTATCTTTTATCCTTAATAACTTTTCCAAGACTCTTGCAGTTCAGATATTACTTCACTGAGTGAGTAGTACCTATATGTGATAGATAAGGTAGGAACAGGATTTTCAATGTATTATTCAGAGCCAAAGAGATGTCATTAAGTTAAGTATTGATCGTAAGCTGGCTGCTCTTCATTTCCCTTGAATTTCCATTTTAGAATATCTGCAGAAGAACCTGCTTTTTTTTAATCACAAGGTCCGGGTTTTTAATCAGAAGTGTTAGAATCATCCTAGATACATTATTTAGGAACAAAAAATCATTTTTCTGTTATTTTTGCTGATGGGAGAAAAATAAAAGAGAATCATCCTTGACTTTTTTTTTAAATCATTCACAGACCTCATCTAACATTTCTGTTGCTAGGTTCTGAATCATAGGATCATAGAATCATGGAATCATAGAGTTGGAAGAGACCTCAAGGGCCATCTAGTCCAACCCCCTGCCATGCAGGAACTTCCATCCCAGTATTCCCGACAGATAGCCATCTAGCCTCTGCTTAAAAACCTCCAAAGAAGGAGACTCCACCACCCTCAGTGGCAGCATATTCCACTGCTGAACAGCTCTAACTGTCATTAGTCTCCGAAGCCAAGGAAAACAAACCTTCTTCATCGTGACATCCTTTCAACTATTTAAAAATAGCTATCATTTCCCCTCTCAGTCTTCTTTTTGTAAGGCTAAACATTCTCAGCTCCCTAAGCTGCTCCTTGTAAGACATTTTTTCCAGACCCTCAGTCATTTTGGTCACCTTCCTCTGTACCCACTCAAGGTTGTCAACATCCTTTTTAAATTGAGGTGCACAGAACTGGACACAGTACTCCAGGTGGGGTCTGACCAGAGCAGAATAGAGTGGTACTGTTACTTCCCTTGATCTAGACACTATGCTTCTGTTGATGCAACCAAGAATTGCATTGGCTTTCTTGGCTGCCGCATCACACTGCTGACTCATATTTAATTTGTGGTCCACCAAGACTCCCAGATTCCTTTCACAGGCACTATTTTCCAGCCAGGTGTCTCCCATCCTATATCTGTGCAATTCATTCTTTTTACATAATGTAGATGCACCACCCTACATTTCTTTCTGTTGAACCCCATTCCTGTTGTGCAGCACTCTAATCTGTCAAGGTCCCTATCCTCTAGGGAATTAGCAAACCCACCAAATTTGCTATCATCTGCAAATTTGATCAGCCTACTCTCTATTCCTTCTTCCAAGTCATTAATAAAGATATTGAATAGCACCCCACTGGTCACATCTCTCCAAACTGAAGGGAAGCCATTAATGATCACCCTTTGAGTGCAATCAGTCAACCAATTATAAATCCATCCAATAGTGGTACTAGCTATCCTACATTCTACTAACTTCTTTGCAAGTATACCATGGGGAAACTTATCAAAGGCCTTACTGAAATCTAGATAAGCAATATCCACAGTGTTCCCCTCATCCACAAGGCCTCTAATTCTGTCAAAGAAAGAGATCATTGCAGCTTTAATAGGTCTAGTGGGAAAGTGCAGAGAATGTATTGATTTAATGTATTATTTGATTCTATAATCACTCCATGCCTTGACAGACAGAATGCCAATTTTTAATGCTTCACTGGGCGCTTTTACACGACCCCTAAAATCCGCGGCAAAGGGCTCCCAGATGCGGAGCTTAAAATTGTTTTCCCACCAGCTCCGGACTTTAAAAAAAATTAAGTACGACCATGCCCACCTAAGTGTGTCCCAGCGCATTTTCCAAGTACTTGGTCTCCAAAGGTGAAAAATTTCTGATGCGGATGTAAAGCAGTGAGTGCTGGGCTGCTCCTCACCTTGTGGGTTTTTTTTGCTCCCTGCCCCTTTAAGAGACTGGAACGCTTCCCGGAGCAGCTCAACAGCAGAGCGGAGGTGAGCCTGCATTCTTTTCTCCCTTTTTTTCTCCCTCCCCTCATGCAGACAGGAGCAAGGGAGTGCGGAGGGGTGGGGACACAGGAAGAGCGACAAACCCCCAAGATCTCTGGTCCGAATTTAAGTTGCCAGCGGATCTTAGGGGTCGTGTAAAAGTGCCCTCACTGCTTGATGTAGATCTTGGATCAGCTGCTGTGAACATTTTATTTTCTACACCACTCAGCAACAGTATATCTTTAACTGGGATTTGGAAAATTAATTCAGCCAGAATTCAAAGCTTCAGAAAAATAAAGGATTTATTTCCTGGGAGACCTACCAACTACTACGCTAAGCTACTCCTTTCAGACAGGTCCCCTCAGATCACAAATTGTGTTGCCAGATTCTGTTACGCTGCTATGATCAAACGTAGACGTATAACTGATAGAGATTCGAGCTCTCCTAATTATATTTAGCGTTTTACCCATAAATTGTCGTTTTTACAAGCTCTGTATTTTCTAGTAATATATTTTATACTGTTTTATCATAATATTTTATACTGTTTTATTGTATTATTTTATACTGTTTTATCACATTATATTTTAATTGTACTACAATTTGGTTAATAACCGTAAATAAACATTCATTCATTCATTCAAGGATTTATTAGTATTTAAGTAGGGCACACATAGAGAAAAACACAAACACGTTTCTCAGAAATCAAATCATTTTGATTTATTGGCTCAAAAAAGAATAAATTTGTACATTTGGCAAAAAGTTCAGGTTAGGAGGACTTTGAGGTTTGCTAGACAGCACATTTGGAGTGGGATGATGTGAATTGCTTATGGTGGTGTACAGTAGTGGTCCCCAACCCCCGGGCCGCGGACCGGTGCCGGTCCGTGGACCGGTCGGCACCGGGCCGCCTGGGGAGGCCGGGGAGGCTCCTCCCCTTTTCCTCCGCCGCCCTCCTCCTCCTCCTCTTCTCTCCCGCGGGCGGCCAGTGGAGGAGGAAGGCTGGAGGAGCACAGGAGGAGCCGCCGCCGCCGCCTTTGCCGCCCTCCTCCTCCTCGCCCTCCACCACCACCACCAGCAGCAGCAGCCACGGCGGCAGCGGCGCATCCTCCTCCTCCGCCCTCCTCCTCCTCACCCTCCACCAGCAGCAGCAGCAGGAAGCTGGGGGCCGGGCGCGTGGGGGCCGGGCGGGGAGGAGGGCGTCGCGCGGGAGGCACTTGAGCCCCCACGCGCATGCACCGCCGCCGCAGCGTGGGGGCCCCTCGGTCAGAAGAGGAGGTGGGTGCCCCTCCTCCTCCTCCTCCTCCTCCTCCTCCCCGGGCGCGCGCCCTTTGGCCCCTCCCTGCAGCCGCGCTCCAGGGCGGAGCGCCGCCGCCGCCGGCGGACTGCACCTGTGTTGGGGGGAGGGTGGGGGCGTCGGCCAGCCTGGGTGTTTCGCCACCGCGCGACCCCCGTGGTCGCCACCGCCCCTCGACCCCCGCCGCAATCGCCCCAGCTGCTGCTGCTGCTCCTCCGGCGGCGGCGGCGGCGGGGAGGAGGAGGAGGAGGAGGAGGAGGAGGAAGGACCGCCCTCGTTGGAGCCTTCGGGCGGGGCGGGTTCCGCCAGTCCCCAGCGGCCGCCTCGCCGCCTCCCGGGAAAGCGGACAAGTTCCAGCAGCAGGTGAGAGAGAGGCGGCGGCGGCGGGAGGCGGAGGCGCTTCTCGGCCCGGAGACCCGGCGGGAGGGGGCAAGTCTTGGTGGCGGGGAGAGCGCGCGGCGTGGGATGAGCTTTGCCCGCCTCCCTGAGAGGTGGCCAGGTGTGTGTCTGTCTGTGTGTGTGTGTGTGTGTGTGTGTGTGTGTGTGTGTGTGTGTGTGTGTGTGTGTCGGGGAGGGCTGAAGAAAGGACACTGGCCTCTCCAGGGGGTGCGCGGGGACGCCACCCCCACCAGCCTCCCTCCCTCCCCCTCCCACTCGCCCGCCCGAAGGCCGAAGCCGGAGGTGGGGCGGCGGCGGCGGCCGAACCCGGGCGGCTGCCGTGGCGCCGCGGCCGCCGACAGGAGGAGGAGGCGGGGGCCCGCCCGCCCAGGAGCCCCAGGCTCCCCCCACCCCACCCGTGCACGGGGGGGGTGAGCGGCACGAAGCGCGCCGCCGCCGCTCCCGTGGGCCCCCGCAAGGCACACGCTCCAAGCCCCCCCCACCCCCCCTCCTCCCCTCCTCCCCCCCTCCCCCACACCCCCACACCCTCCCCTTCCCCCGCCCGACCCCCCGCACCCCCATCTCCCCCTCCGCACCCCCAGCCCCGGGCCACGGAAAATCATCAAACATTTACCAGTCCGTGGGGACAAAAAGGTTGGGGAGCACTGGTGTACAGGTCTACAATGTCATGTGGTGCCATTCTTGAATTCATGTTGTATATGCAACTCAAGTGACCCAAGTGACCCTATGTGGGCCTTAAGAAAAGAAAAGATCATATCTACTCCTGTTTCTGAGAGAAAGGAAAAACCCAACAACCCACACAAAGATGCATACAAACTTTGATTCCTTCCTTGGTCCCTTCACAAATGAACAAAGGAAGAATGTTTTTAATTTTCCAGTTTGCCAATATCATTAAGTGAGTATGCTGTCTGTTTAAGCCCCTAATGCTATTGGGAAATTGAATCCACCAGGAAACTAAATCACGAGGCTCCACATTGGTTCAATTCCACTGCTTGCATGAGCTGGAAATGAACCAAAACAGAGCTCCTACCGACACCCAAAAAAGAGTTGCCCCTAACAGGGACCCAGAAATGTGTTTGGTAGGCATGCTATATGGTCTGGTTCACTCTAATAACTACACCTGCTGATTACTGGCAAAAGAAGCAAACCAAACCATTCCTATAGGAGATAAAAAATAAGCCAAATGCCTGTGTAGTCACCCCTTTTGATTTATCACTTCTCTGTGGAAGGGATATCATGTACTGTAATTTTAATGCTTCTTGTGCACCATAAGATATTCTTGAAGCCCATTTCAGGTGTTCTTTATGAATGTGTGTAAAGCAAGGTCAGGGCTGGTGGTGGACACATAGGTTAAGATGTGTCCTGGTCTTGCACACACAGAAAAATAGGCAAGGCGAGAGAGCCAAGGATGGGCAGAACCCACAGTGAATGATCAGCAGAGGCATGGCCAATGTCAAGCAGAGGGAAGCCCAGGCTTGGGACCTGAATACCTGTCAGAGCGTATCTTCCAAAGATCTACTGAGGCCCGGCCCACTAGAATGTCACAGGTGCTCTCACTCCGAGTGGCCATGCCCAGGGAGGTGTGGAAATCAGCTACCTGTAACTGTGCCTTCTTTGTGGCTGGCCCCTCGCATTGGAACCATGTTCTGAGTGAGTTGCACCTTGCACAGTCCCTGCCTGCCTTTAAAAAAGCACTCAAAACCTGGCTTTTCCGGGAAGCATTTGGTGGCCTTTAACCATTTTTTTCTTCTCCTCCTGAGTCGCCTTCCTGCCGATGATCTTGTTTGCCATCTTGTTGGTTTTTTCATCTCTTTTTAACTCTTTCTTGATTTTGTGCTGATTGTTGTATTGGGTTTTATACACGTTGTGTGTTACCCTTATTGTTAACCGCCCGGAGTTCCTCTGGGAAGACGGACAGTATAAAAATTAATAAATTAGTTAAATTAAAATAATTAATAATAATTCTGCTCCCCCATTCTTCCTAATTACAGCAACAGCACTTAAGCAGAGCGCAGAGTATGGGGACACGGGTGGGGTAAAGGGTGGAATGCCAACGTGTTCAGCAAGAGTGAAACAAAAGAAAAAAGAAGAGAATAAAAACCCTATAAAATGGCCAGGGTCATGGGGAAAAATAGAATAATTAAACATAAACATAAACATAAAACATAATAAACATAATAAAAACGCCAACTGGCGCACAGGCCAGCTGGTGGGCTCGTGCATAAATTTTTAAAAAGAACAAACAACCGGCAGACCCCACTGGGTGCACAAGCAAAAAAATTAAAAAAATTAAACATAAAAGTAAAAATTAGAAAAAATAAATAAACATGCCAGCCCAGTCCATGAGCCACATGGTCAGCAAATGTAAAAGAAAAGAAAAAAGAAGAGAATAAAAACCTACCCTGAAACAGCCAGGAGTGCGAGAATAAAATAAAATAAAATAAAAATAAAAAATGTGGCAGTGCTGGGGCTGAGTTGCTGGGCTGGCCCCAAGCCAGTGCCTCTCAGCTGTTAAAAAAAACCCCCCCCCCACGGGGGACTTAAAAATAATAATAATTAAAAAAACTGACCATGCTAAAAACGAAAGTAAAAAAGTAAAAAAAGAAATGAAACAAACAAAATATGAAACAATGTTTTTTTAAAAAATAATTTGTATTAAACAAAACAAAATG
Organism: Phrynocephalus forsythii; assembly: GCA_029282475.1. Lineage (NCBI taxonomy): Eukaryota > Metazoa > Chordata > Lepidosauria > Squamata > Agamidae > Phrynocephalus > Phrynocephalus forsythii. The sequence goes on along the minus strand of JAPFRF010000005.1, from coordinate 121,189,652 downwards.
GGGGTGGAGTAATGAATAACAAAATGAAACACAATTTTGGCATTTCGTGCCCATCTCTAGTTCAGAACTGTAAGTAAATAAAATGGTTTTTATTCTTTCTACTTTCTATGTCTCTGCAGGTGCTAGTGACTCTGTTGAGGGCCAGTTGATGAGATATGTCAAACCCCGCACACAGAGCACACACACAAACAGGGTTCAGTTCTTTGCCAAGATCTTTAGTGGAAAGCCAGGCAAGTTCAAGTCCTTTGCCAACAATCAAGTGCCAGATAAATAACAGAATCCAACTCCCAGCAATTAACAGTCCAAGTCAAAACCAGAATATCTCACGGAAACCAGATGCCAAACCCAAGGGAACAGATTTAGCCATTGTCCAGGAAGCCAGACCAAAATCAGGAAACAGAGCTAAGGTCACAGGCAGGAACGTGGTTGCAAGTTCAAATGACGCGTTGCTCCCACAGAGAGCTCAAGGTGAGCTTACCAGCTTTATCGCAAAACAGGGAACACACTCTTACTTCTGGAAAGGCTCCTGCTAGTACTCAGGGCTTCCCGACCTGATTCCCCGTCTAGCATCAAAGACCCTTTCCCTAGCTCTCCTGGTAGCATGTCTTTGCAGAATCCTGCTCATAGCCCTTCTAGGGGGAGAAGATATGTTTTCAGCTGAGTCATCAGACCCAGCTGCCTGCTGACTTGAGCTGCAAGGCTCCTCCAGCAGCTCTTCACCATTTAACCCCTCAGAGTCAGGTTCTGTGACAGGCAGGGTCCTGGCACTATCCCCCTCCCCATGGTCCCCCTCTTCCGATGGGCCAGGCGTATCAGGGTAACTGTCATGGAATTGTTGAAGTAACTCAGGAGCATGCAAGTTGGACACAGGTTCCCATGACCGATCTTCAGGTCCATAACCTTCCCAGTCTACCAAATACTGCAATCCTCCACGGTGTATTTGAGAATCCAAGATTTGACGGACTTCATATTCCTCTCCTTCTACTAAAATCGGTGGAGGAGGTTCAGGAGTTGGTGGTCGGTTGGGGTCAGGGTCTGCAGCTGGAACCAAGAGGGATCGGTGGAATACTGGATGAATATGAAGGGAATCAGGTAGTTGCAGACAAAAAGCAACTGGATTGATTTGTTCTAAGATGGGATAAGGACCGATGAACCGAGGATCCAGCAGGATGTCTCAGGTATCGGGTAGATAGCCAAACTTTCATGCCTGGATTTAGCTGTGGCCCTTCCTGTCTTTTCTTGTCCACTGCTTTCTTATATACTTCCTTAGCATGGTCAAGTTGCTCTCGCAATAATTCCTGAATGCCATGGAGTTCTTGAATGTATGCATCCGCAGCTGGCACAGAGGTGGAAGGAAGGGTAGTTGGAAAATACTGAGGATGATAACCATAATTATCCACGAATGGGGTCTGGCGATTGGAAGAATGTACAGCATTGTTATATGCAAATTCAGCTAAAGGTAACAAATCCGCCCAGTTATCTTGTTGGTAGCATGTATAACAGCGTAAATATTGTTCTAAGGTGGCATTAGTGCGCTCAGTCTGACCATCTGACTGGGGGTGGTAAGCTGATGACAGGTGAACTTGTGTTCCTAGTGCCTTATGCATTGCTTGCCAGAAGCGGGAGGTGAATCGTGGCCCATGATCCGAAATGAGGTGTGCAGGTAAACCATGAAGTCTGAAGAGGTGTTGCAAGTAGTGATGAGCTATTTCTGATGCGGTGGGGGATTTAGGACAAGGAACAAAGTGGGCCATTTTGGTGAACAAATCTACGAAGACCAGGATGCAGGTAAACCCTTTTGAGCAAGGAAGATCCGTGATGAAATCTAAGGACACAGCATTCCAGGGACCAGAGGGTGTTGGCAAAGGATGCAACAGACCCGAGGGTTTGGTCACAACATCCTTTGCTCGCCGACAAACTTCACAGGAACCCACGTGTCGGGCAACATCAGCACGGACAAGTGGCCACCAGAACTCCCTTGTGAGAAGATGCAGGGTTTTGTAAAGTCCAAAGTGTCCAGGAGGTAAAGAGTCATGTGAGAGATGCAACACCTGGTTACGAAGAGGACCAGCAGGAACATATAACCACCCTCGACGTAATAATAACCCTTGTTGTGCAGAGAACTCTCCATGATTCCCATTCTGGAGTTCCTGAAGACGTTGCTGAGTCCATGAATCACGAGCTTGAGATTCACGGATTTCTTCTGCCAAGCCGAGACATGGATTCGTGGCCACGAACACAGAGGGAGGCAAGATGGGCACCACTAATGTCTCTTTCACAGGTGCTGCATACTCAGGTTTTCTGGATAACGCATCAGCTTTTTTCTTCTGAGTCTCAGGAATGTACTTGATCTGGAAATCGAACCGGGAAAAGAATAATGACCACCGGATTTGTCGCTGAGTCAATCGCTGGGCTGTTTGTAGATGTTCAAGGTTTCGATGATCAGTCAATACTTGAACAGGGTGTCGAGCTCCCTCGAGGTAATGCCTCCATACATCAAAAGCCATCTTGATGGCCAACAGTTCACACTCCCAGATAGTATAATTCTTCTCTGCAGGTTTTAACTATCGAGAGTAATAAACACAGGGATGCGGGGGTTGGGAGGGATCATCCTGTTGAGATAGCACTGCTCCCAGAGCAACGCTAGATGTGTCAGCCTCCACTATAAAGGGTAATTGTGGATCAGGATAATACAGCAAGGGTTCCGAGGTGAAGTGGGTTTTCAAAGTAGAGAAAGTCTCTTCTGCTTCTGGAGTCCACCGGAAAAGCTCTTTGGGCCAAAGGAGACGGTTTAAAGGTGCAGCAATGTCAGCATAGGCAGGAATAAACTGGCGATAGTAGTTGGCAAAACCGAGGAACCATTGCAAATCCTTACAGTTTTGTGGTCGCCGCCAGGACAACACAGCTTCTACTTTCTTAGGGTCCATGCAGATTCCCTGGGGAGAAATAATATGCCCCAGGAATTCACCTTCCTTAATGTTGAACTCACATTTTTCCAGCTTAGCATATAGTCCGTTTTCCCGGAGACGCTGCAAGACCTGACGAACATCTTGAACATGCTGAGCTGGGTCAGTGGAATAAATCAGGATATCATCTAAATAAATGACCACACAACAATCTAGTAGATCATGGAAACTGTCATTCATCATCTGCTGGAATACACTGGGTGCGTTTGCCAGTCCAAAAGGCATTACTAAATGTTCATATTGGCCGTACTGGGTTCAAAACGCGGTTTCCACTCATCTCCTTTACGGATACGCACCAAATTATACACCCCACAAAGGTCCAGCTTGGTATAACACTTTGCCCCTCTTAACCGGTCCAAAAGTTCAGAGATTAGGGGTAAATGGTACCGGTCCCGAATAGTGATCTTGTTTAATGCCCAGTAATCATTACAAGGATGAAGCTCCCCTCCCTTCTTCTTTACAAAGATCACTAGTGCGGACAATGGCGATTTGGAAGGGCGTATAAACCCACATCGAAGGTTCTTGTCTAGGAAAGCCTCAAAGCTTCTAACTCAGGTTCGGACATAGGATAGACTCATCCCACAGGGAGGGGTGCCCCAGGTATCAGATTAATGGCACAGTCATAGGGCCGATACGGAGGTAACTTGTCAGCCCCCTTTTCCTCATATGCACCTGCAAAGTCTTGGTATACCTGGGGCAAGACAGGGTCAGATGTAGCATGGGCAGCTGCCAGGATGGTAGAAGAAATTTTCTTTGAGAAGGAACCTTGAAGTACATTTCCCCTTGCACCCAATCCACCAATGGGTTATGAGCTCGCAACCAGGAAAGTCCCAAGACAAGAGGAAACCGGGGCACCTGAGTTACATTAAAGCAAATCTGCTCATTGTGGTCCATTACCTGAAGACTAAGTGGACAGGTTTCCTGAGCTATCAGCCCAGAATGAAGTAATCAACCCTCAATGGATTCTACCAGCAAAGGAGTTTCCTTGTTCTGTACTGGAATCCGATCGCACCACACAAACCCAGCATCCACAAAGCAGTGAGCTGCCGAAGAGTCTACCATAGCATACACAGGTACTTTCCGGCCATCAGGAAGCCCTAGAGTTACAGGCACCAGGAAAGGTCCTTGGGGTGTGATGGTATTGTCTGAGAACCCTTCAGTATGCTCCATTCCTGTGGGTTCCTTCAAGGATGGAGCTGCCCTTTTATTGCTGAAGAGGTAGCAGCACTTACTGAGGAGCGCTTCAAAGGGCAACTGGAAGCGAAATGTTCTCCTCCTCCACAGTACAGGCAGAGAGAGCGTCGTTTTGCCTTTTCTTCTGGGGTGAGGCGTGGTCGAGCAGCTCCCAGTTGCATAGGTTCTGGATCCATTCTGCGGGCTTCACCGGATTGCAGATTAGGCACAGCTGGCAGAGGTTGCTGGTTGCAGTTCTTGCCTCGGGAGAGATGACAGCTTTCCAGGCGTCCATCTATCCTGAGACACAGGGTAATGAGTTCCTGTAACATGCTTGGTTGTTCCACCCTAGAGAGTTCATCAAGCACTTCATCTGCCAATCCTTCTATATACTGAGAAATCAGTGCCGGTTCATTCCAATTCAGAACCTGTGCTATCAAACGGAACACAGTGGTGTAGTCAAACACTGAATCTTTGCCCTGTTTCAGAGTTCTGAGTCTCCTGTTGGCAGTAGCAGCCTGTACGGAGTTCTGAAAAGCTGAAGAAATGTGATTCAGGAAAGCCTGATAATTATCCAGTAGAGGTGACTACTGAGGAGTAAAGGAGTAGCCCATTTAGCCACCTGTCCTTTCAACAAACTGATGATAAAGCAGACCTTAGACCTCTCAGTAGGAAATTCTTGAGCATGCACCTCGATAAACAGCTTGCATTGAGCCAAGAATACAGGGAATTCCTCTAACTTGCCCTCAAACCAGTCAGGAGGCAGCAAAGGGCAACGGGGCTGCAACCCAGCTGGTGCTGGAGCGTGCTGCAATTGAGTAATTGCCTGAGACAAAAGCAGCACTTGGTTTTGCAAAGCTGCCAATGGTGTCATCCCAACAGCCCCTTCCTCTTCCATTCTGCTTGAAGAAGTTTGCGTGGGAGCAAACTGTCAAGCCCCACACACAGAGCAGACACAGAAACAGGGTTCAGTTCTTTGCAAAGATCTTTAGTGGAAAGCCAGGCAAGTTCAAGTCCTTTGCCAACAATCAAGTGCCAGATAAATAACAGAATCCAACTCCCAGCAATTAACAGTCCAAGTCAAAACCAGAATATCTCACGGAAACCAGATGCCAAACCCAAGGGAACAGATTAAGCCATTGTCCAGGAAGCCAGACCAAAATCAGGAAACAGAGCTAAGATCACAGGCAGGAACATGGTTGCAAGTTCAAATGATGCGTTGCTCCCACAGAGAGCTCAAGGTGAGCTTACCAGCTTTATCTCAAAACAGGGAACACACCCTTACTTCTGGAAAGGCTCCTGCTAGTACTCAGGGCTTCCCAACCTGATTCCCCATCTAGCATCAAAGACCCTTTCCCTAGCTCTCCTGGTAGCACGTCTTTGCAGAACCCTGCTCATAGTCCTCTAGTCTAAAAGAGATAGATTGAGAAAAGATTACCTTTCTTTAATTTTCTGGTGAGTGTGGGTGTTGTAGCTGTATTTGGGGATCATAATTTGTAGAAATTAACATCCGGTGGGATTATGGTCTTTTTTTGCAGCCTTGTAATTTAGTAGGTTATTTATCATTAGATACACCCTTCTTCTTCTTCTTCTTCTTCTTCTTCTTCTTCTTCTTCTTCTTCTTCTTCTTCTTCTTCTTCTTCTTCTTCTTCTCCCCCATTCTCTCTCCTCTCTCTCTCCTCTCTCTATTTCTCTCCAGAGTTTTTGTTTGATGATGAGTCATTCATCCACAGATGGTCACCATAGGGCTTCTGGTCTTGCTTTGTCGTTAAACACCAGCAGCAGACGAAGAAGAAATGGGATTTGGAGTTTAAAAAAGAAGAAAAGAAAGGAACGGCACATCCTTAGTGTTCAGTTTTGCCCCTTCCTGTCACAAGTTTTATGCATCCACTAAAATAAAAATACCATTTTTCAAAAAATAATAATAACCACAACAGTTGTGGACTGTAGCCAAACTTGTTTGGTGTTCTACTGCTCAATTGTGCCAGTTTTACATTTGTCATCCATTTGCTTCACCCTCCCCGGAACTATGTCACTCAAAGTCTTAGCTCTACTCACGTCACTGCTCACAGACACAAAATGGGTGTGCCAGTCTCTGAACACTTATCCCCTCTGCCTCCCAATGGCAGGGATGTTCAAACAATACCTGTCTTCACTACCGCTGTGACTGTGTGGATGTGAGCGTTGTAGAGTGACCATCAGGCCAGATGGGTGGTATATAAATCGAATACATACATAAAATAAATAAATATCAGAAAGCATTTGGCTGCCCCTCCTCTGTGCAATGGCATCACTGGGCAGGAGGACACTCCAGCATCAAAGCCCAGGTCTCCTCTTCATTATCCTTGGCACTTTCTTCTTCATCCATTCTCCATTTCCACTTGCCCCTGACTTCCATCTCCCACTCAATGAGCCCTCAACTGCTCCTTGCTCCCAGCCTCTATGCTTTCATGGATCCACTCTTCTTTTCAGCCCCAGCAACATCCCACATTACCTTTGATCCGGCGTTACAGTGCAAAAGATACCTTTGATTGGGGCTGGATCAAAGGTAGTTTGGTCATAAGAAGAATAATGGTTATAAGAACCATTTGGTTATAAGAAGAAGAATGGTATCTCATCTGTCTTGAGGATTCCAGAATATTATGCAGCCCCATCATATTCTGGCCAATGCTTTTGTCCATCAGTTTCCATCAGCAACCCTGGAGTCTGTCACTCCACTTTTGGCAGTCCTGCTAGAACAGTGGTACCTCTATTTACGAGTTTAATCTGTTCCGTATACATGCTCATAACTCACACAATTCATAAGTGGAGCAACCATATCTAAAAAATCAAAATAAATAAATGAAAATTAAAAAAAAATAGAAAAATGTAAGTAGAGCAGACCACATTTAAAATTTGTAACACAGAAGTTAATACACCAACGGTTTTCCATTCTTAAGTCGAACTGTTCGTAAGCAGAGCTGCTCATAAGTAGAGGTACCACTGTACTTTCCAGTTTGTGCTGGATTAATCTGGGTTTTACCAGTGTTTATTAATGTTGAAGGCATAGGGGGTATAGGCTTGATACTGGATCCCACTTCACAAATGGCTACCTTTTAGCTCTAGTTTTCTGTGAAAACTCTGGAGGAGTAAAACGTCTACTCCTATCACATGAAGGGTGAGGAGGCAATGAATCCAACCACTGAGAAAACAAACAAAATGAAAAGGATAAAATCCCTCAAACACTCTTTTATTTCAGAAGATCAATGGATGACAAAATAGTACCGTACAGTACAAAGGCTAATACAGTATCAAGAATATATCTAATATACAAATACGATGTTGTACTTGTTACATTTTAAGAGCATTTCAGGTAACTGATTTGTAGAATGAAAAAAAAAAAACAGGTCCTTTCCTTTATTCTTTTAAACACATGAGCTGCTAACATATAGGCTGCAACACTCAAATGTATAGTTTTCATTTTAATAACAATAGGCATTTCAAAATAATAATGTAAGTATTTATTTTTATTATTTATATTGTAACTTCTATATTTCTGCCAACAGAATGGCATTCAGGAGCCAAAACACTGAACAAAGATATGATTTTGCAGCACAAAGATTTTGTAATACATTTAGCTTCCATACTTATTTAGCTTGGAATTACAATCTATTCACTTTTGACAGAATCCAGAGGGTGCCAAATGCCAGCTGATTAAAGTGTGTTTATTTCTGTACCATCCTCCCATGCTTTTCAGAATTCATTGTGATTTATAAGGATATTTAAAATCGTGACTTCTCTAACTGGCAAAGTTTTATTGAATCTCTTCAAGATAATGTGCCTTTAATTAGAAGTTTCCTTCCTCTGTGTTCTATTGCTTCCTGTTGACTACAGTTGCAGCTAGAGATGAGCATGAAATGCGGTTTGGCAGGGTTCAGCAGTCTGGGTTTACAGCTGCTCTGCAGGTGCTCTGGCTTGTCTTCCACTGCTTCCTCTGCCAGGTGCCCACTCAGAGGTAGTGGTGTGGCTTCTCATCCCTGCCTTGTCTACCAAGAGTGGGCACTTGCTGGCAGAGGCAGGGCAAGAGAAGTCGGGGCATCCAGGAAACAGCTGAACCCCACTGAACCCCTGTACTGTAGTTCATCCCCATCTCTACTTTCAGCATTATACATTAATTTCTTCTCAATTACAAATGTCTCCACATTGCAGATTGATTGCAGTCTTTTTTGTAGGACAAGGGAGGTATTCATCAAATCATCATCATCATCATCATCATCATCATCATCATCATCATCATCATCATCATCATCATCATCATCATCATCGAACTGCAGAAGTGGAAGGGGCCCTGGGCCAGCCTCTATAATTATTGATTTCTCATTACTTCTGGTTTTTCTTTTAGAATGCAGCACCATTAAGTCATAATATAAAAAGAAAAAGTAATAAGTAATAAGTAAAGTCAGTGCCTTTCTGGGAATAGGAATCAACATTAAATCCCATTCTACAGACTATACATAGTGGAGTAACATGTTATTGATCTCCCCTTCGGGGAAAAAGGCAGCATTAAAAATAAAGTTTATTATTATTATATTAGTTTTACTTCTGTAGTCAACAGGAAGCAATAAAAATGACAATACAAATGGCAAACACTTCAAAGAGGAAGCTGTTTATTAACATCACAGGGGACCTTTGCTGAATGAGACTTAACTTTTAAATAAATATTCTAGAAGGATGTTGTCTATGTGAATGTCCATTGTCCATTGCTTGGAATTAGCGCTTAATTTCACTGCATTTTTATTATTAAAAGGCAATAGTTTCCAAGTTCTTAAAGGTGCATGCTGGACGTTAATTTAAGTCATGATTTACTAGACAGTGGCTGAATTCTTCCAGGGCATCTGGCTTTCTCTAACAATTGACAAGGAGAAAAGTCATGATGCAGTGCCAGAAAGGTTATTGTCTATTCTTCTTAACACAATGGCAGCCTGAAGCCATCCAAACTGTGGCATCACCCTATTATTTCTCAGTTGTGGGTGGTTTCAGCATGTCATTGCATTCAAATGTCTTAAAAGTAACTTTCAAAGCACTGCAAGTCCTTATGCCCGGAGACTATTCAATAAAGATAGACATTTTAAAAAAGCATTGCTGCCGGCAATCAAATATGTTGGAGTTTCACAAAATCTTCACCAGAATATATTTTGCGAGCAATGCAAGCATTATATTATCAGAAGAAACTAGGGGTTAAACATAGTATCCCCTATATAAGTTCATCTCTTCTGCAGCATGTCATCCAATTTCCTTTGTGCCCTCCTGTGCCATCAAAATGTGTGCCGGCGATAATATAGCCAATCTCTGAGACAATGTGCACCAGTCATTTGGGCTGATCAGAGACCAGAATATAGCCATCTTCCTTTTCTGCAGCCAAGGTTACAGGGATAAAAAGGATCAGACACTAGTCATTTGGGTTTGGTTTCAAAAGCAAAGTGACCAGATGATACCACTACAAGTCGTCTCTGGGCAGTTTACAATTTTAATTACAGTAATATGCCCCCAGCAGGCTCTTATTTTCCTTTGGTTTGCCTGCTCAGGGATTCCAGGTTTGCACAGTTTTACCTTACAGGCATTTAACCAGAAGAAGAATGTAACTCTTAAAAGCTGGTTAACATGTTATCGTTTGCCCTCTCCTTAGTCTAGGAGTGAGCGATTTCCACGAGGCTGGCCAACTGCTTGAGGTCTGCACATCCACTTTTTGATTGACCAACTTCCTGAGTGCTGAACACCCCTGTGGGAGGGACACTGGGGAGGTTAGTCTCTCTCCCCTCCCCTCTTATATAATGGCTGAAATCCCAGCTTAGCTTTGCAGGCATCACTTGACATTATGCCTGCAGTAATTACAATAGTGGCTAGGTCAGTGTTTCCCAATCTGTGGGTCCACAGATGTTCCTGGACTGCAACTCCCAGAAGCCTTCACCACTTGCTGTGCTGGAAGGGATTTCTGGTAGTTGCAGTCAAGGAACATCTGGGGACCCACAAGTTGGGAACCACTGGGCTAGGTGGAAGTGGCATCATGAAGCACTTCTGCACTGCGCTGTACAATTGTCCACAATGGGAATGGCACAACTGACTGCACATTGCTCAATCTGTGTCGCTGGCACCAAAATACCTAGTAAAGCTATATTTATGAAGGTTTGTATCTCACAATAATGAACTGGATCTTGACTGGTATTTTATATTGGCTTATAATACTGTTTCTTCAGAAATATATTATGAAATATAGTAGTGGGCAGCATATAATTTGTATAAATAAATAAATAAATAGTTTCCTCTTAGTCTGAAGTAATAAATGTTAGTACATCTTAAAATTCATTAAAACCCCACAAAGTCTTAATGAAAGATTAAGACTTATTGGTGATTTCATTTAATTTGTTATATAATAAATATAATTAAGCATGGCATGAATCTAAATCAAGTTTTAGAATCATGTGATTTACATTTCTTTACTGACAGCAGCAACTGACGTAAACCTGAATCTATCCAACAAAAATTCCTCTTAAATAAACAATTAAGGCTGTTTGAATAGTTATTTAAGTTTAAGCTTCTTTGACTAACATACAGAAGGGAACTGTTTGGAAAACTAGCAGAGGAGGATAGCAATTGGATATTTCTTCTCAAAGCATGGCTAAAAAGGCTACTGGTAAATCTTACTGAGGTAAGCAGCCAATCGAGGTGTTAAAAGTTTAATATTAAAGTTTAGTTTAGTGTTAAAAGTTCAAACAAGCAGCGATCATTTGGTTTTTAACATGCATGCAGCACTTTTAAAGCATCATGTTAATAACAGTAATCATCATAGTACTATTAAGGGGTTGTTTCCCTAATGTTATGTAATGTACCAATATCTACCCCTTCCTCTCAAAGGGGGAAAGAAATGTTGAAAATACACAGAATCTTTCAATCTGTGGAAATAGCCAAACTCTTTGAGATTCTTTTTAGTTTAGAAAAAAGTTTTCTTTTAGAAAAACAGTAGAAAGAGAAGAGATTTGGGGGTCACACAGCAGATTGGCATGTTGGTGGCTTCAGGACAGATGAAAGAATGTCCCCTGCTGAATTCATTCCCTTGGTGGGCCTAGAATTAAGAGCACACCATCTGGTGACCAACATGCCCAGCTTTGGAAACATTCTGAACCCATTCTTTGTCCCAGCGGCAGGCACAATCCTCTCCGATCACTTCTTTAAAGGACAAACACACATTCTGAGTGGTGATGGGGCTACAATGTAGACTTTGATTGCCTTAATCAATGACCTTGTAGCAGGAAATTTAAGGAAGGCATACCCCATTCTCCTTTGACACACGTCTTTATTATAATCAGAATCATAGAGTTGGGAGAGACCTCAAGGGCCATCCAGCGTACCCCCTTGCCATGCAGGAACCCCCATCAAAGTACCACCCAACAGATGGTCATCCAGCCTCTGCTTAAAAACCTCCAAAGAAGGAGACTCCACCACCCTCCGTGGTAGCATATTCCACTGCTGAACAGCTCTAACCGTCAGGAAGTTGTTCCTAATGTTTAAATGGAATCTTTTTCCTGTAGTTTGAAACTATTGCTCTATTTCCTAGTCTCTGAAGCCATGGAAAACAAGCCAGTCCCCTCATTGATATGACATCCTTTCAAATATTTAAACATAGCAATCATATCCTCTCTCAACCTTCTTTTTGTAAGACTAAACATTCCCAGCTCCCTAAGCCACTCCTGGCAAGACATTTCTTCCAGACCCTCAGTCATCTGGGTTGCTCTCCTCTGGACGTGTTCAAGATTGTCAACATCCTTTTTAAATTGAGGAGCACAGAACTGGACACAGTACTCCAGATGGAGTGTGCATATCATGGACAAAGAAGATAGGTAATTCGAGAAAAGGATCAGGGAGGTCATACATGAGTGTATAGAAAATCCCTCTCTGAACAGGAAAATAAGTCCAGTTGCCATGACTCAACTTCCAAATAGCTGTTCTTATTATGCAGTTGCCAAGCAGAGCTAAATGGTTTGAAACCATTGCCCCGAGTCCTAGTCTCTGAAGCCATGGAAAACAAACCTGTTCCCTCTTCAATATGACATCATTTCAAATATTTAAACATAGCTATCATATTCTCCCTCAGCCTTCTTTTTGAAAAGCTAAACATTCCCAGTTCCCTAAGCCGTTCCTCATAAGACATTTCTTCAAGACCTTTAAACATCCTGGTCACCCTCCACCATACCCACTCAAGGTTGTCAACATCCTTTTAAAATTATGGAGTGCAGAACTATACACAATACTCTGGGTGGTGTCTGACCAGAACAGAGCAAAGTTTTCCTTTGGCTTTTCCTTCTTCCCGCGACAACCCATTAACGCCTCTGGGTTCTTTACTGCATTCATTGGCTGGCCTAGAAATGCCAAAATACCTACATTGGTCCAAAGACAGTGCAAAGCCTGGATTATAATGTCTCATCTTAATTAGTGCTCCCCCCCTCCAATGGAGGCGGATAACTCTGATGTCAGCAGGACAGCGAATCTGTTCTGTTTTTTCAAATGCAAATTTCACATGAGGTATTAAATGTGACGAACCTGTTTGGAGGGAAGGTTCAGCAACCTGGATAGATCCTCTAATATTCAGACCTGGAGTTGTATTTCAATAACATGTGGAAAGAGTGCCTTTTCTTATCCCTATCCTGTGATTATCCACCTTGACTCAGAAATGGGAAATGCTTGTTTATTTTTGACACCTCCCATCATGTAACAGTGAATGTGGCTACTGCTCATGCTTGAGGCACAATTATTGGGGTTGTAGACCTAAACATAGATGTTTTTATTTATTTTATTTCAGGGAGTGAGGCCTACTCTGAGGCCGGCCAGCGTGAAGGGGGGGAAAATAGGCCTGTCATGGCGGGTTGTGTGTGTGTGTGTGTGGAGGGGGAGAGATAGATAGATAGAGAGAGAGAGAGAATTCAGGCACCACTCCTCTTTCCTTCCTTCCTTCTTCTCTCTTGCGGCCCTTGGTGAGAGAAGAGGAGGAGGAAGAGGGTGCGCTGCTGCCTCAACCTGTCAGGCCTTTTGTGTCACGGCTGGCTTTGAAGGGCTAGGCCTCGGCCTCGGCCTCCCGCCTTCCCTTGGGGTGGGCTGGCTGTCATTCCCCATTTGGAGAGGAGGAAGGTGGGGAGGGTTTTAAAGAAAAGCTGCCAAAAACACGACACTGCCACCACCGAGGGGGGTGAGGGTGCTTCCTTAAAACCTGGGTACTTCAAGGGCCAGATGCAGGGGAGTGGTATCAGGAGACAGATATCTAGTCTCATGCGCTCCCAGAGGCATTTGGTGGGGCCACTGTGAGATACAGGAAGTTGCATTAGATGGACCTTTGGCCTGATCCAGTATGGCTCTTTTTATGTTCTTTTTCTTGAACGAGAGTGATTCTTCATAATCTCTTGCTAGAAATCTTTCTCATCTGATCTTACTCCTTGATCTTATAAACTGGAGAGTCCAGAGACCAGAGCAGAAGCTTTATCTAGACTAGCATATGCAGAGGGGTAATGGAGCCAGGGCTCTCATAGTTGAAGCCCTTGGACTTTCTGAGGAGAAAGGATTCTGTTGATGTTTCCCCACACCCCAGAACTTCTTGGTTGCCTCTGAGCTTCACTGCAATCATCACACTAGCTTGGAGAGAAACTGATTTTCTCAGAAGTATTTTGTTGCAAGCTTCCTGCTGCCTTGGAAAGTGTTTGAGAGTGGTTTGGTCTTGAATGGGCAATCAAGAACCATTAATTTTTCAAAATATCTGCTTCATCTTGATCCAGACCTGTCTAGCTTTCTGGGTTTTGCCACTCATTTGGAGGGGGTGGGCTGGCTATGAGGATTGCCATTTCCAAATGGACCACTACAACACTAACTGTATGCCCCTTCTTCCACTAGCTGCTCCATATTTCTCAAATAAACTTAGCTTTGCCCTCCGACCTTACCCCTGAAGCCACTTGGACAACAGCGAGTAGAGGTTTGTAATTAGCTTGCCTGCTTATTTGAATCAAGAGACAGTAGTGATAGAATGTGTCAAAATTCTCAATGCAGAAGAAGGATACAACAGAACTGATTGGAGGCCCATGATTTTTATATTTTTGTCTAGCAGTCCTAGCTTACGAGAAATCCTAGCTGTCCCACAGTAGAAACAGATTGATTGCAAAAGATTGTCTGTGTGGAAGATTCCACCCCCACCCCTTTTGACTTTGTAACAGCATTTCTGTACAACAAAGCAAACTCAAGAAAATATTGGCACACGGCAGAAAATCATGGTGCATGAAAAGCTTTTGTTATGTCACTCAGCATGCACGAAGGTCTTCTTATGGGTGGGGGAATCTGTTGCCCTACATAGAGAAGGACATGCCAGTGGAAGCCAGCAATAGTATTCAGCTCTAGCAATGCAGTTGTCTTAGGCTGGAGGGTGGGTGGGTGGGTGGAAACCGTGCCATTTGTTTACATTCCTGCTTACACCATGTGTCCTAATTAGGTTCCCAAGCTGAGCTTCTGTTGTGTTCATTTCTTCCAGAGTAAGAGGCACTGAAGCGAAACCTTGCTCCTTACACAAAAGACCTGTTTTGGTTCAGCATTACATGCACTGGTGCATGCTGGACCTTGCGAGGGAATGCCCAGACTTGGGGGGCAGGTTGGGAGAGCTCTATGGTGTACAGGCCCATCTCTGAGGCAGTTACTTCATGTCCTTCTTTGTTCCGCAGCTAGTTTTGTACCATAACAGCGTTGGTCGCGATCATGTGGTTTTGTCCCTGTTTCAGTGTTCCCATAGTCGTGATAGCTTGTCTCGTGACAAGTGTTACCTCACGATCTTATACCGTGACAAACACTGAATTTGTCTAGCTTTTTTGTCCTGGGGGGGTTAAAAAGTATTTTTCGATATTTCACTTTTGAAGCATAAAAACAAACAAACAAACCCAGATACAGTTTTCTGAGATAAATGAATGTTTTGCTGCATGACAGTCACTACTACACAATTTCTTATCTCGGAACAGAAAGCGGGAACAAAGAGTAACAAGGGAAAACCCCAGGTACAGTATTGTCACGCTTAGCACCCGTTCCGTTGGGTGTGGTTGAGACAAATTTCAGTAGCTGCGCAAGGTACGTGAAGTAACTTTTTTTTTGTACCGCTCCTAACAGAGACAAAAAAGACGTGAAGTAACCGCTTGCCTGATCTTACTGTTGAACAAGAGCATTCTCAGGTAAATGGGAAGCTTGAGAAATGGGTTTCTCAAGAGGCCATAGGGTGGGCCTTCTCGTGGATATAATCAATCATTTCTGTTTCCATGCCCCTGAACTCCCATTTGACCCCTCCTAAGCTGAAGTGAGCCTTGCAATCCAGAAAGAACCCCAAGGTTTCTGTAGTCTGGCATCCTACAAATGCAGGAGTCCATAAGATTAAATTGCCTGACCTAGATTCCTGTAGGCTCTTTTGAAAAACCTGAAGAGTTTGCCATAGTTTCCCTGGGCTATTTCATTTCACTGCACTGCACGCGCTTGCTGGTAAACAAACCGAACCCACTATTATATCCACCATTAAACAACTTTTCTCTATGCAAATTGGTTCCAAGGGCCCTAATGTCAAGCAGCGCCACATATGGATTAACCCCACACCTACCACAGACTCTAACACACTTTACACGGAGCTACAGATGGAAAATGTTCTGAATGGAGACGGGCATTAACTGAATCGCGTACCAGAAAAACCAACAAACCAGACTGGTTTGCTCTTTGCGACTCCATTCGGAGCTCCCATTTTGTCAAAGCAAACTGAAATGTTTTTTTTTTTAACTTGGTACAGTACTTTGTTTTGCTTTAGCAAAACACGATGGCCTGGTCTTCCCCATCCTTGGCCTACTTTGTTCCTGCCACATCCCATCCCTGGGTGCCTGGGTGCCTGGGTGCCTTATTCAGAGGCAATGATGAGGTGCCTTCAAAGGAAAGCCAATCACATGTGCCTGTCTTGCAGGGCTATGACAGTGCAGCAGTGGCAGCTAGACATGGGCATGACCAGAAAAAATGACATTTCGAGTTGTCGTTTGTCGGAACAGGTCCATTTCGGGCCGTTTCCGTTTGTCATGAAATTTTAAAAAAAATTGTCATTTTGTTTGTCGTTTGTCGTTTCCACCGCGCAATTTGACTTTCCAGAGCATAGGGGCATCCCGCAATCAGGGCCGGCGCTAGGTGTTTTTGCGCCCTAGGCGGCGGGCGGGGCGGGCGGCGGTGGGGAGGTGCGGGCGGGCGGTGGTGGCGGGGGGCCATGGGCCGGCGGCAACAGCGGCAGGGGGGAGGTGCAGGCGGGCGAGTGGACAGGCGGTGGCCACGGGCGGGCGAGTGGGTGGGCGGTGGTGCGGGCCACAGGCAGGTGGCGGCGCGGGCGGACGGGCGAGTGGGCAGTTAGGATATCACAGAGGTTCTGTTCTTGGCTTGAACCCCAAATGTGTGTGTGTGCAAGCAAATTGAAGTTGGGAAAATAGAAAATAAATGGTAGTATATAATATATTTTTAAAATAAATCCACACCTCCCACTCCCAGTCGAACCTCCCCCTTTATCCAATATCAGAAAAAAATCCTCACAAACCGCCAGAGAAGAAATAAAGAATAAACTGCTATTCCCTTCAGCAGACAAAGCTGCAGGGAATCAAAGAAATTATTTTCTAGAATCAATTTCCTCCCTGCCTGCCTAACTTAAATCCTAAAGCCTCCAGCCTCCCTCCTCAATCTTGATCAGATCACACCAGCACTAGCAGCCAGCCCTCCTCCCTCAACCACATCCATACACCCGACTGCGATTTCTGGAAGGTGCCTCAGCTTTTTATTCCCTCCGAGACATCCAGAAGTGTCAGTCAAAAACCTGGCAATGCCATTGGTGGAATGGTTCAAAAAATTTGCATGGTCCCATCCCATGCCCAGCCCAAATGGGCAGGTCTAAAAAAATAAAAAATAAAATAAAATAAAATAAAATCAATACGACGTTTTATTGCTATAAAAAAACCCACTGCTGCTACTATTAAAATTCAGGTATTTAAAATAAATAAATTTCACATGTTTCTGTGGTGATTTGGTGTGTTTTTTGACCACAATTTCAAAAGAAAAATTGCGGTCACCATTTTGGATCCCCCCCACCGCATGGCATGGTGAGACGACGAGGATGACCCCCCCCCCAGCCTGGTGCAAGCAGCCCAGGACAGGAGAAGAGGGGGGAAAGGCCGGGGACCCCCCAGAAACTACCCATCTGGTAGGTGACAAAGCCTCAGGCAGGCATATTTTCGCCTGCTTTTTTGGCCGGGAGTCTGGGTTTTTTAAAAAAAAACTTTTAAAAACTTTTTCTGTGCTTCGCATTGTGCGGTCGCCGCGATGCCACAAACGAAAATGAAAAACCCGACCAAATTTTTCTTTTTTCGGTTCGAGTTCGAGTTCTGACGGCTTAATTATCGTTACCATTTCTGTTACGTAACGGAAACGATAACCGAAACGACAATTTCGCTGAGTCGGGCCCATGTCTAGTGGCAGCACAACAAGAGCAAGTAGCATCCCCACCACCACCAGGCACAAACCAAAAACCAGACTAGGAACATGTCTGTGAAGATTCTCCGTCATCTAGGTGAGTTGATCTGGAAGTTGAGTCATGGCAACTGGACTTCTTTTTCTTGAGAGATAGAAACATTTAGCTGCCCGTCCCAACAGTTTCATCAGGGAGGTGAAGCTGTTTGGATGAGCAGCGAAACGTTTCTATCTCAAAAGAAAAAGAAGTCCAGTTGCCATGACTCAACTTCCAGACAGACTATGAACAAGTTCATTTTCCCGGTTGGTTTGTTGCTTGCGCCTAACCATGAACCATCACGAACCACCATTTCTCAGTTTTGTGCCCATTCCTAGTTCCAAATCTTCATGGGGTCCATATTATTGGAGATAAAGTGTTAACTAGAGCTAGTTATTGCAAAAGTAGAAATGTTTTTCTACAACAGCTTCAGGCACGACTCCTGATGTCTTCCTGAGGTCACAGTTCAAAATGCTATGACCTCTACCGGCCCATGCAGCTTAAGCCTAGGCTGCCTAACTGTGTAGGAGTCATGTGAATGGAACAACTGAGAGGTTGTCTTGGATTTCCCTGGGTGAATTCACCATAGTTGGACACACCAGGAGTCAGGAGTCTCTTTTAAGGGATGCTAATAATGCACTTAATGTGTGTGTGTGTGTGTGTTTGTGTGTGTGTTGAATCTGGTATCTGGGTGTCTGAATTTCGTTGTATGTGTATACTGTGTATACACAGTGACAATAAGTTGTTGTTGTTACTACTACTACTACTACTACTACTACTACTACTACTACTACTACTACTACTACTACTACTACTACCAAGATGGTCTCTATTTTGTTCTCCTTCCATTTTTATGCCAAGGAACTGGGGGCATGTTCTCTGTAACCGCGGAAGCACTCCTGCTTTTGTTTTACCACCTAGACGAGCAAAGACAAGATGGTTCCTCTTCACCATACATTATTTAGAAGATAAAAGCATGTCCCCTTTAAAAAAGGCACAAGACTCTGCTATATCCATGGCCATGCTGGATGGGGGAGTTCTGTTAGCTGTAGTACTAAACAAATAAACGAGCAAGCAAATCCACAAAACAAAGTATTATTTATCTTTTGGGCTAATGTGACAATCTGCCAGCTTGTCCACTTTCACAAGATAGGATATGTCCTTTTAATTGTTTTTTGAAATCTAAATTTCAGAAATCCTCATTCTGGAAGTTTCGCCTGCTGGACCCAGACTTAAATGGTAGGTCCAGCACGCAGTTTCGGGTGGAAGGCATCATGGCTTCGAACAGGCTCAACTCCAACCTAGAAAAGGAAGTTGTCCCCATGCTTGCTGGGAAGGCAGTATTTTGGGATTTGCAGTCCAAAACAAAACAAAACAAAACCGCCTAAGAGGTGACCTGATTGAAGTTTGTGTGGACAAAGTAGATAAGGAAAAACTGTTTTACCTATCGCACTACACTGGAACTAGTGTTGGGCACTCCATGAAACTAGACGGCACTCCACAAAACTTTTGGGTGCTGGATCTCAAAGAAATAAGAGAAAGTACTTTTTCACCCAGAGGATCACTGGTCTGTGGAACTCCCTGCCAGAAGAAGTGGTGACAGCTGTCAGCCTTGCCAGCTTTAAGAAAGGATTGGACAAGTTCATGGAGAACAAGGGTATCAATGGCTATCATTATGGATGCCTAAGGACAACCTCTGGATTGGAGAGCTAGGCAGGATATCTCTCAATGCCATTTGCAGGGAATCATAAGCAGGTGAAGACATCTGCTTGGGAATATTTTGAAGCAAATGGTGAGCCAATGTGTGAGACAAAATGCTGGACTGGATGGGCTGTTCCAGCAAGGCTGTTCTTATGTTCTTACAAAACAAAACAAAACAAAACAAAACAAAACAAGGCATACACCTAAAGTAGTGGAGGATTAGCTGTCTTTCAGGGGAATGAGAAGCTTGAGATACATTTCAAGGAACCACAGCTTCAAAATTAGTAGTCTGAGCTAAAGAGCTTCACTTGTCCTCATCTGTCAAATCATGGGCTCATTTCTGAATCCAACATGGCTACCGCACCCAATATGGCTACCAATTCCAATATGGCTGCCAAACTCTATATGGCTTGTGTGGAATTCATCCTTGTTCAAAATCTGCTGGATTTATTTCTTTGTGACCTGAGGGCTCAAATCACTTTGGAATACGAGGGAGGTGACTCAAAGAGACCATCATAACTGAACAGTCATGGTCAGAAAACAAAGCAGTGTGTTGCTCGCAAAGACCAAGCACAAAACAAAGCAAGCTATTTTGCAAATGATGAGGTCAGAAAAGCCCCTGTTGTGACAGTCAGGCAGATGCTTTCATCAGTTAAGGAACTCCATCTTCCAGTAATAAATTGCCTGGAATGTACAATCCTGTCTAAAGACACTATTGAACCATACATCTCAGTTTTGTTCTTGACATTTTTGTAGCGCACAACGAATTCTGTGAAGCTCTGCTAACTCATTTTCAGGTGTAAAGCTGTACAATTAACTTTGGGACCCTTTAAAACCAATGAATATATTGATTTGATTTGTCACATTAAAAAAACAACAACAGAAGATGATTTTGCTTTAGAGTATTAGTAATAAGTTTTTCCATCATTCAGCAATATGGGCTATTACACAGGTGCCCTGTCTGGATCTGTCTGAATCAGAGGCATTGAGCAGGGGGTTAGACCTAATGGCCTTATAAGCCCCTTCGAGCTCCATTATTATAGGATTTTAAACATGATCACAGCATGTCTGAATTCTTAACTACAGCAAACTAAATATTTATTTATTTATAAATGTGTATGCTGCTTCTTGGCCCTAAGAAAAGGTCACTAGATAGCTGACATAAAAATGTCAGGAGGAAAATGTAGTTACTGCTCTGGTCTCTTTCCTGAAGTTAACTGCTGATCTTCCCAATGTTGTTCATTACAACTGGAAGATGCTTCCCCTCTCCCATCTTGTTCTTTATGCAACTTTACATAACTTCCTTGAATTCATTAAAACATTTTCATCAGTTGTATATATTGCCTCCTTCCCTTCTGTTGTCAGCTGGTATTTTGCCTTAATCACATGCTGTCACATTAATTCTCAGCTCTGGTGGCCCTTTCAGTGGTATTCTAGACATTGAGTATTCAGAAAGGGTTTACCATTCCCTTCTTTTGGGGGCATTTTGGAACTGCATATCTGCATTCTGCATGTCGAACAGCAGCTTCTGCTTCTGAGGAGATCGACAGAGTAATAGAAGAATTAATATGCCACTCAGCTGCGAAGCTTACTGGGTCATCTAAGGTTGATTGCTATCTCTCACCTTAACTGACCTCGTAGCTTGATTTGGGTGGATAAAGCGTATAGTGAGTAGAAAGCATGTGTGCTTCCTGACCTTCTTGGGAGAAAGATGGAGAGCAAATGCAATAATTATAAGAAAGAGGGTATGGTCTCTAGACGCTTTTTGTCTCTTTCCCCATGTGCGCGTTTAAATGCACCAGTCACAGTTTAAATGGCACCTACAATTCCTTAACTGTTTTTGACCCGGCTTTTTCTCGATAGTTGTCTTGAAAGCACTGGGAACACGACCTTGACCACACCTGTCTTTTGTAAGTGTCTATCAGAAGCTGAGACAATCTCCTTTCTGGACTCTAACCCCCAAATGCATCTTGATTCTGGAAGTTATCAAAGATACATGTCCAGGCTCTGGCATGCGACATCTTGCTAGCACCCAACCCGTGTCGCTCTCCACTTCTAAATGCAGCAGAAGAGCTTGGCAGATAATCCAAATGGTTTGCATCTCCTCAATCCTGCATACAATATACTGTATATAAAAGATACAAATAATAGTGTTTATTTTAATGACTATGGTTCTGTTTGGCAGGCATCTTTGACTTTGCCAATATCAAGATTAGTCTTTGAAAATATGCTTTATGCTGTAATTCTGATCCAAGGAAAGAGGCCCTGCCATGCCAGGCACATGTAAAATAGGGGTGGGGAGGGTGGGGAGAGCCCATTGTCTGGCTCAGCAAGGCTGAAATGCTGTTCTCCAAAGCAAAATCCAAGATAGCACCATGGACTCACCACAGCATTCCTTGTTGTGAAACAAAAGAGGATCAAACTGGCTTTGACGGTTACTTCACGTCCTTCTTTGTTCCGCAACTAGTTTTGTACTGTGACAGCGTTGGTCACGATCATGTGGTTTTGTCCCTGCTTCAATGTTCCAATGGTCACTCGTGTGACAAGTGTTACCTCACGGTCTTGTATTGTGACAAACACTGAATTTATCTAGCTTCCTTTTTCCTTTTTTGGGGGGGGGGTCTTAAAAATTCAATATTTCACTTCTGAAAAGTCAAAATTAAAAAAAACCAGATACAGTTTTCTGAGAGAAACAAATGTTTTGTTGCGTGACAGTGTCTTGACTCAGAACAGAAAGTGGGAACAAAGAGTGACAAGGATAAACCCTACCCCACCACCAGGTATAGTACTGTCATGCTTACCACCCATTCCGGGAGCATGGTCGAGACAAATTTCAGTAGTTGTGCGATGGATGTGAAGTAACATTTTTTGTACTGGTCCTAAGCGCAACACTCACAGAGACAAAATGGACGTGAAGTAACCACCTTTCTTACATAATGGATATGGAACCTGGATTCAGACCAAATTCCAAAATACAATAAGAACCTCATTCCCTGAGTATTGCATGCCCTTCTTTATTAAACAGTTTACATTCCTCTTTCTGTAAAAAAAAAAAAAACCTGGATGGAATATGTTTTTTTCTGTTCCCCACCCTTTAAAAACAGTCAACAACCCCCTTTTTACTTGAAAAAAATAACAAACACAACCAAAAACCCTAATACCTGTCAAGCCTCCATATCATTTTAGAATCTCAAGACCACTATGAACAGTGATCCCCCTTTAAAAAAAAAAGTGTTCTCATTACACTTCTAAATGGAGAAATGGATGGACTGCAGTACAAGAGGCGTCCAAGCGTTGGCCAGCATTGACTCCATAAATGCTACAGCTTCCTGGATGACATCACAGGCGAGGTCTATGCCGGATCGAAACGACAAAACATGGAGACATTACTCACGCAGGCAGAGGCCAATGCAACAACAGAATCCCAATGCCGACTCATAGAAAAGACACCTAGTTGTTCCAACGTATGACAACCAGCTAATAAACACATTCATGCTATGGTGAATTTGGAGGCCATGTAGAAAAGCGGCAGAGCCCTCAGCCCAAGTTCTCTTTTTGTCAGGGATGGAGACCCATATTCTTTTCTTCCGGAGCAAAAGGCCAAGCCTCAGTATGTGGTTTCTCTGGTGACTTGGCTGGAGAAGGTGTGGTTGCTGGAGATACTGTTGGACTTCCGGTTGAACTTGGTTCTTTTCTTCTTCTTCCTCCATGGCAGGCACATGAACACCAGCGTGGAGAGGAATGTTTGGCGGAAGTTGGCAGACACCAGGTTGTACAAGACAGGGTTGATGGCTGAACTTACGTAGAAGAGGATGTTGGTCAGCATGTAGAAGTAATGGTAGAAATCGTAAAGGAAGCTGGGGGAAGAGAACAAAAGGAAAACACAAAAAGAAATTGAACAAGTAAATATAAGGAGACATCTAGGACACATCCACTCAAACTGAGGGTTGGGAGAGTGAGAACAAACAAAAGGAAATATTTTTTCACCCAGCGTGTTGTTAAGTCTGTGGAACTCCTTGCCATAGGGTTTGGTGATGGCATCTGGCCTAGATGCCTTCAAAAGGGGATTGGACAGATTCCTGGAGGAGAAGTCCATCACAGGTGACAAACCATGATGGAGATGTGTCATCTCCAGGCTTAAAATCAGGTTACTTCAAGGGCCAGATGCGGGGTGGTGGTGGTATCAGGAGACAGATATCTTGCCTTCTGCACTCCCAGAGGCATTTGGTGGGGCCACTGTGAGATACAGGAAGCTGGAATAGATGGGCCTTTGGCCTGATCCAGCATGGCTTTTCTTATGTTCTTATGTTGTTATGTTCTTAAGGAAAATATAAGGAAGCAGGAACAGTAGGAAATGTTTTGGTTTGTGGCAGGTTGACCCTTCACAGTGTCCAGCTGTATTATGGGCATTACAGAACTATTGCAGTTGGCCATATCTAACATTGTGAACTGGCACATGGATTTCCTTGTTTTCTCCAAGAACATAACCTTGTTTTCTTTTTGAGCATTGGCCTTTTAGAATGTAAGCTTCAGAGAAAGAGGAACAATTTTGTGTTTAGTGATTTTTAGGCTCCTGGAGGAAGGTCTTGGGCTCAGGTGTGGAATATAAATGCCTTGAATGAATTAATGAATTAATGAATAATACATCAGCAAAAATTTAGTAAACACAGACATAATCTCAGGAAATACAAATCTATATTATTTAGAGTTTAAAAAAAGGACTTACAGTTTAAAAAGAGAAGAATTTGGGTGTTGGTGCTGGGGAGGGGGTACTGGGATACCCTAGGAGACCACAAGGGCTGTATGGCCTACAGCAGTGGTGTTCTAACGTTGGCCCTCCAGATGTTTTGGACAACAACTCCCAGAGTCCTTTATCATTATAAGTATATGCTTGGAATTCTGGGAATTGCTGTCCAAAACATCTGGAGGGCCAAAGTTTGGACACCTCTGGCCTACAGTGTGCCTCCCTCCTGTTCCACCTTCTGGCTGCTGACATTGAATCATGGCTCAGAGGTAGATGGAACATGCTTTTTTTGGGGGGGAGTTCAGTCAGTGCCTGGGAAACTAGGAGAGAGAGAAGCAACTGGATTCTTAGATCCCTGAGATCCACTGCATGGTGGAGTACATAGAACTCAGCCAGATGGCAGCAGTGGCCCAACTCTGTTCTGAGATGGCTTCATTTCACATCAGAACTTTGAGAAGCTGCTTTCTCCAAGAAGGACTTCCAATCTCTCTCAGCTATGGGGACATTATTTCTCCAAGCTGTGATGTTCATCTGAATGCAGAGGGCAGGAAGAGGAGCAGGGGTAACCCATTATCCAATGAGTTTATCTACCAGGATGTGGTCTTTCCTCAACTGATTGCTGTCTCCTCCCAAAAGATCGGAAATCAGTTGAGGTGTGCCTATGCACTTGTGTAGTGAAAAGAGCATTGGGCTGCTAGTATTCCAATTTACTTGAAATATTCTACCACAAAAATCAGAAAACCAGTTATTACTTACTCTGTCCATTGATTTTCTGGCACATAGCAATACATAAGTCGCCGTACATGATATGGAAGCCAACAGACCACAAAAGCAATCACAACAGCTCCTGCAATGCACAGAAACACCAATTAGTCTTTGTCACCCTGTTACGTTGCAAGGCAAGTTGGCATCTAGTGTCCTGTGTTAAGGTCAGATGCACCTCCACCCGATAAACAGTACAAAATCTGCTTCATCTCACTCTGCACTTTTGTTGCTACAGCACAGTGGGTGGGCTGACAGTGATATAGCTGCTTCTCATCTTTTTACATGATGGATAAGAAATGATGCAGCGTCTTGACTGAAGCAGTGGTTCTTGACCTTGTGCTTAGACTAAAACTCCCAGAATCCTTCACCACTAGCTATGTTGGTCAAGGTTTCTGGGTGTTGCAGTCCAAGAACATCTGGAGACTCAAGGGGAGGAACCACTGGACTAGAGGCTTTGACTAAAGGTAGAGTTTCAGGCCCCAGTGAGCCAGGAAACCCAGTAGAGAAATTCAGTCTAGCCATTTTGTTCGAGCATAATCTAATTAGAAGGGAAGGAGTGCCATGCATGTATGCTACCTTGAGCTCTCTGTGGGAAAGGTACAATATAAATGTTGCTAGCCAGCCAGCTAGTGCCTAGATGCCCTAAGCACATCCAATCTCACCTGATTTTGGAAGCGAAGCAGGGTTGGCCCTGTTTAGTACTTGGATGGGAGAACACCAGGGAATATCAGGTGCTGTAGGCACCTGGAGTAGGAACTGACAAACCACTCCAGCATTCCTGCCAAGAAAACTCCATGGACATGGGGTCACAAAGGATCGGTCATGACTGTAATTACACAACACACACATAGCCAGCCAGGCAGCCAGCCAACCAACCAACCAATGTATTCATCCCACAGAAATGACTCCTATACATCAAGTGGGTGCTTGCTACAGATACAAGATTGCAATCATAACTACATATAATGAATCCCTAGAACTGGGGAAAGAAACCTTTAGCCCATGAATCTAATTTGGCATTTGAAAGGTCTGGATTTGGCCGTCTTTCTTCCATAAAGCTGTTTGCTTCCCAAGTTTACACCCCCTTTTTTTCTGTATACATCTGCTTCCCATTGGATAAATGAGCCGCTATCACCAGTCTAAGATTGGTGATGGCAGTGGAGTTCACCACCAGGTTGATATTCTCCAATGGAAATTTGAGTTGCATGGATTAGGATGGATCTGTTATCTCTGATCTTTGATTGGCAATAGCAGGGACATTCTTCATGAAGAAAGGGGCATTGAAGTCCATGCCGCCCTGTAAATGGAGACTGGAAAATTACATTTGGGAGTGGAACAGACACTTTCAGGTGAATGATGCAGGCCCTGCCTTATAATATCATCTGGTCTTTTGGGTTAGTTCTAGTGGGGGACAAGCCTATGGTAGAGATGGCATCTGCTTTAGTGGATGCCACCCAAACAAGCACACATAATACCACTCACACAGAAATGCAAACACAAACATCTCACATCAACAAGTCCCCTGCAGAGGTGGGCATGAAACAAAAAACAAAACACTGTTTTGTCATTTTGTCAGGTAACAAATTAGGTAGGACACATTTTGTTTTGTCACAAAACACAATTTCCCCCCTCTAGAATGAAACAATTCATCCTAGAGCAGGCATGTCCAAAGTCTGACCCAGGGGCCAAATGCGGCCCGCTTTCAAATTTCGAGTGGCCCGCAGCCTCTTTTCCCCACCGGCTCAGCCTGTCATGCCTCCCCACCAACTGGCCCTTCCGCCTCCACCTCCATTGTCGCCGCCATTAGAGGCGGGCTCCTGGGCCACACCGCTGCCTCCACCATCATAGGCGAAATTACAGATGGGCGGGCACTCCTGGCCCCTGCCGCTGCCTCCGCTGCTGCTACCCTCCTGATTGCCCGCCTCCTCCTCTTCTGCCTTTAGGACTAATCACGCTCTCTCCCTCTGTGTCTTTTTCTGGCTCCAGTCTCTGTCCATTAAGAAAGCTTCTTGTATTTCTTCTCCCTCCACTCTGCTCAGCCACTTTCCTCGGTATCTTTAGATCCACCCGTTCACCCATCCAGGGATCCTTTTTTTTTTTTGTAGTACAATGACTACCTAGCTTTCTTCATCTCCTTTCTTCTTTCTCTCTTCTTCCATCCATTAGCATGCTCCCTTCTCCTCAACTCACTGCACTGTTTTTTGGGGCCGCCTCTTCTTTTATATACTTTCCCCCATCCAAATACAGCAAAGCAAAAGCAAAGTGTTCTGCTTATATACCGCCCCATACCACTTCAAGTAGTCTCTGGGCAGTTTACAATTTAATTACAGTACGCAGGCTACACCCCCCCCCCGCAAGCTGGGTACTCATTTTACCGACCTCAGAAGGATGGAAGGCTGAGTCAACCTTGAGCCTGCTACCTGGGATTGAACCCCAGATCGTAAGCACAGTTTTACTTGCAGTACAGAAATTTAAACACTCTGCCACGGGGCTCCATGTCTCCCCATGTCTGTGGATTCTCCACCTGCACTTCTCCTTCCTCCCCTGTTAACCATTGATTCTATCAGCAGCCACTGTGTACTTTTCCTTATATCTTCTTATGATGTGGGTTGGAGGTGGTGTACAGCACGGACATGGTCCTAGGCTGGAGACAATGATTAAATGCTCAGATTCGAGACCTATTGAGTTGACTACTCTGTCATTGGGCCTACTGGGCTGGGAAGATTTTACCTGCTCTGGCTTTTATGTAAAGGTTATGCTATTGTGTTATGCTTGTTCTTGTGTAAATGCTTTTATTGTTTTTATAATGCTTTTATTTTGGTTTTATGTGGAAGGTACTTTGTATTTTGTATTTTGTCTGGTCAGTGACTGAAATAAAGATGAAGACGATGTCTACTACTACTACTACTACTACTACTACTACTACTACTACTACTACTACTACTACTACTACTACTACATAAGCAGTCATGTCATCTTCAGTGTCACACCAACCCATCAGTCTGGTTCAGTTTGCCCCTCCAGGTATTTGGAATACAACCCTTAAAACCCCTTACAACTGGTTGTGGAGGTGAAGCTAAGCCAAACATCTGAAAAACCCAACATTCCCTATCCCAGCTTTAAGGTTATGTGCACATTTTGCATACAAAATCTAAGATTGTTTAGCAGTAAAGGGTGAAAATAAGAACAGAATACCGATGGTTTGATGCCAAACAATGTTTGAAAAGCCATATCAAGTCAGATATTGAATTCTTGAAAGTTTAGGCAGATTTTATACTTTAGAGATCCTGGTTCTGGGATTTCAAAATTACTGCAACTATGATACTTGTCCAGGTCCAGTTTTTTTTTTTCATTTTTAAAGTTACATATTTTAGAACTGCAATGGCTTGGGAGAAACGCATGTGCTATTTTGTGGCCCTTGATGTAGCTAATGGACTCGTCTGCACCCAGGAAAGCTCCATCCATCAGAGTGGTTACTGTGACTCAGTAAATGAATAATCAATTAGTAATACATGTATTGTAATTTTATAAAATGCCATGCACTTCCATTATCATTAGAGCCTTCTTAATAGTGTGAGACATGCAATTAGTTGTACCTGAGAATAAATTTGCAAACGCACAGAGAGGGGGTGGTGGTGGTAGTGGATGGACAGCTACAGCTACATAAATGTGATACACAAAATTCTATGTGTATCCATTAAAAGGGATCCTACGCAGTCATTTCCTAATTACGGTGACCCTATGGCTGAAATCCTATTGTACAAATGTGCAAACTTCATAAAGTTTAGATACAAACTGCCTTAGGTTAAGATATGCCATAGACATTATATCTGGTATGCCAAGTCATTAGACTCAGTAGGCAACAGATAATGTCTACAAAGATTTCTTAACTTATGGTGGCTTGCTACCAGATACAGTGTTCCCCCGCCCTTTTGCGGTTCATATACCGCAGTCCTGATATATTGTGGGACCACAGTATCTGAAAGGCAAGGCCCCCTAGGGTAAGCAGGATGGGTCTGTTTTCCTGTACTGATCCCAAGCCTGCTGCTGCCCCAAATGGGCCTCCAATGGCCTTCCTGGGCCTATTGGAGACCCCAAAATTGCTTTCAAGTGAACCAGAAGTGCCTTCTGGAAATCTGGAAGTGACTTCTGGATCGATGAAAACCACATCTGAGGCTGTCAATGGCTTTTCCAGGCCTGTCAGAAGGCCCAGAAGTGCTTTTCAGCAAATTGGAAGTGACTTCCAGATTGCCAGAAAGCACTTCTGAGGCCTCCAACATCGGAGGCCCGTTTTGGGCAGTGCCAGGCCTCAGGTAAGCATAGGGGGCCTCAGACAGGCCCCCCAGTCCTGACTTGACCCAGCACCTGCATATCGCGGATTTTCAATTATTGTGGTTCAGATTTGGTCCCTAACCCCCACAATAGGCGGGGGGTCACTGTATTACACCACTTGAGAAACTGGGCAACAAGATTTCAGCCTATGGATTAGTGGCCTCCAAAAGACGATGTGATTAACAGCCCATCTCTGGCATTGTAACCTAAAAGTGCTGGGTTCCTTTATTGAGGCAATCCATCTCATATTTGGTCATCATTTCCCAGTGCCTTCAGATTTTTCCTTGCCTTATTATTTTTTCTCATGGGCCTTGCCTTATTATGGATATGTTCAAAGAATGAATGTCTCTGTTTTTGCTTCTAGTGGGATTCACCCTTGATTTAATACAGAATTTGTTCATTTGTCTTTTTGGC
The DNA here is from genome assembly GCA_029282475.1 of Phrynocephalus forsythii. Lineage (NCBI taxonomy): Eukaryota > Metazoa > Chordata > Lepidosauria > Squamata > Agamidae > Phrynocephalus > Phrynocephalus forsythii. Next base: position 121,159,993 of record JAPFRF010000005.1, on the reverse strand, counting down.
AGTCCATGGTCAAGCTCTCCTCAACATCAAATTTTCAGCACACTATTTTTTCCTGATCAGTTTTTTATTGAGCAGCTTTCACATCCATACCTAGTAAAGTAATGGGAAATACCAAAGTACAGTTTGCCTTAACTCTAGTGACTCATCCTTATTCTTGAGCATCTTTCCAGCTTTCCACATGGGTACCATTCTAAGTCTCAATCTTATGGTTTCTTGGCTGCTGTATAACTTTGGTCTGATGACTGAAATGAGGTATAGAAAAATTTTTAACAAGCTTTGTTTCTTCCTTGCAGACACATCTGCAATTTCACAATCAAGTTATCTTGATTCTTCTAACTCATGGCTTTCATCTTCTTATCATTTAACTGTACATCTTAAATCAGGGGTGTCCAAACTTTTTGCAAGGAGGGCCAGATTTGTCGAGGTGAAAATGTGTGGGGGCCGACCATTCAGCCACATTTGGCCCCTGGGACGGACTTTAGACAAGTCTCTATAACATGCAAGGAGGCAGAGAGGATGCTGCAGCAATGGAACCGGAGGCAGGTAGGTTGGGCAGGTGGGTGGGGGTGGACAGAGGCAGGTAGGGCAGGCAAACCATAAAACTGCAAACTGATGTCTCCATCTGGTATGGGGAGGGGCCAGCTGGCGGGGATGCATGACAGGCTGAGCTGGCAGGGAGAAGAGGCCTCAGGCTGCTTGAAATTTGAAAACGGGCTGCATTTGACCCCCGGGCCTGACTTTGGACATGCCTGTCTTAAATAATATGCATCCAAAAGAGGGACTTTCTTTCAGGGTTCCATCGGAATATGTAAAACAATCAGCCTTAGTTGCAATTTCCTGGTTATTATGACAATGTAGATAGCACACTATTGGAATTCTGTGATGCAACTGAATATAGATGGGCAAAAAAATGACCATTTTTTTGTTACCATTCTCTGTTATTCGTTCCATTATGTAATGGTACGAATAACGACCGTTGCAATGGGGCAGGCTCGAACCGAACAGAACCAAGAAAATTTTCTTCAGTTCTGTTCTTTTCCGTTATTGGCGTCACGCCGCTCACACAATGAATAACAGAGCAGCGGAGGGCGGCGAGACGGGGCTGGGCCTGACAGAGCCTCTTTGCCCCCTCCATGCCGGAGCTGACGACACGAGACTTTGCCGATCTCGCAAGAAGAGTCAGAATCTAAGCCCTTATGGGCTGGGCTCCGGGATCTTGGCCATGTGGCGAAGCGGCAACGGTGCAGCCGGCTCGGAAGCCAGAGCGTAGGGCATCATTGGAGCACGGAGGGGGGAGAGTGCAGCAGGACCCCCCCACAGGTTTCCCAGGTCTAGGCCAGGGGGGTGCGGGGCAGCAGTCTGCTGGGGCGGTGGCTCCCGGGGCGGAGTGGTTCATGGGGAGAAGGGCCCCAGTTAGGGCAGCTCTGTGCGGGGCTCCGGAGGTAGCGACCCAACGGGGGTGGCAGATGGCACAGTGGATTGGTCCTTGGGGAGGGGGCCCAAGGGAGGGCGGTGCTTGGCGGTGTTCAGGGGTGGCGGCCTGTTGGGGGTGGTGATTAGAGCAGCACCCAGTTCTGGGAGAACTCCCCATGGCCACGGGATTGCTCTCCTGCTGGCAGGCTTGCCACCAGCTCCGGTGGTGCCCAGCCCCGGGAGGGCTCCCGTGGCTGCGGGACGGCTCTCCCAGGAGGCTTGCCCCGGCCCCGGGAGGGCTCCCCGCAGCCGCGGGAATGCTCTCCCGGCCTGCATGCCCCTGGCTCTGGTGGCGCCCAGCCCTGGGAAGGCTCCCTGCGGCCGCAGCTTGCCGCACCCGAAAAATCAAGAAACGGAAACGAAGTGGACCTCAGGGCCCAAATAATGACCACAAAATGCCATTTGACGTTTCATGCCCATCTCTACAACTGAACAATTTAAAAAAATGCACAGAGAAGTTTGTTGTTTAGGGGAAAGGAGCCAAAAGTCTGTTTTATGGAAAGTATATACAATGCAGGCTTTGTTCAAAGAGGTAAAAATAAAACATGGTGTGCATTTAAAGGGAGCACAAGCAAAACTGACTCAAACTTGAGACAGACTCATTTATCTCTCCTTAGTTCTTAATTTCAGCGGTAGTCACTTGAGGTAATTTTCTTGTGGAAAATTGTGCACTTAGAATTCACAATACAAAGGCCCTGGATGTTTGATCTGATGCATTAATCCTTTGTATTTTTGGCATTGGGGCTTATTCAGGTACCAGCTATTTTCCAACAATCTGAGAACATACAGGAGATTGAAAATCAGCCTGTCCTTGCTCCATGCCCAGTGATAGGGCTACTTATTTTTTTTTAAGTTGGACCCACATTTTTCTTGTACACATTGAAGGGTCACTTTAAGAGAGATCAGTCTCAGCAAACCATCCTATTCAAGGCACTCTAAAGAATGCCTTTTTTACAAGTTTGCACAGTGAGCAGAGCATAAACAGACAAACAATACAATACAGCACTCTTTTCAGTTTAGATCATGATTTATAAAATTTTCTATGGACAGTATTTAGTTGTGTGGTTGCATTGACACTATATTTTCAATGTTAGTATCTAAATGGTCTACCATACATGATTACATGGAATTTATACTGTTTTCATTAACTGCTTGTGTTCTGTTTTAGCTTTAATGTTGCCTTTTAATGCTGTAAGTTGCCCCTCAATTCTCTGTTTGCAAACTTGAATATGTCTTAAATTTTACTGGACTGTATATTGTTCCTCATTACTGTAAGCCCAAGGAGAAAGGTGGGGGTAAAAATACTCATAAATAAATAAATAGTTATGGTATCTATGTTCCCATTTAATATACAGTATTTTTCCATGTGTAAGATTGTATTTATCTCTAAAATTGTTAGACTAAAAATGAGGGTCGTCTTATACACAAAAGTAAGCCGAAGAGAGAACCATGCAGTTGTGAAACTGTTCTTTTGGGCTGGAAAAGCGAGGCTCGTCTTATACAGGGGAGTAGAGATGGACACGAAATGGAAAAATTGTGTTCCGTTTCCGTTCTGTTCATGGCCCATCTCCCTCCGTTTCCGTTTCCTATGTTTTTTTAAAAAAATTGTTTCCGTTTTTCTTTATTCGGAAACGGGGGGGGTCTTACTTCACCACGCTGGATGACAGCGCCCTGTCATCCGGCGTGGGAAAGATCCCTCTCTCCGCCCTCCGCCTCGATGCATGGCAGCCCTGTGGGCTGCCATTTCCAGGGCGGAGATCGCTGGACAGGGGGCTCTGATTCGGCCTCTGTGTGCGGAGACCGGATTGCCCCTCCCAGGCCCCTGACAGCCCTAGGCTGTCATTTCTGGGGCGGAGAGCGCCTCGATCCGGCCTCTGCGCGACCGGATTGCACAGCCTGCTGGGCTGTCAGAATGACAGCCCGCTGGGATGTCATTTCTGGGGCGGACAGCTGGACACGGGGCTCTGATCCAGCCTCTGCGTGCAGAGACTGGATTGCAGGCCCCTCCCACTGCCTGCTGCCCCAAGAATGACAGCCCGCCGAGCTGTCATTTCTGGGGCGGAGAGCTGGACACGGGGCTCTGATCTGGCCTCCGCGCACAGAAACCGGATTGCAGGCCCCTCCCACCGCCCAGCACCATGCATCTCCGGAGGGCGGAGAGAGGGGCCTGCAATCTGGTCTCTGCGTGCGGAGGCCAGATCGGAGCACCGTGTCCATCGATCTCCGCCCCGGAAATAACAGCCCGGCGGGCTGCCATGCATCGAGGCGGAGGGTGGAGAGAAGGGGCTGGGATCTGGCGTCTGCGCAAGGAGACCGGATTGCAGGCCCCTTCCTTCCTGTCCAGCGATCTCCGCCCCGGAAATGACAGCCCGGCGGGCTGTCATGCATCGAGGCAGAGGGTGGTGAGAGGGGGCTCTGATCCAGCCTCTGCGCGCAGAGACCGGATGGCAGCCCGTTCTCGACTCTGCCCCTAACTGTACCAGGAAGCCGGAAGCCGGAAGACTGGACCAGACAGGAAGGCCAGCAGCACCAGCAGGTAGGAGGACTCATTCTCATTGTGTGGCCAGGCCAGTAACGGAAACAAACAGAACGAAGAAAATTTTCTTGGTTCTGTTCGGTTCGAGCCTGGCCCGACCAAATGGTGGTTAGTCATACTGTTATGTAACGGTAACAGTAACGGAGAACAGAAATGAAAAAATGGTCCTTTCATGCCCATCTCTACAGGGGAGCGTTGTATAGATGGAAAAATATGGGTAATGAAATCTCTAAGTAGCTTATTCAAAACATAAATTACACAGTATAAAACACAACAGGAAAAGAGTTTTTACATTTAAAAAAACTATACAAATAAAACCTTTAGCAAACAATATACCCAAGGAACAATGGAAATAATTATTAATTTTAAAGAAGACCTGGTACATACTTAAAAGGCATGAAATACTTGACATAAGCCCTGTTCACCCAACAAGTGGGCCTGTTTATTTAATGCATGGTGTGCCATCACTTTCATTTAGTGAAAGGGACAGATCTGTAGAAATGAAGCTTTTCATACCAATGAAAAGTCACTCGTGTGAATGATTAAATAAAGGTTCTGGTATACTTGAACAGTCTGCTATGTGAAGATGATATTTTCCCTGGTGCTGTTACTGCTAGCGCAACTTTGCCTAATGTTGCTAAAACTACTTTTTCTTTCTTCCTGAGATTTCAAATAGTATCCCATTCTGGAAGGAACTGCCAGTTAAAACCATTCATTTATGCCTCTGAGCAGCCATGAGACTCATGACGATGTAGTGCAGTGGTTCCCAATCTTGGATCTCAAGATCGTCCTGGACTATAACTTCCAGAAGCCTTCACCACTCACTGGCCAGGATTTCTGGGTAGTCGTCATAATCCAAGAATGTTTGGTGAATCTAGGGCTGACAACCACTGATGTGGCAGATAGAGTGTTGGGCTAGGAGTCGGGAGACTTGGATTCAAATTCTCAATGAGCTATAAAAACTAGGGATGGGCATTTCATTTTGGAACCAGTAGGTTATGAAACAAACCACGTGAGCCCAGGTGGTCCTCGGAACCGGCTGATACATGCAGATCCAATTGCTTTACCCTTCTCTGTCTCACGCACGGTTAAAATTCAACAAGGAAGCATGCTGCGATGTCATCTGTGCTAGATCTGTGATGCTGGCCAATCAGGAGCTGTGCAGGGACAGGCATCATCCCGCCTCCCTCTCTGATTGGCCAGGAGCACGAAGCAGGAAAGATGACATCGCAGCGTGCTTCCTCATTGGATTTTTACCCTGCGTGAGACAGAGAAAGGCAAAGCAATTGGATCTGCATGTATCAGCTGGTTCCGAGGACCACCTGGGCTCGCATGGTTTGTTTCATAGCCTACTGGTTCCGAAATGAAATGCCCATCCCTAATAAAAACCCATGGAGTGTTTCTGTGTGGCAGCAATGGCAAAACATTCCTATTAAGGGTTGCCATTAGTTGGCAGTGACTTTGATGGCACATAACACAACTAATGAGCAGAGGGTTAGGGTTAGGGTTCTTTGCTTCTGTCTTTTGATTTAGCAATTCGGCCAAGCACACTCATTTCACCTACTGGCTTGAGTCAATCAGATATTTCCAATCAGATCTGCCTAATTAGTCTGGGGAAGAAAGAAAAAAGAAGGGAAAGGAATATCGATTCCTTAATTGATACCCCACAGTGTCATCTGCCTTCACTGTTTGAGATCTTTGTAGTTATTATCTTCTGAGTTATGAACTGTTTGCTTATCTTTAACGCCTTCATCCCTGCCCCCCTAGCTAGCAGTACTGGTACCTTTCCTTCAAGCTGGCTTGTCATGAAGAAAAGAACAGAGATTTTCTTTTTCAAGAGTTGGCACTTGGCAAGTTGGTCCTTAAAAGCTAAGTTGCACCTTCTTCACAGGTAATGAGAAGGCGAAAAGCCAGGTTGGAAAACGGGGAGAAAAATGGGAAGGACCGGATGCATGGATCCTGATCAACAAAAGTTCACACTGAAACAGTCTGATTAATCTTCAATCTGCCACCATGCTTTCTGTTTTCAGATTCATTTTCTTTTTGTTATATGCAGTGTAAAAAAAAGGTACCTTTCTTAAACTCTGTACAGAGGATACGAAGAAGGCGTCTGATCAAAGCAATACGTACGTAGGACTCGAACTCCGTGCTTCAGGGCTTGTACGCGGCCTGGCTCCATGGACATGCTAAGCACGGTTTGTTGCCCTCCGACAGTGCACACCTGGTTTTCTTGTGCGGCTTGCTTGAACATGATGATGAGCTGGTTGGCGATGATGGTGTTCAGGACAGAGATCACGACCATTGGGAAAATGAAGGAAATGAACGCGTTGACCTGGATGGAGAAGAAAGGAAGAGAGGAGAGGAGAATGTCACTTGTGAGCAGTTAAATCAAAGCCTGGCAATCAGTTGCTGTTGCTTTTTTGCAAGGCATTTGGAAGTTGGGCATAAGAAGCTGACAAGCACCAGTGTTCTGTAGCAGTGGTTTGCAACCTTAGGTCCCCAGATGCTCACGGACTTAAACTCCCAGGAGCCTTCATGACTTGCTCTGCTGCACAGGGTTTCTGGGAGTTGAAGTCCAAGAACATCTGGGGAATGAAAGGGTAGGAACCACTGCTCTTTAATGCACCAATCGAAAGTCCAAATTAAATAGCCCAAGTGAATCAATGGGGTTTACATGAGTGATGATGAGCTGTCATTCAGCGTTTAATGTAATGGACATGGAGCAGTAATTTCAAAAGGCTTTCATAGAAAATGTACACCTTTCCTTTCTCATGTATTGATGGAGGATTTGTGCAATGCAGTTCAGTATATTTCCATTGCCATGTACTAGTGATATGACTTTTTTACAAAGTAGGTTAAAAGAGTACAATAAAATTATAGATTTAAAATTATATTAATAAAATAAATAAATAAATAAATAAATAAATAAATTCAATATATGTTTCCAGCCAAGCAAGAGGCCATATTAAAAATGGACCATTTGACTGGACAAAATCCAATTGCATAAATTACAGCAACATAAGGGTGGTTTTTTGTGCCACTTATTATACTGATATATTAAAGATTTCCTGCTTCAATTCCAGAGATGCATCACTGACACACAAGGAGAGACTGATGACCGATCCTTAATGGGTGTTGGGAAGGGATGTATGAGTGGGTCTTTCACAAACCGCAGGCCATTGTCAATGTAACAAACCTATTCAGGCCATTGTCCACCTAAGGAGCCTATTCAGGCCACTGTCCACCTCATGAGCCTATTCAAACCAGAGTGGTGTGAAACCAAGGTGAACTATAAATTGGAGGCCTCGCATCAAATTTCTTTAGGCTGATGAAGCTACTTGGATGAGCACTGAATCATTTTGTTCTTGTAAGAAAAGAAGTCCAGTTGCCATGATTCAACTTCCAGCTATTTAAGGAATGGTTTTACCAGTTCTCCTCTTCCAGTGGATTTCCATGGCAGAATTGGTGAATTGATCCCAAGTATCCAATCCATTTATCCACTACACCAGAGATAAATTGTAGATTTATAATGGATGGGCCTTGAGGTTTCTTCCAGCTCTTTGATTATAGGACTCTATGACCACACTGGATGAACCTTTGTCTCCTTATTCATAGGACTGTACTTGTTGACCTCCCACAAACTACATTAGCTGAGAGGTAAGACTGTGGAAGACTGTGCTGGAAGATTTATAAGCAACCCCTTGCCAAACACACAAATAGACTGATGCAGTATCTGTGCTCTTTTCTGATGGGAAAAAAACTGCATCAAGAGGATCACAAATTATTCTCTGTTTTTTTTTAAAATATCAGTAAGAATGGTGGCTGCAAAAAAGTGCAATTCTCCCTCTTCTTTAAAGGTGTGGCTGATCAAAGCACGGAAATCGGGAGAAACATCAAAACTCTCAGCATACAGAGCGTTAAGACTTCTTGCATTATCATCTGAGGAGAACATACCATTTGTAGTTAGACTAATGTAAAAGGGTCTTTGTACTGGAAAAATTCTTTGATATAGTTCTGTTTTCCATATTTGAGAAAAGAGCGAAAGAAGAAGAAAATTTAACTGACAAAGTTGATTCTTTGCTACAAAAGCCCACGTGCCACAAAGTCTGCTTAATTTTAGCCCTGCTGGGCTCTGCGGGTTGGCTTCTCTGCTAGAGATTTTCAGAGAAATCTTAGAGCCTGTCCACACTGGCATATAATATATGGATTGCTAAGGGCAAGGTTTGGAATGGGGGGGGAGAGACCACATCTGCTTGTGTTTCTGCATAAATCTATCCTCCCTCTTTAACAGCTGTCCCACCCCTTTCTGACCCAGAGGTAAGGCATGAATTCTCTTTAGCACCCTTGATAGCTGGGATATGCAGCCTCCAGCAGCTGCAGATTCCATGGGATAGTTTGAGAGAGAAAGTGTGTGTGTGAGTATGGGGGGAGAAGGAAGGAAGAGAAGCAGGGAGGGGGAAAAAGAGAAGATTGAATGGAACTGACAAAGGGATAGATGGATTATGTAAAACATGGTTCTCCTGTACAGATGATCTGGGGAAGCACTTAGTTGTCAGCTAGTCAGGTGACAAGGGATCCTTAACCATTTAGATGGAAGAAGCATGCCAAATGGCACATCTATCCCTCCATCAACTTCAACTGACCCTTTGTAGCCCGATCCACCCCACACCTGAAATGGACACTCTATACAGGCCCTTATAGATGTATCAACGAAGGAATAAGCCCTACTGAAGAGTGGAGGATGTATTCCAAAAAACTAACTTCTAGCTTTGAAGAAGCCAGAGCAGCTTATTTCCTAGGGCATTAAACCTGGCAAGTGGTATGATGCCTTCAATGCCTCATTCTCTAATGAGAGGTACAACTGTGATGTAAATTGACGAGTGGCAGAGGAAGACAGAAATCTCCAGTTGCCAATAGTGAGCAATCCAGACAACAGAACTCTGAGTGCAAGAAGGCACTAAACAACCCCCCCCCCAATCTTTGGCTGTTACTTCACGAAGTGCCTCGCTTCAAACCGACCTTGCCTTCGCTGTGAATTCGGAGGCGGTCACGTGGCGGTCACGTGTTCTCGCTTCGCTCCCGCCCCTGTTTCTCATTACTCACGAGCTGCAGTTTTAGGACCGATTCGAGCACAACCTCATGTGCTCCCTTCGCATTCGCATGCCACTTTTCAACGTTCGTTATTTCCCCTCCGTCCTTTAAAAAAATACCTACCGACGGCGCATCGATGCATTGATGCTGGACTGTCAGTTGCAATGGCTCTACTGATTTCAACTGTTTCCTGGCATCATTGGCAAACCCCCCCCGCCGCCGCCGCTACTCGGGGGGAGCCCCGCATGGCACAGCCGTCCGCCCTCCGCCGCTTGAACGCTGCCTGCCCAGGGTGCCCTGCTCTGGCCGGGCGAGGCGGCAGCGGCTCCTCCTGCTCCCGCCGCCGCCGCCGCCGCCGCTACTCGAGCGGGGAAGTAACAGCGCAAAGCGATTAAACAATACAGCGATGCATCGATATCCCTGTTTGAATAGTTTTTAAAAAAACTTGAAATAAAAGCCAAAACCCGAGACCACACGTCACGTTGGGAGCGAAGCGAGATGCGAAGCGAAAAGATTCCCGGCCCCTGGCAGGGGAACCACTCACCCCGCTTGGAGCACGGTAAAGGGGGCGTGGTCGGGGTGGCATCACAGCCAAAAAGGAGGAGCGTGCGGACTGAAACGATCGATTCGCACAGAAATGAGGGCTTGCCGCGAAGTGAGCGGTTCGTGAAGTAACGGCCTTTACCATCCCTTGTTTGTCCATCCCATTGTATTGACCTTTTGTGTCTCCTGTGTTAATTTAAATAAGCCTTTGATCTTGTTATCTAAGTAGCCAATGGCCTACAGAATGGCTTTTGGAGGGTTTTTTTTTTTTTGGGTGATACAAGGTGTCTCTTTCTGACATCAATAATTTCTGATTTGCGCTGCTTCATTCAGATTTTTTATGACCCTTGAGAGAGCCTGGGCTCTCCTTCAGCCATGCCACTGCCCCCACAAGGCTGTCACTTTTGTGAAGATTTTTAAAAAGATAAGTCCCAATGGCAGCAATCCAATTAGTCCGGAACCTCTGGCCCGTCCCTGAGGTGGATTAGAACCGTCTGGACAAGCAAATCTAAGTTATGGCATTTTGTCATATCCAATGTATCTGTTTTTCAGTAAAGCAAAAGGGGATGAAATTAACCTGTCCTTGAATCTAATAGAAGGCACCGCCGACAGCACAGAAAAATCCAAGACCAGTCATGGTTCAGTCCACTGCTATATGTCAGCCCTTTAGCTCAGAAACCCGCTTAACTTAAATATCCTTAACAGCCTTTGAAGGAGACTGCAGTGGTGATCAGTTGCTGCAGTCCCAGTGTATTATCATCCCCACTCCAAAGGAGAGTGACTTCCAAATCTCTTGGCTTGCACATGCTGAGAGCTCAGCAGGAGCCAGAAACAGTTTGTCAGGCAGATATGCATCCCACTTAAGAAGAGCAATTTCAGTAGTGAATGACTTCACAGAAAATGAAATGATCAGTAGAAAATTGTCAGGTTTCACATTAATTTTAATACCAGTAAGTTCAACAAACCCGCCTCTCGGATCTCTATCCTTTTGCCTTTCTGTTTCTTTTTGTGTGGCACGGAAGGGTCTCATCTCCCCGAGTAAGTCCATGGATCACCTGCCTATATGATGATCAGTAAGAAACATCACAGAGTGTGCTGGCCCCAAACATTTTGCTGTCTGAGGTGAGCAGCAAATGGCATCATTTAGTAGGGCTATAAATGCAGTCTCTTCACTTCTTTGCTTGCACATACAAGGAATTACCCATGCCGATGAGGAGAGGGGGGATTTTCTTGGGCAGCGCAACAAAATATTTGCCTTGGCAAAAATGATGCTTTGTGCAAAATGTTTTCAAGTTTCTACACAAAATGCACAGTTGTCACAAATGTTCATCTTGCCCAGAAATAGATGACTACTGTTTTGTTTACAATTTTTAAAGCAATAGATGGGTTTCTTCCACCTGATCAGTCTTTACTATCCATAAATCTTTCTGTGCTTTGTACACACACACACACACACACACACACACACACACACACACACACACACACACACACACACACACACACACACACACACACACACACACACACACACACACACTGGTACCTTGTATAAGGGAATTAATTCATTCCAAATGAAATTATGTTAAGCAATTTTTCCTTTATACAAATTTCCCATAGGAATGCATTGAAAACAGAGTAATCCCTAATCGCGACCATTTTTATGTTGAATGGATTTGCCCCATAGATTTTAATGAAAATGCAAGATTCTAAAACAGTTTGCACATGGATACTTCTGAGGGAGATGGAGATGATTTCCAGCTGACCCTTAAGAACATAATAACATAAGAAGAGCCATGCTGGATCAGGCCAAAGGTCTATCTAGTCCAGGTTCCTGTATCTCACAGTGGCCCCACCAAATGCATCTGGGAGAGCACGAGAGTAGATATCTGTCTCCTGATACCACTCCCCTGCAGCTGGTCCTTGAAGTGCCCGGTTTTAAGCCTGGAGATTACACATCTCCATCATGGTTTGTCACCTGTGATGGACTTTTCCTCCAGGAACCTGTCCAATCCCCTTTTGAAGGCATCCAGGCCAGATGCCATCACCACATCCTGTGGCAGGGAGTTCCACAGACTAACAACACGCTGGGTAAAAAGAATATATTCTTTGGTCTGTTCTCACTCTCCCAGCCCTCAGTTTGAGTGGATGTCCCCTATTTCTAGTATTTTGTGAGAGGGAGAAGAGTGTCCCTCTATCCACTTTACTCATGCCCTGCATTATTTTGTACATCTCTTATTAGCAGCCATCAACTGGGTTGAAAGGCTGGGTGTACAAGCAATCAATACACAATTATTTCTTGTGTCTTCATTTGCTACAGAGATGCACTGCCTTTTGATCCATTGCATGATCCAGGTTTAGATCCTTCTGTGATATCCACTTTTCATACATACAGTTTTTCCAATTCTTGGACTCACCCACATGCTAGTTTAAAGCCTCCCAATTTCAAATACTACTTTTCCACCTGCTCTCTCTCTCTCTCTCTCTCTCTCTCTCTCTCTCTCCCTGGGTCCTGTCTCTCCTTCTCTGTATCTCTTATTGATTTATTCTTATGCAACATGGCAGTAGATGAACTATGTGCCCTCTAAATGGAAATCATTTAAGGAAAGGCTTCGGAGATGTCATAAGCAGCAAGTGGGGCCCTGAAATTGGTTTACGACCCCCCCTCCCCACCAAACCATGAGATGAAATGAAGCTTCACAGGAGAGTCGCCTCCAATGATTAATGGGCTTGGAATAGTTTAAAAGCCTGGGAAACATTTATAAAAGTGTACCTGCTTACTGCACGCCTCTCTTACCATTAAACATTGGATTGTTAGTTGCAAAACCTGTGGGGATTTTGTTTGTTTGTTTTCAGTTGGTGAAATAAGAAAGTAGTGGGGGCTGAAATGTTCTGCTTTGTATCACATCTAGCCATCTTCGCAAACTACGATGCAACAGTTAATCTTGTGCCAAAGAAGGCTGAAGATATTATCTGCTATGGATATTTCCAATCTCGGCTCCCCCCCAAAAGTAGATTTGATTTTATCAAAAAGTCATCCTGAAGCTTCCTTTAAATCCCTTTCATCATGGGGAAGCCATCAGAAGCAGGGACGGTATTTTCAGTTCCTGAAAATCACTGCCCTCTAGAGATGGGCACGAAATGAATTTTTAATTCATTTTGTTATAACTAAATGAATAACGATCCAACCCATCAAAGGAAAATGAAACAAAAAAAATGGCTGGTCCTCCGGAGACAGCAGAGAGACGTTCTACCACTGCCCGGCCTGGCCGCAGCCTGGCCTCCGGAGGCACCGGTGGGACAGTCTACCGCTGCTCAGCCCAGTTCGGCTTGGTTCGGGAACCCAAACCTGAACTGAACCGAGGGTGGGCCTGAAACAGAACCAACCAAACCATTGGTTTTTTGTTTCTTGCCCACCTCTGCTGCCCTCAGTAAAGTCATTCTAAACATCATACGTTTTTAGACCAACAAAAATTCTCACCCACTCTGCAGCCCCTGACAGCGTCTCCTTTCTCAAAGGGCTCTCAGGGTTGCCTCAGGACCTCCAAAGAGGCATGGATCATGAACATTTTATTTCCAAAAGATCCCCAAAGCTGATGAGGTCATCAGCTTTACGTTGCTTAATGTCCAGCAAGAGGATTCCAGCCAATATCATAGAATCATGGAACAGTGAAGTTGGAAAGGGATCTGCAAGTCCATCAGGCCCAATCCTCTGCTCCATTGAGAAATACACATCAAAGGATATCTGCTAGGTGTTTGCCCTGGGATGATCGAGAACAGATCCTGTCCCTCCTCTGTGTGACAAGCCCTTCAAATATTTGTAAAGTGCTAGTGTTTTGTCCCTCACTTCATTTCCCTAGGCTAAATATGCTAAATTCTGTCTTCTGTTCAAACACTTCTGCAATCTGGTCAATCATCCTTCTAAGACTAAATCACAAACATGGAGGATCAATTTCTGCAGGGCGGAACTGGCCCAGTATTATTATCTCTCACAAACTGAAATTGTACATAGCACTAGAGCATCAGATCCATGAAATCTGTGGGGATTTGTTGAGTCAACTCCTTTGTGGATTCCTTTGGTTCATCCAGACCTATTCAATTTATTATTATTGATTTAAAATATTTTTACCCTGACTATATCCTTAAAAAGAACCCACGGTGGCTTGCATCATTAAAAAATAAAATCTAAAAGTCAAACACAGTAAGTATACAAATTAGAGATGGGCATGAATGAAAAAATGACATTTCAATTGTTTGTTTTTGTTGTGGGCCCATTTCGGTTTGTTTTTGTTTTTCGTGAATTTTTTGAAAAAATGTCATTTCATTTTTTCATTTTTCATTTTTCATTTTTACCTGCTTTTTGCGTGACTTAAAGCATTTCTGAGCCTCGTGGCGCAGTGGTTAAATGCCTGTACTGCAAGTAAAACTGTGCTCACGACCTGGGTTCAATCTCCGGTAGCAGGCTCAAGGTTCACTCAGCCTTCCATCCTTCCGAGGTCGGTAAAATGAGTACCCAGCTTGCTGGGGGGGCAATGTGTAGCCTGCACTCTGTAATTCAAATTGTAAACCGCCCAGAGACTACTTGTAGTAGTATGGGGCGGTATATAAGCAGAACACTTTGCTTTTTTTGCTTTTCTGTGCACGGATGTCCCCCAACGCCCCAGACCAGAGGGAAAACACTAAAAAAAATGATGCTGGCAGAGACACAGTATAGACTAGGTACGCAGAGAAGCTGCAAAGGCAGTGGTGGGCGATGCCCAGGACGTAAGGCAGCCGCAGAGTGACTGCACTGCGGGGCAGGGGAGGGTACTCACTGAGAGGTACGCACGGACACAGGGAGGCTGCAAGAGAAATCTCTTCTTTCTCTCCCCTAAGAGCCTGGCTGCAGCCAGCAGGAACACAGAGACACACACCTGCCTGGCTGGCCTAAAATAACGAGTCGCAGAGACAGCAATCCCACCCTAACTCCCACCGCAGACTGCAAGGAGGATGGGGACTGCCAAAGCTTTTTATGCCCTCTGTGGCTGCCACACCTACCCAGTCTGCAATCTGGGCATGCTATTGGTTGAAATTGTCCAAGAATTTACATGTTCCCATCACATGGCTTGCATCCATCTTGTGGCTGGAATCCATTTTGTGTCATCTTTAAAGGGAAAAGAAAAAATACATTGCGATGGGAGAAAGACAAAAACAAACGTTTTAAGGACCGCAACCCCCTGGTAGGTAATAATTTCAAATAATTATCACTGCGTTTTTACGGATGTCCAGGGCGTTTTAATACCCAAGAAATCAATATTAGAAATCTAGGAGCCATTTTGGATCAATGTCCCCTAACTCCTCTTAAAGGAAAAAAAAATACAGCCATCTGAGAAAAGACATAAATGCATGTTTTAAGGACCCCAACCCCCCTGCTAGGTATTATCAGGCAGAATAAATAACTATCGCTGGGTTTTTAAGGATATTCAGGATGTTTTTTAACATTTAAAAATAGCTTATTTCATTGTGTGTCACCATTAACAAAAATGAAACATAACAAACCTAATTTTCGTGGTTCTGTTCTGTTCGTTCCGATTTCATCACAATTTTTGTTATTCATTTCGTTACATAACAATACGAATATTGTGCCCATCTCTAATACAAATAATAAAAAAGAATTAAACTTATATTAAAATGGTAAATAAAATCAATACTAAAAACACATTTTAAAACAAAAGAGCACAACTCTAGCAATTTCATCAGAATTACCAAGAAGGGAAAAACTATATTTTTTTCCCTCTAGGTCAGTGCTTGACACCTCAAATAGGCCTATGTGAACTTATGGAGGAGCTGACTCACCAAATCACCACTGATTCAATGGGACTACTTTAATGCAACTTACTATGCTAAGCAAGAAAATTTCAGCCAACTATATGTTGTGTGATCCTTAGGCAAATACAGAAGTATGTAAACAAGTTACAAGATGAAGTGTCCAGTTATTGCCAGTAACATGTGTGTTATCACTTACAAATGGTTTAATTCAGAAGAAGAGAAACTTGGATCATTCAGAACCAGCATGTTTAATGCAATATTGTTGATGCTGACAGGCAAACGTGCTCCAGGTTTTCTGGCTGGCATTTTTCCAGCTCAACCAAAAGATGCTGGTTTTAAACCTGGGAACAGCTATATGCAACATGGGCACTCAACCACTGAGTACAAGCCATCACCGAAAACTTGCAATCATCTTCCTCCACCCATTAGGAGGCCATATCTCCCATCTGCAAAAATTCCTTTAACTGTTGCAGCTACCCTGGAAAAGGAGGAGAGGTTTTCCTTTGTTAACTTAAGTATCAAACAGATAGATCTTATCAACGTTTTCCCTACAATCCATATGCCTTCAAACGGGATTGGACAGATTCCTGGAGGAAACGTCCATTACAGGTTACAAACCATGATGGAGATGTGTCATCTCCAGGTTTAAAAACAGAGTACTTCAAGGGCCAGGTGCAGGGGAGTGGGATCAGGAGACACATATCTAGTCTTGCACGGTCCCAGATGCATTTGGTGGGGCCACTGTGAGATACAGGAAGCTGGACTAGATGGGCCTTTGGTCTATTCCAGCATGACTCTTCTTATGTTCTTATACCACCTGTCTTGGTTCCAACAGTGACAAAATGCAGGATTTTCTGTGCCTTTCCCCTCTTTCCAAGGGATGATTTATTTTTTTATCTGGGTTTGCGGTAAGGAGGAAATTTTACCCCTTTCCTTAAAACCCAGCCCCCAAACAAACAAACCTCCAAAGAGAAGGTCCACCAAGGAAAAAGATTCCTCCCACCCTTTTATAAAGTCCAATAATGTTCTGAGCAGAAGCAGCTTGAGGAGAAATGGCTTCTAAAACCGTGGTCTCAGTGTGAAACCCAGTACACCTTGTGATCTTTCATACAGACAGAGGTGAGTCAGGAGAAAGGGACTTCAGATTTGCTTCCACCTGGAACAGTCCAGCATGAAACCTGTATTGTTTGGTGTTGCAGAAAGACTGCCTTTGCAGTGAGAGAGCCAGCTGAAATGTTTTGTGGAAGCACGAGGCGATAGATGGGGCTAATCCCGGCTTGGCAGTACACTGATGTCAGAAGTCCGAGTGCTAAATTCCCCCGTGGAAATACGCCAAGAGAATGCCTTATATTTGCTGCTGTCCAGATGGAGTGAGGAACTAACCTACTGTACTTCCATCCTGCTGTCCTGCTGGTGATCACGAGAGCACAGAAAAAGCAGTTCAGCTGCTCTGCTGCTGCTAATATTTCAGAGATGTAATTATTTCATTAGCAGCCAAGTAATTTCTCAGCCCTGATGAAATAACTAACCAGTGAAGCTTCATTCCACTCCTCATTTGAACTGAGCAAGCTTTTCAATTTCAGTGTAGTCTATTTTGAGGATGGGAGAACCCCTGCCACTGAAAGGCTGAAAAAAACATTCCTTTGAGGTGAAAACTGTGAACCAGTGTGGTCTAGTGGGATAGAATATCAGACTTCGGCTCAAAACCCTGGTGAGACCTGGAAAGTCTCTGTGGAGCGGCAATGTTAAATTGATTAAAGTCACCATAAGTTAAATTGATTAAAGTCACCATAAGTTGGAAGGAGCTTGATAGCATGTAACAATAAAGGAGAGAGTTATTAAATGTAGATTCCCCTTGTATCTTTTTTATTAACTAATGCTTTGACTATGATTTTCCCCCCTAGGACCTGACAAAATTATATTTTGAGCAACTCACTGAGAATTTCTCATTATGCGGTTTACAGGATAATGGGGGTGGGATAGATGGATGGATGGATGGACGGATCACCTCACTTAGGCCTCGGTCACATGGCTATTAACTGCATGTCATATTTTGATGTGTACTAAAATCGTGGGTGATCATGTGACATTTGGTGCGCAGTTAATGCCACTATGGAAGGGGTGTATGATACTTGTTTCTGTGAGTCCCATCTTGCCAAATGCACATATTTTCCCTGTTTACTGCAAGAGTTCATGCAAAAGTTTGAGAACGTGGCAGTGTATCCCTAGTACCAGAGCACCTTTATAGTAACTCCTTTGTTTTTCTCGCATCTCTTACTTCCTTTCCCATGGGTCACTGTACCAGGTAATTTGCAGCTTGTAGAAGTGCTCAGTTACAGAAATGCCAGCAATTGATTAAAGTAGGACAGCAGAAAGAAGCAGAAAAGACAGCAGAAACACAGCACCAAAACGGTCGTGTGACTGGGGTCTTAGAGCATGGTCACATTAATGAAATAAACTGGATCCTGGATTGGAGCTTTTGAACTTGGTTCAAAGTCATGTGATAGTCACATTTTTTGTATGTGTATCATGAATATGTGCTCTTGTGAAAACTTTTAAGATGTTTTTAAATGGTGTTGTATATTGGGTAGGGGACTACAGGTGGGCAACAACTCCAAGTGTCTCTGAGTAGAAATGAGCAGGAGGGGGGAACAAAAGGGAGTGACAAACCCTAGGAAATGGCAACAGCCTGCCAGAAAGCAAGAGGGCTGGGCAACTGACATTGTGGTTCTAACTGGGTGTGGGTGTTTATACACATCTGACAATGACATACCGTTTTGATACAGGCAGTTTCCTTCCTTTTCTGCATTTTGCCTTTTCATGCCCAAGAGACCTTTGGGAAGTGGGCGGCATACAAGCTATATAAAATAAATAAAATAAAATAAAGTGTCTTGGATCCAAGCTACCTCAAGGACCGCTTCTCTCTGTATGAGCCTGCTTGAGTGTTAAGATCATCAGAGGAGGCCTTGCTCTCAGTCCCACCACCTCCATAGGTGTGTTTGGTGGAGACACAGGAGGGACCTTCTCTCTTCTTACTCCCAGGCTCTGGAACTCCCTCCCACAGGAATACAGCCAGGCCCTTTCTTTGCTCTTCTTCAGCAATCAGGCAAAGCCTTTCTCTTTAGGCAGACTTTCCCATAGTGCCTAGCTATCTGAGATGGGTTTTTAAAAATGCATTCTTGCGCCTTGTTGCTTTAAAATGAGTTTTTAGTATTATTTTTATTTCCCATTGTTAATATATTTGTTTAATTCCTTTTAAATATTGGAATAATTTCCTGTATTTAATCTTGTGTTTTAAATGTTGGAAGCTACTTTGGGCTTAAAAAAAACAAAAAAAAAGGCAGGATAAAATATTTGTAAACAAACAAACAAACAAATAATTTTATTAACAAAAGGAAAAAGACAAAAAAAGAGAAACCTTAACATAACATAGTAACATACATGGTAATACAGTATTACTTATTAATTAATTAACTACCTTAGGCACAAAATATTTACACAATTTAACAGGGTTACATTTAGTCTCCCAATTCCATTCTAAAAAAATAAGTGACCAACAAGCTAGAATTTTTAAGAAACAAACAAACAAACAAACAAACAAACAAATAAAAGGGAAAGAGACAGAAAAGGGAGGATAATCAGGGAATCAAGGAAATACCACTGTTTGGGAAGCACATCATTCTGATTCTATGGAATACACAATTCAATGTATAGTTTCCATAGCCTTAAAAAGAAATGTTGAAGTACTCAGAGAGCTGTCTGCCATATAGCATATCTCTGACCCAAATAATAATAACAGTAGAATGGGTGATGCTAATGGAGTGTAAGAGAGATGGCTATTGTCTGTGGAGATGCCCTGGGGTCTGGTGAAACGGAACGGCACAACATAAAGTTCTGTGGAAACTGGTCAAAGAGTAGAGTAGAGATGGCTTCAGGGAAATACCAAGAGAGCTGTGTTCAGATGAAAATGCCTGATATTGTATATGCCTGCCTTTGGGTACAAGAGAGACCCGAGAAGGAAGGTGTCTGTTTTTATTGTAAATGTGTACTGTTGTCTGAAACAATTCATAGAACCATAGAACTGCAGAGCTGGAAGGAGCCCCAGGCTCGTCAAGTCTAACTTGCTTCTGTATTCAAAAATTAAATCATCCTTGACAAGGAGCCACCTAACCGCTGTGCAAAAGCCTTCAGTGAATAAGGGTTAGTCAAGACTCTCTGAAGCAGTTCATTCCATTGCTGAACACCCCTCACTCTCAAATATGTTCTTCCTGATGTCTAGGCCATTTGAATCCACCTCTCCAGGTCCTACCCTCTGGAGTTAGAGTAAGCAAGCCAGATACCTAAACCTTCGAGTGATCCAGCAGTTTAGTGTTTGTGTGTTTGTGTGTGAGAAAGGTGTTCAATAGGTGGCAATTTATCACCGAGATGAATCCAGTTTCCCTCACACAAGTGGAAATCACCAATGCCTACCTCAAATATTAAAAACCCAAAATCAAATTGTCTGTTTTGCTTCTAATCAAATGCTCCCTTGGGAGATTGGGATGTCGAACACGTATATGAGAGGTGAAGGGAGGTGTTTAATCCCTTCTACAGGGTCTTCTTTCTCACTCCAATAACTAATCTGGATAGTAGTAGAGAGAGACTTCAACCCTTTCTGACTGCCATTTTCCTGGCTGTAGTGCTGTCATGCACCTGCTAGGCATTCTGGGTAATGGGAAGTGAAAGAGACTCCACATGGGGCTAAGGCATTGGGTCCTCTTCAGATGTTCTTGGACTACAATGCCTAGAAATCCAGCATACCTAGTGGTGAAGCCTTCTGGGTCAGGATTTCTGGTCTTTGTTGTCCAAGAACACTGAGGACCCAAGGTTGGGAGCCAATGGACTAAGGCTGGGGTGTCGAAATTTTTTGCAAGGAGGGCCAGATTTGTTGAGGTGCCAGATTTGTTGAGGCAAAAATGTGTGGGGACCGACCATTCAGCAGCATTTGACTCTGGAGCTAGACTTTGGACAAGTCTCTATAACATGCAAAGAGGCAGGGAGGACGCTGCAGCAATGGGGCCGGGGGCAGGTAGGTTGGGCAGGTGGCTGGTGGGATGGACAGAGGCAGGGAGGGCAGGCAAACTGTAAAACTGCAAGCTGATGCCTCCATCTGGTATGGGGAGAGGCCAGCTGTTAGGGATGCGTGACAGGCTGAGCCAGTGGGGAGAAGAGGCCGTGGGCCATTTGAAATTTGAAAATGGGCCACATTTGGCCCCCAGGCCTGACTTTGGACATGCCTGGACTAAGGGAAAGAGTTGAACTCTTCCCCTCTCACAAAAGTCAATCATGTTTAAAAACCTCCTGTGTTGCCTTAAGAAAAATCTTGCACAACAGCACCAGACACTTATAGAACTTGGTGATGTTTGGTTGCTTCCAGGCTTTTGTAATATACATTAATACCTCTTAATACGAATTTAATTCATTCTATGAGTCATTTCGTTTTGCGAAAAAATTGTCTTGTGAAACGTGGTTTCCCGTAGAAATCTTTTTTGAATTTTGTAACTTTTTTTGTCTGGAGCGTTAATGTGCTTGTCCCTGGCCTCTTCACAGGATGTTGACAAACACCACTTCTGATTTTCATTGCCACCAACTAGCTTTACTAGTAAATTAAATTTTTCAGACTGTTTTTAAGTTGAATAAAAATAAAAGAAGTTTATTGATTACAAATCAAAAATCAAAATCATTAATGGTAATGTGTTGAATTATAAACAGAAAGAAAAATATAACTCTAACGCACACAAGTTTGATCACTAATAAACTTGAATAAATACACACCCAGTTCCTAAATTTACAAACTCTAAACACTTGGTTTTCTTCAAAGACACTCTAAAAATCTTATCTCTTCTTTAGTCCTATCTGTCTATTTCTTAGGTGGTGCCAGACCCTATCTTTTTCAGACTTTGTCAGATTCCCTTTCTCCAAGTGTAGGTCTTTCTGTAGCTCCCTGTCTAGCTCTATCTGGCTAAAACAGTGCTAAACAGTGCCTTAAATCCTCTTAGGCCACTCCCCAGACTCTCTCATTGGTTTACAAACCCACCAATCAGCACAAACACCTCTCATACATTATTCATCACACAGGTAAAAGCCACAGCAGACATACAAACTAATAACAGGCCACTGGGTGCTCAAAGACTACCCAAACATTCCCAAAAGAGCAAGATCTTCAGTGCCCTTCTAAATGCCGGCATCAGCTCCAACAACCTGATCTCCACTGACAACTCACTAAGACTTGTGTGATTTCCCTTATATAAACATAAATAAGCAACAGAATTCTGATCAGTATGTAGTTTTCTTTTTTACTTTCAACTAACTCTGATCTAACTTAATGTCCACTAGACCCTGTGGAGCTCTTTTGCCACCTGAATGGTTTATTTTATTTCCTTTTT